>CM076990.1:18352500-19602500 GCA_039090855.1 Macrothele yani | reverse complement strand
TACACCCCATAAAAGGATCCCAAAGGCGTTGTATCCCTCTCGGTTTTGATAATAGACGAAATATTGTTGGCCTTAACACCAAAACCAACTCCGTGTTTTTTACAGACATTCTTCAAAACATTGTTAACACATGGGATGTACTGTAAAGAAGTGACATACCTAGTAGAACTGCGTTCCCTAACTACAGTTGAACCATGAGGAGTCAATAAACGGTTAAATAGCCTGTCAACCTCCAAAGAGGGATAATTATACAGGGCAGCCAGTTGTCTGATCCTGCTGAATTCAGCATGACGAAGTTGTGGTGACGAAGAATGGGTAACAGCTCTTCGGATAAGAAAAGGCAAAGACGAAAATTTCTGGCTGTTAGGGTGAGATTAACTGAAGGTGTCAACGTAGTTTCAGAGGACGGTTTTCTGAATACTGAGTACGTTAGTGCATTGGTATCGGCGTCCCGTCGAAGCAGGAAATCCAGAAAGGGTTAGAGAGAGAAATCTTTTTCATGTTCAACAGTGAAAAAAATGGACGGATATTTGGCTGAAAGGCAATGAACAAAACTAATGAGTTGTGAAAAGGGGGCAGTCCAAAAAAGCAAGATATCTTCAACGTATCGGAGATACAACAAGGGCTTTACCGGAGTTAAATTTAGGACGTCCTCTTCCAGAATCTGCAACAAAATTTCGGCGAGGGCTGGGGACAAAAAGTTATTTCCTCATACAGAACAACAATTCCGGACAACCATCTCTCAGAACTATTCAACGAACAAAAACAACTTACGTTGCTAAAAAGGAACCAGGACATTTCCATTGTTCGTGCTGATAAGACTGCTCAAGCCATCATTTTGAACAGATCTGACTATCATCAAGAAATGATGACTGCCATTTCGAACATTCCCACCAGTGAATGCAAGAATGATCTTACTCAAGCTACCATTGTCGCCCTCCGCAAGCTAAAAACATTGTATTCCTTCCCTGTTTGTCTTGTACCATATTTGCACCCTTCCTTTAGGTCCTAGAGTGCCCGAGCTTTTCGGGCAAGTCAAATTACACAGAGAAGGCTTCCCTGTACGCCCTTTGGTGTCTTCTCGCTCCAACCCCACCAGGCCTATTGAGGGCGCTTTGGCTAAATTGCTCGCCCCTTTGACCATCTCATCTCTGTTTTCAATTTCCAGCTCTGTTCAAGCGTTAACCCATATCAAGTCTTTACTCCCAATCACTTTTCCCTTTGTTATGATATCTCTTGACGTGACTTCACTATTTCCCAGCGTTCCCGTTTTGGAGGTCCACAAGATTATTGAATCAAAGCTCACCACTCTCGGTTCATACGCTCCCACCGAAATCCAGGCCATTCTGTGTGCGCTTCGGCTCGTACAGTCAAGGTCATATGTTAGGTTTAACAACCTCATATATCGTCAACTAGAGGGTACCCCTATCGGGTCCCCAGCCCTCGCCGAAATTTTGTTGCAGACTCTGGAAGAGGACGTCCTAAATTTATCTCCAGTAAAGCCCTTATTGTATCTCCGATACGTTGACGATATCTTGCTTTTTTGGACTGCCCCCTTTTCACTACTCAATAGCTTTGTTGATTGGATTTCAGCCAAATATCCGTCCATTTCCTTCACGTTTGAACATGAAAAAGATTTCTCTTTGCCCTTTCTGGATTTCCTGCTTCGACGGGACGCCGATAGCAATGCACTAACGTACTCAGTATTCACAAAACAGTCCTCTGAAACTACGTTGATCCCCTTCAGTTCACCTCACCCTAACAGCCAGAAATTTTGCATTTTCTGATCCGAAGAGCTGTTACCCATTCTTCGTCACCACAACTTCGTCATGCTGATTCTGCAGGATCAGACAACTGGCTGCCCTGTATGGTTATCCCTCTTTGGAGTTTGGCAGACTATTTAACCGTTTATTGACTCGTCGTGGTTCAACCTTAGTTAGGGAACGCAGTTCTACATACTAGGTATGTCGCTTCTTTACAGTACATCCCATCTGTTAACAATGTTTTGAAGAATATCTGTAAAAAACACGGAGTTGGTTTTGGTGTTAAGGCCAACAATATTTCGTTTGTTATCAAAACCGACAGGGATACAATGCCTTTGGGATCCTTTTATGGGGTGTATTCGATTCCTCTAAAAGCCCTTGAACCAGGCAAAACGATTTGATTTATGTGGGCTCTATATCCCGCAATCTTGGTTGCAGGATTACTGAACATAAGTATAACGTGAAGTCGTGTTCTGCTACTACAGCTTTGTCAAGGTTATGCCTAAGCGGCACTCATTTTCCGCTTTGGAATGAGGCCAAGATCCTTTGTGCACCTAGACTTAAATCGTGTTTGTTGTTTGCGGAGAGCCTCATGATACATAAATTCAAACCCATATGCTCTAATGATGATTGCCTATCGGTGATCCCCCTCCCGTGGAAGGGTTTGGTGGAAGAAATGGAGTGTCAATCCGAACATTGATTATCATTAGGGTCAACTTCTTTTAATTTTGTGTCACCGTTTGTGGATCTCTGAAAATTCATTGGTCGGTCTATTCCACACACAGCTTACGGCACGCTGTGTTTTGTTTGGTATATATACTTGTGGGTTTCTTGGCCTTGTGTCATATGTAATTACATCTGAAGACGAATTTGTGGCCAATTCGAAAGTTCTAATGTTCATTGTGTGTTTTTAACTTTCGTGCTTTTAACTAGTAAATATTTTATCGTGCATATGACGGCCTTTTTGTCTAATTCGATCTTAAATTACTTTTTCCCTTAATTACTTTTCCCTTCCCTTAATTTTATGTTCAAAAAACGATTTTATCGATTCAAAGTTAGGATAACGGGCATGATTGCTAGTTATACACTGACGGAAAAAAATTCCAACACCACGAAAAAATAGTTGTAGAGGAATGAAATGGCGGCAATACATTTGTATAGGTAACATATTTAATCGATTAAGGTTTCAAGATCACAGCTTAATGTAAGCGCCATTTTAAAGGTGAAATGCTGGTACATTAATAACCAGTGTAACCGCCAGAATGTTGAATGCAAGCACGCAAACGTTCATGCATTGTGTCGTACAGGTGCTGGATGTCAGTTTGTGGGATGGAGTTCCATGCCTGTTGCACTTGGTCGGTCAATACAGGGACGGTTAATGCTGGTTGGGGGGGACGCTGGAGTTGTCGTCCAATGATGTACCATACGTTCTCGATTGGTGAAAGATCTGGTGATCTAGCAGGCCTCGGCAACATGTCGTCACTCTGTAGAGCATGTTGGGTTACAACAGCGGTATGCGGGCGAGCGTTATCCTGTTGGAAAACACCCCCTGGAATGCTGTTCATGAATGGCAGCACAACAGGTTGAATCACAAGACCGACGTACAACTGTGCCGTCAGGGTGCGTGAGATAACCACGAGAGTGCTCCTGCTGTCATAGGAAATTGCTCCCCAGATCATAACTCCAGGTGTAGGTCCAGTGTGTCTCGGCCGCAGACAGGTTGGTGGCAGGCGCTCACCTGGCTTCCTTCTAACCAACACACGGCTATCACTGGCACCCAGGCAGAACCGGCTTTCATCAGAAAACACAACAGATCTCCACTCCGTCCTCCAATGAGCTCTAGCTTGACACCACTGACGTCGCAAACGGCAGTGCTGTGGAGTAAGTGGGATGCACGCTACAGGGCGTCTGTCTCGGTGCTGTCCTTCAATTAACCGATTTGTAACAATTCGTTGTGTCACTGTGGTGGCAACTGCAGCTCGAATTGCTGCCGCAGACGCGGTACGATGCGCCACGGCCACACGCCGTACACGGCGGTCTTCTCTCTCAGTAGCACCATGTAGCCTGCTGGAACCCGGTCTTCTTGAGGCAGTACCTTCAATTGACCACCGCTGCCAACAATCATGCACAGTGGCTACATTCCTGCCAAGTCGTTCTGCAATATTGCGGAACGAAAATTCACCCTCTCGTAGCCCTATTACACGACCTCGTTCAAACTCCGTGAGCTGTTGATAAAGACTTCTTCGTCTTCTTAAAGGCATTCTTGACTAACATCAACACACTACGTCGAATCTCAACGATAACTAACGCTCACGAACGTTACAGCGCGTATTTACAGCAAACCTGCTTTGCATGTTGCGCCACACGTATGCGCCGAGCGCAAAATTTGCATAGACGTCATCTCACAGATGTAGTCTCCCCGCCTAGCAACTGTCGTTTATCTAACACAACCCCTTCTTGGTGTTGGTATTTTTTTCCGTCAGTGTATATAAGCTCTACCTCATAAACTTGAAGTAAGTGCATTTTGTCATTATCATAATTTATCTTCTTGCATGTAAATACCTATAAAAATTCATAAACAAAGAAGGATACAAATTTTGTGTGAAAATTGTTGATCAGTGTTATTAATAATTTGTGCTTGAGTAAAAGCGCAACACTAATGCTTCTCTTCTTACGTAAACATTATGAATACGAGCATGGCTATTACAAATTTCTAAAAAAGGCCTAAGCCTGGGTATTAATAACTATTGTGTCTTCTTATGTGAACGTCATGAATATGAGCATGGTTATTACATATTGCTAATAACTCACAAGCTTAGAAATATATAAACATTGTAAAATGCCTGAAAACCGACCTTCCGGGAAGTTGACGCAAAGGAACCAAAAGCGTAAATTTTATACTACCCCCTAGCGTTCTGGTAGTCAGTTTCCCGAATTGCCACTTCTTTTGGAAAGCTTTCCTGTGGTCACTTTTCCTGTAGTAATGTTTCTTCTGGCTAGTTATCTACTGTACCTTGTCTTTTGACCAGAAAATTTATAAAAGTGCCCTAATTTCTAATTAATATATCAGGTACTAACAATATTTTTACGTACGTGAATTACCCAAGTTTAGGAAAATACAGCAACGCTATATTTATTTATGCGCAGCAACTTTATAGCTCTTCAAGTGCCTGCGTTCCTTGTGTGTTGTTTTTCACACCCGAACTACAAATCAACAGAATCTATAACAAAATCTAGAGTTTTTCGATGAACTGACTCTTCGGTCAAATGTACCTATCCATCAAGTGACTCTTGGTTAAAATGTACCTTTCGAGAAAATGACCCCTCCGGCAAAATGTACGTTTCGATCAAGTGACACTTCAATGAAATTTAGCTTTCCATTAAGTGACTCTTTCGGGAAATGTGCTTTTCCATCAAATGACCCTTCTGTGAAATGTACCTTTCCATCAAGTGACTGTTTGGTAAAATGTACATCGCGATTAAGTGATTCTTCGGTGAAATGTATCTCTCGATCAAGTGACCCTTCGGTCAAATGTATTTCTCGATCAAATGACCCTTTGGTGAATTGTACTTTTCGATCAAGTTATCCTTCGGTGAAATGCACCTCCCGGTCAAGTGACCCTTCTGTGAAATGTATCTCTTCTTCAAGTGACCCTTCGGTTAAATTCACTTCTCGATCAAATGACGCTTCGGTGAAATGTTCCTTCCGATTAAGTGACCCTCCGGTAAAATGTTCGTTTCAATCAAGTAACCCTTCGGTGAAATGCAGCTCTTGATTACGTGACCCTTCAGTTAAATGTACCTATCAATCATAAGACACTGTATCTTTCGGTTAAGGGACCATCTAGTAAAATGTACTTTTCGATCAAGAGGCACTTCGGTTAAATGATCTTTTCGGTAAAGTGCTTTTTTTGTCAAGTGACCCCTCGGTGAAGTAATCGTTGGAAAAATGAACTAAACCCGATCTAGCGGATTCGAGCGTGTGGTGATAGTGGCTTCTCTTAGGAGTGGCGTGAGTATTTGCTCATATTTTGCTGCAAATGCATCAGAAGCGGAAATTAAGATTTACACCCTTTAGTGGCCAAACCATTTTTTTACAAAAATTAGAAATTATGTGCAAACGATTTCCCATCAGGAGCTGTATCCGGTGCAGCAAGAATGTTTCAAATCGGAGATTTAGAAGCAGAGATATAGGGAGAAACGCAATTTACCTTTACGCCCCCTTGCGGAAAGTCTATGAATTATTTGAACATTTTGAAATTATATGAAAAACATGTCACACTGAAAACACTATCCAACAAAGAAGGAATTTTTCAAATCGGACTCCTTGAAGTAGAGATATTCACAAAAATAAGATATACATCTACGCCCTCTGGCGCAAAAACTGTGGAATATTTTAAGAAGAAAATGTTCCGGAAAGGTTTATCTATGTGAGTGGCATCAGTCCACGAAAGAATTTTTTCAATCGATATTTTAGAAGCTCAGATTTTATGACAAATACATTAGAGGCAAAAATTAACCCTTACGCCCATTGGTGGCCAAAGTATTCTTTACCAAAAATTCGAAATTACATGCAAAAGATTTTCCATCAGGAGATATATCCGCTGAAAAAAAATTTCAAATCGGAGTGTTAGGAGAGGAGTTATCGGGAAAAATGTAATTTACTTTTACGCCCCCTAGTGGGAAAACTATGCGCAAAAAAAAAAAAAAAAAAAATTTGAAATTATATGCAAAATATTTTCCATCAGGAGATGTATCCGCTGAAAAAAAATTTCAAATCGGAGTTTTAGGAGAAGAGTAATCGGGAAAAATGTAATTTATTTTTACGCCTCCTAGTGGGAAATCTATGCGT
Source organism: Macrothele yani (assembly GCA_039090855.1). NCBI lineage: Eukaryota > Metazoa > Arthropoda > Arachnida > Araneae > Macrothelidae > Macrothele > Macrothele yani. The sequence goes on along the minus strand of CM076990.1, from coordinate 19,595,885 downwards.
AATTTGAAAAAGAAACTATATCTAAGATACTCTTCGACATAAATGGAATCGAAAAATCAAAGAATTTTTTCAAACGGATGTTTAGAAGCAAATATGTGGAATAAAACGTAATTTTGAATTCGACATCATCTGCCTTTACGCCCTATAGCGGCGAAATGGTACATCGTAAAAAAAAAACTAAATAAAGGATCATCATTCGCATATTTCAAGCTTCCGAATGCAAAAAAAAATTTTCAAATCGGACTAATAGTTGCAGACATACCGTGGGTACAGACGGACGGACGGACGAACAAACCGATAACATAAGCACGATATTTTTTTACAAAAGACGTGCTAAAAACCACGTTCTGAAAAAGATTCAAATTACCCTAAATCATCCTAAAACATTATAAAAATTAGTTTTATACCCCAAGGGGACCACAAATTACCCCAAATCAGGGTAATTACCCTAAAAGTGGAAGGTCCAACTATTTGGTTTAGAGTACTTTCAAAAACCAAAAAACCACGTTCTTAAAGAGATTCAAATTACCCTAAAGTACCCTAAAACCCTATAAAACTTATTTTTACCCCAAGACGACTATAAATAACCCCAAAACAAGGTAATAAGCCTAAAAGTGGAAGCACTGTAAGAAGGAGCTAATGAGAGTCCAATTTTGAAACTGATTCGAAATGCAACTGGGCTATCGACTGAGCTGCGCCTTGTTGTATGTTTAGCGAAAAACGCAGTGTAATGAAAAAGTTGCGTTCCGGAAAATATCCTTGGGTTTGATAAAATGTGCATTTCTTTCGTCAGACTTGGAATAGAGGAGGCAAAAGAGACAGACATAGATGCTGGTCCCAAAAGGTCTTAGGCACTTAAGGAACTTTCTTTTTTTTTAGCTAAACATATATTCTACTGATTTTTGTGTTCCAGTAAGTATGGCCACTCTGATAAGTTTATGCGGAACAAACTATCAGTAAAAAATCCCGAACACAGAAATAAGAACTTTATAGAACTGACGCGGAGATCAATATGTGAAGAGCAAAAGTGGAAAGCAAAGCCCTAGAGAGTATTTTTATTTTGTGTTTCCTAGATTTACTGTTCAAGCAAGCTTGAGATGTCATTTGAAATATAAAAACTCAGTCTGTAGTTCAGTCTGAAAATAGCATTGTGAGACATTGTTTTTGATTTAGTTTACGATTATTGTTTTACGATTTAGGAACTGTCATTCGGAATTTTATGATTTCGAATGACAGTTCCTAAATTTTTTTCCTAAATTTTTATTTGAGCCATAGTTGTTAAGGAAAGAGTTATAGAAGAGGGCATAAAATAGTTCCAAAACGCTTATGGTATGTTTTTTTTTTTCTGCTGAGTTATACATTGCAGAAAATCGTTGTCTGTTGGCAAAAGCATAAGTTTTGCAGTTGTATGTGAGAATTTTTTTCAAACGTATGTCCAGGTTTTCCTAAAGTTGAAATTTTGCTTAAAAGGATTTACATGATGCCCAATCAAGTTCGTATAGTTCCGAACTTCTTTCATATTTTCATCAGAACTGAAAGAATCCTGTACAATTTAAAGCAATCAACTTTCACAATAACTTAAAAATCGAATTTTATAGTCCAGCATGTCTTTTCAAATATGCAATTACGTGCGTATAAACTGAAGTAGAAAATTTTCGAGAATACCCAATAATAAACAGGCACGTTCCATCCTCACGTACCCGAGTATGGCGTTGCGATGACTGTATAAACAGCTCACTGCAAAATATTCAGACGTGCAAGAAGTACGCATATTTTCTATTTTTGCATAATTCGCAGTCCTGTCGCCAAGGGCAGTGAGCGTGAATTTCTGTTATGAAAAACATCTTCAAAAGTAAAATCCCTTAATCAAATCTGTTTGTGTGTGTGTGTGTGTGTGTGGTGTCCACGGCTTTGCCATTCGGCTGCGGTAAGTTATTTCACGGTTTCTTCCATATCTATTCTTTCATTGTTCGATTAAAAAATAACTCTTTTACTCGGGTATCTTTCGCTATATGAAAAATTTTGCGTATAATTTGTGCTTTTTCTTATTTTTTTTTAAACAAATTTCTGCCTGCCGCCAGTATGAGTAAGTTTCTTTTTGACATATGAATGTTTAAACAATACTTTTTTTATTATTATTGTTTTCGTTATCATGTAGATTATTAGCGTACATTATGCGTTTTTTAGTAAATTCGCAAATTTTTCTTCCTTCCTTTCTTTCTTTTTCTTTCTTTCTTCTTTTTGCTAGAAATCTGCTTTAAAATTTATTTTGGTTTCGAAAAAGATTCAAAAGTTCTCATTACACTCGAGATTTTGGTGTCCTTTTTTTTTTTTTTGTTAAAATCCTATTTTATAAGTCCACCATTACCGTTATAATTTTGTATGTATTTTTCTTCTTTTCTGATGAAAACGTATTACCACGGATAACAAAAAAAATTAGTTTTCTTTCGGAAAAGTAATGATTGAACAAATTAAAAAATACCTTGGAAGGAATATGCGTAATGTTTGTTGCTGATTATGCGCTACTTGGACAATTTATTACGAATATGTGCTTCAGATATGAAATATCCCAGCAGCAGCAGGTCCTGAGGAGGTAAAATGAACAGTTGAGGAGACACAAATCTCGAAAATGGGTCAAGGAGCAGGATTAGTTTGCTATGGCCAGATGGTGTCAATAATATGTGGAATATTGAATCATGAACATGAAATCACGGAGTAGAAAAGTTAAAATAGTGCACACATAGCGGCCACAAACTTCTATTCAATACCGAGTTGGATCTCCTTTAGGCCAAATTACAACACGTATGCTGTCAGGCATAAAATTCGCGAAGTGTTGGAGCGCATCAAAGTCAACAGCATACTAGGCGCTCACCAGACAGTTCTTAATGTATCTCAGATTTGACGGAAGGGGACTTTGCTCCCGGATCGTTCCTAACATGCCCCATTCATTCTTACATTGTCATTGAGGTTCAGATCCGGGTTTTGTGGTGGCCAGAGAAGATGGTGGAAGTCGCTGTCATGCTCTCTCTCTCTCTCTCTCTCTCTCTGTCTCTGTATATATATATATACATCATCATGTTCCGTGGGTATATATACATATATATATATATATATATATATATATATATATATACGGAAAGAATTAATATAATAATCAGAATTCATAAAATAATTCTTATCTTTAAAGAATTCTTTAATAATTCTTATCTTGAACATGAAATATATAATTCTTAATACTTTTTTTCTTATAATAAAAATGTCATATATTTATAAGGGTCAATAAAATATATGTCATATAAAATATATATCATATCTTTTATATATTGTAATATCTATTAAAATGCATGAATTCTTTAATAATTCTTATTTTATATAAGAATTCTTATTATGTATATTATATATAATATAGTGGATTCCGCTTAAGAAGTCTTCGTTGGAACGAAGCAATGAAAACTTCTTCAGCGGGAAAACTTCTTAAACGGGAAGTGTGTGATTGGGTTTTGTAAGACTTTAGCGATTAAAAATGTTGCATAGATTAAATCCAGAAATTACATTTTAGTTAATTTTAAAGTAACAAAACATTTCACAACTTACCCATTTAAACTTGAATATGAGGATTAAAAGCTGCATTTACTATGCTACAGGATTACAAAAATATTGATCTAAAAGCGTTTGTTTGTTTCTTTTTTCCGCTAGATTCACAAAGTACGTGTCCATTTCCCTCAAATTTCTCATTATGTCCGTTGGAACGCTTTCGTGGCTTTCTATAAAGCGGCGAAAAGTTTCTAGTGCTTTACCAGCTTCAGCTGAAGTTGGAATTGGCCTGCACTCATTTTCTTGGGTTTCTGGTTCATCGTCCTCTTGCGTTTCGATGTCGTAAATATCGTCGATATTTTGAATTTCAAAAGTGGGAACATCTTTGTCAACGTTTTGCCACTATACCGTTAAAGGTTGTAGCAGGTAAGTTTAGTTCTTTTGCTATCTGCACACTAGTTAAATGCGGGTTTTCATCAACTTGCGTAATAACGTTTCGTTTCTCAACCACAGATAAAGCTTTTCTGTTGATGCCTTTAGACGCCATATTTCTAGCTACGCATTTCAACAATAAAATTAAACGTTTAACTCCACGTATGCGAGGTGCAACATCTGAGCCTAACTCTGACAGAATGACTAACTTTCAGTAGGTGTTTCCTTTCCCAGCCTTTCCCCAGCCCCAAAGTTAAGGCGATTGTGATACAGAAAGAGAAGCCGCAGAAGAAGTGGGGGGAGTAAACATGACCCCCTGCGTTGACCGTGGGAATGCGGCTGGGGCTTCGCTTGCTTCATGTACGGGAAAACGTTTCCTCCCAACTTCTGTGACATTTTTTTTTTTTTTTTTGATTGGAGGTTTAACGACCACCGTGAGCAACTCAATGGGCTATAAGCAGTCACCCGTCCCTAATTTAGGGTCACTGGTTCCAGGAAAGGGAGAGAGCCAGTGCCGTAAGACAAACACAACATCCATGCCTCACCGGGATTCGAACCCGGACCCCTTTCGGACGAATGATCAGAGGCCAACGCCTTAGACCACTGCGCCACCGGGGCGGCCTTCTTTGACATGTACTTATCTGCTGCACGAGTTCCAAAATCGTATGTTCTTACTTAGAAACTTGTGACACTTACAACTTCATAAGCGGGAAAACTTGAAACATCGTTACTTCTTAAGTGGGAAAAATTAACATTCGTACTATAGTAAAAAAATTGGTACTCTAAATATAAAACTTCTTAAACGGGAAAACTTCTTAAGCGGGAACTTCTTAAGTGAGATCCACTGTATATATAATAAGAATTCTTTAAATAATAATTTGCTATACATATATATATATATATATATATATATATATATACACTATCTACCAACAAGTAATTGGTCACCCCTGCAATCGACGATATCTGCGGTCCTGACACACGTCACGGCCGCCGCCGTTAAATATCATGTGGGAAACAACAACGCAACCAGTCGCAGCTCTCTGATTTCGAGAAAGGTGTAATCTTCGGGTATCACAGAAATGGCCGATCCATACGTGACATATCGAGCTAGTTGAAGTACCCAAAATCGACAGTGGCCTATAAGATTGGCAAGTGGAAGATGAGAGGTGACTGTCGGAATGTGCCCCCACCCGGCAGACCCAGAAAACTGGAAGTTAGAGACCGACGGGTGCTGGCCAGAGAAATTCGGAAGAACCACACCAAATCGATGGGGGACATCCGCGAGGAGCTTCAACGGGCATCCGGGAGTGTTCTTTCGATGAATACCATCCATAAGGAAGTCCATCTGCTTGGTTATCATGGACGTGCTGCCGCCCACAAGCGTTTGATCACCAAGTCCAATAGTGATGCTCTGCTAACGTGGTGCAAAGAACGTCGACAGTGGACCGTTGAACAGTGGAAACAGATTATCTTGAGCGACAAATCAAGGTTCACCCTCAACCGTTCGGATGGCAGGGTCTGGGTGTGGCGTCTGCCCGGAGAACGCCTCCTGCCGAAATGTATTGTTCCAACTGTGAAGTTCGGCGGCGGTGTAATTATACTATGGGGGTGTTTCTCCTGGTATGGCACGGGACCCTTGGTCGCAATTCTTGGTATACTCAACGCCGAGACCTACTGCACCATTTTGGATAACCATGCGCTTCCTACGTTGTGGCAGTTTTACGGGGTGGACCCATGTTACTTTCAGGATGACAATGCCACCTGTCATGTTGCGAGGTCCACCATGGCTTGGTATGATGACAATGGGGTTAATCGAATGGACTGTTCTGCGCAGAGCCCGGATCTTAACCCTATCGAACACCTCTGGGACGAGTTGTAGCGTCGACTTAAAGGGTGCCCCCATCGTCCGAAATCGGTGAAGGAACTTACCTGTCTTCTCCAAGCCGAGTGGAAGAAAATAACGCTAGCCGTCGTACAACGCTTGGTTGAGAGTATGCTCCGGAGGGTCGCAGCTGTAATCGCCGCTCGTGGAGGCTCCACCAATTATTGAAGGTGAATAAACTTCGTTTTCCTTTGCTATCACAGGTGCCTAATTACTTGTTGGTAGATAGTGTGTATATATATCCGGAAGGGGACTTTGCTTCCGGATATGTTTTCCTAATATGCCCCATACATTCTCAATGAGGTTGAGATCCGGGTTTTGTGGTGGCCAGAGAAGATGGTGGAAGTTGCTGTCATGCTTGCTGAACCACTGCTGAACACATCTTGCCCGATGGATTGTAGCATTGTCGTCCATTTTTATCCAGCAGCCATCACCTGCTGGATAAAAAGTCAACATTGCAAGATGGACTTGATCGGCAATAATGTTTAGATATAACCCTTGCAGGAGACCCTACTTTCCAGTTATACCAGAGGAACCCGTTCTGTACCAACAGAACGAGCACCACACCATCATACTACATCCTGAGCCTTGAGCTGGGAAAGAAAGCTGGGTCCATTGTTCCATGGGGCTCCCACCAAACTCTCCGCCGACAGTCCAAACAACGTGTATGGCGACTCATAGGACAACATGACTTTTTCTGGTCTTTCAGTGTCCAGTAACGGTGTTCTTGACTCTATACAAGAACTTTCCAGTTATTCGCAGGAATAAATGGGTTCTACAGATGATGCAAATACCAATTCCGATTTTCTTCAACTGTCTACGCATAGTTCGCCGAGATATGGGTGGGGAACAGCCGTTATTGAATGGTTCGGCCAATTGCTGCTCACGGGATTCTGTTTCTCCGTAAAAGTCTTCCCAGACGACGGCAGTCTTGTTCCTCACAGATTGTAGTCGTACCCCAGTTTACGCCTCTAAGATAAGCAATGTAGGTTATTTTTTCACTAAATAAAGCCCCGGAATATCGCTCCTTTTGAAAAACCAGTCAACTTTGCTGTTTTTGAAATCGTCGCCCCCGCCAGATGGGCACCCATAATAAGCCCTTTTATGGAATTCCAAAGGATCCTTTGTGTTTTCCTCATTGTGATGAGATATGAACTCTGGTCATGGGTCATTGGGTGGACAATTTCTAGCCGGTCAAACGGGTCGAGTCATTGTGTTCCCGACTCAGTTTTATCTGCGTTTCACTTTTGAAAAGCAAAAACATTTTTTTCAAACTAAAATGTGCACTGTAGAATTTTGTGCTCGATACTGGTGCCTGCTGACTGAAAACAAGCAATATGAAGGAATAATGTCCTGAGAAGGAAAAGTGCACCTTTCTTCTGGGGGGCAATGATGAAAACAACATCCTCATTTTGGAAACTTTCAACTCATGATAAACTTGAGAGAATTAGTATTGCTGTGAAACATATTCTGAAGCTTGACATGTTATCAAGAAAACAGCAAAAACTGAAGTTAAATATACAACAAGTTGCTAATTTAAAACTTTTGACTGTAGCGCCATCAAACTTAGGTGAAACAGCTTTAACATTACTGCGGAGGGACTTTCTGACTTTCGCAGATGTGTTTGAAAACATGTGTAAAGCAGTTAGGTTATGTCTTGCAAATGAAGGACGACAGTTTTAATACTTCCTGTAAGTGAATTAGTTATACGTTTCTACAGTACATTTTATTGATTTCTGTATAACCTAAGGTATCCACTGCGAAGAGACTTATTGAGCGCCGTGTATATATATTGTAGTTCAAAACATATTTGTCCTCGTCGGGTCCGGGTCAGTTACAGATCCGAGTGGGATCTACTTACGTGACTTCCGGGTCGGGTCCGGTCAGTTACAGATCCGAGTGGGATCCACTTATGCGACTTCCGGGTCAGTTACAGATCCGAGTGGGATCCACTTATGCGACTTCCGGGTCAGTTACAGATCCGAGTGGGATCCACTTATGCGACTTCCGAGTCGGGTCCGGGTCCAAAATGTTTGACCCGCTTTCAACTCTGATTGTGATCAACACTACTGACGAGTGTTCTGATGATTAAATAGCCGCCTAGATTACGTGGTAACGCACGTAACCACGTATTTTGAATATACACTGCGTAAGTGACGTCTATGTGGATCCGCATAAAGATTTCTTATTCAGTGGCCGGTGTGGGAAGAAGTGCTGCTTAAAATAATGCCATGAAGGAAATAAAAATTAAAGAGTGGGGTGATACAGGACTGAATGAATGAGCGAAGAAGGAAGATCGGAGACTTCACCTTACATTGGGCTTATTTGAGGGGCTGTTAAGTATTTGGCGTTTCGTAGAAAGAACGTAGTCAGGGGAATGATTTCAATGCATTAATAATTCTACATATTCGCTTCCAACATCAACACGTTTCCAACATCAACACGCTTCCAACATCAACACGCTTCCAACATCAACACGCTTCTGACACCGATGCTGTAGGTTCTTCAGGTCTTTCAAATAAAAACCGTATGGCTGTGCCTGAAGCCACTTATCAACAGCTGAAGTGACATTGCAAATGGACTGGAATTTTTTACCTTCAAATGTTTCTTCAGTTTGGAGTACAAATAATAATCATATGGTGCCAAATCAGGTGATTTAATAGGATGTTTCAACAAGTTCAGAGTGAATTTCGCGAAACTTCGTCTGCGTGATACCAGCCATGTAGACCAAAGCATTGTCCTTCAGACACAAAGTCCCTTTTCACAATTTAGCAATGCGTTTTGTTTTTCAGTTCCTGCTTCGGTTTGTCCAGATGGAATATATAATACGTTGCTGTGATGGTGGAGTCTTTATCCCAGTAGTCCACTAGTACTAATTACCTGATCCTTGTCCCGGAACACAGACGCCAACACCTTTGCTGCAGGCTTCTGTGCTTGAAATATTTTTGGGCGAGGGAAACGCTTGGTCTCCATTCTTTGAATTGTTTCCTTTGACTCTGGATCATATAGATGTATCCGTGGTTTCCAATGGAGCGAAAAGGCTGTTCCTATTCTTCAGGAAACGTTACAACATTGCCTTAACTGCTGCAACCCTATTACTCTTCTGATCCGTACTGAGGCACTTTCTGCATCCGTTTGGCAGAGAGTCTTTTCATGCCCAGCATCACGTGAACGAAATCTCATGTCTTAAATTTTGGCAATTGAATTTTCAACTGTGAAATAGGAGGGACACTTATAACATAAATTTCTTCCTTTCAGAAACAGCAAATTATCGATTTACTCTCCTTGTCTGTGAACTCAACATAAGAGGATGACATCTTTATTTCAGACATGTGAAAGAAATGGTGGTTCATGTCACAATAGAATCGAAATTGTTCAGAAAAAAAATTACAAGAAATATACTTCCGTATGACGTATTTTTCCTTTTTCGGGAAAAAGAGAGATGAGTGAAATCCAAAGACTTATTATTATAAGATAGTACAACTATACTAGTTATCCGAATTTATTCGCGTAGATAAAATCAAGGTTTCCAAGCTTTCGCACATCAACCAGATGGCTTTCTCAAGGAAGGTAGACAGCAAACTGTCTACCTTCCTTGAGAAAGCCATTTGCTGTCTACCTTCCTTGAGAAAGCCATCTGGTTCATGTGCGAAAGCTTGGAAACCTTGATTTTATATACGCCAATAAATTCGGATAACTAGTATAGATGTACTATTTTATATATTGTTGGTGTACAGTTCCTTGCGTTACTATCAAAGACTTATTATTATCTAAAGCGATGGATAGTAGAAAAAACAGGGAGGCATCAAAAACCCCAAGTGCATGTTAGGTCGGTTAATGAAATTTGAAATCGTAATAGAAACTGCTTGGACAAAATAACTCAAGATTTGCAAAAAGTTCTAGGAATTCGTTTATTCAAGATGTTTTGCACGTCAGGATTTGATTGATAATAGCGTTATGCCACAGAATTTCGCAAAATTTAGAATTTTATAACAACAAATAGAGCTTCTTGCTAATAGTTCAAGCTGGGCTCGGGTTCGAGTCCCGAATGAAACACCAGTATTGCGCCTGCCTACGCTTCTGGTTCTATCCCTTCTCTAAACCCGTGGCTTTAAATTATACGGAAGGGCGAATGCTTATAACCTTAGATACTTGTTTTTTTCTTTTGTTTTAGGTTTAACGACCACCGTGAGCAACTCAATGGGCTATAAGCAGTCGTCCGTCCCTAATTTAGGGTCAATGGTTCCAGGGAAGGGAGAGAGCCAGTGCCGTAAGACAAACACAACATCCATGCCTCCCCAGGACTCGAACCCGGACCCCTTTCGGACGAATGATCAGAGGACATCGCTTAGACCACTGCGCCACCGGGGCGGCCCTTAGATACTTGTCGATTATTAAGATTCACTGATACGTCATAACGGTCCTTGAATTCGTCGAGGAAGTTTGACCCAGTATCAGAGATAGCCTTCATTAAATCCTTTTAGGAAACTTCACCTATTATAAAATATTAATGCTCCCTGAGTACGTTCTGGAAGTCTTAACCATTATCACCTTTAAGGTTTCTTAAATTTTTCCCGAAAGTTGAACTCAGTATCAGCAATAATACTGCAGCAAGTATTTCCTCAAAGTTATTCTAAGGATTTCTGATAATATCCCTGGAATCCGTCGTGAAAAGGTTATCCAGAATCGCTTATAACACCCCTTAGTTCTATTCTAGAATGTTTTTTACGTAATCAGTTATGACTCCTTTTAAATTCGTCCTGCAAATTTTATGTAGAATCGCCCCCTTTCAAATCTGTTCTAAAGTCTTAATTCAGAATTGCTGGTAACGTGTGTAGAGTCCAACTTTTGAATGCTGTATTTGAAGTGGTTAAATATGGAGCCATCTAATGTTCATAGAGAACTTCATGGGACATATACGAGGGTTTTACCGAAAGTAATGCAAAAGTGGGCATACTTTTTTATTAATTGACAGAGGTCCTTCAAATTGCACATGTTGATAGAGTAACTCTTCCTCTATACAAAAGTACTACTAAAAATAGTTTCCATAACAAGCGATGTATTTGCGCCATTGGACCCATCTCTCGAATCCTCTTTAAAAAATTCAGGTGTGGACTGTTGCGCCCACTTCTTCACAGCTACTTTCACCTCGTCTGTGTCATCAAATCCTTGTCCCCGGAGACTGTCATTGGACCGAACAAGTTGGAGTCGGAGGGCGTCAGATCTGGGCTGTACGGTGGATGGGGGACCAACGACCAGCCTAATTTGCTGATCGCCTGGTTTGTTACCAAAGATGTATGCGGTCTCGCATTGTCATGGTGAACGTGGATCCTTTTCAGATTCCTGTTCGGTCTCTTTCTCCTTACGGCTTCTCTGAGCTTCCTTAGTGTCTCAATGTACTGTTCGCTAGTCACGGTACGGCCAAGTTCCAGAAAATGAAAGAGAATGATACCCCTTTCATCCCAAAAAGCAACACCAGTACTTTCTGTGCTGATCGCTAGCTTTTGAACTTCTTAGGCCTTGGTGAAGAGGTGTGACGCAATTCAATGGATTGATACTTCGTTTCCGGATCGTAAAGATACGTCCACGTTTCATCCCCTATAACCAGATCGGAAAAAACGTGTTTTCATTGGCTTCAAACGCTTCCAGTAGATCACAGCAGACTTCCACCCTTCTCTCTTTCAAATCTCCAATGAAGAAGAAGTGTTACTGTAGAGGAAGAGTTACTCTACCACGTGCAATCTCAACGACCTCTGTCATTTAATAAAAACGTTATGCCCACTTTTGCATTACTGTCGGTACAACCTTCGTATTTTACTTCTATAAAAACTACGTACGTGAATAAGAAAATCAACTGTTAAAGTAAAAGAATCAGCACTTACTGTTTAACGCACTTTTTTTTCTATTGTTCCTCTCAAGTGAAGCTCAAAGCATCATCAATATAATCCACTGACACAATTTAATCTCGCTGGTATCAACACAGCTCTGAATCGTGGGACAACAACCTTTATTCGTTGATAACATATACACTGGCGGAAAGTTATAAAAGAACAGCAAGAGAGAATTGGCTGACGATCATGAAATTTACATATGTTAATGGGTCGAATTTACGTAGGTGTGATGTTAATTTCGGGACCAACCGGTGAGCGCTTACGCCACAGCACGGCATAATACGCAAATTATCGTTGATGGTATTTAATGACTACGGCGAAGTAAATGTAATCAGTCGTCGGCGTACGGACACGTGCGAAGACCCCCGAGCAAGACGGTGTACTTACGTATTTTCGGTCTCGTGCAGTAGTGAATTGCAAAGTACGTGGAAGAAATCCTTCTCATTATTTAGCTGCATGGAGTTGAGTTGTTTCACCACTAAGTGATTCTCATATAGTTTGTGGTCGTCAAGGATTTGACTGTGAGTTATTTTTATTTCTTGTTCTTTAAACTTCAAGTTAGAAGCTTTATTTTTTTTCCGGTTCCAGACCAACCGGGGCTCCGTGCCTCCGGAATGGCGAACTTTTTGAACCGACCTGAAACCATTCAGGTTACTCATAATGGGAAGTATCCCAATGTTAATATTCTTAAGGAATTAGTCGACAAACCTGACTATCCGGAACATTTGCACACAGTCCAGCGACTTAACAATGGACTTTTCACAGCGCGTTTCCAAACTACTGCACAAGCGCTGCACTACCTTGAGCACCCCTTGACAGCCTACAAGGACGTTGCGGTGAACGTTTCGCCAGTAGATGACGGCATTCGTACCGTCTATGTCAAACTCGTGCCCATTGACATCCCTAATGAGAAGATCTCTGCGGCACTTACTGGATATGGGGAGATTGTCACCCCCATTTAGAATGAGCGGCACACACTCAAAGGTCTGGAACATGTTTATACAGGCACAAGAACTGTTTGCATGCGTATGACAAAGCCAGTACCCAATTTCCTTCAAGTGGGCCGTTGGAAGGCCATGGTCGCATATGCTGGCATGATACGTACATGCCGTAGATGCGGTAATGCTGGCCACATTGCTCCTCAGTGCCCATCCCGAGCTTGCCCCAACTGTAGTACGGTGGGGCACTTAGAGATCTCGTGCGAGCAAGCCTGCTCCAAGTGCGGTGCGGATTCTCACACCAAATCCAGATGCACCCAGTCATCCTTCGCAGATGTTGTAGCTAGGCCTTCAACAGCTCCCCTTGTTTTCAATGAGAAGTTTCCAGAGCTACCCTCCACCAGTACTACTGTTGTTCCCGGGGACTATGGTGTTCCTGATGCAGTTGTTACCATGGACCCGGAACATGTTGCTTCTTTGAAATTACCGGTTGTCATACCTGTCGATCCGCCTTCCGAGAATGTCGTGACTTCTGTTAATCAAGAGACCTTGGTTGTTGACGGCCGCGTTGAGCCTGGAGCTTCTTCTGCTGTTTCACCAGTGCAAGATCTTGAGGTTCTTGACATGCCATCTACAGAGGCCACCTCACTGCCTCTTGCCGTTGAATCGGCTGTTGTTATTAAGTCTGAGCCTCCCATGGACGCCGACGTATGTACCGACGTCCCTGAGCCTCATTCACCTAATTCTCCTGACGCCCAAGTCGGACTTGTTACCACTGTTGCATTTACAGAGGTTATTTCGGATGATGACAACATTTACATAGATTCCGTTGATGATGTTGCTTTCACCTCTCCTGTCGGAACTGTCTCCCTACCTTCCACCTCCGGGGACAAAGTTGTACCCGTTATCCATTCCAGCAGCCGCCGGGACGTGTTCCTGTTACCATCCATAATGTTACTCCTTCCAGAGAGACTCGTCCTGCTGACCATTCCTACCGTCAACAACGACAGTCCTCTACATCTTCGGAGGGCAGGACTCGCGGCAGCCGTTCGGCAAGTGTTCATCCTGGCCGTCGGGAAAGATCTCCCGTCCAACTGGAGGAAGGGGAACTTCCCTAAGTAGCCGCCGACGGAACCGTCGCCGGAATCACAACCGTTCCACCTCTGGAGATTGACATCGTCAGTTCTAAGTGCCAGTCCACGTTTCTAAAACGAGTGAGCTAATTTGAATCTACCCTCCTTACTGACCTTTGTTTTGTGTATTTTTGTATTTCAATTATCTGCTTATCCTTCAACCTTAAAGTTTCAACATTAAATATTCAGGGACTTCGGTCCCGGTCAGTAAGGCGTTGGCTCATCGGCTGGATTTTGACCCAGGATATTGATATCCTGTGTGTCCAGGAAACATTTTTTAACAATTTTAGGCATGTTTCGGATTTTCGTCATTACACTAATGCCCCGTGCTGGTTTAGTCTTTCTCCGACTAGTCACAGGGGCGTCGGAATTATTGTCAACCCTAACTTCAAGGGTCGACAACTGAAATTTCAATATGATGACGAGGGTCGAGTAGCTGCTGTCAGCTTCGCCCTAGCTGAGTTTAAAATTCGCGTTATTTCAGCCTATGCCCCATTGGAACCCGCCCAACGGGGTAGATTCCTTAGGAGTCTTCCTTTATTTTTTGGGGGTGGTGAAGACTTCCTCATTTTGGGTGGTGACTTTAATCTTGTTAAACAGGGGGGTACCTGGCAGCCGGACTCTTCCCGGGCTGTCTTCTCCGGGTTCATGTCGGGGGCGGGGCTGGTGGACGCCTGGCGTTCTACTCACCCTGGGGTCTTCGACTGGACTTGGACGGATGGCTCGGTTCGGGCCCGCCTGGACAGGATTCTTGTGGGGGGCCCTGGGGATTGTGACCTTGTGTCTTTTGTTCATTGTGATGTTAATTCTGTGTTTCTCCGTGTGAGTGACCATCGTGCTGTTTCTGGTGAGATCGTTCTAACAGGGGCCCGGACACGAACTCAGGGCCCGTGGAGGATGAATCTGAATCTTCTCGAAGATGACAACATCCTTCAGGGCCTTGAGAGGTTGCTTCGGGGTGAAATTCAGTCTGAGACTCATCACACTGGTGAGTGGTGGGAGGGGGTTAAACTTAAAGTGAAGTCTTATTTACAACTTCAGGGGAAACTTTCGGCTCGTCAGCGGCTTTTAGAGCGAACTCGCCTTGTCTGTGTGTTGCGTGCATGCAAAGCCGGGCAGCAAATGGGAGCGCAGAATGTTGGTATGATTGCTGAACTTCAAGCTCAGTTGACAGATTTATATTGTAAAACCGGCCAAAGATGCACAGAGGACTCTATTTCACAAAATTTGGAAAACGAGATTTCACTTGCAAGTTTTTTTGCGAAATCTCGCAGAAACAAAATTATTTCCCAGGTAATTCCTGGCTTACAGCATGAGTCACGCTTCGTGACCTCTCAACCAGAAATTCACAATTTGGTTTTCTCGCATTTCAGAGACCTGTTTGCATCTGATGAAGTACAGCAGTCGTCCGTCGACTCTTGGGTCGCTGACGTGACCCAACTCGACGCAGCGGCTTCTGTGCTTACATCGGGCCCTGTCTGTATTTCTGAGGGGAGGCAAGCCATTGCCGGCTTGCGTAATGGTCGCAGTCCGGGTACTGATGGCATCCGTGTTGAATTTTATAAACGTTTTGTTGATATTGCTTGCTGAACCTCTATGTGATGTTTTTAATCATGTTCTGTCAACTGGGCAGTTAACCACGACGATGCGGCTTGGTCAGATCGTTTTGGTAAACAAGCGGCTTGATGGTCCTGGTCGTCATTTGGGAGAGTGGAGACCCATCACTTTCTCAATTACGATTATAAGATTTTGGCTAAAGTCCTTGCTAACCGACTGATTAGGGTTATTTCTGGCCTAGTAGGCGTGTGCCAGGTTTCTGGAATCCCGGGGAGCAGAATTTTTCAAAATTTAGTCCTCGTGCGGGACGGTATTCACTACCTCGACCGCAAGAGGTTGAAGTGCTGTATCCTTTCTTTGGGTCAGAGCAAAGCCTTTGACAGGGTCTCTCACAAGTACCTTGTGACCCTGCTGGAGGCTTGTAACTTTAGCCAAGATTTTGTGCACATGGTGAAGGTCTTGTATACTGATATCTTTAGTTTTATCCGAGTCAACGGTCAGCCTACGGACTGCTTTCCCATCCGGAGAGGGGTCCGCCAAGGCTGCCCGTTGTCTGCTGCACTGTTCGTACTGAGCATTGAAACTCTCCTTAAGAAGATTCAATCTGCACCGAATATCTCTGGCATCCCAGTTCCGGGTTCGAGCTTTACAACAGCTGAGCTCAAATACCTTGCGTACGCAGATGACGTTGTTCTCTTCCTTCCGGATGAGATTTCCTTGAGAAATTTGTTTCATATTTATGATGTTTATGCGGACAGTGCAGGCGCTGCATTGAATGTGGACAAAACTAAAGCCTTGTGTTTTGGGGATTGGTCACCTGACGTTTTGCAGTTTGTAGGCTCAACCGATGATCCCATAAAGATCCTCGGTGTTTACTTTGATAAAAAGGGGGTTCACCGTAAGACGTGGCGCTCTGTTCAACAGATGCTCACGTCGGAATGTGCTTGGTGGAAGGGCTGCCAAATTTCGTTTTTTAATAGGGCTAAATTGGCTAACAGTCTCTTGGTTTCCAAAATTGCTTTTTGCGGTACCCTACAACCCCCGACGTACAGGGTCCTTTTGGTTCTAAATTCTCTAGTTTTTCGATTTGTCTGGGGAACTAGAGCTGTCCTTTCTCGGGATTGCCTGGTTCAACCAGTCCATCGGGGGGGGGGGAGTGTTCGGCACATTCTTGCGTGGTGTCGCGCGTTGATGGTTTCTAATGTGGCCTACATCCTGAAAAGCGATTCTCATCCTAGCTTTAACTTCGCGTGTTATTTCATTTCCTATAATCTTAGGTTATTTTCTTTCGCTTGTAACTACCTTGGGCCTAGAGCTCCGAGGCCCGGTGGACCACATGGCATTACCATTTGTGAGGCTAGATTGTTAACTAGCCAGAACATAAGGTGTTCCTCTTGGCATGAACCCGATGCCCTTTATAATGTATTCTTGCCATCCTTTGCTCCTCACATTCAGCGCAGGTTTCCCGCCTTGGGGATGAACTGGAGGGTCGCATGGGCCAATGTTGCGTTTGCGGGTGTGGAAGGTCGTGTGCGTTACCTGCAGTGGCGCTTGGCCCATGGGGTGATTTTCACCCGTGACTCCCTTCTTCGTTGGGGAGTCATCGACTCCCCGGACTGTCCCCACTGCGGACAGCCGGAGTGGAGTCTTTATACCACCGATTTGTAGAATGTAATTTTGTTCGAAAGGTTTGGCAACTTTTGTCTAGATGGATTTCTGTTAATATGTGTAATTTTAAAATTATTGTTTTTAAGCACCCACTACCTGTTTCCGGTCAGCGTGCCTATGGTTTAAAAGTGATTCTTGCTACTGCTTGTACTATGTTACATGATACTGCTCTGTCTGACCACGTTAGGCTCTATTCGAATAGGCCTGATGTGGTCGCCCTCTTTGTCAAGATCAGATTGCGTGAGAGGGTGATTTCCGACTTTCACCACTGGCCGAAAGACGTTTTTCGCGTCCGATGGCTTTGTTGATCTCGACTGGTTTCCTTACGCAATAATGTGCTCTGCCTTTGGTTCTGAAGGTGTTTTCTGTTGGAGCATGTCGCATGCCTGACGGCCGCTGCTCTTTTTACTTGCTTGTCTGGATCCTGTGTTTGCATCATGAATTGTATTTACATGCTTTTCTACTGTGTATATATTGTCTTTGTCTACATTTGTCTATGCTTGGCCCGCGCTTTTGTTCTGTCTGTTGTCTGTGGCAGGTGTTGTGCCTCTCGGATGACAGTTCAGACCACTTCCTGCGCCTTTGTCATGCCTCTCGGGCGGGGAGGGTGTGACAAATGACTTTTCTTGCTTTTGTTTTGGTTGGAGGTGCTTAGATGTGGGTCCACTTTTTCTCTAAGCACATCCACCCTGTTTTCAGAGATACTTCTTCCCTGGAAGTGTTATTGCTTGTGTTTCGTCTTCCGAGTTTGGTAAGTAAGGTAAGTAGTTTCTTTTCTTTTTAGTGTGTGTGTGTGTGTGTGTGTGTGTGTGTGTTTCACTTCGATGATGATAGTGCCTTGGCTGACCCATAATAGGTACACATGCCTCTGGCATGTGTACCTCAGACTCCAGCCCACCGTCAGGAACGGCTGCAGTGGTGTCGACAACGTCTGCACTGGAGAACACAATGGCGATCTGTCGTGTTCAGCAATGAAAGCAGATTCTGCTTGGGGGCCTCCGATGGCCGTATGCTTGTTCGCAGACGCACAGGGGAGTGTCTCCACTCTTCTTGCATCCGCCAGCGACACACAGGGCATACACCTGGTCTCCTGGTGTGGGGAGCGATCATCTATCACTTCCGTACACAACTAGTGTTTGTACCGGGTACGTTAAACAGCACCTCCTACTATCAACAACATCATTCAGCCCGTTGTTGTGCCATTTGTAAGGTCGGTCCATCGTGGAGTTTTCCAGCAAGATAACGCACGCCCACACAAGGCACGTGCAACGCAACATGCACTTCAGGGTGTAAGACAACTTCCATGGCCTGCACGTTCACTGGATTTCTCTCCCATTGAGCACGTGTGGGATTTTATGGGACAACGACTTATCCGGTCTCCATGGCCAGCTACGACCATCCCCGATTTACGCGTCCAGGTTGAGGATGCTTGGAACTCAATACCCCAAACTTACATCCAACATCTGTACGACAGACTCCATGCTAGAATTGCACAGTGTGACGCAGTTCATGGCGGTTCAACCTCGTACTAACCATGTTACATGGAAATGTTCTTTTTCAGTTTACCAGCAAATACAACTGTATTTTGCCATAATGTTTTGATCACGTTATCCTCTGTATTCCGTTATTATGTTGTATAAATTTCATTGGTATGAGACGTCTCCTTCTTTGTGTTCTTTTTTCACTTTCCGCCAGTGTATATATATCAAACAAACTTTATCTCTTTTGGAATATTGACGTTTAACAATCTACGCTTTTGATATCTCTCGACATCTGTACAAGTGCACCACTCCACTTTCAACGTCGTTACTTTATTCTGCTGTGACCCACTGTCAGTGTTGCCAAAATGTAAAAGTTGTTGAGGGAAGTAATGTTCCTTTCAGCTAGAAATGTTTAACCGATTAGTAGCGAAATTTACATAAGAACACAGAAACTCAAAAGGAAGGTTATTTAGAGGTATACATCACACGTTCTTTAAATCTGTTCTGGAGATTTTACCCATGATAGCGGATAACGTTCTAAGCAGCCCTATTGGTCTGAGGCGTTGGTTTCTGAAAATTCGTTCGATGTGGGCCGTTCCATGTGGCCCCGCAGAGCCATGGGTAATGTATTTGTCTGATGGTGCAGCCCCTTACCAGGAACTAGTGACCCCAAATTAGGGACGGACAACTGCGTATATCACTTAGAATAGCATAAGGTCTACGTTAAACCTTGAAATGAAATGCAAAAAGTTCCTTAATTCCTCCTGGAAATTTACCCAGGATAACTGGTAACGCTGAGGTTTTATACTTTGGGTTTTATTTTTATTTTATTTTCGTGCAAATGGTATCTCTTAAAATTTATGTCAGTCTGTAATATGTGTGTTTTTTTCGCTTTAGTTTTACAGGATTTTTTTAAAAATCTGAATAACCTAAAATATTTGGCGAATTTTGCTCTCAATTTTCAATTTTATTATTAATATTTTTATTCACTATATCAGGATTTGTAGCCGATAAACCTGCTATATCGTAAGAAGTGTGAACGTAAATTTCAGAAATATATTCACTTCAATAAGCTTTACTTCATCTTAAATGCATTAATGTAACTGAGGAAATCGAAACTGGGAATTTCATCAGCTTGTTCTGCCTCAAGAGAGGCTTAAGTACAATAAAAGGTAGAAAGTCCCGGAGCCTTATAATGGTTTTTCACGGAATATCTATACTTTCCTCGACTTGTTGGCGGTGAATGCTGGTTTCACAAAAAAATGAGCATCTGTGGACTCAGCAGCAACAACATTCTACTGTATGGCATCTACTTGGTCGATATCCGCATGAGTTCACGATTCGTTAGTCAAGGATAGCAACAATTCACTTCGAACAGGTGATGCCCTCGCTTGAAAAAGGGAAGCCTGCTCTTTTGTTTAGCTCTTTGTTTTTCTCTGCAAGGAGAAGAAAGTGAGGCTGCTTGTACGGGGGGCAACGGGAATCATTCACCCGTAAGAAACAACCAGTCTCGCAAACACAGAGGAAAGTTATACGAAAGGAAACGAAAGCCACGATCAACAGGAGCAGCACGTATTCATAAAGTGTCTTGTTTTTTCTTGACCGAGTGGATATTGTTTATCAAAGCCGGATTAAGGTGATATACGGGTGTACAATTTATTCTGTGGGATTTATGGGCTGTCAAGAGCGCTTTTGAAGTTCTGTGCAGGAAAACACCGTGCACATTTTAGGTAAGTTCAGTTACGCATGTTGCCTTAGTATTTCCTTGGAATGGGCTTTTAAAAATAGAATTCGGCGTAGAATTCTTTGGTGTTTTGGTGGTTTGAAACCACTTAAAATTGTGTCGGACGCCCTTTAATTGAAGTAGCTGTGGTCCTTCTTTTCAGGTAACGACTGTGACGTATACTCTAATTTAACTTTCATTTTTAGTTCCTTTTTCTATGTAAATTTGAGTTCGTTCTGCTTGTCATTTTTCAAACTTAACGTGGCCATTTTTCAAACTTATCGCAGTGATCTAAGCGATGGATTCTGGTCATTCGTCCGAGATGGGTCCGGGTTCAAATCCCGGTGAGGCATTGATGTTGTGTTTGTCTTACGGCACTGGCTCTCTCCCTTCCCTGAAATCAGTGGTCCTAAATTAGGGACGGGCGACCGCTTATAACCTATTGAGTTTATAATGAATTAGCTTTGTTTATCTTTTTGCTAAGCTAATTATTATGAATGAATAATGCTCTAAGCTTCAAAATGATGAATTCCCAAAAGGGTGTTGTTACTCGTTAATTATGAACTTAAACAAAGTCTCAACGCTGGTTATTTATATTAAGTAATCAAAGTCATAAACCTAACAGCCAGACAGAGGTCTGACAAAACTAAGAATTGAAAAAGACTGAACTTACAGAACAACTTGTTTATTATGAAGACTCCTGGTCAACTAAGGCACTCATATATCACTACTACATAACAACACACTGCAACGCAACACCAACCACCCTCAACTCCAACGCAACAACACAACTACAACGCCACAACACACCCCTCACTTCTCGATGAACGCGCCTATATACGAGCTACCACCACGTCATGACTTACACTCATTGCCAGATCTCATTCAGCGGGTGAAATAATATTCCGTTCAGTAGGAAGATAATTTACATAGTAAAATAAAATAACCAGAGATAGTAAAATCAAAAGGAAAGTGAATACAGAGTATACGTTACATCATCTCCCCCTTAATTTTTTCTTCTTTTTTTTTTTTTTTTCCGAAAAACCTATCAATTTTGGAGTGTAAGTCTTACATTTCGATGATTGACGTTTCTCGATCTTTTTTTTTTGATTTGTTGTTTGGTGGTAGCCGTATTTACATTATCAACTTGGCATAACAATTTACGAATCTGTATTCGACTGTGAAATTTGTAGTGTAGAACAAAACCAAACCTGCATCGGCATACTTTCCTTTTTATTCTGCCTAGCAGGAATCACTTTTTTAATTTCAAATTACGTGCCTCATTCGTTGTAATACAGAACAACTGTATCAGCAGCGAAGATTGCCTGAAGCTGCCTAACAGTAACAATTTTATTATTTTCATTTCAAATTACGTTTGCCTCATGCGTGGAAATACAGAACAACTGTATCAGCAGCGAATTTTACCTGGAGCTGCCTAACAGTAACAATTTTATTATTTTACCCACATAGATATATACAAAAAAAGTGGATTAGTAGATGGACATAGAAGAAATATAAAAAACACACATATATACACAAAAAGAATGCATAGGCCCACACGAAAAAAAGAAATTCTGACACGCCAACTGGTCGAGCAGGAAAAACAATAAACTGAGAAAAGAACCTGTCCACGAGAACTTACTTATCTCGAGGACGCATAAAAAATTCTAGTGCGAAAACGTTTTCCAGGCCTAATGGGACTGGGGAAATCAGGTGGCTTGGATCTCTTCCGGGACGGTAATGGAACATCGGTCTGTTGTCGGTCAGGAATCTGGCGGTCTGGAAATCCCTGCGGCTGAGAAGAACGGTCAGGAACGTCAGAAGTCTGGCGGTCCGGAAATCCCTGCTGCGGCTGATAGGAACGGTCAGGAGTCTGGCGGTCTGGAAATCCCTGCTGCGGCTGATAGGAACGGTCAGGAGTCTGGCGGTCTGGAAATCCCTGCGGCTGGAGAAGAACGGTCAGGAACGTCAGAAGTCTGGCGGTCCGGAAATCCCTGCTGCGGCTGATAGGAACGGCCCCCAGGCTTTGGATATGAAGTCCCTTGATGCTGGGGCCCGTTGTGTCCTTCCAGTATCTTTTGGAGGGACGTGTCTCCGGCCACATCGCTTGTTTTCGTTTACGCCCACGGGGCATGATAGTAGCAGGCATCGGCCCTGTTTGCCCTGAACGGAGGTTCCAGGGGCGAAACCCGGGCGGATGCAAAGATTTCTGCCTTCGTCGCTGTTGCGGCGAAGCAGATTGGGGAGACAAGTGACGTTTGCGCCCAGCTTTTGGTGGTGCTGGACGGTGTGGAATATTAAATGTTGGATTCATAACTGACAAATCCGAAATGTCCGACGCCTCTGAGTCGCTGCTGTAATTCAGCGGTCGTGCAGGGCGATGTTTGGATTTGCCTATGGGAATACTTTCCGATGAGGTATTCAAAGAAGAAGTATCCCGCGTTGGTGCAGAGTTAGCCGGAAACGGCGCAGCAATAGTCTTGGCAATGGTTGGAGGGAAAGGAACGATACTAGTATTCGACGAACGCGAATCGAGCCTTGGTCTCACGGGAGAATCAGGTTGCGGTTGTAGAAACTCGTCTGGAGGGGAGGGTGAAGGAAAAATCACTGGTGATTCGTCAAAAATGTTCGGTGGGTCGTCCACAATTTCTGGCGGTTGAACATGAGATATAGATTCTTGAGTCTGTGGAACAGAAGGTTGAGTAGGATTGATAATGAACTCGATATCCCGTTCGTGATACTTGCGACATTGATCAACATGTACATAATGAAAATTGTTGTTCGGTTTCTCCAGAACAATATTATTTTCAAAGACATTTGCCACCCGATATGGACCTTCGTAGCTGGGTGCAAATTTCTTCACTAAAGTATGCGAAACAGAAGACTGGAAGTGCGTTTCCACGAGAGTGAGATCTCCAACGACAAGATCTGGTTCCCTACGCCTAGAATTATAATATCGTGCTTGAGCCGCTTGTGCTCCTAGCATTGCAACACGAGCTTTTTCTGCCATAATGTGTACTGATTGCGGAGTTGGTCGCTGGTTTAATTCGTCGATAATCCCCGTTAAATTTTCAAAAGGGGTTTTAATTTTGCGACCCAGAAAAAGTTCTGCAGGAGTAATTTTAGTAGACTCGTGGACAGACGAGCGGAGGGCGAACGCAAAAAGTTCTAAATGTTCATCCCATCTTTCATGGTGGTCCATTACGAAAGTCGCAATCATTTTCACTAGCGTTCGGTTAACGCGTTCTGCAGGATTACTCTGGGGATGATATGGGGAAATGAATTTATGTTTAATGTGTAATCTCGCACACATTCTTTCAAAAATGTCAGAAATAAATTGAGGACCATTATCCGAAACTACTTTATTAGGTGCACCATATCTAGAAAATACTTCATTAACTAAGACATTACAAATAATCTCAGCCGTAGCGGCTTTAATGGGAAAAACTTCAACCCATTTAGAAAAATTATCAGTTAGTACTAAAACATAACGAGTTTTATTTTTAACAGATAATGGATAAGGTCCCAATAAATCTATGGAAATAATATCAAATACATGAGAACTTGAACTAGATTTCAAGTGACCGGCCGGTCTTACATTACGGTAATTATTAATCTGACACAAGTGACATGATTGAACGTATGCGAGCACACTTTGGTACATGCCAGGCCAATAGGCAACATCCCGCAATTTACAACGGGTCTTGCGAATACCTAAATGGCCTGCAAGAGGTTTGTCATGAAATTCATTTAAAAGAGCCATTCTAAGGGTTCGCGGAATACATGGGCGAAACTCTGCCCTAGTAGTCCGAGACTTTGTATAATAAAGAAGACCCTCTATTACTTCAAAATGTTGTGACCTTCCAGCCAGAGAAGGATCACTTGGTAGGGGCGAACCCGCAAGCAAAAAATTGTAAATATCCCCAAAATCTGGATCATTTATTAATTCTGCCATTATCTGCTCTCTGGATGTGATATCAGCTATCAGAAGTAAAGGCTGACATCCAGGAGTAGTTTCGGTGGGGACCCCACTAATCGGAACGCGAGATAATGCGTCCGGTAATTGATTCTTATTACCTGGCTGATACGAAATTTTGATATTGCTCTCTTGTAACTTCAGAGCCCACTTCATAAGTCTTTGAGATAGGTGTTTAGCAGAATTCAAATACTGAAGGGCAGAATGATCCGTAATTATGTTAACTGTCAATTTGTTAAGATAACATTGAAATTTATTCAGTGCATACACAACAGCAAGACATTCACGTTCCGTAGCTGAATAATTGCGTTCAGCTTTGGCTAAAGTACGAGACGCAAAAGCTATTGGATGCCCAGCTTGTGACAAAACGCAACCAAGACCAACTCCGGATGCATCAGTATAAATATCAAATTCTTTAGAATGATCCGGGAAAGCCAACACCGGAGGCTGAGTCAATGCAGACTTCAGTGTTTCGAATGCAGCGTTAGCTTCAGGTGTCCAAATAAACTTCTTGTATTTACGCTTTAAAGCATACAATGGCTCACATATTGTAGCATAAGCGGGGACGAACTGCTGATACCATCCGGTCATTCCCAGAAAGCGGGATAGTTCTTTTGCTGTTTTAGGCCGAGGAAAGTCAGCAATAGGCCTAATTTTTTCATTATCAGTGAATAAGCCGTGGGGAGTAATTTTCAACCCCAGATATACAATCTCGTCCCGCGCTATCTGGCATTTACTAGGTTTTAACGTCAAGCCAGCATTGTATATAAGTTGGAACACCTGTTTGAGCAGAGAAAGGTGCTCGTCAAAAGTCTCTGATGTTATAATAATATCATCCAAATAGACATGCACATGGGGACCCAGGACAGGTCTGAGAACCGTGTCCATAAGCTTTTGGAAAGTAGCAGGTGCAGAAGCTAAACCAAAAGGCATACGTAAATATTCATAGGCCCCAAAAGGAGTCACAAAGCCTGTTTTATCGACAGAGTCCGGATGTACTGCCACCTGCCAATATCCACTTGCCAAATCCAAAGTTGACATCCATTTGGTCGACGACAAGTCATTTAGAATATGTGACATGACAGGTAGGGGATAATTGATTGTTTTTGTGACTTGGTTGAGTTTGCGAAAATCTGTCACGAAACGAAATTCATTTGGTTGTTTCTTTGGAACCAAGAAGGCAGGAGCCGCCCAGGCGCTTGTTGATTCCTGATTATGCCCTGCTTAATCATTTCCGCAATTTGACGTTGCATTTCCTGTTTTTTATGTGGAGCACAAGGGTAAGGCTTCGTCGCAATGGGTTTCGAACCATCAGTGTCAATAACATGATAAACCACCTGTGTGAAACCAGGTTGATCCGAAAATAAACCAGGGCTTTCCTGTAAAAGGAGAGAAAGCTGGTCTCGTTGCCCCTCATTCAATTGGTCACTCAACAATAAACTCGTAATATCTACAGGAACCGTCGGAATCATTTCGACAGGTTCCGGAAAGGAAATCACATGTTGTACAAAATTCAAAGTTATTTGAAACTTGTTAATAAAGTCCATACCCATGAGACATTTCACGGGTAGCTCGTCTATAAGCAGGAAAGAATGTGTAAAACGAGCTTTTCCCAGCCCTAAAGATAATGTGACAGTTCCTGCGATACTGAAGATTTCGTTATTTGCACCTCGCAAATACTGCGTTGCAGGCTGAACATGTATTGCAGAAAAAACATCATTGCAAAACTTTGTATTTAGGGCTGATATCTCAGACCCAGTGTCGAACTTTGTCTCGACAATAATGTCTTCAAGTGTCAAGAATACATCAGGCAACTGAGGAGTTTGAACAGTCACTAATACTGTTTTAGGGTCAGGATGTTTGGTATCAGGAAGCAGGACCGACCCTTCGTCTACTTCCTGTGGAAGCTTAAAGGAATTCTGGTGGTGTTATCATGTGGTCGGAAACCTCGACCCTGCCGGGTATCGGGAAAATTTTCACGATAAGGAAAATTGCGTGCACCCTGCGTCGGGAACTCCGCGTGTCTGTTGAGATTTTCATTTTCGTTACGTCTGCCCTCAGCACGGGCAGAAAAATTATTATTGCCCTGAGCATGATAACGTTCCGAATGCTGCTGAGTGGAACGGGGTCGAGCATACTGTGCATTATGACGATACCCCGTAGCTTGCTCCGAAACTCGTTGCTGGTTCGCCACTCTTCTGTGTGGTGGAACGTATGAAGCTTGGGTGGGCACGTGTGTATGCTCGCGCTGAAAGTTTTGTCTATTATGCCGCTGAGGGTTTTCGGAATAAGCCTCGCGGGGTGCCCGAGCATGGTGAGTTGAACCATGTTTGCCATGTCGCTCTTCATACGTGCGTATGAGGCGAAGGCATTCATGAATAGTGGTAGGGTGTCGAACCTCAAGAAAATCTTGCAAGAATGGGTCGAGCTGCTGTACGAGGGTATCCAACATGTCAACATGACTGGCATGTGGATCCCATAGATTATATAGGCGTGTAGTTTCCAACGCAAATGCAACAGGGCTATCATTGGGACCCTGCTGACGAGAAAACAGCTGTTGGGCAAGGCTAGCTCGACTGAGGCCGAAAGGAAAGACCTCCAAGAATTCTGCACGGAAATTCTCATAATGAGAATCCGGGTTCGACCCTCGCCACTGCCGATACCAGGTCTTGGCGGTATCTCTCAAGCAAGTTCCGGCAATTTGGACCTTGCAGTCTTCCGGATAATTATATAAATCAAAATGGTCTTCCAGATCTTCGAGGAACTTTAAAGACCCTCCAAACCATTGAAATAAATTGTTCCTGCATGCGGCACGAAATGGGCAAGCATTCTGCTTCGCTGAGAGGATTGAATTCCCTCAGCTACGACCCGCGACTCAGAGTGATAAGAAGCTGGTGCATTCCGAAATGGTGAAGAATGCTTGGGTATGTGTAGATTATTCATATCCAAGTCAGAGCCACAGGCTTCGTACAAATTGTCCAAACAAACACCATTACCCTCGAGACTTGCCGGAAGGTGGAAATTTGCAGTTGTCTCAGGTAAGGAAGCCATGGGTAATAATAGTCAGGATCTCGTGTTCGAGAAAAGTTCGGGCGCCAATTATAATGAATTAGCTTTGTTTATCTTTTTGCTAAGCTAATTATTATGAATGAATAATGCTCTAAGCTTCAAAATGATGAATTCCCAAAAGGGTGTTGTTACTCGTTAATTATGAACTTAAACAAAGTCTCAACGCTGGTTATTTATATTAAGTAATCAAAGTCATAAACCTAACAGCCAGACAGAGGTCTGACAAAACTAAGAATTGAAAAAGACTGAACTTACAGAACAACTTGTTTATTATGAAGACTCCTGGTCAACTAAGGCACTCATATATCACTACTACATAACAACACACTGCAACGCAACACCAACCACCCTCAACTCCAACGCAACAACACAACTACAACGCCACAACACACCCCTCACTTCTCGATGAACGCGCCTATATACGAGCTACCACCACGTCATGACTTACACTCATTGCCAGATCTCATTCAGCGGGTGAAATAATATTCCGTTCAGTAGGAAGATAATTTACATAGTAAAATAAAATAACCAGAGATAGTAAAATCAAAAGGAAAGTGAATACAGAGTATACGTTACAAGTTGCTCACGGTGGTCGTTCAACCTTCAATAAAAAAATAAAAAAAACTTAACGTGATATCTTCTCTCTCACACGAATACCGTTGGCAACACTTTAAGGTCTGTCACAGAGACGTATGCTTGCTGTGATAAAACCAAGATGAAAGATATATAATATGACTAAGCAGCAGCTGTGTGTATGGTGTGCGGGTGAAACTCGCTGTGATGTGTTTTGGATATCCTAGTATAAAGTAATGTAATTTCTTCTAAAGTTGCTTAAAGTGAAAGCGCCGAGCTGGAGTAATAAAAGAAAAGTTTACGTAAGTGATTCTGTTTTCCGTCTATGTTTCGCCTGGCCCTAAAAAGCCTTACGTGTCGTTAATTTAAATTCAGCTATCCGGTGCAACTGCTGCATCACATTTACACTTGCTTCAGCATTTCTTCAGCCGGACATTTGGAACTTAGCATAGCCCCAAATCGCACATGACGTAAAGGGTTACGCCATACGACACTGAATTCGATGGGCTGCCCCGGTGGCGCAGTGATCTAAGCGATGGCTTATGCACTGTTAAAAATTGGAAATAAGTAAAATGTACTCGTTTTTGAGTACATTATGGGCTTATAATAGCTCCGAGTACTCTTGTCTCATTTTTGGAAAAGACACGTACTCATTTTTGAGTACATGCAGGGAATCAGTTATGAGTATATCTGGTATTTCTAATTTGAAATATAAGTATACATTTTTGAGTACATATATTTCAAATATATGTACCAAAGAAATCCATATATTTGCTCTAACTTCCTTCAGTTTAGTGTGCCCTTTCGGGCAGGGCAAGGAAACTGAAGGGCGTTACAGGAAATCTAGCGATTCTGACAGGATTGTGTGTATGTGAGAGAGCTCACTAGATGTCGCCACCGTAGAGCTCACAAGATGTCGCCACTGTAACCGGGGGATTCCTACCCGGGGGCCGTCACTTAACGTGCTTGTCCGATGCATGGCGGATATTCAGCGATTGTTAGAAATTCACACCACTACGGAGAGATTCCAGTTTAAAGCCTCTCAGGCTAGATTCGACCCTGGGGTCCCTCCATCACTTGTCTGAATCTCTAACCACTAATCCATCCGCGGCTCGATTGCAAATTTGGAGTACCTGTATTCCATACATACACATTTATTCATAGAATCAACTGGAAGTATACTATTCGATGGCACATCTGGGATAATAGATATACTCATTGTCACATGCTGGGCAAATGGACCGCACAATTTTATGACAAATATAGTGATGAAGCGACAATATATTATTTATGAGATTGACACAACTATAGTTAATGCAAAAACGTACACAAAGATAGTACAAATGAAACTTCGTGCTATATACAATACTTTGATACTTTATGCATAATTAAATTGCTTGTGATCAGTGACTTAGTTGTATTAATTATTTATGTGTGTCACTTTACACATCTATTAAACAATTTCTCTTGAAATCTATAATATTTAAAATGAATTATTACGAGATTACATTTATATTTATTGACGTAGTTATTTGTAAGTACTTATATTTGAGCATCTCATGTACTCGTTTACGATACGATTGTACTAAAAAAAAACGAGTATGTTCAGGTTCTCATTTATAAGTAGATTTATTTTAACAGTGTGACCAATCGTCCGCGAGGGGGTCCGGGTTTGAATCCCGGTGAGGCATGGATGTTATGTTTGTCTTACGACACTGGCTCTCTCCTTTCCCTGGAACCAATGGCCCTAAATTAGGGACGGGGGACTGCTTATAGCCCATTGAGTTTCTCACGGTGGTCGTTAAACCTTCAATCAAAAAAAAAAAAAAAAACACGGCTACCACATTGAATAATTTCTGGGGCATTTTTGATTCTCTGAAATTACAAATGGAAAACTGCCATTTATCATCGTGCAGCGGCTACTGATGGACTCCTGAATTCCATGATATTCATTTGCACTACAGAATACCCCATGTGATCTGCTGTCTTTAAAAAAACTTACTTTACAACAACGACATACAGTAACATAGCTATAATGTTGTAGATTTGGTGAGGAATCATGCAGTGGGCTCCACTGTTTCGTCTTAATACCAGCTAGGCGAATTACCGCGAATTTCATTTTGTATACTGCATTTTCTTACATACACTATAAAAAAATCTGAAATTCACAAGCCACTTCTTCTTTCTTCCAAACTCTATACTTTCTTAAACAAGTGTGCTTTATTTCTATCTCCAAAAAAACGCCAGGAAGCTAGAATTTAATTTTCCCAGTTGTTTTGCTCTTCTTAATTCTGAGATGAGATAAGAAAGAAATTACGCAACACACTGACAATCACATAGAAATAAAACGTCTCGGAAAATTTCGAGAGCTCAAAACTCATTTCTAGGAATCACATTTTATTTAAAATATTAAACTTGGCTTCAGTTTTTCGTCAAATTCCAAGCCGTGAAAGCGCAACATTGTAAATCCCATTTTCCCATAGGGATTTTTTTCTTTTGAGTCTTATTATGAACTAAAAACATAGTCATGCATGTCTGAAAGCATATTTGGCGAATTCACTCGGACAAATCATTTGTTACGATTGAAAGAAATGTCGATATGTTTTCTTTTCGCCACGCAGAATCCTTCTCTTAAATTATATTTCTTAAAATATAATATGGGACAAATATTACCCATCACAGATTTCGTGATAAACATTGTTACGGAGGAAACTGCGCCGCCCCGGCGGCGCACTTGTTTAAGCACTGGCTAATGACCATTCGTTCGAGAAGGGTCCGGGTTTGAATCCCGGTGAGATATGGATGCTGTTTTTTCATACGACATTGGTTCTCCTCCTTCCGTGGAACTAGTGACCCTAAATTTGGGACAGGCGACTGTTTAAAGCCCATTAAGTTACTCATGGTAGTCTTAACTTTCAACAAAACAAAAAACAAAAAAAAAAGAAGGAAAGGTAACTTGAATACGTTTATAGGTTTAAAGATGGGTTTGCGGCCCCGGTGGCGTAGAGATCTAAGTGATGGCTTCTGATCATTCGTCCGTATGGTATCCGGGTTGAAATCCCGTGAGGCATGGATGTTGTGTTTGTCTTACGGCACTGGCTCTCTCCCTTCCCTGAATTAGGGACAGGCGACTGCTTATAGCCCACTGAGTTGCTCGCGGTAGTCGGTTAAACCTTCAATCAAAAGAAAAAAGGATCCTATGGCTACCACATTGAATAATTTCTGCGCCATTTTTAATTCTGTGAAATTACAAATGGAAAACTGCGATTTATCATCGTGCATCGGTTACTGATGGACTCTTAAAATCCATGATATTCATTTGCACTACATAATATCCCATGTCTGCTGTCTCCAAAAAACTAATTTTCCACAACGATATACAGTAACGTAGGTATAATGTTGGAGATTTGGTGCAGAATCATGCAGTGGGCTTGTTTCGTCGAAATACCATATAGTTACGAGCGGCATGTCTAGGCGTATATCACCGCGAATTTCATTTTATATACTGCATTGTTTTACATACACTATAAAAAAACATTCTGAAATTCACGAGCCACTTTCCGTCATTGCTGTCGCGAATTAACGAAGCATTTTTCGGATACAACCTTTTCCGTAAAATGACGGAAAGATACTTTAATTTCGTGGTTTTTTAGTACGCCAGGAAAATTCTAAATTTTTCGAACTTTTTCCGCAATTCCTTTTTTATATTGACGGTTAATTGCCGCTTTTCAGATATGTTAACGGAAAATTTTGAGTTTTCAGAAACCTTTCTACAATTCCCTTCATATGTATTAACAGAAAAATTCTGTTCTCACTTTTCCATATCCATATGACGAAAAATTTCCGGTAATGCATGAAAATTCTTGAGATTTGATTAATTGTTAAATTTCCATAGTCTATAGAAAAATCTGATTTTGAAGTTCTGTAGCGAGATCAAATATAGTGAATAGCGTATCGCATGAATTTTGGTTATTGAGGCACGAGATATTTCTTCTCCTCTCCCCCATTTTGTGCACAGCTATTTATATTGTGTTACCGTAAGAAACCGGGTACTTAATTTATTGCATACAGGTGATTTGTACGATGTCTTTGTATCAGTCTGTGGAGCCCTTAAGGCAAAAGCTATTATAGCTATCAAGAGTAACTTTTATATTTAGAAATTTTGTGAAATAATACTATATAAAACAGTACATTGCACCTTTTCTTAAAGATTATCGAAAGTTATTGTCAGTTAAAAAAGGATCTCAAGTTCTAAAGCATTCTGTCGCTTCGAAAAATCACGATGAAAAAAATTTTTAATCTGTTATAAGTCCTCCTACAGGAAAAAATTTATTACAAACGTATTAAAAAAATAATAAGCTTTAACAGAAAATAAAATTACTAAATCACTCACATTAATGGGAGAGGGGGAGGGGATCTTCATCACGCAATCAGTTTTACCTTGAACGTGAGTGTCATTCTTAAGACCTTCTGGCTCAGTGGTTAAGACGCGCGGTTTCTAACCCTAACGACCGCAGTACGATCCCCCTATATACCAGGTCGAAAGGAATCTCTTGCGTAAGGACAGAAATATTCAGTGTCTTCGATTTTGCGAATATGTTGTATAAATACGGAAAAACTTGAAACAGATTTTTCTGAAATGAACGGAATTAGTGACAGCGGAAAATCTGTGAAAATACGGAATTTAGAAAAAAAAAACGAGCACTTTTTAAAACGGAAATTTCTTTTAAAGACGGACACTTACCGGCAACTTTGCTCCAAGTTATTTTCAGAAATTTTCTGTGAATTCACCACTTTGAGTGTATTATATCGGTAGCTCACCATGCAATCGGAAGTACAGAACGCAGACTATACATCTATGAGCCATTACATTATGACCCAGAATTTTGTGCGCCTGGAGACCAAACGGTGGCGCAGATGAAGTTCGCAGTGTAGTATATATACAACCCGAGAACGGGCTTTCGGTTAGTAGAGCGTTCGAAGTCAGAATGGGAAAAGCTATACCGATTTATCTGAGCTTTATAAAGGACAAACTGTGATGGCACGGCTGCTCCCCGGAACTACGATCTCGAAAACGGCGCGGCTTGGGGAATGTCCAGGTGCCTCTGTAGTGAGTACGTATCAAAAGTGGTTCACAGATGTCCAAACGGCGAACAGTCGTCCAGCCGTGAGTCGTCCGCAACTTATTTATGCTAGAGGGGAGCGGAGACTGTCGTGCATTGTTCACAGCGACCGCAGGGCAACAGTGCGACAAATCACCCGCAGATGCAACAGTGGTGATCAAGGCAATGTGTCACAGCGCACAGTTCATCGCAGCCTTCTGCGCATGTGCCTGCGTAGCCGATGACCCAGCTGGATCCCTATGCTCACTGCACGTCATCGCCAACAACGCATGAAATGGGCTCAAGATCATCGAGATTGTAACCTGGATGATTGGAAGAAAGTGGACTGGTGTGACAAATCAAGATTTCTGGTGCATCACGTAGACGGTCGAGCGTGGATACGCTGATTGCCAACGAAGGCTATGGCACATGAATGCACTGTTGAGCGGAAACAGGCCGGAGCGAAGGTTTTATGCTGTTAGCGATGCTTTCTTGGACACTTTGGGCCCCATGATCCCAATAGCACAGCTGTAAGGTATCTGAAAATCGTTGCGGACCAAGTTCACCCATTCATGGCAACTGTGTTCCCTGCTGGTGATGGCCATTACCAACAGAATAATGCGCCATGCCACACTGCCCGAATTGTCAAGGAGTGGTTCGAAAAACAGACTAGTGACTTTCTGTTAATGCCCTGGCCTTCGAATTCACCTGACATGTCCCACTCGAAGATTTGTGATTCGACTTGGAAAAGCGGGTTCGCGCAAAATCACCACCACCCAAAAGTGTACGGGAACTGGAGGACATTCTGTTGACATTATGGTACCAGGTACCCCCAAGTTACCTATCGCCACCTGATTGAATCGATGCCTCGCCAAGTGGCCGCTGTTTTACGGGCTAAAGGGGGTCCTACAGCTTATTAGGTCGGTGGTCATAATGTAATGGCTCCTCCGTGTAAAGTTGTCTACTGACACCAATATTCGGATCGAGGAAGGACCTCCTTGCTTTTTCAGCACTGAACGATACACGATACACATCCAAAATCAGACTTCAGTGAAGAAAGGTGAAACTGACTCTTTATACCTTTTTGTCTTCGTGGGTGTTGGTAAATACCAAAACATGGAAAACAAAGGAAGATGACGCCGTATTCTTGGTGTACTTAGCACGTCTTTTAAATCCTTTCCGACACGAAAAAAATATTTTAAAACAGAATTTTAGAAGGAAAACTTCAGCAAATAAGTTGTATCTAGTATTTTTGTTGATATCTCTGCTTCTAAGAGTCTTATTTGATTTTTTATCGAAAAACGCTTCCGGTGCGAAATTTGTGTAATTTCAAGTATTTCTTAGCACACAGGTGTGCCACACTAGACCGTAAGATCACCTTACCGTTTCTGACATTTTTTACATCACCTGACCGTTTCTAATATTTTTTACATCACCTGACCGTTTCTAATATTTTTTACATCACCTTACCGTTTCTGACATTTTTTACATCACCTTACCGTTTCTAATATTTTTTACATCACCTTACCGTTTCTAACATTTTCTAACGTTTACGGTGCGAAATGTGTGTAATTTCAAGTATTTCTTAGCACCTTAGCACACAGGTGTGCCACACTAAACCGTAAGATCACCTTACCGTTTCTGACATTTTTTACATCACCTTACCGTTTCTAATATGTTTTACATCACCTTACCGTTTCTAACATTTTCTAACGTTTACGGTGAGAAATGTGTGTAATTTCAAATATTTCTTAGCACACAGGTGTGCCACACTAGGCCGTAAGATCACCTTACCGTTTCTGACATTTTTAACATCCCCTTTCCGTTTCTAACATTTTCTAACGTTTATGGTGCGAAATGTCTGTAATTTCAAGTATTTCTTAGCACACAGGTGTGCCACACTAGACCGTAAGATCACCTTACCGTTTCTGACATATTTCACATCACCTGACCGTTTCTAATATTTTTTACATCACCTTACCGTTTCTAACATTTTCTTACGTTTATGATGTGAAATGTGTGTAATTTCAAGTATTTCTTAGCACACAGGTGTGCCACACTAGACCGTAAGATCACCTTACCGTTTCTGACATTCTTTACATCACCTGACCGTTTCTAATATTTTTTACATCACCTTACCGTTTCTAACATTTTCTTACGTTTATGATGTGAAATGTGTGTAATTTCAAGTATTTCTTAGCACACAGGTGTGCCACACTAGACCGTAAGATCACCTTACCGTTTCTGACATTTTTTACATCACCTTACCGTTTCTAACATTTTCTAACGTTTGCGGTGCGAAATGTGTGTAATGTCAAGTATTTCTTAGCACACAGGTGTGCCACACTAGGCCGTAAGATCACCTTACCCTTTCTGACATTTTTTACATCACCTTACAGTTTCTAATATTTTTTACATCACCTTACCGTTTCTAACATTTTATAACGTTTACTGTGCAAAATGTGTGTAATTTCAAGTATTTCTTAGTACACAGGTGCGCCACACTAGGCCTTAAGATCACCTTACCGTTTCTAACATTTTTGCAGTGAAATGGCTGAAAACCCTATTGAAAAAAATTATTTTTCAGTCAGATACTACTAACTATGAAGACATTTTGTGTGTATTTCCTTTCCAAAATAGTGATACATTTCCCCGCTAGGTGGCGCAAGATTATTTTTCTCGATATCTCTGCTTCTGAATGTCAGATTTAAAAAAAATACTTTAACACCGGATGTCATTTACTTTGTGGAACACTTTAATTGTTTGTACTCTTGGAGTTTTTTGTATTTCACAGTTGTGTCGCTCGGTGGTGTTTTTGTACTTCTGTTTGATGCTGTATCTCGGCTTTTAAAAATCGTACTAATCGAAACCCATGGAAATCGACGGTTGTTTGTTCTTTTTTAAAAATAAACTTTTATCAAGCAACAAATATAAACTTTACTTGATTGACAAAAAAATGTTACAAATTCATTCAAACACTTCAGTAAAGACAATATTTTGAGTCCATACATTTGCAGCAAGTAATCCAGGTGCATCTTCTCCAGTGATCTTTACTACAACAGTATCATTTGATCTTGCTCGAGACAGGGCAACGTAGAGCATAACGATGTGAGAAGACTGGTTCTGGCAGGTATATTCCGATTTTAGCAAGTGTCTGCCCTTGACTCTTATTGTCATCGCAAAGAACAATATGATCGAAAATTGAATCCGTTCGATCGTAAAAGGGGAAGTGCTGTCGCTTGGAGTCAGCGAAATGCGTGGCAAGGTGTGCAACGACCCCTTGTGTTCTCCGCACAAAATTTCCACAGAAATTGTATTTTCGAAGAGAGGCTTTACGATCATAAGTATGCCATCGACTAAACATAGCATTGTGTGCAGCTCTGCGATTTTTTTTTTTTGACTGAAGGTTTAGCGACCACCGTGAACAACTCAATGGGCTTTAAGCAGCCGCCCGTCCCTAATTTAGGGTCACTGGTTCCAGGAAAGAAAGACAGCCAGTGCCGTAAGACAAACACAACATCCATGCCTCACTGGGATTCGAACCCGAACCCTTCACGAACGAATGAGTACAAGCCAGTGCTTAGATCACTATGCCACCAGGTTCGTGATGAGCATCACGACTGCACCCTTTTTCAGTTGTTGAATGTGAGGCGGAAATCCACTCATCTCGATCATGTGCAAAATTTCAACTGGATAGCGCACTCTTTCACTCTCATCTTCAGTCACAACTGTGTTTGTAAATGTTGTTGTAATGAGATTCGCAACGCGAATCTCATTTTAATAACATTTATCTGAGACATATACTGTAGTTGCGACACATTGATCTCTCACGCTTTCCAGTAAGGTTCTTACGGTTTCTTTCTTTCTTTTTTCTCTTTTTTTCTGCGGGAGAGACATTCTGATTCTGTTAAGAGTAAGTATGCAATGAAGTATTTACTTACTTTGGGACTGATCATAGAACACCATGAACACACCAAGTGTGACACTGAAGTGAGCGCCTGATGTAGGTAAGGGCCGCACGCTTCTCCCATAAACTTTAAATGAGATATTTGCCGCTCCGCCACGCCCGAACCGTTGCTCCAATCTCCGTTTTCTCTTCGATTGGAACATCTACGTGATAAGACCTTTATTTTGATACCTAAACCATATTTTTACGTTCAGCCGTTCTCTCAAAATAGGTCTCGCAGTAAAAAACCTTTTGGAATGAATATATAGATGGCGCAACTCAATATATACATTCTAAATATTTCCACTAACAATGGTCAATGGAATGTTTATTTACATCTTTACATAATGGGAAATGTCTTACCTACGTGAATAAACTCGATGGTATGAATATTATATTGTGGTCGTATAATGGACGCTCCCTATCTTCTCATTCAAGGCTTCTTGAATTGGAAGAAGAACTACAAAATGATCAAGTAAGACATCGTCGGGCTAAGTGAGGTAAGGAGAAAAGGAGAAGATCTCATTAAACTGAAAAGTGGACATCTCTTCTACTATCGTGGGACAGATACTGGCAGAACTAGTGGTGTTGGATTTATAATAAACAAGAAACTGAAGGATAAAGTTGTAGAAGTTGAAAGTTCCTCTGACACAGCTGCACGACTCGTTATCCAACTCTCGAGAAGATACCAGGCTCAGATTATTCAAACTTATGCACCCACCATAAGTCATCCTGAAGAAGAAATTGAAGAATTTTATGAAGTAATTCGTCATCTATATAATAAAGGTAAGCAGCACTTGAAGATAATTATGGGAGATTTCAATGCAAAAATAGGGCA
Source organism: Macrothele yani (assembly GCA_039090855.1). NCBI lineage: Eukaryota > Metazoa > Arthropoda > Arachnida > Araneae > Macrothelidae > Macrothele > Macrothele yani. The sequence continues at coordinate 19,558,139 of CM076990.1, read as the reverse complement.
ACGGCAACAGAATGAAACTACAGTAGGTAAAGTCGGTCATGGCAATAGAAACCAGAGGGGAAATACTATCGTAGAGTTCGCAGAGGTAGAAGGGTTTTTCATCATGAACTCCTTTTTCAAGAAAAAGTTGCAAAGGAAATGGATATGGAGGCATCCCAATGGATGGACAAGTGAAATTGATTTTATTATGTATGACAAGAAATTTCTCATGGAAGACTGTAGTGTGCTGAACAAGTACAACACAGGTAGTGACCACCGAATGGTAAGATGTAAGATGCACCTCAATCCTAAACTCGAGCGTGGCAAACTCATAAAACAAACAAAGTGTATTGACGTGACCAACCTTAAAAAGCATCATAATACCTTCAAATTGGAACTGAGGAACAGATTCTCTGCTCTAGAAGGTCTAACATCACAAGAAGTGGACATCTCTGAAGTTAACAGAAAACTAACCAAAGCTCTTATGGAAACAGCAACAAGATTAGCTGGTTCTAAGAGCAAGTTGCATGTGAACAAATTATCAGGAAAAACCTAAATGTTGATGCAAAAAAAAAAGAGAGATCAGGGCAACTAAAGAAGATGTGACTTCCAAAGTGAAACATATAGAGCTATGCAAGACAGTACGAAAACGTATTACTCAAGACGTAAGGAAATTCAACTATGAACTAGTGAGGAAAGCAATTGAAGACAACCAAAACCTAAAGATAGCAAAGGGACATCTCAGTAAGGGAAGGAAACAGATTATGGCACTGAGAAAAGAAGATGGTTCTGTAACAAAGAAATAGAGGCGAAATTTTGACAAGAGTGAAATATTTCTACTCCAAATTATATGAAAGGGATGATACATGTACTCCAGACATCATGAAAGGTACCAGTACGCGAGAACAGTCCTCCCAGCAGAAGTTGCACATGCAATCAAGAACATGAAGCGGGGGAAAGCTCCAGGAGAAGATGGAATTACTGTAGACATCATACAAGAAGCAAGTGGAGAAATCGAAACAGTACTCGCCCAAATTTTCACTCGATGTCTTAATGAAGGGAAGATTCCTGAAGATTGGAACAACGCTACAATGATCCTGCTACATAAAAAAGGTGACATTGAGGATCTCGGGAACTACAGACCTATCAGCCTCCTATCAGTGGAAACTGAATAACCTAACTCTCAGATGCATTGAGGTTGTGATTCTGGAAAAAATATCACCTTTGTATTTGTTATTTATGTTCTGCTTATCCGTTTTCGACAATATATTATTTACACGTATAAATAAAACTCAATACATCCTTTAACATGTGTGATTTATTTCTGTCTCCGAAAAAACGCCAGGAAGCTAGAATTTAATTTTCCCAGTTGTTTTGCGCCTCTTAATTCTGAGATGAGATAAGAAAAAAATTACGTAACACACTGACAATCACATAGAAATAAAACGTCTCGGAAGACTTTCGGAAGCTCAAAACTCATTTCTGGGAATCACATTTTATTTAAAATATTAAACTTGGCTTCAGTTTTTCGCCAAATTCCAAGCCGTGAAAGCGCAACATTGTAAATCCCATTTTCCCACAGGGATTTTTTTCCTTTTGCGTCTTATTATGAACTAAAAACATAGTCATGCATGTCTGAAAGCATATTTGGCGAGTTCACTCTATAACGAAGTAAATTCCTCCGTCATTTTTATCCGCGCCAGGATTCGAACCCGGGTCCCCTCATTCCGGAATAAGTTGCTCTACCAATTGAGCTACGCGGACATTTAATTCTGATTCCTATCTGCCTTTATGTCGTGTGCGTCCTTCTGGCAGGTACGTCACATCTCCTGGTACGTTACATCATCTCCCCCTTATTTTTTTTTTTTTTTTTTTTATTCGAAGTGCTGCTCTTATTTTTCCTATCTCGCGGTGTGGAAATAACATCACACCATTGCGAGATTGTGAACGGTCGGGTCATCCGGATAGTTCGGGCGCCATTATAACGAAGTGAATTTCTCCGTCATTTTTAGTCTACGCCGGGATTCGAACCCGAGGCCACTTGTTCCGGAATAAGCGGCCTCGGGTTCGAATCCCGGCGTAGACCAAAATGACGGAGAAATTTACTTCGTTATAACTCTGACAAATCATTTTGTTACGATTGAAAGAAATGTTGATACATTTTCTTTCAGCCACGCAGAATCCTTCTCTTAAATTAAAATTCTTTAAAAATAATATGTGACAAATATTACGCATCACAGATTTCCTGATAAAAACTTGGCCGCCCCGGTAGCGAAGTTATAAAAGCACTGGCTCATGACCATTCGTTCCAGAAGGGTCCGGGTTCGAATCTCGGTAAGACATGAATGGGGCTTTTTTCTTACGGCATTGGCATTCTCTCTTCCGTGGAACAAGTGACCCTAAATTTGGGACGGGCGACTGCTTATAGCCCATTGAGTTGCTCACGGTGGTCGTTAAACCTTCAACCAAAAAGAAATAAAAGGTAACTTGAATACGTTCGTAGGTTTAAAGATGGGTTTGCCGCCCCTGTGGCGCAGTGGTCTAAGTGATGGCTTCTGATCATTCGTCCTTATGGGGTCCGGGTTCGAATACCGGTGAGGCATGGATGTTGTGCTTGTCTTTCGGCACCGGCTCTCTCCCTTTCCTGGAACCAGTGGCCCTAAATTAGGGAAGGCGACTGCTTGTAGCCCATTGAGTTGCTCACGGTAGTCTTTAAACCTCTAACAAAAAAAAGAATAAGAGATGGGTTTCCAGTTCTGAATTCGGCAGATTGCCTCATGAACATTTTTAAATACAGGAATGGAAAGTAAGTCACTGTTTTTAATCTATGCTTGGTAAGGGAATGCAGTGAACGAATTATGCGATTCCCAACGCAGCATGAATCCTTAAAAAAGAGATGCAATACTTCATGTTTTCACCAGAGGAACAACTAGGGTTGCGTGAGGTTTCTGGTTGCTTTTTGGTCTTCATAGAACTTTGAGACCCTACGTTCCTTCCTCAGATGTACGGACAGCTCAGCGACATCGAGACGTATTGCATTATTGGCCATCCAGAGATCGAATAGTCGATTATAAAGGAATATGTGAACCGAGACAATGCCGAAATCAAACAGTATTAGATAAATGCGCGCACAGCAGTCAAGTCGGTACTGCTGTACATCGGACTATCTGATCCAACAGAATGGCGGTATTGTACCTTCAGCGAAGCTCTCTGATATCAGCAGAGACTAAGGTCGGTCCACATTTAGTCCATTACACTACGAACCACTTTCTTCCCGCTAACAGAAATTTAACTTTATGCACGGTTTTCGTTGCGTTGTCTTCCTCCGATCGTCACCAGCATATGGAGGGATACCACTCACTAGATAATTGACACACACAATGATATAGTGTGGTGGTCTTTATAAATGAATCCAGCTTCTGCCAAGGACTCGGTTTTCGTATATGGTATTGAGTGAACGCACCACTCTAGGAATCCTTGTCGAACGGCATTGTCCAAGGATTATATCATCAAATTGCATCTGGTCTATCTCACAAGCAACTCCTTCCTTCGTAGCAGAGATGCCTTGTGCCGTGTTGCGGCAAGACATCGCCCGGTTCAAATACAATAAAAATCTCTAAAGAATGTCGGCATACCGCTGTGACAAAATTGTTTCCGGTCTTTGTTGCCAGTAGGACATGTGTGTGTGTGTGACATATTGGACGCTCTCTCCAGCCTTACGAGCAACTGGTGCCTACAACAGAGAACGTTGAAAGCAAGATGGGTAGTACCATATACTGATATCAGGCAGATGTGCGACTTTGTTCCTCGAAGCCTCGGTGAGTGTATCGCTAGAAGAGAGCTGTACGCCGTACCAATGATTCCCTGCAATTTTTTGTTTGTAGTATTAAAGTACACTGGCGTGCAAAAATTAAGGACGAGACGGTTTTTCGAATGTAACGTCGTGCAGAAGTGCTCCACATCGACTCAAATCATACCATAAGATCCCCAAGATATATGAATATGGGATAAGTGAGCAAAACCGTCCAAACGAGGGATCCAAAGTATACAAAGGCACTTTATTGAAAAGGTAGCTTCGAACCCAACTGGGCAGAAGACAGAAACGTCCATGTGACAGGCGGATGCCAAGAAAAATCCAGGCTTTAATAGGGGATAAGATCACCCCTGACTGCATTGCAGGATTTACAACGTCTGTCCATGCTGAGGACAAGGTTGTCAAGGAGCTGTTGAGGCATCGCGGCTCATTACTCTTGTAGCGCCAATCGCAGCTGCGGAATCGTTGCTGGCGGCTAGTGACGTGCTGCCAAGCATCTCCCGAGAAGGTCCCGCACGTGTTTGATTGGATTTAGATCCGGGGACCTTGCGGGCAAATCCATGCGTTGACTATCTTCACTCTCCAACAGCTGTGCGACAGCCACTGTACGATGAGGTGTAGCGTTGTCGTCCATGAAGAGGAACTCAGAACCCACAGCACCTCTAAACAGACGCGCGTGAGATAGGAGAACCTCGGTACAATAGCGGACACCAGTGACTCAACCTCCATGGAAGATGTGGAGGTCAGTACGGCTATCTAGCATGATACAGCCCCAAACGAGAACTCCGCCACCTCCAAACCCGTCTCTTTCGATAACGTTGGAGGTGTGATTGCGTGTTTCCTGCTCTCTCCAGATGTGTATACGTCCAGAATCGCTCGTCAGACTAAATCGGTTCTCACCCGTTAAGAGAACTCGACCCCATTGCTGATGTGTCCAGTTCTTTTGTTTCTGGCACCACAGAAAGCGCCGTCTCCGATGAGCAGGCCTTAATGGCACACACCGTACTGGTCATCGTGCAAATAGACCATATTTGTGCAGCCTCCTAGCCACGGTAAAACGCGATAACTGACGTCCAGTTGTCTGTTGCATGTGCCTTGCAATTTCTCCCGCTGTTTGCCGTCTGTCTCTTCTCGCCTGTAGGACAATATAGCGGTTGTCCGCCGCCGTGTTGCTCGTGGACGACTACTGCTTAACTCTCGGACAGCTGTTCCTGTAGTTTGAAATGCTCTCCAAGCCCGTGAAACGATGCTGTGTCGGATCCCGAACTCCTCAGCCACACTAGTCATACTTCGACCTTCTTCCAACTTCTCAATGACGCGACCTCGGGTAAAGTCATCCAGATATCGTCTACTGGATTGCCTGTTTGCCATATCACACGGTGGCAGCAACTCGACGTCGTTCAAACCGATATACACCGTGCAATAGCTTTCGCCTAATTGCTGAGCGTACACCGCACGTGTGCTTTATACGCTTCCGACACCTCCTCTACTACGTCATGCTGCATATATGCGCATGCCCTACCGTACCGGACCGTAGTCTATCTCCTGAGTGGTCTTTCGGTTCGTTCTGCCTGCTCGTTCCGCTGTTATGCTAACTTCTCCTCTTCGTCCTTATCATCATATCTCTTCAATGCCTTAGCTGATTTGACCGTGAGTTTCCGTTGAATTGCTTTACCACATTTTTTTCCTGTTTCTTATTTTTCTTAAGGGGAAGGGGTTAATGACCACCATGAGCTACTCGAATGACTGTAAGCAGTCGCCCGTTCCTAATTTAGGGTTACTGGTTCCAGGGAAGGAAGAGAGTCAGTGCCGTAAGACAAGTAAAACATTCATGCCTCACTAGGTTTCAAAACCCGGACCCATCTCAGACGAATGGTCAGAAGACATCGCTTAGATCACCTTGCCACTCAGGTGGCAACCATCATTCTGGCTGTTGCAAGTTTATTGCAACAGGTATTTCAAATCCGACAAAGAATTTAAGGGTGGATCACGGAAAGTATTTTACTGAGTGAAGTAATCAAGTTTGCAGTAAAAATGGCAGAGCTCTGCAAATCAAGTATTTTGCTGACTAACAAGTAAGGCAAATATCAAAGATCAGATCTCAGCAAATTTCATTTGATGATTAAGGTACGCAAGTATCATCCGAATCCCTAAGAAGAGGAAGAGCTCTACAAATCATGCTATGTATTAATAGGTAGCTGGATGAGATGTGGATATATAGAAGATGAAAGATATGTAGAACTTGGTAAATCAGCCTTAGTACATTGCCTACAGGAGTGCAGAAATATAAACGACGGACGATAGGTGTTTTCGAAATTTAGTCAGCAAAACAAGAAGAATTTTTCTGGGTGAGCTGCAGAGATACAAATCTCGAAAGAGAGGTGGAGCTATTGAAATCTCATAAATTGTTTTGCTGGCCAAGGAATGTAAAATCCTAGAAGTAACAGCCCAGAGAAATAGAATCTAGCAAACCACACGTATCCTTTTGATGACTAGACGCAGAAACTCAAATGACAGAGGAAAGGCAGAGATTAGCAAATTACACAAAACGTTTCGCTGAGTAAAGTATGAATATGCGAAAAGAAAAGAAAATAAATGTGTTGAAAAATCAAAATAAATATTCTGTTGAGTGAGTCACAAACGACGGAAGAGAGGCAGAGCTATACCAACCAGTTTTGTCACTGAGATACTCTATTTAATATAACGACGATGGATTAAGCTAGACACTTTACTGAGATTCATAATTAATAATACTCCTGCAGAGAATGGTCACACATAAGACTGCCTAAATACCACTTAGATACTGAAAGAATGGAGGCAAGATGTGCTAGCGTTTCCTTAGCTCATGTTTTGCATTGTCTGCTGGGGTGTAGAAAGAACAGGACATAACTAGAGGAGTATGACATCACACATCAGGAAACAAATGCGCGAAGAATGGTGCTATATTTAAAACCGGGTCCGTTCACTGGAGCCTTTGCGCAAATATCGGCCACCATATCGGAATTAATAACCATCATTTGGCATCGCGGCGTTTTTCTTCTCCTGCGAACGGCGCTGTTTTCTTCTCCTGCGAACGGCGCTGTTTTCTTCTCCTCCTTTTCTTCTGCGAACGGCGCTGTGAAACCTTTTGACTACAGCGAGCCAGTTTGGAGTTTGCTTCCAGAAAATCAGGGGTACAGCTGCTCATGATCAAAGATCCAACTCGTCTTAGACAGCGGCGCTTTCTGTGAGCACAAACAGTTCATTGCCATTCCTGCTCGGATCGTAATGGTACTGGCTGCAAAATTAGTGGTGGTGCAAATAAGTACTATTCGTTTATGAGTCTCTTCAGGTGTAATAGTAGTAATACATACGCATGTGTGTGTGTGAAAGCGCGCATATCAGAAATTCCCATGTAAAACCTAAAGCATAATGTATACACGTCAGGCTGATAGGTCCGAGGACTCCAGAAAACAAAATTAAAAAGCATCCTTCGTGAAAATTTGAAAACTGGAATGATAATTAATTCCAGTTTTTAAAGTTTTAGGAACCAATCTACTACAGCGATGACTGAATAGCTGGAAGAACGACGTAAAAGTGTCTACCAAGCGATGGCGGCTTCAAATAGGAGTAGCTCATGAATGATAATCTGGTTGGGAAAACAAGCTGATAGAATCATGCAATGCATTGATTATGATGCGCTTTCCAGCATACCAGAAATCATTACTCAAGTTATTACTCAAGTTATGAGGATAATGGCTGTGGAATAAATCTCGCTCCTGTGCCCTGACCTTTGACCCCGTTTCGATGATGTTAAACAGAACCAGTTTAGTATACCTCCGGAACAACATACTAAAACTTTGTCGCAATAGAAGTACAGTATTTTTAGTCAAGTTATGAGGATAATGGCTGTGGAATAAATCTCGCTCCTGTGCCCTGACCTTTGGCCCCATTTCGACGATATTTAACAGAACTGGTTCAGTATACCTCCGGAGCAACGTACTAACGTTTTGTCGCAATAGAAGCCTTTTTGTAAAGTTATGAGGATAATGGCTGTGGAACAAATATCGCTCCTGTGCCCTGGCCTTTGACCCGATATCCATTATATTAAACAGAACCGGTTCAGTACATCTACGGAACAACATGATGACGTTTTGTCACAATCGAAGCACTTTTACGTAAGTTATGACGCATAAGGGCGATGGAATGGATCCCGCTCCTATGTCCTGACCTTTGACCAAATATCGCCCATTTTCAATAGGGTTCCTTTCCAGGTTGTCTCCTACCACATAGTAAAACTTTATCGAAATCGAATCATTTTTGCGCGAGTAATCGCGCGGACGGACGGACAAAGCTGGAGTATATACGCTTCTTCAAACTACGGTTGGAAAGTGTAAAAAAAGGACTAAAGAACTTGTCTTGAAGTTTCATTTTCTTAGTAAGCCTGCTGCTTTTACTTATATTGTACGCTGTAGGTTGAAATGGCTTTCGTGAAGGGAGGGAATAAAGAAAATTCCCTCAAGACACCCCTTGTCGCGGCGACTACTCCCAATATACAGTATCTCATAATTAGGCAATATGATTGAAACTTACCTTTTGGAAATCGAATTATCAGCATCACTTCATACGTTGAATTTCATAAAAATTCCGCAGTGACGCTAACATCTAATTGAGGAAAGTACAGTACAAACTGTCTGATGTTTTGGAAACTTCTACTACGGTAAAGGTTGAAATCTCAGGATAAAACCTCATATAAATGTTAAACTAAATGAAAATTCTTTCCTCCTAAAGACACACTAGACTGCCGGAAATTTCCACACTCTACTGCCTAATTAGATAGTTGATTTATTTGTCATGATCTCTGTAAAAAGTGTCTTTACTTTGATCATGATGCTATCAACTCTTGTCATTTATCTGATCCATGGGTTACTTTCCCTATATTTCCTGATCCCACCAATCATGCATCTTTCCAGGCTCCTCTTAGTTGTCTTAGCCCCTGTATGTCTTTTTAGAAAACGTTCATGTCTCTGATACATATGCATGAACTGAAGTGGATTAAACACTTTTCTTTTAAGAGTGAAGTTCCGTTAAGGTAAGGAAACCCATCAAAAGCACAAAAATTGGGAAACTGCTGGCCACCAGCTGGCAGTGATGGGTCGCTGCTGGCTGAAATATGCCGGCCACGTCCCGGTAGCGGTCTGTTTGTTGGTGGCAGTGCCGTCAGTTGTCAGCCATTAACGGCCCTGCAGCATCGCTGTGAATTAGGGACCTTCAAGCAAGTGCCGCTAGTGACCCGTAGCTGGTAGCTGAAGAAACCCCAATACGAGATGGAAGCAACGGGACTGCGCATGCGCAGAAGCAACGCGTGCTCTGTCTCTCGTGGTACCAGTTAATTAATTGAAGACGACGTTATCGCCATCGTGTTATTTTAGTGGATGTTAAGGGGGGGGGGAAAGCCATATGTAAGGAGGCGAATTAATTTCCTAATAAAATGCCACGTCGACGGAGATCACCGTGAGCAAAATATATAAATAATTATTAATGAACTGTAAGAAATAGTCGATTTCTCTCGTGTACTTATAGAAACTCATTTCGTAGCAAAATTCCTGCACTAACACTCAAAGAATCGAGAATGCAGACAGCCATGAAACACATGTACCACTCTATTCCCATAAATAGCAAGAAATAATTTGTGTAATCTTTCGTTTTAACATAATCTTTCGTTTCGAACAAAAGTCTCGGAAAAACATTAAAAAATCGTTATGTTGAAAAAAAAAATAAGAATTATACGAGTACAAAATTTATCAATTATTTGAAAAAAAAAAACCGCTGTAGATATAATGTACTCATCCATGAGTTGAATACACAAGGTAGTAGGTATTCGCTGCTAAAAATAACTGCAAGTTAAATAAAATATTTTTCTTCTTTAGAAGAAATGTAACTTCGGACCGTGGAAAGAAAAGATGCAAAGTTAAAAATGTAACAGAATGTGACATGAATGTGTAAATATATTAATTAAACAACCACCTTTCAAGACCACAAGGACACAACAACACTTTGGAAACCGTCTTTAAATTGCTACACTCGTTGAAAAAGAGTAAAGTTTCGTTAAGGTAAATAAAGACAATCGTTACGTTGAAAAAATAAATTTATGATTTATATGAAACGGACGTTTATAAAAAGTGCCTCGCGATATTTTAAAATTAAAATGAGAACCTTCGTTTCACATTGCTCAGGAAAGAAACGCATCTTCAAGGAGGCGTTCTTGCGTGCCAAACCAGTCTAGTTGGTAAAGACTCCGCTTCGCAAACAGAACGTTGTCGGTTCGATGGGAATCGACAAAATTTATATCTAAACGGGCGTTTTTCAGGACTTCTTGAGAAAATTTCCCGGGAGGCGTGTGTCATGCAAAAGTTTCGTTAGGGGAAAAAAGTGGTTGTGCCTTTGGGAAGCTGCGGTTATTTTTTTTTTTTTTTTTTTTTTTTTTTTATGGCTACTATTGAGAAATTGGAGGACAAGATTCGGCAAGCCATTAGTTACGTCGCGTGATTGCCGGCCGCCAATGCCAGGAAACTGACGGACCACATTAGGCTAGCCATCATTTTTAAACACTGCCTGTGATGGATAACTGGTGGATCTGTTCTGGCATATAACAACTGATGGGGACGTCAACTGTTGGCCAGCTGCTGGCCTGAACTGCTGGCCCGTGTGGTGGCCGCCAGGACATTTTGTTGACGGTTTGGCTGCGGCAACATAGTGCTGGACCACTGCTGGCTGCCAGTGCTGGCCCAGCAACATTTTTTTTTTGCTGGGAAATTACCCATGCAAATTGTATTTGTTGTTCCAAATGCACTCCACGTAAGTTTCATACGCCAGTTTTTTTCTTTGTCGATGTGGCCCTTGCTTGATGTCTGTTGTCCAAGGTAGGTAGATGTAGGCATCGATGAATTCGAGACTTGCCGATTCAACCTCTAAAAGTTTAATTCTTCTGAACGGATTGTACACATATTTTGTTTTCTGTAAGTTTATATGTCGGCTCTGTAGCTCTGAGGGGTGCGAAAACAGGAATTTTTCGGTGACTGAGATGGAAGCCGCGTCTCCTCGATCCGGAGTGAGTTGCTCTAACCGACTGAGCTACACTGACGGAATGTATCAGTGCAGATTTGTCGTCTTAACACGTATTTCACCTCTGCAGTACGCTACAGGGGGTGCTTGCAAAGACTAGATACTCGGCAAAACGAAGGTGACTGAAACAGTCTCCATTAATCGCCGTCACCTTTTCTTCCCAGTTCAATGATTGAAGGAATTCTGCAAAATATCAACACTTCCAAACGTAGACTGGAAAATTCTTTTTGAGTTCGATGGAAGGAACTATTCGGAAAATGTTTCCATGTATTTCTTCCATAATGCACAGTTTTGCTACTAGGTGGTGTAACGTATATTTTCAGTTAACTTTCAATTTTAGCTCCTTTTCCTATGTAAATTTGAGTTTGTTCTCTTTTATACTTTCCAAACTTAACGTTATGTCTTTTCCCTCAAGCGAGAATACTGTTGGCAACACCCTGAGGTCGGAATAAGAGTGACGTATGTGTGGCGTGATAAGAACGGTAGATAAAAAGGCAATGCAGCGGTTGTTTAATGAGGGAATTTGAATGTGAATGTTAATACTCCTTTTTGATATGCGACTGCTTAATTATCGTTAAAGTATTGTTAAAGGCTAGGTATTCTAATTTAGTGAAAGTGTTGTGTTTCGTATTAACTCAAGTTCCAGTATTGTGTTTCATAATTAATTATCATTGTGGAAATTAACCCACGTTTAGTTGAATTTACCGTGTTGAAATGAACAGCAACAAAGGATTAGCTGTAAGTAAAACCTCTTGAACTTTATTTGAGTGACTCGCATTTCACTGTAGGTGAAATTTTGATTTATGTAGTGTTTCAGTAAATCAGCTACACACAAACCCTACAGTGGGGTAAATATATGTCTTCAAGGTTATGTAAAACATATTTCTACGATGTGAGAATTTCCGCTGTGAAAGGTATGATTTTAAACAATATATATGTATTCGAAAGCAACAATTTTGATCAACATTTTTGATCACTTTCAGTCCTTTTTCCTGGTGTAAGTTGTTGAATCGCCGCCAGTGTGCCCGGAAAGTCTGAAGCGTAGGCTTTGGGTATTTCCATCGAGCTGGGTCCGGGTTCAAGTCTTGGTGTGAGCATGCGTGTTGTGTCCGTCCGGCCCCTTTCGCAGCTTAGAACGTGCTATCCCAACTTTTTGTATCCTTGGCAAAAGCAACCTCACGTAGCTTCGTGGTGATGAGAGCTGTTGGTGGCATCCGTAGGCCTTGAGGTCCTGGAACGGGTGCAAAAGAAGAAGTGTTGTATCGTGATAACTGAATTCTAAATTTCTGGTTCCACGATATTTCAATTTTTGATCCCATTTGGAAAATTCTTTGGACAATAGTTAACTTCAGCTGCGATTAAGATATCCGAAATACTATCTGATTTTCCAAATGCTCTGTCTATTTACTTTGGAGGAGTAACATCTCTGCCGATCTGCATCCGGGTTCAAGTTGGAGTATATTTATAGTATCCATGCTGTTCTAAAAGGTCCCATTTCAAAAATTCGTTATCATTGGCTATCTATGATTGATTATCCACCTGAGCTCTATTTGCCAGATGCACTGTTTTTGTACTGAGACGACTAAAAATAAATTTATATTCCACATTATAACTGGGCTTTTGAAAGTTCTATTTTTTTTAAATCTTTTGTCATCCGTATGCTGCAGCTACGATCACGGTTTTCCACGAATTTCCCATTTTCTTTAATGAAAATATTTCCCCCTTGGTAGAAAAAGGTTTGGCGTTTCGTTAGAAAATTTCTTGCAGCACACCTTACAAAAATGCGCTGAAATAATTTTGGCGCACTAGATTTCATACGTTTGTCAAAAGTTTTACATATTGCGCCCAACAATACGGAGACTTCCTTTCCTTTGTTTTCTAGTTGTCTTCTTGCTCATGCTTTCTAACCAGCCGAGTCATGTCTAAAAGATTCACTGTATGACCCGCATTGTGACTTTCCTGAAAATCCACTGACCCAGACTGTGTGGGTTACGAACTTGCCGTCGGACATACTGAGGGAAGATATCAGGTTCTTTTGCTACCGATGAAAGGCATCTCTTACTGTTGGATAATATTTTGTTGTTTTTCACCTAATAAAACCTCTTGAGGCCTTAACAGGTGACATTAAAATTGTTCGCAAATTATCTTTAGAGAGTTTGTTTCTGACCTGAAGCTTTCATTAAGTCCTATCTATGATCTTCATCTCTTTACCAAAAGTTGCACGTGGAATGTGATTTTGTTCACGCCTTAGTATAACTTATGAAAGGAACGAACTTAATCTTATTCACAGAAACCTCGTGGGAAACATAATCTTTGTTATACTCGTAAAATCCTCGTTCAAACTGTAATTTTGACCACCCTTTAGCAGAACTCACAAAGGAAATTATCTTAATAACATTCGCTAATATGTCACGCTGTTGGTCATACTTGCGAAGAGCATAGAAATTATCAAAAGGGGAAAAAGGAAAGCTAGGAGATAAAAATATTATCTTGATTGTACTCGAGAATTCCCTTACAATGGGATTTTCATCACGTCTTAACAAAAATCATAGAATTCACCATTTTCATCGCGCTTCCTACTGACTCATAGAAACTGTGGGCTTAACTCATAGAAACTTACTGACTCATAGAAACTGTGGGCTGACGTTCACAAATTGCTCATGGATAATGTAATCTTGATTGCGCTCACGAAGAGGTCATAACTTGATCACACTTATAAACACTTCATAGTGACGAAAAGACTAATTATGATATTCATCGCGCTGTTTACATCACGTACGGACTGTGATCTTAGATCGGCTGCCCCGGTGGCGCAGTGATCTAAGCGATGGCCTCTGATCATTTGTCCGTAAGGGGTCCGGGTTCGAATCTCGGTGAGACATGGATGTTGTGTTTGTTTTACCGCACTGGCTCTCTCCCTTCCCTGGAGCCAGTGATCCTAAATTAGGGACGGGCGACTGCTTATAGCCCATTGAGTTGCTCACGGTGGTTGTTAAATCTCCAATCGAAAAAAAAAGATCTCAGATCGTGCTCCGAAATTATTATTTTTTGGGAGTTGGGGGATTTAAAGATCGCCATGAGCAACTCCGAGGGCCGTAAGAAGACGCCAGTCCCTAATTTTGGGTCATTGGTTTCAGGGGAAAAGAGGAAAGCTAGGGACGTAAGACAAATGCCACTCGGGTCCAGCGATGGCGACTAATCTGAGGCCCACGCCTTTGATCACTTGGCCATTGGAGCGGTCATTTGATCTATGGGGAAAGAGTTTTTTAAAGTAACTAAGTTAACCACAGAAAGTCTGCTTCTGTTCGTGTACTTAATCAAGCTCTCAAAAACACCATAGAAAGTATCAAAAGTATTGTGCTCACGCAACCCAAATCACAATGGGAAATGAAAATTTGAATACGAACGCGCGCTTTCAAATGCCACTTGGGCGCATTTCTTTGTCGCATCTGTGGTGCAGTGGTCTAAGCGCTGACCATTCGTCTGAAATGGGTCCGGCTCCGATTTCCGGTGTATTTGTCTTACGGCACTGGCTCTCTCCCTCCCTAGAACCAGTGACGATGAATTAGAGACGGGAGATTGCTTACAGCACATTGCGTTGATTATTGGTGATCGTTAAAAGTCCAAACAAAAAAAAAAGAAATATTTTCATAATGTTGGCCAAATGCCAGAACGCTCCTAATCAGGCTCCGAAGACCAAGGGTATAGCGGCATTGATCACACTTTTGGCATACATATGGGACAAGAGCCTTCGTAATTCAGCCAAAATCCCATTTATGTAGTATTCTTCTCATCACGAGTCCGAAAGACTAGTAGGAATTGAGTTTTTGATCATTGATCACACTTTTGGCATACGTATGGGACAAGAGTTTTCGTAATTCAGCCAAAAGCCTATTTATATAGTATGCTTCTCATTACCAGTCCGAAAGACTAGTAGGAATTGAGTTTTTGATCATTGATCACACTTTTGGCATACGTATGGGACAAGAGTTTTCGTAATTCAGCCAAAAGCCTATTTATATAGTATGCTTCCCATTACCAAATTTATAACGAGGAACAATACACCAATTAAGTAGTAAATAGTAACGCTGTACTAGTGATCCGATTTATTGGCGTATAAAATAAACACATAAGCGTTTCCAAGCTTTCGCACATCAACCAGATGGCTTTTGGCCAACATTATTGACTTTTTCGCCCAATTGAGCGGAATATATTCTCCAGCATTACCCCACGGCCTACCACTTGGCTGCGTTATGCTGACGACGTATTTTTTGTATGGCCCCACGGAAAAGAGACTCTTCCAATTTTCCTTGATAAAATCAATCATATACATCCTACGATCAATTTCACGATGGAGCTAGAAAACAACAACGCTTTACCTTATCTGGATGTTTTATTGAGGAAATCGTCTGACAACCGCCTCGGCACACAAGTCTACTATAAACCCACGTCCGTCCCCAACCTGATGCTCCGCAGCTCTTTCTGTCCCGCAGAATACAAAGCAGCTATCTTCCGTTCTCGAATTCAAAGAGCCTTCGCCGTTTCTTCTGATACCCATTCTAGACAACACGAAATTGAAAGCGTCATCAAGCTAGCCACTGCTGCAGGATATTCATTGAATCAGATACGTAGCTTTATCCAAAAAGCCAGAGCCAAACATTCCGGTCTTCCTGCGCCGCAGCTACGTTATATAGGCTCAATTCCCTACATTCCAAGTGTGTCTTACAAACTCAAAAACGCCCTCAAGAAGATGAACTACGGCGTCGGCATAAGGTCCCCTGCATCTTTACATACTATACTAAAGAGAAATAGTGAAAAACCACCTCTCTCCTGCGAAGCAGGCGTTTATGCGTTCCCCTACAGTATCCGAACGGCTCTAAACGATACTACATTGGAATGACCAAGCGTTCGTTTGGAATCAGAGTCAACGAACATAAAAGGGACACAAAATACGGTAAAGTAACCACGGCACTATCCAGAGAAGTAAAATTCAAGTCAGCTACTCCCATGTGGGATGATATAAAGAAATTAGCTAGCTACTCTACCCCTAAATGTACAGCCATTCGGGAAACCTTGGAGATCATTACCAACAGCGATGCTTGCAATGATTGTGTCTCGCTCGAGTTGCCACGAATTTGAATTTGGAACCAATTCTTCAAGTAACGCCTTTTCTCTACCAGGATCCCGCGTGCAACCAACGTGAAGCCTCGTATCTTTAAATGAATATAACGTCGCATCTATTTATTGTCAAGTTCCCGCGTTCAAATTGTTAAGCGTTCTATTTTTCAGTTTGCAGTTTCTGTCTAACTTCCTTAAAAAAGCCATCTGGTTGATGTGCGAAAGCTTGGAAACGCTTATGTGTTTATTTTATACGCCAATAAATCGGATCACTAGTACAGCGTTACTATTTACTTCTCATTACCAGTCCGAAAGACTAGTAGGAATTGAGTTTTTGATCATTGATCACACTTTTGGCATACGTATGGGACAAGAGTCTTCGTAATTCAGCTGAAATCCCATTTGTGTAGTATTCTTTTCATCACGAGTCCGAAAGACTAGTAGGAATTGAGTTTTTGATCATTGATCACATTTTTGGTATACGTATGGGACAAGAGCCTTCGTAATTCAGCCAAAATCCCATTTATGTAGTATTCTTCTCATCACGAGTCCGAAAGACTAGTAGGAATTGAGTTTTTGATCATTGATCACACTTTTGGCATAGCATGGGACAAGAGTCTTCGTAATTCAGCTGAAATCCCATTTATGTAGTATTCTTTTCATCACGAGTCCGAAAGACTAGTAGGAATTGAGTTTTTGATCATTGATCACACTTTTGGCATACGTATGGGGCAAGAGTTTTCGTAATTCAGCCAAAATCCCATTTATGTAGTATTCTTCTCATCACGAGTCCGAAAGACTAGTAGGAATTGAGTTTTTGATCATTGATCACACTTTTGGCATAGCATGGGACAAGAGTCTTCGTAATTCAGCCAAAATCCCATTTATGCAGTATTCTTCTCATCACGAGTCCGAAAAACTAGTAGGAATTGAGTTTTTGATCATTGATTACACTTTTGGCATACGTATGGGACAAGGGTCTTCGTAATTCAGCTGAAATACCATTTATGTAGTATTCTCATCACGAGTCCGAAAGACCAGTAGGAATTGAGTTTTTGATCATTGATCACACTTTCGGCATACGTATGGGACAAGAGTTTTCGTAATTCCGTCAAAATCTCATTTATGTAGTATTATTCTCATCACGAGTCCAAAAGACTAGTGGGAAGGGATTTTTAGATTAAGACTCTTCCGATGGCGAATTTTAAAACTCTGATAAGATTGTATTTCCTAGTGTGTTTTTGAGAATATGACGAAAAGTACTTATTCATGGATTTATTATGGTACTACGAAAGGTCTATGAAATAATTGATTTAGATAATACTACCAAAATCCTCGTCAGAAAAATGATTTATACTATCGAGTCTCAATTCCAATGTTCTCTCTCTCCCTCTTTCTGTCTTCCTCTCCCTTTTCTAGGAGCGGAAGCCAGAGAGAGCGTAGAGAAGCCACAGTCCTGAATCAGGACCAATCGATTTTTTATCTTAACTCAGAAAATTCGTTAATCGAAGACACATACGCAAACAGATATACTAACGGAGAACGACTTTAATTGTGCTTGTAAATTCCTCAAGAGGGTAGAATCTTAGTCACATGACTGAAGACTATGAGTCATATGTAAGATCTAAATCATATGTAATAAGAAGCGTGATCTTCAAAACACTTTCAAAAACCCTTCGAGTGTGTGAACCTCAAAATGCTTCCAAGATTATGTACGAAGGAAATCAGAGGTTTCCGTAAGCCTGCCAAGAAAGGTGAGCCTCGAAATTCTGTACAACCTTCGCTCTCCAAGAAAGATAATTGAACTTACTCCACATGAGTTTCATTTTCAGCTGGAATTCATTTTTCATCGTGATGCTGGCGTGAAGCATCGGAATGAAATTAGAATTAAAATTGTGACTCTTTAAAGAGTTATTCTTGTCGTTTTTTTTTTTTTTTTTTTTTTTGCTAATGAGTGATATTATTGTGCCGTGACTCTCTCTAATACCAAAAATGAACGGAAGCTAAACTATTTATCAGTAAAGTATATCAGAAATAAATTTATTGCGATTGTGCTTTTATTTTATTCAGCTTGGTTATATAAAATTCTATTAAACAATAAAATAACAATTAATGCAAGCTAATAAAGATACTCATTCATTTTTAAATTTTTTAATTATTAAAGGCACGCTTTAGATGTAGATGGTAAACATCTTGGAATACACAGAGATGCCAATTTATTACGTACACCTGTGTAGTAGTTAGTAGCGTACTTCGTTGTCTTGGATTCGAATCAGGACAGGCGATAGTGGGGAATTCCCGTCAGGGCCCTGAACTGGATAAGGGTCCGTATAACGTACTGACAACGGGTCCGTATAACGTACTGACAACCCTCTGTCCGATAATATAGTGAATCAAGATTAATCTCCTGCGCAATTTAATGCTGCATCAGTAGTTCGTAGACTCACAGTGAAGTCGTTCGTTTTGTGTGCTTATTTGAAGGAAACCAGCTCTTGGATTTAATGTTTTCGTAATTTTATAGGATTCTAGACATTAGGCTCAATTTAATTTATGTATCTACTACTTTTTTGGTATTGCTGCAATCGTATGGTATTTGGAAGGTACTAAGATGCAATACTGGAAGTATTTTCGGAAAAATTCGTATTTTCTGCATCCTCCCAGTCACAGTCGCAAAAGGTGAACAAACATTTAGTATAAGCTTTTATTCATCCAAACTAATGTGAATAACCATAATCTAATATAGAGAGGAGTTCCGAATACTAAACATTTTCATTCGAATATGACTTCATAATATATTGGAGTTCCGAATACTAAACATTTTCATTCGAATATGACTTCACTACTGTAATAAAAATCTCTGCTGTCGTGCGAAAGCCTTACGATTTGAGTGTATGCATTTTGGCGTTCATAAAAAATTGACAAACCCGATCGATACACAAAAAATGAAGGTTTGTTTTCCGTTGCTGTTTTTTCTTTTTTTTTTTTTTTTTTTCAGAAGCGTACATCTGTAGCTATCTGTAGTGGTGGAATTAAGGCGAAACCGTCTGTTAATCGGGCACCAAAGTTTTTTCAGCCCATCCTGTTCAAAACAGCCCAGTTCATCTAGGACATGGAATATACCAGATGCTGGAAGCGTTGTGCAGGCATGTTGTACCATGCCGAAATAACGGAGTCGCACATTACTGCAAACTGTACGGTGGCACAGTCTTGCAGGTAGCAAAGCGTTAAGATGATAGACGGGGTTTAAATCCGGGGAGGAAAAGATGGGCAAGGAAAATCGTCTACATTTTCCTGGAACAGTTCGGTGAGGATACGTGCTTTGTAAACATGTGCGTTATTCTTCTGGACGTGTTTATCTGCTTGACGATATACCGCAGTCGTGAAGGGATGAATTTGGTCAGCAAAGATATTCAAATATGCCGTGACGTTGACGTTCAGATATTCTCTGATGGGTACAGGAGCAAGAGTGCCTAATAGGAGCCAGCAAAACATTCGCCACACTAGCACACTACCACCACTATCCTGTGCTCTTGAAATCTCAAGAGGTGGTTCCATGGCCCTATGGCCACCCTAGTGGCGCGGTGGTCAAAGCGCAAGCTTATGACCATTCGTCCGAGAAGGCTCCGCGTTCGTATCCCGGTGAGTATGGATGTTGTGTTCGTCTTACGGCACTGGCTCTCTCTCCCTTCCCTGGAAAAAGTGGCCCTAAATTAGGGACGGAGACTGCTTATAGCCAACTGAGTTGCTCACGGTGGTAGTTAAACCTTCAATAAAACAATGGCCTGATTCTCCTTGCGTCAAATGAAGAAGGAACAATCATTCGTCTGACCAGGCCATTATTTTTGCAGTTTTCAGCGGTCTGGTGCAGAAACTTCCGCTCCCACTGAAGGCGCGCCTTCGTGCTCTGCGCCAACAGAACATCAGCTCTCGTCATGAACGCTGGCAGTCTTATGGTGGTAAAAACAATACGTAATTAAATGGATTTCCCCATAACATATGGTGCGGTGACCAGGATCTAAACCTATGGCGAAAAAAATTAAATTCAAATATTTTTTCACCATAACATCTCTTCGATACGCGATATGGTCCTATACTTGGTACTTTTAGGAGGTGTCCCTGGTCACAACATGATTGAAAGCTACATTGATTTACTAGGTTGTGGCCTGCTTGTTCGCTTGCTCGATTCTCGCTACTATTTGTTTACCCTTCTGATTCACCAGCTGTTTTCAACCAAAGGATCGCCCATTGTTGCAAGTGCTTTACGTATAGTTTTATTCACTGTTAACCCTTTCTACGGTTTTGCTAGAAAATGCCCTGGAGAATGGCCGTTTGGGAGATGCCTAAACTTATACGCCTGTTGCTGTCATGTGGCCTTCAGAGTCGCTGAGATCACTCATTTTGCCCATTGCTAAACTCAATCTCAATTGTACGCTCAATGATGCTCAGCATGCTGATATGTTAGACTTAGTTCGCACATCTCGCTCATGTGCCGTCGTACGTGTTGGAGTGAGTCATATATTTGGCGAGAGCATGTGTACCTAATAAACTGTCTTCTCAATGTTTAACACAACAAAACAATTCTGATGTATAATTTCCCAGTTGCCACAAGCTACAATAATGCCAGAATGATTTTTTTATTAGAATAAAGTGTTTATTTGTTTTGTAAATATTTGAAGATATTTTTTTCATTCCAACAGATCACATGGATATACTCCAAGTATTCAGAAAACAAGCTTAGGCAGTAGGGATTTTCTGAAATATCCAGACTGGATAGAGTTTTGTCACTGTGGAAGATGCTGTTGCAGAAACCAGTTCTCCAAACTCTCATATTTCGTACAGGATTCAGGAAGATTTCTTTTCTTGTAGACTAGAGGTCAAGTCATGATAAAAGGTACGAATTTTTCATTTGGGTTTTATGTAAAATGTTACTAAAATATGTCTCAATTTTTTTAAATCACGATGATATGAAACTGTGATAACACAAGTTTGGACTGCAAATCGGGTAAGTTATACATAACAGGAGTGGCCAAACTTTATAATAGAAGCTGCATATCAGAACGGGAGAGGCTCAAGAGCCACAATCAAGCGTAATCTGTGTGGCCATAATTAATAACTTCAAAATATGCTTTCATAAACACTTTTCTATCACAGAATGTTATTACGTATTTACGACAAGCAACTGTCTTCCTGTTTTTTAGAACTTTTTACGTGTTTTTTATTCTTGTTGTCTTCTTACTATCAAACATTACTTTTAAAAAAGGTGAGCAGGCGAATAAATTTTTCATTGTTGTTAGAACAAAAGCAGAGAGGAACATTGCCGTCCCGGTGGCGCAGTGGTCTAAGGCGTTGGCCTCTGATCATTCGTCCGTAAGGGGTCCGGGTTCGAATCCCGGTCAGGCATGGATGTTGTGTTTTTCTTACGGCACTGGCTCTCTCCCTTCCCTGGAACCAGTGACCCTAAATTAGGGACGGGCGACTGCTTATAGCCCATTGAGTTGCTCACGGTGGTCGTTAAACCTCCAATAAAAACAAAAAAAAAAGAGAGGAACATTAATTTTTTATAAGTTTCTGAAATAAATGAATAAACTTTTTACTGTTGCAAAAGATTTAGAAATAATCTTCAATTCCCTATTTTCACCCCTTGAAAATTATTTTTTTTCGAATTAAAAGTTTTCGCATTAGAGTTGGAGAATATACATACATACAGACAAATAGACACTATTAGTTATTTTTTAGTGTAGATATATGATAATAATATGAATTAATAACCAAAATAAAAGAATTATAATATGCAGTAATTATTCTTACCTACGTTTAGGTACTGGTTGAAGTTTTGCGTGTTCGGATTTCAGTCGGAAACCGTTTGAAATCTGATTCATAGTTTGTGCTCTATTAGATTTGGTTAGCTGCGCACGATATTTCGATTTTATGAACTTCATTGTAGAGTACAGCGATTCACAGACATACATTTGCCGAAAACTGAAAGGAGTTGACAACTAACTCTCCTGAGATGGGAATACTTCGATTCAAGGACAAGTTTCCAGATTTTGGTGTTCTTTTAGACTTTGATCTACGTGAATTTCTAATAACCTTTTTCCATCAGTGGTTTCAGGAATCAGGGTTTTAGTTATCTGAAACACGTCTCTGGTTACACCAGTCTTTAATGGGTTTGCAAGAAAAGCAGTACATAATTTGAACAATGGCAAATCACAAAATTGAACTTCAAAATCGCCAAGCAATACTTGTAAATTAAAATAAATCCAATCTGAATTTTCTTCGAGTTTTCGATCTTGTATTTCAATTTCATGGGATCTATTCATCAGACAGGAAAAGTGATTTTCTTTATGATAGATTCGTTTTGAAAAAGCAGTACTTTCTTATTAAAGTTAAAAACCGTTTAAGTGGAATCAGAAATAAATTTATCTGTCTCCGTAGTGATGAGTTGTGAGTTTGAAAGTGTTGCATTATGTCAGTCAAAAGCATCAAATCCTGTAACCACTCATAGTCTTCCAATTGCGCATAATATATTTTTCTCTTCTTTTAGAAAATGTACAGCAAATTTGAATAATTTCATAAACCAGCTTAAAACATAGTAGGTTAAAATCTTCCAAATGCGTAAAGACAATACAAATAGACAAACTCGTCGCTCTTTCCAAGTTCTTCTTTAATTAACACACAGCAACCGAAAAATTGTATTTTAACACCGCTATTATTAACTATAATTAAATATTTTGTGCCTTTAAGCCCCACCAGGTGGAGACGTCTCAGTTGCTGAACCCATCTCTACGGAATTGTGAAGTCTGATGCTGACAGATAAACACACATAGCGCCGTGGATTGTTGGCACCGTAGCGTAAAGCGAACGCACTCAGCTATTTATCAAGAGATCTGGGATTCTGTCTCAGCGGTGTCGGAACACAATTTTTTGTTTGCTATGAGTTAATTAAAGAAAAACGTGGAAAGAGCAATAATAATGTCTATTTACATAGTAGATTGATAACCATCTCGCAAGCCAGTATAAGGATATATTATTGGAGTAATCGTCTGGCTCTTTAAGAAAGGTTTTAAACTGGCGTTGCACTTTGAATCTGTGGGGATATAATTGACGATTTGTAGAACCGTGTTCATAACATTATCATATTTGAAATATTTGGCTGCGAGATGATCACGGTGAATAATGCAGTGAACAGGAAAAATTCTGTAATCCTTGGATAGCGTTTTAAGAGTCTAATACGTTTTACATTTTGGCCTTATATTGCTGGTTCTCTGTTAGTTATCACATTTTCAAGACTTTTAGCCGCACGCCAGTATTTGCTAATGCTGTATCAAGCGCAGTTTCGATATCGACTCCAGGAGTAGTTTTGCAAGCGCTACTAAATCTAGCATTTCTTCTTCCACAGTTAAATCTGCAGAAATAGATCGAAGGGATACACCCAAATATGAAATATTCTGAATATCTCTGAATTCATCAACAGTTAAATTGAATGTTACAAGTTTTTGTATCATTAGATTGTCTTTTCTTCCAAAAGGCTTACTGATCTTACAAATATGTTGCTCTGTTATGTCCCGCGTAATCGGAATTGGCTTTAAAAATATGTAAAGTTTTACATGATGTAGATTTAAAATATTAATTTTATCTTTCATGCTTTTCTTAAATGAATTTCCCATCAACGTATGAACGTTTTGACGAACTAATGTTCCATATAATAACAACACTGGCCACGGTTATGAGCATCAGCTTCTCTGCAATAAGACGACAATAATATTCACAGATTATATTGATCAGATTTAAAAACGATTACCTTGTTTGCCCGAAATTCTGAATTACGAAGATTGTCGAAAACTGTGCATGGTCTTTCTCGAATTGAAGTTTTAAGTTACTAGCTTTATAACGAGATAGGGATTCTTTCCATATAAGAGACATTAGTTTCATACAGTTATCTGTAAAGCAAAAAAAAATCCCATTCTGACTTAAATTTTCGATTTCCTTATTCATACTTTCTTTTGATGTTAATTGACAACATACTGTATTAACAAATACTAAAGGAGGGAATTAAAAAACCAGAAAAAAATTACCGTGAAATGATTCGTAAAATTTTTGGATGCAGGGTTTCACAAAATACGACGTGGTAGATTAAAATGGCATAACACAAAAGCGCAATAAACTAATTATCAAAATGAGATTGTAGTGCTGTCTGGTAAATATTTGCAGTAGATGCAGAGAATAAATAATACAGACTGCGAGGGATAATACACTCAACAATTTTATAAGAAATGTGTTGCATCAAGTGGGGAACGCGCTATGTGAGAGATAGAAAAAGAGCTGGCCTGGCACCTGAGAAAGAAGTTTTCCTCCTCTCTCCGTCATGGGTATAGTAGGTGAGGAAAAGAAAGTTGATCCGCCACTTGAGAGAAACCGGTTTTTCCTCCTCTCTCCGTCAACTGTATAGTAGGTGAGGAAAAGAGAGCTGACCTGGCACCTAAGAAACCGGTTTTCCTCCTCTTTCCGTCAAGGGTTATAGTAGGTGAGGAAAAGAAAGCTGATCCGGCACTTGAGCGAAACCGGTTTATCTCCTCTCTCCGCCAAGAAAAGAGAACTGGCTTTGTACTTAAGAAACCGGCTTTCGTCCGCTCTCCGTCAAGGGTATAGCAGGTGAGGAAAAAGAGAGCTGGCCTGGCACCTAAGAAATCGGTTTACCGCCTCTCTCCGTCATGTATATAGTAGGTGTGGAAAAGAAAGCTGATATGGCACTTGAGAGAAACCGGTTTTCCTCCTCTCTCCGCCAAGTGTATAGTAGGTAAGAAAAAGGAAACTGACCTGGCACTTGAGAAACCGATTTTCCTTCATTCTCCGTCAAGTGTACAGTGCGGTGAAAAATCATTCACTGAGAAATTGTGTGACCTGTCATTCTTAGCATACACAGTTGGCAAAAAAGCCAAAACTGACTAGTTTCTTTACTAATGCATCGAAAAGTGAAGTTACAGATTCTGTAATAAAACATTCAACAAAAAAGAAGCTCTTTTTTATTTCGTTTTTTCTCTGGAAGTACAGTATGTTGGTAAACGTAGCGTACAGCAGGGAACGATTGAGAACGATTTCATTTTTCGCAAAAACTACTTTTCTACTTTTAAATTTTTTTAAATTGTTGGCTAGTGTTTTGTCGCGATCCACACTAAAGTTATAAAAGAGCCGCATGTGGTTTCACGTCACGGTTTAATCATGTGTGTTTTATAAGGAAAAAGTTTAATATTTGATTTTGTAATGAAATTAACATATTCCGCAAACTGAAAAACCTTTAAGCAAGTAATTCTTAGCAATATTTCCTAGCATAGAAGAAACAAGATGGCAGCGTATCTTTGAATATACACGAAGGCAGTTCAAAAAGTAACAGCGAATTGAATATTTTGAGATGCATAACTCAATGAGAGATGCAAATTATATTTCATTTTTCAACATAATCACCCACTTTTTCAATACATTTTTCACACCGTAGTAGCAGCTTCTTTAGTCCATAAAATGGTTTTGGCCGTACCTTCAGTCAGCAATGCACCATTTACCAGTAGACCATATTGCTGTCTTAAGCACGAAGAACGCACCATATACGGTGCGTATATAAACCAGCGTGTCCCGTGAGAGTTTTCTTGTTGTGCCTGAGGATGGGTCTGTAAAAAACAGACCCGAAAGATCTCGCACATTGTTTTAATCATTTTAACCTTTTAAACAAGTTTTAATTTTATTTTCGTAAGTAAAGATGTTTTCATAGCTAGCGATGATTTGACCTGGTTTATTTCGTGTTGAAATGGGTTATGTCTTGTTCTTCGTGCTTAAGACAGCAATATGGTCTACTGGTAAATCTTAATTAGCACGACAAAAACTTCCACTCATCGTAAAGCACCATTCCTTTTATCTCCTCATCACTCCCAAATCTTCGTGCTTTCAAAACACCCTTCAGGGGTCCAAACACATGATAATCAGAGGGAGCAAGTTATGGGCTGTATGGGGTATGCTGTAAGATCTGAAATCTCAATCTCCGAATGGTGTCAAGAGTTGCAGCGGCCGTGTGAGGGCGGGCATTATCATGAAGAAGAAGAACGCCTTTAGAGAAAAGTCCTCTGAAGACGGCTCTGTATTGCTGGCTTCAGCTCCTCCTCTAACATTGTACTGAGTCGGGCACTATTCACTGTTTCCCTCTTTTTCTGATAGTGCTCCAAAATTGGTCCATTCAAATCCCAGAAGAGAGTCAACAGGACCTTTCTGGTGGAGGGTTGAGACTTGAATTTCTTGACTGGAGAAGATGTGTGCCGCGGTTCTGAAAACTGCCTCTTGCTTTCGGGCTCATAGTGATGCACCCAGATTTCGTCCCCTGTGGCGATACGTGCCAGGAAGTCGTGTCCTTTTTCGTTACACCGAGCCGAAAAGGCTGTGGAAGTCTACACACGAATCATCTTGAGCTCATTAGTCAGCATCCTAGTCACCCACCGTGCACACAACTTGTGATACTTGAGAACTTCCGTGACAATGGCATGAGCTGATCCGATACGGACATCCAATTCCCTGGGCAGAACTTCCAAAGAAATGCGCCTGTTTTCACAAATAATGGCGTCAGAGCGACCCACCTTCTCATCGGTCACGGCCGTACTGGGACGACGGGACCGTTGCTCATCACGGATGGATGTTCGCTATTTTCAAACGCATCTACCCAATCGTACACTCTTCTTTCGCCGATGCAGGTCTCTCTATACTGTTGTAACATTCTTCTATGAATTTCACGAGGTTTCACACCCTCAGACCAAAAAACCTGATGAGTGCCCTCTGTTCCTATACGGTGCAAACAGCTAGGGTGTTGCCATTTCATTTATGCTGCCCTTCCGCTTAAGCACGCCACGCCATCTATTGGGCAGTGTCAAAATATTTTCTAAGAATGTATCTTTCCCTCGCGGGAGCTTGAAATGCCTGGGGTATTCGTTTAATGAAATGCTGTCAATTTGCTGTTACGTTTTGAACGACCTACGTAATCAAAAGCCGCTGCATGAAGAGTATGCGTGAGTGAGAAGGCTGTAATTATACGCCCATACCTTCAGTGTGGGGTTGATGGCCAAATCCCTCAAAGACTTCACAACTCAAAACTTGGCCTTCAATCTCCGACAGCCGTAAAAGGAGCTTTCTGACAAGATCAAAGAAGGTGGATGAAGGATGAACTGACCACAGAAAACTAACTTAATTGAAAACGGTTTTACAAGAACCGAAGAATTAGAGGTTGATGGGGCAAATTTAGAAGTAACTGATCCCTTGGACAACAGGTATCCCGAGACGGCCACATCCAAGAATAAGAAGAAACTAATAGGCATATGAGACTTGGCTGGACAGCATTCGGAAGAAATAGTACAAATTTCAAAGAGCAATGTGCCATTATGTCTTTAAAGAAAAGCGTTTAATCCATGCATCCTTTCAGTTCTTACTTATGGATCAGAAATACTGATCTTAACTGAAAAAGACATTCAGAGTCTGTGGACAACTCAAAGAATCATGTAGAGATGCATGCTTGGTGTAACCGGGAAAGATAAGAAAAGGAAGTTATGGAAGAGATGACGACATCGTGACAAAAGTAAAAACCTTCAAGTAGCATTGGGCTGGACATATTGCTCGAAGAACTGACCCTACCTGGACAACAAAAATACTAGATTGGATTCCAAGGGACAGGAAAAGATCCAAATGAGACCACGTGGGAGTTGGGTGAATAAAATTTGAAAGTATAATGAAGGGAGGACATGTAAGACAACTGCTCAAGACAAAAACTTATGAAATATTCTTTGGAAGACCTGCATCCACGAGTGGATTGTGATTGTTTGATGATATGATTTCTATGACGACTTTATTGTAAGCACTCGTGTGTGTGTGTGTGTGTGTGTGTGTGTGTGTGTGTGTGTGTGTGCGTGCGTGTTAAGAATTCTTGTCGCAAAGTCCATGCGTAGATAAAGAACGCCGTTAATGCATGACATTCATACAAGATGCTTGCCTCGGCTCGTGGGGACGCCAATCATTTGTTTGCGCGTGTGTGCATCACTTTACATTACTTTGAACTGCTGTAAACTTACAAATGCAGCCTGCTAATCCATGATGCATGTGCAAACGCAAAATCAATAATTTGCCAGATTACAAGAACGCTTATGAGAGAGAAAGCACTATGTATAGATAAACCTTATTGATAGAGGATGAAATCCTTTTAGAAGTCATTAAGTTTTGGGGAATAGTAACACTATATTAGTGATCCGATTTATTGGCGTAGAAAATAGACACATAAGCGTTTCCAAGCTTTTGCACATCAACCAGATGGGTATTTCAAGGAAATTAGACAGGAACTCGAAGGAGGTTAGACAGAAATCGTAGTTAGACAAAGGTTTCTGTCTAACTTCCTTGAAAAACATCTGGTTGTGGTACTAAAGCTTGGAAACGCTTATGTGTCTATTTCCTTGGCCAATAAATCGGCTCACCAGTATAGTGTGTGACGTACCTGCCACGCAGGACGCACATGAGATAAAGGCAGATAGCAGCGAGGTATACGTCCGCGTAGCTCAGTTGGGAGAACGACTTACTCCGGAATGAGGGGACCTAAGGTTCAATACCAGGCGTGGACAAAAATGACGGAGAAATTTACTTCGTTGTAAGTGTTACTATTTCCTACATAGCTGGTGTTCTGTTCCTGGTTATCAAAGTTTTTGGGAGTTCAATAAAAATTCACATGGAGCAAGTTCAGAGGAATACAGTAAGGAGTTCATTCATGCAAAAGAATCATTCGCGAACGGATCATTCCATTTCCAGTTTGTCACTACGCTCACTGAGTAAATCATTCGTTGCATGGATCCCGTGTTTACGACCAAGGCGCTTTCAAGATCAGAGCTTCTTTTGGCAAACTACTCAGAAGTGCACGAGCTGTTCACAGTTCATAATGAATTATGGCTCGTAGCGAACTATTCGAGCACACCATTCAAATGAATGGCATTCACCTATCATTCCCATTTATAACTCTCACCATTGTTTCCTAGCAGAGTCTTGATCATTCACTCACATAAGCATTGACACTTGTTAACTCTCGACATTACTTTTCTTATTAGAAATTTGTTTACGAACTCATGAGGTTGGAAAAAACTTAAATGCGCTGCGAATTCAGTGTGCATCTCAATAATGTCGGGTTGAATTAGTTATCGTTTATAGCAGTGAGGGAGAACCATTCACGGTAAAGAGTCATTTCTGGTGAACGAAGCGTTTACAAATGGTGAGAGCGAACCATTTACAGTGAAGAGTCATTTGTGGTCAACGAATTGTTTACGAATGGTGAGGACGAACCATTTACAGTGAAGAGCCATTTGTGGTCAACGAATCATTTACTAATGGTGAGTACGAACCAATTACAGTGAAGAGTCATTTGCGCTGAACGAATCGTTTACGAATGGTGAGAGCAAACCATTCAGAATGAAGAGTCATTTGTGATGAACGAATTGTTCACGAATGGTGAGAGCAAACCATTCACAGTGAAGAGTCATTTGTAGTGAACGAATCGTTTACGAATGGTTTACCTATTGTGACAACGAACCACTCACTGTGAAGAGTCATTTGTGGTGACGAATCATTTACAAATGGTGAGGACAAGCCATTTACAGTGAAGAGTCATTTGTGGTGAACGAATCGTTTACGAATGGTGAGAGCAAACCATTCAAAATGAAGTGTCATTTGTGGTGAACGAACCGTTTACGAATAGTGAGAGCAAACCATTCAAAATGAAGTGTCATTTGTGGTGAACGAATCATTTACGAATGGTGAGGACGAACCATTTACACTAAAGGGTCATTTGTAGTGAACGAATCGTTTACGAACGGTGAACGAACCGTTTACGAATAGTGAGAGCAAACCATTCAAAATGAAGTGTCATTTGTGGTGAATGAATCATTTACGAATGGTGAGGACGAACCATTTACACTGAAGAGACATTTGTAGTGAACGAATCTTTTACGAATGTTGAGAGCAAACCATTCAGAATGAAGAGTCATTTGTGATGAACGAATTGTTCACGAATGGTGAGAGCAAACCATTCACAGTGAAGAGTCATTTGTAGTGAACGAATCGTTTACGAATGGTTTACCTATTGTGACAACGAACCACTCACGGTGAAGAGTCATTTGTGGTGACGAATCATTTATAAATGGTGAGGACGAGCCATTTACAGTGAAGAGTCATTTGTGGTGAACGAATCGTTTACGAATGGTGAGAACAAACCATTTAAAATGAAGTGTCATTTGTGGTGAACGAACCGTTTACGAATAGTGAGAGCAAACCATTCAAAATGAAGTGTCATTTGTGATGAACGAATCATTTACGAATGGTGAGGACGAACCATTTACACTGAAGAGTCGTTTGTAGTGAACGAATCGTTTACGAATAGTGAGAGCAAACCATTAAAAATGAAGTGTCATTTGTGGTGAACGAATCATTTACGAATGGTGAGGACGAACCATTTACACTGAAGAGTCATTTGTAGTAAACGAATCGTTTACGAATGTTGAGAGCAAACCATTCACAGTGAAGAGTCATTTCTGGTGAACGAATCGTTTACGAATGATCAATCACAAGAATTCAATAGAGAATGTTACATATTGCATAGTGAGATGCTATGGTGTACTTGTAAAAAGTCACGTTGGACAAAATCAGTTAAGTACGATCGAAAAAGTCGTTTGATATCAAGAATAAGTGATTGTCTTAATGTTCATAATGAATTATAGCTCGTGACTGCTCTTCACCGTTCATAATGAATTATAGCTCGTGGAGAATGGTTCGGGCATACCATTCAAATGAATGGCATTCCCCTATCATTCCCATTTATAAATCACCATTTTTTCCTAGCAGACTGAATATTGCTACAGTGGAGCAAGTTTAGATGAGCACAGTCGACCTTCGAGTATTAGAAAAAAAAATGCAAAGCAGATCTGTAATGCAAGCCACATCTGTCATTACCTGGAAGCATTTGTACCACAGCTAATATATATTTTTAAATCATACGGTCTCTTCCAATATTTTTCATTGAATCCTACTAATTCTGAGCATCTCAGAGATTGCGGAACGATCTAGAATTTTTGGTCAAAATCAGCCTTAATTGTTTCTGTGACTATACTCGTTTCTCCTGCTAACTGTCAATCAATAATCGGTTGTAACAATCTCAGTCGATTCCGCCCTTCCTCCTCATATCAAGTATTGACATTCCAAAGGGCGTGATCACTTGTTATTCCCCAAGTCATCTCTTAGCCCATAAGAAAAAAATTCTATACATTTTATGATTTCCATAAATTTGTTATAACATTTCATACGGGACCGTCCCTGTGAAATTTTAATTTAATAGCTAGTCGATTGTGCTTAAGTAATAATTGCTAAATGTTTGACACTGACACTTCAAAGGAAAACCTTGCCATCAGGATAAGAGAAGCTAAGGAACAGAACTTGCAGTTTTATGGATGAATTGTCTTTTATTCTGGCCTATGTCGTTGATTTACAACTCCACCTGGCATTTAACAAGATACAGGATAACAACCTTAAGTAGAATAGGATTCGTAGAATAAATCACTCTCGCAATATTATGCAAATTCAGGTAGAACTTGGTTTTGGCAGGTTATCTCGTCTTTTCTCTCTTCTTTACTTAGACAGTAGGTTGTTTTTTTTTGTTTTCTACTGCCCTGCTGACAGTTGTTGCTTAAATGTTTGAGAAACTTGGATGGTCAGACGTGACGTTCAGAACAGGGCGCACACGAGATGTGTAAAAATGTATGTAAGTCTCAGAAACTAAATATCGAAAGTTAAAATAGTCACATACATCACTCTTCATATAGCAGTATAGAATTAATCTTCGGAGATACACGTCAAGCATTGGTGTTAGTTTCAACGTATCGTAATTAACTTTTTTGTAATGTACACAACTCCTCATAAAACTTGAAAATATTTCTTTGGTGTCTAACAGTGAGCATTTCAGGGCAATAGAAGTTTCATGTTTTCAAGATCGGTACAGGAAGAATAGTTAATTATAGCATTTCGATACTGAAAATAACGATGATCTCATTTTCCTTAGTTTTGGTGAAAATTTAATTTGTCGGTAATATCTTTTCGTAAAAGGATCAGAACTCCGCTTCAGTAAAAAAAAATAGATTTTTATTGCTGTAAAAGCGTAAAATATTATTTGTGATCTATATCCTCTGGTTTAACTTTCAATTTTAATTATTTATTCTTAGTTTTTATATTATGTTATTTCTTATTATCTCTTTTTACTTAACGTTCTCATATGTCTCAAGTGAGCTTACTTTTTATCGGAAACTCGCGTTGTCGCTGTTTCGTAAACATACAGTAATATTTTAGGAATAGAGTTATTGATGACGTTTGCAAACGAGTTTGTTACTATATCTTCCTTAACTTAGTTGTTAATTGTTCTTGAAATATTAATCAACGTCACGGGTGCTCAGAATTAAAAGAAAATCTACAAAAGCGTACATAACCCCCGATGTATGCACAATAATGCAATTGAAATTGGCGAACATGCAAATTTCCCTACGACAAAGACCCTTCCGAATTAACTTTTGCCGCAGGTAATCCGGAATATGCAAATTAGGATTGTGTTAAAAACACACGCGCGTGTCTACTCGTATTTTCTGACAAGACCGTCTGGAAAATACAAGGCCATGACATTAGAGAGATGAGTTCCCACTTTTAGTGACCAAGCCTTCCTATTAGTTTCCAACGATACCATGTGTGACGTCAGACACGACACCGACGTATCAGTCTGTGTAACATGAGAGTGACGTCACAAATGGAGGGAACTCATCTCTCTATTGTCATGGACTTGTGTTTTCTGGATAGCTTTGGTTCTAGGCAACTCTTGCTTTCACTTGAGTGGCACGTCCAGCTGATTATGTCAAGAAGGCATCGTACGGATGATTTGCAGCGGTGGAGAACGATTGATAGGATCAGATCAATCCCAGATGGAAGTTTCCGGAGCATTAAATATTCCAGAAAGGTATTATCAAGACTCTGGATACAGTTTCAACAGGCAAGGGATGTTCGTCGTCGACCAGCATGAGGATATCTCAGAGCAACAACTGCTGCATACGATCGTAATATGAGAACAATTGGCAGGTGGGACAGAGAGATGTCCGCTAAGCAACTCTCTTTGGTGCTTTAAGAAGCAACAGGAACGAGAGTTTCAAGGCATACCGTTTGTATTAGACTTCGGGAGTAAAGCGTCTATGCAATATGAGTCTGACTGCCAGACGCGACAGAGAGATGTCCCCTAGGCAACTCTCTTTGGTGCTTGAAGATGCAACAGGATCGATAGTTTCAAGGCATACCGTTTGTATTAGACTTCGTGAGCACAGCCTCTATGCCAAGAAACCAGTGATTTGTGCCATTCAAAATTCTGCCGCCCGGCGAGCTCGTTTATCTTGGGGTCGCCAGCATCACACTTGGAGTCCAGACCAGTGTGTGAATGCCCCTTTAGCAGATGAATCGCGATTCAGCACAAGTACTGATTTGCAACATGTTCTCATCTGGAGAAGGTCAGGGATCGGGGACAATCTCTAACCTCAGAGAAAGGGGACTACTTTGGTGGCGGTAGTGTAAGGCTTTGGTCAGGGATCATCACGAATGGATGCGCAGATCTTCACTTCTTTCAAAGTCGCTCTGTTACTGCCCCGAAGCACAGAAACGAGATCCTGAACCCATACATCAAGCCATTTAGGGGAGATGTCAGTCCATACTTTATTCTTATGGACAATAAAGCCCAACAACATCGAGCTACTAAAGTCGACGACTTTCTCAAACAGTTAAATATTTCGCTGAATGAGGCGGCCACCCAGATCCCCTGACTTCAAGCCTTTTGAGGATGTATGGGATGCTCTAGGGCAGGAATGGCAAACATTTTCTGACTAGTGTTCAACATAAAGTTTGTTTTACTGCTTTCAACTGGTGTGTACCCCCGGTGTTTGCGGTTTTGTTTTAATTTGCACTTTGAAATGAAACTTTTTTTGCGAATACCACAAAAATGACACTAAGAGAATAGGTGAGTAAGTAGGTTTTAAGACTAAGAAAATTTCAATTTGAACCTGATTTTATTCGTAAGAAGTTAATTGAAAACTCATAGGTGGCGTCGTGGTCTAAGCACTGGCTTATGATCATTCGTCCGTGAAAGGGTCCGGGTTCGAATTCCGTTGAGGCATGGATGTTGGGTTAGTCTTACGGCACTGGCTCTCTCCCTTCCCTGGAACCAGTGACCCTAAATTAGGGACGGGCAACAGCTTATAGCCCACTGAGTTGGCTAACGGTGGTCGTTAAACCTTCAATCGTAAAAAAATTGTGTTTGTGTGCCACCAAGTATCACACGTGTCATAGGTTCACCATCCCTGCTCTAGGGAGACGCATTAGAGCTCGCCAGCCACCTTCCAGAACTCTTCAATGTCCTTGTTTAGGAGTGGTCATTAATACCACAGACCTCGTAAATACTTTCATGCGCAGTATGAAGAATCATCGATTGAATTGCAGGACTGTCAAGGGTGATCATTCTCCATATTAATATAGCACATGTCTTGAGCAAAAGACTGTAAACATTCCTCCATGTACTGTTCTTTCACGTAAATTACGAGACTACGATATTAACGCACGCAAAGTTTATGATTTTCTTCTGCTTGATTTACATAAGTAATGTAAAAATAAATCTTTTTACCAAATTGCATTGAATTTCCTCATAAAAAAATCGAGTTACGTACGAATCTGAAAATTATTCTTTAAGTTCGATCACGAGTGTAGTTTACCTGTTGGTTTTTTTACTTCAAACGCACATTAGAACCTAGGATTGGCAAGGACAGTAAAGTGAAATGTAAGACATCATTATCATATCATTATCATATTCATTCCTTCTTGTCTTACAACAGAACTCTTGTCAGGACACAGTATTATCATATCATTATCATATTCATTCTTTCTTGTCTTACAACAGAACTCTTGTCAGGACACAGTATAGTCCAAACGACTATAATCCTGAAAAGCTATATTAATGCCATACAGCACAAAACGTTTCAGATATGTATCAATAATGTTACAATCTCTCATTTTCATTACACTTTCAGAGATATCTTACAATTACGTTTTAGCAACATCTGTTTTGGAACATAACTCTTTGGACATTACGATTACGTTAAAAATAGCATTAACCGATACTACTGCTTTATAGTTTCCATTGTACATAATTGCTACCTTGATGTTACATTCCGGCGATATTTAAGATTTTTGATTTGGCAACGGCGTCGATGCGCATGCGCATTTATGCCATTTCACCGAAGCACTCTCGTAGTCTTTCCATGTGCTACTGGAACATTCTTTGGTGATACTGTCGTACTCGAGTTAGCTAGTTAGTGTACACTAGTTTCCGTCCATAAGTTTTGCATGCCAGTGTATAATATCTTAGTACGTTTGTTGGTTTCTGAATCAGAAAAAAAAGTCTCAATAAAAGTAGTTCTTAGTTTGTAAAGGTAGAAATAAAAATCCTGTTGTCATATTGAAAAGTTTAACGAATACGCAAGTTTTGAAAAAAAAAATAGAGTAAGATATGCATTAAAAGGTACAATTCGTTGATTCATCATGAAGAAATTTAAGTCATCCGACAGAAAAATAAAACGATCAATAGAAAAAAATAATGTATATATTTCTCTTAAATAACGTATTCGCAAAGCATTTTGAAAAAATAGATTAAGATATACATTAAAAGGTACATTTCGTTGATTAATTATGAAGAAATTTAAGTCATCCTACAGAAAAATAAAATGATCCGTAAAATAATAATGCATTTCTATTAAATAACGTATTCGCAAAGCACTGGCCTTCTCGTTAGTTCCTACAGAACGCTGTAACCGCGAGGCGTCTCGTGGTCGAATGGGATAATGCATCTGTCTCGAAACCCGCCGGACAGGGGTTTGATCCTGCAGTGATCTTCGAGGATTTGTATTTCCTTGAAAAGACGTTAAGGAAAAACAAAATGGCGTACAAAAGATATCAGTGAGACCATGTGGGGAGGTAAAAAATAATTGGCGAACAAAACATGTTGGTAGAACTGCGGACAAAAGATGGTCGGGAAGGTCACGTGGGGGAAAATGGTTGCGACTGACGTAATTATTGACCAGGAATCGACCACATTCGTCCTTGAGGCAGCACGTGGACGGCTTTCTTTGTTACAGAAATCCCCTTTTATCACGTAACAGTAATATGATGATGT
Organism: Macrothele yani; assembly: GCA_039090855.1. Classification (NCBI taxonomy): domain Eukaryota; kingdom Metazoa; phylum Arthropoda; class Arachnida; order Araneae; family Macrothelidae; genus Macrothele; species Macrothele yani. Next base: position 19,521,831 of record CM076990.1, on the reverse strand, counting down.
CACAATCAATATTACTGTTACGTGATAAACGCACGGCAAATACATAACAGTAACATGAATCATGAAAGAAATACGGGATTACGCCATATAATACAAATTTTGAAGATGACAATCCGATTTTTGGCGTAAATGTGACAAGGATGGTAAGTCAGATAATATCCGAAAACTTGAAAATTTTCATCGTCCTGGAGCGCTACTCGAACCCGCGTCTCCCAGAAAACTAGCGTTTTCTGGGAAAACTTAAAAATTACTACAAATTTTCAAGTTTTCGGATATTATCTGACTTAACATCCTTGTCACATTTACGCCAAAAATCGGATTGTCATCTTCAAAATTTGTAGTAACATCAAGTTCGTATGTTGAAGTTAAAAAGAACGTATCGGTTGTGTTTCAAAGTTATGTAACGTTTGCGGACATTTTGACGTAACCGTAAGGTTTCTGAAACATTACTGTTACATTGCGCAACGTATCTGAAAAGTCTCAATGTTTCAGTGCTACGTACTTGTAACATATACGAAATATTCTGTGCTATGTGGGTATATGCTACTGTTGTCATGTATGATGTGCAAAATATAAGGTAAGTCAGATGAATAAAGAATCATCTGGTTTATCGCATATTTTCACGCATCGTATGCGACGCGAATAACAAATATGTTTCCCACATTAGAAACACATGTCAGATTATTTATTTATTTCGAATGTCGTTTTGCGGTTCCGCTGGAACAAAAGTTGTCCGTGGAACGAACGAAACGCACGGCAATTGTTGAATGCTCAAAGCGTCGCGCTGTTGCCTAGCTATACTGCCGGAGTGAGAATTCGTTTCAGAAACTGTCAAACGAGGCGAGCCTGTCACAGAATACCGGATCGGTCATGGCAAGATGAAACGTTGTCATTGATGTATCGCACTTCATGAAATATTTACGACAGCACAATATTTTGTTCGCCCATCCTCTGGTTTAATCCCGTAACGTATATTGAATACCCTTCATGTTCATTCGTCTCGTTTATCTCGGCATCGTATACCATGAGCATTAAAGTTTATGACAAATTATCACTAATTTGTTCCGGATATTTTTTGCAGCTTTTGTTGTGATTAGATCATTTGTTATCTAGGGAACTACAAGTGTAACTTTTAAAACAGAACTGATATCTAACGATATCAAGAAATGCAGGCTGGTACTCAAAGGACGTCGTACTCAAATTCAAAAGATATGAATAAATGATTTGTAAGAAATTGTACTGTGTGAACAGATACGAACACCGCTGAAGTGCAACTGTAATTTTTCCATGTTGTTTGTATATCAATCTTCAGTACACGGAAAAAATTTTCATAAAGTTCAAGAAGACTCAAAAGTGTCGAAATTGAGAGAAGCAAACTTGCTTTTCTTCTTGTTATTATACCACCTGGCATACTCTACTACGTACAGATAGTACAATAGAATAAAATAGCAATGTTTATTCACAATTAAAAGTTTATTTAACATTGACTACTGTTTCGCAGAGCGTTTGACATCATCCAAATCATCAGGACATACTGGGCACACCATGTCATATTTTGTGACTGTAAAAAGAAATACGCAAACTGTAACAATGAGTTTTGCGGCAAAGAATGCTCTGAAAAAATTGATTGTGACATGCGTATCTTTAAGGGTCGTTGAGGTGAAACATAGAAGCAAGATACAGGGCCGTTGTAATCGATATGCTGATGCCTGCAGTGGCGCAACTGTTCACAGACAGGTAAGAGCAATGCGCTACGGCAGGTGGTCAGTTGAGGTAACACAGCTGCAGAGCGTAACAGGCTAATGCTTAGCGAACGCTACGACACGATTACATCCGAGCAAAACTTGGACGCATTCATGTCGTGTCGCAATGCATATCCGCAAAGGGATATGATCGAGTTTTTGATCAGGCAAGGAGCTTGGTCAGCTAAGAGTTCTTAGAACATGTCTGCAGTATGAGGGAGAGCCTGCTTAGCGAGCAGTGCTGGTCCAAATAGTAGAAAGAAATTCGCGAAGAACGCCAAAGGACAGCGGACCTGAAATGACCTGAAAAATGTCACCGCACCATTATGCAGGAAACCACTGCAGTGGCGAACAATGCTGTAAGGGCGAAACTCAGAAAAATATTTTTACAACTTGTGCAGGACCCGTACATCGTCATGGGATTCCTCAGCAGTACCATTCATGATTATCTTTGGCATCTAAAGGCGTGTTCATAATGAGTTCCGAAGTACCCATCTGCGGAACAGAAGGCACAGTGTATAGTGTCCACTGTCGTATACTTTGGAATACCTTTCATGTTGCCAGCAAGCGGGAAGCGAATGGATGTCGTGAATTACTGCCAGCGACAGAATTTTGTATCTCAGCCAGTGACGAATGAGCATGCAACTGAAGCATGCTGCATCACCACCAATAAACAAAGCCCGTGTTTTCGCGAGTGCAGGTAAGGTCATACTCGGATTTTCTTGCTCAGCGTGATTACACATTCGTTGGCTAACACGTGTTACGACCATTAACGCTGGGAGGTACTGCGACACACTTTGCTCAGACTCCTCCACTCCACTCTATCAAAAACAAGTGTCCAGGCATGCTAACACGTGGTATCATCCTACGGTGACCTCAGTCGCTCATCGAAGCATGGAGGCACTGCAGAGCTTGCACTGGAAAGTCCTTTCCTATCATCCCAAATATGTGGATATGTTCCCATGCGACTTTCATATATTCGAATATCTTAGAATGTTCCTCAAGGGCAAACAATTCACATAAGATGGCGAAGGCTGACGAGTTCCACTATAATGGTTCATCCAGCAAGCTCTCTCCTTCGATGCAGAAGGTACCCAAAAAATAAATTTTACAGCGATGGAACACCTGTCGAAACTCTAATACGTATATACACTGAGTGGCCACTTTATTATGACCACCCCCTCATTACTTCGTTGGGCCACCTTTTGCCTTTAATACTGCGTCGATTCTTCGCGGCATGAACTCCACGAGATGTTGATAGGTGGTTTGTGGAATCTGAGACCATGCTTGATGAATAGCACTTTCCAGGAGTGTGAGATTGCAGGGTTGTGGATCCAGCTGTCTGATGGCTCGTTCAACTTCATCCCACAAATTCTCAATGGGGTTGAGATCTGGAGATTGTGGGGGCCAATTAAGCAAAATAAACTCACCGGCATATTCCTGAAACCAATCCTGTACAATACGAGCACTATGGCAGAACGCATTATCTTGTTGAAAGTAGCCATCGCCATTGGGATAAACCATCCACATGACAGGATGCACTTGGTCCGCAACGATGTTTAAATATGATGTGCCAGTCAGATGTTGATCAACACGAAGTAAAGGGCACAAAGCATGCCAGGAAAACATTCCCCAAACCATAACGTTGCCTCCACCAGCTTGAAAGTTTATAGCAATGCATTTGGGGTCCATGCTTTCGTGCTGTTACCGCCAAATTCTCACCCCGCCATCAGCATGGTGCAACTGAAAACGTGATTCATCGGACCACATAATTTGTTTCCAATTATCGACTGTCCAATTCTTGTGCTCCTGTGCGAACAGGAGACGTTTTCTCTTTAACTGCAGACAGCAAAGGTGTTCGAACAGGCCTTCGGCTGCCATATTCTATCTGGTGAAGTGTACGGCGAACAGTGCGTGCAGAGATCATTTGAGAGGATCCTTGATTAAGATGGTCTGTAATTTGCTGCACTGTTGCCCTTCTGTTGTCTGTTACCAGTCTGGACACCCTCCGTTCCGCCCGAGTAGTCACTAGTCGATGACGACCACACGTTGCACGTAGAAATCCAGTTTTTTGACTGACAGTCCAATCTTTAAACAATTTAACAACAGCTGCTCTGGAACATTTCACGAATGCGGCGGTTTCAGTAATACTCGATTAATGGTTCCGAGCTCCTACAATCATCCCACGTTGAAAGTCCATCAAATCGCATTTTTTACCCATCTCGTCACCCAAAAATCACTTCTACTACTATCGCAACCACTAAGCTTTCCCCTTTTTATACTAGCCTCGCCCTTTGGCGGCAACAGCGTGTAGCCAAAGCTCATTTGCTTAAACTGTCAAGTAGTCATAATAAAGTGGCCACTCAATGTATAATGCAGCAACCTTTTCCTTTGTACTCTAATCGTGTCTCCCTGTGGTGAAACATAGGTTACCAAAACTGAAGCGCAGCCTCAGTCCACGTATCATTCGAACGACCTTTGTATAACACCGAAATAAGAATTGCTCTACTGATTATACTGCAAAAATATAGATTACTAGCAGGGGTATTTCCCGGGTAAATATTACTATTCGTGGAATGACCAAGTTCAGCGGGTGAAAGTTAATGGATGAAAAAGATATTCCTGTAATTTTCCAGTAAATTTATTTTAATTCATTTAGGTTATTCCTTTTTGGTAAATAATATTTTTTGTTTTTCCTTTGGGAGCAAAAATGTAGAAATTTTTAGGATTGCCAACCCTGGAGCAGGCGACGTAGAGTTATCCGCATGAAAAGCAGGATTCCTCCACATTAATGCCAGCAACTGCCAATGACTGGCTGATACAGTAACATTTCTGCCAAAAAGAAAAACAAAAAAAAAAAGATCCGGTATAGCTGCAAATGTGAAAAGTAAAAAAATTGATTTCGTTAATTTACTTTTACGAAACAAAAAAGAAAGGAAGAGGAATGGAAATACTTACCTTCGAGGAGACATCTATAAAACTGCCGTACATCTGGCGTGCGCTTCTGAGAATTCCGCGACACTGAAATGCAATGTACCTATGTCATGTCGCGTGCATGCGACTTGACATTGGCATTCATCACCGTTTTGTTTACCGCTTTGAATTTTGAATATATGGAACTCTCTATTTACATTACATTGTATTTCTACTTGATGAAGCCGCCCGTCGGTGGTGAAAGCTAAGGTTTATTCATTTGTGTTTTTAATACACCATTATACAGATATTTTTGTACTTTATTGCCGGTCTCTAATTTAGACCGTAGATTGCGTATTGGAGTGCTGAATTGTGTTGCAGTTCTTAAAAGTAAAAATGGAACTTTTAACAAAAATTTTGTGTGAAGGCCCTTTGACCCGGGCTCCGATCCCTTCCAAAAACCGTTTACGGTCTAAGTTAAGAGTGTCATTAGATAACATACCAAATTTGGTTGTTCTAAATTGAAAACTGTAGAACGTTTTACGAAAATTTTGAATGGGGCCCTTTAACCCCCAGGCTCCGAACCCTTCCCAAAACCGTGTACGGTCTACGCTAGAGTACCATGAGATAGTATACCAAATTTGGTGGTTCCAAGTTGAAAACTGTAGATTTGTATAGCGAATAAACAAACAAACATAAAAACAAACAAATATACAAACTTTCACTTTTATGTATATAAACGAACAAAATTTTAAAAAGTGTGCGAAATCATTCTACCACTTATATGCATCGAATCCATACTGACAATAATTTCTTGTTATAGAATAAAATAGCAACGTTTATTCACAATTAAAAATTTATTTTAACATCTTTTGCAGAGCGTTTGTTTTGTTTCGGCTTCATCAGGACAAATAGAGCGTGGGCATTCAAATCATTGTGACATCATCAGAAGTCTAACGGTCACAGATTTTGTTGAGTTGTTTCCAGCGCTTGAAAGAAATGGTGTAGATGTCATGTCGTTCACAAGCCGTGAAGAGTTACGGTATATGTGGAAAGTTTCTAATGTATTAAGCTTGAGAGTCGAATCAGGTTTATCAATAAGGGTATCGCTTTCAAACGAAAATTTATTGTTATTTTCGTGACAATGTTGGGCTATAGACGACTTTTTTCAGTTCACAGTTCCGTACATAAGTCTTTTGTTCCTTTACACGGAAACTTAAAGCCCTGCGGGTCTGTCCTACATATGATAGTACAGATTCACAAGGTATCTGATAAATTCCGCAGGAATTTAAAACTTCGACATAATCTTCTGATCCGTAAAAATTCCCCTTGTTTATAGGTTTGAAAATAACTTTTAAATTAAAACTGTTTTGAATTTTTGAAATTCCGAAGCAAATCTGAGGAGCAAATGAGATGACAGCCCAGTTCTGTCTCACTGGGAGATCTATTGGCGCGAGCGAGCAGACAGGCTCCGGTTTCCTACATTTTTGGACAGCTTTGTCTGTAACGGAAGGGCTATATCCTCTGTGTGCTGCAATTCCTTTAAGAAAATAAAGTTCTTTCTGCAAGGAATCCTCAGTTGAGCATATATGTATTACACGATATACATATGTATAGAAATCAGATTTTTTTTTGTTTCCATGGGTAATTTGACTCTGCATGGAGAGGGTAAGGGAACAGCAAATGGTTTTCGATACATTGTTGTACCAAAGTGTCCTTCAGAGTCACAAAACATATTAATGATATTTTGTATCTTCCACATTATAATTAAACCTCATTGCAGCATCGTTTATAGACACTTAGGGACCTGGTTTTATATTTAGGGACCTGTTTTACGCTTAGGAACCTGTTTTTATACTTGGTTTTACACAATATCGTTTATATTTAGGGATCATACATTCAAGTCCCCAAATTCTTAAATTGTGATACATAATAATAAATTTTAATGTTTTACGTAAACGCTGTTTGTTTTGGCAATCCTTAAGCTCAGTTTTCCAAGCATAATTACGCTGAGTGTTTCTTTCCAAGAGCACACTACGAAGGTGTGTTTATGAAATCACAAAGCGGTGTGTTATCTAGCTGCACAGAGTTCCTGTAGTTATCAAAAACCACATCAACCGCAATATATTTTCGTCCGCAAGGATCAACAGAAACCATCATGTCAACAGATCAATAACTAAATCCCTCAAACTAGTTGCCTTCTTCCATGTTTTTGTCTTTTCTTTTCAATGCAGTGAGGCCCAGTTTAGCGTTTTCCCGTTTTACACTTATGTTGTACGGTGCAAGAACAGTTTTTTCACTCAGCTTGTGTTGAAAAGGGATATCATTTCAGAAAGCGCGATACACAAAAGCACGTTTACTGTTTCATACTGCACTTCAGCGAGAAGGATCATTCCATGGATAGCAAAAAGGATCACGAGCAGTAGCATTTCCATTTATTGTTTCACGCACATCGTGACTTGTAAGAAACGCACAACTCCTTTTAAAATACCTTCCCTCTCAGTCTTTATTGCTCATCGTGACCTGTGAAAAAGCAAATCCCTCTAAAAGACGTTTCTCCTCAGTATCTATTGCTCGTTCTAAGCTGCAAAAAATGTGTCAATCTTTAAGCTGCAGAAAGCAGCTTAAAGATTGACACATTTATTAAAAAGCAAATCCCTCTAAAAGACGTTTCTCCTTAGTATCTATTGCTCGTTCTAAGCTGCAAAAAAATGTGTCAATCTTTAAGCTGCAAAAAAAAAAGTTTAAAGATTGACACATTTATTAGGAAGCAAATCCCTCTAAAAGACGTTTCTCCTCAGTATCTATTGCTCGTTCTAAGCTGCAAAAAATGTGTCAATCTTTAAGCTGCAAAAAACAGCTTAAAAATTGACCCATTTATTAAAAAGCAAATCCCTCTAAAAGACGCTTCTCCTCAGTATCTATTGCTCGTTCTAAGCTGCAAAACATGTGTCAATCTTTAAAATGAAATGCTTTCTGTTTGGACCGGGAAGTGGTCCGCTGTTCTGGTTCTTTGGTAGAGGATTGTGTTGTCAGGACAGCTGTTAATGAGGATCAAGTAGTATTGTTGTCTTCTGAGAAAAATGCAAAAACCAGCACTCTGAGTTTTACTATCTTCCGCTTCACGAAGTTCGAAAAGTAGCAGTGTTATACGGAACGAAAAAGTATATTTTGTACCTGAATTGGCACTCCTTTTCTTAATAATGTTCGTATTTTGTTCTCCTAATATTTTCTGGGACATTACTATATTTGTGAATGAGGAAAAAGAAGAATCACCTTTAAGTTTTTGTCTTTAATTGACATACCATATGTACTTGAGTATAAGCTGATCCCATAGTTCAGCAACTAAAAATTATTAAAAATGATGACTGAAGTAAAATTATGCTAAATTTCTAAAATTATCTTCTTTAAAGACCTGACTCACTCACGGAGTTTCCAAATAGTTCCTGCTAGTACATTTCAATCAAAGTTTTTTTTTATTTGTTTGGGGATTTAACGCAACTCAGCAGTCTACCGTCCCTGATTCATGGTCTCTGGTTCCAGGGAAGGGAGAGAGCCAGTGCCGTAAGACAAGCACAACATCCATGCATCGCCGGGATTCGAACCCGGACCTATCTAGGGCTAAAGGTCAGAAGCCAGCGCTCAGACTACTGCGCCACTGAGGTGGCCCATTGAAATTGCATCATCAATACAAACATCATTGTCATCAAAATCGTCGTGATTGTTTTCTTCGTCATCTGAATCATTAACCAAATCATCCTCTCTACCATCCTTAGCATTACTTATACATCATCATTTGAAGAAATCACCGCTTCGCACTACCGTCCCGGCTAACCCTTAAATTGTGTTCAGCTTTTGTGCCGTCACAATCTAAGGGTTAAGCGTGTCGACATCCATTTTTCTAACCTGTCACTTATATCCTCAGCTGTCTTCCCTTCTAACGGGGAGCACAGCTACAGATAATAACGGACTCCTATTTTTAGTAATGTAATAATTTTTTTCTTAATGGAGAAGTTTCTGTAGCATTGGGCGATATCACAGACGAGAAGCACTTCGGGAATGTTCGCTTCCCAAGATATCTTATAGAAACGCCTCTCTTTCCATCCATTAATGGCGTACGTACGCCACAGGAGAAGACTTTGATGTCACTCTTTCATGCAGTCAATGACCTTGGTCTTTGGCTGGGACTGTCATTCTAGTCGTGTGGTTGGCGTGCTGCCCTCTATTGGTATTCTAGGTGATACAAACAATTCAAGCTACCGAGGTATAGTTTAAAGACGTACCTTACTTCCGTTTTTTAAGCAAAACATTCTGTGGTCCCACGTTGAAACGAGATTCAATCTCGCACATATCTTGTTATCGACAGTTATTTCCGTTGCTTGAAATCGTATGCTAGGTACAAACATGTTCCATTATTTACTTAAATTTTTAATTCACTCGCGTATCAGCCGAACCCTTCACTTTAAAAAAAAGAATTCCTTCTAAAGTAAAAATGAAAGAGCTAGCAAGAATAATCTCGAAAATCCGCAATGTAATATGTATAAGGATCAAATTGCTTTTAACAAATATTCTAAAACACTTACACACACATCGTGAACTTTGCATCATTTTCTGACAATATCTGACTTGTATATCACCTATTGTAGCTCAATAAATTGATTTATTACGTCAGATAATAGTAGGCTAGAAAATTAAAAAAATGATGTAATTTTTAACGAAACCAACATCGGCGCCGGCCGATATTCACGGGCTTATGTTAGCAGTAGTCTATGAAGATGCTGCGTTGTCCTTCAACAGCCTGCAGTTCTTCATCACCTTTGGAGAGCTTTATCATCTATTTATCTTACACAGACGATAAAGCAGCCTGGGGACCTTCAGAAGCCGCAGTCTGTAGGATGAAACAAAGACTTTTGTTACCAAAGTCTAATACAGCAGGAACAAAGGAGCACAACTTACTAAAATTACAAAGGTCTACGTCAAAAGCTGATGGTACAGACTACAAAACACAAATGTTTAGGCTTAAAAGCCCTTGGTACAACGAGCTCTTTGGCTACAAATACGTCAATAAGCATTCGTAATGTAGTTCTGATATCTTCTGGGTTTGCTGTATCGCTTGTTGTACACTTGCGTAGACGAGAAGTGGCTGTTATTCCTATGATATAGTTTTGATCTTGAGGCAGTTGTTGTTGCAGTGCCTTAACATGGCCACTTCCCTCTCCGTACGCACCGAAGTAGTGACCTGTTTTTTTAGGGGCTGAAATTGTACAAGGGGATGAATTGAAAATCTTTTAGCACAGTAGTGAAAAGTATTTCGCCACAGCAGAGTGTACTGCGAATGAATTTCTGAGTCCAAAAATGGTAGCACAAGTGTATCACATGAAAAAAGAGCGAGATACTGCTGCTGACAACTCTGAATAAGTCCGTGCCACGGTTCTGGAAAACATTTCACGGTTCTGATACAGTGGCAAACCATATACAAATTACTTATAGTCCTGCCTAGGATATCATCTGCAACAAATAAATTTCGCAAACTTCTAAAACCTCACAGTAGGGCAGAAACGTAATCTTTTGAACATCTGACAATGTCATTTGGACATCTGTGTGAATCCTCCCACAAATCAACCTCGAGATCGTGGAGCAGTCTTCATCCTCATCTCGACCTTTCGGACTATCGCTTGTTTGTTCAATTTATAAGCTTTAAGGTGCTGTCAATTTTCCACTGCCAAGAAGTACAAAAAAAGTTGAAGTTGAATATTTTTTTCGTCTATCAGCAAAAATAATTTTTTCTGGCGTCATGAAGATGCACGTTTAAGACATTCGTCAAAATGCATGGGGACAGATATATTCCCTTGTAAGTTCTCAAAAGCTTTTTTTAATATACACAGTCGAGTCACATTATTGTGACCACCTCCTACTTTCGATGTCAGCAGCGCGTAGCCAACGAAAGAAGGTACGTGTCGTGAGCTGGCTTGGAGGAATATAAGGTGTGCTGTAGGCATTCTTAGAACATTATCACTCATTACTGTCATGGATAAAAGGAGCAATTTATCAGATTTGCAAAAACGGATTATTATCGGCTTTCGGACCAAGGGTGGCAGTATTTCTGAAACATCGCAGTTTGTGAACTGTTCACGGGCTGCTGTGGTTATAGTATATCGTGATTGGAAAAATGGCAGCATTGCGAATAAGCGACGTGGAAACTGCGGAGCACCACGTGCCATTGATGTGAGAGGTGAACGTTGTCTTCGAAAGTGCGTGAGGGCCGATCGACACGCTACAGTGGAGCAACTCACTTGCCGAATGAACTAGGGGGCTCCCAGAAGTGTGTCTAAAACGACAGTTCAGCGAACTCTTTTGCGAATGGGGCTCTGATGCAGACGGATGGTCACTGCACCCATGCTAATAAAGGTGCATCGGAAGAAAAGTCTTACATTTGCACGGTAATATGGGAACTGGACCTACACTGATTGGCAAAGGATTGCCTCCTCCGATGAGTCACGTTTTCTGTTTCATTTTTTTTTTTGATTGGAGGTTTAACGACCACCGTGAGCACCTCAATAGGCTATAAGCAGTCGCCCGTCCCTAATTTAGGCTAACTGGTTCCAGGAAAGGGAGAGAGCCAGTGCCGTAAGACAAACACAACATCCATGCCACAACGGGATTCGAACCGGGACCCTTTTCGGACGAATGATCAGAGGTCATCGCTTAGACCACTGCGCCACCGGGGCGGCCTATTTCATTGAACGGATGGACTTTGGCGTATAAGGCGAGAAACATCGGAGAAAAAACACTCTTCAACCATTTCTGGAAGAACACAAGCTGGTGGGGGCAGTGTTATGGTCTGGGGAATGTTTTCGTGGCATTCTCTGGGTCCACTCATACCTGTGGAAGGCACTATGGGCGGAATTCGTTATGAATCCATCCTTGCACACCACGTACACTCATACATGCTGATTGTCTTCCCTGGGACAGATAGGATCTTTCAGCACGACAATGCGACGTGTCACACAGCTAGAAATGCCCGAGAGTGGTTGGAAGAGCACGATGAAGACTTCAAAGTACTTCCCTGGCCCCCTAATTCATCAGACTTAAACCCAATTGAGCATCTGTGGGACCACCTAGATCGTGTTGTTCGCTCTATGGATTCTTCACCACGCACCCTCCAGCAGTTCTCAGATGCACTGCAGTCAGCATGGCTCCACATACCTGTGAACACCTTCCAGCACCTTATTGAATCATTCTCAGCCAGTCTAGCTGCTGTCCGCGCTGCACACTCTGTTTCTCTGGATATTAGCTGCTGGTCACAATAATGGGACTCGACCGTGTATTATGTAAATACATTTCCGATAATGCTGACTCACCCTTCTGAGTGAACCAGAACACTTCCTCAAGCAATGTCATTCGTATTTGCTGAATAACCAAAAACAGCAGGCGGAATAGATGCTAAGGTGCCATCTCATTTTTGCTTAAAGAAAAGCAGACAGGTTTATTTCCTAGGTTCATATACTGTATGTTCGATACTGCTTCGTAAACATTTCTGAACTAAATGGTCAGCGAGGATTTCGTAAACTCTGTTGTTTCCTGTAATCCACCAGCGACTCCTTGTGACACAGAACGCCTCTAACACCCATTTTTTCTGTTAGCAAATCATTTTCTGCCCCACTGCTGTTCACTGTGGCGTTTTATTACTAGTCTTTGCTACTGCTAGCAATTTCGGACCATTGAGAAGAAACGTTAAATCATCCTGTGTATTATTTGGGAAATCTGGTAACTGCTTGTCTTTGGCGAAATTACCCATAAAGATGAGAGTGCAGCCGTTATTACGCACAACACGTTCTGCGTAAAAGTTACTCTCAGGATCGTTTCTTTTTTTTATTTCTTATTTGTTTATCTCCTAGAGCCAAGTACAAAGACTAACAAGCATAGTGCGGAAAAATGTCTTATGTTCTCCAAACAATCGCTTAAGACACAAAAAAGGATCACGAAGACAGCGGTTCGGGCAAAATGCCACTAAATTAACACAAAATATTTTGTGTTTTTCTATGTTATGAATAGCTTTTCGCGAAAACTTACGAAATCGTTTCAATCTACGCACAAATATATTTATCGTCAACAGCTCCAATATGTCCAGCCTACTTCCCCATTAGAGGTTTTATTTTGATCATGATGTCATCCACTCTTGTCATTTTTCTTAGTCATGGGTTCCCATCTTTCTTGATCACACCGGGCATGTGGAAAAATCGAAGAAGCTTCATGCTTCTTCAAATTTTTCCGCAGCTTCTGAATATGTTTTTGAGTTAAGGTCCCTGTCTATGGTAAACAAGTAAAAACTGGAAGGACGCATTCATTAAAACCTTTTCTTTAAGGACATAATGGTAATTAGATCCTGAAAATTGTAGTGCTTCTTCCAAATGCACTTCGGCTAAATTTTATATGCCTAATAATTTTGTCTTCGATGTGGCTCTCGCTCTCTAAATATATTGCCCAAAGTAGACGTAAACAGTAGTTACTTCTAAATTTGCCCTGTCAACCTCTAAATCTTCTGTTCTTGTATATTGTACATCACTTTTGTTTTCTGTATATCTCTGTATGGAAACTTGAAATAAAGGAAAACACAATGTCGTAGGCAAAAATGAAGGTGAGTTAAATTACTTCCATTTGAATATTATCCCCATGCCTGTCCAGTTCAGTGATTAAATGATATCCTGCGATATGCATTCAAGAACTTGGGAGATATCATATCACCTTGTGTCACTCCATTTACAATTTTTATACGTCCTGTGTCCTCGAACAGGTAAACCGTTGCCCCTACACTGTAAAAAAAATTATCGTAAATTTCACAGTTTTGGACCGTTAATAAGGTTGCCATCCTTTGACTGTAAAAAACAGTTTTGTACTGTATTAATTACGGAAAACAACTGCGAAAGAACAGTCAGGAACTGTTATTTTGACAGTTTTGTACCGTATTATTTATGGAAAACAACTGCGAAGGAACAGTCTGGAACCGTTATTTTTACAGTTTTGTACTGTATTATTTACGGAAAAAACTGTGAAGGAACAGTCAGAAACCGTTATTTTACAGTTTTGTACTGCATTATTTACAGAAAACAACTGTGAAGGAACAGTCAGAAACCGTTATTTTTACAGTTTTGTACTGTATTATTTACGGAAACAACTAATTTTTACAGTTTTGTACCGTATTTTTTATGGGAAGGAACAGTCAGGAACTGTTATTTTTACAGCTTTGTTTTGTACTGTATTATTTACATAAAAGAACTGTGAAGAAAGATTTACAAACAGTAATTCTTACAATTTTATACTGTTTTTTACAGAGAGAAGAAACAGTCAAACTGTAAAATCTTAGTTTTAAGATTATTAACCTAGCAATCAGATATGCCTGAATCGTGTGATTTTTTACTGTTCAATATGTAATATCACATCAGAAAACTTGAATATTACATCTCAATCCAGGGTGACAATTTCTAAGTTTTCGTACATGATATTACATATTGAACAGTAAAAAACAGGCAATTCAGGCATATCTGATAGCTAGGTTAATAATCCTGTGACCTTGTTCCACATAATAAGGGAAGAACGCATCTTCAGCTGAATGAATAGTAAAACTTGCTTTAAATAATGTGTTATTTTAATACAAACACTTGTGAAACAGGTGAAGTAAACAGTGTGCTCACAAAAAAACTTTAATGATAATGTATAACAATGAATACACACTTGTTTTATTGTGCTTATATTAAACAAATGCTACTTATAAGCTTACTTGTTTTGTGTGCTGGCAAATTCAGCATCATCAGTCAGTTCTGAACATGATTCAGTGAAAGTGGTCTTATAAGTAGGATATGTGTGATATAAAAGCAATAAAAATGTGTTCTCTGAGAACTGCAGTCAGTGTGGCGAGGTGTGGAAAAACACATATGACGAAGTAAATTTCTCCGTCATTTTTATCCGCGCCAGGATTCGAACCCAGGTACACTCATTCCGGAATAAGTTGCTCTACCAATTAAGCTACGCGGACGTTTTATTCTGATTCCTATCTGCCTTTATGTCGTGTGCGTCCTTCTGGCAGGTAAGTCACATCTCCTGGTACGTTACATCATCTCCCCCTTTTTTTTTTTTTTTTTTTTTTTTTTTTTTTCGAAGTGCTGGAGAAAGGATTTTCTTATTTTTCCTATCTCGCGGTGTGGAAAGAACATCACACCAATGCGAGATTTTGAACGGTCGGGTCATCCGGATAGTTCGGGCGCCATTATAACGAAGTAAATTTCTCCGTCATTTCTGTCCACGACAGGATTCGAACCCGAGGCCGCTTATTCCGGAACAAGTTGCTCTACCAATTAAGCTACGCGGACGTTTTATTCTGATTCCTATCTGCCTTTATGTCGTGTGCGTCCATCTCCTGGTACGTTACACACAAAGGTTGAAAAAACAGCTGAAGCTCAGATTTTCAGACAACATGGAGGGAAAGCACAAACGAATATTGAGCTGCCAAAGGATGATCATTGATTACATCTGAAATGTTAGAAGTATCTAACTTGCTACATAGACCACAGTCACAGCATGATGCAATAACACAAGATAATAGACATATCTGGTCAGTATTGCATTACAATTTGGCAGCCTGAACATGGTTTCCCTCTTCACAAAATAACACAGGAATGATAGGGAATTGTTGGCCCTCGACAACATAACACAGGCTGCTTTATGGTAATAGGGACTTCATCCTTTCTATTCTCCAGACCTTGCCACAACTTACCTTTCAGAATGTTTCAAAGATAAAGAGCTTTTCAAGAAAGCCACATAGGCATGGCTATAAGAGCCTCATACATATTTTACTGCCACATAAAGTTAAAGAAAATATTTAAAAAAATTGTCCCAATGGTTTCCCTCTTTACAAAATAAGATGTTAAGCTGTGTTTTCTTATTTATATACTGTCATTCATAAAGAGCAATAAAAGGGCTACTTTATTTTTTTTAAAAATGGCTCTTTACTGAGAAATACTTTTGAATTTTCATCACCAAATCATAAAGTTTGTGATTACCATCCAAACCATTATACCACGAGGCACAGTAGAATTCCAGAATTTCAACCTGTCATCAGTACAGCTTGTTCAAAGGATTATGCATTAAAAATTACTTTTACATTGATTGGTTACAATTTTAAAAAGGTGACAATGCTGAAAGGCCCAAGAAATCAGCAAGGATAATTGCTTTTTATTGCTGTCAAAGGTATGTTTTTATTCCCACAATAAAGATGTAGAAAAAAGATTCAAAATAGTTTCTCTTTTAGAGAAGTCGTATAACATCAGTAACTAAGCAGACTAGATATTAAACATGAAATAGACTATCTTTTACAAATAACGTTTTTATTAAATAAGTGGTAAAGAAATTGTGGTACACAGCTGAAATATTTGTTTTAGTGCTCATTTAACAATATTGTTTTGTCCACTCAAAGTCAGTCATTCATTAACAAAAGAATGTTTGGACTGTATGGGTCATTTTATCTCTCAATTTTGATTCCATGCTCAGGGTTGATGTTGAGAAGGCACCTATACAAAAAAAAGTATCAAGTTTAGGAAACATATAGAAATATATATTCATTTATTTTATATCTAAATGCTTACATCTAGGAAAATAGCACATAAAACATTAGCAAATGTATAAGCATTGCAATCTGAGCTGCACACTTGATAACAAAATGAATTTGTTTATCAAGGTCAATTAACAAATATTTAAATGTTTATGCCCAATTATATACTAAAGAAAGACAAAAAATAAGAAAATCTCAGGAATACAATACCCTTGCAACTACACTCACGGACAATGAAATTTGTGCACTTAGAAGAAAACGTCGCATTGAACTGAAATTTTATGGACTTAATGATACAGATGGATACAAATGGCAAAAACAGAGCTGTAGGACAGTTACAGAGGGATCTGTGGCACGCAGTCCGACCTGGAATCCCCGCCAGGAATGGGAGCACATGGGGTGGTAGGATCTCATCCACAAATCGCTGGCACGTCAATGATCCATATACTAGCAGGGCTTGAAAAATACCATGCCAGAGATGCCCGAGGGCATGTAAATTATTGGCCTGGGTAAGTAAAAATGAAATCTAGTAGCCCGGTTGGGCAACTAGGTTCAAAGAAAAAAAAAGTTTGGAATGGAGAATTTTCTACTCTAGAAAAAAAAAAAAAAAAAAAAAAAGACTGTCGTCGCGTGTTTTTTATTTTACTGCAAAAATCACCAGAATTTGTTTTATTATTATGGGAGGAAGTGCTTCTTCAATTATATTATGCTCTACATCCAGAAATTGGGGCCAGACATAGTTTTGCTCCAGATGGCGTTTACAGTTAACGACAGGATGCATGCCTGGATTGAAACTAGCCTCCGGTGTTTAGTGACAAAATGCGTAAACTGCCCTGAAACAGGAGGACGCAGACTGATGGGCAAAAAAGCCGTGCTTTATGAGGAGGAAGTGACCACAGAATATTTATTGCACAGCCCCGGGTGGGGTTGGATTTCTGATACAACTTACGCGAGTGAGGAGGAGAAATAATGGAAGCCACCCCCCCCCACACACACACAAAGAACAGCGATACTACTGAAACAAAGCCTAAGTTTCGTTTAAGATTTAAGAATGAGCCTGTACACTTAGCCGGGAGAAGAGCAAAAATTACCGACACCGATAGCTTACCTAGTTTGTCTGAGAGAACAGTAGTTTGTGTTAGCTGCGGATATAAGTTTTATTTATAAATGGATATGATTTGGGGGGGGGAATCCAGCAATGAGAGCATATCTCATGGTAAGCTATTATGTGGAATTTCCGATCTGTCAGCGGTTGTTACAAATTCGTCTTCTGCATTGTTGAGTGATGTAATTTCAGAATCTGAATCTGTGTCGTTGGCAGAATTGAAACTTACGCAAGCGGACTATGATAAAGTGTACGCAAATAAACACCGTTGGACAGTTCAGGAATCTTGGATAAAAACATTTAATTGGCTAAAGTCAAATTATGACAAGACTATTATGTGGTGCACTGCTTGCCAAAACCATTCCTAAATTGCCAATACCACCAGCAATTTTTTCAAGAAAGGGGGGGGGGCACACAGGAGCAGCTACATTTGGCTGTATAGCGGACCGGGTCCCCGTGGAATCCATTTGTGCCTGGCGCATGATCCGTCGATCCTCTCTACCAGTGGTCCCCCTGGTCCGCCCGGAGCCACTCTGCCGTGTGGCAGTGCAGTCACGTGTTCACTGCTCTCAACAGTCAGATGATATGGTCAGAATGGTCCAGGCGGTGTATTTTTTAACATTTCAAAATAAAAATTCTAAAACATAGAATTGAATTCACTATTACACAAGTACAATGTCATCACGGCCCCACAAAGACCCAGTGAGTTAAACCTGACCTTCCAGTGTGCAAGGAACACTTTTTTCCAGATTACTTTGCAGTCATCGTTGAAAATTTTCTTGGAAATTTCACCTAAAATAATCCCCTCTCTAGGTCCCAGGGCTTGACAAATCCCAGGTGCCTAGAAAACTGGCACTCACATTCGTTTTTTTAAAAGTTCTGTAATGTGCACTAAATACCATGATTTTTGTCATATGATCCACAGAGCATCTGTTAAAAGGTTTTAACCCTACATTGCATACATTAGTCCCCCCCCCATTTTTTTAACCTAAATGTGTACATACAGTATAATGCTTACAAAAATCACACGAAATTCTGAAAATCATTATTGAGTCGATAGATTATGAAATATAGGTTGGTGACAAATTTGGCACTTTGCACGAATAGGGTCTCCATCCAATATACTGTAATAGAAAATTAATGTCCTTTTTCATGAAAATATTTTTACATGTTTTGAATATCATATTATTATTAAGGTATGTATGCATTGACGATATTTTCCAATGCAAAGCAATCAATAAATCACTTATATTGTCATAAAATTCAATCAATAATCATTGTTTGAGCAAATAACATGAATTGTAAATTACTACAGTCTTATGATGTAAGAAATTCAACAAAATAATTACTGTGCTTATTTAAATAAAAATGCAGATTGCATTTTATAATATATTTTTTTGTTTTTTGATTGGAGGTTTAACGACTATCATGAGCAACTCAATGGGCTATAAACAGTCGCCTGTCCCTAATTTAGGGTCACTGGTTCCAGGGAAGGGAGAGAGCCAGTGCCGTAAGACAAACACAACATCCATGCCTCATCGGGATCCGAACCCCTTTTGGATGAATGATCAGAGGCCATCGCTTAGACCACTGCGCTACCGGGGCAGTTTTTTATACATTTCACTGCCAACTTTAATTTCCAGTTTACAAATTTACCATCACAACAAAAGCTCATTGCTAGTACCGCACATCTAAGGCCCTTGTGTTTCTTTAGCTGGAGTTCCTGTTTTTACACCATTGCTTGGCCTTCCTGCTGTAGCCCAGGGCATGCGCCGTACCATTTGCTTACTCAGGATGCTTGGGCCTTCGATATTTAACCTGGATGTGATTTGCTTTTAAATCATTAAGTGGTCAGTATGTATGAGCCAAACATCACCTCATTTACCCACTTTTTTTTTTTTTTTGATTGAAAGTTTAACGACCACCGTGAGCAACTCAATGGGCTATAAGCAGTCGCCCATCCCTAATTTAGCCGCCCCGGTGGCGCAGTGGTCTAAGGCGTTGGCCTCTGATCATTCGTCCATAAGGGGTCCGGGTTCGAATCCCGGTCAGGCATGGATGTTGTGTTTGTCTTACGGCACTGGCTCTCTCCCTTCCCTGGAACCAGTGACCCTAAATTAGGGACGGGCGACTGCTTATAGCCCATTGAGTTGCTCACGGTGGTCGTTAAACCACCAATCCAAAAAAAAATCCCTATTTAGGGTCACTGGTTCCAGGGAAAGGAGAGAGCCAGTGCCGTAAGACAAACACAACATCCATGCCTCACCGGGATTTGAACCTGGACCCTTCACGGACGAATGATCATAAGCCAGCGCTTAGACCTACGCATTTACCCACGTTCATCAATTCCAACGCACTGTTGAGAAGCCCCGCTGACCACCTATTTATTACCTGCGTTTGGTTTGGAACTGCTTCACTTCGCGCGATGGAGGCCTACGTCAACTGCCCATCACCCTTATCTCTAATGTTTTGTCTACTGAGAGGATATTTAACACACTGAAAGCTCTTCTTAGTGAAAAAGTTGCACAGTATTTGTAATATTACAAAATATTGCTGTACAGAAAAATCCCAACGTGGAATGTCTTCCCCCACACAATACAGAACAAGCTTTGTTGATACTGTCAAACAGCTGATTATTACACTATTTTAAACATGTGAAAATTTTTAATACTATAAAGCCAGTCTTTATTAAAGATTTTAACTTTAACAGTTACAGAGTTAGTCTTATTAACATTCATTGAAATCTTCAGTCAATTTCATTGATACCATTCTCAATTTAAGTAATTTAATATATTTGTATAACAGTACTGTTAGAAAACATAGATAATGTACATTTCTAAGACTTCAAACCTATATAAAATACAACAATATTATCTAAGAGAATTTTACAGATAAGATTTTGAAGAATTTTTTTTGGTGGGGGGGGGGGGGCTTGAAGCACAAAACGTTTTTCAGACTCATCAGAAATAACTTTTCTGAACACACTGTAAAATGTTTTTCATCAGCAAAATCTATTACCAATTTTGAGTATAGGAAATAAAAATAAAATGAGCAGAACTTAAACACAGAAAACCTGTTCACTAAATGGAATTTTAGAACATTTTTTAAAACTCAAGCCCCCCCCCCCACACACACACACATTACTTTGCAAAATAAATTTGCTAGCAGATAAAACTACGAGAAATTTTAGTACCGGTTCCACAACTGATGTACACATCAGTGTGCATAGAGCATATATTTCTGCAATCTGATTGCCAACCTAGATGAAAATGCTGTTTGCTCACTACACAAGTTTGAAGCCAATTTAGTGTTCACATTATAATGGAATTTTATTTCCACACCAAAACCTTTGCTCGTCTTGGCTTTCTCTACAGGAACAAGAGATACCGTTTTTTGAAAAAATGCTGAATGATCTTCGCTTTTTTTTTAAATGTCAGAGCTATTTTAGTTTTATTTATTGCAATTTTGCAAGAAGGATACCAGACTTTTTAAGACTTAATTTTCCAAACGACCTTGAACATATTTTATTTAAACAAAAGTTCCGAAAACAATTTCATATGAAGTTGGCAATGAACTATTCATTCTATAATAAGATGAGCACTAAACTAGCCATGCACACAAAACTAACAATTCAAAACTAAGTTGAAGCCTCACCTCTAAATGAATTCCAAGTTGGCAGCAGCATAGCAAATTCCTTTTCAGAACTTGAAATTCTGTCTATTATTTTTTGATCAATGCTGAGCATGAGTGTTGGGTGAGAGTACAAGTTTCTTCTGAAATGGATTAAAACAAGAATCTTAAACATAAGAATTAAAAAGCTGTTAAAAGTTGACAAAAATATCCTACAAGGTATTTTTCTTAGTGTTCTTTATCTTAGCTTTTTATGCATTAGATACATCTCACAAGAAAGAGAGAAATATCTATTGTAAATGATGCTTTAAAATAAAGCTTCCACCATGGAACTTATTTTAAAGCACCACTTACAATAATTTTGACACAAAAATTGATTTTAAATAATTTGACACTTTTTGATAGAAGGAAATTTATACATATTCAGTTACATATGCATGAGGCTATCAGAGGTTTGAACTTTGGATTTGCTAATGATCTGTTGTTGGCATTAGTAAATAAATACTGCACAGGACCACTAAACTACTTATTTTACTGGTCCTGTTGGAGAGTTGTTTATTTACGTAAAACTATAACTTTTCTTCTCATCCAGAAATTAGGTAGCAGTTTTTGGCTGGACTTCTGAATCTCAATGTAACACGTAATTTAATGTATCAATTCTTGCATGCATGCTTCATAAGAATTTTGTTTGTTTGGAGGTTTAACAACTACCATGAGAAAGTTGAATAAGCAGTAAATGTGAGCAACTTTTCCATGAGCAACTTAATGGGCTATGAGCTACATAATTTCGTGCCACTGGTTCCAGGAAAGGAAGCCAGTACTGTAAAATAAACACAACATCCATGCCATACCGGGATTTGAACTTGCACCCATTGTGGACAAATGGTCAGAAGCCAGCGCTAAGCCTACTACGTCACTGGGACAGCTGTAAATTTTATGCTATGTACTTAGAAAAAATTTCAATGCTGTCGTAACATTTTTTAGTGCTAGCTTCCTTTAGCAGCTCCATATAATTTATCTGAATTTTTTTATAAAACTCATGTTTTCCCATTATTTGTGATCTCATGATACTATGTTTCTGCAGAGCATGCACTTTTGGAGTTTAAATTTGGTTGCAAAATGAAAGAAAATCGGTACTTACCCACTGCGATGCTTCGGCAACCACCATTTGCAATAGCACGTAAAGTTGTTTTCACAGCACAGGTAATTCTTGGCAATTCAATTGCTGGTTGCCAACCGATCAGCTGTGGATATGTAAACCTCTGAGCCGCATGCTGTCATATTACAGCTGAGCAGAAAGAGCTTTTTTTTTCTTTAATTTTATTTTGATTGGAGGTTTAACAACCACTGCGAGCAACTCAATGGGCTATATGCAGTCGCACTTCCTTAATTTAGGACCACTGGTTCCAGGGAAGGGAGAGCCAGTGCCATAAGAAACTCAACATCCATGCTTAATCAGGATTTGAACTCTGACCCAAGTCGGACGAATGATCAGAAACCATTGCTTAGACCACTGCGCCACCAGGGCAGCGAAAGAGCATTCAACTACCAAAGGTCACAGGAAAATGGATTGTTTCTCCCAGCTGAATATTAATCTATATATTCATCTTTTTGCCACGCGTGTCTGTTCTACTTTACGAATAGATCTTGCGAAGTTTAAATAAGATAGGATCAATGCTTTTAAAAATCAGTAAATATTTCCTTTCGACTGCAGAAAGTGCGTGGAAGTTGAAATACTGGAAGTTCTGGTTGCTTTGGGAATTCTTGCTGTGCAAAAGATCATCTTCAAGTCTTTTGATTTGCGATATTATGTGGCGCAGTTTGACTGGGCGATTCTCGCTTCCCACCAAAAGCTTCGTATTTTGTGGGCTGTATATTCAGCTACATTTTGTTTTGAGCTTTTCGAAATTCTGCTTCATTATGCCATCTTGCCAAGGTTGTTCGTGGAAATTGCTGCAATAACATGGAGCTTCGAGTTTTACCCATACACTGCTTATCAGTTGGTAACCAGAAGTTCCATGTAGCAGAAGACACCTATGCCGTGAAAACAACTTGATGTGCTATATAGCAAATGATGGTTGCCGCTTGCGTGTAGGTACCAATTTTCAAATTTCATTTTGACAATTTTAAACACCAAAAGTGTGTGCTCTGCAGAAACATGTGCTATTATATGGCCACAAATAATGGGAAAACATGGGTTTTATAAAGAAATTCGGGTAAATTACACAAAGCCGTTAAAGGAAACTAATAGCTACCCGTTTTTATAAATAGAAATGCAAGTTCTTTTACACAAAGGAAATACCGAATGATAATAGAACAGTTTGGTTTTAGCCATCAGCCTGCTGCTTATCTTCTGCTGCACATTAAAAAAAAATATTACTGAACTATGTTATTCACCAATAATTTTATTTCAAGAGCTTTCCACCTGTTCCAGGTGTTATTCATGGCTGGCAGAGGTAGGGTGCCCTGAGGATATAACTGATAGTTCACAAATCTATATCAGTTACTATTAAAGGGGAAAACAAACTACTTTGCAGCTAAAGAATGTCAAAAAATATGGCCAAACTCAATTCGAAATTGTTTTTATTTTAATTTTTTAAATAGAGCTATTACAAACAAATACATAAAATGAAAAAAAAAAACCCTGAGGCATGAGGAAGCATAGGCTGTGTGTGCCAAATGTTTTGATGTGCAAATGTCCCCAATGCTTGCTTTAGAGCTCTCCAATTTAACATGATGTTTTGGGGGCATGCTGTTATTTGAAAAAAGAACAGCTTTTTTTTGTTGTTTAAAAACACATAACAGCACCTTAATTATATCATTCTAACAAATGCACTGCACAAAGTGTAACAGTGGAGCTAATTTCTGTGGCCCGTGATTGTGAGTGTGTAGAAGTCTAATGCAAATGTTAGACTACTTGATATACTAAAATTTGAATGCCTACCCCAGTATTTTACTGAGGTATGTATAGAATTTTTTTAACTAGAATTGAGATATATATGTATGTATGTATATATATTATATATATATATATATATATTATATACATACAGCACTTGACAAATATGTTCCAGATCTAGAAGCCAGATGAATGAAGTCAAATTTAAAAAAAAAATGCATGATGTCTGTTGATGAAGCTAAGCCAAAAAATAATAACTACATCTGTTGTCAATTTCCTTTTTTTTTTAAACCCAAAGCACTTATTTGCAAAACAAAGTTTCAATTTGCTTCATAATTTTGTTTTCCCACTCATCCATTGCTGATCTCAAAAAATTAAATTTTTTTTTTGATTTTATTAAAATACTATTTGCAGAAGTCATATTTTGTACATATTAATTCAAAGTACTGTACTTTTACCTTTGTGTAACCTGCAGACCACAAAATTCACACAAAAAGTTTCTTTCTAAGATCCACGGTGGTATATAATACACAAGGCTGTGAAAAAAAATGTGACATATAATCCATAGAAAATGTGCCACCATCTGTCGTGTTAATCATGAACCATAATTTCCGGCAGAAAAGCCACGATTCACAGGATGACTGACTCAAAAGTCCAAAGATGAAGAAAAAAAACTATCAGCTTATAAAAAAGTAACTAATTTTTAAGTACTTTTGAGTTACTTTTAAATAAACAAAGGAACTCATATACCTGGGTTTTGCAACATTACTGTAGTTCATTAGTTAGACCTAATAAATCTGTAGTATTTATCTTTTTTTTTTTATATGTCTCAAAATAAAAAAAATAAAAAATAAAAAAAAATATATGAGAATGTAATATTGCAAAATGGTTAAGTGCCATGGAATAGCTCTGTGTGCTGCTCACAACACAGACTCCCACATGCAAAAATATATAGACTTCGTTGCATCATATTTTATGTCAGAATGCTTGTAACTAAAAAAAAAAATCTCTTGCATCTCTTGGCGGTCCTCTATTGCTAGCGTTTGTGTTACGTTTTTCCTGTTACATTTTTGGTACTTTTCCAATCACACCTCTCCTGACAATACCCTCACATATTTTTTTAAATGCTGTACCAATTTTTTTTAAATTATTTTACTCTACCAGTATTTGCAGTACCTAAATTTATTACTTCTTAACAGATAATCTGCAAATTATGCAACACAAATTACATTATTTACTAGAAATTGTAAAGTCTGAAATAAATAATATTTGCTGCCAGGGACAAAAAACTAAGTGCCTGGCACCTAGGATATGTCAAGTATGGATATACATATATATAGCAACTATGTTATTACTAAGCAGGGGTTGCACTGGCTTTTCTAAAGTTTTTGCCAATTTAGTCGCCAAATTCAATTTTTTTTTTTTCACCAAAGTGTTATAACATAATGAAACGGTAATTGCCAAAGGTTTTTTCCATCACCAAAATGATTTCGTTTTGCGTAAATTGCTAAGATGGCAATCGGCAGTGCGACCCCTGCTAAGTTTACATTATAAAAAGGAACAGATTGCTCTAACTATTCAAATTTGCACGTGGTCAAATCTTTATAAAACATAGTTAAGGCACTAGGATACCATATCGGAGGTTCCTGGGTCAATTTCATCTAGAAATAGGATTTGATTTTCCTAGGGCACCACCAGACGTAGACAAAAATACCCCTCCTCTAGAGGTCTGCAAGGGCCTAATTTGGTGAGCCTGGCCCAAGCACTGGCATTCAAGACCCAGCCCGTTTCAAATATCAGACATTCAGCCCGGGCCCATCAATTGCCTCTCTTATTTAGTTTTGGCTCGGCTTGTGATGTGCCATTTGGTATTATTTTGTTTTTCTATTGTATTTTACGAAAATGTGAAAATTAAGTAATGAAATGGGATATTATTGAAAATTTTAAGTTGAATGTAGTAAGCCTAAAAATATTAACTAAACTTTAACAATTACCAAAAAATATAATTAATTAATAACAAGGAACTGTACACCAATTACAATTAAAATAGTACTAGAGATCCAAATTTCTTGGTTTAGAATATAAATCAAAGTTTCCAAGCTTTCGCATATCAACCAGATGGTTTTTTCAAGGAAAGCAGACAGCCATAAACTTTAAAAAGAGAGAAAAAGGAAGACTAAATGCATTCAGAATATCCATTTCTCTGAACTAGTAAGCTGTAACACTACAAAAGATCAGAATAGGGATAGGAGAAAAATCCATGCCGTCCCACCGTCATAGAAAAACACCCTCACCCCACTGCAGACACCCTCTGAGCCCCCCCCCACCCTACAGAACACTCACGGAGTGTGGCAAATCTTTTTGCTGTCAACAAGCCCCAAAAATGGTTTTACCATCTTAACTTTAGATTGGTAAAAACACTGCATGCCTCTGCCTCTTGTTGCTTTTCTTACGACGCCCTGGGCTGTCATGGAAGTAAGTAAAACCTTCGAAACAGTTTAACACACCAGGAAATCCAGGAATTTTTTTCTTCTTTACCATTGCGATAAAAGAATGGGTCGACTTGGCCCAACCCGTTGCTTTGTTCTCTAAACTACAAAAAGGCCTGATCTCGCCTGTGCAGACCTCTACCCCCCTCGCTTCCCAATTTGTGCCACAGGGCTAAGTTTACAGTGAACTCTAACTTCACAGTCTGATTGCTCACTAAGAATAAATACAGAGAGGCTCTCCCCCCCCCCCATTATACACAAAAATCAATGGTTCCCTTTTTCAGAGCTAGTACATTAAGGACAAGCTTTTTTTTTTTTTGGCTAACCTTCCGAAAGTGGCCCGCTCCGATAGATGGCGCTCTGGCTACGCACATTTCACAGTCAACCACTCCTCAACTTCATTGATCCCATCACAGGGGCGCATACACAAGGAGTAGAGAGCAATTGGCGTCCCCTTAAGCATCAGTTAACACAGGGCAACCACAAAATGTACTTGGCAGACCATATTATGGAATATTTATTCCGACGGAATTGCCCAATTTCCTCAGAACACTGCTTTGAAGTCCTGATTCGTGCGATCAGGCAGTTCTTCCCCGGCAGATAAAGGTTTTCTGGCTTTTATTCTGCTAAGTAGACAGTTTCAGATTCATGAGGAAAACTCACTCTTCTGTCGTAATAAATATTTTACACATATGCAAGAATGTACATTCATAAAGGCCCTTTTAAGGGCCACCTAAAATCCATATTATTCACTTCCTTTGCCTATTTCATAACGTTACGTTACGCTACGCTTCACGATTTAGCGATAACGTGTCGCCATCTATCGTCGCTTCAGAAACTACTTTTGGGCCACTTTCGGAAGGTTTACCCTTTTTTTCCACCCGTGGGGAAATAAAGATTTTTGTGTACCACTGATTAACAAAATCTGGTGGTCCAGTATGAAGTTTACTAATAATGCTAATTGATAGTTCACTCATAATACTAATTATCAGGTTGTTCAGAAAATAATGGCAGATTTTCTGAGATGCCATATTCAACTTTCCCACAATGCTTGCAAAGTTTCATTCCAGTGACATTAGCCAACGAGATAAGGAGGGCTGAGGAGTGAGTACGGCATTCGGTCACTGACAACAATGTTCTGAAGGCAAATTCCAACATCAGTCAGTGAACTCACCAAACAGTACAAGGTGTTGGTGCCAATCATTTCCATCAAATTGGTAAGGCCAAGAAGCTCGATAAGTTGGTCCCACACAAACTAATGGAACATCAGAAACAATGGTTCAAAAAGTGCAGTAACCTTCTGCTTCACAACAAAAAGGAGACCCTACTTGATCGCATTGTAACTTGTGTTGAAAAGTGGGTGCTATGTGACAACTGTAAGCAATCTGGACAGTGACTGAACCTTGTTGAACCACCAAAACATTATCTTAAACCAAGGTTGATGCAAAAAGTCTTGACAGTGTGTGGGATTGTTCAGTGTTATACACTAAAGGTTCTGGAATGCTGATGAAAGCATTACCTCAGTTACATACTGTAAAGAAATTGACAATGCACTAGAAGTTGTGTTCCAAACAGTCATCTTTGGTAAACAGGGAGGGTCCTTTTCTCCGCCATGTTAACGCAAGACCACATGTGTCACATATGACAAAACAGAAATGATACGAACTGAGGTTCAAACCCTTCCCACATCCTGCCTACGCGCCTGACTTGGCACCTACGGATTTCCACCTGTTCATGCATTTTAGCAATTACGTCAAGGACAGGACCTTCAGGAACCGAGAGGAGGCTGAAATTGCATTCTGGGAATTTCTTGTATCCAGGAGCCAGATATCTTTTGGACTGGCATTAAAGCACTTGTTCCACAACAAACGCTTGCGAAATGGTTACTTCTCGAAGGTGCAGAGCAAGCATGTTGTGTGTTTTGGTTTGAGGAAACAATGTCTGCGACACAAAGTTCAAAGGAATTTTCGCACACAATATGGCAAATAACCTCTGAATAGGGGCACATTCTGTGTGTGTGGCACAATAATTTTGTGGAAACGGGCTGTTATATTCGTCATTTGATGGCGTACCCAAACACCTGTTTTCCAGATGGGTGGATTGGTAGAGGTGAGCCAGTAGCATAGCCACCTCATTCCACAGTTATTCCAGATATGCATAGTTGTATAGCCCCATTCAAAACACCCTGTATTTTTTCAACAGAGTAGTTGAAAAAAATACAGTCCTAGCACTAGGAAGTAATGATCAGACTGTAAGGTAGAAAAGAAACTGCAAATGGTGGCATTTTTTTCCTTGATCAAAATGTCAGTTAAGGAACAGTTATTTCACTTTGTAAATATTTGTTTACGTGCCCCATGAAGGGTAAATGTCTAAGTAATTGCACGCATGTATTTGTATTCAGATACCTTTATTAAGCTTTTCAGATTTAAATTATGTTTTAAAAAGTATAACAAGGAAAAATAATAAAAAAAATATTAATCAGCTATGTTATTGTGGGCCTCCTTTATTTAAACAATCAAGTTTTATAAACCAATGTTTTTCTTTCTTTCATAATGATTACACAACAGAGTAAGAAAGTATGATTTATTCACTTATTTCATTAAATTAAATTTATTTTCTAATTCTTGTAACTTTCAGTCATGGTAGTGTCAAACAGGAAGTAAAACAGGAGTGTTTCTAAAGTGTGATAGTTTTTCTCTGTGCCTACATTTTTTCAAGGTAAAATTGCATTTTGAATGTTTAAATTCTCATCTACATTTGATCATATATATATATATATCTTATGATTTATTCAGACTCTCACAACTTGTGGTTTTTGTAATTGTTTTTCTGTTTTTTGTGGCAGATGACGAGCGTGGGTTGAGCAAGGAAACTTATAGATGCATGCAAAACTAAGTGATTCATCATGCAACTCTGAGGAAGTTATGATAATAAAAAAATTTTTGGTGGGCTTTTTTTTTTTTTTTTGATTGGAGGTTTAACGACCACCGCGAGCAATTCAATGGGCTATAAGCAGTCGCCCGTCCCAAATTTAGGGTCACTGGTTCCAGGGAAGGAAGAGAGCCAGTGCCGTAAGACAAACAACATCCATGCCTCACCGGGATTTGAACCCGGTCCCCTGTCGAATGAATGATCAGAAGCCATTGCTTAGACCACTGCGTCACCGAGGCAGTGAAAACAGAAATAGAGTCAAGTAGTACAAATTGTGTATGCATCTGCTATCGTGGTCACAATATCTAGAAATATTGTTCTCACAATAAATTTATCACCTGAGTAAAACCATTTTTCAGATGGTGCATGTTATTCAATTGCATTATAACCCTTTTGTATTTTGTTAAGTAGGTTTTTCTTAGTTTGGAACTGAACATATAATTTTGATATTGAAAAAAAAAACACTAAAAGAAACTATTTTAATAAGGGTATATTTTTAAAAGGTTACTAGACAAGCATACTAAAATTTAGAATTGTTTTAAGGCATGGATTAAGTACTTTCTTCAGAAACTTTCATTCAGCAAAACTTTAGGCATGTAACTACATTCTGTACAACATTTCAAAAGTTTAGCAGCAAAAACTATGCTTACCTGTATCATTATTCCAGGCTTTGACTTTTTTGGAAGGTATTCCATGCTTTCTTCTTCTTCTAATAATTTTCACATTCAACTAATGAGTCACGTAGAAAGCAAAACTACATGGTCATGTTATTATACAAAGCTGATATTTGAGACTAATTTAAAATTCGGACAGAGCAAAAGTAAATTTCCGTCTTTACTGTGGTATGTAAAAAGGTTATGAGAAGTAAATACAAATGATCAACAAGTTGTTTTTTTCAATTTTCCTTGAATAAGCCAGTTGCCTGGATGAAGCAATTTGTCAGATGATCATGCATCCCATAAACAAATGCACTGCATCCTGGAGAATTAACCAAGCAACAAAATTATGGGTAAATGTGTACTTTAGCGTCCTGCAAAGTTACGTAGTAGAATTCGTTTGTTTCTCACATACAATCCAAAATGTCACCAGTCCAAAAGTTATGAATTTATCGTAAAATTCCATCACTTACACGATAGTACCATTAATAGTACAGGTAGTCGTTAAAAGTACTTTATATCTGTTAGAGGCAAACATACGCTAAAAGCAGATAAGTGCCCAGTCTTAACTCATGCCTAGACCAACGTGTAACCGAATAGTTAGCATATGTCCACATGAACTTTCCTGTTAAACTGTAATCAAAAAGTTTCCAAATGAAAAAAAAGCACTAGTCTCCTACAGTACAAAAAAACTTTGGACAAACAGATACAAAACGTTAGGGAAAGATATTGAATAGGAATAAAGTGAAGTGATATGCAGCGAACTTAACGTAGAAATTAAGCCTAACATACAAACAATCCGGCGAAGAGCTCAACGCCAAATAAAATTACCTGAAATTGAAAGAAAAACAAAGAATGATAAATCTCGGAAGTGGAACACGGAAATTCTAACCTCGTAATAATAATTTAGTGGAATTGAGAATGATTAATATGTCTTGTAATGCTGAGATTACAAATCCCGTTTGCTCGTTATTTTGCTAAGTTCTACCAAACTACTTCGAAACGCGAGGCTAAGTGTTTGAGCATGCGCGTTAAGTAGTTCAGTAGCTCGGCGCGTTGCCATCCCCAAAACTGTAGATTTTACAGTTTTAAACTGTTAAATGTGGTTACGGCATTTTTCTGTAGCGATTTACAGTAATTTTCTGTAAAAACTACAACTTTTTTTTACAGTGTACAGTTTCATAGATGTAATCAATAATATTAGCGTATGCATTTTCACTACCGCGGGATTTCAAAGACCTTTCAACAGCTGATGTATACACAGCCTTACCATTAATACCCAGACATCTGCATGTATACAAATAATCTTTGTTCACAGAAAATTTTATATTGTGTGATGAAAACGTTGGCCATTATGACAGCCTCTAATCTTCATAGAATACTCTCCAGCAGTTGTTTTGTAAACATACGCCTATATGATCCGCCATTCGGCCTTAGCAGTGCGCAGTTCAGTTTCGTTTGTAGAGCAATTTTCCTTCCACCCACTTGGTGATCCGATTTTGTCCCAGAAATTCCCTACAGAGTTCGGGTCAGGACTCTGGGCTGGGCAGTCCAACTTTTCGACGCCCATGTCCTTAATCCAATACATAACACCGCGAGCAGCATGATATGGTGCGTTGGTCTCACAGATCGTCAACAGGGTTCCTCGCCAGACCAACTTTTTGACACCTACGTCCTCAAACAAATCTGTTACAACGCGAGCAGTTTGACATGGTGCGTTAGTCCTACAGATTCTCCATAGGTATCCTGGCCAGTTCAACTTTTTGACACTTATGTCCTCAAACAAATCTGTAACAACGCGAGCTGTAGGACATAGTGCATTGGTCCCACAGATTCTCTATAGGGTTCCTCGCCAGTCCAACTTTTTGACACCTATGTTCTCAAACGAATCTGTAACAATCTGGGCAGTACGACATGGTGCGTTGGTCCCACAGATTCTTTATAGGGTTCCTCGCCAGTCCAACGTTTTGACACTTATGTACTCAAACAAACGCGAGCAGTATGACATGGAGCGTTGGTCCCACAGATTCTCTATAGGGTTTCTAGCCAGTCCAACTTGTTCATGGATTCGTATAGGGTTTCTGGCTAGTCTAACTTGTTCAGATTATTATAGGGTTTCTGGCCAGTCCAGCTTGTTAAGTTGTTTAGATTTCTAGCCAGTCCAGCTTGTTAACTTGTTTAGATTTCTGGCCAGTCCAACTTGTCAACTTTTCCAGTCAAACTTGTTCAGATTATTATAAGGTTTCTGGCCACCCCAACTTGTTTAACGGACACCTATGTTCTCAAACAAATCTGTAACAACGCGAGCAGTTTGACATGGTGCGTTAGTCCTGCAGATTCTCTATAGGATTTCTGGCCAGTACAACTTTTTGACACCTATGTTCTCAAACGAATCTGTAATAACTCGAGCAGTACGACATGGTGCGTTGGTCTCACAGATTCTCTATACGGTTTCCGGCCAGTCCAATTTTTTTACACCTATGTCCTCAAACAAATCTGTAACAATGTGGGCAGTACGACATGGTGCATTGGTCCCACAGATTCTTTATAGGGTTCCTCGCCAGTCCAACGTTTTAACACTTATGTTCTCAAACAAACGCGAGCAGTATGACATGGAGCGTTGGTCCCACAGATTCTCTACAGGGTTTCTAGCCAGTCCAACTTGTCAACATTTCCAGTCAAACTTGTTTAGATTATTATAGGGTTTCTGGCCACCCCAACTTGTTTAATTGACACCTATGTTCTCAAACAAATCTGTAACAACGCGAGCAGTTTGACATGGTGCGTTAGTCCTGCAGATTCTCTATAGGATTCCTGGCCAGTACGACTTTTTGACACCTATGTTCTCAAACGAATCTGTAACAACTCGAGCAGTACGACATGGTGCGTTGGTCTCACAGATTCTCTATAGGGTTTCCGGCCAGTCCAATTTTTACACCTATGTCCCCAAAACATGATGTGTTGGTCCCACAGATTCTTTATAGGGTTTCTCTCCAGTCCAACGTTTTGACACTTATGTTCTCAAACAAACGCGAGCAGTATGACATGGTGCGTTGGTTTCACAGATTCTCCATAGGGTTTCCGGCCAGTCCAATTTTTTGATACCTATGTCCTCAAACAAATCTGTAACAACGTGGGCAGTACGAAATGATGCGTTGGTTCCACAGATTCTTTATAGGGTTCCTCGCCAGTCCAACGTTTTGACCCTTGTGTTCTCAAACAAACGCGAGCAGTATGGCATGGTGCGTTGGTCCCACAGATTCTCTATAGGGTTTCTAGCCAGTCCAACTTGTTCATG
Source organism: Macrothele yani (assembly GCA_039090855.1). Classification (NCBI taxonomy): domain Eukaryota; kingdom Metazoa; phylum Arthropoda; class Arachnida; order Araneae; family Macrothelidae; genus Macrothele; species Macrothele yani. The sequence goes on along the minus strand of CM076990.1, from coordinate 19,488,563 downwards.
GATTCTTATAGGATTTCTGGCTAGTCTAACTTGTTCACGGATTCTTATAGGGTTTCTGGCTAGTCTAACTTGTTCAGATTATTATAGGGTTTCTGGCCAGTCCAGCTTGTTAACTTGTTTAGATTTCTGGCCAGTCCAACTTATCAACTTTTCCAGTCAAACTTGTTCAGATTATTATAGAGTTTCTGGCCACCCCAACTTGTTTAACTGACACCTATGTTCTCAAACAAATCTGTAACAACGCGAGAAGTACGACATGGTGCGTTGGTCCCACAGATTCTCTATATATGGTTCAGGTCAGGCTCTGCGCTGGCTAGTCCAACTTTTCGACACCCATGTTCTCAAACTAATCTGTAACAACGTGAGCAGTATGATGTGGAGCTTTGGTCCCAGGGATTCTTTATTGAGTTCAGGTTAGGACTCTGGGCTGGTCAGTCCAACTTCCAACTTTTGGACGCTCATAAATGAATCTGGGACAACTCGAGGAATATGACATGTTGGGTTGTTTTGTATGGGCCTTCCTCAAAGTACTTCCACAACGTTGTTAGGGCATAACTGTCCAAGACGTGTAGGTAGAACTAAAAAAACTGCCAATGGGCCTAAAACTCCATACCATCATACTGTCTCGACGAAACTTCCTTTTCAAAACAATACAGTCGGAAAGGTACCTTTGTCCCGGAATCCGCCACGCCAGATAACAATTATTAGATTCTTAGATTGCGTGCTGTGTCTCTTGAGTCCAAAGCGCAATGTTCTATTTGTTTTCAGTCCAACATCTGCTTTTCGTACACCATGCTAATCGTTGGATAGTATTAATCGAAGTGATTAGTCGTTATTTATAGCTGCTCGACCGTGGAAACCGCCCGTGTTGTGCAGGGTATTGCACACCATACTGGTGCAAACATCAGTCCCATAATCACATAGTGTTTGTGTGATTTGATTTGTTTCTAAGTGGACACTTATATCCTGTCATATTCTGTTAGCTTTGGAGGTTTACTGGGTCATTTACTGACAGATTCTACTCTTCCGCTTCCATTTGTACAACAGCCGTTCCATAAAAACTGACAGTAAAATCACACAAAATGAGGAAATATAGGTACAGCAAAATATGTGTTATTCTTTCTCAAAGTACCTTCCCTCGGATGATATGCAACGGTCCCATCATTCAGTTCGCTTTTCAAAGCATGTAGTGCAGGCATTTTGTGGAAGCCGCTTTGGCGACCCCTGTACAGCTTGCATAACGTCAGCACCTGTGTTGAATGTTGCGCCACGGAACTTCTCCTTCATTGTTGGAAACAACCAGAAATCGCACGGGGTGAGGACAGGACCGTAGGCAGGCTGTGGCACGATTTCAAATACTGCATTTTGTAAGAAACTGTTGAACACAAGCAACCACATGGGGGCGGGCATTATCATGGTGTAGGGTTCACTTGCCCACTAGTACCGGTCACTTAATCGATATGTCTTCGCAGACGCTTCAAGACTGAAATGTAATACTCAGCATTGACAGTTATTTGTGGAGGAATGGCATGCTGGTAGACTACACCTTTATGATCAAAGAAAATTATCATCCTGACCTTCCCAGCTAATTTGGTTTGGCGGACTTTTTTTGGAGGAGGCGAGCCTGTGTGTTTCCAGACACTCGTTGCGCGTTTCGTGAGGAGGTCGAAATAGTGAACCCATATTTCATCGATAGTTATTACTGTGTTTAGAAAGTTTGAATCCTTTGCAATCATTTGTTTCCACTCATGACACACCTGAATTCTGGCTAACAATTGCACTCTCATCAGGGGAGGAAGTTTCCTTTTGGAACACACACAATGCTGCAGTAATTTGTCTTGTAGAATGCGGAATGCCGACGTTTTTGAAATATTAGTTGACGCCGCTATGTCTTCACACGCCATTCGTCGATCTTCTTGCAGGATTGCCGAAATTTAGTGCTAACATACGCTCCGTAACAACACCTTCAGGTCAACCAGACCTAAAAGCGAATTCTGCTGACAAACGCTTTTTTTTTAAAAAATCATGGTGACATCTAAAAATCGTTGACTCACCCAAACATTTATCTTTGTAAACTTTTTCATTAAATCAACTGCTTCTGGAGCCGTTTTATCCAAACGACGGCAAAATTTTATCGCACAACGCTTCTTAACTTTGAATCACTCACCTCCATAGCTGTATGGCGAAATGCAGACACACCTTAAACAACTTCGCAATATAAAAATCAGAATGGTCTGCCATGTCTAATAACAATTGCCATAGATACTTCCTTAATTCAGTTAGTCGTCTACGTGGTTACATTTCCCCTTGGCACTATTGCTAACTCAAAATAAAGTACTCTCAGTAGTTTTTATGGAACCGCCTTGTATATAACATCACCAAACATCAATCTAAGGATCTTCAGCGCTGAACAGTTGCTAATGTGGCATCCTATTATCAATCTAAGGATCTTCAGCGCTGAACAGGTGCTAATGTGGCACCCTATTATTAATCTAAGGATCTTCAGCGCTGAACAGTTGCTAATGTGGCACCCTATTATCAATCCAAGGATCTTCAGCTCTGAACAGTTGCTAATGTGGCACCCTATTATCAATCCCAGGATCTTCAGCGCTGAACAGTTGCTAATGTGGCACCCTATAATCAATCCCAGGATCTTCAGCGCTGAACAGTTGCTAATGTGGCACCCTATTATCAATCCGAGGATATTCAGCGCTGAACAGTTGCTAATGTGGCACCCTATTATCAATCTAAGGATCTTCAACGCTGAACAGGTGCTAATGTGGCACCCTATTATCAATCCAAGGATCTTCAGCGTTGAACAGGTGCTAATGTGGCACCCTATTATCAATCTAAGGATCTTCAGCGCTGAACAGGTGCTAATGTGGCACCCTATTATCAATCCAAGGATCTTCAGCTCTGAACAGTTGCTAATGTGGCACCCTATTATCAATCCAAGGATCTTCAGCGCTGAACAGTTGCTAATGTGGCACCCTATTATCAATCCGAGGATATTCAGCGCTGAACAGTTGCTAATGTGGCACCCTATTATCAATCTAAGGATCTTCAGCGCTGAACAGGTGCTAATGTGGCACCCTATTATCAATCTAAGGATCTTCAGCGCTGAACAGTTGCTAATGTGGCACCCTATTATTAATCCAAGGATCTTCAGCGCTGAACAGGTGCTAATGTGGCACCCTATTATCAATCTAAGGATCTTCAGCGCTGAACAGGTGCTAATGTGGCACCCTATTATCAATCCAAGGATCTTCAGCTCTGAACAGTTGCTAATGTGGCACCCTATTATCAATTCAAGGATCTTCAGCGCTGAACAGTTGCTTATGTGGCACCCTATTATCAATCCGAGGATATTCAGCGCTGAACAGTTGCTAATGTGGCACCCTATTATCAATCTAAGGATCTTCAGCGCTGAACAGGTGCTAATGTGGCACCCTATTATCAATCCAAGGATCTTCAGCGCTGAACAGTTGCTAATGTGGCACCCTATTATCAATCCAAGGATCTTCAGCGCTGAACAGGTGCTAATGTGGCACCCTATTATCAATCTAAGGATCTTCAGCGCTGAACAGTTGCTAATGTGGCACCCTATTATCAATTCAAGGATCTTCAGCGCTGAACAGTTGCTTATGTGGCACCCTATTATCAATCCGAGGATATTCAGCGCTGAACAGTTGCTAATGTGGCACCCTATTATCAATCCCAGGATCTTCAGCGCTGAACAGTTGCTAATGTGGCACCCTATTATCAATCCGAGGATATTCAGCGCTGAACAGTTGCTAATGTGGCACCCTATTATCAATCTAAGGATCTTCAGCGCTGAACAGTTGCTAATGTGGCACCCTATTATCAATTCAAGGATCTTCAGCGCTGAACAGTTGCTTATGTGGCACCCTATTATCAATCCGAGGATATTCAGCGCTGAACAGTTGCTAATGTGGCACCCTATTATCAATCCGAGGATCTTCAGCGCTGAACAGGTGCTAATGTGGCACCCTATTATCAATCCAAGGATCTTCAGCGCTGAACAGTTGCTAATGTGGCACCCTATTATCAATCCAAGGATCTTCAGCTCTGAACAGTTGCTAATGTGGCACCCTATTATCAATTCAAGGATCTTCAGCGCTGAACAGTTGCTTATGTGGCACCCTATTATCAATCCGAGGATATTCAGCGCTGAACAGTTGCTAATGTGGCACCCTATTATCAATCCCAGGATCTTCAGCGCTGAACAGTTGCTAATGTGGCACCCTATTATCAATCCGAGGATATTCAGCGCTGAACAGTTGCTAATGTGGCACCCTATTATCAATCTAAGGATCTTCAGCGCTGAACAGTTGCTAATGTGGCACCCTATTATCAATTCAAGGATCTTCAGCGCTGAACAGTTGCTTATGTGGCACCCTATTATCAATCCGAGGATATTCAGCGCTGAACAGTTGCTAATGTGGCACCCTATTATCAATCCGAGGATCTTCAGCGCTGAACAGGTGCTAATGTGGCACCCTATTATCAATCCAAGGATCTTCAGCGCTGAACAGTTGCTAATGTGGCACCCTATTATCAATCCAAGGATCTTCAGCGCTGAACAGGTGCTAATGTGGCACCCTATTATCAATCTAAGGATCTTCAGCGCTGAACAGGTGCTAATGTGGCACCCTATTATCAATCCAAGGATCTTCAGCTCTGAACAGTTGCTAATGTGGCACCCTATTATCAATTCAAGGATCTTCAGCGCTGAACAGTTGCTTATGTGGCACCCTATTATCAATCCGAGGATATTCAGCGCTGAACAGTTGCTAATGTGGCACCCTATTATCAATCCAAGGATCTTTAGCGCTGAACAGTTGCTAATGTGGCACCTTATCATCAACACGTGGTGGAAATCACTTAACTCTGTCGATCGAAGCATTTGCATTCACAATCGTGGTATTGTCTCATCATAGTCTTACAAGCCTATTTACTGATCACAAACACACACATACTGGCCAATGAATTACAAACCTTTATGCGGACGTAAGTGTCACTGACGCAGCGTATAAGCAAAGTACGTGGTCACGTGGATCGTCACGTATAATCAACTGCACTATTTAAGGCTGCTGCTCGTCAGTAATCGTCAGTAGTTGATCACAATGAGAAAAACAAAGGATTTTTCGGAGGTCGATAAAGGGCTTATTGTGGGTGTCCATCTGACCGGAGTGACGATTTTTAAAAAAGCAGAGCTCGCCAGTTTCTGAAAAGGTGAGGTATCCCGAATATTTAGAGAGTGGAAAAATAAGCCACATTGCTTGTGTAAGGCGCGATCACAGTCAGCCAAGAACGAGATCGCCGTCGTCCGAGAAGTCGTGTACAGAAAACCAGGGATTTCTATTTGCAGCAATTGACCGAAGCATTCATTGAATGCAGTTCTAGACCCCATATCTCAGCGAACTATGTGCAGGGAATTGAAGACGATTTGTATTTGGAAGTCTTATTCCTGTATGGAAATCCCTGGTTTTTGCGAAAAACTGGAAAGTTCGTCGGGAATGGTGTCAGGAACTCCGTGATTGGACACCGGAAAACTAGGAAAATGTCATGTGGTCCGATGAGCCGCGGTACAACTTATTCTGTACCGACGGTGGGCAGAGATTTTGGTGAGATGAATCAATGGACCCAATTTGCCTTGTAAACACAAGTCAAGGTTCTGGTGGTGGTGACATGGTGTGGATCACGTTCTGTTTGTAGGGAACGGGTCCCCTGATATCAATTAGCGGAAGGTCGGGTGTTTTTCAAGGATTATCTGGAAATTGTTGCCGATAAAGTCTATCCTGCAATGTTGACTTTTTATCCAGCAGGTAAAACTCTTTCGTGGACGACAGTGTTGCTGTCGGTGCACAAGATATATGCAGGCGTGGTTCAGAGAGTATGAGAATGTACGGGACATGTTAAAAAAACAGACCAAATTTGAGCCAGTTAAAAAGACTGTGCTGCATGCCTGTCCCACAGGACGCACATGAGATAAAGACAGATAGCAGTGAGAGCACATGTCCGCGTAGCTCAGTTGGGAGAACGACTTACTCCGGAGTGAGGGGACCCGGATTCGATGTCCGGCGTGGACAAACCTGTGTTTTCACATTCGCGCCTGAACTTCTAGGACGACCCGGCTGTTAAGTTTCTCGCAATGATGTGTTGTTCTTTCCACACGGCGAGACAAGAAAAATGAGAATCTCTTCTTCAGTGATACGAAAAAATTAATCAAAAAGTGTGATGTTACGTTCCACACACCAAATTGTTTGGGATTTCTCAAACGCACGTTCTTCATGGGATGACTGCCTACAGCGACACATGGTCCCGGCTGACCCGTTGACCATGCCCCCTGCCCTCTTTCCTGGAAGAGGGTGGGGGCAGATGTGAAGTTCCTGACCCTCAGGACGCACATGAGATAAAGGCAGATAGCAGAGAGAGTACATATCCGCGTAGCTCAGTGGGACAGCGACTTACTCTGGAGTGAGGGAACACAGCTTCCATGCCCGACGCGGGCAAAACTTGTGTTTTCACATTGGCGCCCGATTGTGGAAAATGGATCCATTCCCCGTTGGGTTCTTCGAAAAATGTGCGATGTTTGTTCCACACATTGTTTGGAATTAATGAAAAACTCCTGCTTCGCTTCAAAAACAAAATAATTTAGGTGGGAGATGATGTGATGCACTACAGAGATGAAAACATGTGTCAAGACGATAAATCTGCAGCGAGACATTCTGTCCGCGTAGCTCAGTTGGAAGAGCGACTTACTCCGGAGTGAGGGGACACTGTTTCGATGACCGTCGCAGAAAAACTTGTGTTTTCACAGCTTCTTAAACCTCATCACCAGAGGGGAACCTGTGACCTCGTGGCACCTGTTTAAGTAGACCGGAGGTGAGATAATCGCAAGACGCCAGATCAGGGCTGTAAGGAAGATGTGGAAGACGTTCAAACTGCAGTTGTTACAACACCGCCACCTTTGAGGCCGCTACATGGGGGCATGCATTGTTATAATGCAGCAAGACTGTTTTTGACAACATTTCTCTCCTTTTGTGGATAATTGCAGATTTCAGTTCGTCTCTAAACATAGCACAATGCATTGTAATGGTTACTGTTTGTCCGTGTTCTTGAAAGTGAGCCAGAATAGGACATTTCATTTCCCAAAAGAAGGTGAGCATAATTTTCTTGGAGCAGGGCTTTCATTCGAATTTCTTCTTTACTGGAGAAGACGGGTGTTTTCACTGCATGCTTTGTCTCTTGCTTTCCGGTTTACATTGATAAATTCAAGTCTCATTGCCAGTGACAATCTAGCTCCAAAACACTCTGGTCTTCATAACGTTTCAGGAATTAGGTCGCAACCTCCACTCGCTGTAGCTTGTGCAGATCAGTAACCTGTTTGGGTACCCATCTTGCGCAAACTGTACAGTGCTCCAAGTCATCACACAGTGTGGCATGTACAAATCCATAGTTGATATCAACATCTGCAGAAAACGTAATCCGTCGGTCTTCTCTGGTCAAACCATTCGCGCTATCGATTTGGTCAAACCATTCGCCCTATCGATTTGGTCAAACCATTCGCCCTATCGATTTGGTCAAACCATTCGCCCTATCGATTTGGTCAAACCATTCGCCCTATCGATTTGGTCAAACCATTCGCCCTGTCGATTTGGGCTTGTGTGCGCGATGTTGATCCGACTAGATCGATCTTCGTCGGTTAAACTTATTCTTCCCGTTTTATACCTTTCTACCTATTCATTAACTTTTTGTTGAATCACGGTGTTTTCACTTCCGTACTAAGCCAACATCCTTCGGTGAATTTCAGCAGTTTTCACTCTCACTGCCCAAAGAAAACTCAGTACAGCGCGTTGTTCCACAATGGTGTAATATCGCAGCCATGTTTGTTTGTTTGGCTTCTACTAGACTACGGGTAGTACGCTGCGGCCTACGTGTTCGAACTATCCAGAAGCCATTGCGAACGTGTCGTATTGCGTCAGCTTCTATCTGTTATGGTTACCGCGCAATTTTCAAATTGCCTTTAATTTCTGATTAACCTACGTAGTACTCGAAGGCTGTGCATGACTGAATAACATTTTGTGTGAATTTAGAGAATTAAGAACACTCGTGGACATCAAAGACTATAAGAACTCTCCCATCCCTAATTTATGCTATTACCTCAAGAAGTGGGGCAGTACTAACGCCATAGGCCAACGCCAATGCCCCAGCTAAGTCCAATCATCTGAGGAACTCAGACGATTAGCAAGATAGCCGATGTTCTACCCATTCTGCCAACTAGGTGGCCTATGTCCTCATATTACGAATTCCAACTCTGAGTCATTTTTGTCGGAAGATGTGCTCGGGAACTTTCAGGCACCATTCCTTTTGCTAATATAATGAAATACTGAGCATTTTAAATTTCTTAGTTTCTGTTGAACATATGTGCTCCAAATATTCAATATTCATTACATGTTTATCAGGTTTAATAACCGTCTGGTCAGCTTCGAAGCTGATGATTACGTAACAAATATTTTACACGTGGTGACAGCAAACGCACAAAGTCTTTTTAAATCAATCCACTGTATGCTTCTTAATTAGCAAATGTTCTGAACACTGTGGTAATTTCTTCCGCTTTCATTGCTCTAACTGCAATTTTTTACTTACCCATCGAATCGCGGGATTGATTTCGTTTCGCCGTAATGAGAGACTGGAAAACCTTATGAGAATTTTAATGAGTGGTTAATATTAGGTAAATTATTGGCAATTACTTGAGCTGGCTCTTTCCTCATTTGATTTTACTCGGAATCACAGCCCTAATGGGTAATCTGAATATTTCCTTAAAGATTCGAGATGGGCAATTAATTTAGCTTTCAAGTCCTAATTTCTTCTTTCAAGTTGATTTCTTTCTTTAGATCTCCGTTATGATGAAGGAAAGTTCCCTGATCGTTTCCTCCTGATTCTTTCTATTTAACTTTAGCATAAATTTCATTTCATGCTATGCTGTTGTTGCTTTTTATTGAAACCTAAACATCACATACTTGGAGAAACTACTTTTTTTTTCTCAGACGGAAATTCCGGCATGAGACGTTATGTCGACAACACAAGAGAATAAACACAAAGAGCTTGATACAACGACCAATTACAAAAGGTAAATAATATTCTCAGCAAATGTTGATCGTGTATTATTTTTGGTTACGAAAAAGAAAGTCTGAGTCCGTTTCTGTATTTATTTATATCTGTGTTTCTTAAAAATTATAGACTGACGCTCTGCAAAACGAAAGAGAAGCGACTGTGAACTTACTTCATTTTTGTTTTTCCTGTCCCCGTTCCAAGTAGGCCTTCCTATAACGCAGTCAGGGCTCCAGTATTAGGTTGGGTGCCGACTTCTTTGGACGGCACCTTAAAATTATTGCACATACTGAAGTAGCAAATTATTAAGAACATCTACCACCAACGTGTTGGGACGCCCTTAACTTTCCAAACAGCTTCGATTGTGTGTGGTATAGATACAATGAGGTGGCCGCTATCGTTCTACAGGTATGCCGATCCAAGCAGATGCGATGGTGTCCGTGATTAGCCGAATGTTCTTTAGAGGACGATTTCTGCCACGAATGGCTCTCTCAGACTCATCTGGCAGTGATTCAATTGGGTTAAGATCTAGGGTATGTGTGGGCCATTTTAGCACACTGAAATCCTTGTTGCTTTCGTTGAAGCACTGTGTAACGACCGGGCCTAGTGATGTGGCGCGTTATTCTGCCCCACTTCATCAAGAAACACTGTGCACATGTGCGGGTGTGCCTGGCCCTCAGTAATGATGAGATACATCGTAGCATCCAAACGCTATTCCATAGGTATTATGAAACTTAATGTCCTCCATGAAAATAGACCCCAAATCATTACGCCACCTCCATCAGCTTGCACAGTTAATGCTAAGCTGCTGGGATCCATCGATTCGTGCGGCTGACGGAATATTTTGGGCCGTCCATCTGCGTGTATTAACTGAAAACGCGATTACTCGAATCAGGCGTCCTTTTTCTAGTCTTCAAGTGTACAATTTTCCTGTTCTCGTACCCGCTACAGAAAAGTTTGTCGGTTTTCGACAGAGACGAATGTTACACGAAAGGCAGGATACCGGTATAGCCCATTTGCGCCGATGTATGGCAAGCTTATTTATGCTGAAATTCTCTTCTCGATACTGCTGTTATACTGCGCTGTAACTTGATGCAATGCAGTTCTTCTATTACCTCGTGCAATCCTTACCAGCCCCCTTTGCTCACCAACATTGACAACACTCATTCTCCATTCTCGCACTGAGAAAAAAAGTTTGTTTGAAACAACAAAATAGCTTTGTTGAGCTGTTTTGTCGATTTATTTTGTTGCTTTAGCCAAACTCCATCGGAATTGTTTTGTTGGCAACACAAAATTATTTCTTTGGCTATATTTTGTTTATTCAACTATATGGAGGTGGCATCGACCTTAAACCAAAGCGCACATGACTACTAGATACTCCATACGGACACTACTAGACTACCACTGACCAGAAGAATCTCGTTTTGCGCTTAAGATTTCGTTTTGAATTATGGCTGACTGCGAAGTGAGTGCATTGTTAGAAGAGTGGGAGCTGTCAACTCTGACAGAGACATTCAGAGGTAACTAAAATACCTTAATAATCCTGACGTATTTTTATGCTAGTGTTTATTGTGTTATTTTGGTTGGATTCAGTGAATTTCAGTGATAATTTGGCCTCACTTTGTAGACACATAATTACAATAAACACGATAGAATCCGCATCTTATTAGAAGCACAGGGGCACGCATTAAATTTAAACCCAGATTTTTGATGAAGCAATTATACATTTTTTATAACGGCTTGCGGTTCCTGATCGAAAATAAAAATTTGCACATGAGGTAATGATAAGAGTTGTAATTTATGTATAGAGCTTGATTCCATGTATATACTATATATACAGGGTATTTCAAAATTCGTGCGGAAGCCAAAGATTACAAGGTGATAGTATCCTGGAACATATAGAACGTTAAGAAAAATATTACGAAATTGATTTTGTCTAACCAAAAATGTCAGTAATTTGTTTCATAAAAAAACTAAGGAAAACGTTTAAAAAGAAATCGGATTAAGAATCATGTTACACACGCACCAAAATAGTGTCAATACATTTTTATGTCAAGTACAAATCGTTCGTGAAGATTCCAGGAGGTAATAAACCAGCCTTCAAATGCTGAATCCGCAGATAAGAACTTACTCGTAAGAACAGGTATAGACGAGTGGTTAGCACTCCTAGTTCTTAAACTGAAGGTCTCAGGTTCGAATCCGTTCGGTGAGAGAATTTTCGTTGGCTCTGAAAAAATTTCCTCGTGACTTAACACCGTCCGAATTCATTTAAACACCGCTAGAAAATAAATACGGCGGGGAAATTTTGGCGGACACATAGGGTCGAAGGGAACCGACTAAAATTACTGCACCGGTGAAGTGTTGCCATCAGAAAAAAGTTTAGGGACAAAGTGGCTCAGCTACATAACTCTAAATTTTATTGGAACAAGAAAAATTACTGTGTCACGATAACAATACATTTGGTTGCAGCAACAAAACGTTTTATCATGATAACAATACATATTGTTGGATCAAACAAATTCCCCAAAATCGACCTGGGCATTTTGTTAAATGAATAAAATGTTTTGATAACAATAAATTTTGTAAAATCAACAATAATTTTCAGCAAAATACTTTTTTAAATTCAACAAACAGTTTTGTTGACTGCATATCGACAAAATATTTTGGTTCATTCAACAATTTTTTTGCTGAATTGACAAAACGTTTTTCTTAGTGTGATACAGTTGTTCCTGGATAACGGAGAACGTTTGCCGTTTTTACGCTTTCCAACCGTAGGTTGAAGAAGCGTATATGCTCCATCTTTTTCTGTCTGTCTGTCTTTCCGCACGATAACTTGCGTAAAAATGGTTCGATTTCCATGAAATTCTAGTATGCGGTAGGCGACTACCTGGGAACGAACCTTATTGGAAATGGGGTCAAAGGTCAGGACATAGGAGCGGGATCCATTCCATTGCCCTTACGCGTCATAACTTGCGTAAAAATGGTTCGATCTCGATGAAATTTTAATGCGTGGTAGGGGACCACCTGGGGACGAACCCTTTTGAAAATGGGAAAAATGGGGTCAAAGCTCAGGACATAAAAGCGGGATCCATTCCGTTGCCCTTATGCATCATAACTTACGTAAAAATGGTTCGATTTCAATGGAATTTTGGTATGTGGTAGGGGACCACCTGGGACAAACCCTTTTGAAAATGGGCGAAATGGGGTCAAAGGTCAGGACATAGGAGCAGGATCCATTCTGCGGCCCTTATGCGTCAGAACGTACGTATAACTGCTTGCATTGCGACAAAACTGTCGTTGGACGTGCCCTCTCAAGCTCCTCAATTTTCGCCCAGTTTTTTTTTTTTTTTTTTTTTTTTTTTTTTTATTAGAGGTTTAACGACCACCGTGAGCAACTCAATGGGCTATAAGCAGTCGCCCGTCCCTAATTTAGGGTCACTGGTTCCAGGGAAGGGAGAGAGCCAGTGCCGTAAGACAAACACAACATCCATGCCTCACGGGATTCGAACCCGGACCCCTTTTGGACGAATGATCAGAGGCCATCGCTTAGACCACTGCGCCACCGGGGCGGCTTTCGCCCAGTTTGCTCGGTCAAAAAGCCCATTGCTTCCGACTCCTGTGTTCCGTGTGTGTATAAGGGTATGTGCTACCTTTCCTGCTACTTTTCCGAGTCAGAAAGTACGTATTTACTTCGAATTTTATCATAATATTACCTGCCGACTACACTTTACTGCGGTTTTTTTTTTAATTGGAGGTTTAACGACCACCGTGAGCAACTCAATGGGCTATAAGCAGTTGCCAGTCCCTAATTTAGGGCCACTGGTTCCAGGGAAGGGAGAGAGCCAGTGCCGTAAGACAAACACAACATCCATGCCTCACCGGGATTCGAACCCGGACCCTTTCCATGCGAATGATCAGAAGTCATCGCTTAGACCACTGCGCCACCGGGGCGGCTACTGCGTTTCTGAAGTGTGCGCCCAAGTACATGTTCCGGTGCCTGTTGTTCCTTTCCTGCATGCCCTGTTCAAGTAATAGGTTGCCATCAATCTTCCCAGCTACTTTTCAGCACCAGTAAGTGAATTTTATACCGATATTCTTTCATTTTTCATCTCGATGGGCATGTTTACATCTGCCCATCGTGACTTGCTCTGACTTCCTTCTGTCTTCTAACTAGCATTCTATTTCAGTTGCGCCGTCCCGGTGGCGCAGTGGTCTAAGGCGCTGGCCTCTGATCATTCGTCCGTGAGGGGTCCGGGTTCAAATCCCGGTGAGGCATGGATGTTGTGTTTGTCTTACGGCACTGGCTCTCTCCCTTCCCTGGAACCAGTGACCCTAAATTAGGGACGGGCGACTGCTTATAGCCCATTGAGTTGCTCACGGTGGTCGTTAAACCTTCAATCAAAAAAAAATTCAGTTGCCTTCTGTGCTTATCTTCCTGTTATCTACAAGCCTTCCCGTTTACGTCACCCAATGATAGTGGTCCTTGAGGAACGTCATCGTTACTGTGCTCCATCTGTCTCTCGCCGTTCTTCCAGTGACGTCATTACCTCGCATCTTCCCATCGTCCGCCTCTTTACGTGCCTTTTGCCATCTCCATCGTCTTACGCTTTTGAGATTGTGCTGCTTTGCTTTCCAGTTTCTGATTCGTACTATGTCTACTGCTTTTTGTCGACCACTGACGCCTCCTCCGGATGTACTACTTGACAGTTCAACTCATCTCTCTTCGCCCGCAGTCACTGCCTCCCCCTCAGATCCTCTCTCAACTGACTTGGGCTTCCGGTTTTCTCGTACCGGCTCCGTTTTAACAGCTCATTTATTAGAGTCCTCGTCACCGGGAAGTCTTTCTTCGCTTCTTTAGCTCTCGGAGTAAATTGTTTCGCGCTTCCACATACTAAACTTACAGCTTACACTTCAGCACTCCATCAGATTGTCCCACCTGATGCCATCACGCACATCGCACGAAAGCCTCGCTCGGTGTTGGTTTATTTTTCTAATCCCGCTCAAGTTGAGTTGGTTCTTTCTTCTCCAATTTCAGTCGGCTACCTAAGTTTGTTCGCAATTCCTCTTGCTCATTGCCCTACTCTTGTTAGTTTATCTCCAGTTCCTCCTGAACTCTCGAACGATTTACTGCATGCTTTCTTTTCTCAATGTGGTTTAGTTATTGGCCCTATTAAGACTTTGCCTGCTGCTTCCGACGATCAAGGGAATCGTCCCTATTATAACTTTCAACGTCAAGCTCTCGTCGTTTTTCCTGACGAACAGTCCATTGTTTCCTGTCCGACAGCTTTCCACGTTATCTGTGGTCCACACACTCGCACTGTCAATGTTTTTACCGCCTATCATTGTTTTTCTTACAAATTGCCCGGTCACCATAGTTCTTCTTGTCCAACTCGGAATTTTTCGACTTCCATTCGCCCTTCTGCCTCGCCAGAATCGTGTGACTTTTCTTTATCATCCACATCTTTGTCGACTTTTCCTTCTACATATTCGCAGCTTCCGGTTTCGAGTGGTTTGTTCCCGGCCCCTGATACTTCTACTACACGTGTTTCTCCGGAGAATATTTTTCCTGATCATCTACTACCAACAGCTCTCCTGGATGTTCTCCCTTCTGTTACTGCTACACCACTTGCATCCATCGAGCCCGTTTTCTGCACAGATCTTGTTGAAATGCCTTCAGCCACCCTTTCCGCCTTCATCTCCTGCTCCTGTCAGTCCATTGTCTCCATGTTCGACTGTGGTCTCCACTTCTATGGTTCCTCTCTTCGTCTCCACAGAGCCAGCTTCTACTAGTTGCCTTATTTCTCCTGCTTCCTCACCGCCCCAGTGCAACTTATCTGTTTTTGTGCCTCCAGATTCTCCGTCATTTAATTTTCCTTTACCGACGGCTGATGTTCCTTCGTCTCCTGCTCGTCACCTCCAGTCCTCACTCTTAGATGTTCCTGTTACAACTTCCTGTTTACCGCCGTGCTCCCTTCAAGCAAGTCTATTTTCTATAGGGCCCTCCACTGACAGCGCTGTAGGGTCTTCTGGATTGCACATGTCTTCTGTTGATGTCTCCATTCGTCCTTTTTCTCTAGACACTTCTGCTTCGCCAACTCCTGAGTCGCCGGACGAAGATCCTACTCCGCCTCTTATCAGCTCTCTCATGCCGATCGTCTCTATGGGTTCTTCACTCCCAGCAACTCTTGTCATGTCCATTGAACCTGCATCCTCCGACTCACAGTGTGCTCATTTGCCTTCTGACGTGTCATCTTCCTCTACAGCCGTTCCTGTTATCCTTCCATCAGCTTCGGCCACTGTTCCTTCCTCATGGATTGTTTCTGCCAGTGCTCCTTCACCTGTGCATCATCATGCTCCATCGTTGCCTTACTCGACTTCTTCTGATAGTAATTCCCTTACTTGTACATCTTCTACGGCTCTACGTTCCCGACGGCGGCGTAAGCCTCTTCCTCCAGATCCTCCTTCACAACAAGACTTTGCTTCTTATGGCGATTATTACAGCCCTTATGAGCGTTAGATGAAACGTGCTATGTATAAATATATAGCCTTCTCCTTCCCTTATTCGCTAACACCAGTTCCTTATTATTCCAGTATCTTCCAGAGTGTGAGCCCTTAGACTCCTGCTTGACTTTTGCTATGCTTAATGTCCTGTGTATTTCATGTTCCTCAAAATATCTCTCTGTTTGAGAGAGTGGCCTGCGCCCCCATAGTTCTTTTTCTTATGTTTTCTTCTCCTTAATAACTCACGTGTAAGCCTGTGATTTTGTCCACGTCTTTTTGGCCTTTTTCCCATGTTATATGCCCCCGTTTTATTGTACACTATTAGTTGTCTAATAAAGCGATATTGAACGACAAAACTTTAGTATGTTGTTCCGTAGGTATACTGAATAGGTTCTGTTGAATATCATTCAAAATGGGGTCAAAGGTGAGGGCACAGGAGCGAGATTTATTCCACAGCCATTATTCTCATAAATTGAGTAATGATTTCTGGTATGTTGGAAAGCGTATCATAATCAATGCACTACATGATTGTACTAACTTGTTTTTACATGCGTGTACATGCCTTTCTAGAGCCCACTATCATTCCTCTATCAAAATCGATTAAATCACGAGTCCTTGTCATATTTCTTCTATTTAAGCTTCTTAGTGATCAGAGCCAACGGAATGGCGCAGTTGATTAACGCGGTTTGTGTAGTGTGGGAGGGAGACGTTACTGACTGGTGTTCGAATCCTGTTCCTGCCGGCCATCTAGTTTGCGGTTTTTCCGAGGTTTCCCGCAGACTCCCCGTGGTTGGGGAAGCGAAAGCGTAGACTGTTCTCTAAGACGTCGGCCTCGGACGCACTTTGCTCCTGATCTCCGTACTGCGATGTTCAAAGTAACGGAAACCACCACTTTAATTTCTCTTTAGCTTTCATGCTAGAAAAGTTTTTATTTTGTCTAGTATGGAAGTCACCTTGAGGGCGATGACCCATGCTACCCACAAAACTTCGTGTTCAGAAGAAAAAAAGGAAGGGCAGGTCAAAATCATTTACAGTGACAAAGTCGTAAGCACACAGGCCTCTAAATCAGAAACATTTATGCTGATTTACGTAAAGGTCACATACTCAGCTTATGTGAAAAATACTTGGTCACGTGCGTTACCTCGTGATCTAGGCAACTATTTGAGACTGCTGCTCGTCAGTAATTGTTAGTAGTATTGATCATAGGGCGAAAAACAGAGACTCTATCGGAGTCTGAGGTGCCCATATAGAGTCTGAGGTGCCCATCTGCCTAGATCGACGAAAAATACTTGGTCACGTGCGTTTCCACGTGATCTAGGCAACTATTTAGGACTGCTGCTCGTGAGCAATTGTCAGTAGTATTGATCACAGTGCGAAAAACAGAGACTCTATCGGAGCTCGATAAAGGGCTTATTTCGGAGCCCATGTGTCTAGATCGACGAAAAATACTTGGTCACGTGCGTTTCCACGTGATCTAGGCAACTATTTAGGACTGCTGCTCGTGAGCAATTGTCAGTAGTATTGATCACAGTGCGAAAAACAGAGACTCTACCGGAGCTCGATAAAGGGCTTATTTCGGAGCCCATGTGTCTAGATCGACGAAAAATACTTGGTCACGTGCGTTTCCACGTGATCTAGGCAACTATTTAGGACTGCTGCTCGTGAGCAATTGTCAGTAGTATTGATCACAGTGCGAAAAACAGAGACTCTATCGGAGCTCGATAAAGGGCTTATTTCGGTGCCCATATGTCTAGATCGACAAACAATACTTGGTCACGCGCGTTTCCACGTGACCTAGGCAACTATATAAGACTGCTGCTAGTGAGCAATTGTCAGTAGTATTGATCACAGTGCGAAAAATAGAGACTCTATCGGAAATCGATAAAGGGCTTATTTCGGTGCCAAGCTGGCAAGATCGACGACTTTGAAAACTGCAGAGCTGAATGCTTTCTCAGCAATTGAGATATCCCGGGTCTCTAATCATTGGAAAAATAACCCTCATTACTTGTCTAAGAGGCGTAATTGTGGCGCGACGACAACCTGTCAGGAGCGAGATCGTCGTCGTGTGAGAAGGCTTATACAGAGAAACAGGACTTCCTGTGCGTGCAGCAATTGATCGAAGCATTCGATGAAGGTTGTTTCCGACCTTAATATCAGCGAACTATGAGCAGGAAATTGAGGAAGATCGGTACTGGCAGTGGTATGCCTATACGGAAACCACTGGTTTCTGCGAAGAACAGTTAAGTACAGTCGTATGAGGAATATCGTCAATGGGCACTAGAAAAAAAATCATGTAATCCCACGAGTCGCTGTATGCCTTGTTCTGTACTTACGGTGGATACAAGGTTTGCCGAGAGACTAAACCATGTATCTACCGTAGGTACGGTAGATAAAGGGGTGGTTCTTAGATAGAGCAATGGACCCAGCTTGCCTTGTGAACACAACTCAAGATTCTGGTGGCGGTGTCATAGTGTGGGGTACGTTCTGTTTGTACCGAAATGGTCTTCTGACATTCCTGGAAGGTAGAGTATCCTCCAAGAAATATCTGAACATTGCTTTCGATCAAGTCCATCCTGCAATATTGACGTTTTATCTAAAAGGTGATGACTGTTTCATGGACAACAATGCTACATCACGCAAGAGTATGCATGACAGCGACTTCTCCCATCTCTCTGGAGATCACAAAGCCAGGATCTGAACCCTATTGGGAATGTATGGGAATTTTTTGCAATTTAATGTGTGTACTAAGTCTAGTCCAGCTTCAGTTGCTTCTTTCTGCGCAGTTTGTAAATGAAGATGGCATGTGTCTGGTTGCTATTGAATGTTCCTAATAATCTGCTATTGCAGCCTATATGTTTGGTTCTTACGACGAAAAAAAAACGTCGCAATATTTTCGTTCTGTTAAGCCACTGTGCATCGATAACGCTGTCTTGCGCTTTTACATTTCGTTTTTTATTAAAGCAAACGAGGAAGCGTCTTTTGTTCCGTAGCTTATTTGTAACTGAAACAATATTTGTAAATCTTGATTAATACGCCTCAAATATGCTTCACGTTGTTATCTAATTTTGACTTAATTCCCGTGCTATAGCCATGTCAATTTCTATGACAGAATAGTTGTTACAAATACCGTTTCGGCACAAGAATTTCTGTGAATAAATCAACACTGAAAAAATGTTAAAACTTCAAACTTCATACCCAGCAGCGGGGGCTGCCGTTCGCCACTCGTCCGACTTTAATAAACTCCAAACTTCATACCCAGCAGCGAGGGCTGCCACTCGCCACTTACCTGACTTTAATAAACTTCAAACTTCATACCCAGAAGCGAGAGCTGTCGCTCGCCACTGTAACTGACATTAATAGACTTCAAACTTCATACCCACCAGCGAGGGCTGCCGCTCGCCACTTGCCCGACTTTAATAAACTTCAAACTTCACACCCAGCAGAGAGGGCTGTCGCTCGCCACTGTGCCCGACTTTAATAAACTCCAAACTTCATACCCAGCAGTTAGGGCTGCCGCTCGCCACTTGCCTGACTTTAATAAACTTCAAACTTCATACCCAGCAGAGAGGGCTGTCGCTCGCCACTGTGCCCGACTTTAATAAACTCCAAACTTCATACCCAGCAGTTAGGGCTGCCGCTCGCCACTTGCCTGACTTTAATAAACTTCAAACTTCATACCCAGCAGCAAGGGCTGTCGCTCGCCACTTACCCGACTTTAATAAACTTCAAACTTCACACCCAGCAGAGAGGGCTGTCGCTCGCCACTGTGCCCGACTTTAATAAACTTCAAACTTCATACCCAGCAGAGAGGGCTGTCGCTCGCCACTGTGCCCGACTTTAATAAACTCCAAACTTCATACCCAGCAGTTAGGGCTGCCGCTCGCCACTTGCCTGACTTTAATAAACTTCAAACTTCATACCCAGCAGCAAGGGCTGTCGCTCGCCACTGTGCCCGACTTTAATAAACTCCAAACTTCATACCCAGCAGTTAGGGCTGCCGCTCGCCACTTACCTGACTTTAATAAACTCCAAACTTCATACCCAGCAGCGAGGGCTGTCGCTCGCCACTGTACCCGACTTTAATGAACTTCAAACTTCACACCCAGCTGAGAGGGCTGTCGCTCGCCACTGTGCCCGACTTTAATATAGTATGTTTGGTTCTTATGAAGAAACAAGAAATATGACACCAAATTTAAGGTTGAAATGAGAACTTCTTTTGAATCATTTCTTACACGAAAAATCTATTTCAAAGCAAATCTAAAAATTCAACAAAAACGAAAATACAGTAGAACACCAATTATCCAGACTCTAGATATCCGGATCGCTTGTTCTTCTTTCAAGGGCAAGTAAAATTAAGATTTTTGTTAATTTATTTACATGTTTTTAGTTTTTTCATTCATTTAAATAATATGGAATGATAATCCAACGCAGTTGGTATTTATTTTTTAAACTGTATAACTTTTTGTTATTATAAAATACAATAAACGAAAATATAAAATTCCCTTACTTCAATTAATAAATACATATTTGGCCTACAGGAAAAACACAACCCAATTATCCGAACTTTCCGAATTTCCGAATGGGCTGCGGGCCGAATTAATCCGGATATTTGGAGTTCTACTGTACACTCACATCACCAAGGAAAAGCTGCGCAAAAGTTAAAATACCTACATAATAAAATCATGGTTATTCATAGTTAATGGAACAGATTAAAAAAATCAACCGAATCTGCAAATCGACAAAATATCCAGAAATATAAATAACTACTTACACTAACTAACGGCTGAAAACTCTGTTACAAAAGTTAACAAATTATACACAAAACGTTTCGCGTAGAGAAAGGATGATATCAGAGATAAAAGAATTTTCAAATCGAACAGTTAGAAGAAGATATAAAGAGGAAAACATGATAAAACTGTACGTCTACTAGAGGAAAATGTTTGTGTTACTTAAAAGAAGAAAATGGGTTCAAAATACTCTCATAGTGATAAGTATCATACCAAAACAAAAAGGACTTTTCTAACTGATTCTTCGAATCGAAATTACTCTTTCAAACAGAAATTTATACTGAACCTCCTGAATACAGACATTTAAATAACGGAAAAGTAGAAGGCGAATGAATAATTAATACAGACATTTAACGTGGACCAGGAACATCAAACAAAGATCTTCTCTCTTTCACGTTTATAAGTGAGTCACGGAAAAATTCCCATTGGCCGCCACCGGGAGTCGAACCCAGGGTCTTCCAGTTACGCGCCGGATATACTTCCGCTACACCACAGCTGCCTCGAATTCCTCCAGCCTCACACACGCTAACTGCCAAGCCGTAAAAGTAGAAAATATGCTAAAAGTATTTTTCATTGCAAAAGCTGTGATAAGAAAAAAGAATTTTTCAAATGCGTCTCTTGGAAGCAGAGATAGAGATAAAGAGTTTTGATCTTTAGACCACCTGGCGGAAAAACTGTACATTATTTGAAGAGGATAGTGTTCCCCATCTTTATTGTTGTGAATGGTATACAGTAAAAACAGGAATTATTCAATAGGATTTTTAGAACCGGAAATACGGTTGCAAATATAAATGCTCACTAACACAACCTAGCGCCAGAACTCTGAACTGGAAAAACCAAGCGGGCATGCAAAATATTCCACATCGTGGATGGTATCCGGTGATAAAATAATGTTTTTAATTGACTTTTAGATGCGGAAATCTCGAGAAAAATGAGTTAAATATTTGCTGCCCCTAGCGAGGAAATTGCGTATTATTTTGGGCAGAAAATTCACACAAAATATTTTTGTACTTAGTAGTATCTGATCAAAATATTATTCTTTTTCAATCAGATGCTGTTATTTTTTCAATCGGATGGTTGCGTAGATATCACTGTAAATATGCTGTAAACGAGAATGTGAACTTATAGCTTCTAGTGGCAAAAGTGTGGATTAAGAAACATTTCAAATTATATGCCGAAGATATCGCACTAGAACTGCTCTCTGACAACGAAATAATTTTTCAAAGCGGACCATTAGAAGCAGCCATGTCGCAGAAAGTAGGATGTACAACTACGCCTCCTGGCAGAAAAGATATGAATTATTTAAGCAGAAGATATTCTCGAAATGGTGAACGGCATCTTATCACGAAATAATTTTTTCAGTCCAATTTTTTCAGACGGGCAGATATTGCCCCAAATGCATCTGAGATATAAATATACCCTTACGCCCATAGTGACAATACATTTTATCTTGGAAATCAGAAATTATATTCAGAACTTTCCAAGCCGGTGTTGTATCTGATGCGAAAATAATTTTCGAAATTGGACGTTTAGAAGAAGAGATATCTGGGAAATCGCAATTTAACTTTAGACTCCTAGCGGAAAAACTAGGCACTGCTTGAAAAAGAAACTGTATCCAAAATAGTCATCGTTATAAATGGTATGGAAAAGAAAACAGAATGTTTCAGTCAGATATTTAGAAGCAAAGATAGAGGAACTAGGGATGCAATCGGAGTGATGAGGACTGTATGCGAAAGGAATATAGAGGTAAACAAAGAAGTTTATATATGTTTCATCGACCTAGAAATAGCATTTGACATGGTGAATTGGGAAAAGTTGATAGAAATGCTAAGTAAAATAGGATTAGACTGGAAAAACCGGAGGTTAATAGCTGAATATCAAATCTGGGTCTCCTCACTCAACTGAGCTATGCGGACATGTGCTCGCAGCGCTATCTGCCTTTATCTCGTGTACGTCCTGCGGTGCAGGCACGTCACAACATACTCTGGTTATTACGTTGTTGCAGATGAAACGTCATATTTTGAAGACTCGAGCACTTAGCAGGTGATTTAGGAATAAATACATCGCGCGATGTGACTTCTGGTGTGTTAAATTAAAGCAACAAGTTCCTTTCTATAAAGAATTGATCACTTCGTCAGTGGGATCAGTACCAATGGAGATTGTGCTACAGTGAAAAGGGCGATGGATCAGAACAAGATTCGTGTCATTTTTTATTATGAGTTTTATCTTGGACACCATGCATGGGACGCAGCTCGCGACACCAATACGTGTTGGAGAGGCACTATTAGTGAACGCCGGACACAACATTGGTTCTCTAGAATTCTCTCCGGCAATACGAGCCTCAAACATGAACCACGCGGTAGACCAGGAGCTGTAGATGATGCTGGGTTGGAGACGATGATGGAATTATATCAATATCAAACGGTACGAGAACTTGACGAGGAACCAGGAGTACAATATGCAACCATTTCTCGACATTTAACGGCCATGTGAATAAAACAGATGAATGAGTCCCACTGAATTGATGAAACCGTACAAAACACAATTTGGTGTCTTCTCTGCTTATTCGCAAGAAAACGAAAGACAAAAATTTGAGTTGCTTAATTGCGTGTGATGAGAAGTAGATGTTGGTAAAAATCGCTAAGACATTCGGCGCAATTGTTCCACTGCGATGAAGCCTCGAAACACACCCCAAAGTATGTACCACATCGCAGGAAGCCATTAGTCACTATTTGTTGGTTGACAGCTAGTGTGATCTACTCCTGCTTCTTACAACTTGGTCAAACCATTACGGCAGAGAGACATTATGCACGAAAAACTATCCACCAAACAGCCAGTATTTTTAAATCGCCGTGTTCCCCTTACTTCTCCATGATAAAAGAGACCCCACTTTACGCGCAGGATGACCCAGAAGCTGCAACAAATGAGCTAAACCTTACCTCATCAGCCTTATTCATCTGATCTCTCCCTTAAGGACTAGCACTTCTACAAGAACCTAGACACCTTTTTACAGAGTAAATCGTTTCCCAATCAGACATCAGTTGAAACGGCATTCCATACAGCTCGACATTTCATAACAACGACATACAGAAGCTTGTATCTCGTCGGAAAAACTGTGATGAGTATTTTGATTAATAAATTTGATTTGACCTCCTACACTTAGTAGAAAAAACATTAGAGATATGGGTGATGGGCAGTGGACATGGGCATCCCCCGAGAAGAGTCGAACAGACCTAAACCAAACGCCGGCGGTAAACAGGCTGACAGCAGAGCTTCCCAAGTATGTCTGGAGAGGTCCATAACCGCTGCATTCTACCAGCATGTGCTGGCTAATCATCTACACGCTTTCATGACCTTCACACATCCTGCGGTAGATGGTCTGTTTCATCATGACAACGCGCCGCCCCACCGGGCCGCAACCACCCAGAGCACAGCTCGAGGAACACTCATCTAAGTTTGAAACCATCCAGTGGCACCCAAGGTCTCCGGATTTGAACCCTGTTGAAGCTGTCTGGACTGCCGTGGAGCGGAACATCAGATCCATGGAACGTGAACCGACGTCTCAGGCTGAGTTGTGGACAACGCCGCAATAGGCATGACTGGCATTATCTTCAGAAACGCTCGGGCATCTGGTGGAGTCAATTCCTCGTCAAGTACAGGCTGTTATTTGCGCTGGAGGACCAACAAGCTATTAGGTAAGTATTTCTAATGTTTTGTCCATGTAGTATACACTGTATTTTCAAAAGTTTCCAGACACCCCTTCAAAAGCAAGTGAACGGATCTACTGCGTTGTTATGATGCGCGGTACAACTGCAAACGGTATAAAAACAAGTCTATAGCTGACTGCAATCATATCGCACTGTGAGGTTGAGTGAAAATGTCAGTTTGAGAGAGAAATGACTTTGAGAAAGGAAAGATTGTTGGATGTTATGTTAGTGGGTTGTGCATAAGAGAAACCGAGAGGCATTTAAACATACCCAAGTCAACTGTTTTGGGTGTACTGAATAAGTGGAAGACACATGGCGTGCCTGAAGCAGCAAAACGTACTGGCAGACCAAAGAAAATCAGTGATAGACGACGTCGAACCTTCAGGAGAGTCGTTACAGCTAATCGACGGAGTACTGCACAAGATTTCAGGGTACATGTGAGTAAAAATGCTGGAACCTCGGTATGTACACGTACCATTCGCAGAGAACTTCATTCCATGGGTTACCGTGGTCGTGCGGCTGCTCATAAGCCTTTCATCTCCACTCGGAATGTTACTCGTCGTTTAGCATGGTGTAAAGAGCATTTATCGTGGACCGTATATCAATGGAAACGGGTCCTATGGACTGATGAATCCAGATACACGATCCATCAGTCTCATGGCCGTGTGTGAGTATGGTGGAAGCCGGGGGAACGCTATTTAACACAGTGTACTGTTCCTACGGTCAAGTTTGGAGCTGGCAGTGTACTCTTATGAGGGTGTTTTTCGTGGTATGGTCCCGGCCCATTGGTTATCGTGGACAAACCTGTTAACCAGCACTTTTACCTTGATATTCTGGACAATTATGGCCAACAAACTCTGTGGCAATACTATGGAACCGTGCCTTGTTGATACCAGAAGGATAATGCACCCAATCATAAAGCAAGAACATCCACGGCGTGGTTTGACCAGAATTCCTTATCGTGTGTGGACTGGCCAGCACAGAGCCCTGATCTTAATCCCATAGAGCACCTATGGGATGAATTAGAGCGCCGCATAAGAAGTTTGGAACCAAGGCCTACTACTAAGCAACAGTTAGCGGCAGCATTATATAATGAATGGAAGCGCATAGCTATCGCTGTGTTCCAAAACCTTGTCGAAAGCATGTCTCGAAGGGTCAGTGCATGCATTTAGGCCAAAGGTGGACCGACACCGTACTAATGTATGTCAATAAATGCAATGTTGTGTTTCTCTTCTAGGTGTCCGGTGACTTTAGTCAATATAGTGCATATTGAGTGATTGTACTTACCGTCAATGTTTCAGCATTTCATCTTTAACAACTTAATATTTAAGTTCCCCCTCTCCGTATATCACACGTAATTCTTTACGTCATAAAGACCACTGGTATTCACTGAAATCAGTTTATGAAATACACTGCTGAAATTTAAACGGGCAAACATATTTCTTTAAAATTTGTTTACATAGCATGAACTAATGATTTACCAGGCTTATCAAACGTGTTAACACAGGATATTCGTGCTGGTGGCCACCGGAAGAAAAATTTAATAAGATTTATGTCTTGATTTTAGAATACAAGAAGTTCTTAAAACATTATGTAACTTCAAGAGTTTCTGGGACACTAATAAATGCCAACCTAAAAAGCAGTCTTCAGGAATCAAAATTCTTCCCTTTATTCCCCGAAGCAAGCACAAAAGAAATTCCCAGATGCCGAAATACTTCCTATAAAAAAATCGACTCATCGATTAACTGCAGTTCAATATAGCTCGAAGTCAACGACGTAGAAATCCAGTATTCTGAAGGATAGGAAAGATTTCACTCGAAGAGAAGGATAAGTTCTTCATCACTTCTCGGAAATCCTTTTGTCAAGCTCTTATCAATTATGTTTTATCGAAACTTTTGTTGGGTAATACAAAAAGAAAAAAAGCATGCTGAGAGGGGGGGAGAGACAGGCAAGATGCAATCCGATTTAACAAGCCGATGATGCTGACGGCAATTCTTAAGCATCTCCGCTAGCAAGTACTTTTGAAGCAGCAAAGCATTCAAGCGAAATATCATACTTATCTTAACTCTAGTGATATTGAAGTACAAACACATCGCATCGCTCACGCAAGAAGGTTATTATCTGGCAAAATTGCCATAACAAGCAAAAGTCTTAAAAGTTGAAGAAAATGTACCGAACGGATTCACTTTTCCTGTTACTCAAACGTAAGATGTAACCATGTGTAGGAACATTTTTGTCTGCAAATAACATCAGTATCTGTAAAGAAAATATAGACTGGTTACCATAAAATAAGGAACAACATGGAATTTAGAGTTTTGGTAAAACTGACCATTCCTACTAGACTGGCTCAGGTTTTAATCCCAGTGAGGCATGAATGTTTTTTTGTCTTATGACGTTGGATCTGTCCCATCTCTGGAACTAGTGGCCCTAAATTTAGGAGGAGCGACTGCTTATAGCCCATTGAGTTGCACATGGTATTCGTCAAACCTCAAAAAAAAAAATAACACAAACGATAAGCAAATTAACATTAAATGCGACTAAATGTGTAAATCAAATTTGGGTTAAGAAGAAGCAGTTGGGAGCGTCTTATCATTTCGCATCTGGATTGCAACCAGAACACGTTGCTCTCACTACAGCGGCACGTGAACAACCCACAAACCGCGCAGTGTCCGAGATCGTAGTTCTGAGGCGTCGTGCCATCACAATTTGTCTTATATCAAACTCCGAAAAATCGGCAGCTTTTCCCATTTTGACTCCGAACACTCTACTAACCGAAATCCAGTCCCCCTACGCCACCGTTCGGTCTCCAGGCGAGCTCATTTCTGTAGCCTTTAGGTGATCATAATGTAATTGCTCATCTGTGTATGTACGTACGCTTCCAAATGGTTCTTTACGAAAAATTGGAAACCGTATAAAAAAAAACTAGACACCATTACCCTCCATTTGGCGCGAATTTTCAGTTCAGACTTTCAAAAGCAGAGATATTAGTAAGAATACAATATGGATTTACACCGTATAGGGTGAAAACTGTGCATTGTTAGAAGGAGAAACTCTCTCTCTCTCTCTATCTCTATCTCTTTCTCTCTCCTCTCTCTCTCTTTCTCTCTCTCTCTCTGTCTCCTATCTCTCTTTCTCTCTCTCTCTCCTCTGTCTCAATTCTGATTAATATGGTGTTTGCATACGGGAGGACGAGCATAGTAATGCTAAAACCCTATTTATTTATTTTTAAAGAAGCGATGAAAATGCAGTTGAAAAAAATATCCTTCAATACCCTTTACTACGAAGACCATTTTACATTCTGTCCTTTCTTCAAACAATTCATTGTTTTTTCGATAAAGGCATAAATGTATATTGTGTTTTTTCGACATCTCTACTTCTAAACGCTTCTCTATGCCGTCGTGAAAAATGTCGCACTTCGGCAAGCGACAAACTCATGAAATACAGTTTCAGCTGATGTTTGATTAGGAAACGATTTGCCCTGTAGAAAGGAGTCCAGGTGTTTGAAGAAGTGATAATCCAAAGGGGTCAGATCAGGTGGTAAGGCTGATGAGATAAGGTTTTTTACCTCAAATGGTACAGCTTCTGTTTCGTCTGTTGTGTAGCTTGGGATGCTGCCCGGTGGCCCAGTTGTCAAAGCGCTGGCTTCTGACAATTCGTCTGAGATGGGTCCGGGTTCGAATCCCAGTGGGGCTTTGATGTTGTGTTTGCCTTACGAAACGGCGCTGGTCCTCTCTTTTTTCTGGAACCAGGGGCCCTAAATTAGGATATTAGGGAGGGGTGACTGTTTGTAGCTACGCTAGTAATTATTTCGCGGCTCGAATTTCTGCGATTTTTTTTTCTCCAATTTTAGGGGGTTTCTGTAATTTCGCGAATATCAAATATATCCCCGAATTTCAGATTTTTTACCTATTTTTGCCTAATTCCTATTATATTTTTTAGATTATTTTTCATATTTCAATAATTTTAACACTGCCTTCATTAGAATTTACGCGAGAAATATACCATAAAGTAATTCTGCTCCAAAATTCAAACCGGATGTCATCAATTATATTAGCAGTTTTAACTGGGAAAAGCAGTTCACAGAAAAAAGTGAGTTTCGCAGATGCTTAGTTTAGAAATGTTTGTGCTTTTGTGTGAGTATTTAGTTTATAAAGTTTCCAGATATTCTTAACTTTGAGAATGAGCCACGTGAGTAAAATGACTGTAACTGAAAAATGCAAGCAGTACAGCAAGAGAACGTTTCATGTGAACAAAAATCTATTGTTCTGCTCCTGTTGCAACATACTTGTGGATTTTCCAAGAAAAGACAGTTGTGAAAAGCACTTAGCAAGCAAGATGCATAAAAAAGAAAAAAACTGAACAGTGAACCAAAAATAATGCAGAAATGTGTTGATGAATCAATTGAGAAAAGAACTAAACAACAACACGATCACTCAACTCAACTTTCGAAATTAACCGGTGCGTTTTGTGCAGTTAAACAACTCACTTCCCAAACTGGATAAACAACCCTACATTAAAAAACTACTTGGAAAATTCATTGAAAGATATCGGTGTTATTCCATATGCAAACTAGGGGCGGAAATGTTATTTGCCGAAAATATATGATATTCACAAGCAACAAGTGAAAGATTTTTTAAAATCAGTATCCGGTAAAAGCATCGTAGCAGACGCAACAACTGATTCTGAAGATAGGTACCTTTTGAATATTCTTGCCCAGCAAAAACAGTCTTGCTGGGCCAGCACTGGCCCAGCACTATGTTGCCGTTACATTAACCGTCAATAAAATGTCCCGGCGGCCGCCAGATGCGCCAGCAGTTCAGGCCAGCACCTGGTCAACAGTTGGCACCCAATCAATTGTCATATGCGAGAACAGGGCCATCAGTTATCCATCACAGGCTGTGGCTGCCACAAGCGGCCATTAAGAGGCCCTGCAAGTACGTGCCAAAAATGATGGAAAATTGGAGGAAACAAGAAAGGCCTATGGCCTCTTAGTGCCCAGTGATTCCCGTACATGCAGATGCCGGTTGCGTAGTTGTGTACGAATTTTTTGGGCCATCTGGTACGAATCGAATCCCTCCTGAGTGGAAAGAAATGTTCTGAAATGACATCGGCTCATTTTCTTTCATTCCTGCACATCGTGTTCCTTACTATCGAAAGTACAGTATGTTCCAGCAGTACAATGCAACTTGGGAGATGCTCGATGTGTCCAAGCATGGCTGAAAGAACATTCCGATTATGATTTTTGGGTCATGATTTGGCTTTTTAACTCGCCAGATTCGAGTCCCC
Organism: Macrothele yani; assembly: GCA_039090855.1. Taxonomy (NCBI): domain Eukaryota; kingdom Metazoa; phylum Arthropoda; class Arachnida; order Araneae; family Macrothelidae; genus Macrothele; species Macrothele yani. The sequence continues at coordinate 19,459,144 of CM076990.1, read as the reverse complement.
TGGAACATCTTTCTTACGATCGTTTTTTGTGAACATCTTTGTCAGGGTTGCAAAACCTGTTTTCCGGCTTTGTAACTTCCAGCGGTCATCATCATTATGGTATGCTGTCTAATCTGCTTACCTGGGCAGCTCTCCGGATGTGTTCTGACCTCTTTCCAGATTGGCAAACTACGAAAAACTTTCGTGACGACGGAAATGCTCCAACACGTTATGCAGTCCTTGTGGGCAAGTGGTCAAAGTTTTTGACCAATTGTCTTTGGTGGGCCCGGGGTCGAGTTCCACATAAGGCATGGATGGTGCGTTTGCCCGATGGCGATGACTCCGTCCCTTTCCGACGGTTGACAGCTTATAGCTTGCAGAGTTGCTCATGTTTTCCTATAAGTCCCGAACAAGAAACATAAGGCATGGATGGTGCGTTTTCCCGATGGCGATGGCTCTGTCCCTTTCCGACGGGTGACAGCTTATAGCTTGCATAGTTATAATGAATTTAAGTTTCTTCTACTGAATTATAATGAATTCCGCTTTTACTAAGCTAATGCTTCTTCTAATGGTTGTTGTTTTGTTAATTATATCATGAATAAACTTTCCTGCTAGTAATGTAGTAATAATAATGAACAAGCTTATAACTGGTAGTAATGCTGTAGTAGTAATTAAGATGAATAAAGTCTTATGCTGGTTGTTACTATTAACAACTAATGAAATAAACCTAACAGCCAGACAGAGGTCTGACAGTACTATGAACTGAGAAAGACGTACTTACTTAAAGCTCTTTTATTTGGTAAACTTCTCGCTCTCACATAAACGAAGATTTCTTTATACAACAACAGCTCTCTGACACATAAACAACAGCTCACTTCGTACAACAACAGCTCTCTCTACGCACATCAACAAAAAGCTCTCCTCCACATAAACAAACGCTCTCTCTATACAACAACAAACGCTCTCTCTATACAACAACAAACGCTCTCTCTATACAACAACAAACGCTCTCCCTAGGTATCGTTGAACGCGCCTATTTATACTGGCTACCACCACGTCATGACTTACACTCATTGCCAGATCTCATTCAGCGGGAGAAATAACATCTCGTTCAGTAAGAAGATTATTTACATAGTAAAATAAAATAACCAGAGATAGTAAAATCAAAAGGAAAGTGAATCTAGAGTATACGTTACATAGTTGCTCATGTTTTCCTAAAAGTCCCGAACAAGAAACATAAGGCATGGATGGTGCGTTTGCCGATGGCGATGGCTCTGTCCCTTTCCGACGGGTGACAGCTTATAGCTTGCAGAGTTGCTCATGTTTTCCTAAAAGTCCCGAACAAGAAACATAAGGCATGGATGGTGCGTTTGCCCGATGGTGACAGCTTATAGCTTGCAGAGTTGCTCATGTTTTCCTATAAGTCCCGAACAAGAAAAAGAAACTGGTCATAATTTCTTTCCTAGGTATATAGGACGTCAACATAGTCATGTTATGGTGGTCCAGAAGATAAAAGGAGCCCCAATATTTCCCACGTAACATTTCAACGGCCTGTAAACCACGGTTCAATGCCTCATGCGAGATTCGAACCCGTACCGGTTCGTCCAACTAGCCATAAACCTGCACCTATGACGCTCTGCCACAGTGGAAACTATCTCATGTTCCTCTCAACAACTATCTACCCCAGATCTAACTCGCTTAGGTCCCCCGTCATTACAGTCAAGTACATGCTGTACAACAGGTTTATAACCCGAAGAGGGTTTCGGCTGGTCCCATTATTGTGGAGGGGTACTGCAAAGGTGTTAGTGGCGCAGTGTGCGTAATTAATTATTCTTTCTGTGCTTATAATTTCTTTTGAAGTATGATTTAGTGGGATTTTTTAGCAACACGTTGATAATACATATGATTAACCAAACAATTATAATGTTGTGGATAGTTACAGAATTCCAAACTTCTCCTGCTGCTTTCATCCAGATATCCAACTTTCTACTAGGTTGTATGAAATACTGAATTGATCGATTTCGTTTTAGTTTAAGAAACCAAGTTAAAGGAGATCATGCTCGATGCGTCTTCCTTATCTGGCTGCCATGTTAGCATTGCGACGTAGTGTCAGATCTGTCAGTTATTTGAATTCACTGAAAATTTCCCCCACTGCTGTTCTAGGAAAACTGACCCTTTAATGCCATGCAAGTTGTTTTGCATTTTATTTTTAGCTCTCTGTCATTGTCTTTTGTTGTCATTTTCTTTTCTTGCGAATCTGTCTCCTGTGACCTTCAGATCTTTCTCCGTCTTATCCGGGAAACGTCTCATCGATCCAGGCGGAACGAGCAAATGATGACCCTTGACTCTAAAAGATGTTCAGCGCAGAAAAATCTCCCCAACTTTTTTTCTCCTTTAACAAGTGATTTAGCTTTAGGAAAAAAACTGGGAAAAAAAGCGTAGAAAAGATCAAGAAACGTCAGGTGTTTTCCATCTGGACATTCTTCTTAATGATCCAGCGCAAAAAGGAAAGTTTTCTTTCGAGCAAGTTCGAGAGATAATACATCTGATTTACTCCTCTCGGAAGTATGGAATGAAATTAAAAGTAGCTTTTTGGAATCCAATTCATGACTCAATAGTGAAAGGTATTCAGTTACTCTACAAGAACGTGAAGAAGCAATATGCATTTAATGACTCAATAGTGAAAGGTATTCAGTTACTCTACAAGAACGTGAAGAAGCAATATGCATTCAGGAAGGCGACAGCGAAGCTATAGTACACGCATCGGCCACTGAATTAGAAACCTTTATGCAAATGTGCGTAAAAGTCAGAATGTATGCAAAATGCGTGGTCACGTGCGTCACCACTTGATCTAGCCAGCTACCTAAGACTGGTGCTCGTCAGTAATCATCCGTAGTGAAAATCCACCAAATACGTAGCGTCAGTGAATAAACAAAGACATCGCTCTTTTCACGTTTTAGCAACACACAGCAATCGAAAAATTGTTATTCAGTCACCGCTGGGGATTCGAATCCCAGATCTCTCGATATCTAGCCCAGCGCGCCAGCCTTTCATCACGGTGGCCAACAATCCACGGCGCTATGTGTGTTTTTCTGTCAGCTTCTGACATCATAAATACGTCTTCATCTGGTGGGCATTAACGGTACTGGCTATATATTAATTATAGCAGTTAAATCCAAAGGGTGAAATCCAAAGCGAAAATCCGATTTGTATCCGCTTTGGATCTTGCCCATTCAGATGTGTATTTTTCTGTCAGCTTCTGACATCGTAAATCATGTTACGGATTTATGATGTCAGAAACTGACAGGAAAACACACATAGCACCGTGGATTTTTGCCCACTGTTGGGTAAGCGTAACGCGCTCGGCTAGATATCTAGCGATCTGGAATTCGGATCTCCAGCGGTGACCAAATAACAATTTTTCGGTTGCTATGTGTTGCTAAAATGTGGAAAGAGCGATGTCTTTGTTTAATCATCGGCAGTGTTCATCACAATGGGAAAAACAAAGTATCTTTCAGAGTTCGATGAAGGGCTTATAGTGAAAATAATGCCGTCTTATACACGATTAAAACAGTTTTAATGTTAAAAACATACTGGTTAACCAGAGTTTTTTAACATTAAAACTAAAATAGTTTTAAAATTAAAACCAAATTAGTTTTAATGTTAAAAACACACTGATTAGCCAGTGTGTTTTTAACACTAAAACTATTTTAATCGTGTATAAGACGGCATTATTTTCACTATTAGTTATTTTAGCACGACTATCTCTTTAACCATTATTGTGGGTTCCGGTATCGCTGGAGCGACCATTTTGATAACAGCACAGTTGACTGATTTCTCAGAGGGTGAGATATCCGGAATCTTTAATCAGCGGAAAAATGACTCACATTTCTTGTCTGAGAGACGTAAGTGTGGCTTGACGACCATCTGTCAATGCCACAATAACGCCTGTGCAACATTGACAGATTATCGTCAAAACACAGGCGTAACTGTTCTCGCCGTCATCTGAGAAGGTCTGTACGAAGAAATAGGACCTACTGTGTGCAGCAATTGACCGAAGCATTTAATAAAATCTGTTCTCGGCCCATATCTCAGCCAAATATGCAGAGGAAATTGTAGACGATCGGCATTGGTAGTAGCATGCCAGTACGGAAACCACAGATTTATGCGAAGAATTGGAAAGTTCTTCTACAGTGATGTCCTTATCAACGTGACTGGACACTGGAAGACTGGAAAAAAGTCATGTTGTCCGCCGAGTCGCGGTAAACCTTGTTCTGTAGCGATGATAGGCAGAGAGAGTTTAGTGAGAGCCCCATTGAAGCAATGGACCCAGCTCGCCTTGTAAACACAACTCAAGGTTCTGGAGGTGTTGTCATGGTGTGGGGCACGTTCTGTTTGTTCAGAACGGATTACCAAATATTGCTGGAAGGTCGGATGTCCTCCAAGAGTTATCTGAACTTTGTCCCCGATCAAATCCAACCAGCAATGTTGACATTTTATCCAGCAAGTGACGGCTGTTTCATGGACGACAATGCTACTGTGCATCGCACAACATGTGCTCAACAGTGGTTCAGCGAGCATGTCAGCGCCTTCCACCATCTTCCACGGCCACCACAAATCCTGGATCTGAAACTCATTGAGAATGTATGAGACTTGTTACAAAACCAGATCCGGGAGCAAAGTCTACTTCTGTCATTCGTCATTGTCCTTCATTGTCATTCGTCCTTATTCCGTCATTTTCTTCCTCTTCCGTCATTCGTCATTGTTCTCTTCCGTCATTGTTTGTCCTCTTTCGTTATTCGTCATTGTCCTTCATTGCCATTCATCATTATCTTTCATTGTCATTCGACATTGTTCCGTCAATTTTTCCCTCTTCCGTCATTCGTCATTGTCCTCTTCCGTCATTCGTCATTGTCCTTCATTGTCTTCTTCTGTCATGGTTTCTCCTCTTCCGTCATTCCTCATTGTCCTTCATTGTCATTCGTCATTGACCTTCATTGCCATTGGTCATTGTTCCGTCATTGTTGTCCTCTTCCGTCATTGTTTGTCCTCTTTCGTCATTCGTAATTGTCCTCTTCCGTCGTTGTGCCAGTTAAAAGACTGTCTGGTGAACGCATAGTATGCTATAGACGTGGATGAACTCCCACACCGTGTTGAATATATGCCAAACCACATACGTACTGTAATTCGAGATAAAGGAGGTCCAAACCGGTATTGAATAAAATAAGTTTCTAATTAAGTGGCAGGTATGTGTATCTCATATACACAAGGTTTTTTTTTTTTTTTTTTTAGCACAGTGTACACTACGAAAGTTTTCGTGAAAGACAATATTGTCAATTTGCGCTATGATTCTTCCTAAGTGTTCACAGAAAATTTAAGGCTTGTAACTATTTGAGTTTCGTTTACATAGAGCGTTGAAGTGAGGAAAGTTTAATAAAGGGGGAACTGTTGAGAGGATTAAGTACCGGGAAATTATTAAATACCTCCATTCAAAGCGAAAAGCATTGCCTAAAAACATCGTTATGTCATGCAGTAATGCGAACCCTGTAACTGTGTCGATACCTACAAATGTGTATACCATTCATGTCCTGGTCATACACGACTACAATGTAACAGCGAAGCACAATGAGACAATATTGTACATCTCCCATGAGTGAGCTAACGTTAGTGCGACGTCACATTTCTTAAAAACACAAAATATTCGCACCGGTGTTTTATTACTACCAGCATAGCAGGATGCGCCAATGACTGTTGAGTATAGACCGCTGCGCATTAACCACAGCACTAATAATGCATCACGAATGCAGCATTGTGCTCTACTTATGCTAATAGTAGCATTGTCTCTGTAACTAAAACCACTCTAGGTCACGATTCTCAACAAAAAATTCGACGGATTTGTCCGCAAAATTTCAGTGTAAGTGGAATGTTTGTGCTTTTTCGGAAAAAATTATGAACAGTTGTACTCTCCCTCGCACATTTTTTCTATAGTTCCGTGGTTTAAAACCTCACGAGCATCTGATGCCGGAACGAGTTTGTTTCTTTTTATTGGAGGTTTTTTTTTTCTTTAAATGATTTATTGGACCTGGTGATACAGAGACATGACAAACATATACTGGATACAGATGTTTCACATCAACAAATACATGTCAAACAAGATTTTTGCAGTATGACCAATGTACACAGAGAGCCAGTGTTGATCAAGTAACACATTATGAACAATTACACACCAAACATGGTTTTACAGTATGCTAAATGTACACAGGTAGCCATTGTTGGACAAGTAACACATTGAGAGCCAGTGCAGAAAGACCAACACAAATATCCATGCCTCACCGGGATTCGAACTCGGGCCCAACTCGGACGAACGGTCATAAGCCATCGCTTAGACCACTTTGCCACCGGGGCGGCGAACGAGTTTCTAATTAAGGGCTGTTGGTTCCAGGAAAAGAATAGAGTAATTGAATAAGCACAAGAACATAATTTAAATTTTATGTGGAATTCAAACGACTGGATACTCTAGAATGCAGTATTTACGTGGATCGATCACTAGACGATCCATGTAATACTGCTTAAGAAATTTTATAAAGGTTTCTTTATGAAGATCAAATCGGAAGTTTCGTTCCGTATCCGATGGCGCCCTCCAGAAACCACGCCTTGCACGTCTCGATCACTAGGCAATCGCTTTATACGTAGATATACCCTTTACAGGTGTTACGAAGTTTCTTTATGCAGATCGAATCGAAAGTTTTTCATGATGGTGGCTAGAGAAAACTAATGCACGAAGTGATCTTCCCGTAGCCAACTCCACGAAATCAAGTTTTATCAGTCCAAAAGTACTGGGTATCCACCATGAGACTCCCGCATATTGAAAGTGTACTATTTTTTCATTTCAGGTTTTAGAGCTGTAATCTTTGACGGAACGGAAGTAGAAACTCACAAAGTTCACGTGGAAAAGTTGTAGTGCGCAGCTGAGCCGGAGTGCCGCTACCGTCGATCATTTTCTAAAATTGCGACTCCAAGTGGATACGCACAGGTTGTGTGGTAGTACGCAAAAACAAAATCGATTCCTCAAGTGCAACGAAACTTCCGTCGTGTCTTCGATAAGGACCTTCCGACGTTTAAGACTATCAAGAAATGATGTGATCAGTGTTTGGAGACCCGGTAGTGTGTTGTAAAGACACGGTGACGGAAATCCCGGCTTCGCGGAAGAGGCTGTAGAAAGTGTGCGAGCTCATTCGGAAGAAGCTCTCGAAAGTCAGTCGGACAAGCACCGAAAGAACTTAGAGTGAAACGGTTGACGGTTCATCGAGTTCTTATCATCGATTACGCTTGCGCGCCTATAAGATACAGATTTTTCATTTCAAGGAAAGTGAATCGGCACAGTGTGCGAATTTGGGGTTTGGAAAATCCGCATGTAGCCGAAGAACACATGCGCGATAGTTCGAAAGTTGATGTGTGGTGTGATCTCCTGCACAATCACATTGTTGGACCGTTTAAAGAAGAAAACGAATTGAGTGTGGAGCTAGAGAAATTATCCACTTGTGATATACTTCTTCACTGCAATTTTCCCTTGCCATTTTAGAGGCTCTAATCATATTAATTTCATTGCATCCCACTACCTCGAACACCACTTGAAATGATGAAAGGTCTTTCAGCATTTTCTGGCGACGTTCATTGGCTGTACTGTACAATCTCCGGAGATCGTCTTACTGGACTATGAAGACCAAGTATTCATAGGAAGAAGGTGAATAACATGAAAGATCAGTGTACGTAGGTGGTTCAAAAAATAACGATACTGACGCCATAGCGCCAAAACAAACCCATACAGAAAAATGCAGCTGCCTGTGTCGGAAAACCTGCAAACTCAGTCACGTGACGACGCGTCGTTTCAGCGCTCCGCTAGTTCATTCTTGTAGCAGGCGGCGTAGAGTTCAGATGTGTTTAGTAACCAGTGTGGATTTAAAACTGGAGCAAAAAGCAGCTACAAAATTTTGCGTGCGTTTGAATAAAACCGCTACAGAAACGCACAAAATGATTAAAACAGCCTATAAGGAAGATGCTTCGTCCCGTGAAAGAGTTTAGGGTGGCACAAGAAATTTGTGAATGGTGAAGAATGTCTGGAAAATACGCCACGATCCGGTAGGGCTTCGACATCGACTACGGAGGCTAATGCCAATACCATCAAAGCACCCGCGCAGAATGACCATTGAGGTTGCTAATGTGAAACAGATGTCCGTTGGTTCCTTTGGTGACGTTGTGAGGAACCGGTTGTGGTACCAAAAAGTCGCAGCAAAGTGGATTTCCCACTTGCTCACGGATGAATACAAAGCAAATCGTGTTATTGCTTGTTGCCAATGGAAGTGCCGGTTACGACGTGGGCCACAGTTTTTGGATGGAGTCGTCACATGTAACGAAACATTTTCTCACCATTTCGATCCAGAAACAAAACAGCAGAGCGCCCAATGGAAACACCCACGGTGTCTCCGATCCAAGAAAGCAAAGGTTCAAACAAGTGCAGGTAAGGTCATGCACTTGGTTTTCTTCGATTTAAAGGGAACTGTGTAAGACTATGTTGTTCCACAAGGGAAAACTGTTGCCGGTGCCTATTATTCTGAAGTTCTCAAAGGCCCTCTAAAGAAACGAATTCCCCCAAAACGCCTAGAATATGCACAAACCGGTTGGATTTCGCATCAAGATAATGCCACTGCACACCGTGCTTTGCTTACCCAGGAGGTTATCCAAGATCTAGGGATCGAAATGACTCACCGGGCCTGGCTCCGTGTTACTTACAAAAAACTTCGTGGGCGTCGGTTTGTATCAAATGCTGAACTGAACAATGCTGCCATGGGTATCCTGATCCACATGTCGAGAAGGACTCCAAACTCAAGTGGATGGAAAGGTGGGACGGATGCATTCAGATAGAGGGAGAATACTTCAAAACTTTGAAACTGTAAGTGCGTTTTCTGCGTTGCATTTCTGCCATCTGTAAAATCAGTCTCATTACTTTTTGAACAACTCTCGTGTTGAGAACGTTAGCAATGAATTCGAGAAAGAAAGACAATCGAAATTTTAATTTTCAGAAAAGAATGTCTGAAAATGTAAATAAACTTCATTCGTTTATTTAATCCACTTTTAATTTTCTTTTACCCATGGTGTTTTTGTTTTCCTCAATAGAACTGCTCGGAGCGTGGCAGTTTTGTTATTAAAAAATATATTATTTAATCCCTAGCCTTACATTCCCTAAAGAATTCTGGTGGCGTTCACGGGCATCGTTAAAGAACTTGTTTCAATCATAAACCGATGGTAACACATACATGCATAAACTATGTGATACAAAAACGGGAACCAATGTGTTCGACTGCTGCTTATAAGCTGTTTTCCAACATAAACCAGTTATAAATGCTGAACCAAATGCTAGAACGAATGTTAATTATCGCACAGAATCGGAACCACCTACTCCTCGTACATTTAAATTTAAGGTTTGAAATCCATAGTAGTTAAGACATTTATATATCAAAATCCCTTGCAATTACTTATATCGCATGGCGCTGAGGTCCAAACCGTGAGTGAATATTGCCAGAGTTTCGTCGTTCAAATTCCGATAATTGAAGGAAGGATCCTTTGCATATCATCTAAGTTTTTTCTGGAAAGACTTCAAAACACTGAGCCATTTACAAACGGTCGTTGGTCTCAATCCAGACAAGCCATAATTTTCTTATTGGCAACTACATATTGGTTGCTGGAAATGAGTCAAACATTTATTTCCTAGTCTCAGCTGGATGCCGCGTTTGGTGAGCCGCCGAGCTAAAGGAATAACGTAGGAAAGATTTTTTTCAAGATCGACTTTTAATGCAAATGTACGCAAATATAATTAGAACTAAGTTCAAGACATTAAACCTGGTGGGAAGCCCATTTACCCCGCTGTCGGTAAATTGAGGTCCATTTAGAAATAACGGGTGAAAGTTTGTTAAAAAAGGGAAGAATGACCTAAATGGTAATCTTGGTGAAGAAGTCAGATCAGGGCTCATTTTTTCGTGATACGCATTGTAAACCTAAATATGTTGAAGCCTAGGAAAAAACCTTTTCTGGGTAAGGATGTAAATTACGTTTCAAGTTGCATGAACCATATATTTAAATTTGTGAAAACGTCTTATGGAAGTCATCTGCTGGATGAGAATCTTGAGTTTTGATTCTCATCCTAAAGACTCTAGTTTTAAATGTGGTCTAAACTGGAAAGAATCACAGGAATTGTCGTCTAGACGGGGATAGTAGCCCTGTTTTTCATCATTGTATCTACGTACACGGCCGTATCAGAATAATACGACCACTTCCGGAATCACAGTATACCCACCCAGGCGTGTCAGAGCTCACGTCACAAGGTCGACTACAAGGACATATAAGCGGCCGGTCAGGACAGATGAGCCATAGTGTGATACGTGAGCACAATGGGCAGAGGTAGTGATTTGATGGACGTGCAAAAAGGAATGATCATCGGCTACAGCGCTAAGGGTGGAAGCAACTCAGAGACAGTATACTTCGTGGACTGTTCGCTAGGTGCTGTAGTAAGGGTGTATCAAGAATGGACCGCTGGCACACTGAGTACCTCCAGACGTCATAGCTGTGGAGTCCCAAAGACCATCGACCCCAGAGGGGAACGTCGCCTCCGTCGACTGGTAAAGGGCAATCGACGCACAACAGTGCAATAATTGACCACGCAAATGAACGCTGGGGCACCCAGGTACATGTCCCTGATAACAGTAGAACGAACCCTATTACGCATGGGTCTCCGGAGTCGACGCTACGTCAAGGCGCCCATGTTAACCCGGGTCCATCGGCAACGACGCCTGCAGTTTGCATGGAACTACCGTTATTGGACAGTGAAAGAGCGCGAAAAGATTGCCTTCACTGACAAATAGAGGTTTCTACTCCACATAATACGGCTTCGGACGCACGAGAACAACACTCAGACATGTTTGTCGGTCAAGTGCAGGCCGGCGGTGGAAGTTTGCATGTCTGCGGGATGTTTTCATGGTATGACCTGGGATCGCTGGTACCACTACATGGGTCCCTGAACACCAATGGCTACATATCCGTCTTCTCTGACCACATGCGTCCGTTCATGTTGGACGTTTACCCTGGTGGTGATGGAGTCTACCAACATAACAATGCCCCCTGCCATGTCGCTAAGGCTTGCGTGACTGGTTCCAGGAACACGACAGCAGTATCTCCGTTCTCTCTTGGCCGACGAAATCGCCCAACCTGACTCCCATAGAGCACTTGTGGGACTCTTTGGATCGACATGTTTGATGTGCCGACCCACAACAGCGTCATCTCCGGGACCTCCGTGCTCCGTTGCAGTCCGAATGGGCACGTCTGCCTCGGGCAACCTTTCAGGGCCTCTTCGCGTCCATGCCACGCCATCTCGCCGCTGTCATCCGTGCCAAGGGTGGTTATTCCCATTATTGAGTAGATGTTTATATTATTCTGATACAATTCTGTAAATATGGTGAAAATTTGAAGGAAATTTAAAAACTCGCCGTCTAGGTAAGGGTTCCATAGTTTCCTACCCTATAAAATATGGGTCTAAATATGGTGAAAACGTGAAAGAACAATATAAATTACTTTCTGAATACGGATAAATTATCTGCTTCACATTCTATGAATCTAAATTTGATGAAAGAATGATCGAAGACGTTTTCTGTGTAAAGTTGTGGATTCTCTTACTCATTCAGCAGATCATGCGCTTGAATTTCGTAAAAACTGGCAAGAATGATTGAAAAGTATTTTCTAGATAAGGGTGTGGCAGTAACGTTTTATCGCTTGGGCGTACCAAGCGTTCGCCGGAGGCCTCTGTAAAACGCCGTTTTGACTGAGTCGCTCAGGATACCTGTGTTACGCTGATTTCCTCATGCCGACTCACAGCGAAAAAAAACACAGTGCTCAAATTTTTCGTAAACCAACTAGGAATCTCTTTCCGGTAAAAATAGATTTTGATTTGATTTATTGAATATTCTGCCATTCACCACAGCAATACCATACATGACAAAGTTTAGCACAGCAATACATTAAAGTAAAATTGTGCTAACTAGTTAAAGAAAACAAAATACAGTTTCAGTAATGTATCCTTAGTATGTCATAACTCAATTACAATAAACATGCCGTTAATTACAATTAAAGAACTTGCATAATTAAAACCAAAATTTATAAAGTAGATGTTAAGAAATGTAAAAGAATAATCTATGTCTACATATAGCACTGTAAGTGGATGACATGGAGCCAGGGAAAAACGCTTTAATGAAAAAGCCTGACGAGCCCCCGATCCCCAAGAAGTGTGTGACAGGCCAAGAACACAGTACACAGAAAATCACAGTGCGACACGAATCATCGTAACAGTACAGGTAACAGTGCACAGAAAATCACAGTGAGGCACGAATAATCGTAATAGTACAGGTCAGTTAAGGATACATGATGGTAATCAACTGTAATAAAAAATTAGGGGGCATATAGAGAGTACAGTTACGATACGTAGAAATCATAACACATGCCAACATAACCACTGATAAGCAGAGTATAAAAAATAATAAAAGATTTAGTTAGGATATCTATGTACAGCACATTAAACAATCATGCAACAATAAACAAACCAAAATCAACAAGACAAAGCAATAGAGTTAATTATAAATCACACCACAATACCAAATACAACGTTGATATATGCAAGAAAACCAAAAGGAGTACACTAATAGCTAATTAGTACAAAGTCACAAATATATGAAAAGAGAAATTCATAAAAAAAGTACAACACAAAACAGCAATACACATCCCCAAAAAAAATGTATAATAATGAATGCAATTCAGTTAAACAAAATAAAAAGACGCAAAGGCGCTTGTTGCCTGCCCTATGGGCGATTGTAGGACATGAGCAAAAACGTTTAAAACTATTTTTGAACTTTTCATTATTCTCTTCCCTAAAAACCTCGTGACTTTATTCGGAGTCATTTAATTAATTATACCACCAATGCGTCACATATTTAAAGACATTCAAATACTTTTGTTAAGAACAATTTTTCAATATATTTTTGCTGTCCCAGTGGCCCAGTGGTCTAAGGCACTAGCTTCTGACAATTCGACCGAGATGGGCCTGCATTTTTACGGTCCCGGATGATGCCTGTGTGGTACACCTGTCTAACTACACTGGTTGACTCCTATCCCTGAGAGCAGATGTCCTACATTTGGAGCGAGGGACTGCCTGTAGTTTTACGAATTACTCGTGACGGTCGTTGAACGCCGAACTAAAAGATATCCCACTTCGTTGAAAAGGTCGTTTTGGGCCAAATTTCACATTTTGTAAAAATGCGTTCATTTTAAAGCCCCATTCTTCAGGATTTTAAAACTGCCTTTGATTCTTGTCTAAGGTGAATATATACAAAGTTAGAGCAATCGGAATATCTAAACCTACGTGTCAAACGAACGGGAAGCGACACTTGAAAGGCTTGAAATTGGGAAATAATTAGGTTAGTCTTACTATTTGTGCATGAAATTGTAGTAGAAAATATGTTGTACAAGGTTTTACGGATCTGGCAATACTTCGGATGCAATTATGTGATGCAATTTATGTTTGCGAGGGTGGCAAACATAAACATACTTTTCATCCCATCAAAACTGTGTCTTTTGAACTTTAATCGCATTTTTTTGCAGGATGAGGTTTTCGTCCCGAAGTATTTACGGAAAAGCCGATAACTGTAAAAGGTGTGTAAATAAATTGATGAAACTTGGTATGCATCTTTCTTACAATGTTGTGCATGTAATGAACTAAAAGTTTTGTTGTTTGTCAGTTCAAAGTTAGGTTATAGCTATTTACATTCAACATAGTGAAGAAATTTATCGAAAATTCACACTAATGCATGTAGGAATGAGTGTATCTCAGCAGTGTTTAGGAACATCACTTACCTTTTAGTTCACTGCATAGAGAAAAGTCATGCGCATATACTGATGCAAAAAATGCTATGATATATCTGTAACTTTTTTATTTAGAGCGTTTACCGTAAATGACATATTTCCTTAAATTCTTTCACAAATTTTCCCAATTTCTTGAAAATTTGTATTGAAATTATTTTTTTTTTCAACGTTATGTGTTTTTGTGTGTTAGCCTTCCTAAAAAAAACACACATTCTTGCATTTTTTCAAAAAAAGTGCCCCCAACTTAGCGGAATACCTTAAACAAAAAATTGAATGAAATCCGTTTGCTGTTTCATTTACAATAAGTATTTATATTGATTATTTTATTGTATAGCCTATCTATGTGATTATCAGAAAAATGGACCTTTCCCTTGATTTTTACTTCACTTTGATATAAACTACATGCTTCTACTTACTTTGCACCGTTTTAAGGTCCCAGATTAATATTGCATTATTCTTTATTTTTAGCACGTCTTTTGTAAAAAAAGATCGTTCTTATCTTATCAGTTTGTCCGTCTGGAGACACCATATCTCTGCAACTAATAGCCAGATTTGAAAATTTCTTTTTGCATTAGGAAGCTTGAAATGTGTGAATGATGATCCTTTATTTCGTTTTCTTTTTACGATGCACAATTTTGCCACTAGAGGGCGTAAATGCAGATGATATCGATTCAAAAGACATTTTATTCCATATATTTGGTTCTAAACATCCAATTCAAAAAATTCTTTTACCTTTCGATTTCATTCATGTCGAAAATTTCTTTAGGTATAGTCACTTTTTCAAGTTACGCATAGATTCTCCGCTAGAGGGCGTAAAAGTAAATTGCGTTTCCCCCGATATCTCTGCTTCTGAGACTCCGATTTGAAAAATCCTTTTTGCAGCGCATACAGTTCCTGACGGGAAATATTTTGCATATGATTTCTAATTTTTGGTACGAAACGGTTTGGCCACCAGGAGGCGTAAGTGTTAATTTCTGCATCTGAGTATTTGCAGCAAAATCTGAGCTACTGAAATCTGAATTGAAAAAATTCTTTCTTGGACCGATACTACTCACGTCGGTAAACCTTTGTTGAATATTTTCTTCTTAAAATAATGCATGGTTTCTCCAACAGGGGCGTAGAAGTATATTTATTCTTGTCAATATCTCTGCTACTAATGGTCCGATTAAAAAAATTCTTCTTTGTTGGATAGAGTCTCCAGGTGACATGTTTTTCATAAAATTTCAAAATTTTCAAATAGTTCACTGACTTTTCGCTATGGGGAGTAATGGTAAATTGGACTTTCCCTGCTTCTAAAACTCCGATTTAAAAAATTCTTTCTGCACCGGATACAGCTCCTGACGGGAAATGTTTTGCACATAATTTCTGATATTTGATAAACAATGGTTTTGCCACCAGGGGACGTAAATGTTAATTTTTGCGTCTGATGTATTTGCAGGAAAATCTGAGCTCCTGAAAGCTCGATTGGAAAAAAGTCTTTCGTAGACCGATACCGCTTTTATCGAAAAGCCTTTAAGCGAATACCTTCTTCTTAAAATAACGCATGGTTTCTTCGCCAGATGGCGTAAACGCATATCTTATTTTTGTCGATATCTCTGCTTCTAAGAGTTCGATCTGAAAAATTCTTTCTTTGTTGTAGAGCTTTTCCGCTGTGAAATGTTTCTCATATAATTAAACATTTTTTCTTAGCGCACAAGTCTGCCACAAGAGTGCGTAAGTTCACGTTTGCGTTTACAACAATATCTGTGGGACTAAAATCCCAATTGAAAAACTTGTCCCTTCGGTTAGTTACTACTAACTATGCAGACTCTTTGTGTGTGTGTATTTTCTTTCCAAAATAGTGCACAATTTCGCCGCTAGGGGCAAATGGTTGATCTTTTTTCTCAATATCACTGCTTTTGCCCGTGCGATTAAAAAAATATTTCAACATCGGATGCTATTTACCTCGTAGAACACTTTAGGCTAGTATATGAGGAATTTTGTAGTTTACAGTTCTGTCGGTGGGCGGTGTTTGTGTGCTTCACTTTGCAGCTGTATCGCCGCTTCTAAAAACACTATTCAGAAATTTCTTTAGTGTATGCCATTCGCTGCACTGGAGATGAGAAGCATTATCCTCTTTAAATAATCCACAGATTTCCTGCTACAGGGCGTAAAGGTCGAAACCTTTTTCTCTCTATCTCTGCTTCAGGAAGATGTATTTGAGAAGTTCTTTTTCCTTAGCATAGCTTTTTCCATGAAGAATAATGTTCGCCTATTTTCAACTTTTCCGTTATGCAAAATTGTTCTGCTAGCAGACGTAGACTTATACTGTATCATGTTTCCTTCTATATTTCTCCTTTTATCTGTTCGATTTGAAAATCTCTTTGTCTCTGGTACCTTCCTTGTTCTATGATAAACTTTTTCTTCGCCATTTCTTAGTTTTCGAAACATGGTTTTTAGCCACTGGTGGATCTAAGTAGATGTTTCTAATTCTGGATGTTTTATTAATTGTTGGAATCGGTTCATTGTTTTCCAATCCAAACAGGTTCCATTGAGTTTGAATAGCTTTGATATACACTGAAGAGCAATTGAATTAGAGATACCTGTTCAGTAACGTTGATCACCACCTTTCGTCCTGATGACGGCGGCGATTCGTCTCTGCATGGACTCGACAAGACACCGGAAGCGTTGGGAAGCCATACGGATCCACGACCCCTGAACAAGCTCCCACAGTTCACGAAGATTTGATGGAGGGAGGTCAGAGCCTCGAAAATCTCTCTCGATGGCTTTCCAGATGTGCTCGATGGGATTGAGGTCAGGTGACCTAGCTGGCCAAGGAAGCGAGGTCACGTCGGTGGAGTGTTCGTCCAACTATTCGGATACAATTCGGGAGCGATGGCACTGTGAATTGTCTTGTTGAAGGATGAGGTCCCAAGTGGGATGTTGAAGACGCACAAACGGGAGAAAATGGTCGTCCAGGATATCCCGGTAACGTTGACCTGTGAGGGACGATGTCACACGTACCAGGGGTCCCATTTCAGTCCACGTAAACAGTTCCCAGACGAGAATGCCACCCCCAACAGCTTGAAGAGTACCCTGCTGGCAAGAAGGATCCATAGCTTCATGTGGTTTGCACCGTACTCGTATCCTGCCATCCGCATGTACCAACGTGAATCTCGACTCATCAGTTCAGGCAACATTTTTCCACATGTCTAGGGTCCAGTGGCGATGTTCCTGCGCCCATGCTAATCTTTGCACTCTGTGATGTGCGGTCAGCAGCGGTACCCTCGTGGGATGATGGCTTCTGTACCCCATAGCGAGGAGATGGTTCTGGATGGTGTGGCTGCTTACACGTTTTTGTGCACCAGCGTTAAATTGCCGAGTGATTTCCTGCACTGTGGCCCGTCTATCCACTGTTACAATGCGAGATAGCCGACGATGACCACACTCATCTACACGCTGTTGTCCACGGCAGTTGGGCCTTGCAGGGATGGTTTTATCTGATTCGATGTACTCACGGTGCACCCGTGACACAGTGGCTCGGGAAAATCCCAGTGCCTGCACGACTTCCGAGATGGAGTGACCCATTCGTCAGGCCCCGACAATTTGCCCACGATCAAATGCGCTTAGATCCTTCGTCTTACCCATACTACGTCGGACTCTTACTGATTCCCGTTGCATCACTCCTTATATTGTCGGATCGCTGCATACGTCATGTCGTTTCCGTTTACAGGGCCGCCCACAGCGCCACATTTGCATAACCCCAGCTGTCTCTAATACAATGCCTTTTCAGTGTATTTATAGTTCGCGTCAGAAGGTATTCAAAAGACGTGCTTATTACATCCGAAAATTCAGTGTCATCTTTCTTGTTTTCTTTTCTGGTCTTATATACATGGTAAACTTTTTCACACTGATATACGTAATTTATACATGGAAATTAATGCAATACAAACATTTGACGTGAATTAGGAACATGAAACAGAGGTTATCACTCTTTTCACGTTTATAAGTGAGTCACAGAAACATTCTCATTGGCCGTCATCGGGAATCGAACCCAGGGTCTTCCAGTTATGCACCAGATATGCTTCCACTGCAGCACAGCGGCCACGAATTCCTCCTGACTCACATACACTAACTGCCAAACCAATTTGGCAGGTTGCTTCTTGGAGCCCCGCACAATGCTGGGGATTCGCCAAAGATGGTAAGCATCTTTGTGAGTTAGGAGGAATTCGAGGCCGCCGTGGTGTAGTGGAAGCATATCCAGTGCGTAAGTGGAAGACCCTGGGTTCGATTCCCGGTGGCGGCCAATGAGACTTTTTCCGTGAATCACTTATAAACGCGGAAAGAGCGATGACCTCTGTTTGATGCACATGGAAATACATTACTTGCAAGAAATTGTTATAATATTTTCTTGAGAAGAAGAGGAAAAGATATACCAAGCAATAATTTAAAATTTTAGATGATAAAATAGGTTGAGATGTACGTGCGCACGTTGGTGTGGACCCCTTACGACGGCTTGACGGAGCCCTCAGAAGTTCTTAAAACATCGCTGGGTGTCAGTCTTTTTTCTCATGTTAGGGATCATAGGTCAGAATTTTACTGAAGTGATTGAAACTATGTTGTAGGTGTGTACGTGAATTTTGGTTATCACCAGTGTAGATCATGGAAATAATAAATTTAATAAAAACTGAAACAAATTATCAAAGCCATCTTCCGAATAAGTACATCAGTTTTGTTGCACATCCTACGGATCGTGGATTGGCCAAAAATGTGAAGCTTGGCAGAAATCAAAATTGAGTGCCCCTGTGGTGCAGTAACCTAAGCGCTTGTCCCTGATCTTTCGTCCGAGTGAGTCCGGGTTAGAGTCCCGAATGAGGGTTGGGTATATTTGTCTTACGACACTGGCTCTGTCTCTTTCCGGGAACCAGTGGCCCTAAATTAGGGACAGGTGACCCATTATAGCCCTTAGAATTGCTGATAGTTGTCGTTAAACTAGTAAACAAAAACGAATAAGAGAAATAAAAATTATTACCTGTGTTTCTAAGCAAATCAAATTTTAGAGTAACTGAGAAGCGTGGCGATATTTTTAATGCTATCGTATCTGGATTTGATATTATCAAACTACCGATACCTAAATTTAGGAAAATTGCAAAGAGTGGTCAGAACCATTGAAAATGATGTGACTGCTACTCTTCATTTTGCGTATCTTATTTTTCGTTTCTGAGCTTAACGATCAACTTGAGAAACTCTTAGGGCTATAAGCGGTCACAGTCTTAATTTAGGGCCACTGGTTTCAGGGAGGTAAGAGAGTTAGCGCCATATGAGAAACACACCACAAATGCTTCACCAGGACTCAGTCCTGGACACATCTACTACAGGTCCTGGATACATCTGTTACGAATAGCCAGGGCCCAGCGCCTTTGCCCTATAAGCGGCCGATCTATCTAAACCTAATGGTGCCCCAACTTTAGTTGCACTCTTCAAGCAAAGATGTTCACATAGCGGCCAGGTTTTACGAAAGCAACGCCATAATCCCATTTACCCTCTATTCTCACTAGTACCGACCAAAAAAGACCGCCCTTCGTTCTCTATTCTCTGCGCCATATCCCAAGGCATGATGGGGAAAGAGTAATCCACCTGACACGAACATCACGACACTAGATACAAACAAGCAACTCAAGCATCTTCTCTCTCATTGCTTAGATTCGCGAACATTGTTGTAGCCTTTTTAGCAAGTAAACAATCAGGAAGAATTAGTCTCAGTCATCCCACTTGTGACGTACCTGCCAGCAGGACGCACACGACATAAAGGCAGATAGCAATCAGAATGAACGTCTGCGTAGCTCAGTTGGTAGAGCGACTTGTTGCGGAATGAGCGGACTCGGGTTCGAATCCCTGCGTAAACCAAAGATGACGGAGAAATTTACTTCGTTATAATGGCGCCC
Organism: Macrothele yani; assembly: GCA_039090855.1. NCBI lineage: Eukaryota > Metazoa > Arthropoda > Arachnida > Araneae > Macrothelidae > Macrothele > Macrothele yani. The sequence goes on along the minus strand of CM076990.1, from coordinate 19,439,282 downwards.
GAACTATTTGGATGACCCGGCCGTTCAAAATCTCGCATTGGTGTGATGTTATTTCCACACCGCGAGATAGGAAAAATCAGAGAATCTATTCTCCAGCGCTTCGAAAAATAAAGGTGTGTGACGTTGCATTCCACACACCAGATTGACTGGGAATTCTCAAGTGTACGTTCTACAGTGGATGGCTTCCTGCAACGATTCATGGTCACGGCTGACCCGTGGGCCATGCCCTCGGCCCTCTTTCGGGGGGGGGGGCGATGTGACGTACCTGCCAGCAGGACGCACACGACATAAAGGCAGATAGCAATCAGAATGAACGTCTGCGTAGCTCAGTTGGTAGAGCGACTTGTTCCGGAATAAGCGGACTCGTGTTCGAATCCCGGCGTAAACCAAAAATGACGGAGAAATTTATTTCGTTATGCACTAAATAACCGCTATGAATAACAAAGCTAAGAGGAAAGTAAATCTTTCTGATGCGCAGGTTCACTTGTTCCAGCCGCGTTCTGCAAACTTCTCAGATAGCTGATAGATTTGTTCAAGCTGATTTCAGCCCATTTTCCTAATCCCGTGTCAATTCGTCCCAGCTTGTTAAAAAGATAGATCACTCGGCTTCCGGGGGATATCTTGTAGATCAGAGAAGCAGCTTGTATCTTATTATTCTATTATATAAGATACTGATGTATTTATTATATATGATATACAATATATATCAGTATCTTATATCAGCAAATATATCACTATCTTATTATCAAAGAAGCATCTTGTGTATCAAAGAAGCAAGTTTGTTGATCGGAGAAGCATCTTGTAAATTAGTATCTTATTATTTTATTATACAAAATACTAATTTATTATATTATATAAGATATGCATATATATGCACATCTTATATAATATAATAAATCGGTTCTGATATAAGATATTGATATATATATGTATCAATATAAGATATATATATATATATATATATATATATATATATATATATATATATATATATATATATATATATCAATATCTTATATCAGAACAAATATAACAATATCTTATATCATCAAATATATCAGTATCTTACCAGAAAAACATCTTGCAGAGCAGAAAAGCAAATTTGTAGATCAGAGAAGCATCCTGTATAGTAGAATCTTATTATTTTATTATATAAAATATTGATTTATTTATTATATAAGATATGCAATATATAATTATACATATATATTGCATATCTCATATATATATATATATATATATATATATATAATTATACATTGCATATCTTATATAATAAATAAATCAATATTTTATATAATAAAATAATAAGATTCTAATATACAGGATGCTTCTCTGATCTACAAATTTGCTTTTCTTCTCTGCAAGATGTTTCTCTGGTAAGATACTGATATATTTGATGATATAAGATATTTATATACTTGTTCTGATATAAGATGTTGATATATTGGAAGAGGAACTACTAAGGATCAAGTGGGACATCGTCGGGCTAAGTGAGGTAAGGAGAAAAGGAGAAGATCTCATTGAACTGAAAAGTGGACATCTCTTCTACTATCGTGGGACAGATACTGGCAGAACTAGTGGTGTTGGATTTATAATAAACAAGAAACTGAAGGATAAAGTCGTAGAAGTTGAAAGTTCGTCTGACAGAGCTGCACGACTCGTTATCCAACTATCGAGAAGATACCAGGCTCAGATTATTCAAACTTATGCACCCACCACAAGTCATCCTGAAGAAGAAATTGAAGAATTTTATGAGGAAATTCGTCATCTAAACAATAAAGGTAAGCAGCACTTGAAGATAATTATGGGAGATTTCAATGCAAAAATAAGGCAACGGCAACAGAATGAAACTTTAGTAGGTAAATTTGGTCACGGCAACTGAAACCTGCGTGGAAATACTCTCGTTGAGTTTGCAGAGGCAGAAAGGTTTTTCATCTTGAACTCCTTCTTCAAGAAAAAGCCACACAGGAAATGGACATGGAGACATCCAAATGGGACGACAAGTGAAATTGATTTTATTATGTGTAACAAAAAATTCGTCATAGAAGACTGCAGTATGCTAAACAAGTTCAACACATGTAGTGACCATAGATTGGTGAGATGTAAGATGCACCTCAACACTAAACTTGAACGTGGCAAGCTCATAAGACAAACAAAATCTATTGACATAACCAACCTTAAAAAACACCATAATACCTTCAAGGTGGAACTGAAGAACAGATTCTCTGTTTTAGAAGGCCTAACATCGGAAGAAGTTGATATTTCTGAAGTTAACAGAAAAGTAACCAAAGCTCTTATGGAAACAGCAACAAAATAAGCTGGGTCCAAGGAGAAGCTGCATGTGAACAAATTATCAGGAAAAACCAAAATGTTGATGCAAAAAAGAAGAGAGATGAGGACAACTAAAGAAGATGTGACTTCCAAAGTGGAATATATAGAGCTAGGCAAGACAGTAAGAAAAAGTATCACTGAAGACGTAAGAAAATTCAACTGTGAACTAGTGAGGAAAGCAATTGAAAACAACCAAAGCCTAAAGATAGCAAAGGGACATCTCCGTAAGGGAAGAAAACAGATTATGGCACTGAGAAAAAGAAGATGATTCTGTAACAAGAAATAGAGGGGAAATTTTGACAAGAGTGAAAGATTTCTACTCCAAATTATATGAAAGGGATGATACATACACTCCAGACATCATGAAAGGTACCAGTACCAGAGTTCCTCCTGTCCTTCCAGCAGAAGTTGCACATGCAATCAAGAACATGAAGCAGGGGAAAGCTCCAGGAGAAGATGGAATTACTGTAGACATCATACAAGAAGCAAGTGGAGAAATCGAAACAGTATTCGCCCAAATTTTCACTCGATGCCTTAATGAAGGGAAGATTCCTGAGGATTGTAGCACCGCTACAATGATCTTGCTACATAAAAAAGGTGACATTGAGGATCTCGGGAACTACAGACCTATCAGCCTCCTTTCACTGGTTTATAAAATCTTCACTAAAGTTCTTTCACACCGCTTGAAGGTAACACTGGACATGGGGCAACCCAGTGAACAAGCTGGATTCAGGAGTGGCTACAGCACAATAGATCATATCCACGTACTGAGAGAACTAATTGAAAGAGCGAGGGAATATGAACTTCCATTGTGCATGGCTTTTATCGATTATGAAAAAGCCTTTGATTCGGTGAAACCATCAGCAGTTACAATGGCTTTGAAATCCTGCGGTATTGAAGATGCATAGATTAATATTATTAATAACATCTATAAAATGCAAGTGCAAAGATTCGGCTGTTTGAAAATACAACACACATAAAAATTGGAAAGGGAGTGAGACAAGGTGACACCATATCTCCGAAGCTCTTTAATGCCACATTGGAGGGTGTCTTTCAGTCGCTGTGTAACGTACCAGGAGATGTGACGTACCTGCCAGAAGGACGCACACGACATAAAGGCAGATAGGAATCAGAACAAATGTCCGCGTAGCTTAATTGGTAGAGCAACTTATTCCGGAATGAGTGGACCCGGGTTCGAACCCCGGCGCGGATAAAAATGACGGAGAAATTCACTTCGTTATAATGGCGCCCGAACTATCCGGATGACCCGACCGTTCAAAATCTCGCATTGGTGTGATGTTATTTCCACACCGCGAGATAGGAAAAATAAGAGAATCCTTTCTCCAGCACTTCGAAAAAAAAAAAATAATAATAAGGGGGAGATGATGTAACGTACCAGGAGATGTGACGTACCTGCCAGAAGGACGCACACGACATAAAGGCAGATAGGCATCAGAACAAATGTCCGCGTAGCTTAATTGGTAGAGCAACGTATTCGGGATTGAGTGAACCCGGGTTCGAACCCCTGCGCTGATAAAAATGACGGAGAAATTCACTTCGTTATAGCTGAGCTGGGAAAACAAGGGGATAAAGAATAATGGAGATTATCTAACCCACCTTCGTTTTGCTGATGACGTAGTCATTTTTGCAACTAGCCCATCGGAGCTGCAGAGTATGATCCAGGAACTTGCTGACAAGAGTAAAGAAGTGGGATTAAAAATGAACTTTCATAAGACAAAAGTGATGTTCAATGCTTTTACGAGAAATGAAGATTTATCGATTGATGGAGAAAAGCTGGAGATAACAGGCACGTACGTTTATCTTGGACAGCAGATATTAAGTGAGGGTCACATTGATCGAGAAATTAATCGGCGTACAAAACTTGCCTGGAGAGCTTTTGGAAGAAAGAACATAATTTTCAAGAGCAATATGCCATTATGTCTTAAAAGAAAAGTGTTTGATCAATGCATCCTTCCAGTACTTACGTATGGTGCAGAGACGTGGACTTTAACTAAAAGAGACATACAAAGGCTGCAGACAACTCAAAAAAGCATGGAGAGGTGCATGCTTGGTGTAACCAGGAGAGATAAGAAGAGGAACTCGTGGATCCGAAAAATGACAAGAGTGGAAGACATCATGATCAGCGTTAAATCCCTGAAATGGCAATGGGCTGGACTTACTGCAAGAAGGACAGACCATCGATGGACTTGAAATTTTAGATTGGATTCCAAGGGACAGGAAAAGACCCAGAAGAAGACCACATGGGAGATGGGTGGATGAAATTCGAAAGTATGCAAGGGTGACATGGAGGAGACTGGCACAAGACAGACTGTTGTGGAGGAAACTTGGAGAGACCTTCGTCCAGCAGTGGATTGATAATGGTTGACGATGATGATGATGATGATGATATCTTGTATCAGCAAATGTATCAGTATCTTATTATCGGAGAAGCATCTTGTAGATCAGAAAAGCAAATTTTAAAGTGGTTAACATTAGTGTCTGTGTAAAAAACACATTCCTTCATTTTGTTACCTATATGACAAGCGCAATGATAAGAGTTATATTCGTTTTTGAAGGAAAAGATTTGCACCTTGTAAACGTATTAAACGAAACTGAAATTCTTTAGCAATGGATATGACATTAGTTCACCATAGCGTTTCATTTGGAAATGATAAATTGAAGAAAAACGCATGTATGAAGATTGCGGAGAGAGGAAAGGTAACCGAAAACATCGCAGCCGTCATTTCGCCTTTCCGAAGTCGGAATTCGTTAAAAATAAGCCAACACACCCTGATGTTTTTGACATTTCTTCCTTCGGTCTGTCATTAAACCACGTGACGCTGTGAAAGACGCCAACCCTTGCTGAGAAGGTATGCTTCGATGGTTTTGATGTTTCCCACATAACGACTGATATTATTTCTAGCATTCGAAAGGAAGATTTCCATTTGGATACTCCCTGTGTATTGATTTTGTTCCTTGGTGATAAAGCAGGGATTATTTACGCTATTCCGTCAGAATTGCATGATGCATGTTGCCTTCTTTTAAGACATCTCCAAGAAATTCAGAAAAGGCAATTTACTTCTGAGAAAAATACTTGGAATTACCACCGAGCGTCACCAGAATGCACTAGAGCACAGGAATCCGTAACAATTGTTAAGTATTTTTAATAGATAATTAGTTTCCAATTGCAATGCGAGTAACTAGAAAACAATAGTGATTCCAGGTAAAATGTACTTTAAGTTGCAAATTACTAAAAAATGCGTTGTAGTAGCGAGAATAAGAAGGAGAGGGGATAATTAATGTTTTGATCACGTTATCTTCTGTATTCCGTTATTATGCTGTATAAATTTCGTTGGTATCAGACGTCTCCTTCTTGGTGTTATTTTTTCACTTTCCGCCAGTGTATTAATACATAGCATGATTTGTAGAGCTCTACCTCTTCTTAGTTATTCGGATTGTATTTCCGTACCTTAATCATCAAATGAAATTTGCTGAGATCTGATCTTTGATATTTGCCTAACTTGTTAGTCAGCAAAATACTTGATTTGCAGAGCTCTGTCATTTTTAGAGTAAACTTGAGTACTTCACTCAATAAAATACTTTCCGTGACCCACCCTTAAATTCTCTGTCGCATTTGAAATACATGATGCAATGAACTTGCAACAGCCAGAATGATGGTTGCCACCCGAGTGCCAAGGTGGTCTAAGCGATGGCTTCTGACCATTCGTCCGAGATGGGTCCGGGTTCGATACCTAGTGAGGCGTGAATGATGTATTTGTCTTACGGCACTGACTCTCTTCCTTCCCTGGAACCAGTGGCCCTAAATTAGGAACGGGTTGCTCATGGTGGTCATTAACCTAAAAAATGGTGGTCCCTTCCCTAAAAAAAGAAAAAAACAGAAAAAAAAAAGGTGGTAGAGCAATTCAACGGAAACTCACGATCAAGTCAGCTAAGGCATTGAAGAGATATGATGAAATTTTCAGAGCAAATGAACTACTGTATTACTACAAACAAAAAATTGCAGGAAATTATTGGTACGGCGTAAAACTCTCTTCTAGCGATACACTCATCGAGGCTTCGAGGAACAGAGTCGCACATCTGCCGGATGGTAGTCTACGGTACTACCCATCTTGCTTTCTACGTTCTCTGTTGTAGGCACAAGTTGCTGGTAAGGCTGGAGAGAGCGTCCAATATGTCACACACACACACATGTTCTACTGGCAACAAAGACCGGAAACTGACTTGTCACAGCGGTATGCCGACATTCTTTAGATATTTTTATTGTACAGTATTTGAACCGGGCGATGTCTTGCGGTAACACGGCACGAGGCGTCTCCGTTACGAAGAAAATAGTTGCTTGTTCCAGAATATCAGTATGTGGCAACGAATCATCAAATTGCTTGTAAGATAGACCAGATATCTATCTCACAAGCAATTTGATGACATCATCCTTAGACAATGTCGTTCGACAATGATTCCTAGAGTGGTGCGCTCACTCAATACCATGTACGAAAACCGAGTCCTTGGCAGAAGCTGGATTCATTTATAAAGACCACCACACTATATCATTGTGTGTGTCAATTATCTAGTGAGTGGTATCCCTCCATATGCTGGTGACGATCGCAGGAAGACAACGCAATGAAAACCGTGCATAAAGTTAAATTTCTGTTAGCGGGAAGAAAGTGGTTCGTAGTGTAATGGACTAAATGCGGACCGACTTTAGTCTCTGCTGATATCAGAGAGCTTCGCTGAAGGTGCAATACAGTCATTCTGTTGGATCAGATAGTCCGATGTACAGCAGTACCGACTTGACTGCTGTGCGCGCATTTATCTAATACTGTTTGATTTCGGCATTGTCGCGGTTCACATATTCCTTTATAATCGACTATTCGATCTCTCGGTGGCCAATAATGCAATACCTCTCGATCTCGCTGAGTTGTCCATACATCTGAGGAAGGAACGTAGGGTCTCAAAGTTCTATGAAGACCAAAAAGCAACCAGAAACCTCACGCAAGTCTAGTTGTTCCTCTGGTGAAGACATAAGGTATTGCATCTCTTTTTTAAGGATTCATGCTGCGTTGGGAATCGCGTAATTCGTTCACTGTATTCCCTTACCAAGCATAGATTAAAAACAGTGACTTACTTTCCAATCCTGTATTTAAAATGTTCACGAGGCAATCTGCCGAATTCAGAACTGGAAACCTATCTCTTATTCTTTTTTTTATTAGAGGTTTCAAGACTACCGTGAGCAACTCAATGGGCTACAAGCAGTCGCCTTCCCTAATTTAGGGCCACTGGTTCCAGAAAAGGGAGAGAGCCAGTGCCGTAAGACAAACACAACATCCATGCCTCACCGAGATTCGAACCCGGACCCCATACGGAGAAATGATCAGAACTTCAAAAGAGCATTTATTTACAAAAAAGACAACATACAAACACAAATTTTCACCGGGAAAAAAAATTGCACAATAACTCACCGGCAACGACAATAACAACACACAATCAATATCGCAATAAACAGAGAGTACTCTACAGGAAGAAGCAGACGACATCAGAGCAAGTTGAACAATAACACACGGCAAGATAAAAAGAAAACAGTTGCACAACAAACAATACATACAGGACAGACCACTAATGAAGCAAGGCGGTAAAGAAAAGTCAGCCGAGTTTGTCAAAACTGTCAAGGGAAAAAAAACACACGCACGGTCCGACAACAAGCTGCAGCCGGAAAAAAACAACACCTGGTAGTTCGGAGAAATGCGTTGACAAATGGCTGTAAGCCGACGAACAACAAAAATTTACATTTAAAGCGTATCTCGCTCACTAAGACCGACAGCAACACAGAGAAAAAAACAACCACTAGAAACTAACACCCCGTACCATTAACACAACACACAAAGCGCAATATTCAAATAACACCAAGAAATTAACACACAATGCACAATACACAAATAGCACCATGAACACAATAAAGAATGCACAATACACAAATAACACCATGAAAACTTTGTGAAAAAGAACACAGGGGTTAAACTTGCAGACAAGCATCACCACCAAATAAATTCGGGTCGAAACAGTGAATTCGCACTGTATCCACAGCACTAACCACAAAAATAAACACCGATTACACAAGACAAAACCAAGAAACACGTCGGTAAGGTTCAGAACCAACACACAAAAAAAAACCCTTCGGTACCACGCGCCAGCAGTACCCGTTCAGCAAGAAAAAAATTAAAACAAAAAAATAAAAACAACCACAACATAAAACACAAAACCGTGCGACAGTAAACTGTGTGAAACCGACGAGTAATAAATATAAAATAGGTGAACGACACCAAAAGCAAACTAGAAAAAACAGCCGACACTTAAGCAACAAAAAACAAAACAAAAACACATCAGACAATGTGCATGCCACAGCAAGAATGCAATCAACATCAACAAAACAACATAAAACACCTAGGTAACAGTAAACAATAAACAGAAAATACCAAAACGCTTAGCCGGCACACAAAAAAGTTTGTCGACCAACGGCTTGAGGCCGACGGAAAATAAAAAAAAAGAAAAGAAAAAGTCAGTAAACGCTACCGACAACAAATTAACGGGAATGTGTGTGCACGGAAAGCAACAAGAAGATAAACTAAAGGAGACACTAACCCACTGACACAGATCTACGGTATGTACAAAAATTATGCACTAAACAAAAAAACACCAATCGAAAAAAATAAATATAAATATAATAAACTCTGGCTATGGGAGGAGAACAATAATACCTGCAGAAACATGAAACCATGACAAATATGGAGACCAGAGAGAGAAAAAGGCAGGCACATCCTGCCGAACCCGCGCCATGTCATACTCAAGTTGGAGGACCGATCTGATGGATGATCGGTACCTCCTGCACAAAAACACCCGGGCCGGATGATAACGCCGGAGAGAAGCTCGATCCACGCTTGAGTGGTAAAACAAATAAATCGTCGACTTCGCTTGGAGAATGATGAATGCACAAACAGAACTGTGGACATCTACAGGGGGAGAATGGCGTCTGAGGAAATAAAAATGGAACATTGTATGAGGACAATGGCAAACTTTGGAAAGAAGGGAAAACATAATCGAAAACAAGGGCTGCAACACCAGACAAGAATCATAGGAATGTGACACATCACCAAGTGTAGAACAAAAGAAGCAAAGCGGGGAAGCCAAATGACGAAAACGATGAAGGGTACGCGGAGTGAGCAACCGACGGTGTAGGTGCAGCCAATGAATGTCCCTGGCTTTCGGGGAAGCCAGGGAAGTCGATGGATCACTCCACGTACCTGGAAGATCTGTAGCTGAAACAGAAGGAATTGCGAATGGAGCTGTGAAATTGGTAAGAAAATGCGAATAAAGAAGCTTGGCTGTAACTTGATGGGGTAAAAATGGAGAATCGTTTAAGTAGAGAAGAAAGGGAAGACTAAGCGACGGGGCGGAAGACTGAATGAGGCCAATAGAATTGACAAGTAAAGGATAAAGACGAATAAGACAGGATTGAATAAGACAGAACTGTGCACGATGCTGAGGGGTATCAAGTAATAGAGGGGAAAGGCGATCAAAAGATTTCCAGTGAAGAGAAGAATCAAAAAGTTGAGAAACCTGAACGACGCCACTTGCAAACCAAGTGGAAAAGTTCAGGTACTGAGAATTTGGAGAACGAAGGGCAGAGGAGAAGAAAAGTGGTTCCGCAAGGAGATCGTTAGTCGAAGCGGGGGGGAGGCGGACTGGACATTAAGGAGTGCCAGAGGGAGAAAACGGTACGGAAAGTAGCGGGAAAGTGATTGGGAATGAGTGGAAAGAGGTCCATGCGGATAAAAGTAGCCAGAGAAAGAAAAGGACTTCGTGGAAAGAGCAAAGTGTCAATTATAGTAATTGAAGAACCACAAGGAAGGGAAAAAATCCTCAAAAAATGTTGGAGATGGAAAGCGTTCGATTTAAGGGACAAATCCGGAAGGGCAAGACCACCAAAAGAAACCGGAAGGACAAGCGTGGATCGATGAACCCAATGTACGACATCCCATATAAAATTTGTAAAAAGACATTGAACGTGACGAAGAAAGAGGGGAGGAGGGAAATGAGCAAACCGAGTATGAGAAAGGGCCGGAAGAAGAAAAGCGGAAAGAAGATGCGACCTGCTAAAAAAAGAAAGAAACGGTTTCAAACGGCGAAAAGGGGCAAGGCGTCGATTCATGTCCTGCACCAAAGGGGACCAAGTGGCGGCAGCAACCGCCACCGGGTTCCCGATGAACACTCCAAGAAGTTTGATGACCGTGGTCGACCACCGGGCACCCCAAGTGCGGTCGCCGCGGGACGACCACGAGCCAGCCCACAAGCCAACAGATTTAGAGGTATTAAGGGCCGCACCTGAAATTGAAGCATACTCAGTATAGGTAGACAAAACAACACCAAAAGCCTGTTGGGAACGTAAAAAAAGAGTAAGGTCGTCCGCATAGGCCGACAAAACCACGCGATGGTGCCGTGTGGAGGCCACACCACGCGGAATGCCTGCCAGCAAACGAGATCGAAGGGAAATAAGAAGTGGTTCAAACGTGAGGGCAAACAGTTGACCCGACAGGGGACAACCCTGCCGGATACCGCTTGCAAAAGGAATAGCAGCCGTCATAAAAGAAGAGGTCCGAACACGAAAGGAAGAATGGGAATATAGATTGGAAAGTGCCTGACAGAAAAGGGAAGGAAAGCCAAAGTGACGAAGAACAGAGAAAAGATAAGAATGATGGACAGAATCGAATGCTTGTTTCTGATCTAGGTTAAAAATAGCGAGAGGTTCAGAAAGACGGGAAGCAAGAGAGTGTAAATCACGGATGGTAGTGATGTTAGTTGCAATCGAACGGGAAGGGATCGTATAAGTTTGGTCAGGATGAATAATAAATTGTAGAACAGGGTTAAGGCGAAGAGCCAGAATTTTTGCAAAGATCTTGTAGTCGGTGTTAAGAATCGAGATGGGGCGCCAGTTAGATAGAAGACCAAGATTACCAGTTTTAGGAATTAGGCGGAGAAGAGCAAAAGCAAAGTCAGAAGAAACGAAAGTCGAAGAAGAAAAGATCGAGTTGAAACAAGCAACGAGAAGAGGAAGCAGAGCAGGAAGAAAGGTTTTATAAAAAAGAAAGTGGAAGACCGTCAGCCCCAGGGGCGGAGCGGTCATTCAGACTAGAAATGGCAAAACGAACCTCCGAGGGAGAGATCGGTGAAACCAAGGAGGGGAAAAAAAGACGGGACCTGAGGAAGATGTGATAATAATGGAGAATTCTCTGCAGGAGGCAGGACCCGCAATCGAAACCGATCAGTGAAGTACTGAAAAGTTCGATCACAGATCTGCACTGGATCAGAAACAGTTGAGCCATCTGGAAGCGAGAGAAAAGAAATGTTGGAACTCAGAGCACGGTGGGATTCAAGATGTCGAAGGTGTTGAAACGGGTCATCATGAAAATGTAACTTGGAAAACTTTAACCGGGTAAGAGACGAAGAAGCAAAGGAAGATAGAATGCTATGAAGTTGTGATTGAAGAGCTGCAAACGATGGATCTGAAGGAGAAAGGAACTGTAGTTTACGGTGAAGAATAGTTAAATCATGAAAGCGGTGAAAACGGGACGAAAAAGAGAACTGACGTGCAAACGATAGGATAGAAAGTTTGGTGGAAAGCCACAGAGCTGCTGGGTCAACCGTGAGAGGAAGTTCAGAAATGGATGAAGAAATAATCGAACGAACTTCGGCCTGAAACGTGGGATCGGAAAGGAGAAAATCATCGAGAGACCAAACCGGGGAGGGGGGACAGAGAAAGAGGACAAAAATATTTCCAGAAGAACAGGACGATAGTCGGAGGAAACAGAAGGATGATGGGTTACTTCAACAAGGGAGGAGTGGAGGAAACTAGAAACATAAAACCGGTCGAGACGAGCCGCAGCATGCGCTAAGGCGGCCGGAGGAAACCATGTGAATTCACGGGACAGAGGGTGGATGGTACGAAATGCGTCAATGAGACAAAAATTACTAACTAGTTGAGACAGTTGGGAGGAAAGGTTAAGGCGACTCTCCCCGGAACCATCACGGTCAAGACCCGGTTGGAGAGTGCAGTTGAAGTCACCACCAATAAGAACGATTTCAGAAGGAGGAATTTGGGAAAGAAGGGAAATCAAATGCGAAAGAAGAGCATCAGCATCAACCGATGATTGTGGCATATGCAAATTGAAAACATGAAAACGACGGGAAAGATCACTAAAGGAGATACCTTGAAAGGAGCCCAGCAGACTCTGTGACTCAACGATATCTGAAAGAAGAGAATGAAACCGAGTACGGAATGCAATCGCTGTACCGGACCCAATGTGCGTCCGGTAGTTGTGATAAAAGCGTAGGGCCAGCGTCTCCAGCAGGAATACCCGGTCGCCAAGGAACAGTTCGTCTCCTGGAAGAGGAGGATATCTGTCCTCAGGAAACGAACGTCCTCGAAGACCAAAGCATTCGCGGCTGAAGACGCAAGGCCTCTACAGTTAAAGCAGAGCACATTTAGGGAAGGCATCACTGGGGCGGCTGCATCCAACCTTCCAGTTCTGCCTTCAAAACTTTAAGTAAATACGCCAACCGGCGAGCGTACTGCTCTGTCCCGGATGGCAGATCAACATTTAATAAGAACTCATGCAGGAACGTCAGTTGGGTTAGCATCTCCGGAAGGTGAGTGAGTTTACTCGCTATACAAGGGAGAGTAATCAATTTCGCCCGTCTGGGGCGAGCAATCAAGGCATACAGATCTGTGAATGAGAGGGGAGTTAAGGGCACCTCAATGTCAGCAAACATAGAGGTGATGTCAACCAGAGAGGGGGCAGGAGAGTCGTCATCAGATTCAGCAAATAAAGTTTCTTCAGAATCGGGATCGGTAACGTCCATGGAATCATCGTTCGGCAAACAGGTAAAACGGTTGTAGATGGAAACTGAAGAAGTAACAGGAGCCGGTCCAGGTGAAGGTGACGAGGATGTAGCCGTCTTCCTGGATTTCTGGCGGTCCGAGGAACTCGCACGACGGTTCGCTGAGCCAGGGAGTTTTGCCTTTTGGTCCGCTGAACCTTGGGGGTGGAGGCCCCTTCAGACGCTGGCAACGGTGGAAATTCCTGCAGGTCAGTGGATGCCGAAGCAACACGGACCACTGGAGGTGATACGACAGAGGTGGAACCAGGAACAGCAGCTGGAACAGATTCAGTGGGGAGGGTGGGGGAAGAATCCGGAGCGGTGGTCAGAGTCTCCGCTGGAACAGCAGCATCAAGTGATTGAGTTGGAACAGTAGCAGCTGTGGAATGTGGGCATGCCGATGCAAGGTGACCTTCACCCTTGCATCGGAAGCACTGGACGCCAGCAAACAGATTGAAAATGTAGGTCCGGGTTTCAGTTATGAGTTCCAGGGTGGTTGGCCGGTTAACTATTGCTTGTGGGGTTGGAAAGAGGACTCGGTATTGACGACGACCGCCCTGAACATGTTTCAGGGGGAGTCGCGAGCAGCAGCTGGGAGGTACTTTGTGGTACCAACCACTCGCCCCATGGTGTTAAGGGCATCAATTAATATCGAGTCAGGCACAGCTGTGGGTACTGGAGACAAGGTGATAGTCACTGGTCTTTGAGCTGCTGCAACTGGTTGGAGATGTACGGAACCAATGTCCAAGCCAAAAGCCAGGATTTTGTCCACCGCCTGTTGATGAGTGAAGTGCACGACAACACCCCCTCCCAAGCGGATAATAGACACAATGCTTTCTCCGGGTACAACTTTAGAAATAGCATTTAAAAATTGGGGGAGGGGGTGTCGCGCAGAGCAGGAACAAATACACTTAAAAGTAAGGCAGACGAAAGTTCCTTACCTTGAGGAGAGTCGAGTGATAATGTTATCCTTAAAGCGGAAGCAACACGTGTAAACTCTGGTCGCGAAGACACAGAAGCACTTTGTAAAGTAGAAGTCGCACTCACAGCCGCGGCGAACGAACGAGACACAGGAATAGAAGAGCTGGGTACCTCTGACCCAGCCTCCGGCACATTTGTAACCAGCGGTACAGTTGGCGACGAAACCACAACACTATTTGACTGAACACCATTCATGGTGGTCACGGAAGATACAGACGACGAAGAAAGTGCAGAGGAAGGAGATATAGACGGGTATATGGCACTCATGCTGGTGGAGGTAGTAGCCAGCCCGGCTACTAACCCTCGCGGCTCGAGCGTTGCAGCTTGCAACACTCAAGAACAGGCAAAAAACGAAAAAATAAGCACGTACAGCTTGTACGCCTCACTACTTGCGAGGAAGGAACACAGGTAATAACAACACACGAACTTTCAAAGAACAAACGCAAAAAAAAAAAAAAAAAAAAAAAACACAAACTTCACACAAAACTTCCAATCTTGGCAGGAGCTCGAAAAAATGCGACTGATCAGGCAGAAGCCATCGCTTAGACCACTGCCTTCAAAATAAACCTTTATTAGTCTAAAAGCAAGGTACATGTGATACGTTTCAGTCACATGGACTGTATTAAAAGAGACGAGGCCAAGAAGTCTCAACTCAAAAGAAAGGAGGACAGAAAACTGGTAACATCAGAACAAGATTGAAATATATACAGATAAAAAAGTAATACAGAAAACAAAAACAAAAAACACACACATCACAAAACCCAAACCCCAGAGGGAGGGAAGAAAACACATTCCAAAGACTAGTACATAGCAGCGCGAACACAAAAGTGACAGGTAAAAAACACAACAACAATACAACACAACACAAATTGACTGACACTGCAAGACAGTTACAAAAGAAACAAAACTGTACTTCTGAAAACATGCAGCAGCGGCCAAAACATGAGTACAAGAAGAACATAAAAAACAAAAAACCGTGCACATAAAGAGGGTGTTAACCAACCGCTATAACTAGAAACGAAATACGAAGCGACGCATGTATGTCAGAAGGAACACTGCACAGAAGAATACATGAATAATAAGGGGAAAAACCGCCGCATAACACAAAATAAATGTAGCCAAAAAGGCACACGAGGTTCACAAAAAAATCGCACTCAATTCAAATTTCATACTCAAAACAAGAAGTCGCGCGTTGACAAACCCCGAAAGCCGACGTGGCGCCATAGAGAGAATCACGCGGAAACAAAATCGCATAGCACCATAACACATTGAAAACAACACAATGTACGTCCAGTCGTGCACGGCAGCAGAAGGCTGGGCCGAGAAAAAATAAAATATTACAGGAAAACCCCGGACAGGAGAAGCACGAAGCAAGACGTAGAACCCTAGCTGGAGTGCAAAGAAGCACAAAAACGAAAACACAAAAACGAAAACACAAAACGTGCACTTAAAACATAATCAAAGACAAAACTGCCCCAAACGACAACTTCACTACACATGTAGTCGCATACAGTCAAGAAAAAAAGCACAAGAGGCACAGTAAAAAAAATGAGCACAAGGCAATTAGAGCGTTGACCAACTCCTTGGGTCAACGTAACACAATAGACAAGATACACACGAGAAGCACACTGTATAGAAAACGAGAGATAAGGCTGAGTACTCAATGAAAAAACACAACGAGACCAGCAGGGCCACACTAAGTAATTCAAAGTTCATAAAAAAAAGCAAAACAAGTGAACATGAAACACAGGGCATGAGAAAAAAAAATTGCTCCCTAAACTGCGGAGCCAACTGAAACACGAAAGTAGAACATACACAAACAAGTAAAAAACAAGATTATCACATTAGCAGTATAGGTAAAATACAATCACAGTATTAAAAAATCTCACACAGGAGCAGAGCGAGTAGGACAGCCGCCATCCGAACAACTAAACAAAACACGTGCAAAAAGCAAGAGCAATTACAAAAACACGGGAATACCACATACAGGAAACACAGTACAAAAAAGATCAGGAACAACAACAAACAAACAAGCACAAAAGAAACACAACACGCCAAAAAAATTTTGCAAAACTAGACAACACAGACTAGCCCAACGGAAAACAACAACACCGAACAAGCATCACACTATACCAAACAATAACAGTGATCACAAACAATTGGTGGCCAACCAGTACAACAAAACACCACAACAAGAAATGCGTTGACCAACAACTGTGGCCGACGAAAACATAGAAACCAAGCACACAAAAATACATAGACAAACAACTCAACAAAAATACCGACACAAAAAACAATTACCGATTGCACAGCACCACCAAGAACCAGAAAAAAATACACACAGAACACAGGAACACAAATGCCCACGGACTCCGGACAGAAAAAAAAGTCAAAGCAACTAGCTGTAAAACATCCAATCACAGCGCAAAACGGCAAGAAAATTCAGACAAAGAGGCCGAGGCCGCTAGTAAGAGGAAAAGTATAGAAAAGCACTATCCAAGAAAGAATATACCGACCAGTAGAATGAGCTAACAAAGCACAGGGGAAAAAACAACAAAAAGACCGGAATCTCAAGGAAGCAAAACAGTACAACATTACCAAAGGGCCATCATAAAAACAAGAAAAAGAAAAACAACAGGATCAGAGGAAAAGAATGAATACAAGGGGAAAAAACCTGCAGCTCAATCAAAAACAGAACAAGACAACAACCCGGAAAAGCAAAAACAAACAAAGTGAAGAAACCAGTACACCAAAACAAAAACAAGAAAAAAACTGATCAAACGAATTGAATCAACCCATGTTCAACCCGAAACCACGGGAGGTGGGGGACCAGGTCGAGAAGAAAGCAGGAACTGCCTGCCGGGCCAGAGCTACCTCGTACTCAAGTTGGATGACGGACTTGATCGAGGAACGAAACCTACGGCACAGAAAAACTCTCGCAGGATGATATCGACGAAGAGCAGGCCGATCAACACTGGCATGATAGTATAAATAAATAGTCAGTTTGGCCTGCAAAATTAAAAACGCGCAAACTGGATTGTGAACAGCAGCGGAAGGATGATGACGGCGAAGAAAATAGTAATGTGAAACAGAGTGAAGGGAAGGACAGACCTTGGAGAGAAGAGCAAACATCAATGAAAAAAGAGGCTGCAAAACTAAACAGGAGTCATATGCGTGATGAACATCACCGAGCGTTGAACAGAAAAAACACAAGGGAGAAGACAGGCGACCAAAACGATGAAGAGTCCGTGGTGTGAGCAAGCGACAATGAAAATGGAGCCAATGAATATCAGTAGCTTTTGGGGAAGCCAGAGAAGTGTGTGAATCGATCCATGTCTGAGAGGTTTCATCAGGTGTCAAAAAAGGAATAGCGAGAGGTGTTCTAAAATAAGTAAGAAAGTGGCGGTACAAGAGTTTTGCAGTAACTTGATGCACCAGAAAGGGAACATCATTCAAATAAACCAGAAAAGGAAGGCAAGGGGACGCCGAAGAAGAAACAATTAACCCATAAGAATTCACGAGGGACGGGTAAAGGCGTTGAAGCTGAATATGAAGCAACCGGAGCTGGGCGCGATGTAACGGAGTGTCAACAAGAGAGGGATCAATTTGGGAAAGAGACTTCCAGCGGAGAGAAGCATCTACAAGTTGGGATACCTGTACCACGCCACTGGCGAACCAGGTGGAGAAGCACAAGTACGGTGAAGAGGGAGAACGGAGTGCAGAAGAGTAAAAGAGAGGTTCCGCAAGCAGATCATTAGTTGAGGTAGGTGGGAGACGGACGGGACATAAGGAATGCCAGATGGGAAAAACGGTGAGATAAGTATCGGGAAAGAGATCTGGAATGAGAGGGAACAGATCCATACGGAGGAAAGTAGCGAGAGTGAGAAACGGACTGCGAGGGAAAAGTAAAGTATCATCAATAGTAATCGATGAAATCTGAGGATGAGAAAAAGAACGGAGAAAGGTCTGAAGATGAATAGCATTAGATTTTTGAAAAAGATCTGGGAGGGCAAGACATCCAAAGGACAGAGGAAGGACGAGAGTAGAACGATGAACCCAGTGAACTTTATTCCAGATGAAATCAGTAATCAAACGTTGAGCAGATTGGAGAAAAATGGGTGAGGGAAAATAAGCGAACCACGAATGTGTCAGAATGGGAAGAAGAAGGGAAGAAACCAGATGTGCTCTGCTAAAAAAGGACAAAAAAGGTGTGAACCGGCAAAAAGGAGCAAGACGGCGATTGAGCTGCTGAACCAAAGGAATCCATGTCGCATCAGCAACCGCCACGGGATTTCCAACGTACACACCAAGAAATTTAATGACCGAGGATGATCAACGGGCACCCCAAGGGTGATCACCGTGTGCCACCCACGATCCGGCCCACAGACCGACAGATTTATACAGATTAAGTTCGGAACCGGAAATTGAAGCATACTCACGATAAGCAGAAAGGACAACACCGAAAGAACGTTCAGTGCGAAGAAAGAGAGTGAGGTCATCAGCATATGCAGACAACACTATGCGGTGGTGACGAGTAGGAGCAATACTGCGAGGAATCACAGAAAACAAACGAGAACGCAGACAAATTAAGAGAGGTTCAAATGCAAGCGAAAACAGTTGACCCGAAAGGGAACAACCCTGCCGGATCCCGTTGTCAAAGGGGATGGTAGCTGTCATGAATGTGGAAGTGCGAATACGGAAAGAAGAGTGAGAGTAAAGATTAATAAGAGCTTGACAGAAAAGAGTAGGAAAGCCAAAATGACGAAGAACAGCAAAGAGATAAGAGTGATTAATGGAGTCAAAAGCTTGTTTCTGATCAATATTAAAAATTGCGAGAGGTTTGGAAAGATGGGAAGCAAGAAAATATAAGTTGCTAATGGTGGAAATGTTGGTAGTAATCGAACGGGAGGGAATAGTGTAAGTTTGATCGGGGTGGATTAAATGCTGCAAGACGGGATTGAGGCGAAAAGCGAGAATTTTAGCAAAGGTTTTGTAGTCAGTATTAAGAATAGAGATAGGACGCCAGTTAGAAAAAAGACCAAGGTTTCCGGTTTTGGGGATGAGACGGAGAATAGCAAAAGTGAAATCAGAAGACTGAAAATTTGAAGAAGTAAAAACGGCATTAAAACAAGCAACTAGAAACGGGAGGAGAGAAGGAAGAAACTTCTTATAAAATGAGAGCAGAAGACCGTCCGCGCCAGGGGAAGAACGGTCATTCAGACTGGAAATTGCAGAGCGGACTTCAGAAGAAGAGATAGGAGAAACAAGAGAATCAAAAAAACAATGTGGAACCTGAGGGAGGACATGAAGAAGAGGGGGAGGTATCTGCAGGAGAAAGGAGTTGGTGTTGAAAACGATCAGAATAATGGGAAAAAGGAAGTTCACAGATACGATAAGGGTCGGTAACTGTAGATCCGTCAGGTAGTGAAAGAAAGAAAATTGTGTTGCTTTTAACATGATACTCCTCAAGGGACTTCAAACTAGAAAAGGGGTCGTCGTGAAACCGCAAGTGAGTGAATTTCAGACGAGTAGGGGCTGATGAAGCAAAGGTAAACAGAATACGACGAAGTTGAGCTTGAAACACGAGAAAAGAAGGATCAGAAGGAGAAGTAGTCTGCAATTTACGACAGAGAACATCAATATCTTGAAAGCGAGAAGTACGGGAAGAGAAAGAAAACTGACGTGCGAAAGAAATAATCGAAATTTTTGTGGAAAGCCACAGAGCCACTGGGTCGTCAGACGAAGAAAGTTGTTGCACAGAAGACGAGATCATAGAGCGAATTTCAGCACAGAAAACAGGATCAGTTAAAACTGAATCGTCGAGCGACCAGACTGGGGAAGGGGGAACAGAGGAAGAATGCAAAAAAAGTTTTAAAAGAACGGGGCGATGATCTGACGAAACGGAAGGATGATGAGTAACTTCAACTAGAGATAAATGGAGAAAACTGGAAACATAGAATCTATCTAGGCGTGCTGCGACACAGCGTGAAGCAGCCGGGGGAACCAGGAAAATTCCTTGGACCGGGCATGGAGGGAACGGAATGCATCAATCAAATCAAAATTAACAACGAGTTGAGTGAGATTGGAAACAAGGTCGGAACGGCTTTCGGTTGAACCATCTCGGTCAAAACCGGGTTGCAAAGTGCAATTGAAATCGCCTGCAACAATGACTGTATCATTTGGATGGAGGGTCGAAAGGATAGAAGAAAGATGTTGGAGGAGAGTTTCTGCATCCGTAGCAGATTGCGGAATATGGATATTGAAAACATGAATACGTTTAGAACAAAAACAAAAAGAAATATGTTGAAAAGAACCTAGCAGACTCTGTGACTCAACAAGATCAGAAAGGGAAGAATTAAAACGCATATGAAATGCTATAGCCGTACCAGACGTGAGATGGGTCCGGTAATTATGATAAAAAATGTACGGCCAGCGTCTCCAGCGGGAACACCCGGTATCCAAGGAACAGTTCGTCTCCTTGAGAAGGAGGATATTAGCCCCCAGGTAACGAACGTCCTCGAAAACCAAAGCATTCGCCGCAGAAGAAGCAAGCCCTCTACAATTAAAGCTAAGTAGTGTTAACAAGGACATCACTGCTAGGTTGCATCCAGCCTTCCAGTTCAGCCCTCAAAATCTTGAGTAAGTAGCCCAGACGGCGAGCATATTGCTCAGTCCCGCCAGGCAAAGTAACATTAGTTATAAATGCATGTAACTGGTTTAGCTGTGCAATCATTTCAGGCAGCAAGTGAAGCTTACTCTTAATGCAAGGTAGTGTGGTCAACTTCGCCTTACGCGGGCGAGTGGTCAATGCATACAGATCAGATAAGGTAATAGGGTGCAAAGGCACCGCAAGTTTTTCAAACATAGTAGAAATGTCAAGAGGTGTAGGAGAATGAGAATCATCGTCAGAGTCAACCATTGCAGTGTCATCAGGATCAGGGGCGACCGTGTCCATAACATCATCATCCTGGAGACATGCGAATCGGTTCGAAACTAGTAATTCAGAATTTGGCTCATGATGGCTAGGTGAACCCGAGGTAGAATGGGCTGGTTTCTTGGACCGTAGACGTTGAGACGAACATGAAGAGCGAGTAGAAACACCAGGTGAGCTGGGGCGTTTACGCTGTGATTTAGGTGCAGACACTTCCAGCGAAGGAAAATCCTCATTGGAGGGCTCCAAACCATCCAGTACGACGACAGGAACTGGGAGGAAGGAACGACTGGAGAAACAGCAGGCAAACTTGATGAAGGTAGAATGTGAGCAGGTGCCTCAGCGGCCTGCACAACATCCGCAGGGGCAGCGGCCACCGGAACGGTAGTAGCTAATGAAGAATCAGATCTAGCACCAGGAGTAGCATGAAGACAAGCAAAAGCGAGATGACCTTGCCCTTTACAGCGGAAGCACTGAACCCCTGCAAAAAGATTAAAAATGTACGTCCGGATATCAGTGACTAATTCTAGAGTTGCAGGGCGTTCCGCAATTGACTGAGAAGTTGGAAAAATAACCCGGTACTGGCGGCGCCCACCCTGCACATGTTTCAGGGGGGAATCACGGGCTGTAGCTGGAAGAATCTTGGTCACCCCCGCAACACGACCCATCGTGTTGAGGGCATCAATCAACAGAGAATCAGGAACAGCCGTTGGTACAGGAGAGAGGGTTACCGTAACTGGTCTTTGGGCTGCAGAGACAGGTTGTAGATGAAAGGACCCAATATCAATCTCATGAACTATAATTAAATCTACTGCTTGCTGGTGGGTGAAGTGAACAACCACCCCTCCACCCAAGCGAATAATGGACACAATGCTTTCGGCTGGAACGACCTTCGACACAGCATGCAGATACTGGAGGAGGGGTGTCACGCAAAGCAGGAATGAAAACACTTAATAATAAGGCAGACGACGATTGCTTACCTTGCGGTGAATCACTTGGAAGAATAATTTTCAACGCCGAAGCTACACGTTTGAAATGTGGTGCAGAATCACTAGAAATATATGAGGTACTTCCCACAGCTTGTGCGAACGATGTTGAAGTAGAACTAGCAGAACCAGGAATATTAGACGCAGCCGGCACACGGATGGCCAGAAGCACAGTCTCTGGAAGTCCTGCAGCACTAGTCGACGCAACATTCCCCGAAGAAGGCACAGAACTAAGAAGCGAAGACATATCAGCAATCAACGAAGCAGCTGTAGACGACAGTGACTTATTCACAATGCTAGTGGATATTCTCGACCACTGGCCCACCAAAACTCATGCGTCGTAACTGACGACACACGAAAATGAAAAAAAAAAAATGAGCACCCACTCGGCACTCAGCCTCACTGCTCGTGAAGCGAAGGTACGAAACACCTGCAACCAAAACACAAAACGACGAAATGCCACAAAAAGAACAAGTAAACAAACGAACGTTGACTTCTACGCAGGAGCCGAAAAAAATGCGACTTGTCTGTTCAACGACCACTGCGCCACAGGGGTGGCAAACCCTTCTTTAAACTTACGAATGTATTCAAGTTACCTTTTCTTTCTTTTTGGTTGAAGGTTTAACGACCACCGTGAGCAACTCAATGGGCTATAAGCAGTCGCCCGTCCCTAATTTAGAGTCACTAGTTCCACCGAACGGAGAGAGCCAATGCCGTATGAAAACAACAGCATCCATGTCTCACCGGGATTCGAACCTGGACCCTTCTGGAACGAATGGTCATGAGCCAGTGCATAGATAACTGCGCCACCGGGGCGGCCAAGTTTCCTTCTTAACAGTTTTTTATCAGGAAATCTGTGATGCGTAATATTTGTTACATATTATTTTTAAAGAATTTTAATTTAAGAGAAGGATTCTGCGTGGCTGAAAGAAAATGTATCAACATTTCTTTCAATCGTAACAAAATGATTTGTCAGAGTGAATTCGCCAAATATGCTTTCAGACATGCATGACTATGTTTTTAGTTCATAATAAGACGCAAAAGGAAAAAAATCCCTGTGGGAAAATGAGATTTAGAATGTTGCGCTTTCACGGTTTGGAATTTGGCGAAAAACTGAAGCCAAGTTTAATGTTTTAAATAAAATATGATTCCCAGAAATGAGTTTTGAGCTTCGGAAAGTCTTCCGAGACGTTTTATTTCTATGTGATTGTCAGTATGTTACGTAATTTTTTTCTTATCTCATCTCAGAATTAAGAAGCGCAAAACAACTGGGAAAATTAAATTCTAGCTTCCTGGCGTTTTTTCGGAGATAGAAATAAATCACATTTGTTAAAGGAAGTATTGAGTTTTATTTAATCGTGTAAATAATATATTGTCGAAAACGGATAAGCAGAACATAAATAACAAATACGTAGGTGATATTTTTTCCAGAATCAAAACCTCAATGCATCTGAGAGTCAGGTTATTCAGCTTCCAGTAATAGTGTTAGAAAATTTCACAAAAACGCAGTTACGGAGAAATCGAAAATTTGAAAATCCATGTTTGCCTTATTTGCATAGACACTTAAAATCTTTTCCGATTTAACTCAGAACCGACTGTGTTCAGAGCTTCAATTAACGCCTATAGAAGACAGCATAATGTTCGTGGATTTGCTCAGATAGAATATTCAGCACTCACGCTTGTAAATAAAGTAATGCTCTCATGCAAATAAAGAATCACTTACTCGTGTCAGTTTACAGCAACACTTTGTGCTCTGGAAAGATTTACCTTAGAATAAAGACAAATATTAGTCTCCTAAAAGTAGTTTTTTATGTTATGTCGCCATTCGAAAATGCCTTTTCTATCTCCGCCAGGTTAGTGAAAAAACACATTTTAGGTTAATATTGAATATTTACGTGTCATTGCTCCTTATGAAGGTGACTCAGAACCCGGCGAAACGCTGGTTGACTAGAAAAACAAAATATTTGAGAGTAACTTTGTATTTCCAAGGCATTGGATTGAAATGAGATTTTAGTAGTGAGATGGTACATACCAAGGACATAAGTGATTACAATATCACAGTGGCAGGACGATTTCCCGCGGAAATACGGTACACATTCCGGTCAGAGTTAGTATCGCGTCGGACCGCCTCGTGCTCACATACATCCTATGATACGGTCCGGCATGGAGTCAAAAGAGACGCCACATGTTATCCAAGGACAGATTGGTACACACTTCTTGCAACTGAAGCTCTAAATCACGAACACTGGGACATGTGGAAAGCTTGCGTACCCATCTAGTCCAACACGTGTTCGATGGGCGAAAGATCAGGCGATCTTGTAGGCCACGGAAGCGTCGAAGCATGACGTAGACATTCCTGCTAAACCCGAGCCGTGTGCGTACGGACGTCATCTTGCTGGGAAAAAGCCCCGGGTCGCCTCGCCAGGAGTCGCAGGATCTCCTGTACGTAGTGTTGGGCTGTCAAGTCTTTGGATCACTGCGAGCGAAGTACGGCTGTCATACGCGATGGCTCCCCAGACCATCACACTTGTAGTTCGAGACGTATGCCACTGTACACTGAGTTTGGTATTGTAGCGCTCACTTGGGGTCCTCCCCACTTTTACACGGTGGTCGTCCGTTCCCATACATAAGCGGGATTCGTTGCTGAGCACTATACGTCGCCCGTCCGTAGTATTCCACGTTGATCGCTGCTGACAACACAGCAATCGATGCCGACAATGGTCAGGTGTTAATGGCAAAAAACAGGGCCGTCAAGAGAGCAGATTCGTCTCTGCCAGGCGTCTGGAAATGGTTCTGTCGGAAACAGGAGTTCCTTGTACAGCCGCCACATATCTCTGGATATTGGACAAGGACGTCGTTGTATCTGTGCGTTCCGTTCTCACGATCCCACGGTCCTCTCTGCTGGTGGTGTGTGTGGGTCGTTCAGAGTCAGTCCGCCGTGTCCGGGTGTCTTCCCGTGTCCATTGCTCCGAAACAGATCGTACCATACTGTCCGACCGGTCCAAATGGCGACCGATTCGGAGCGCCGGCCACCTGCCTCTCTCAACCCGACGATACAGCCTCGTTCAAACTCAGTCAGTTGCCCGTACACACATCTACGGTGGTTCCTCGTCATGTCTATCGCTCAGGGATCTCACCTGACTCTTACCGTACACTTTGACACGAATGTGGAATCCCATGCGGGGCGCCTTATAAGCCCCAAGGATTTCAATTGCAACGCCAGTTTTGGACGCTCGGGCATGCGGAATCACACGAAACTTTAATCAGTTGCATGTCTGCCCTCCTCGAGGCTATTCGCCCAGTTTCGCATTAATCACACTGGGTTTTTTTGGTGCGCGGATTTTTATGACAATGAGTGTATATACATCCCCATTATTACCGTCTGAGAAGTCTCTACTTTGCACACTGTTTCCACAGAACCGTACATCCGCAATAGACACGTGCCACCGATCCTGTTAATGACCACCTTCTAGCCTGGTGTCATAGAGGAACTGTGGTGCCTCCCGTCGCTCGTTCTGCACATACGTCACCTTATCTATATGTGTGGTATAGAGCGGCTCGAACGTTTTTGCACTGTAAAGAATAAATGGTTTGAATTCACAGAAAATTCTTGAAAACAACAACCTGCAAAGCTTCCATTAGGTCTCGGTCTTTTAATGAAATTTCATTTTTCCTTTTCTTGTAACTTCGGTAATTTGAGAAACTTTCCATGTCGGTAATTCCGTTTACTCCAGAAAAGTCTGCTTCGGGTTTTTCCGTATTTTTACAGAAATTCGGCAAAACTTTCGATTTTGACTTGTTCTGCCTTATTAGCAGATTCTACTTTCCTGGAGTACGAAGTTAACGCACCCTTTCTCTTTGCTCCTGATGGGGTTCGAACCGGATACGTCTCCAACGGCAGCCATGCGTGCAACCGATTGAACTAGAATGACACATAACGCCTAGTCCCGTATAAGGTAGAAATTACTGTGGATTAGAGTCGCGCGATGATGAAATGCTTTCCGCTATTAATGCGGGGACATTAATCATTTTACTTTCTGTTAGAGCTTATTACTTTTCTGAATAAGTTTATAACAACAATTTTTTCATAAGAGGAGGTTACTAATTACCGTTTTTTTTTCATCGTGATTTTTCGAAACAACACAATGCTTTGAAGCTTGTAATTTTTTAAAGGAACAATGACTTTCACTTATGCTTAAGAAGAGGTGAAATGTATTGCTTTATAGTATTATTTCACAAAACCTCTAAATATAAAATTTATTCTTGACAGTTGTAATAGCACTTGTCTCAAGGGCTCCCCAGAGATACACAAACACCACACAATCACCTGTAGAATTATTTAAGTACCCGGTTTCTTACAGTAACACAATATACAATAACTGGAGCACCAAATGGGAGAAAAGGGAAAGGAATATCCCGTACCACAATAAAAAAAAATTATGCGATATGCTATCCAGAATATCCTATCTCTCTACAGAACTTCAGAATCAGATACTCTGACAGATGATTGAAATTTAATAAGTTCAAATATTCCTATCTCTCTACAGAACTTCAGAATCAGATACTCTGACAGATGATTGAAATTTATTAAGTTCAAATACTCCCGCGAATCGCTCCTGTTACCGAACATTTTCCGTCATATGGATATGAAAATAGTGAGAAGATAATTTTTACGTTAGTACACGAAAGGAATTGTGGAAACGTTTCCAAAAATTAAGAATTTTCCTGGCGTTAGAAAAATCCGTGAAAGGTTTTTTCGTCATTTCACAGAAAGGTTGCATCAGGAATATTGCTACATTAATTGACGAAAGGTATCACGCGAAATGGCTTGTGAATTTCAGAATTGCTTTTAAACTGTGGATACCCAAAAGATTAAAAAAACTGTAAAAAAATCGAACTGTCGAAAAGGCTGTTTCGTTCCTTTGGCCACCCAAAAGATTTAAAAGATTGTAAAATAAATCGAACTGTCGAAAAGGCTGTTCCGCTTTATTTATTTATTTATTTTTCTACTGAAAGATTTTAAAAATTGTAAAAAGAAATCGAACTGACGAAAAGTCTGTTTTATCTTAAGAAATTCTGTGAATAAAGAGACGTAAAACTTTATAAAAAAAATTGAACTGCATATAAGGGTGTCCGCTAGGCACTGGCATAAACAAAACTTATCGATTTAATACTATAAGCTTAAGTGCAGAAAAACAGAATTCATTTCATATTGTGACAAAGGTATTGTTTCTCTAGGAGACGAATTAAAGCGCACATTTTTGCAGCACCCTTAGAAATTTTCTCAGTTGTTCTTAACCGTGAATGAAACAAGAGAGAGAGAAAGAGAGCAGTACATTTATTTTCGACTTATATAAGAAGATCCTAATAGTCCACTTACATTCGCTGAAGTTGACGCTAATTTTCACGTAACTGAGACCATCTTTTTTTAAAAGGAAGAATCAAGAATGTCTTTTATTTTTTTTGTTTTCTGAAATCCCTGCCATTTTGCATGCATGCGCGAGTGTTTGTGCGCTTTTGAAAGCACGCCGCTCGATCGCTGTAAGGAAGAAGCTGGGTAATTATTTATTTAAATTCGTGCCAGCAAGGAGAGATGACAAATGTTGAGAAAGAGTAAAGGTCACACACACACACCAATTAATAGAAACAACACAACGATCTGTGCTCCGCACAAAAATTAAGATTTGCCCCGGCGACTGTTGCGAATTTAAATTTTACACCAGTCGCAAAATTTTTAAAACATTTCACGAGCTTTACTTAATTACTTTTCCGACAATGAAGAGGATTCTTTTATGGCTCTAAAACGGCAATTTAACTCGGGGCTAATCTACCTCTGATTATCACTCCTGTGAGAGGGCGCAGCAAACTTCGGAGAAAATCGATTTAGCGCAAGATGCGGGGAAAAGAAATGTGTTCTTTTCTTTTACGTTCAGCGAAATTTGTAGTGGCAGCAAAAAAGGATGATTTGGTATCATCATAAGTATAAAAAAGTATTCAAACGGTGAAAATACGAAGTATTTTATGTGGCGTTTTACATTCAGTGAGTACTTCTAACACTTGTATTTTATCATTTTGTCTCCACCTTTTTGCTGACTCCAAAAAGTTTTACCTTTTGAAACAGGATACCTTCTGAAACAAGTTTTTTGTGTGGGAGAAAGAAAGACTTACGTGTTTTGAATAAAAAAATAGAATGTTATGACGCATACACTAATTTAACCGTCGTTTTGTAGTTGTTTTTCTGTACGTACATTTTGAGTTTGTTCTCTTTTAGCGTTTCACCCTTCGCGTTGTAATTTCTCACTCAATGAATGCTATGTGGCAACAATCTTGAGATCAGGGGGAATGACGTGTGCTTGTTGATAAGATAAGAACTAGTTATATAATGTTAGTAGCTAGCAGGAGGCCATCTTAAGTTTTAAGCAGTCTTTTTGATGTCTATCAAATTCAGTGATGTTAACATATATTAGGTGTACAAATAAGTCTTAAAGCGTTTTAAGATAACTCAACATGAAATTTGAAAGAAAACAACAATTCCTTTACGAATCAAAATATGCGCCGTCATTGTCTATCACCTTGCGCCATCGGTGGAGCAGCTGACGGATTTCAGCCATGAGGAATACTTCGTCGTGTGACGTGATGAAGTCATCAACCCATTTTTGCACTTCGTCACATGTCCGGAACCGTACAGCAGATAAAAAATGTTGCATCGATCAGAACAAATGATACTCTGAAGGGGCTGTGTTGGGACTATACGCCTGGTGCTCCAAAATTTTCCAGCCAAGCGTAAATAACGTTTCCTTGACCGATTTCGTGACATGCGGCCTAGCGTTGCCATGCAGTAATTTCACGGGACGCAATCCTTTGCCTGTGAATAGACGTTTCCTACAGATTTCCTGGTTCAATCGCAGCAATTGTTGCTTGTAGCTATCAGCAGTAACAGTTTGACCTTGTTCCAATGGTTCATAATAGAGCACACCCTTCATATCCCACCAGATGCACAGGAGTGAATATTGCGTTTCGGTGAGGGAATATTGCGTTTCGGTGAGGGAATATTGCGTTTCGGTAAGGAAATATTGCGTTTTGGTGTCGAAGTCGTTGCTTCACCGGGGTCTGCCTAGTGTTTTTTTTGCGTTTGGGATTGTCGTGCCATATCCAGTTTTCATCACCCGTAACGATTTTTCCCAGGAAAGATTTTCTGTGTTTTTTATTCAACAAATTCAAACACTTCGCGACACGCTATTCCATGTTCCTCTGGCTCAGGTCATGTGGCACCCATTTTCCTTCTTTCTGAATATTTCCCATTGCATGTAAACGACTGGAAATGGTTTGTTGAGTCACTCTCAGTTCTTGAGCTAGTCTTCATCCAGCAAAGCTTGCGGTTCTTCATGTGCAACCTTCTGCGGGGCGCCACTACTTTCTCAATCGGTAACATCAAAATCACCTGCTTTAAACCGTCTAAACCAAAACTCGCACGTGCTTTTCGATACAATATTCTTCTCCAGAACAGAACAGATCAATGCACATGCTTTCGCAGTATTTTTTTTTTTTTTATGAAATTCGTAACGAATGCAGTGTCGAATAAATGCAGTATCGCTTGCCATCTTTCACCTACCGACGTGCAAGTGTGTTTGACTGTTGGGTAAACTTCTGTGTCACATTTTACATTCTGAACCAGTTACGGTCACATGACAACAATGCGGTGGAATGTCGGATAGGTAAATTAGCGGTATATGTCACACAAAGTACGCTTTAAAATTTATTTGTACACCTAATATTTCGTGTTAGTGTTTTAATTAATCGACGGTTCTGATTATTATTTAGTTAGATTAAGTTAATGTTGCTATTGAAGAGTAGTTTCAGTTCGTCATTGGTGAAGTGCCTACGTAGTATTGAATTAACAAAAGACGAACTATAAGTAACTATTTGCTTGAAGTTTACTTGAGTAACATCTGTGTATCAATGAATGAAACACGGGATTACACCATTGTACAATACAAATTTGGAAGATGTGAATCCGTTTATTGGTGTAAATATGACATGGATATTAAGTCAGGTATTAACCGAAAACTTGGAAATTTCGTCGTCCTGGAGAGCGAATCGAGCCCACGTCTCCTGGATAGCGCCCGAGTATGCTAACCACTACACCACCCAGAACGACCAAGTTTCAAGTTTCCGACATACATCCATGTCATACATCCATGTCAACATCCATGTCATATTTACATCAATAAACGGATTCACGTCTTCTAACATCTGTGTAGTTAAGCTATCCAAGGTTGCACTTAATTAAAGTAAATCGCTTAGAAGAAAAATCTCCATGTAGTGTTCCTTAAATTACATATACATGTTTAAACATCGAGTAATATTACAATGTGCACTGAACACTTAATGAATTACGACTACCTAACTGAACCCTTCTTTTCGACCTGGCATCGAATCCACAAAATGTCTATACAGTTGTGGTTAGATGACGCCAAACTCTTTGTATTGGAGCCCAGAGTCCCGGTATAAAGTAGAGGGATGTGTCCCACTGCATCACCTGGAGTTCAACAACATCCAACAGACGTTCAATTGCGTAGAGATCAGGTGGGACCAATCGAGATGTCTCATATGGGTACCGTGTTCGTCACATCATTCTTGCACAAGATGGGATAGATGACAAAGTACATTAGTTTCCCAGAAGAACCCATCTCCTCTGTGGGTGGAGGTACCACACTGTGGGGTGTACATGGCCCGCAAGAAATCTCTAGTAGTAACCGAAGTCCATACGTTGCTGAACCTGCACCCAGAGGTTACAGTTTATGCCAAACATTCCCTGTATCATACAACCGCCCACCGGCCTGGATAGTCGCTGTCATGCATGAGGAATCCTTACCCTAATGCTCCTCACGCTAAATACGTATTGTACCATCTGCTTAATGGGATATATATCATGATTCATCGGGCCAACAAACCTGATTCCAATCTTTTATCGTCCAATCCTCATGTTTTTTTATCACCAGGAGAGTTGTTTACGTTTGTTTATTGTGTTTAGAAGAGGGTGGCGTTGTAGAATAATCATTAATTCATTGTATTAGGGTTGTCGGAAAAGTCATGGCGTATTTTGGCACCCGATGGCGGTTGGGCGGTTTTGGAAGTACTAGAGGAATGTGCAGCTCTGTTATCGCTATGGCATTTGACAGGTGCCAGTTCTAGCTGCAGTCTAAAAGAAATAGTGAGCGATTTGGTTGACTTGCGGAGATTTAACATTAAGTTGAAGATGGAAGACCAAACTGTGCATTTTCTTTATAGTTTACTGTTTTACTTCCGTAAAGGAAAGAACGCGCGTCAAGCTTGTGAAAAGTTGCATAAAGTGTGCGGTGATAATGCTCTACAAGAACGTCAGTGCCAGCGGTGGTTCGCAAAATTCCGTGCTGGTGATTTTAACCTCAACGATGCTTCTCGGTTCGGGAGGCCAACCGAGGTTGATGACGAATAAATCAAGGCATTGATTGAGTCAAACCCACGTTACACGACACGAGATATTGCAGACACATTGCACATCCATCATTCAAGCATTCACGACCACCTGAAGAAGCTGGGATACGTAAGCAAGCTTAATGTGTGGGTTCCTCATTAACTCAAAGAAGCTCAATGGACGGCGCGTATAAACATCTGCAATATCTCATTAAACGTGAAGAAAACGAGCTTTTTTGAAGCGACTGATAACTGGTGACGAAAAGTGGATTGTGTACAACAATGTGCTGCGCAAACGGTCTTGGTCCCGACGTGCTACTTTGCCTCAAACGACATCCAAAACAGACATTCATCAGCGGAAGGTTCTGGTCTCAGTGTGGTGGGATTTTAAAGGTGTCGTATTTTTTGAGCTCCTACCACGGAACAAAGCAATCAATTCGAATGTGTACTGTCGGCAATTGGACATTTTGAACAAATCCATCATCCAGAAACGTCCAGAGCTCGTGTATCGTAAAGGTGTTGTGTTCCATCACGACAACGCGAGACCACACACAAGTTTGATCACCCACCAAAAATTATTGGAGCTTGGGTTGGATGTGTTGCCACATCCATAATACTCACCTGACCTTGTGCCGTCAGACTTCCACTTGTTTCGCTCTCTTCAACAGTCCTTGCGTGGTATAACGTTAAATTCAGATGAGGCTGTAAATCAGCATCTTGTACAGTTTTTCGCCTCGAAAGACAGGTCCTTCTATAAACGAGGCATTCTGTAGCTCACTGAAAGAAGGCAAAAGGTTATAGAACAAAACGGTCATTATATCATTGATTGATCTTTGTTCTTTCTATCAATAAATGACCTTTGCAAAACATGGCTAAAATACGTCACGACTTTTCCGACAACCCAATAGTAACTATTATCCTAACGTTAAGTTTTCTTTCGTGTAAATCACGAACTCTGAGCTTGTTAGGTTTACCTTAACGCCAGCTATTAGCTTCACCGTAATACACTATCTACCAACAAGTAATTGGACACCTCTGCAATCGAGGATATCTATGGTCCTGATACACGTCACGGCCGCCGCCGTTAAATATCATGTGGGAAACAACAACGCAACCAGTCGCATGCAAGATGCCACGCAGTTCGGAGCTCTCTGATTTCGAGAAAGGTGTAATCGTCGGGTATCACAGAAATGGCCGATCCATACGTGACATATCCCGCGAGTTGAAGTACTCAAAATCGACAGTCGCCTACGTGACTTGTAACGTATACTCTATATTCACTTTCCTTTTGATTTTACTATCTCTGGTTATTTTATTTTACTATGTAAATTATCTTCCTACTGAACGGAATATTATTTCACCCGCTGAATGAGATCTGGCAATGAGTGTAAGTCATGACGTGGTGGTAGCTCGTATATAGGCGCGTTCATCGAGAAGTGTGGGTTGAGTTGTGTAGTTGCGTTGTAGTTGGAGTTGTGTGGTGTTGCGTTGTAGTTGTGTTGGAGTTGAGGGTGGTTGGTGGTGTGTTGCGTTGTAGTTGGAGTTGTGTGGTGTTGCGTTGTAGTTGTGTTGGAGTTGAGGGTGGTTGGTGGTGTGTTGCGTTGCGTTGCAGTGTGTTGTTATGTAGTAGTGATATATGAGTGCCTTAGTTGACCAGGAGTCATCATAATAAACAAGTTGTTCTGTAAGTTCAGTCTTTTTCAATTCTTAGTTTTGTTAGACCTCTGTCTGGCTGTTAGGTTTATGACTTTGATTACTTAATATAAATAACCAGCGTTGAGACTTTGTTTAAGTTCATAATTAACGAGTAACAACACCCTTTTGGGAATTCATTATTTTGAAGCGTAGAGCATTATTCATTCATAATAATTAGCTTAGCAAAAAGATAAACAAAGCTAATTCATTATAATTGGCGCCCCAACTTTTCTCGAACACGAGATCCTGACTATTATTACCCATGGCTTCCTTACCTGAGACAACTGCAAATTTCCACCATCCGGCAAGTCTCGAGGGTAATGGTGTTTGTTTGGACAATTTGTACGAAGCCTGTGGCTCTGACTTGGATATGAATAATCTACACATACCCAAGCATTCTTCACCATCTCGTAATGCACCAGCTTCTTATCACTCTGAGTCGCGGGTCGTAGCTGAGGGAATTCAATCCTCTCAGCGAAGCAGAATGCTTGCCCATTACGTGCCGCATGCAGGAACAATTAATTTCAATGGTTTAGAGGGGTCTTTAAAGTTCCTCGAAGATCTGGAAGACCATTTTGACTTATATAATATTCCGGAAGACTGCAAGGTCCAAATTGCCGGAACTTGCTTGAGAGATACCGCCAAGACCTGGTATCGGCAGTGGCGAGGGTCGAACCCGGATTCTCATTATGAGAATTTCCGTGCAGAATTCTTGGAGGTCTTTCCTTTCGGCCTCAGTCGAGCTAGCCTTGCTCAACAGCTGTTTTCTCGTCAGCAGGGTCCCAATGATAGCCCTGTTGCATTTGCGTTGGAAACTACACGCCTATATAATCTATGGGATCCACATGCCAGTCATGTTGACATGTTGGATACCCTCGTACAGCAGCTCGACCCATTCTTGCAAGATTTTCTTGAGGTTCGACACCCTACCACTATTCATGAATGCCTTCGCCTCATACGCACGTATGAAGAGCGACATGGCAAACATGCTGCAACTCACCATGCTCGGGCACCCCGCGAGGCTTATTCCGAAAACCCTCAGCGGCATAATAGACAAAACTTTCAGCGCGAGCATACACACGTGCCCACCCAAGCTTCATACGTTCCACCACACAGAAGAGTGGCGAACCAGCAACGAGTTTCGGAGCAAGCTACGGGGTATCGTCATAATGCACAGTATGCTCGACCCCGTTCCACTCAGCAGCATTCGGAACGTTATCATGCTCAGGGCAATAATAATTTTTCTGCCCGTGCTGAGGGCAGACGTAACGAAAATGAAAATCTCAACAGACACGCGGAGTTCCCGACGCAGGGTGCACGCAATTTTCCTTATCGTGAAAATTTTCCCGATACCCGGCAGGGTCGAGGTTTCCGACCACATGATAACACCACCAGAATTCCTTTAAACTTCCACAGGAAGTAGACGAAGGGTCGGTCCTGCTTCCTGATACCAAACATCCTGACCCTAAAACAGTATTAGTGACTGTTCAAACTCCTCAGTTGCCTGATGTATTCTTGACACTTGAAGACATTATTGTCGAGACAAAGTTCGACACTGGGTCGGAGATATCAGCCCTAAATACAAAGTTTTGCAATGATGTTTTTTCGGCAATACATGTTCAGCCGGCAACGCAGTATTTGCGAGGTGCAAATAACGAAATCTTCAGTATTTCAGGAACTGTCACATTATCTTTAGGGCTGGGAAAAGCTCGATTTACACATTCTTTCCTGCTTATAGACGAGCTACCCGTGAAATGTCTCATGGGTATGGACTTTATTAACAAGTTTCAAATAACTTTGAATTTTGTACAACATGTGATTTCCTTTCCGGAACCTGTCGAAATGATTCCGACGGTTCCTGTAGATATTACGAGTTTATTGTTGAGTGACCAATTGAATGAGGGGCAACGAGACCAGCTTTCTCTCCTTTTACAGGAAAGCCCTGGTTTATTTTCGGATCAACCTGGTTTCACACAGGTGGTTTATCATGTTATTGACACTGATGGTTCGAAACCCATTGCGACGAAACCTTACCCTTGTGCTCCACATAAAAAACAGGAAATGCAACGTCAAATTGCGGAAATGATTAAGCAGGGCATAATCAGGGAATCAACAAGCGCCTGGGCGGCTCCTGCCTTCTTGGTTCCAAAGAAACAACCAAATGAATTTCGTTTCGTGACAGATTTTCGCAAGCTCAACCAAGTCACAAAAACAATCAATTATCCCCTACCTGTCATGTCACATATTCTAAATGACTTGTCGTCAACCAAATGGATGTCAACTTTGGATTTGGCGAGTGGATATTGGCAGGTGGCAGTACATCCGGACTCGGTCGATAAAACAGGCTTTGTGACTCCTTTTGGGGCCTATGAATATTTACGTATGCCTTTTGGTTTAGCTTCTGCACCTGCTACTTTCCAAAAGCTTATGGACACGGTTCTCAGACCTGTCCTGGGTCCCCATGTGCATGTCTATTTGGATGATATTATTATCACATCAGAGACTTTTGACGAGCACCTTTCTCTGCTCAAACAGGTGTTCCAACTTATATACAATGCTGGCTTGACGTTAAAACCTAGTAAATGCCAGATAGCGAGGGACGAGATTGTATATCTGGGGTTGAAAATTACTCCCCACGGCTTATTCACTGATAATGAAAAAATTAGGCCTATTGCTGACTTTCCTCGGCCTAAAACAGCAAAAGAACTATCCCGCTTTCTGGGAATGACCGGATGGTATCAGCAGTTCGTCCCCGCTTATGCTACAATATGTGAGCCATTGTATGCTTTAAAGCGTAAATACAAGAAGTTTATTTGGACACCTGAAGCTAACGCTGCATTCGAAACACTGAAGTCTGCATTGACTCAGCCTCCGGTGTTGGCTTTCCCGGATCATTCTAAAGAATTTGATATTTATACTGAT
This sequence comes from Macrothele yani, assembly GCA_039090855.1. Classification (NCBI taxonomy): domain Eukaryota; kingdom Metazoa; phylum Arthropoda; class Arachnida; order Araneae; family Macrothelidae; genus Macrothele; species Macrothele yani. The sequence continues at coordinate 19,403,030 of CM076990.1, read as the reverse complement.
GCATCCGGAGTTGGTCTTGGTTGCGTTTTGTCACAAGCTGGGCATCCAATAGCTTTTGCGTCTCGTACTTTAGCCAAAGCTGAACGCAATTATTCAGCTACGGAACGTGAATGTCTTGCTGTTGTGTATGCACTGAATAAATTTCAATGTTATCTTAACGAATTGACAGTTAACATAATTACGGATCATTCTGCCCTTCAGTATTTGAATTCTGCTAAACACCTATCTCAAAGACTTATGAAGTGGGCTCTGAAGTTACAAGAGAGCAATATCAAAATTTCGTATCAGCCAGGTAATAAGAATCAATTACCGGACGCATTATCTCGCGTTCCGATTAGTGGGGTCCCCACCGAAACTACTCCTGGATGTCAGCCTTTACTTCTGATAGCTGATATCACATCCAGAGAGCAGATAATGGCAGAATTAATAAATGATCCAGATTTTGGGGATATTTACAATTTTTTGCTTGCGGGTTCGCCCCTACCAGGTGATCCTTCTCTGGCTGGAAGGTCACAACATTTTGAAGTAATAGAGGGTCTTCTTTATTATACAAAGTCTCGGACTACTAGGGCAGAGTTTCGCCCATGTATTCCGCGAACCCTTAGAATGGCTCTTTTAAATGAATTTCATGACAAACCTCTTGCAGGCCATTTAGGTATTCGCAAGACCCGTTGTAAATTGCGGGATGTTGCCTATTGGCCTGGCATGTACCAAAGCGTGCTCGCATACGTTCAATCATGTCACTTGTGTCAGATTAATAATTATCGTAATGTAAGACCGGCCGGTCACTTGAAATCTAGTTCAAGTTCTCATGTATTTGATATTATTTCCATAGATTTATTGGGACCTTATCCATTATCTGTTAAAAATAAAGCTCGTTATGTTTTAGTACTAACTGATAATTTTTCTAAATGGGTTGAAGTTTTTCCCATTAAAGCCGCTACGGCTGAGATTATTTGTAATGTCTTAGTTAATGAAGTATTTTCTAGATATGGTGCACCTAATAAAGTAGTTTCGGATAATGGTCCTCAATTTATTTCTGACATTTTTGAAAGAATGTGTGCGAGACTACACATTAAACACAAATTCATTTCCCCATATCATCCCCAGAGTAATCCTGCAGAACGCGTTAACCGAACGCTAGTGAAAATGATTGCGACTTTCGCAATGGACCACCATGAAAGATGGGATGACCATTTAGAACTTTTTTGCGTTCGCCCTCCGCTCGTCTGTCCACGAGTCTACTAAAATTACTCCTGCAGAACTTTTTCTGGGTCGCAAAATTAAAACCCCTTTTGAAAATTTAACGGGGATTATCGACAGAATTAAACCAGCTACCAACTCCGCAATCAGTACACATTATGGCAGAAAAAGCTCGTATTGCAATGCTAGGAGCACAAGCGGCTCAAGCACGATATTATAATTCTAGGCGTAGGGAACCAGATCTTGTCGTTGGAGATCTCACTCTCGTGGAAACGCACTTCCAGTCTTCTGTTTCGCATACTTTAGTAAAGAAATTTGCACCCAGCTACGAAGGTCCATATCGGGTGGCAAATGTCTTTGAAAATAATATTGTTCTGGAGAAACCGAACAACAATTTTCAATATGTACATGTTGATCAATGTCGCAAGTATCACGAACGGGATATCGAGTTCATTATCAATCCTACTCAACCTTCTGTTCCACAGACTCAAGAATCTATATCTCATGTTCCACCGCCAGAAATTGTGGACGACCCACCGAACATTTTTGACGAATCACCAGTGATTTTTCCTTCACCCTCCCCCTCCAGACGAGTTTCTACAACCGCAACCTGATTCTCCCGTGAGACCAAGGCTCGATTCGCGTTCGTCGAATACTAGTATCGTTCCTTTCCCTCCAACCATTGCCAAGACTATTGCTGCGCCGTTTCCGGCTAACTCTGCACCACCGCGGGATACTTCTTCTTTGAATACCTCATCGGAAAGTATTCCTATAGGCAAATCCAAACATCGCCCTGCACGACCGCTGAATTACAGCAGCGACTCAGAGGCGTCGGACATTTCGGATTTGTCAGTTGTGAATCCAACATTTAATATTCCACACCGTCCAGCACCACCAAAAGCTGGGCGCAAACGTCACTTGTCTCCCCAATCTGCTTCGCCGCAACAGCGACGAAGGCAGAAATCTTTGCATCCGCCCGGGTTTCGCCCCTGGAACCTCCGTTCAGGGCGAACAGGGTCGATGCCTGCTACTACTATCATGCCCCGTGGGCGTAAACGAAAACAAGCGATGTGGCCGGAGACACGTCCCTCCAAAAAGATACTGGAAGGACACAACGGGCCCCAGCATCAAGGGACTTCATATCCAAAGCCTGGGGGAGCCCGTTCCTATCAGCCGCAGCAGGGATTTCCGGACCGCCAGACTTCTGACGTTCCTGACCGTTCTTCTCAGCCGCAGGGATTTCCGGACCGCCAGACTTCTGACGTTCCTGACCGTTCTTCTCAGCCGCAGGGATTTCCAGACCGCCAGACTCCTGACCGTTCCTATCAGCCGCAGCAGGGATTTCCGGACCGCCAGACTTCTGACGTTCCTGACCGTTCTTCTCAGCCGCAGGGATTTCCAGACCGCCAGATTCCTGACCGACAACAGACCGATGTTCCATTACCGTCCCGGAAGAGATCCAAGCCACCTGATTTCCCCAGTCCCATTAGGCCTGGAAAACGTTTTCGCACTAGAATTTTTTATGCGTCCTCGAGATAAGTAAGTTCTCGTGGACAGGTTCTTTTTCAGTTTATTGTTTTTCCTGCTCGACCAGTTGGCGTGTCAGAATTTCTTTTTTTCGTGTGGGCCTATGCATTCTTTTTGTGTATATATGTGTGTGTTTTTTTATATTTCTTCTATGTCCATCTACTAATCCACTTTTTTTATATATATCTATGTGCTTAGGGGTAAAATAATAAAATTGTTACTGTTAGGCAGCTCCAGGTAAATTTCGCTGCTGATACAGTTGTTCTGTATTTCAACGCATGAGGCAAACGTAATTTGAAATGAAAATAATAAAATTGTTACTGTTAGGCAGCTTCAGGCAATCTTCGCTGCTGATACAGTTGTTTTGTATTTCAACGCATGAGGCAAACGTAATTTGAAATGAAAATAATAAAATTGTTACTGTTAGGCAGCTTCAGGCAATCTTCGCTGCTGATACAGTTGTTATGTATTTCAACCAATGAGGCGCACGTAATTTGAAATTAAAAAAGTGATTCCTGCTAGGCAGAATAAAAGGAAAGTATGCCGATGCAGGTTTGGTTTGTTCTACACTACAAATTTCACAGTCGAATACAGATTCGTAAATTGTTATGCCAAGTTGATAATGTAAATACGGCTACCACCAAACAACAAATCAAAAAAAAAGATCGAGAAACGTCAATCATCGAAATGTAAGACTTACACTCCAAAATTGATAGGTTTTTCGGAAAAAAAAAAAAAAAAAAAAAAGAAAAAAAAAAAAAAGAAGAAAAATTAAGGGGGAGATGATGTAACGTATACTCTATATTCACTTTCCTTTTGATTTTACTATCTCTGGTTATTTTATTTTACTATGTAAATTATCTTCCTACTGAACGGAATATTATTTCACCCGCTGAATGAGATCTGGCAATGAGTGTAAGTCATGACGTGGTGGTAGCTCGTATATAGGCGCGTTCATCGAGAAGTGTGGGTTGAGTTGTGTAGTTGCGTTGTAGTTGGAGTTGTGTGGTGTTGCGTTGTAGTTGTGTTGGAGTTGAGGGTGGTTGGTGGTGTGTTGCGTTGCGTTGCAGTGTGTTGTTATGTAGTAGTGATATATGAGTGCCTTAGTTGACCAGGAGTCATCATAATAAACAAGTTGTTCTGTAAGTTCAGTCTTTTTCAATTCTTAGTTTTGTCAGACCTCTGTCTGGCTGTTAGGTTTATGACTTTGATTACTTAATATAAATAACCAGCGTTGAGACTTTGTTTAAGTTCATAATTAACGAGTAACAACACCCTTTTGGGAATTCATTATTTTGAAGCGTAGAGCATTATTCATTCATAATAATTAGCTTAGCAAAAAGATAAACAAAGCTAATTCATTATAGACTGATAAGTGGAAGATAAGAGGTGACTGTCGGAATGTGTGCTGACCCGGCAGACCCACAAAACTGGGAGTTAGAGACCGACGGCTGCTGGCCAGAGAAATTCGGAAGAACCGCACCAAATCGATGGGCCACATCCGCGAGGAGTTTCAACAGGCATCCGGGAGTGTTCTTTCGATTAATACCATCCGTAAGAAATGCCCATCTGCTCGGTTATCATGGACGTGCTGCCGCCCACAAGCCTTTGATCACCAAGTCCAATAGCGTTGCTAGGCAAACGTGGTGCAAAGAACGTCGACAGTGGGCCGTTTAACAGTGGAAACAGGTTCTCTGGATCGACGAATCAAGGTTCACCCTCTACCGTTCGGATGACAGGGTCTGGGTTTGGCGTCTGCCTGGAGAACGCCTCCTGCCGGAATGTATTGTGCCAGCTGTGAAGTTCGGCGGCGGTGGAATTATGCTATGAGGGTGTTTCTCCTAGTATGGCACGGGACCCTTGGTCGCAATTCCTGGTAGACTCAACGCCGAGACCTATTGCACCATTTTGGATGACCATGCGCTTCCTACGTTGTGGCAGTTTTACGGGGTGGACCCATGTTACATTCAGGATGACAATGCCACCTGTCATGTTGCGAGGTCCACCCTGGCTTGGTATGGCGACAATGACGTTAATTGAATGGACTGGCCTGCGCAGAACCCGGACCTTAACCCTATCGAGCACCTCTGGGACGAGTTGGAGCGTCGACTTAAGGGGTGCCCCCACCGTCCGAAATCGGTGAAGTAACTGACCTGTCTTCTCCAAGACGAGTGGAAGGAAATACCTCTAGCCGTCGTACAACGCCTGGTTGAGAGTTAGCCCCGGATTGTTGCAGCGGTAATCGCCACTCGTGGAGGCTCCACCAACTATTGAAGGTGAATAAACTTTGTTTTCCTTTGCTATCACAGGTGCCCAATTACTTGTTGGTAGATAGTGTAGTTTCACGGCTTATTGCCTTAGCCTTACGACCTAGAGCAGATGTGGGGAGTCTTTTCATCCTGGGAGGCCGCATTAAGTTAGTTGTAGTCTAACAAGGTCGCATTCAAGAAACTTCAATAAAATATACTTCGAAATGTATATTGTTTTGTAAAAATCTTACTATCTACTAACTAACTTCAAAAATGAAAATCTAAAGTTAACTAACCTTTTAAGGACTTCGTTGTGACTGCTTTTTGTTGGAAAGCATTTGAAGTTTAGTTGCACCATGGAGGTCCGCACTTTAAGCTGATCCTCTAGATGGGTATCCGTCATTTGTGACCTTATGCTCATATAAGTACTTAAAATATCTTGATTTGGGTTAGGTAGGAGAATGTAGATTCGCAGCAATAAGTGGTTGAAAAGCAAGAAAGCATTTTTCGTGAATGTTGCCGAAGGCGTGGGTATTCTATTGAATTTTTCCATATTTCAACTGGATCTTTTTAAACGTCAAATAAGGACTTTAAAAGTGTCATCTTCTGAGAGCTCAATCAACTCCATCTGTAGTCCTTTAGGAGCCATAGAACGGAATTATGAGCTAAGCTGGCGCCCAAATAGCCCTTGGGACTTCTAATGTTTTAATTGTGGGCGTCAGTCGGGGAGCATTATTTCATCGAATCTTCTTTTAATCTTTGGTATTTTAAATGCTGTCATTTTAAAATTAAAATAAAGATAATTAAAGACGAAAAACAAAAGGTATTATTAAAAATAAAAGGATTTGTTCTGAAAATTTTGGATTCACTCAAAAGACCGAAGGTTCCCCATCCCTGACATAGAGCTTCTTCTCGTTGCACCCAGATACGTCAATGCTTGTTGAAAGTCTTAACTAGTCATTGAATAGCAAATTAGTCAATTAAGAATAATAATGTCCATGTGGATAGCAGACGGCATGGTACATTAGATAATGTACCGTCGAACATGTATCTAGTTGTGGACGATCGCTCCTGGTGACTTATATCTGAAGTCAAATCAAGAATTATATCGAAATACACTCACGGACAATGCAATCTGCGCACCAAGAAGAAAGCATTGAATTGAACGGAAATTTTATGGACGTAATGATACAGATGAATCATACCCATGATGGCAAAAACAGAGCTATAAGACAATTACAGAGTGATCTGTGGCACGCAGTCCGATTACCTTCAATAGCGTGTATCACCGCCTCATGCGGCGCTGCATGCTGCAATGCGGTCCAGCATGGAGGCGAACAGATGCCTAATGTTGTCCTGCGGTAGATTGGCCCACACGTGTTGGACGGTGTACTCCAAATCCCGGATAGTGCGGCACGACGGCAGCTGGCGTTTCAACTGCTCCCGCACATAATCGATAGGGGACATGTCAGGGGAGCGGGTAGGCCATGGAAGTGTCTGGACATAATGTGGGCAGTCCTGGGCAACCTGCGCCGTGTGCGGGCGTGCATTATCTTGTTAGTATAGCGCACTTAGGATCCCGGACAGAAATGGGAGCACATGGGGCCGTAGGATCTCATCCACATACCGCTGCCCGACAATGATCCACGTGCCACTACTAAAGCTGATCGGCAATCGTAAGCTATGGATTCCCAGACCATAATGCCTCCAGTGGGGGAGGTGTGGCTCTCGATAGCGAGGTTGGGATTGTGCCGCTGCCCCGATGACCTCCACACTCTGACGCGATGAACATCTGTCCCCAAAACGAAGCGGCGCACTCACCGCTAAACACCACACGTCGCCAGTTTGTGACGTTCCACGCCGCTCTGGCATGGAGCCACTGCACACGGAGCCGGCGATGTTCCAGTGTTAATGACAACACATCTAAGGAACGCTGGGATCTCAGATTCGCTTCCTCCAGGCGTCGGGAAATGGTTCGTGGGCACACAGGATCCGTTACATCTGCCTGTATAGTGAACCTGCTCCCCGTGGGATCCGTCGATCATCTCTACCGTTTGTCCTCCTGGTCCGTTTGGAGCCGCTCGGCCGTGTGGCAGTGCCGTCACGTATCCACTGCTTCAAACACAGTCGGACGTTATGGTCAGAACTATCCACGTGGCGGGCTATACGATGCGCAGGCCTCTCTCAAAGTTCGTACGTTGCAAAAATCGACATCTCTGGCTTAGGATTGCTGGTCCACTGGATGTGGGTGGGATCTTTGAACGCCTATGGCTGCTTGTACATCTTGTCTGACCACCTACATGTCAGACCTTTACCCTGGTGATGATGGTGTCCATCAACAGAACAATCCGCCGTGCCACGTCGCTAAGGGGTGCATGATTGGTTCCACAAACACGACAGCGATGTCTCCGTTCTCCCTTTGCCGGTGAAATCGCCCGACCACAATCCTGTAGCTCACTTGTGGGACTATTTGAATCGACAGGTTCTACGTGTAGACCGACAACCACGTCATCTCCGGAAACTCCGTGCTCTGCTGCAGTCCGAATGGGCACGTGTGTATCGGAAAACCTTCCAGGGCCGCATGGCGTTCATGCCATGCCGTTGCGCCGCTGTCATCCGGGCCAAGGGTGGTTATACTTATTATTAGGTGCATGGTCATATTATTCTGATACAACTGTGTATACTTACAAGTACAAGGTCTTTTATTCTTATACGTAAAGTATGCAGCACACCAATCATATCAGTAATGCGTCACTTGTAGCAATAAGATGAACAGACTTCACAGTATTATTTAGTAATACAGTAACATACGTTTTGACAAGTGTCGGTAGCTGTCATCAAATATAATCCTGTTAGCGTGATTCTTTTCCGTTGATGGAACGGACGCCAAAATAATTTCAGAGGAATTGTTGTTTGCAGGTTCCTACTTCATTGGAGCAGGGAGCAAATAATTAAGTAAACAAAATTGAGGATAAAAGCAAGTGAATTTAGTCAAACGTAACTTTATTCCTCTGACTGGAGGAACAGGAAATATTGATGGATGTAATAATACCGTCAATGGACAATACATTAAATATACAATATTTATATAAAAGTCACCGGACAGCCCTTCAAAAGCAAATGAACGGATCCGCTGCCTTGTTAAGATGCGCGGTATAGCTGCAAACAGTATAAAAACAAGCCTGCAGTTGACCGCGATCATATCGCACTGCGAGGTTGAGTGAAAATGTCGCGGCGGGAGAGAACTGACTTTGAGAAAGGAACGATTGTTGGGTGTTATATTAGTGGGTTCCCCATAAGAGAAGCCCAGAGGCGAATAAACATACCCAAGTCAACTGTTTTGGATATACTGAATACGTGGAAGACACATGGCGTGCCTGAATCAGCAAAACGTTCCGGCAGATCAAAGAAATTCAGTGATAGAGGACGTCGAAGCCTCAGAAGAGTCGTTACAGCTAATCGACAGAGTACTGACAAAACCTCAGTGTATAGGTGAGTAAAAATGCTGAAACCTCGGTATATACAAGTACCACTCGCAGAGAACTTCATTCCATGGGTTACTGTGGTCGTGCTGCTGCTCATAAGACTTTTCTCTCCACTCGGAATGCTACTCGTCGTTTAGCATGGTGTAAAGAACATTTATTGTGGACCGTAGATCAATGGAAACGGGTCCTATGGACTGATGAATCCAGATACACGATTCATTAGTCTGATGGCAGTGTGTGGGTATGGCTGCAGCTGGGGGAACGCTATTTACCACAGTGTACTGTACCTACGGTCAAGTTTGGAGCTGGCAGTGTACTCGTGTGGGAGTGTTTTTCGTGGTATGGTCCAAGCCCATTGGTTATCGTGGACAAACCTATTAACCAGCACGTCTACCTCAGTATTCTAGATAATTATGCCCTACCAACTCTGTGGTAATACTATGGAACCGAGCCTTGTTGGTACCAGCAGGATAATGCACCGAGCCATAAAGCACAGACTGTTACTGCGTGGTTTGACAATAATTCCGTATCGTGTGTGGACTGGCCAGCACAGATCCCTGATCTTAATCCCATGGAGCGCCTATGGGATGAATTAGAGAGCCACATAAGAAGTTTGAAACAGAGGCCTACTACTAAGCAACCGTTAGGCGCAGCATTATGTACTGAATGGAAGAGCATACCAATCGCTGTGTTCCAAAAAGCTTGTCGAAAGCATGTCTCGAAGGGCCAGTACATGCATGAAGGTCAAAGGTGGACCGACACCGTACTAATGTACGTCAGTAAATGCTATTTTGTGTTTCTCTTCTTGGTGTCCGGGGACTTTTGTCAATATAGTGTATATCAAAACATTATATATACAGATATATTTGTATCTACCTAATAGCGTGTTTGTCCTGCGAATAGCAGACTATACACGCCGAGGTATTGACTCCCCCAGATGCCGGGGAAGTTCAGAAGTAATGGCAACCATACCTTGGGGGTCACTGGATGGTTCCAAACTCAGATGGTGTTTCTCGAGCCTTGCCTGGGTGGTAATGGACAGGTGGGCAGCACATTATCCTACTGAAACAGGCTGCAGGATCCGTGAAAGCGTGTAGGTGATCGTCTAGCACATGCTGGTAGTGGTTAAAGACCTCTCCAGGAACACGAATGAACCAAATGCGTCAGATGAGAAGGTTCTCCGAACCATTACAGACCCGCCACCACCACCACCTTGAACAGAGCCTACCTAACACGACGGAGCCATGGCCTTATGCTATCAACGCCACACCCGCACCATCCCGTCAGCTCGGCACAGCTGTAAACGAGATTCATCTGACCACCCGGCTCGGCGCGGCTCTTCAGAGGTCCAGTTTTGATGTTCCAAGCACCAGGCGAAACGTAATTTTCGATGACGAGCAACAAACAGTGGCACACGAGTAGGGCGACGAATTTCGTAACCCATGGTATGCAGCGTGGGCCGTACTATTTGCTGGCTGACGCTGCTTGGGACCGTCATTTGCCAAGCCGTCGGTATGTACGAGCCTGAATAGTCTACGTCGACACCGGTCATTAGTGGCGTGTGGTGGGCCACCGCTTGTTCGCTGGACGCAGATACGTCCGTCGATGGTGTACTCTCAGTACACCCTTCATACGGCTGCCTTCGGAAACCCTAGGGTAAGACTTGGGCGATACAATGATCCATCTGTCTTGTGCCGACAGTGCTTCTACGGTCAAAGTCGCTCGTATTACAACGTTTACCCATGGTCGTCGATTGCGATAAGCTGTTGGCAAGCCCTGCTGTCCGTCTATTTATCACTTGCGTACAGTTTGGGTTTGTTCTACTCTGACCGGGAAATGCTCATGTCAACTGCCCATTATCCCTATCTCTTATGTTTTGTGTACTGAGTGTATATTCCTTACTTCCAGCTGAGAGATGGGTGTTTTGAACATCCCTATATTTTTCCTGCCTCAATCCGCTATAGAAAATCATTTCGCCTTTGTCGACGTCAGACTCCTCTACTACAACCTGAAAATCCCTTTTCTCTGCACTTTAGTGGAAAATGGCTGCTGTCTCATGCCCAACGCAAAAGGTTGTTAATTGGTGTAGGTCAGCTGCTGAAGTCGTGAGAGGCTGTTGACGGATGTTCAACCACTTGTTCACGACGTTGGCAAAAGGAGGTTGCGGGTGAGATGTGAGCTTCCCTTTGTTCTGTGGGTCGTCGCGGACGACAAAGGAATCTGTGTTCCGGAAGATTTTTGGTGATAAATTTGACTACTATTCTCATTGTATAACCCAAGTCACTATTTCATAGCATTCAAATATTTCTATACAAAAGTCCACTTAGATCAAACCAACAGTATTTATCGTAATCCGCCCATAAACACATCGTACTACTCTGATAAATATCTCTTACTAACATAGTCCTTGTTTACATACTCGCTTTTCACTCTCTCAACATACCTAGATTTTTTCACCCAGGTTTATTTATCTTTAACTGAACTTTGACCCACTGTGAGGATGCTAACGTTGAAAATGTCGCCGAGAGAAAAATAATGTGATGTTAAGTGGGAAAATATTTAACGAGGAGAAACCATATTCAACATAGAAACTCGTTAAGTTAGAGGTATATGTCACACAATGCGATACTTTTTTTGTCTCGTGACATTATCTTTTCGGTTTTTGCTCAGGTGTCAAGAGCTTTGGGTCCCAACGAGCAGCAGCAACCTTTGTCCTTCCGCGCAATGTCGCACTAATTTGTCTGACCGCTAAATACTATCTACGTTCGTGCAACTTGTCCACATTTTCTTGAGTGTTGTTCTTAGAAGGTTTTCCTGAACGAGATTCATCACACGCTTGAAGTCCTCCTCACACGCTTGAAGTCCTCCTCACACGCTTGAAGTCCTCCGCACACGCTTGAAGTCTTCTGCCTGCTTATTTACAGTGCTGCATAAAGGGACATTCTCCCGTACTATGGCATCGTATCTTCATGGATGTCCTTGAGGTCCAATGAATTTTTATGCGAGTACTGTGTCACCGCTCTGAGTTCTTGCTTTCTTTATTTTTCCTTTCTAGGTCACCTAGTCACCTTCTAGGAGCTGCAAAACTATGAACACATCTAAGAAGCGGAAAACTGGCCTCTAGGCATGTAAAGACTTTTGTTACTACGTCCGAAAAAAATCGCTGACGTATGACTATTCGTTTATGGTCCGGCCAAGAACTTTTAGAACACCCTACGTATTTTAAGATTGCTTGAGAGAGTCCAACGCAGTCAATAGCGTGCATGAGTTTCACAAGGACCGAAGTGCGTAGGGAAAATATCTCGGCTAAAAAATGAGGGCCAAAGAAATCATTTTAGCACCGATAATCCGGGTACCTCCGGCATGATGCCATCTTGTACAACATGCCACTTTTGCAATTATGATATCATTGGAACGAAATATCTCATAAGACCTTTACATTACGTGGAAAATCTGTATTCTTCTTGGAATACACTTACAGGTGAAGAGTGCCGAGGAATACAAGGTGTGAATGGGACTGCCATAGGCACTTGCACTACATACTCTAGGGCTTACTTTTTAGGATCAGTTTTCTTCTGTTAAGCACAAATTTTCCAGTGGCGCGACTCGAAACCGCATCCTTCAGCTCCGGATTGGAAAACTTTCCCAATTGATCTACGCCGGCAAGGGCTCATCACTGCTACTTTGCCGTCTTGGCATGTGCGTCGTCGCCTTTGAGGTAGGTACGTCACATACGTGCATAACTTCTCCCCCATTTTGAGAAAGGGCTGGGGCAGAATCATAGGTTTCCGGGTCAGCCAGCAGACCATACTTGAAGGAGTTTACTGTAGAAGAAAGAATTCTAACTAATTCCAGGCGATGTGTGGAAGAAGGTTACTGTAGAACAAAGAATTCTAACTACTTCCAGACGATGTCTGGAAGAAGGGCTCACTGTAGAACAAAGAATTCTAATTGCAGACGATGTGTGGAGGAAGCGTCACACATTTTTCGAAGAACCTAAAGGCCAGTAGATTCAACTTTTACGTTCGGGCGCAATGTGAAACCCAAATTTGCCGGAGTCGATACTCGAACCCACATCATTCTGCTTCGGAATAGAATGCGTTCCCCATTTATACTACGCCACCAAGGCCTTATCGCTGCAACTTTGCCGTCTTGACATGTGTCTCCGAAGTAGGTGCGTCACATATATTCTCCCCTCCTCTTTGAGAAACGGCTGGAACAAAATTCACAGTTTTCAGGTCCGACACAAACCATACTTGGAGGAGCTCTCTGCAGTAAAAGGAGTTCCCATTAATTCCAGACGGTGTGTGGAATGAAGCACCATGCATTCTTTGAAGCGAAGAAGGAATTCTCATTAATTCTAGATTTTCATGTGTAAGAAGCATCACCTATTTTTGGAAGTACCTAACAGCCAGTTGATCCATTTTTACGTTCGAGTGCCAACGTGAAACCCAAATTTGCCGGTGGCAGAACTATAGCCCCCATTCTTCTGCTCCGGTGCCGAATGCTTTACCAAATAAGCTACGGCGGCAAGGGCTTATAATTGTATTTGCTGTCTTGACATGTTCGTCACTTCTGAGATATGTGCTTCACACATCATAGAAGAAACATCGATTCTGAAGGAAGAAACGTCGACCGAGTAATATTTTGCAAAATCTGTGTTTCTTTTTTCTTCGAAAGGCTGAACATAATATATTTCAAGGCTCACTCTTTTTTTTTTTTTTTTTTTTTGCCATCCTGGTGTTCTGTTTATGAATTCTAAAGCAAAAATGTATCTAAACGAATAGAAACAGTTCTCAAAAATAGTTCCAGCAGTCGCTCAATGAGACAAGAGGCCATGAAGCCGAAGAAAGGCCAAGAGGTCATCGACATGAACCTGAATTAAAATAGATGCGCTTCTCTTCGCGGCCACTAAACTGCTGCCATTTATTTTGTGGAATGAAGCATTTTTGGCAAAGGTTAGGAAACTGGGTTATCCACGGTAAAGTGTTTTGGACCAGAAAACATCCCTAAAACTGCTTTGATGCTGCAAAACAGCAGCAAGCATCCATCGACTGACTGGCTGGCTGCCTGTGGCGTCTGTGTTCGAGCGAAGAAGGCGAGGTTTTATGACTCCGTTGCAAACGATAGCCCGATTCACACTGGCAACAGCAGGAAGATATTAAAGAATCAATAAATGAAAAAAGAAAGCAACAGTCTCCTGCCATAACTTCTCAGATATCTATAAAAGTGTCGCGTTCTCTAAAACACAGTTTTGTGGAAAGATTAATGCGATGGCCGACAAAAACGAAAGAAGTTTGCAGTCTAAGAAATTTTTCAGAGTTCGAAATACGGCGGCTTCATTTTAAGAAATTGGAAGTCCACTTGAGATTCCTCACAAAGAGAAGAATTTAATGTGATTAAAGAAAAATAATCGACAACTGCCTCCTTCCGTCTGAAAAAGAAATGAGCTTATTCCTTTCAAAGAACGAACTCCTTCGGTCAGGTAACGACAGAGTACCAGAAGCGTTAAGTAAATTAAATAAGCTCTTCCCCGCCCCAACAAAAAATGAATTTGCAACGAACGTGAGTTTACAAGGGAGAAAATCTTTCACAGGTACTGACAATTGAGCTGAGAGGTATGTGTCGGAAGCAGTGATCGGAAGTAGGGCTTCTACAGTAGCGTTGTACACATGTGTATGTAGCATCGCTACAAACAGAAAACTGTAGTTGTAGTACTGTAGTAGCACACTGCAAACTAAAGTAACTTGTCACGAAAAATTACGCTACAAATCGCGCTACCTTAAAATGAGTGTGAAAAAACATCCTCAAATCACATTTAGAAAAAAAAAACATCCTCACATTTCCAGATTTCCTGAACTGTTATTGTCTGCAAGAGGAACTGATTACGGCTTTCCTTTAATAACATAGCCAACTTGACTTATATTGTGAAAGCCAGCCGAACAGTTGACCGCATTTTGCTTTTACCCTTTTGCCTACGCAACATATACACCGGCGAGCCATTACATTATTACCACCTACGTAACAAACTGTAGGGCTCATTTTAACCCGCAAAACAGCGTCCACTCGGCGATGCATCGATTCGATGAGGTCGCGATCATGATTCTGGGGTATCTGGTACCATAATGTCTACAGAAGGTTCTCCAGTTCCCGTACATTTCGGGATGGTGGTGATTTAGCGCGAAACCGCTTTTACAAGTCGAACCACAAATGTTCGATTGGGTTCATCTCAGGTGAATTAGGAGGCCTTGGCATTAACAGAAAGTCCCCAACATGTTCCTCGAACCACTCATTGACGATTCTGGCAGTGTTGGCAATGGCCATAAGATACCTCGCAGCTGTCATGGATTGTGCTATTGGGATAATGGGGTCTACAGTGCCCCAAGAAAATATCGCCCACAGCATAACACCCCCTCAGCCGACCTGTTTCCTCCTAACAGTGCATCCAGGTGCCATAGCCCCCGTTGATAATCGGCGTACCCGCGCTCGGCCGTCTACGTGATGCACCAGGAATCTTGATTCGTCAGACCAAGCCACTTTCATCCAATCATCCACGATCCAATCTAGATTATCTTAGGCCCGTTTCAAGCGTTGTGGGCAATGACTTACAGTGAGCATGGAAACCCCGCTGGGTCTTCGGCCACGCAAGCCCATGCGCAGAAGGCTGCGATGAACTGTGTGCTGTGACACATTGCTCTCATTACCACTGTTATAGCTGCAGGTGATTTGGCGCACTGTGGCCCTGCGGTCGCTGTGAACAATACGCGACAGACTCCTCTCTCCTCTGGCTTAATGAGCTGCGGACGGCACATGGCTGGAGAACGGTTCGTCGTTTGGCCATCTATGCACCACTTTTGATACGTACTCACTACAGTGGCACGTTAACAACCCACAAGACGCGCCGTTCCTGAAATCGTAGTTCCGAGGCGCTGCCATGCCATCACAATTTGTCATTTATCAAACTCCGATAAATCGGCAGCTATTTCCATTCTGATTCCGAACACTGTACTAACCAAAAGCCGGTCCTCAGGTTGTATATATACTGCTCTGTGATCTTTACGTGCGCCAACGTTCGGTCTCCAGACGTGCTCATTTCTCTAGGCTGAGGATGGTCATAATGTAATGGCACATCGGTGTGTAACCGGGACCTACATATTTATCAGAAGTGAAGTTCAGTAGCCATTTTTAGAGGTAGTGAATTGTAACAATTTTTCTTCAATTCCCGACATTTTGAAGGGCTGGGCAGCGAATAGGCAAAGTGCGCTTTTTCCCACGCGTCGCAGCAGAGGGGGTCTTAGATTTATAGTTTCGTCGATGTGAGAAGAATGAAACTGGACATTATTGCTTTTCAGATGTCCCAAGCAAAGCGGCGAAGCGAGAAAAGATCAGATCATATCATATGTAGAGGATTTTAGGAAGGGAGTGTCTGACCCCAGGTCTTAAACAACCCTTAGAAATAGGAAACTAGGAGATTTGGGCTAGAGTGCCTGATAGGAAAATGATACGGAAGCGAGGTAGACAGGGGGAGGAAGACGCCTTTATTTATTACCAGGCGGCCAGTATCCGGGGTCCGACGGCTTAACATGCCCATCCGACGCACGGCGGGTATTTAGTGGTTCGAACGTTCGTACCTGCTCAGGATCAAACCTGAGGTCATCTCCAAGGCAGTCACGAACGCTGACCATTGGGCCACCCGCGGCCGCGAGCCAATCAAAGAATCTTGCGTTTTCAGAGAGAAGGCATTTCTAAGGTGTGGCCAGGCTTACTGGAATCCTTCGGAATTCGGCAGGGGAAAGCTTTCGTTCGGGGGTCGGTTATCGGAGCAAGAAAGACCAGAGAAGGAACTCGGTAGCAGAAAGTGGAGGAGGAAGGAGGTTTTTAGCGGAGGTGAAAAGATTTCGCTTAAGGGCATGAGGAGGATAACGGGTAAGCAAGCGGGCTGATGATATGGGAGATAGAAGGAGATTACGAAGTGTTAATATATAGAAAGGACGGAGATCAGGACAAGGCTTAAAGACATTCCCCGTAACATCTGAATAAAGGTCTTTTACACTGCAGAAATTCAGCTTCAGTCGATTCTCTTTTATATACTTGGTATTTTATTTATCTGCTCCAGTCGGGAGAATTATGAGTTAAACCCCCGATACAGAACTTACTGCAAAGGAAGCATCAAACGAACCCTCCACACAGGGGGCTGTGATAGAACTCAGCACCAAGCACTGTAACAGGTGTATATTCTCAGTAGACAAAAACATTAGAGATAGGGATGATGGGCAGGTGACACGGGCATTCCCACGCAGAATTGAACAGACCTAAACCGTACGCAGGCGATAAATAGGCGAATAGAATGGCTTCCCAACAGTGTATCGCAATTGACGAATATGGGTAAAAGTGGTGATCTGAGCGACTTGGATCGTGGAAGCATTCTCGGCGCAGGACAATGGGTAATTCTATCGCCCAAGTGGTAAGAACCCAAAGGTAATAAACAAGCGTGTACCGCGAGTTAAATATCGACGAGCGTGCTAGCGCCCAGAGAGCAAGCGTTGGTTGACCACACGCCATTCATGACCGGGGTCAACGTGAACTGTCGAGGCTCGTACAGACTTAAGGCTTGGCAACGGCGGCGCAAATCATATCCAGGTTAAATGTCGGAGTCTCAAGCCTCACTAACAAGCGAATGGTACTGCGCATTCTACATACCCTGGTCTACAGAGCCGACGCCCTACTCGTGTGCCACGGCTGACTGCATACCCTCGTCTACAAAAGTCGACGCCCTACTCGTGTGCCACTGCTCACTGCATAACCTGGTCTACAGAAGCCGACGCCCTACTCGTGTGCTACGTTTGACTTCATACCCTGTTGTACAGAAGCCGACTCCCTACTCGTGTGCCACGGCTGACAGAATACCCTGGTCTACAGAAGCCGACGCCCTACCGTGTGCCAAGGCTGACTGCATGCCCTGGTCCACTAAAGCCGACTCCCTACTCGTGTGCCGCGGCTGACGGCATACCCTGGTCTACAGAAGCCGACGCCCTATTCGTGTACCACTGCTGACTGCATACCCTGGTCTACAGAAGTCTACGCCCTACTCGTGTGCCACGGCTGACTGCATAGCCTGGTGTACAGAAGTCAACGCCCTACTGGTTTTGCACGGCTGACTGCATGCCCTGGTCTACAGAAGCCGACGCACTACTCGTGTGCCACTGTTTGCTGCTCGTCTCCAGCCATTACGCCATGCCTCTTGCCAAAAATATCAAAAATGGACGTGTGCAAAGTGGCGTCGCGTCGTGTGATCAGATGAAACCCGTTTTTATGTGTACCGAGCTCAGGGGAAGATGCGGGTGTGGCGTCGACGGCATTAAGCCCTGTTTCCGTCGTTCCAGGTCAGCTTTTTTCAAGGCGGTGGTAGCTGTGTGATGGCTTGTATAGTCTTTTTATGGGACACATTAGATTTCTTAGCTTCTCTGGAAAGGTCCCTATACGCTTTCATGGCCATCGCGCATCCTGCGTCCGATGGTCTTTTCCAGCTGAACAGTACAACGCCCCAACGGGTCGCAAGCCCGCAACTGCCCAGGCATGGCTCGAAGAACACTCATCTGAGTTTGAAACCATCCAGTGGCCCCCAAGGTTCCTGGATTTAAACCCTGTGGAAGCTCTCTGGGATGCCGTGGAGCATATCACCAGATCTATGGATCCTGGAGCGAAGTCTCGAAAGTTGTGGACAATGCTGCAACAGGCATGGCTGCCATCACCTCTAACCTTCCAGTATCTTATAGCGTCGAGGCCTCGGTGTGTACATGCTGTTATTATCGCTAGAGGAGGACCAACGCGCTATTAGGTAGGTATCTCTAATGTTTTGTCTGTTGAGTATAATGTATATACACAGTATGTTTGTTCAGTTGGCAAAAGTACACTGATGTTCAAAATTAAGAGAATTTGCACATTTTGTAAAATTTCTGAAAACGTATCGGACACATTTTAATGAAATTTGGTATGGATACACAGTTATATAAGAGAAAAAAATGTACCATAAACAGTCATAGTACGTACTCATGATCGTCAGTAAGGTCATCAGCTCAGGAATGTCCAAAATCCATGTTGCAAGACTGAACATAAAATGACTCTAATATGGGGTATGGTCCCCTCTCGCAGTCATACAGCTTTCACAGCGCGACGTCATACTAGAAACGAGGCAGTTGATGAGTCATTGTGGCAATCGGTTCTACTCCTTCAGCAACGCAGTTTTCAGCTCCTGGATGGTTCTCGGAGGGGATGGCGAGAAACAATTGTCCTCCCAAGAGCGTCCCAGACATGTTCGATAGGGTTTAGGTTTGGCGATCTGGCTGGCCAATCTATGCGGCGAATATCCTCACTTTCAAGATAATCGTCGACCAGGTGAGCCCTATGTGTACGAGCGTTGTCGTCCATAAAAAGGAACCGAGGGCCAACTGCGCCCCTGAAAAGTCTAACATAGGGCTGTAAGATCTCATCCGTATACTTCTCAGCGGTCAGGGAGCCCCTGTCAAACCCATGGAGAGGTGTGCGGCCGTCCAACATGATGCCTGCCCACACCATGACACCTCCGCTGCCATAGCAGTCGCTTTCTCGGATGTTGGAGGAAAGGTATCGGGTCCCAGGTTCTCTCCAGATGAAGGTGCGTCGATAATCAGTGTCCAGGCTGAATCGTGACTCGTCCGTGAAGAGAACGTTACCAAACTGAAGTCTGGTCCAAGAATGATGTTCTCTGCACCATGCTAAACGCGCTCTCTTGTGTGCTGCAGTGAGCGGGACGCAAATAGCGGGTCTTCTGTCAAAAAGCCCTCTCTCATGAAGCCATCGGTAAACAGTAGCACTTGAAACTCGGGTTTCAGTGTTGGCATGCAGCTCACGAGATAGCTGTGCAGCTGTAGCAATCCTGTGGCACCTCGCTGAAAGTGCCAAATAACGATCTTCATTGGCCGTCGTGGCTCTTGGACGACCTTGCTCAGGCCTTCTCGATATGAATCCGGTGTCCTTAAACTGTATCCACAAATTGCAGACGACACTGGGCGTTACATTGAGCTCTGTATGAACCTGCACTTGCGATTGCCCTACCTCCAATCTATCGACGATTCTCCACCTCATTGCGTCATTAATACATTCATGGCAACTCATTTTACCTGATTGCCTATGAAATTGAAACAACTCCTGCAAGAAACATAACGAATGTCGCTCAGGAGTACGAGCGAACTAATCGTGGAAAAAGCCACGTGGGATTTTCATGTCCTTCGCTGTAACAGCTCCGCCCACACGCACGTGTACACTTACGTATTCGACACTGTAAATTTGCATTCTTATTCGGCGGCATAATTTGTACCTTTGGTTCCGTACTTTTTGTGAAAAATCGACAAAATGTGCAAATTCTCTTAATTTTGAACACCAGTGTACATTGAGGGAAAGCAGCGCTCTTGTTTATAGGCAAGAATTTGTTTGTCTGTTTGTTTCGGGGTATAACGACCATCGCTGAACAACTCTAAGGGTTCAACGCAGTCGTTTGTTCCTATTTAGGACCTTCAGTTCCTTGGAGGTGAGAGAACCAGTACCATCAGAGAAACACACCTCCCATGCGCACCCTATCCAGGACTCGACACTTGACCAATTCAGACGACTGCTCTGAAGCCCGCACCTCAGACCACTTGGCGACTTGAGCCGCGTATGATGACGCATAAGTTCCCCCGATAGCGTGGTGGCGTGAGTGCTGACTTCTGGCCATTCGTCTAGATGGACCCGGTTCTGAGACATGTGGTATGGATGGTGTGTTTGTCTTACAGCACAGAGTCTTTCTCCTCTTTAGGACCACTAACGCCAAATTAGGAAACGGCGATCATTTTTATAGCTCTTAGAGTTACTCAGGCTGGCAGTAAACCCCCCCCCCCCCCCCCAGCAAAAATGAAGCATTGCTTTACCTATAATGTTCAAAAGGTAGAGCTTTCTAACAACATTTTTACGCATTTTAATCTTAAAAAACTGCAGTTTTTGGATTAATATATTAAAATGTGTTACATATGGTTATCACAGCTAAGACGTAAATACAAAGATAAATTATTCGTAGATTATCCTCAGAATTTGTACCTTCAAATTAAATCTAAAGGTAAGAAAGTAGCTGAAAAGTAGCGAAAGCAATTAACTTTTCAGAAAATGTAGTGTAGCTGGCAACTTTAAAGGAAAATAGTTGTAGTTGTAGCAAGCTACTTTTTCAAGAATGTAGTTGTAGCAGTAGGTGTAGCTACTTCTAAGATGTAGCTTTCTAATCAATGGTCAGAAGCCTTATTCAATTTAATCAAAAGCTTCCTCAAAGTCCACCAAAATATCTCTTGCTAAAAACGAACTAGTGAAATCATGCAATGCATTGATTATGATACGCTTTCCAACATACCAGGAATCATTACTCAAGTTATGGGGATAATGGCTGTGGAATAAATCTCGCTCTTGTGTCTTTGACCCCACTTCGATGATATTCAACAGGACCGGTTCAGTATACCTCTGGAACAACATGATAATGTTTTGTCGCAATCGAAGCATTTTTACTTAAGTTATGACGCATAATAGCAATTGAATGGATCCCGCTCCTATGTCTTGACCTTTGACCCCATTTCGCTCATTTTCAAAAGGGTTCGTCCCCAGTTGGTTCGTTGTCACATATTAAAATGTCATCGAAATACAACCATTTTTATGCAAGCTATGACTCATAAGGGCAATAGAATGGACCCCGCTCCTATGTCCTGACCTTTGATCCCATTTCTCCCATTTTCAATAGGGTTCGTCCCCAGGCGGTCCCCTACCACATACAAAAATTTCATCGAAATCAAACATTCTTACCCAAGTTATGACGCATAAGAGCAATGGAATAGATCCCGCTCGTATGTCCGGACCTTTGACCCCATTTTGCCCATTTTGAATTGGGTTCGTCCCAACGTTGTCTCTTACCACACATTAAAATTTCATCGAAATCGAACGATTTTTACGCGAGTTATCGAGCGGACGGACAGACAGATGGACGAAGCTGAAGCGTATACGCTTCTTCAACGTACGGTTGGAAAGCATAAATAAGAAATTGCTACTCCTTCTTTACAAAGCAAACTGGATATGGCTTCTTGCTAGGCAGAACATCAGAACTTCTGTGTACTTTAAACAAGAGCCTGCTTCCAGTAAAAAAATCAAAGGGGCACAGTAGCAACTGTGCCGTGATGTACAGTGTAGAACTACGTCAACTGTCACTATTTCATGTCACTATCTCACTAGTTTTACGTCCATAAAGTATTCACCGAAGGACAGTTGACGTAGCCCTACGTTGTAGGTTGCGTCACAGTTGCCACTGTGCCTCTCTGATTTTTTTTTTTTTCAGATATAATTTTTTTAAGAAATAAAACGAAAGAAATGTTTTACATTTTTTACTTAAAAGCAACTTATACTACATAATACAATTCATAGTAACTTCTGCTGATTATAAATTAATGTTAGAAGAAGTAGAAGGGTAGTATCATCGTTGTGAGTAGTTATTGCTAAAATTGTTTGAAGAATTCCTTCCTGAGAAACAATTTTCGCAACTTTTTAGTTGCCTTGTTATAAATTTGACGATGCATCTCGGGCCTAATATATTCTTCTTCTTGTTGCTCTTGTTCTTGTCTAGATTTAGAATAAATCGTTGGTGCGAAGGTTTGAGACGTAATACATTCGCTATCGAGCGAAGTTGTGAAAACTGGCGATGTACATTGGTATTCCTTGCTCGGTTCGAAAATTTGAAAATTTGGATCGATGACATCAATCTCTATCTGTTCTTGCTGTTCAGGATCAATTTGTGTAGTTGAAGTGGAAGGTTGTGGCTCTAGAGTCGAACTCGGGTGAAACGTACCATGGCGCGCGGACTTTTGACGTTGCCTACATTTCCGTTACCTTTCGGTTGATGACTTAGCGGCCCTTTACGGATTCCTCTCGTCCTCTTCCAGATCAACTTTCGTCGGTTCCTTTAGTAATTTTTCCTGGATTTTCGGGGCATTTCTAAATTTTCGTCACCAAATGTTTTTTATCTACAAAATAAATAAATTGTAAATCTACTTTATTTCGGTTTGTCACATACATCCGTTAGCTGTGATAGTCAGCTACGGAATCAGGTGCTGAGGTCATCGCTATCATTATCTATTCACTAGTTATCAACCTTAAAACGGCGTGCGGCGAAACAAAATCGCGCGGCATTTAGCTTAAATTTCTAACGCTGCTGTGCCGAAGGGCCAAGGGGTGGAAAGGTTGAGATTTATTTTATTAAAAATGACACTTTATAAACTATCTAATGATGTATTATTTTTTACTCTACGATTATTAGTTTCGAAGATATAAGCGTTCAAAATGTGACATGTTTTCGTTGCATCCGTGCTCTCGATGTTACCCCCTTCCCAGCGCGGAGAAAGACGTAGTTATACGTAAAAAAACCCACGTATGTTTCTGCCCGAAGCGTTTTTACAAAGCAGTCTGAATTTTCGTAAGGAAGATCGCTGCCTGTTTGCTTGTTAATATCTGGAAACTTATGAAATTTCAAATATTTTTTAAATTTTTAAATAAAAATTATAATAAAGTATAATAAATAAAATTATAAATAAATTCAATTAATATTATATATATACTCATAATAAATTATAAAAAATAAAATTATAAATAAATTCAATTAATATTATATATATATACTCATAATAAATTATAAAAAATAAAATTATAAATAAATTTAATTAATATTATATATAATTATAATAAATAAAATTATAAATAAATTTAATTAATGTTATATATAATTATATTAAATTATAATAAATAAAATGATAAATAAATTTAGCTAATATTGTATATAATTATAATATATTATAATAAATAAAATTATAAATTAATTTAATTTTATTTACACCTTTTTTTTTTAATGTTATGAAATTTAAACTTCGCCTTTCTCCCAAAATAAATAAATAAATGAACAGCTTTCTTTTGTTCTCCCCCCCCCCCCCAATATAGGCCAGCAGGGGCTTTTGGTGCCACCACGACAGTGCAACAGTTCTTTCTCCCTCCTTTTTCTTCGCTAAATTATGGGAGCTCTATGCAGTTTCTTTTTCAGTGATGCGTAGAATTGGGGTGTCCGTGGAAAAGGTTAAGGCGAACACAGGGTCCGTGTTTCATCCAGTTTGGACCTAGGCGAAAAGTAGCCAGAAGCCCACGTTTCCGACTTCTCGACAGCCGCGTTGCCGATAAAATAAAATAAATATTAACAGAGAAGCTTGCCTTTGCTGGAAATACACCGAACTTCTCCCTTTCTTTAGGAAGGACACCTGGTGGAAAAGTTTACCTATCTCTGAGTATGTATCATGGGGTTAATGCAAATGAAGTAATTACACCATTTCCGGCAAAAAAGAAAATCGAAAGAAAAAGCTCATTTTTTTCTTAGATATTTTAGAAAAAAAAAAAAGAACGTACCTTTCTAGCAGCACAAATAATACCTTGTGGCCAGGTATATTCTACATGGCTGAAACTGAGAGCTCTGTGCAGTTTAAATAGATATCTCCTTTTCTGCAATAAAGAAAGAAATACTTTACTTTTTTCGGGGTGGGGGTGTCTTTTAATCGTTTCCTGAAAGGATTTTATTAAGCATCTTTATATGATTGAAGCGGGCAAACTGATTAATCGTAGCCGCCCTTTATTTCGAACTCACTATGTTAAACAACGAGAAGCTGATCATACGTCCGAGATAGGTCCGGATTCGAATGTCCCCAGCAAAAACAGATTTGCTGGGCCAGCAATGGCCTAGCACCATGTTGCCGCTGGCGAAACGTCAATAAAATGTCCGGGCGGCCAACAGAAGGGCCAGCAGTTCAGGCTAGTAGCTGGCACCCCCTTCAGTTGTCATATGCCACAACAGGGCCATCAGTTATCCATTACAGGCAGTAGCTGCCACAAGTGGCTTTATAGCGGCCCTACAAGCACGTGCCATATATGATGGCTAGCCTAATGTGGTCCGCTAGTTTCCTTGCAGTGGCAGCCGGCAATCACGCAACGTAACTGATTACTTGCCGAATCTTGTCCGCCAATTCCCGAATAGTAGCCATAAAAAAAAGGGATAACCGCAGTTCCCCAAAGCTACAAGTACTTTTCCTTTTCTCCTTACGAAACTTCTACATTACATCACTGCGAAGGTGGAAATTTTCTCAACGGGTCCGGAAAAACGTACGTTTAGATCTAGGTAGATTCGAACCAAAGAGAGTCTGCGTCGGAGGCGGGCGAGCTACCAACCGGACTGATTTTGCACGCACGATCGTGGCTTGAAGCTGATCCTCTTTTCTGCGGAAATGTATCGAATGGTTCTCTGTTTAGTTTTACGATATTGCAAGTTATTTTTCATAAATGTCAGTTTTGTATAATTCATAAATTTATTTTTTCAACGTACGATTGTTTTTTTACCTTAATGTAACTTAACTTTTTCAACGAGTGTACCAACTTAAAGGCGCTTTCCAAAGTTCCGAGCTGTCCTTGTCCTCTTGAAAGGCGATTGTTGAATTAATATATTTACCCGTTCATGTCACATTCTGTTACATTTTTAACGTTGTATCTTTCCTTTCCGCTGTCCGAAGCTACATTTGTTTTAAACAGGAAAGATATTTTATTTTACTTCTCGTTTTTTTTAGAAGTCAATTCCTCCAGTCTTGTGTATTCAACCTATGGATGAGTACATTATATCCATATAGCGTTGCGTTTTTTTTTTTTTTTTAAATAATTGATAAATTTTGTGCGCGTATAATTCTTTTTTTTTTCAACATATCGCTTTTTCAATGTTTTTCCAGAACTTTTGTTTCAAGCAGTTTAGTGAATGTTAAAACGAAAGGTTACACGGAAATTATTTCTTGTTATTCATGGGAATGGAGTGGGTGTATTTTATGACTGTTATCTAGTATTTCATGGCTTAATCTGACATCTTCGTCTACGTAGCATTTCATCAGAAAATTAATTCGCCTCTCTACGTATGCTTTTTTTCTTAACATCCATTAAAATAATACGATGGTGATAGCTTCGTCTTCAACTAACTGGTACCACGAGACACACAACACGTGTTGCTTATGCGCATGCGCAGTTCCGTTGCTTCCACCTAGTGTTGGGGTTTCATCGGTTGCCATCTACGGGCCACTAGTGGCACTTGCTCGGTGGCCCGCAATTCCCGGCGAAGGTGCAGGGCCATCAATGGCTGCCGATCGCTACCAGGTCGTGAGCGGCAGATTTAAGCCAGTAGTGACCCATTACTACCAGCTGGTGGCCAGCAGTTTCCCAACACTTGTGTTTTTGCTGGGTCGGTGAGGCATGGATGTTGAGTTTGTCTTACTGCGCTGGATCTCTCCCTTCCTTGGAACCAGTGAACCTAAATTAGGGACGGGCGACTGCTTATAGCCCAATGTGTTGCTCATGGAGGTCATTAAATAACAATAAAAAAAAACAAAAAAAAAACGAGAAGTTTAGGGGGAGAGCTATTTGATAACAGTAAGCACGCGTACATTTTCATTATTTCTGACAAAACTGCGCTAATCATATTTTATTCAGTCATAAAAATGTATATTTTTCAGATGACCTTTCTGTATTTCAACTTTTCCTTTTTTACTCTTTATTTATCTGTTTATTTTACTTCAAAAATCTGATTTTATGAGGAATATGCTATTAAACAACTTTGAAATGCATACGGAAGTTTTCTTCGTACTGATGCTATATTAATTTAAATTTTATTGCGTTTAACAATTTTTGTCCGAAACGTGCTCACTATACCCGAGAATCTGGTTATAATCCTTTCGTTTTAATTTACAACTATAATCAATGTCGCAAACCTATCGCAAAAGCTTTTATTAGGAAAAGGATATAAAAACTGAAAAAATCTTGGTACAAAAATTATTTGGAATCCATTTCCCTAGAAAGAGGGATATCTGATGCATTCATATATACAGTATCTTGATATCTAATAGTGTTCCTGTTTTATTTTCCTTACTGTCGTTGAAGAAAGGAGCAAATAAATTTTTATTTGTGACATCTTCTGATAACATGTTCGCTAATGTCTTATTTTTCTGAAGAAGAGATTTTTTTCTTGTATATGAAAGGAACTTTTTCTGGTATTCGTTTATTTGAAGCTCAAGATATTACCTTTGGGAAAGGCAAAATTCTTCTCAGCAGAGCGAGCTAGCTGTCTGTGGTATCCATTACAACTTAGATCTCTCATGCATTCTTCAATGCTTTACAGCCTTTTCTCAAAGTGAATTTCTTAAATCGTGTGCATCATGCAAAACCACCATTAAAAAATGTGGGAGAATAAGACCTTTACAGTTTACAGGTGTTGTCCGTTGTGCACGAACCCAGAGAAACTCGGTGCTGTTAAAATATGTGGAAATACATTTGCGACTGCCTTACATAAAATAAATGCAGAGAAATTATTATTCTGTGTGGTGGTACACAACGTCGTTCAACGAAAAATTTTTAAACGAGGGAGTAACAAAACGTTTTTGCAAACTTACCTCGGTTTTACAAGTCGCATTGTTAAGGGCATTTGGGAATATACTGATTAATCTTGAATTTCGCAGCTGTTTGTAACACTGCATTTGTCTTTGTGACATTTAAGTAGATTCTTTCTTCCCGTTTCCAGCACGGCATTTACCCACAAACGACGCTAGATCATTTTTATTTTGTTTTGTTTTGCTCTGTAGTTTAAGGACCTATATGAACATCTGCAGCAATACTGGCAAGAAAACGCCGCGATTTTGTTAGCGCAGACCTAACTGAGTGTTTGTTATATTATTCTACGTTCAAAAAGAGGAAAACATGCACTTTGCTTCATTTCGCAATCTCTTGAATTCAGAGATATCACATCGAAAATGTACAATACAGTATTAAGATATGCAAACAACGTAAGCAAAAACATCTGACGCAGCTGTGTGAAATTTTACCGAAATTGGCATATTCAACCACACTGAGCTTGGCTAAAGCATTTTGGATACTTTAGACAAATATTTAGAGAACGTTGCACTGAACGAGAGAATATGTTTGAACAATTGTACCCTGAAGTCCACGACTTAGTAAATGTATAATCGGTTTAACTACACTGCTGGCCACCCAAAATGCAACACCGAGAAGGAAGCATCCGATTGGCCTAAATTCGCACCATGCGTCGGCCGCGAGAGGACATGCCAACGATTAGCATTGCAGGGTATATGCAAATCATGTGCTCCCGGTACGCCACCGAGAAGCACTATAAGAAGGGTGCACAGAAGGCGGGGTGTAAGTAGTGAAAGTGTGTTGTGCTGCCGGACCTGTGCGTGGGAAGCTTTCTGATGCCTCGTCGCAGAATACGGCAGTCATTCCAGCACGTTTCGGAGTTCGACAGAGGACGAATAGTGGCTTATCGCGACAGCGGTTTATCATACCGAGACATCGGTGCCCGTGTGGGACGACATCCAGCCACAGTGATGCAAATATGGATTCGGTGGGTGCAGTAGGGACGGATAGACCGACGTGAGCGATTTTCGCAGCCGCGGCACACCACCGAACGAGAGGACCGGCATACTGTGCGGCGGGCATTGACGGCTCGCACCGCCACATCACGAACGTTAGCGCAGGAATTAGGGTGTGCTGCGCAACAACCTATGTCAGCACGTACCGTTCGACGTCGTCTGCAGGAGCGGGGACTTGTCGCACGGCGCCCATTGCTCCAATCACCATTGACGTTACACCACCGGCGAGTGCGGCGGCATTGTGCCGTTGAACGCCGCACCTGGACTACGGAATGGCACGACATTTTCTTCTCCGACGAATCCCGCTTCTGCCTGCAACACCACGATGGTCGGATCCGCGTGTGGTGTCACCGCAGCGAGAGACTGTATGACACCTGCATTATGCATCGCCATACCGGTCCGTCGCCTGGCGTTATGGTTTGGGGCCCAATTGGATATGACACCCGCATCCCTCTGGTACGCATTGCCGGTACACTCAACAGCCACCGGTACATCTCCGACGTTTTGGAGCCTGTAGTCCTCCCTGACTAGCAGGACCTGCCAGCGGCCACGTTTCTACAGGACAATGCACACCCGCACGTGGCACGCATTGTGCAACAATTCATCACGGCCCCCCAAGTGTCACTGCTGCCGAGGCCCGCCTGTTCTCCCGATATGTTACCCATCGAACACGCCTGGTCGCTGATCTGCAACCGAGTGGCCCGGCAAAGCACCACCCGCGGCTACACCTGAAGAACTGTGGCAACGTGTGGAAGCAGCCTGGACCAACATACCCCAAGCCCACACCCAAAGCCGCTTTCGTTCGATGCCGCGGCTTGTAGTGGCCGTTATTGCCAGCCATGGGCGCCACACGAACTATTGATGTCTGCGTGTTCCGCAAGTCGCATGGGCCTGTAAGCTCAATCGTTTCATCTTTGTATCTGTTGTTATGTGTCCAGTAAATCTGGCTTTGCTATCTCGTGTCCTTCTTGGTGTTGCATTTTGGGTGGCCAGCAGTGTATTATAGAACTTTTGAAAGAATCCAATATGGACATACAGATTGCAGACGAATTGTACAAACTGGTGTTACTTTACATGTCTGGACAATAATTTCTTGTGGAAGATGACACGCTGTGGTGTGATAGCAGTCCTTCAACAGTGCCAGTGATGTCAGCGAATCATCTACGTATAAGAAGTTTGCAAGAAAGTGAAGAAGAAAGTCCAAGTTGTTCATACAATCCACACACCCGAAGGTTAGCAGAAAAAAACATTCATGGCCAATTCTGCCAAGAAAGAAATTCAAGCTTTCTATACATGTGTAAGAAGACAAAATAAGACAATGGCTATAACTGCCAGGAAGTTTAAGATTACGCAGACGAAAGTACGTCAAGTCTTCTTTCTCATATGTGGAATGTGGAGGAAAAAGGTTTCAATGTGACGGAGCAAGAGCATATATTTTTAACAAGTTCGTGAAGGCGAGAAACGAAGGTATATCAATTCATTATTGGCATTTGCGACAATGGGCTAAAGAAAGCTGCTTTGCAGCTCAGGTTAAGAAGCTTTAAAGAAAATCACGCTTTCTTAGAATCCTTCAAGCGTCAACATCATATATCTTACGCAAGGAACGCTTATAGCGTAGTAAATCCGTTTATTTTCGTGGTGTAAATTTGTAAGGTTCGCCAAACTTCCACACTCCCCTTGGGGGCTTGCTCAAGGCAATGTAGACATAAAGTGAAGAAGAAAGTTCATTTTATGTCTACATTACCTTGAGAAAGCCTCCTAGTGGAGTGTGAAAACTTGGCGAATCTTTGAACAAATTTACACCACGAAACTAAACGGATTTACTACGCTATAAGCGTTTCTTGAGTATTCACGATCTGGTGTGTTTAAGATAAGAATACCATATATCTTGGAGAAAAATTACGAAGTTCGTAATAAAGCGGCAGACAGTGAGGGAAGAGGCCGTTAAGAACGCTAATCAGCAATTTTCCACTGAAGTTCAACGCCACATGACCATTAACAAAATCAGCAAAAATTCGGTATTCAACACTGATCAATCCATATTTGAATACGAAATGACATCCAGTGAATACTAACTAACGCATACGGGAGAGAAATCAGAAGCAAGTGTGCAGAACCTTTTTTTCACCACGCATTCGTACACATTTCAGGTGCTTATTTCAATGTCCGGAAAGCTTGCGTAAAAACTGTCAATATTCTTTCAGGAAGTTGAAAGGCAGGTTTGGCAAAAATGCTGCCAAAATCATCAAGGACAACGCATCACCAAACGTAGTATGCGTTTACAGTACCAGTGGTAAAATGTCAACGGACGGAACTTTTTATTATTTGGATCCAGCAAGTCTTCCGACCTGAACTACAGGGAGTCTACTCGACTTCTGGTCTGGACAAAAGGACAGCACATTGCCTTTTAGACAATTTCCCAATGAAGATGTCAGTCTGCCTATGAAAGTTGCAACTCCGAAAACGGCGCAATTCTGTCAGTCATTAGAGATATACTTTTTTCTTCAGTACAAGTTTTTGCCAGACGTCTTGAAGAGCCTGCAAAGTACTGTAAAGAGCAAATTCCAAATTTTCATGATAGGATATTTATGGCGAAAATGCATTCATTTATTTACAATCAGTTAAGCTCTTCTGCATATTACACCACACTTCTTCACGCGTGGCAAGCCTCTGGATAACTACCGAAAAACTTTCAAATATGCATTGGAAACAAACTTTGAAACACCATCAGACTGTGGTATGACAGACTCTCAAGAAACGGCTCTATTAATTTGCGCACGGTGTAGGAAGGATCTTTGTTTTATTTACTGTTTTACACCTTTGCATTATCATTCGGTGTAAAGATATACAGCACTTCAATATTGTTTGTGTTTTCATTACTCATTTGTTAGTAATATTTTTTTATTAACTACAATAAAGATTATACATTGCTGTTTTAGTGTTTATTAATGTATTTAATTCTCCCACAATTAAGGAATATTTAGGTATTCTTCCAAAATATTTTTTACTTCTTACGAATGTACGTTAGAATCAAACCTAACATAGTTGTTAAATGCCAAAACCTCGATTGTGTGAATTCCATGTTCTGAGTAAATTATGCTTGAAACTTAAATGTATAGCAGGAAGCATCCTTTCTGCATATATTGGCAAAGAATATATGAGTAGTTACATCTGCGTAGTTTAATGTTGTATTGTACATCTTTGGAGCGATATCTCTGAATTCAACCGAAATGAATGTTTTCTTCTTTTTGTAAATAGAATAATATAGCAAAATCTCAGATAGATCCGCTTTAGCTAAATCGCGGCCTTACCTTGTGAGCATCGCCCGTTCTAACTTAGGATCATTGGTTGTTTTGTTTCATTTGTTTTCTTCCGTTGTGTTTAAAGACCTCGATGACCATCAACAGCAATACTGACTGTATACTTCCGTCCCTAATTTAGGGTCATTGGCTTTTTTGTTTCGTTTGTCTTGTTCTGTATTTAAAGAACCTCTATAGGCTTCTACTGCAATATTGAGTACCCCGTCCCTAATTTAGGGTCGTTTATTGTTTTGTTTTATTTGTTTTGTTCCGTGGTTTAAGGACCTCTATGAGCATCAACGGCAATACTGATTAAGTACACCGTCCCTAATTTAGTGTCATCGGTTGGTTATTTGTTTTGCTCCTTACTTTAAGGACCTCTATGAGGATCTGCTGCAATACTGAGTATCACGTCCGCAATTTAGGCTCATGACCCTAAATTGGAACCATTGGTAGCTCTGTTTTGTTCCGTTGTTTAAGGACCTCTAAAAGCATCTACGGCAATACTGAGTACCCCTGTCTCTGATTTAGTGTCCTTAACTGTTTAGTTTTATTTGTTTTACTCCGTGGTTTAAAGACTTGTAGAAGCAGTTGTAATACTGAGTATCCCCGTCCCTAATTCAGGGTCACTGTTCATATTAATTTGCTCCTTAGTTTAAGGCATTTTCAAAGAATGTACGGAATACACTGAGTACCCCCATCCCTAATTTAGGGTCATTGGTTACTTTGTTTGTTTTGCTTTGCTTCGTAGTTTAAGGACTTCTAGAAGCTCCTATGGCAATACTGGTATCCCCGTCCCTAATACAAGATCATTGGGTTTTTCTGCTCCGCAGCTTAAGGACCTTCATGTGGATCTTCGGGAATACTGAGTACCGTGTCCCTAATTTAAGCTCATGGCCCTAAATTTGACCCACTGGCCGTTTTGTTTGCTCTTTATTTTCAGGACCTCTAGAAGCATTTACGGCAATGCTGAGTATCCTGGTCCCTAATTTAAGCTCATTGGTTGTTTTGTTTTGTTCCGTAGTTCAAAGAACTCTATGAGCATCTACGGCAATACTGAGTACCCCGTCCCTAATTTAGGGTTATGACTGGTCCCTTCCCAGGCGCCAATCACCTTAACTTAGAACCATTGTTTATTTTGTTCCGTTGTATAAGGACCTCTACAAGAATCTGCGGATTTTGAATACTATCGCACCTAATTTAGAGTCATTGGATTTCTGTTTTGTTTATTTTACTTCGTAGTTTGAGGTCTTCCAGAAGCATCTACGGCAATACCGTGTATCCCTGTTCATAATGTAGAGTTATTGGATTTTTGTTTTGTTTATTTTACTTCGTAGTTTGCGGTTTTCCAGAAGCATCTACGGCAATACCATGTATCCCTGTTCGTAATGTAGTCATTGGATTTTTGTTTTGTTTATTTTACTTCGTAGTTTGAGGTCTTCCAGAAGCATCTACGGCAATACCATGTATCCCTGTTCATCATGTAGAGTCATTGGATTTTTGTTTTGTTTATTTTACTTCGTAGTTTGAGGTCTTCCAGAAGCATCTACGGCAATACCGTGTATCCCGGTTCATAATGTAGAGTCATTGGATTTTTTTTTTGTTTATTTTACTTCGTAGTTTGAGGTCTTCCAGAAGCTTCTACGGCAATACCGTGTATCCCTGTTCATAATGCAGAGTCACTGGATTTTTGTTTTGTTTATTTTACTTCGTAGTTTGGGGTCTTCCAGAAGCATCTTCGGCAATACCGTTTATCCCTGTTCATAATGTAGAGTCATTGGTCACGGAAAAGGGATAGAACTATCGTCATAGGATAAACATACCACTTATACATCTGCAATGAGGGTGATTGATAACCTCTAAAAACTATGAAAGTAAAACATGTGAAAAGGAAAAGTACACGGGATTCACACACTTCTATTTAGGGACATGATACAGAAGAGTTATTTTTAATTTCACGATTGTTTACACACACATACACCGATGTCCAAAAATTAAGCATGCTTGATAAAATGCGATATATTGTGGGAAAACACAAGTTCGTCCGTAACGAGGATCGAACTCGCGACCCCCGCTCCGGAGTAAGGTGCTCTCCCAACTAAGTTACACGGGCCAAATGTATCGATGCAGATTTGTTGTCTTGACACGTGCTTTACCTCTGTAGTACGTCACAACTGCACCAGCCAACGATGTGATCAGCCACAAAAGGTACTTGCTAATAACCTGATAACGGTTGGCACATGCACATGTTGGAAGCACCAGATGTTCTTTGACGCCAGAGATTTCTGTTTTTGTTCGAACCTGTAAGAATATGCCACAGAGATTGCATATGAATGTCTTTACACGTGCTTGGGTTATAGAAAAGTTCGAGAAAGGACGAGGCAGGGGGATTTTTTCAGGGCCCTGTAAACCGACCCGTGGTGTCTAAGCTGAGTAGAAAGTACAAAAAAACAGGAAAAGTTAGTCGTCTACGTGTGTGCAAGATCGATCACGAATTTCAAAGGCTTACGATGAACAGGTGAAACTAACAGCGAGAAGTAACAGGCACATGTCAGCGAGAGAGCTCGCTGCAGAGCTATCTGCCGCTGGTAAGAGAACAGTTTCGAGGTCAACGACATACATTATATCGTTATATAACTTCACGAACCAGGACTTCATGAAAGTCAACCTACAGTTTTCATCTCACGCCCTCCATCAGGAATAAGCGGCACAAAAGGGACAGAATACGTTTCGAAAATCATCAGAAAAAATTGACCTGAAAACATCATTTCAATTGGAAACATCAAAATCCCCGCAGACCAGTTACAGCTAAAATCAAAGAGATGAGCTACAAGTCGAAAGTCTCAAACCCGCCGCGCCGGACCACTCTGTAGTCTGAATAAATATGTAAAAAATGTCTGAATCCGGCCTGACATATGCCGTACCTTAAACTTTCATGTATAGGCTGGCCGCCCCGGTGGCGCAGTGGTCTAAGCGATGGCCTCTGATCATTCGTCCGAACGGGGTCTGGGTTCGAATCCCGGTGAGGCATGGATGTTGTGTTTGTCTTACGGCACTGGCTCTCTCCCTTCCCTGGAACCAGTGACCCTAAATTAGGGACGGGCGACTGCTTATAGCCCATTGAGTTGCTCACGGTGGTCGTTAAACCTCCAAAAAAAAAAAAAAAAAAAATGTATAGGCTGTGTCGGGTTACTGGAATTAAGGCTTACCCAGATCCCTAATTTAGCTACAGCTATGAACATAAAGGTGGATAAGAATCGTTCATCTATAACTTGAGGTTACTGTCTGCAAGAAATGGAAGAGAACTACGCGTAGGATCGAAAAACAAACTCGACTCCCATGTTTAACGTGGAACACGAAAACATGAATTTGGCTCAAGGAACTGCCATACAAGAAATTTCCGTTACGAAAACATATCATATGTGTATTCTGTATTGTTATATGATATACTGTGTGACGTACTACAGAGGTGAAAACATATGTCAAGACGACAAATCTGCAGCGAGACATTCTGTCCGTGTAGCTCAGTTGGGAGAGCAACTTACTCCGGAGTGAGGGGACACAGGTTCGATGCCAATAGCGGACAAACTTGTGTTTTCACAAATACAGGATATACATATTAAAAGTTGAAAATACTCCAAATACGTGGCGACAGGAAATAAATAAATACATCGCTCTTAAATACGTTCTAGAAACACACAGCAACCGAAAATTGTTTTTCAGCCGCCGCTATGGAATTGAACCAACAGAACTCTCGATATCTAGCCGAGTGCGTTACATTTACGCCACTGTAGCCAACAATCCACGGTGCTATGTGTATTTTTAAATCAGCTTCTGACATCATAAATCCGTAAGATGGGCTCAGCTACTGAGACGTCTCCATCTGGTGGGTATTAACGGCACAGGCTATATATATATTATAGCAGTTAAATCCAAAGGGCGAGATCCAAGTTGAAAATACTCCAAATACGTGGCGACAGTAAATAAATAAATTCATCGCTCTTAACCACGTTCTAGAAACGCACAGCAACCGAAAAATTGTTTTTCAGCCGCCGCTGTGGAATTGAACCAGCAGAACTCTCGATATCTAGCCGAGTGCGTTACATTTACGCCATGCTATAGCATTGTGAAAACGTCCCTCCTGTGTCTTTGCATGAATACGGCGATTGTTTGGGATGGCGTAGTTACAGTGCAACCACCTATAGAAAATATATTTCGTACCGATTTTTCGTTTAACGTCTCTTATCCCATCTGCAATTAGTAGTTACGAAAATAACAGCTGTTTTCTCTAAGTCATCGTACTCTCTTGATACAATTTTTTTTAATTTTGTTTCGTTTGCATGAATCACAAGTTCTATTCATAAAAAACACTCGACACACGTATAGTTAAAGTTAGATTAATTGTCCTTTTCCGTGACTGCATGCAACACGATGTAGGGATCTATTTTCGTTTGGGTCTTCTATAGTACTGAACATGGTTTATGAATAAAGGCAACAAACGATGCTCACTTCAAACTACTTGACCGCAGTCATCCTTTTCATCGAGATGTCGTGCTGTTCTGCTTGATGACGCATCACACAAAGACAAGTTGACAGTCGGAGACGGCTGAAAAACTCTGACGCAGCTACACCTTCATGTCCATTTCTTGAAAGATTGTTACATCTCACCCCTTGTTAGGTGAATGCATTGCTGCATAACCAAACAAAACGATGTTTCCTTCAGATGACTCACTGCGATCCAAAATATCGTACGTTTCACTGCTTGGTACTTTTTTTAAATACTCGCAAAACATCGGTAATTTATCGTTTTGAATCTCTAATGAAGGAGTCACACAAATTAAATATTTCTACAAGAGGGAGAAAAACTCTTCCAGCATACATATAAGCAGTGTTTCTTTCAGGCATACATGGGAGCAGGCCCTCCCGGAAACGACCCCCCCCCCGATACATTTTATGTTACCGAGCTAAATGTTAATAAATCTAGGCTATAATGAAAAAGAAAGTTTCGTTTCTTTTGATGCTACCAATATTTCTCCGATTATATATTTTTTAATTTGTTCAAGTATTATAGTTTATATTGCTAAAAAATGTTTTAAGACGCATGCCATTCTTCAAAATATAATAAGTAGACTAATCATACCTCATAGTCAGGGAATCGCGATTCAGGGTCAGGAGTGTGCTGAATGCATCTTAATCGATAAGAATTTCAAGCCTCCTGAAACCAAGACGCACATCCTGACCGCCCCCCCCCCCCCCCGCCCCTGCTTCCGTTTAGCTGAAAAAGTTTGTTTTTGAAATGTTTGAAGAAATCGCCACATTTAGGGGTGTATAGAGAATCTTTTCTAGGAGGAGGGGGACGAATAAAGTAAGTTTCTGAAATCCACCTGAACAAAATTAAAATTTATGAAAAATAGAAGAAAAATTAAAGCCTTTTTTCCTAATGTATGTTGATGAATTTTTATTAAATTAAAACCTTATTGTTAATTTATGTCACATTTTAACCAAAAAAAAAAAGATATACTTTCAAGAGAACGAAGGCCCCCTGGCCCCTCACTAAATACGCTCCTAGAAGGGCGCCCCCTCCCCCGCCTTTGGTATAGGCAAATATTTGATAAATTTAAAACACTAAAGTAGACGAAACCTTTTTTTAAAGCATTTTTAAAAAAAATAAGATATTAATGATTGATTGTATCAATTATTTTTGTTGTATTTTAGTATCTTGTACTACATTTACTAAAAGGTTTGACAGCCTCGAAGGTGGTAAGGATTTTTCTTAGCTATATATATATATAGTAATTACTTCTATGTATGTAGATATAGTAGTTAAAAGATATACCAGCAAATGGAAAACTTGCCCCCCCTCTAAGGTTCCATCCCCCCCGGTCAAAAAGTCCTGATAGAAACACTGCATATAAGCTGTTTTTGTCCCATCACTTATCGTCAGTTTTACAGGGGATGGTCAAAACTGTCATCAATGGAAGATCTCAGAAAAAGAATTTGCCTGTTTTTGACACCGAACGCCAAGTTTTATATCTGCATGCGCTTTAAAATATTGTTGATTTTTTTGGAATAACCAAGACAACTCAAAATTTTCGCGTTTGCTACAGGACATCTTGACACATCAGCAATTTTACTGGATTTAGGTAGATGAGTACTTTACACACACACACTCACTCATTCAACACCACGAAAGACAAGAGATATGAAAGCCATATTCATTGTACAGAAAGCAGACGATACAAGGGTGAATCGATTACAAATACAGCACAGTGAGACGACAAGAACTGTTAACAATCAGTCACTGGTATAGCCACCGTGGACGGCAATTGCAGATGCTACACGGACCGGCGTCGAGAGGAAGAGACATTGGATGGGTATTCGGGGAATGTCCGTCCACGCAGCTTCGTTGCGATGCCTCAGTTCCCTCGTTGTAGCCAGGGCTGGTCCCTGGCGTGACAGTCGTCCGGTGATCATGGAATACACGTGCTCAATAGGCGACATATCCGTGGACCGCGAGGGCCAAGGAAGATGTGCCACATGGTGGCGATCCACGAAGTCTTGGACGTTGCGTGCCACATGCTGTCGTGCATTTTCCTGTTGGTAAATGGCACCAGACAGCCCCTGAAGATATATATATATATATATACTAGCTTTATTACCCTGCTTTGCCCGGTACAAAATGCATGGAATCTGTAGAATCAAACGGACCAAAAGCGTTACGTCCAGGAGACACAGCATTAGAACACTGACTCAACAAAATTCGCTAACAATTTGTTATGAACGATCAAATGCATCACGTGCTTTCAGTTTCAGACGTCTTTGAGGGGCGAATTTCTGGGATAAAAAAGCTAAAAACCTATCTTTGCGAATATTTTATGAAACTTGCTGAAATATTAATGAACACCATAAATCGTTAATAGGAACATGGCCCGTAAATTTCGCCTGAATCGGTAAATAACTTTTTAAATTAGCCGTCAAAATTTTATTTACCATTTCTGCTTATATATTTCTGTTTACCGATGAATTAAAAATTCCATGCCTATTTTAAAAACTTTTTAACTGATTCCGGTGAAATTTTGAGGGACTCCTCTTATTACCAATCCATGGTGTTGATAAAAATTTCAGCCCGTTTCGTTAAGATTTCGCAAAGTTCGTTTTGCATTACTTTATGCGCAGTTCTCAAAGAATAGAAACACCTGTGGATGTGCCGTGGCGATGAACGCAGTCACGTGCTTTCAGATTTGAAACAGGATAACGATGATGACGTAGCAAACAACGCTGACTTTATTGATTAGCTTATTAATTAATTCATAACTCGCAAACGAAACAACGTAGAGATCTTAAAATAGTTGCGTTGTCCTAGAAATTCCAGTATTAATAAGCTATGCAAATTTCACGATGCCACAGCTCGGCGTTCGAGAGTTTTTGCTGCTTCAGACAAACAGACGTTTTGTATTTTATATATAAGATACGAAATCGGCCGGGACACGTACCTCGGGCGATTTCACAGGCCAAGGGAGAACGGAGAAATCGCTGTCGTGTTCCTGAAAACAATCGTGCACTCGC
The DNA here is from genome assembly GCA_039090855.1 of Macrothele yani. Taxonomy (NCBI): domain Eukaryota; kingdom Metazoa; phylum Arthropoda; class Arachnida; order Araneae; family Macrothelidae; genus Macrothele; species Macrothele yani. Next base: position 19,364,154 of record CM076990.1, on the reverse strand, counting down.
TTAGTGACGTGGCACGGCGCTTTGTCCTGCTGGTAGATACCATCACCACTAGGGTAAACTCTAACATGAAGGGATGCAACGGGTCAGCGAGGATGGACATGTAGCCATTGGCGTTCAGGGACCCATCCAGTGGTACCAACGGTCCCAGGTCATACCAGGAAAACATCCCCCAGGCATGCGCACTGCCACCGTCGGCCTGTACTTGACCGACAAGCGTGTCCGGGTGTTGGTTCTCGTGTGTCTGACATCACATCCGCCACCGCCCGTCACTTCTGTGGAGTAGAAATCTCGATTCATCGGAGAAGGCAACCTTTTTCCACTCTTCCGCTGTCCAATGACGGGAAACCCATGCGTACTGCAGGCGTTGTTGTCGATGGACCTGGGTTAACATGGGCACCTTGACGCAGCGCCAACACCGGAGACTCATGCGTAACAGGGTTCCCTCTACCGTTATCCGGGACACGTACCTGGGTGCTCCGGGATTCATTTGCGTTGTCAATTGCTGCACTGATGCGCGCCGATTGCCCTTTGCCAACCGACGGAGAGACGTTTTCCTCTGGGGTTGATGGCCTTTGGGACTCCACAGTTATGACGTCAGAAGGTACTCGGTGTGCCAGCGGTACATTTTTGGCGCGCCATTACTACAGCACCTCGCGAACAGACCACCAAGTCTGATGTTTCTGAGATGATTCCAACCTTGGCACGGTAGCCGATGATCATTCCTTTTTGAACGTCCGTTAAATCACTACCTCTGCTCATTGTGCTCACGTTATGCACTATGGCTCATCTGTCGTGGCCGGCAGCTTATATCTCCGTGTGGACGACCTTGTTACGTGCATTCTGTGACGCGCCTGGACGAAATCACTGTGATTCCGTGGGGGATCATATTGTTCTGGTACGACCGTGTATATATAGTAGAATCCGATTAATTCAGATATATACATCCGGGTTGGAAAATTTGATCCAGTTAAGCGGCTGCCCTAATTATGCGAAGTTTTATGACAAAGATCTAATTTTGGATGTACTTCAAGGACTGTCCCAAATAAACAGCTGCACCGATTATCTGATGGCCCAATTAACCGGAATCGACTGTATATATCTGCTCTCCCTTGTGCTGGAAGTTTATTTCTTCCTCTGAGTTGTCTCCTCTATCGGGCGCGGTTTTTTTTCTCCCTTTTTCTACTCTCAGTTTATTTCTCTCTCTCTCTTTCTCTCTCGCTGTCTATCTCTCTCTCTCTCTCTCTCTGTTTTTCTGCACTCTCCCCGTCTGTCTGGCTGGCTCTTTCTTCTCCCTGCTGTCTCTCTCCACACAAAGTGCGTAAATCTAGCGCAAATCTACAACCACTGCAGCGTAGTCGTTATTTTATCTTTTAACCATATTTAAAAAATAAATTATGAATAAAGGAAAATTTAAAAGCTGGTGTGTTAATTACTATCTACAAATAAAACGAAATTGATTAGGAGCTTGGTCTAGAAGCACAGTACGTCTGCTTTAATCTGGTTACCAGGTTAGGTTTTACAACGAACTTTGCGAACCTAAAATTGCACCTACCTTAATGCTGCTTTTTATTTTTTTCCGCATTTAACTAAAATATTTCGCGGAATTCACCCTCCTAAACTAAAAGCACGGCATATCATGGCAGTATTTTAGTTTCTTCATAACTAACTTCTGTGTCAAAAATATTGTTTATTGGGCACGTTTTTTAAAACTTGCCTTAATACTTCCACTTTACGAACGCTTGAGTGGCATGCTTACAGCGCATAAAAAATTTAATTTTAATAACAGAAAAAAATGTCACCAAGATCTCTGGCATACGTTCTGGTGATGTCCGCACATCAGACATCAGCGTGGTTAACAAGGTACGTACTGACAAAGAATGACGAGTATTTATTATATTATTTCCATGCACAGTAAAATAGCTTGGCCCACCAATTTTGATGTTATGTGATCCTTCACAATTTTTTTTTATTTTATTTTATTTATTTATTTATATATACACTATATTGACAAAAGTCACCGGGCACCTAGAAGAGAAACACAACATAGCATTTATTGACATACATTAGTACGATGTCGGTCCCCCTTTGCCTTTAATGCATGCACAGACCCTTCGAGACATGTTTTCAACAAGGTTTGGGGACACAGCGATAGGTATGCGCTTTCATTCAGTACATAATGCTACCGCTAACTGGTGCTTAGTAGTAGGCCTTGATTCCAAACCTATTATGCGGCACTCTAATTCATCCTATATGGGATAAAGATCAGGGCTCTGTGCTGGTCAGTCCAAGCACAATACGGAATTATCGTCAAACCACGCCGTAACAGTCCTTGCTTTATAGGTAGCTTCATTATCCTGCTGGTACCAACAAGATTCGGTTCCATAGTATTGCCACAAAGTTGGTAGGGCATAATTGTCCATAATATCGAGGTAGACGTGCTGCTTAACAGATTTGTCCACGATAACCAATGGGCCGGGACCATACCACAAAAAATAGCCTCTCACGAGTACACTTGACAGTAGGAACAGTACACTGCGGTAAAGAGCGTTCCCTCGGCAGCTGCCATGCCCACACACGGCCATCAGACTGATGGATCGTGTATCTGGATTCATTGGTCCATGGGACCCGTTTCCATTGATCTACGGTACACGATAAATGCTCTTTACACCATGCTAAACGACGATTAGCATTCCGAGTGGAGATGAAAGGCTTATGAGCAGCCGCACGACCACGGTAACCCATGGAATGAAGTTTTCTGCGAATGGTACATGTACATACCGAGGTTCCAGCATTTTTACTCACCTGTACACTGAGGTCTTGTGCAGCACTCCGTCGATTAGCTGTAACGATTCTCCTGAGGCTTCGCGATGTCCTCTATCACTGATTTTCTTTGGTCTGCAGGTACGTTTTGCTGCTTCATGCACACCATGTGTCTTCCGCTTATTCAGTACACCCAAAACAGATGACTTGGGTATGTTTAAACGTCTCTCGGTTTCTCTTATGGACAACTCACTAACATAAAACCCAACAATCTTTCCTTTCTCAAAGTCAGTTCTCTCCCGCCGCGACATTTTCACTCAACCTCATCTGCGATATGATCGCGGTCAGCTGCACGCTTGCTTTTATACCGTTTGTAGCTGTACCGCGCTTCATAACAACGCAGCGGATCCGTTCATTTGCTTTTGAAGGGGTGCCCGGTGACTTTTGTCAATATAGTATATACACTGAGTGGCCACTTTATTATGACCACCTGACAGTTTTACGCAAATGAGCTATGGCTGCACGCCGTTGCCGCCAGATGGCGAGGCTAGTATAAAAAGGGAAAGCTTAGTGCTTGCGACAGTAGTAGAAGTGATTTTTGAGTTACGAGATGGGTAAAAATTGCGGTTTGACGGACTTTCAACGTGGGATGATTGTAGGAATTCGGAGCCATGGAGCGAGTATCACCGAAACCGCCGCATTCGTGAAATGCTCCAGAGCAGCTGTTGTTAAAGTGTTTAAAGACTGGACTGTCAGCCAAAAAACTGGGTCTCTACGTGCAGCGTGTGGTCGTCATCGACTAGTGACTGCTCGGGCGGAACGGAGAGTGTCCAGACTGGTAACAGACAACAGAAGGGCAACACTGCAGCAAATTACAGACCATCTTAATCAACGATCCCCTCAAATGAACTCTGCACGCACTGTTCGCCGTACACTGCATCGGATGGGATATGGCAGCCGAAGGCCTGTTCGAACACGTTTGCTGTCTGCAGTTAACAAGAGAAAACGTCTCCAGTTCGCACAGGAGCACAAGGATTGGACAGTCAATTATTGGAAACAAATTATGTGGTCCGATGAAACATGTTTTCAGTTGCACCATGCTGATGACCGAGTGAGAATTTGGCGGAAACAGCACGAAAGCATGGACCCCGAATGCATTGCTACAACCCTTCAAGCTGGTGTTATATTTTGAGGAATGTTTTCCTGGCATGCTTTGGGCCCTTTAATTCGTGTTGATCAACGTCTGACTGGCACATCATATCTAAACATCATTGTGGACCAAGTGCATCTTGTCACGTGGATGGTTTATCACAATGGTGATGGCTACTTTCAACAAGATAATGAGTCCTGCCATAGTGCTCGTATTGTACAGGATTGGTTTCAGGAACATGCCAGCGGGTATACTTTGCTTAGGTGGCCCCCACAATCACCAGATCTCAACCCCATTCAGAATTTGTGGGATGAAGTTGAACGAGCCATCAGACAGTTGAATCCACAATCCTGCAATCTCACACTCCTGGAAAGTGCTATTCATCAAGCATGGTCTCAGATTCCACAAACCACCTATCAACATCCCGTGGAGTCCATGCCACGAAGAATCGAAGCAGTATTAAAGGCAAAAAGTGGCCCAACGTAGTACTGAGGGGGTGGTCATAATAAAGTGGCCACTCAGTGTATATATATATATGCTCATATTTTAATTCCTGTATTTCCAGGAACTGGATAGATTAGTCAACACATTCATTTTCCCTATTCATAACCGTGCCACAGAGAATTTAGGTTCATCAATACCGTTCCTTCATTCATATCTTTGTTACACACGTATATAATGATAAATAGATAGATTTGCCTCATTCCCATCATCGGCAGAGATGAATTTCAATGATACTGCACATGATGCGTAGCTTTATATACTTAATTATCTTCATTAGCTTTATTTCATTCATATATTTAACACAAAATTATACACTGAGAGGAAATCATGCGATACCTGGTAGTTGAATTGTAGTACCCCCGTTCAACAGTATCGATAGAGTATCAGGAATACGTCATTTTCGGAATAACATCACATCGTGGACAGTGCTGTGGGGGGGATAAAGGTTTACGATGAACTTGTCTGTCAACGTCTGTCTCGCATAGTTGCAACCAACAGAAGAGCGACAGTAACACAAATCACCGCCGACTTCATCAATGGAAATTCCAGAAACCTTTCCCCGAAGGCTATCAGGATATAATTTGCCGCAGTAGGTTATGGGAGCAGTCTCATCACAGGACTGTACGCCACATTACCGGACTTGTACGCCTCAACTGGGAAAAAAGCCCCATCTACACTGAACTTTCGATGATTGAAGACGAATCTCCTGGTCCAATGGGTAGTTACTTATCGCTGACAGGAGAGTGCGGATCTGGTGGAAACCGTACAAAACACTGGACCCTACATGTCAACAAAGAAATGTTCCGGCTGGTGGAGGATCGGTTATTGTCTGGAGCAGGTTCAACTGGAACATATTGGAGCCTCTGGTACATCTAGATGTATCTCTGAATTGTCCACGCTACGTGTTCATTCTCGTGTTCATATTCATCCTGCGCCCACATGGCAGTGGACTCTTCCAGCAGGACAATGCGTCTTCCCACAGAGCCGTGGTGACTAGAACACGGTTAAAAACAGCATTCCACTGGAGTTCCCACCTGAAATGGCGTCCCGTTCACAAGACATAGCCTGTAGAAATTATTTGGGATACTGTGGAAAGAGGTCCGTTCAAGCTTTCGATCCTCCATCCAGGAATGCGAAGGACTAATGGACAGCTGTGCAGTAAGCATGGGTGGAGATACCTGTGGAACACTTTCGTTACCTGGTCGATTCAATGTCTCGCCGTATGACTGCCCCGAATGCTAAGGAATAATGGACAGTGGTGGAGTAAGCATGGGGGTGAAGATACTTCTGAAGCATTTTCATTAACTATTCGACTCAATGCCTAGCCGTATGACTGCCCGGAATCTAAAGGAATAATGGACAACGGAAGAGTAATCATTGGTAGAGATACCTCTGGAACGCTTTCGTTACCTAGTCGATTCCATGTCTCGCCATGTGGCTGTATGGAATGGTAAGGAATGATTAACAGCGGTGGAGTAAGCATTGGTACCATTACTGGCAGCCAGAACTGCCAACAATGGCCCAGCAGTTGCAGCTGCCGAACCGTCAATAAAATGTCCGGGCGGCCAACAGAAGGACTAGGAGTTCAGGCCAACAGTTGGCACCCCCATCAGTTGTCATATGCCAAAACAGGGCCATCAATTATCCATCACAGGCAGCAGCTGCCACAAGTGGCCCTTCAGCGCCCCTACAAGCACGTGCCATAAATGATGGCTAGGCTAATGTGGTCAGCTAGTTTCCCGGCAGTGGCAGCCGTCAATCACGTGACGTAACAGATGGCTTGCCGAATCTTGTCCGCCAATTTCCCAGTAGTAACCATAAAAACATAAAAATAAAGGATAGCCGCAGTTTCCCAAGGCTACAAGTCCCCCCCCTACCCTTAAGAAACATCTGAATTACAGTACTGCGCAGGGGAAATTTTCTCAACAGACTGGATAAACGCCCGTTTGTGGAAACGAACCTCAAAAACATATTCTCAAAAGACTGGAAAAACGCTCGTTTGTGGAAACAAACCAGGTCTGGCAGTGTGGGAGGCGAGCTCTCTTCCGACGGGACTGATTTGTCACACACGAGCGTGTGCTTGAAACTGTCTCTTTCCTGCGGAATGTGTAATCAAAAGTTTCTGTCTTTAATTTTACAATATTGCGAGGTATTTTTTCATAAATGTCAGTTTCATGTAATTCATAAATTTATTTTTGCAACGTAACGATAGTTAGTTTTTTTTTTGTTTTTTTGTTTTTTTTTTACCTTAAGGGAACTTCACTCATTTTCAAGGAGTGTACCAACTTAAAGGCGCTTTCCAAAGTTTTGTGCTTCCTTGTCGTCTTGAAAGGCGATTGTTGAATTAATATATTTACCCGTACATGTCACATTCTGTTACATTTTTAACGTTGTACCTTTCCTTTTCGTTGTCCGAAGCTACATTTGTTTTAAAGAGGAAAGATATTTAATTTTACTTCTCGTTATTTTTAGAAGTCAATTCCTCCAGTCTTGTGTATTCAACCCATGGATGAGTACATTATATCCACACTGCTTTGCTTTTTTTTTTTTTCCTTTTTATTCTTCTTTCAAATAATTGATAAATTTCGAACGCGTATAATTCTTTTTTTTTTCAACAAACGCTTTTTTAATGTTTTTCCAGGACTGTTGTTTCAAGCGGTTTCAAATTATTATTCTTGTTATTCATGGGAATGGAGTCGGTGTATTTTACGGCTGTAATCTATTATTTCATGGCTTAATCTGATATCTTCGTCGACTTTTTATTTCATTAGGAAATTAATTGGCCTTCTACATATCTCTTTTTTTCTTAACATCCACTAAAATAACACGATGGCGATAGCGTCGTCTTCAATTAACTGGTACCACGAGGTACACAGCACGTGTTGCTTCTGCGCATGCGCAGTCCCGTTGCTTCCACCATGTTGTTGGGGTTTCATCGGTTGCCAGCTACGGGCCACTAGTGGCACTTGCGTGGTGGCCGGCAATTCACGGCGATGCTGCAGGGCCATCAAGGGCTCGCCAACTGATGGCGCTACCACCAACGGACCGTTACCGGGCCGTGAGTGGCATATTTCAGGTAGCAGTGACCCATCACTGCCGGCTGGTGGCCAGCAGTTTCCCAACACTTGTGTTTTTGCTGGGTAGAAATACCTGTGGAAGGCTTCCGTTACCTAGTCGACTCAATGCCTAGCCGTATGACTGCCCGGAATTCGAAATAATAATGGACAGTGGTGGAGATATTTCTGAAACACTTTCATGGATGGAGATACTTCTGAATCACTTTCATTACCTTATCGACACATTGCCTAGCCGTATGACTGCCCGTAATACGAAGGAATAATAAACAGCGGTGAAGTAAGCATGGATGGAGATACTTCTGAATCACTTTTATTACCTTGTTGACTCATTGCCTAGCCGTATGACTGCCAAGAATGCAAAATAATAATGGACAGCGGTGGAGTAAGCATGGATGAAGATACTTCTGGATCACTTTCATTACCTAGTCGACTCAATGCTTAGCTGTATGACTGCCCGTAATGCGAAGGAATAACGGACAGCGGTAGAGTAAGCATGGATGGAGGCACTTCTGGAACACTTTCATTACCTAGTCGACTCAATGCTTAGCCGTATGACTGCCCATAATGCGAAGGAATAATGGACAGCGGTGGAGTAAGCATGGATGGTGGTACTTCTGGAACACTTTCATTACCTAGACGACTCAATGCTTAGCCGTATGACTGCCCGTAAGGCAAAGGTATAATGGGCAGCGGTGGGGTTAGCATGGATGAAGATACTTCTGGATCACTTTCATTACCTAGTCGACTCAATGCTTAGCTGTATGACTGCCCGTAATGCGAAGGAATAACGGACAGCGGTAGAGTAAGCATGGATGGAGGCACTTCTGGAACACTTTCATTACCTAGTCGACTCAATGCTTAGCCGTATGACTGCCCATAATGCGAAGGAATAATGGACAGCGGTGGAGTAAGCATGGATGGTGGTACTTCTGGAACACTTTCATTACCTAGTCGACTCAATGCTTAGCCGTATGACTGCCCATAATGCGAAGGAATAATGGACAGCGGTGGAGTAAGCATGGATGGTGGTACTTCTGGAACACTTTCATTACCTTGTCGACTCATTGCTTAGCCGTATGACTGCCCGGAATGCGAATGAATAATAGACAGCGGTGGAGTAAGCATTGGTACAGATACCTCTGGAATGCTTTCGTGACCTAGTCGACTCATTGCTTAGCCGTATGACTGCCCGTAATGCGAAGAAATACTGGGCAGCGGTGCAGAAAGCATGAATGATGATACTTCTGGAACACTTTCATTACCTAGTCGACTCAATGCTTAGCCGTATGACTGCCCCTAATGCGAAGGAATAATGGACAGCGGTGGAGTAAGCATGGGTGGAGATACTTCTGGAACACTTTCATTACCTAGTCGACTCAACGCCTAGCCATATGCCCAGAATGCGAAGGAATAATGGACAGCGGTGGAATAAGCATTGGTAGAGATGCCTGTGGAACGCTTTCGTTACCTAGTTGACTTGCAGTGCTGTGCAATTGTATTGCACACCACACAGGAGTATTGCATCACCTGCAATAACCGTGAATTTTTAAGTTTAACTCTATTTTTAACTTACTCATTTTCATAGTTATGTCATCGTTTTTATGTCATTGGATGCGAAATTTAATGGAGATTTCAAAAATGTCTTAGGCTTTTTCTTATCGTTGACTTTCTCTGCCAGGGCCGGTGAGCAAAAAGCGGAGATCTTCATCTCAAGCCTAGAAATTCAAGAATTTTCTAGTTATATGGCAGGTTTATAGGGTGACTGCCTTTTGGACGGGGTGAAGCTTGGTCTGTAGCAATTCTAATTCCTCGAGATTTTTCAGAAATATTTTTGATACCAGTGTGTTTGCCGAAATGACAACTCGTACGATCTCTGTTATGCTTTGTTTCCAGATCCTTTGTATATATTTTTAGGTTCTCGTATTTCAATATTTCCTCGTATACTGTTCTTCGGATATTTTCTGCAAGCGGAACTGCTACATCTATCAGTAGTGTTTTCCTCAGTTTGTTTGTCTATAATTACAATGTCAGGTCGATTGTTGTTAACGGTCTTGTCTGTGATGATAGGTTTATACCAGTGCATGGTGTAATTCGAATTTTCGAGAATAAATTCTGGTTGGTTCTTGTAATAACGTGGAGTATAACCTTCCATAAGGCAGTATTTAACAGAAAGCTCTTCATGTAAGATCTTAACTACCTGGTCGTTTGTGAATATTAGCTACCTGATGGTCGTTTGTGAATATTAGCAACCTGATGGTCGTTTATGAATATTAGCTACCTGGTCGCATCTGTGGTTGTTATTATTATTACAGAAGGTGAGTCGAAGGTTTTGCAATATTTGGATCATTTCATGTCGTCATACGAACATTTACGACGAAAGTTGACTAGCATTCAAAGTATAGGCCATCGTGCTGCACAGTCTTTAGCCATTTATGTCTGCCAGATCTTCGATTCCTTGGTGGTACCAGTTCTTGTCCTTCGAGGGAAAAAACTCCTTCAGCCCAGCTGCCACCTCCTCCTGGTTGTTGATGTGCCTCCCGCGAAGGAAGTGGGCCATGGACCGGAACAAGTAATAATTCGACGGTGCAAGGTCCGGACTATATGCTGGGTGTGGCATCAGTTCGATGCCCTAAAGTTCCTGGAGTTTTGCTCTGGTCGTTCGCTCGGTATGAGGACGAACGTTTCCTGATGTAGGAGAGCGCGCTTTCTGTTTATCAGTGCCAGGTACTTCTCCTTCAAAACGGCATGCATCCGCTCCAGCTGTTCAGAGAAGAGGTTAGCGTTGATGGTCCGACCGTTTGGAACGAATTCGTAATAGATTATCCCCTCGAAATTTCACCAGACGCAGAGCATCACCTTCTTCTTGAAGCCCCCACGCTTCACAACAGGTTCAGGAAGCTTGCCCGGGCTCAACCACTGCTGTTGTGTGTTTGGATTACGGAAAGAGACCCACATTTCATCGCACGTAACATTTCCCTTGATGAAACGTACATCGCGCGGGTTTTGTAGGAGTTTCGTGCACACTTCCACTGGGAAGTTTGCTTAAGCCGGCGTCAATTCGTGAGGGACAATGCGGCAGCTCCTTTAGACCTTGCCGAGGTCCTGAAGGTGACGAACCACGGTGGTCTGGGACATGCCCTGATAGCCTGATAATCTCCGAGTGCTTGTTGTCGGATTTGCCTCTAGGGCCTGGCGCACGGCCTCCAAATCCACGGTTCGCGGCCTACCTGACCTTGGCTGATCGTCGAGGTTTCTGTCACCTGAGCGAAATTTCTTGAACCATCTGGTTGCGGCGCTGTGGTCCACGGAACCTTCCCCTTTCGCATGACAGATATTTCGTGTTGCTTGAGAGACGTTATGGCCGAGTACAAACTCGTGAAGCAAAAGTTTCCTAATTATCCTGTTGTGTCTGTTCATCTTATAGGCGTCCCAACCACAGAGAGAACGACCCCATGCAATGCTGTTCACAACAACGACTACACTTTATATCCCTTTCGACTGACTGCAGTGCGCGACTGGAACTAGTTTAAACACGTGACATACCCGCCGCAGCACATGCGTTTATGCAAATATTGCAAAACTCTCGACTCACCCTCTGTATTATTAATTGAAACAAGCTCCTTTTTATTCACCCTCTGTAAGAGTGAAATTGTTATAGCTTTCTAACCATTCCGTTTCGAGAAAATTACAAACGCTAATTTCATCAAAACATTATGTTGCTCCGAAAGAGCACAAGTAAGTTTCAAAGAAATGTATTGGCACTTAAAGGAAGCTTTTCTGCTAAAATATATATCAGAAAATCTTCCTCCGAAAAATAAAGAAAGGAAACATTCCTGCGAGACGAAATATTTTTGAAAATATACGAGAATTCACGTTTTGTATAATATAGGCTAGTATTTAATTGTATAAAAAATTAGCTTTACAGAGAACCGTAAATGAGTATTGTGTGTATGTTGTACATGTACACACATACACACAATTACTCATTTACTGTTCTCTTTAAAACTACTACTAGATTCTCCCCATAAAGTACCTAATAATATAAACACCCAGATCCGTCTATCTGGAGCGGTTGACGTCATACCAACGTCTGCATTGTTGCGTCATCACTTATCGATCAATTCGTGTGTGTTCTTGAGATGTCAAAATGATTGCCTTCTATATAATAGAACGAGATCACTTTCAGACGTCAAGGTGATCGCGTGCTAATTTAAAAACATTGGATCATTAATGACTCAAGTTCTGGTTTTCCAATCTACAAAATTCCAATTGAATTCTTAATATCACAGCAAATTGAGTTTGCACGCGATCACATTGAGATGACAAGGTGATCACGAGCTAATATAAAAATATTGGGCTATCAATGACTCGATTTCTATTTACCCGTTCTACAAAATTCGAATGGAAATCTTAATATCACGGCAAATTAAGTTTGTATATTGATTTAATTTAGCACAATTCGAATATTAATTTGTACGCTTTAATTATTTTTTACTTTTTAATTTAACTAATTTTCCAAGTTTAGTGCTGATTATATTATACATTTTGCAAAATATTGATCTGTCGAAACGCTCTAACCTACAATAAAAACTGAAATCTTGCAATGTCGAAGCGAGCAAGATTGCATCTAAAAGCAGATGTTGTCCTAATAGCACATTGTAGAGAATTTACGATAGTTCCGATTTGTAATACTAGATATCGCATTATTTTGTAGAAAAAGCTTCGGTATGAAGTTTCAAACTAAACTTCGGATAGGACAGTCTAAAACAAGCCGTGAGCGGATTAACGTGTGTACCGGAGAAAAAGTAATTTAACGCGAAAAATCAAAGCAAAAGTTATTAAGGTAAGTTTACGCGAAAAACAACTGAACTACAAGGAAAATTCTTGAACAATAATCAATATTTCGCGTAGAATATTTATCGCGAGGTCTTTTTTGAAAAACGGGAATAAATAACATATAATTTTCAGTTCTAACATGAATGAGTTCTTACTATATGAGTTTTTACTATGTTTCCTTACAGAAATCCGGCGTCTATTTGATTTGTTTTCAATCTGCTTCAATTAAAAATTTCACTGTCTTAGGACGGGCAACTCCCCTATATATTAATATTTATTTAAAGCTTAAAAAAAACCTTCTTAAGACGGGCTATAGGCTAGTATTTAATACTGTAATGATGAAGACGTAATAAACTTTTCTCGGGAGTACTATGTACACTGGTGTGCAAAAATTAAGGACGAAGAGTCGGAATTAACATAACAGCAGAACGAGCTGGCAGAACGGACCGAAAGACCACTCAGGAGGTAGACTAGGGTCCGGTACGGTAGGGAATGTGTGAATATATGCAGCATGACGGGGGGGGGGGTGTCGGAAGGGTATAAAGCACACGGGCGGTGTACGCTTAGCAATTTGGTGAAAGCTATTGCACGGTGTACATCGGTTTGAACGACGTCGAGTTGCTGCCACCGTGTGATATGGCCAACAGACAATCCAGTAGACGACATCTGGATGACTTTACCCGAGGTCGTGTCGTTGGGAAGTTGGGAAAAGGTCGAAGTGTGACAAGTGTGGCCGAGGAGTTCGGGATCGCTCACAGCATCGTTTCACGAGCTTGGAGAGTATTTCAAACGACAGGAACAGCTGTCCGAGAGTTTAGCAGTGGTCGTCCACGAGCAAACACGGCGACGGACGACCGGTATATTGTCCTACAGGCGAGAAGAGACAGACGGCAGACAGTGGGAGAAATCGCAAGGCACATGCAACAGACAACTGGACATCCGTTATCGCGTTTTACCGTGGCCAGAAGGCTGCACAAAGGTGGTCTATTTTGACGACGTCCAGTACGGTGTGTGCCATTAACGCCTGCTCATCGGAGACCGCGGTTTCTGTGGTGCCAGAAACACAAGAACTGGACACATCAGCAATGGGGTCGAGTTCTCTTTACGGATGAGAACCGATTTAATCTGACGAGTGATTCTGGACGTATACACATCTGGAGACAGCAGGGAACACGCAATCACACCTCCAACATCATCGAAAGGGACAGGTTTGGAGGTGGCGGAGTTCTCGTTTGGGGCAGTATCATACTTGGTAGCCGTACTGACCTCCACATCTTGCAAGGAGGTTCAGTCACTGGTGTCCTCAATTGTACCGAGGTTCTCCTGCCTCACGTGCGTCTGTTTAGAGGTGCTGTGAGTCCTGAGTTCCTTTTCATGGACGACAACGCTACTCCTCATATTCAACGCATGGATTGGCCCGCAAGGTCCCCGGACCTAAATCCAAACGCTTGGCAGCACGTCACCAGCCGCCAGCAACGATTCCGTAGTTGCGATTGGCGCTACAAGAGGAATGGGCCGCGATGCCTCAAAAGCTCCTTGACAACCTCGTCCTCAGCATGGACAGACGTTGTAAATCCTGCAACGCAGTCAGCGGTGATCATATCGCCTACTAAAGACTGGATTTTTCTTGGCAGCCGCCTGTCACATGGACGTTTCTGTCTTCTGTCCAGTTGTCCTTGAAGCTACCTTTTCAATAAAGTGCCTTTGTATCCTTTGAATTCCTTGTTTGGATGGTTTTCTTCACTTGTCCCATATTCTTACATCTTGGGAATCTTATGGTATGATTTGAGTCGATGTGGAGCACTTCTGCACGACGTTATATTCGAAAAACCGTCTCGTCCTTAATTTTTGCACGCCAGTGTATTTACGAGCAGGGCAGTATAGAGCCTTTGCAATGACGTCATTTATGACGTCACTGTTACTTCCGGGTGGTTAAGAGAAAGTTCGGCTGCTAAGGTTCCCATAGGATTAACATGGGGAAGCGATTTCTGGATCCTCTGTCACTCGATTGTTTGAAGTTTTAGAAATGGTTAAAAGTTGCGTGGCGTATGGGTGCTTCTCAAAGTACGAGCAAGGTAGTGGAATTTCCTTTTATCGCTTTCCAACGGCAGAAAAACGCCTGATTATGTGGAAAATAGCCGTAAATCGGAAGGCATGGTCGTCCAGGCCGTATGACAGGATCTGCAGTAAACACTTCATTTCAGGTATCGTAAATCTGCATATTTTACTACGTTACTAGTCGAATTTTTATATTGGTACATTTTCTTGCTCACTCTTATGTATTATTTTCAAGTTTTTACGTAAATCCCTATTATTCTGTTTAAAATGCTCTGAATACATGACGGTTTAACTTCGCTGTCGAATCGAAAATTGCTAAGCTTTCGTGAACTTTCAAGATTTTGTAGTGTTACTGATTTCTAAATACTGAAACAGATTCCTTTTTTTTTCCGAACCGAAATTTAAGGTTATACGTCCACATAGAATTAAAGGGTGCTGTCACGCATTATTGTGTCGTCCGTTTTCCCGGATCTGTTTTTTTTTTTTTTTTTTTTTTTTCCTTTTTTGGTGAAAAAATAGTCCGTTTTTCTGGATATGATAGGTCGGTATTTTCTTTTTTTAATTGCAATGCACACTGGAACCAGTCAGAAATGTAACAACGTACCTTAGACCGGATAAGAAATTTTTCGTTTTCAGTCTTCAGAATTAATACATTTCTAGCCCACCCATTGGTAAAATATTTATATGCTTCAAAGCTTTTATAAGCTTTTAAAGCTTTTCCGGTATAACATGAAAAACTGGCTATTAAATAGTTATAAATATCGTTATAGTTCAGATCAGGGTGCTCCGTAGCAACACAAACTTCCAGACGATAAAATTATTTTTCAGGTATGTCATATGGATCTTCTATGTCATTATTTCTAAACTTTTCTCCCTAACGTTGCTTTTCACATTGAATTAGAGGGTGCTGTCATACATTATTGTGTCGTCCGTTTCCCCGTTTTCCCGGATCTGTTTTCTTTCTTTTCTTTTTTCTTTTTTTTATTATTTTTTTTTTTCCTTTTTTGGTGAAAAAATATTCCGTTTTTCAGGATATGATATGTCGGTATTTTCTTTTTCTTAATTGCAATACACACTGGAACCAGTCAGAAATGTAACAACGTACCTTAGACTGGATAAGAAATTTTTCGTTTTCAGTCTTCAGAATTGATACATTTCTAACCCACCCATCGGTAAAATATTTATATGCTTCAAAGCTTTTATAAGCTTTTAGAGCTTTTCAGTATAACACGAAAAACTGCCTATTAAATAGTTATAAATATCGTGATAGTTCAGATCAGGGAGGTCCGTAGCAACACAAACTTCCAGAAAATAAAATTATCTTTCAGGTATGTAATATGGATTTCTATGCCATTATTTCTAAGATTTTCTTCGTTAACGTTGCTTTTCCACCTCATTAAGATGGCAAACTCTGTCAGAAGGAACATTTTTTTCAACTCTATTTACAGCAGCAGCAGTCATTGAAAAGCATGGAGAGAGACCAGCTCGGGTACTTTCTAACCACCCGGAAGTCTAGCAGACAGTTTTGTGACGTCACGTGCAAAGGCTCTATAGCAAAAGTGGCTAGGACAGTCGATTTTTGCGGTGGTTTGTCAGCAGTAGAATCCCTATAGGTCTTATTAACTTGTAACGCTATATGACTAAGAATGCGATTGATATTTCTTCGACTGGTTTAGCACACGCAAGATAAGAATTTTGGGGTTTTCTCAACTTGTAGCAGCTAGTGCATATGTCGGCTGCTTCAAAACAGTGTTTAGCAGTGTTTAATCTTTTACGTTGTTTCCACCAAAAACATGATTACGGCAAAAGGCAAAGCTACAATGAAATGAAAGAAAAAATTTTTTTAAACCAAAACTGCAAAGTACTGCAAATAAATCGTTCTTCGTATTCTACTTCACTGCGTTTTTCCACATCGGAAACTCAATTTGCCATCCCCCTACGGAAGAAAAAATTCGGGTTATTTTACCTTTCCCTCTGTTTTTCATTCGCTTATATGTCTTCTTACGGAAGAACTCTATTTTCTGACACGACTGAGGACGAAAGATTTGCTACAGGAGAAAATATTACGACGAAAAGAAACCTAATCGAATTGTTGCTGCAGGATGGATTTTATGTTCCGTTACGAATTCCTGAGCAACTACGCAATACACAACAAATCAGGTCAGGAATAAAATATAAGGTGCCTCAAAATGAAAAGCCGGTTGGAATGTTCTGATGCACTCTGTCGTAGAAGCATGTGTTTGTTCTACCGAAAACATATTCTCTCAGAAGTAACTATCTTTGTACGTTATTTGTATGATAAATAAGCTTCGCATCGTAAAAAGCCCTGCCAAACTTGAACGTCTTTCGGCAAAGTTTTAAGGACTTATTTTAAGGTGTCTGCATTTTTAACTCGTCTTTTATGCGCTGTACGTATGCGGAAGTGTCGTACCAGTCTGCAGGCATGAAATTTCTGCATCCATAAGATTGTTTCATTCTTTTTAGCACGTCTTTTGTAAAAAAAAGATCGTGCTTATGTTACCAGTTTGTCCGTCCGTCTGTACCCACGATATCTCTGCAACTATTAGTCCGATTTGAAAAATTCTTTTTGCATTGGGAAGCTTGAAATATGCAAATGATGATCTTTTATTTTGTTTTTGTTTGTTTTTTACGATGTGCAATTTCGCCGCTAGGGGGCGTAAATGCAGATGATGTCGAATTCAAAAATACGTTTTATTCCACATATTTCCTTCTAAACATCCGATTGAAAAAATTATTTTATCTTTCGATTCCATTTATGCCGAAGAGTATTTTAGATATAGTTATTTTTTCAAATTACGCATAGATTTTCCGCTAGGAGGCGTAAAAGTAAATTACATTTTCTTCGATAACTCTTCTTCTAAAACTCCGATTTGAAAAATGTTTTCTTCAGCGGATACATCTCCTGATGGAAAATATTTTGCACATAATTTCAAATTTTTCGGTAAAGAATGCTTTAGCCACCAGGGGGCGTAAGTGTTAATTTTTGTTTCTGATGTATTTGCCATAAAATCTGAGCTTCAAATATATCGATTGAAAAAATTATTTCGTGGACTGATGCCACTCACATCGATAAACATTTTCGGAATATTATCTGCTTAAAACGTTCCACAGTTTCTCCGCCAGGGGCGTAGACGTATATCGTATTTTTGTCAATATCTCTACTTCTATGAGTCCGATTTGAAAAATTCCTTCTTTGTTGGATAGTGTTTCTAGTGTGACATGTTTTTCATATAATTTCAGAATTTTCAAGTAATTCATAGACTTTCCGCTAGGGGGCGTAGAGGTAAATTGTGTTCCCCCTATATCTCTGCTTCTAAAACGCCGATTTGAAAAATTCTTTCTGCACCGGATACAGCTCCTGGTGGAAAATCGTTTGCACATAATTTCTAATTTTTGTAAAAAAAATGGTTTGGCCACCAGTTGGCGTAAATCTTAATTTCCGCTTGTGATGTATTTGCAGCAAAATATGAGCTTCTAAATTCTTTATTGAAAAAATTCGTCGTTTGTAGACAGATAGTACTCATGTCGACAAACCTTTTAGAAACATTTTCTTTTTAAAATAATGCATGGTTTCTACGCCAGGGGGCGTAGATGTATACCTTATTTTTGTCAATATCTCTACATCTAAGAGTCCGATTTGAAAAATTCCTTCTTTGTTGGATAGTGTTTCAGGTGTGACATGTTTTGCATATAATTTCAAAATTTTCAATTAATTCATAGACTTTCCGCTACGGGGCGTAACGGTAAATTGCCCCCCCCCCCTATATCTCTGCTTCTAAATCTCTGATTTGAAAAAAAATGTCTGCACCGGATACAGCTCCTGATGGGAAATCCTTTGCACATAATTTCTAATTTTTGAAAAATGGTTTGGCCACCAGGTGGCGTAAGTCTCAATTTCCGCTTCTGATGTGTTTGCAGCAAAATATGAGCCTCTAAAATCTCGATTGAAAAAGAAGTGCTTTGTTCGCCGATACTACTCATGTCGACAAACCTTTTAGGAACATTTTCTTCTTGAAATAATGTATAGCTTCTACGCCAGGGGGCGTAGACATATATCTTATTTTTGTTAATATCTCAACTTCAAGGAGTCCGATTTGAAAAATTCCTTCTTTGTTGGATAGTGTTTCCAATGCGAAAAATTTTTCCTATAAATTCAAAATTTTGAAATAAATTATAGACTTTCCGCTAGGAGGCACAAAAGGTGAATTGCGTTTCTGCGTTATTCCTGCTTCTAAAACTCTGATTTGAAAAATTCTTCCTGTATCGCATACAAGACCTGATGGAAAATATTTTTCACAAAATTTCTAATGTTTGGTAAAGAATGGTTTGGCCACCAGGGGCATAAGTGTTAATTTCTGCTTCTGATGTATTTGTAGCAAAATCTGGGCTCCTGAAAACACGACTAAATTTTCTTTTTCTTGGACCGATAGTGCTCATACGGAAAAAACTTTTGAGAATACTTTCTTCCTAAAATAATGCATGGTTTTCCCATCAGGGGACGTAAAGTAATATTATTTTTGTCGATATCTCCGTTTTTAAGAGTCCGATTTGAAAAATTATTTCTATGTTGGAGAACGTTTCCGGTGCGAAATGTTTCTCATATAAATTCATGTTTTTTTTAGCGCACAAGTCTGCAACCAGGGGGCGTAAGCTCACGATTCCGGTTACAGCAATATCTGAGGGATTAAAAACCCGATTGAAAAACTTCTTTCTTCCGTCAGATGCTATTGTTTTCCATACCGGTTCCATTGACTTTGAATAGCTTTGATAAATTTAATTTGCGTCAGAACGGATTCAAAAGACGTGCTTATTACACCCGAAAATTCGGTGTCATCTTTCTCGTTATATTATCGAACTGAACATCCTAGAGGATTATGATTCACGCAGAAAAGAGTTTCTTTTATGCACCATTTCCCACTCAATGCTCAAGCTAATTACTATATTTGCAAGATTCCTACACTTCCAAAAGTCGGATTGGAAAAATTACTTCTGCGTTTGATAGCTGCAACCTTCGTATGGGCAAAACGTTTTATGTGTTCCTTGTTATTCCCGATTCAAAACTTTGTGGCTAAGTGGCGTTAATATGGCTTTGCGAGGAAACGTAGATGTCTAATTGTCTTAATATTAGGTTGGTGCGGATAAAATGTCTGGCATGAGAGTGTGACGTAGTACAGAGGTCAAAACATGCGTCAAGACGACAAACCTGCAGCGAGACATTCTGTCCGCGTAGCTCAGTTGGGGGAGCGACTTACTCCGGAGTGAGGGGGGTCACGAATTCGTAGCCCGTCACGGACAAACTTGTGTTTTCACATTGGCGCCCGTTGGTGTAAAATGGATCCACTGTCCGTTGGGTTCTTCAAAAAAAATGCGTGAAGTTTGCTCCACACATTGGAATTAATAAAAAATTCCTACTTCGCTTCGAAAAAAAAATAATAAGAGGGAGCTGATGTGACGTACTACACAGTTGAAAACATGTGTCAAGACGATAAATGTGCAAGGAGACATTCTGTCCGCGCAACTGAGTTGGGAGAGCGACTTACTCCGGAGTGAGGGGACACGAATTTGTTGTCAGTCGCGGACAAACTTGGGTTTTCACATTGGCATTGTGGAAAATGAATCCACTTGCCGTTGGGATCTTCGAAAAATGTGTGATGTTTTTTCCACACATGGTTTGGAATTAATGAAAAACTCCTACTTCGCATCAAACAAAATATTAAGAGGGAGATAATGTGATGTGCTACAGAGGTGAAAACATGTGTCAAGACGACAAATCTGCAGCTAGCCAGATTTGCTCAGTTGGGAGTGCGACTTACTCCGGAGCGAGGGAACATTGATTCAATGCCCGTCGCGGACAAACGTGTGTTTTCACAAGAGTGCCACCTGCAAACCCTCGTAAAAATAGGAAACACGTAGTCAAAATGCACTCAATGGATAAAACATTAGATATAACTACCAAATAGCTTGTTGGTCCTCCTCGAGCGCGAAGAACAGCCTGTATATACTGAGACATCGACTCCGCCAGATACCAGAGGATTTCCGGAGGTAATTCCACCCATGTTTGTTACAGCATTGTTTCATGGATCGTGGACCTCCGAAACGACGGTCCACGATCCATGGATCTGATTTCCTTCACCACTGCATAAGTCCGGGGAATTTGGATGTCACTGGATGGTTCCAAACTCGGATGAACCTTCCTCGAGCCATGACAAAATGGTTGCAACCCGGTGAAACGGCCCATTTTTCTGCTGGAACAGACCATCGGCCGCACGATACGCGAAGACCAAGAAAGCGTACAGGTGGTCAGCCAGCACATACTGGTAGCGCGCAGCTGTTAAGGGCTCTCCAAACACACTAAGGGACCTAATGTGACCCACGAGGAGGATCCCCAAACCATTACAGTGGTTGCTGCCGGATGGAGCGGCGCATTGTCTTGCTGGAACAGACCATCGGCCGCAGGATGCGCGAAGGCTATGAAAGTGTGCAGGTGATCAAAGCGCGGTGATCAGCATGCACAGACTGATAGTTCGCAGCGGTTAAGACCTCTCCAGGCACACTGAGGGACCTAATGGGACACATGAGAAGGCTTCCCAAACTATTACAGAGCTACTGCTCCAAAGAGTGGAGCACTACCGCTCTACAGAGTGTCACCGATCCACAGCCAGGTGGAGCATCGCATTGTCTTTCTGGAACAGACCATCGGCCGCAGGACACGCGAAGGCCGTGAAAGCGTGCTGGTGATCGGCAAGCACAGGCTGGTAGTTCGCAGCGGTTAAGGACCTCTCGACACACATCAGAGGACCTAATGTGTCCCACGAGAAGGCTCCCAAAACTATTACAGAACCACCACCACCTTAAACGTAGCCGACTTGGCACCTTAAACGTAGCCGACTTGGCTGACCTCATGCTGTCGATGCCACACCCGCACCCTCCCGTGAGCTCTGTACAGCTGACAACGGGATTCATCTGACAACACGACTCAGTGTTACTTTTCGGAGGTGCAGTTTTGGTATTCCCGGCACCAGGACAGGCGTAATGTCCGATGACGAGCAGTCAACAGTGGTACAGGTGTAAGGCGTCGGCTGCCGTAGCCTAGGGCATGCATCGTTAGCCGTACTGTTCTCTCGCTGACACCGCTTGGGCCTCCGTCATTTAACGTCGATGTTATTTGCGCCACCGTTGCCAAGCGGTTGGTCTGTACGAGCCTGGATAATCTATGTCGACCCCGTCTCATCAATGACGTGTGGTCGCTGGTACGTCCATCGGTGGTATACTCTCAGTACGCCTTTTATGCGTTTACCCTCGGGAACCCTGGGGTTCTTACCACTTATGCGATAGAATGACCCAACTGTCTTGCTTTGACGATGCGCCAACGATCAAAGCTTCTCAGATCACCACGTTTACCCATGTTGGTCGATTGTGATACACTGTTGGGAAAAACAGATCTGATTATATGTAGAGGATATAATCTGATCTGTTCTTCCCAACAGCGTATCCCCGGACTGGTGTCACCGTTCACAGTTTGAAAGATATATCACCCTTTCCTTTAACTCAATTTTTCTGTTTGTCTTTCCTATTGAGTTCCCTTACTCAGATCTCCTAGCTTCTTACTTGTAAGGGTAGTTTTAGACCTTGGGTCAGACACTCCCTTCCTAAAACTACTTCAAATATCGTATCGTATCATTCAGTGGAAGAAAATTGTCACCGCTCTGTCATGGAGCGGAGAATAAATCTCCGGTTTTGTTTGAAAACAGGTAAAACTGCATCTTTAGACAGTTGATTTATGCTCGGTGTGCATGGGAGCTAATTGCCCACCTCGTGCACAAATATTCCGATGGTATTCACGTTTCAAGGATGAGTGGGAAGATTTCGAAAATGACAAAAAGCCTGGACACCCGCTTTAAGTGCGCACGTCTGAATTCATTTAGAAAGTTCGCGAAAGCATAAATAGTGATGGTTGTGTGACCTTCAGGATGCTGGAATGGGAGCTCGGTGTTAATAGGGAGACGATTTCGCGATTGAGGAGGTAGGTTTGTGCTCTTCGCATGCTTTGTCGGATGGACAGGAACATGCACGAGTGGAGTGCGCAAAAGACATCCTGGAGACTGCAGAAACAATGCCAAATTTTCTCCAAAGCATTGTGGCAGGTGACGACACGCGATGTTTTCGTTATGATCCTGAAATGAAGCGTCAGAGTGCTCAATGCAAGTCACCACAATCACCCAAAGGAAAGAAGATCAAGTTGCAGAAGTCTGAAATAAAGACAATACTTGTGTGCTTTCAGGACAGCAAATGAATTTTTCATCACGAGTTCATTCCTGAAGGTACAACTGTCACTGGCAATGCTTACACATCCATATTGGGGTGATTGTGGAAGGGAATTGTTCGTGTCGGGCCTGAGTATAAAAACGGGCAATGGCTCCTTCTACACGGTAACGCACCCGTTCACCGAATAGTCAGTGTACAGCAGTTTCTCGCACGAAAAGAAGTCTGTGTACTTAACCATGCCCCCTATTCTCCAGATTTGTCACCGTTTGACCACTATCTATTCCCTAAATTAGAGCTGCCATTAAAAGAAAAAGATTTGAAGACATTCAAAGAACTATTAACTAATAATTCAGATCGCATCACATATAGAAGGTTTTAGGAAGGGAGTGTCTGACCCCCAGGTCTTAAACAACCTTTAGAAGTAGAAGGCTAGGAGATTTGGGCTAGAGTGCTCGACGGGAAAGCCACGCGGAAGCGAGGTAGAAAGACGCCCTTATTTATAACAGGGTGGATAATACCCGGGATCCGACGGCTTAACGTGCCCATCCGACGCATGGCGGATATTTAGTGGTCCGAGCGTTCGTACCTGCTTGGAATCGAACCTCAGACCTCTTCGTGGCAGTCACGAACGTTGACTGCTAGGCCTTCTGTGACCCAACTAATAATTCAATCGGGCCACTTTTTGTGTTAACGCAGGAGGAATGCACTTCGAATAAACTATATTCGTGTAAGTTTTCCTGCTTTTCCAATTTTTTCAATCTCATTAAGTGCCGCACTCTGTAGAATGATTTACTAATGTTAGCTTTAGGATATTCATTTTTTTTTTTAATGAAACGTGCTTAAACACTATAACGTACAAGTTTGTCCAATCCGGGTCCCCTCACTCTTGAATAAGTCGCTCTCCCAACTGAGCTACGCGGGCATGTGCTGTCACTGCTACCTGCCTTTATCTCATGTGCGTCCTGCGGCGCAAGCACGTCACCCCCCTCCCCTCCCCTAAAGAGGGCCGGGAGGCATGGTCCACGGATCAGCCGAGACCATGTGTAGCTGTAGGCAGTCATCCCATGAAGAACGTGCATTTGAGAAATCCCAGACAATTTGGTGTGTGGAACATAACATCACACTGATTTATTTTTTCGAAGCACTGAAGAAGGGATTCTCATTTTTCCTGTCTCGCCGTGTCGAAAGAACATCACATCATTGCGAGAAACTTAACAGCCGGGTCATCCTGGAAGTTTGGGCGCCAATGTAACGTACATGTTCGTCCGCGCCGGGCCCCAAACCCGGTCCCCTTACTCCGGAGTAAGTCGCTCTCCCAACTGAGCTACGCGGACATGTGCCTCACTGCTATCTGCCTTTATCTCATGTGCGTCCTGCGGTGCAGGCACGTCACAACACCCCACCTTCCCTGTAACGAATTCCTCGATTTGCTATTGTTTCATAGATTCTTGAACTGTGATAAATAACTAATAAGTTTAGATGTTTTACGTTGATTCCTTTGCGGTTTGCTATTCAATTAGCACAATTTACATATGGAACTGCTATTTTAATAATTACTGCAGTTGAGTTTACCTGAAAGTTTTTGTCTATTAAAATTAAAACTCCATTGAACAGTAACTTCTCCCTCCTTGTATACTATTTTGTCTTCCCATTTTTCGAAAAAAGTTTTAACGTCGAAATGTCAAACAACTTTTTTCCCCCGAGTTTGACCATAGTGCGTGTTTAGACTACTATAACCTGTTGATCCAATTTCCTAGAGGGATAATGCCCTTCGTCTGCGTCTTTTGTTTCACATTCCATTGATCCTTTTTTTCTCACCCTTACTGAGTAACGTATATCTCTGACCGGGACCGGTTCGTCTTGTATGAAATCTCTTCGGCATTTTTACGAGTGTGTTTGTTTTTCGTCATCCGCCGGATCTCGCAGTAGGAAGTGGGGAAAACCCAGATATGTGCATCCGATGAGAGAGCTGCCGTCGTCGACTATTAATGGCAGTCAGAACGGCATCCACTTGCCACGGGTGGCAGTGACGTCGAAGACATGGCGAATTTCGACCACGCTGAGAACGCGGCAATACCCCCCGCTGTCCAAGAGGAAGTTGTTGGCTGATGACCGCCGATTAGTCATAGCCATCTGCACAGCACCTTTTTTTATTACTGGGCAGTTAAAACGTAACCGCAGTCCCAGATTTACGTTCACGACTTAGCGGCATGAAGAAAACTAAAAATGCTCTCTTGACTCAATCCATCTGCTACTTGCCTTTCGCCAGCGTTGCCTACTTTGAGAATGCGTGACACAGCTCAGAACTAGCTGATGAAGGCAGGATTCCAGTCGAACGTGGTTT
This sequence comes from Macrothele yani, assembly GCA_039090855.1. Taxonomy (NCBI): domain Eukaryota; kingdom Metazoa; phylum Arthropoda; class Arachnida; order Araneae; family Macrothelidae; genus Macrothele; species Macrothele yani. The sequence continues at coordinate 19,339,139 of CM076990.1, read as the reverse complement.
ACGGATTCTTCGCAAGAATTAGCATAAACCTTAATGCCCGCAGATGCAGTTCGGGGAAACAAATCCGGAAAAATAGTAAGAAGCATCCTTGAAACACTTAAAAAAAAAGATTAATGAGAAATAATATAAAGCTGAATAATATATAGAGCTGAATAATGTAAGAGCTGAATAATATAAAGGTACCTGAAATACCGATACCAATAAAATACCGATAGCTGAATAATATATAGAGCTGAGTAATATAATATAATATATATGTTACGGGGGGCGTTTGAATTCCCACGTGTCACTATTAGTAATAAGGGTAATCACTCGAATCTCAAAAACTATGTTTTCCCAGTATTAGAGAAAACACAGGCTCGCTATTCGAGGATGGGCGTTGTGTTTCACCCAGCCGACGTTCCGTGTATCGGGGTCCGCTGAGTGCCGCAATGTTTAAAAGTAATCGTCTAGCTTTTCATTTCTCTTTGAATAATTCGTTGACTTACAAATTTTGATTTGTTTACTAGCACTGATGCGTAAGTTACTCAGTATTGCACTGGAGGATTTTTCTGAACATTCATTCCAAATCATTTATTCACACATCCAACTCTCAATCGTGATTAACCTTTTTACTGTACAAAATTGTACACTCAAATGAAATTTAGCCGACTCATAATAACGTGAAAATAAAATATGTTTATTTTGCCTGATGAAGGCTTGAAATCTAGAAAAATATACACTCAGTCATATGAAAATGTTTGAAGACCCTTTTAGCAAAATTATTTATTTAAAGGTTAACTTTAATTTCTTATTCTCATTTAATATAATTCTGAAATATTTCGAAACATAATTTACTAAAAATGATTCCCTATACTACACAATTTCCTGCTCTGATCAATGGTATTTACTTTACTCAACCATTTCATTTCTTCTATTTCTGCCCTACTTTTCTCAGCATTAATTTAGAGCTGGTTTACTTTCAACCTTGACTTAGTCTACTATGCTCTTCTTTAATTTTCGGTTCAACATACTAATTATGTAAACAAGAGGAAACGTTAGGGTCGGGAATGTCCTACCTTCTATCCCACGATGAGGGCTGGCATTTCATTCTCCTCTTCCCGAAGTTTTCATGCAGATTCCCTTCTGTCCTGGATCTTTTATCTCACCGTCATGATTTCAGAGTCCACTTTGTCAAGTACTATTGAAGATTTCTCTTTCTTGTGCACATTCTCGGTCCTCGGCTAAATCCTCAGCAATAGCGAGGCGGTGATACAGCCTTCTCGCATCATTTCGATTTCCTCTATCTCCGATCCTCGTATCGGTAGGTCTTTCTCAACTTTCTTTCACCATGCTATATCTTCTCTTTCCGAAGTTTTCAAGCCATCTCCTATCTTTCCGAAGTTCTCATGCTATCTGTGTAGATTATCTCATCATTCTCTCGCTCCTCTTCCTGTCCTACGAAAAATTTGTTCTTCCCGGATCCTCCTACCAATTTACAGATTGGTCAAACAATTATCATTTCCCGATCTGATTTGCTCTGGGTTTCCCGCCATTTCTCTGACTTGCCATCCTTCGCCCCGTCCAAAATCTGTGTCCGCCCTTAAATTCTAGGAACTTCGTTGCCTACGGATCTCTGAGGTCGTAAATCTTCCCATCATAAAACTGCTATGGTTTTCCTTTGCCTGGCGTCAAGCTATTCTTTTCTTCCAGACTTGGTGCATCAATTCTCAAGACGACTGGCGCCGAGCTCCAATAAAATGTCTACCCACTATTTCTCTGACTTGAATTACTTCGCCTTACCCAATATTGCTGGCTCGTAGCAGTTAGGGAAAGGATGCCCCGCGGTTCCATGCCACAGCAAGCGGACGGCTGGAAGCCCTTCGACTCTGAGAGAGAGAGAGGGTGGGGGTTTGAAGGGGAAAGAGCGGTACTTTCCTGACCTTCCTAGGCGCGAATCCACGGAAGAAAATCTAAGGGGAAAATTAAATTGTGAAATGCAGAGCGTCTGAAGAGCGTGAAGTTTATAAAATCCTTATTTTAATAATTCTTACACCAGCTCCCCAAAATCTCTCCCATTCATTTGATTAATTTTTTAAATCCCATTTCTTTTCCGCTTTTCCGATTACTTCTCAATTTCCAATACAGGGAAAAGGTGCGCACTCGCTCACGAGTGCTGCAACATATAGATTGAATATATATAGAATATAGAATGAATATAATATATAGAATATAATATATAATATATATATATAATATATAATATATATATATATATATATATATATATATATATATATATATATTATATTTATATTATATATTATATTCTATATACATCCCATATAATATATGGGATGTAAGGTCAGGTGATGCGTAACATCACAGCCTCTCCTTAACAAATGTCAACCCCGCCTTCTCGTGGTGCATCCTGTTCCTACTAAAGGGGCTCTGACGACCGCCAATAGCGGTATAACTATACCATCGGGATTAGAGGAAATTCTATCGCACACTCACCAACCCGCTTGGCCAGCGTGGTGAGTTATGGCCAAACCCCTCAAAAATGACTCCACAACTTAAATCTTGGCCCTCAGTCTCCGGCAGCTGGAATGTACCTGGCCAAGGCAGCGGCCAGTGCGACATGAAGGCAGAGGGTGCTAAGAATCCCCGGAGGACCGGACTAGGCTGCCATCTGATGCTGACCTTGGCAACGTACAATGGACGCTCCCTATCTTCTGATTCAAGGCTTCTTGAATTGGAAGAGGAACTACAAAGGATCAAGTGGGACATCGTGGGGCTAAGTGAGGTAAGAAGAAAAGGAGAAGATCTCATCGAACTGAAAAGTGGACATCTCTTCTACTATCGTGGGACAGATACTGGCAGAACTAGTGGTGTTGGATTTATAATAAACAAGAAACTGAAGGATAAAGTTGTAGAAGTTGAAAGTTCCTCTGACAGAGCTGCACGGCTTGTTATCCAACTCTCGAAAAGATACCAGGCTCAGATTATTCAAACTTATGCACCCACCACAAGTCATCCTGAAGAAGAAATTGAAGAATTTTATGAGGAAATTTGTCATCTAAATAATAAAGGTAAGCAGCACTTGAAAATAATTATGGGAGATTTCAATGCAAAAATAGGGCAACGGCAACAGAATGAAACTTCAGTAGGTAAATTCGGTCACGGCAACAGAAACCAGCGTGGAAATACTCTCGTTGAGTTTGCAGAGGCAGAAGGGTTTTTCATCTTGAACTCCTTCTTCAAGAAAAAGCCACACAGGAAATGGACATGGAGACATCCAAATGGGATGACAAGTGAAATTGATTTTATTATGTGTAACAAAAAATTCGTCATAGAAGACTGCAGTGTGCTAAACAAGTTCAACACAGGTAGTGACCATAGATTGGTGAGATGTAAGATGCACCTCAACACTAAACTTGAACGTGGCAAGCTCATAAGACAAACAAAATCTATTGACATAACCAACCTTAAAAAACACCATAATACCTTCAAGTTGGAACTGAAGAACAGGTTCTCTGCTTTAGAAGGCCTAACATCGGAAGAAGTGGATATCTCTGAAGTTAACAGAAAAGTAACCAAAGCTCTTATGGAAACAGCAACAAAATTAGCTGGGTCTAAGAACAAGTTGCATGTAAATAAATTATCAGGAAAAACGAAAATGTTGATGCAAAAAAGAAAAGAGATGAGGACAACTAAAGAAAATGTGACTTCCAAAGTGGAATATATAGAGCTATGCAAGACAGTACGAAAAAGTATCACTGAAGACGTAAGAAAATTCAACTGTGAACTAGTGAGGAAAGCAATTGAAAACAACCAAAGCCTAAAGATAGCAAAGGGACATCTCAGTAAGGGAAGAAAACAGATTATGGCACTGAGAAAAGAAGATGGTTCTGTAACAAGAAATAGAGGCAGAAATTTTGACAAGAGTGAAAGATTTCTACTCCAAATTATATGAAAGGGATGATACATGCACTCCACACATCATGAAAGATACCAGTACCAGAGTTCCTCCAGTCGTTCCAGCAGAAGTTGCACATGCAATCAAGAACATGAAGTGGGGAAAAGCTCCAGGAGAAGATGGAAATACTGTAGACAACATACAAGAAGCAAGTGGAGAAATCGAAACAGTACTCGCCCAAATTTTCACTCGATGCCTTAATGAAGGGAAGATTCCTGAGGATTGGAGCACCGCTACAATGATTCTGCTACATAAAAAAGGTGACATTGAGGATCTCGGGAACTACAGACCTATCAGCCTCCTATCAGTAGTTTATAAAATCTTCACTAAAGTTCTTTCACACCGTTTGAAGGTAACACTGGACATGGCTCAACCGAGAGAACAAGCTGGATTCAGGAGTGGCTACAGCACAATAGATCATATCCATGTGCTGAGAGAACTAATTGAAAGAGCGAGGGAATATGAACTTCCATTGTGCATGGCTTTTATCGATTATGAAAAAGCCTTTGATTCGGTGAAACCATCAGCAGTTACAATGGCTCTGAAAACCTGCGGTATTGAAGATGCATACATTAATATTATTAATAACATCTATGAAAATGCAAGTGCAAAGATTAGGCTGTTTGAAAATACAACACACATAAAAATTGGAAAGGGAGTGAGACAAGGTGACACCATATCTCCGAAGCTCTTTAATGCCACATTGGAGGGTGTTTTTCAGTCGCTGAGCTGGGAAAACAAGGGGATAAAGATTAATGGAGATTATCTAACCCACCTTCGTTTTGCTGATGACGTAGTCATTTTTGCAACTAGCCCATCAGAGCTGCAGAGTATGATCCAGGAACTTGCTGACAAGAGTAAAGAAGTGAGATTAAAAATGAACTTTCAGAAGACAAAAGTGATGTTCAATGCTTTTACAAGAAATGAAGATTTATCGATTGATGGAGAAAAGCTGGAGATAACAGACACGTACGTTTATCTTGGACAGCAGATATCAAGTGAGGGTCACATTGATGAAGAAATTAATCGGCGTACAAAACTTGCCTGGAGAGCTTTTGGAAGAAACAGCGTAATTTTCAAGAGCAGTATGCCATTATGTCTTAAAAGAAAAGTGTTTGATCAATGCATCCTTCCAGTGCTTACGTATGGTGCAGAGACGTGGACCTTAACTAAAAGAGACATACAAAAGCTGCAGACAACTCAAAGAAGCATGGAGAGGTGCATACTTGGTGTAACCAGGAGAGATAAGAAGAGGAACTCGTGGATCCGAAAAATGACAAGAGTGGAAGACATCATGATCAGAGTTAAATCCCTGAAATGGCAATGGGCTGGACATACTGCCAGAAGGACAGATCATCGATGGACAGCCGAAATTTTAGATTGGATTCCAAGGGACAGGAAAAGACCCAGAAGAAGACCACATGGGAGATGGGTGGATGAAATTCGAAAGTATGCAGGGGTGACATGGAGGAGACTGGCACAAGACAGACCGTTGTGGAGGAAACTTGGGGAGACCTTCGTCCAGCAGTGGATTGATAATGGTTGGCAATGATGATGATATAATATATATATATATATATATATATTATATATAATAATATATATATATATATATATATATATATATATATATATATATAGCTGAATATATATATATTAATATATATTATATAGCTGAATAATATAATAAAATATATAGAGCTGAATAATATATACATATTAATAGCTGAATAATATATATATATATATATATATATATATATACTTAAGAGCAAAACTGAAGACTAAGGAAACAATTTTAGAATTTAAAACGAAGGGTGCAAAATAACCTGAAAATCAAAACGCGCAACGCAGCAGTTTTGAAAATTCAGAATACACATTCTATAAAGAAGATACCTAAGCAAAAAAATACATATATAATTTTGACTCACACCTAATACAACATAGAAAAGGTTATGTATCTACCTGTGTGAGTAAAAGGAGAAAAGATAAAAAAATAAAATAAAACAACTGAATGTAGAAGGTTTCGAGAATACTGAGCCTTGGCTTTATCAAGGACCAGCAAAAACTCTGCATTTTCTCACTTCCACAAAGACCTAGTTGGAAATGGGTTTCTGCAAGGCCATAGATGCAAGTAACATTCCCACCTAAAATAGTTAAAAAATATATATATATAAGTCATGTCCTCCGTAGAGTAGCATGACCTAGCACTAGTTAACAATTTCGCTTGCATCCATTAACCTTCATGGCCCGACCCATGCTCTTCATCTGTTACTATTAAACAGAGAGAAGAAGATTAAAGAGAACTCAAGCTGTGAGAGTGACATAATAAATGGAAATGATTTTCAGCTATAACGAAATTCCAAGTTCGTTTGAGAGAGAATTTAAACCTGAAAAATAATGCAAAGGAATCCAAATTTTACATTGCAATTAAAAAAAGGAAATGTTAATTTATACCGAACAGATTTTTGAAAGAAAACTTGAGTCTAAAACCCCCTACTCTACAACTTATGACAGCACGAAAACGAGAATAAGTTAAAGATAAATATTAACTAAAGAAAACTTTGTGAAAGTTATATACCTTAAACAGTTAGTTGCAATATGTACAAAGTATTTCAGCAGTGCTTTAAGTGCATAATTAATTAGTTATTAAGAACTTAACTACTTTGAAAAAACAGCGCATAGACAGCGCATAGAAAAGGAACAGGCTTAGCCTTCTTCTGTTCCTAGGTACCTCATAAGACGCTCAAAGTTACAAAGAAAAGTAAGAGTTAAAACCCGCAAAAATGTTAACAGACAAACCAATGCTTAAAAGCTGAAAAGCTAAAAAACGACAGAGAAAAGGTACATAAAGTACAAACATTGAACTTATAAAACCTAGAACCCAAAAACAAGGAAGAGAGCTTACCTCTTGTGTAACAAAAACTTTTCTCCACACAAGAGGAGAACATGGCTGACCCCTTCTGCCACTCCCTAGACGCTGGGGGCAGTGAGGGTGGGGCTGATGGCCTCCTCATACAGCAAGAAAACAACGCGCGGAGATTTTAACCAGAGAAAAAAATATATAAACTTAAGACTGTGGATCTGTATGATCAGAATGAGCAGAATTAACTCTCCAGAATACATGAGAAATATTATGAAATACACGAGCAGTTTATTTAATAATCTTTGCATGTATTAAATCACCTTAGTGAGCTTCTATAGATTAATCAGAATCTTATTAATTTTAATGTTGGTTTTACTATTTTTAGTATAGCTATCCTAGTGATGAATAACTAGTTTTCTTTTTTATTTGTTTTTATTTTCTTTTATAAACAGATTTTTAAGCTTTTTTTGTGATTTTGTTTATATTATTTAATTTTTTGTTTTAATAGGACCGTCATATCCATAGCACTAAGGTTCCTTTAGGTAGTTAATAGGCATCCTCTAGCCAACTTCCTTACGGCTTTGATTGGTCAGAATCATATTATTAACTGTGTAGAAAATTAAAGCAGATCTGCCAACCTTACTCTATTATTCAGAATAATTTTTCTTAAAGTTCTTTTGATGAAAGAAGAAGGAATTTCGTTCTCTAGAAAACTTTCTAATAGTATATTAATGTGGTAATTGAAATCCAAATTGTTGCTGCAAATTCTTGAAATTCTTAGGACCTGAGAAATTAGTACATTCTCAATTACTTTGGTTGAAATGTTATTATTCCAGTGTAGATATTTAATTACTTTGAAAGGAAAATTAACTCTTTTATCAAAGAGGCTAATTGATGGGTTACCTCTGTTGAGCTTAATGCTTAAATCTAGGAACTCAAGTTCCTGATTACTGTGGTTTGTTTTACATAAGTTAAGAGAGCTAGGATAGATATTATCAAAGTCACTCTCTATAACTTCTGAATTATTGATACACAGCAGATCATCAATATATCTAAAAGTGTAAAGGTAGTTATCTGAGCAGGTGGGGTGATTTTTAATGAATTTATATTCCTTAAAGAACAGGAATAGATTAGCGATATTTGTGGACATTGATGTTCCCATTGGAATACCGTTCACTTGCTTATAGAGAGTATTATTATATAAGATATGGTTATTTTTTATGCAGCAATTGAGATAAGAGTTCCAAGTTCCTACATCAACAAATTGGTTAAGTTTAAATTCTGCATACAGCTCCTTAAATGTAGTGATTATATCTGATAGAGGCAGATTAGTATATAGGTTTTCAAAATCATAACTATTAATATCTAGGGGACAAACTTTGAGTATAGTAGAAATTACTTCTGCATTATTATTAATTATCCAAAAATCTCTGTACATCAAGTTAGAACAGTTTCTAATGTGTTTCAAAACCTTCTTTAAGACATCTTCAAAAGCAAGATCTATTTTCTTTTTATGACTCCTTACTCCACTAGCTATGAACCTGAACTTCACAGGATCCTTATGAAACTTAATCGTTGCAAAAAGAAATGGAAATTCAGGCCCATATCTTCTAGTTTGTGGAATTTTAAGTTTCTTGAAGAATGCCTTAAACCGATTTTCTAACTGCTTGGTAGAATAACTTACGGGCTCGTATGTTACTCTATTATTGAGTTCCATAGTTAACAATTCAAAATAGAACTTCTTACAGATAATTGCAAAATTATTGCTAGCTTTATCCGTAGTGGTAAAAATAAATTGGTCTTGTATTTTGGAGAGTGACCTTTTAGCTTCTCCAGAGAAAAAGAGATTTCTGTCGAAACAAAAGTCCAGACCTGCCAACTCACCGGTGAAGCTATTGATTATATTATATTTCCATTCTGCGAAGGCCTCAATAGGCTGATTGTACGCCAAACTGGTTTTTACGATGTACTTATTTACATCTTGAGTGAAGCTCTCAAGAATCCTTTCTTTGGAAATTGTGAAGGAAGGTCTGAATTTAGAGCCATACTCTAATAAATTCCTAAGCTTTTCATTTTCAACATAACTCAAGTTTCCGGTGATAATATGGTTGTAATTCTTATCATAGTGAACTGTTTCTTTATGTTCATCACAAGAACAAGAAGTAATTACAGGAATGTAGCTCGAAGAGTTAAGTTTGTAGTTTTTAACTATTGACCCTAAGGTCTTAACATATTTAAAACTTACAATAGACTGGTGCCTGTGGATGGGAAAAAAAATTGCATTATTGTAGAACAGCTTCCTTACATTGAGATTATCGTAGGCTTTATTGAGGAACCTGATGGTAACAAAATTACTGGAAAATTCTTTAAGAGAAATTTTATCTTTAAGAATATGTTTAAGAATGTCCAGAACCAAAGCAAAAACATGCTTATCAACATGGTCAGCAGTTTCATTCCAGAATTTGAAAAAACATTTAAGGACAGAGTGCTTGAAGGACTTGAGAATTTTGTAAGTATTTTTAACAAAATTAGTGCCAGTTTTAAAGCTTTCCAGAGTTTTTAGCAAGTTAGCAAAATCAACTTTGCTTGATGTGCGAAATAACCTCTGTCCTCTATTACCTCTAGAGCAGCTCTTATTATTAACAAGAAAGAAGAGTTCACGAATTGAAAATTTATGCTGATTATGCTTATTGTCAGATAGAGTGGAATTAAGGCCATAGGGATAAAGAGACTGATGCTGCAAAATTTCAAGGGATTCAGTTTCTAGCCGAGCATAGAGGTCAGGAATAATATGTAGTACCTCTATTTTCACTTTGTCAAAACCATGAGTATGGAAATGCTCTAATTCAAAGGTGGAGTACTGGTTGGCGTTTGTGGAGGGGTTCACTCCTGAATTAGAGAACTTGTTTACTAGAGACCTGTGACCATTAATCCTAAGATGAAGAGGATTTTTACTTTGGCCAATATAGCTAAGGTTGCAGACAGTACAGGTGAGCTTATAGATGGTATTGTAGGCTTTGCAAAACTTGTTGGAGCAATTATCCTCAACAGAAGAATACAGGTTAGGATCTGCAGATTTACATGTCAAACAACGTTTGTCATTTCATAACTTTAGATTACCTTTGCCAGCGAGTTCATACACTATGGGAAAGGGTGCTAGCCTAACCGAGCGGGAGGACTTAAAATATCTGAGCTGACCTCCAATCCTTTCATCGTCCTTAGAACACCACTTGGGCCAAAACATACAATTTCTGAGCAAACCAACTAGGAAAAACTTTTTAGAAATAAGCAGTCCAAGAAAAGACCAAACTCGAGTATAAACTACACTCCAATAAGCTGCATCCAAAACATACTAAAAAGAAAAATTAGAAAATGAAAAAAACCTCAAGTGAAAAAAATAGTAATAAAAAAAAAAATAAATAAATAAAAATAATAATAAAACATTTCAACTAGAATTTGCGCATGAGCTGCTAAATAATAAATTGAAATTAGTTACTTAAGAGCAAAACTGAAGACTAAGGAAACAATTTTAGAATTTAAAACGAAGGGTGCAAAATAACCTGAAAATCAAAACGCGCAACGCAGCAGTTTTGAAAATTCAGAATACACATTCTATAAAGAAGATACCTAAGCAAAAAAATACATATATAATTTTGACTCACACCTAATACAACATAGAAAAGGTTATGTATCTACCTGTGTGAGTAAAAGGAGAAAAGATAAAAAAATAAAATAAAACAACTGAATGTAGAAGGTGTCGAGAATACTGAGCCTTGGCTTTATCAAGGACCAGCAAAAACTCTGCATTTTCTCACTTCCACAAAGACCTAGTTGGAAATGGGTTTCTGCAAGGCCATAGATGCAAGTAACATTCCCACCTAAAATAGTTAAAAAATATATATATATAAGTCATGTCCTCCGTAGAGTAGCATGACCTAGCACTAGTTAACAATTTCGCTTGCATCCATTAACCTTCATGGCCCGACCCATGCTCTTCATCTGTTACTATTAAACAGAGAGAAGAAGATTAAAGAGAACTCAAGCTGTGAGAGTGACATAATAAATGGAAATGATTTTCAGCTATAACGAAATTCCAAGTTCGTTTGAGAGAGAATTTAAACCTGAAAAATAATGCAAAGGAATCCAAATTTTACATTGCAATTAAAAAAAGGAAATGTTAATTTATACCGAACAGATTTTTGAAAGAAAACTTGAGTCTAAAACCCCCTACTCTACAACTTATGACAGCACGAAAACGAGAATAAGTTAAAGATAAATATTAACTAAAGAAAACTTTGTGAAAGTTATATACCTTAAACAGTTAGTTGCAATATGTACAAAGTATTTCAGCAGTGCTTTAAGTGCATAATTAATTAGTTATTAAGAACTTAACTACTTTGAAAAAACAGCGCATAGACAGCGCATAGAAAAGGAACAGGCTTAGCCTTCTTCTGTTCCTAGGTACCTCAAAAGACGCTCAAAGTTACAAAGAAAAGTAAGAGTTAAAACCCGCAAAAATGTTAACAGACAAACCAATGCTTAAAAGCTGAAAAGCTAAAAAACGACAGAGAAAAGGTACATAAAGTACAAACATTGAACTTATAAAACCTAGAACCCAAAAACAAGGAAGAGAGCTTACCTCTTGTGTAACAAAAACTTTTCTCCACACAAGAGGAGAACATGGCTGACCCCTTCTGCCACTCCCTAGACGCTGGGGGGCAGTGAGGGTGGGGCTGATGGCCTCCTCATACAGCAAGAAAACAACGCGCGGAGATTTTAACCAGAGAAAAAAATATATAAACTTAAGACTGTGGATCTGTATGATCAGAATGAGCAGAATTAACTCTCCAGAATACATGAGAAATATTATGAAATACACGAGCAGTTTATTTAATAATCTTTGCATGTATTAAATCACCTTAGTGAGCTTCTATAGATTAATCAGAATCTTATTAATTTTAATGTTGGTTTTACTATTTTTAGTATAGCTATCCTAGTGATGAATAACTAGTTTTCTTTTTTATTTGTTTTTATTTTCTTTTATAAACAGATTTTTAAGCTTTTTTGTGATTTTGTTTATATTATTTAATTTTTTGTTTTAATAGGACCGTCATATCCATAGCACTAAGGTTCCTTTAGGTAGTTAATAGGCATCCTCTAGCCAACTTCCTTACGGCTTTGATTGGTCAGAATCATATTATTAACTGTGTAGAAAATTAAAGCAGATCTGCCAACCTTACTCTATTATTCAGAATAATTTTTCTTAAAGTTCTTTTGATGAAAGAAGAAGGAATTTCGTTCTCTAGAAAACTTTCTAATAGTATATTAATGTGGTAATTGAAATCCAAATTGTTGCTGCAAATTCTTGAAATTCTTAGGACCTGAGAAATTAGTACATTCTCAATTACTTTGGTTGAAATGTTATTATTCCAGTGTAGATATTTAATTACTTTGAAAGGAAAATTAACTCTTTTATCAAAGAGGCTAATAGATGGGTTACCTCTGTTGAGCTTAATGCTTAAGTCTAGGAACTCAAGTTCCTGATTACTGTGGTTTGTTTTACATAAGTTAAGAGAGCTAGGATAGATATTATCAAAATCACTCTCTATAACTTCTGAATTATTGATACACAGCAGATCATCAATATATCTAAAAGTGTAAAGGTAGTTATCTGAGCAGGTGGGGTGATTTTTAATGAATTTATATTCCTTAAAGAACAGGAATAGATTAGCGATATTTGTGGACATTGATGTTCCCATTGGAATACCGTTCACTTGCTTATAGAGAGTATTATTATATAAGATATGGTTATTTTTTATGCAGCAATTGAGATAAGAGTTCCAAGTTCCTACATCAACAAATTGGTTAAGTTTAAATTCTGCATACAGCTCCTTAAATGTAGTGATTATATCTGATAGAGGCAGATTAGTATATAGGTTTTCAAAATCATAACTATTAATATCTAGGGGACAAACTTTGAGTATAGTAGAAATTACTTCTGCATTATTATTAATTATCCAAAAATCTCTGTACATCAAGTTAGAACAGTTTCTAATGTGTTTCAAAACCTTCTTTAAGACATCTTCAAAAGCAAGATCTATTTTCTTTTTATGACTCCTTACTCCACTAGCTATGAACCTGAACTTCACAGGATCCTTATGAAACTTAACCGTTGCAAAAAGAAATGGAAATTCAGGCCCATATCTTCTAGTTTGTGGAATTTTAAGTTTCTTGAAGAATGCCTTAAACCGATTTTCTAACTGCTTGGTAGAATAACTTACGGGCTCGTATGTTACTCTATTATTGAGTTCCATAGTTAACAATTCAAAATAGAACTTCTTACAGATAATTGCAAAATTATTGCTAGCTTTATCCGTAGTGGTAAAAATAAATTGGTCTTGTAGTTTGGAGAGTGACCTTTTAGCTTCTCCAGAGAAAAAGAGATTTCTGTCGAAACAAAAGTCCAGACCTGCCAACTCACCGGTGAAGCTATTGATTATATTATATTTCCATTCTGCGAAGGCCTCAATAGGCTGATTGTACGTCAAACTGGTTTTTACGATGTACTTATTTACATCTTGAGTGAAGCTCTCAAGAATCCTTTCTTTGGAAATTGTGAAGGAAGGTCTGAATTTAGAGCCATACTCTAATAAATTCCTAAGCTTTTCATTTTCAACATAACTCAAGTTTCCGGTGATAATATGGTTGTAATTCTTATCATAGTGAACTGTTTCTTTATGTTCATCACAAGAACAAGAAGTAATTACAGGAATGTAGCTCGAAGAGTTAAGTTTGTAGTTTTTAACTATTGACCCTAAGGTCTTAACATATTTAAAACTTACAATAGACTGGTGCCTGTGGATGGGAAAAAAAATTGCATTATTGTAGAACAGCTTCCTTACATTGAGATTATCGTAGGCTTTATTGAGGAACCTGATGGTAACAAAATTACTGGAAAATTCTTTAAGAGAAATTTTATCTTTAAGAATATGTTTAAGAATGTCCAGAACCAAAGCAAAAACATGCTTATCAACATGGTCAGCAGTTTCATTCCAGAATTTGAAAAAACATTTAAGGACAGAGTGCTTGAAGGACTTGAGAATTTTGTAAGTATTTTTAACAAAATTAGTGCCAGTTTTAAAGCTTTCCAGAGTTTTTAGCAAGTTAGCAAAATCAACTTTGCTTGATGTGCGAAATAACCTCTGTCCTCTATTACCTCTAGAGCAGCTCTTATTATTAACAAGAAAGAAGAGTTCACGAATTGAAAATTTATGCTGATTATGCTTATTGTCAGATAGAGTGGAATTAAGGCCATAGGGATAAAGAGACTGATGCTGCAAAATTTCAAGGGATTCAGTTTCTAGCCGAGCATAGAGGTCAGGAATAATATGTAGTACCTCTATTTTCACTTTGTCAAAACCATGAGTATGGAAATGCTCTAATTCAAAGGTGGAGTACTGGTTGGCGTTTGTGGAGGGGTTCACTCCTGAATTAGAGAACTTGTTTACTAGAGACCTGTGACCATTAATCCTAAGATGAAGAGGATTTTTACTTTGGCCAATATAGCTAAGGTTGCAGACAGTACAGGTGAGCTTATAGATGGTATTGTAGGCTTTGCAAAACTTGTTGGAGCAATTATCCTCAACAGAAGAATACAGGTTAGGATCTGCAGATTTACATGTCAAACAACGTTTGTCATTTCATAACTTTAGATTACCTTTGCCAGCGAGTTCATACACTATGGGAAAGGGTGCTAGCCTAACCGAGCGGGAGGACTTAAAATATCTGAGCTGACCTCCAATCCTTTCATCGTCCTTAGAACACCACTTGGGCCAAAACATACAATTTCTGAGCAAACCAACTAGGAAAAACTTTTTAGAAATAAGCAGTCCAAGAAAAGACCAAACTCGAGTATAAACTACACTCCAATAAGCTGCATCCAAAACATACTAAAAAGAAAAATTAGAAAATGAAAAAAACCTCAAGTGAAAAAAATAGTAATAAAAAAAAAAAATAAATAAATAAAAATAATAATAAAACATTTCAACTAGAATTTGCGCATGAGCTGCTAAATAATAAATTGAAATTAGTTACTTAAGAGCAAAACTGAAGACTAAGGAAACAATTTTAGAATTTAAAACGAAGGGTGCAAAATAACCTGAAAATCAAAACGCGCAACGCAGCAGTTTTGAAAATTCAGAATACACATTCTATAAAGAAGATACCTAAGCAAAAAAATACATATATAATTTTGACTCACACCTAATACAACATAGAAAAGGTTATGTATCTACCTGTGTGAGTAAAAGGAGAAAAGATAAAAAAATAAAATAAAACAACTGAATGTAGAAGGTGTCGAGAATACTGAGCCTTGGCTTTATCAAGGACCAGCAAAAACTCTGCATTTTCTCACTTCCACAAAGACCTAGTTGGAAATGGGTTTCTGCAAGGCCATAGATGCAAGTAACATTCCCACCTAAAATAGTTAAAAAATATATATATATAAGTCATGTCCTCCGTAGAGTAGCATGACCTAGCACTAGTTAACAATTTCGCTTGCATCCATTAACCTTCATGGCCCGACCCATGCTCTTCATCTGTTACTATTAAACAGAGAGAAGAAGATTAAAGAGAACTCAAGCTGTGAGAGTGACATAATAAATGGAAATGATTTTCAGCTATAACGAAATTCCAAGTTCGTTTGAGAGAGAATTTAAACCTGAAAAATAATGCAAAAGGAATCCAAATTTTACATTGCAATTAAAAAAAGGAAATGTTAATTTATACCGAACAGATTTTTGAAAGAAAACTTGAGTCTAAAACCCCCTACTCTACAACTTATGACAGCACGAAAACGAGAATAAGTTAAAGATAAATATTAACTAAAGAAAACTTTGTGAAAGTTATATACCTTAAACAGTTAGTTGCAATATGTACAAAGTATTTCAGCAGTGCTTTAAGTGCATAATTAATTAGTTATTAAGAACTTAACTACTTTGAAAAAACAGCGCATAGACAGCGCATAGAAAAGGAACAGGCTTAGCCTTCTTCTGTTCCTAGGTACCTCAAAAGACGCTCAAAGTTACAAAGAAAAGTAAGAGTTAAAACCCGCAAAAATGTTAACAGACAAACCAATGCTTAAAAGCTGAAAAGCTAAAAAACGACAGAGAAAAGGTACATAAAGTACAAACATTGAACTTATAAAACCTAGAACCCAAAAACAAGGAAGAGAGCTTACCTCTTGTGTAACAAAAACTTTTCTCCACACAAGAGGAGAACATGGCTGACCCCTTCTGCCACTCCCTAGACGCTGGGGGCAGTGAGGGTGGGGCTGATGGCCTCCTCATACAGCAAGAAAACAACGCGCGGAGATTTTAACCAGAGAAAAAAATATATAAACTTAAGACTGTGGATCTGTATGATCAGAATGAGCAGAATTAACTCTCCAGAATACATGAGAAATATTATGAAATACACGAGCAGTTTATTTAATAATCTTTGCATGTATTAAATCACCTTAGTGAGCTTCTATAGATTAATCAGAATCTTATTAATTTTAATGTTGGTTTTACTATTTTTAGTATAGCTATCCTAGTGATGAATAACTAGTTTTCTTTTTTATTTGTTTTTATTTTCTTTTATAAACAGATTTTTAAGCTTTTTTTGTGATTTTGTTTATATTATTTAATTTTTTGTTTTAATAGGACCGTCATATCCATAGCACTAAGGTTCCTTTAGGTAGTTAATAGGCATCCTCTAGCCAACTTCCTTACGGCTTTGATTGGTCAGAATCATATTATTAACTGTGTAGAAAATTAAAGCAGATCTGCCAACCTTACTCTATTATTCAGAATAATTTTTCTTAAAGTTCTTTTGATGAAAGAAGAAGGAATTTCGTTCTCTAGAAAACTTTCTAATAGTATATTAATGTGGTAATTGAAATCCAAATTGTTGCTGCAAATTCTTGAAATTCTTAGGACCTGAGAAATTAGTACATTCTCAATTACTTTGGTTGAAATGTTATTATTCCAGTGTAGATATTTAATTACTTTGAAAGGAAAATTAACTCTTTTATCAAAGAGGCTAATAGATGGGTTACCTCTGTTGAGCTTAATGCTTAAGTCTAGGAACTCAAGTTCCTGATTACTGTGGTTTGTTTTACATAAGTTAAGAGAGCTAGGATAGATATTATCAAAATCACTCTCTATAACTTCTGAATTATTGATACACAGCAGATCATCAATATATCTAAAAGTGTAAAGGTAGTTATCTGAGCAGGTGGGGTGATTTTTAATGAATTTATATTCCTTAAAGAACAGGAATAGATTAGCGATATTTGTGGACATTGATGTTCCCATTGGAATACCGTTCACTTGCTTATAGAGAGTATTATTATATAAGATATGGTTATTTTTTATGCAGCAATTGAGATAAGAGTTCCAAGTTCCTACATCAACAAATTGGTTAAGTTTAAATTCTGCATACAGCTCCTTAAATGTAGTGATTATATCTGATAGAGGCAGATTAGTATATAGGTTTTCAAAATCATAACTATTAATATCTAGGGGACAAACTTTGAGTATAGTAGAAATTACTTCTGCATTATTATTAATTATCCAAAAATCTCTGTACATCAAGTTAGAACAGTTTCTAATGTGTTTCAAAACCTTCTTTAAGACATCTTCAAAAGCAAGATCTATTTTCTTTTTATGACTCCTTACTCCACTAGCTATGAACCTGAACTTCACAGGATCCTTATGAAACTTAACCGTTGCAAAAAGAAATGGAAATTCAGGCCCATATCTTCTAGTTTGTGGAATTTTAAGTTTCTTGAAGAATGCCTTAAACCGATTTTCTAACTGCTTGGTAGAATAACTTACGGGCTCGTATGTTACTCTATTATTGAGTTCCATAGTTAACAATTCAAAATAGAACTTCTTACAGATAATTGCAAAATTATTGCTAGCTTTATCCGTAGTGGTAAAAATAAATTGGTCTTGTAGTTTGGAGAGTGACCTTTTAGCTTCTCCAGAGAAAAAGAGATTTCTGTCGAAACAAAAGTCCAGACCTGCCAACTCACCGGTGAAGCTATTGATTATATTATATTTCCATTCTGCGAAGGCCTCAATAGGCTGATTGTACGTCAAACTGGTTTTTACGATGTACTTATTTACATCTTGAGTGAAGCTCTCAAGAATCCTTTCTTTGGAAATTGTGAAGGAAGGTCTGAATTTAGAGCCATACTCTAATAAATTCCTAAGCTTTTCATTTTCAACATAACTCAAGTTTCCGGTGATAATATGGTTGTAATTCTTATCATAGTGAACTGTTTCTTTATGTTCATCACAAGAACAAGAAGTAATTACAGGAATGTAGCTCGAAGAGTTAAGTTTGTAGTTTTTAACTATTGACCCTAAGGTCTTAACATATTTAAAACTTACAATAGACTGGTGCCTGTGGATGGGAAAAAAAATTGCATTATTGTAGAACAGCTTCCTTACATTGAGATTATCGTAGGCTTTATTGAGGAACCTGATGGTAACAAAATTACTGGAAAATTCTTTAAGAGAAATTTTATCTTTAAGAATATGTTTAAGAATGTCCAGAACCAAAGCAAAAACATGCTTATCAACATGGTCAGCAGTTTCATTCCAGAATTTGAAAAAACATTTAAGGACAGAGTGCTTGAAGGACTTGAGAATTTTGTAAGTATTTTTAACAAAATTAGTGCCAGTTTTAAAGCTTTCCAGAGTTTTTAGCAAGTTAGCAAAATCAACTTTGCTTGATGTGCGAAATAACCTCTGTCCTCTATTACCTCTAGAGCAGCTCTTATTATTAACAAGAAAGAAGAGTTCACGAATTGAAAATTTATGCTGATTATGCTTATTGTCAGATAGAGTGGAATTAAGGCCATAGGGATAAAGAGACTGATGCTGCAAAATTTCAAGGGATTCAGTTTCTAGCCGAGCATAGAGGTCAGGAATAATATGTAGTACCTCTATTTTCACTTTGTCAAAACCATGAGTATGGAAATGCTCTAATTCAAAGGTGGAGTACTGGTTGGCGTTTGTGGAGGGGTTCACTCCTGAATTAGAGAACTTGTTTACTAGAGACCTGTGACCATTAATCCTAAGATGAAGAGGATTTTTACTTTGGCCAATATAGCTAAGGTTGCAGACAGTACAGGTGAGCTTATAGATGGTATTGTAGGCTTTGCAAAACTTGTTGGAGCAATTATCCTCAACAGAAGAATACAGGTTAGGATCTGCAGATTTACATGTCAAACAACGTTTGTCATTTCATAACTTTAGATTACCTTTGCCAGCGAGTTCATACACTATGGGAAAGGGTGCTAGCCTAACCGAGCGGGAGGACTTAAAATATCTGAGCTGACCTCCAATCCTTTCATCGTCCTTAGAACACCACTTGGGCCAAAACATACAATTTCTGAGCAAACCAACTAGGAAAAACTTTTTAGAAATAAGCAGTCCAAGAAAAGACCAAACTCGAGTATAAACTACACTCCAATAAGCTGCATCCAAAACATACTAAAAAGAAAAATTAGAAAATGAAAAAAACCTCAAGTGAAAAAAATAGTAATAAAAAAAAAAAAATAAATAAATAATAATAATAATAAAACATTTCAACTAGAATTTGCGCATGAGCTGCTAAATAATAAATTGAAATTAGTTACTTAAGAGCAAAACTGAAGACTAAGGAAACAATTTTAGAATTTAAAACGAAGGGTGCAAAATAACCTGAAAATCAAAACGCGCAACGCAGCAGTTTTGAAAATTCAGAATACACATTCTATAAAGAAGATACCTAAGCAAAAAAATACATATATAATTTTGACTCACACCTAATACAACATAGAAAAGGTTATGTATCTACCTGTGTGAGTAAAAGGAGAAAAGATAAAAAAATAAAATAAAACAACTGAATGTAGAAGGTGTCGAGAATACTGAGCCTTGGCTTTATCAAGGACCAGCAAAAACTCTGCATTTTCTCACTTCCACAAAGACCTAGTTGGAAATGGGTTTCTGCAAGGCCATAGATGCAAGTAACATTCCCACCTAAAATAGTTAAAAAATATATATATATAAGTCATGTCCTCCGTAGAGTAGCATGACCTAGCACTAGTTAACAATTTCGCTTGCATCCATTAACCTTCATGGCCCGACCCATGCTCTTCATCTGTTACTATTAAACAGAGAGAAGAAGATTAAAGAGAACTCAAGCTGTGAGAGTGACATAATAAATGGAAATGATTTTCAGCTATAACGAAATTCCAAGTTCGTTTGAGAGAGAATTTAAACCTGAAAAATAATGCAAAAGAAATCCAAATTTTACATTGCAATTAAAAAAAGGAAATGTTAATTTATACCGAACAGATTTTTGAAAGAAAACTTGAGTCTAAAACCCCCTACTCTACAACTTATGACAGCACGAAAACGAGAATAAGTTAAAGATAAATATTAACTAAAGAAAACTTTGTGAAAGTTATATACCTTAAACAGTTAGTTGCAATATGTACAAAGTATTTCAGCAGTGCTTTAAGTGCATAATTAATTAGTTATTAAGAACTTAACTACTTTGAAAAAACAGCGCATAGACAGCGCATAGAAAAGGAACAGGCTTAGCCTTCTTCTGTTCCTAGGTACCTCAAAAGACGCTCAAAGTTACAAAGAAAAGTAAGAGTTAAAACCCGCAAAAATGTTAACAGACAAACCAATGCTTAAAAGCTGAAAAGCTAAAAAACGACAGAGAAAAGGTACATAAAGTACAAACATTGAACTTATAAAACCTAGAACCCAAAAACAAGGAAGAGAGCTTACCTCTTGTGTGACAAAAACTTTTCTCCACACAAGAGGAGAACATGGCTGACCCCTTCTGCCACTCCCTAGACGCTGGGGGGCAGTGAGGGTGGGGCTGATGGCCTCCTCATACAGCAAGAAACCAACGCGCGGAGATTTTAACCAGAGAAAAAAATATATAAACTTAAGACTGTGGATCTGTATGATCAGAATGAGCAGAATTAACTCTCCAGAATACATGAGAAATATTATAAAATACACGAGCAGTTTATTTAATAATCTTTGCATGTATTAAATCACCTTAGTGAGCTTCTATAGATTAATCAGAATCTTATTAATTTTAATGTTGGTTTTACTATTTTTAGTATAGCTATCCTAGTGATGAATAACTAGTTTTCTTTTTTATTTGTTTTTATTTTCTTTTATAAACAGATTTTTAAGCTTTTTTTGTGATTTTGTTTATATTATTTAATTTTTTGTTTTAATAGGACCGTCATATCCATAGCACTAAGGTTCCTTTAGGTAGTTAATAGGCATCCTCTAGCCAACTTCCTTACGGCTTTGATTGGTCAGAATCATATTATTAACTGTGTAGAAAATTAAAGCAGATCTGCCAACCTTACTCTATTATTCAGAATAATTTTTCTTAAAGTTCTTTTGATGAAAGAAGAAGGAATTTCGTTCTCTAGAAAACTTTCTAATAGTATATTAATGTGGTAATTGAAATCCAAATTGTTGCTGCAAATTCTTGAAATTCTTAGGACCTGAGAAATTAGTACATTCTCAATTACTTTGGTTGAAATGTTATTATTCCAGTGTAGATATTTAATTACTTTGAAAGGAAAATTAACTCTTTTATCAAAGAGGCTAATAGATGGGTTACCTCTGTTGAGCTTAATGCTTAAGTCTAGGAACTCAAGTTCCTGATTACTGTGGTTTGTTTTACATAAGTTAAGAGAGCTAGGATAGATATTATCAAAATCACTCTCTATAACTTCTGAATTATTGATACACAGCAGATCATCAATATATCTAAAAGTGTAAAGGTAGTTATCTGAGCAGGTGGGGTGATTTTTAATGAATTTATATTCCTTAAAGAACAGGAATAGATTAGCGATATTTGTGGACATTGATGTTCCCATTGGAATACCGTTCACTTGCTTATAGAGAGTATTATTATATAAGATATGGTTATTTTTTATGCAGCAATTGAGATAAGAGTTCCAAGTTCCTACATCAACAAATTGGTTAAGTTTAAATTCTGCATACAGCTCCTTAAATGTAGTGATTATATCTGATAGAGGCAGATTAGTATATAGGTTTTCAAAATCATAACTATTAATATCTAGGGGACAAACTTTGAGTATAGTAGAAATTACTTCTGCATTATTATTAATTATCCAAAAATCTCTGTACATCAAGTTAGAACAGTTTCTAATGTGTTTCAAAACCTTCTTTAAGACATCTTCAAAAGCAAGATCTATTTTCTTTTTATGACTCCTTACTCCACTAGCTATGAACCTGAACTTCACAGGATCCTTATGAAACTTAACCGTTGCAAAAAGAAATGGAAATTCAGGCCCATATCTTCTAGTTTGTGGAATTTTAAGTTTCTTGAAGAATGCCTTAAACCGATTTTCTAACTGCTTGGTAGAATAACTTACGGGCTCGTATGTTACTCTATTATTGAGTTCCATAGTTAACAATTCAAAATAGAACTTCTTACAGATAATTGCAAAATTATTGCTAGCTTTATCCGTAGTGGTAAAAATAAATTGGTCTTGTAGTTTGGAGAGTGACCTTTTAGCTTCTCCAGAGAAAAAGAGATTTCTGTCGAAACAAAAGTCCAGACCTGCCAACTCACCGGTGAAGCTATTGATTATATTATATTTCCATTCTGCGAAGGCCTCAATAGGCTGATTGTACGTCAAACTGGTTTTTACGATGTACTTATTTACATCTTGAGTGAAGCTCTCAAGAATCCTTTCTTTGGAAATTGTGAAGGAAGGTCTGAATTTAGAGCCATACTCTAATAAATTCCTAAGCTTTTCATTTTCAACATAACTCAAGTTTCCGGTGATAATATGGTTGTAATTCTTATCATAGTGAACTGTTTCTTTATGTTCATCACAAGAACAAGAAGTAATTACAGGAATGTAGCTCGAAGAGTTAAGTTTGTAGTTTTTAACTATTGACCCTAAGGTCTTAACATATTTAAAACTTACAATAGACTGGTGCCTGTGGATGGGAAAAAAAATTGCATTATTGTAGAACAGCTTCCTTACATTGAGATTATCGTAGGCTTTATTGAGGAACCTGATGGTAACAAAATTACTGGAAAATTCTTTAAGAGAAATTTTATCTTTAAGAATATGTTTAAGAATGTCCAGAACCAAAGCAAAAACATGCTTATCAACATGGTCAGCAGTTTCATTCCAGAATTTGAAAAAACATTTAAGGACAGAGTGCTTGAAGGACTTGAGAATTTTGTAAGTATTTTTAACAAAATTAGTGCCAGTTTTAAAGCTTTCCAGAGTTTTTAGCAAGTTAGCAAAATCAACTTTGCTTGATGTGCGAAATAACCTCTGTCCTCTATTACCTCTAGAGCAGCTCTTATTATTAACAAGAAAGAAGAGTTCACGAATTGAAAATTTATGCTGATTATGCTTATTGTCAGATAGAGTGGAATTAAGGCCATAGGGATAAAGAGACTGATGCTGCAAAATTTCAAGGGATTCAGTTTCTAGCCGAGCATAGAGGTCAGGAATAATATGTAGTACCTCTATTTTCACTTTGTCAAAACCATGAGTATGGAAATGCTCTAATTCAAAGGTGGAGTACTGGTTGGCGTTTGTGGAGGGGTTCACTCCTGAATTAGAGAACTTGTTTACTAGAGACCTGTGACCATTAATCCTAAGATGAAGAGGATTTTTACTTTGGCCAATATAGCTAAGGTTGCAGACAGTACAGGTGAGCTTATAGATGGTATTGTAGGCTTTGCAAAACTTGTTGGAGCAATTATCCTCAACAGAAGAATACAGGTTAGGATCTGCAGATTTACATGTCAAACAACGTTTGTCATTTCATAACTTTAGATTACCTTTGCCAGCGAGTTCATACACTATGGGAAAGGGTGCTAGCCTAACCGAGCGGGAGGACTTAAAATATCTGAGCTGACCTCCAATCCTTTCATCGTCCTTAGAACTCCACTTGGGCCAAAACATACAAATTCTGAGCAAACCAACTAGGAAAAACTTTTTAGAAATAAGCAGTCCAAGAAAAGACCAAACTCGAGTATAAACTACACTCCAATAAGCTGCATCCAAAACATACTAAAAAGAAAAATTAGAAAATGAAAAAAACCTCAAGTGAAAAAAATAGTAATAAAAAAAAAAAAATAAATAAATAATAATAATAATAAAACATTTCAACTAGAATTTGCGCATGAGCTGCTAAATAATAAATTGAAATTAGTTACTTAAGAGCAAAACTGAAGACTAAGGAAACAATTTTAGAATTTAAAACGAAGGGTGCAAAATAACCTGAAAATCAAAACGCGCAACGCAGCAGTTTTGAAAATTCAGAATACACATTCTATAAAGAAGATACCTAAGCAAAAAAATACATATATAATTTTGACTCACACCTAATACAACATAGAAAAGGTTATGTATCTACCTGTGTGAGTAAAAGGAGAAAAGATAAAAAAATAAAATAAAACAACTGAATGTAGAAGGTGTCGAGAATACTGAGCCTTGGCTTTATCAAGGACCAGCAAAAACTCTGCATTTTCTCACTTCCACAAAGACCTAGTTGGAAATGGGTTTCTGCAAGGCCATAGATGCAAGTAACATTCCCACCTAAAATAGTTAAAAAATATATATATATATAAGTCATGTCCTCCGTAGAGTAGCATGACCTAGCACTAGTTAACAATTTCGCTTGCATCCATTAACCTTCATGGCCCGACCCATGCTCTTCATCTGTTACTATTAAACAGAGAGAAGAAGATTAAAGAGAACTCAAGCTGTGAGAGTGACATAATAAATGGAAATGATTTTCAGCTATAACGAAATTCCAAGTTCGTTTGAGAGAGAATTTAAACCTGAAAAACAATGCAAAAGGAATCCAAATTTTACATTGCAATTAAAAAAAAAGGAAATGTTAATTTATAACGAACAGATTTTTGAAAGAAAACTTGAGTCTAAAACCCCCTACTCTACAACTTATGACAGCACGAAAACGAGAATAAGTTAAAGATAAATATTAACTAAAGAAAACTTTGTGAAAGTTATATACCTTAAACAGTTAGTTGCAATATGTACAAAGTATTTCAGCAGTGCTTTAAGTGCATAATTAATTAGTTATTAAGAACTTAACTACTTTGAAAAAACAGCGCATAGACAGCGCATAGAAAAGGAACAGGCTTAGCCTTCTTCTGTTCCTAGGTACCTCAAAAGACGCTCAAAGTTACAAAGAAAAGTAAGAGTTAAAACCCGCAAAAATGTTAACAGACAAACCAATGCTTAAAAGCTGAAAAGCTAAAAAACGACAGAGAAAAGGTACATAAAGTACAAACATTGAACTTATAAAACCTAGAACCCAAAAACAAGGAAGAGAGCTTACCTCTTGTGTGACAAAAACTTTTCTCCACACAAGAGGAGAACATGGCTGACCCCTTCTGCCACTCCCTAGACGCTGGGGGGCAGTGAGGGTGGGGCTGATGGCCTCCTCATACAGCAAGAAACCAACGCGCGGAGATTTTAACCAGAGAAAAAAATATATAAACTTAAGACTGTGGATCTGTATGATCAGAATGAGCAGAATTAACTCTCCAGAATACATGAGAAATATTATAAAATACACGAGCAGTTTATTTAATAATCTTTGCATGTATTAAATCACCTTAGTGAGCTTCTATAGATTAATCAGAATCTTATTAATTTTAATGTTGGTTTTACTATTTTTAGTATAGCTATCCTAGTGATGAATAACTAGTTTTCTTTTTTATTTGTTTTTATTTTCTTTTATAAACAGATTTTTAAGCTTTTTTTGTGATTTTGTTTATATTATTTAATTTTTTGTTTTAATAGGACCGTCATATCCATAGCACTAAGGTTCCTTTAGGTAGTTAATAGGCATCCTCTAGCCAACTTCCTTACGGCTTTGATTGGTCAGAATCATATTATTAACTGTGTAGAAAATTAAAGCAGATCTGCCAACCTTACTCTATTATTCAGAATAATTTTTCTTAAAGTTCTTTTGATGAAAGAAGAAGGAATTTCGTTCTCTAGAAAACTTTCTAATAGTATATTAATGTGGTAATTGAAATCCAAATTGTTGCTGCAAATTCTTGAAATTCTTAGGACCTGAGAAATTAGTACATTCTCAATTACTTTGGTTGAAATGTTATTATTCCAGTGTAGATATTTAATTACTTTGAAAGGAAAATTAACTCTTTTATCAAAGAGGCTAATAGATGGGTTACCTCTGTTGAGCTTAATGCTTAAGTCTAGGAACTCAAGTTCCTGATTACTGTGGTTTGTTTTACATAAGTTAAGAGAGCTAGGATAGATATTATCAAAATCACTCTCTATAACTTCTGAATTATTGATACACAGCAGATCATCAATATATCTAAAAGTGTAAAGGTAGTTATCTGAGCAGGTGGGGTGATTTTTAATGAATTTATATTCCTTAAAGAACAGGAATAGATTAGCGATATTTGTGGACATTGATGTTCCCATTGGAATACCGTTCACTTGCTTATAGAGAGTATTATTATATAAGATATGGTTATTTTTTATGCAGCAATTGAGATAAGAGTTCCAAGTTCCTACATCAACAAATTGGTTAAGTTTAAATTCTGCATACAGCTCCTTAAATGTAGTGATTATATCTGATAGAGGCAGATTAGTATATAGGTTTTCAAAATCATAACTATTAATATCTAGGGGACAAACTTTGAGTATAGTAGAAATTACTTCTGCATTATTATTAATTATCCAAAAATCTCTGTACATCAAGTTAGAACAGTTTCTAATGTGTTTCAAAACCTTCTTTAAGACATCTTCAAAAGCAAGATCTATTTTCTTTTTATGACTCCTTACTCCACTAGCTATGAACCTGAACTTCACAGGATCCTTATGAAACTTAACCGTTGCAAAAAGAAATGGAAATTCAGGCCCATATCTTCTAGTTTGTGGAATTTTAAGTTTCTTGAAGAATGCCTTAAACCGATTTTCTAACTGCTTGGTAGAATAACTTACGGGCTCGTATGTTACTCTATTATTGAGTTCCATAGTTAACAATTCAAAATAGAACTTCTTACAGATAATTGCAAAATTATTGCTAGCTTTATCCGTAGTGGTAAAAATAAATTGGTCTTGTAGTTTGGAGAGTGACCTTTTAGCTTCTCCAGAGAAAAAGAGATTTCTGTCGAAACAAAAGTCCAGACCTGCCAACTCACCGGTGAAGCTATTGATTATATTATATTTCCATTCTGCGAAGGCCTCAATAGGCTGATTGTACGTCAAACTGGTTTTTACGATGTACTTATTTACATCTTGAGTGAAGCTCTCAAGAATCCTTTCTTTGGAAATTGTGAAGGAAGGTCTGAATTTAGAGCCATACTCTAATAAATTCCTAAGCTTTTCATTTTCAACATAACTCAAGTTTCCGGTGATAATATGGTTGTAATTCTTATCATAGTGAACTGTTTCTTTATGTTCATCACAAGAACAAGAAGTAATTACAGGAATGTAGCTCGAAGAGTTAAGTTTGTAGTTTTTAACTATTGACCCTAAGGTCTTAACATATTTAAAACTTACAATAGACTGGTGCCTGTGGATGGGAAAAAAAATTGCATTATTGTAGAACAGCTTCCTTACATTGAGATTATCGTAGGCTTTATTGAGGAACCTGATGGTAACAAAATTACTGGAAAATTCTTTAAGAGAAATTTTATCTTTAAGAATATGTTTAAGAATGTCCAGAACCAAAGCAAAAACATGCTTATCAACATGGTCAGCAGTTTCATTCCAGAATTTGAAAAAACATTTAAGGACAGAGTGCTTGAAGGACTTGAGAATTTTGTAAGTATTTTTAACAAAATTAGTGCCAGTTTTAAAGCTTTCCAGAGTTTTTAGCAAGTTAGCAAAATCAACTTTGCTTGATGTGCGAAATAACCTCTGTCCTCTATTACCTCTAGAGCAGCTCTTATTATTAACAAGAAAGAAGAGTTCACGAATTGAAAATTTATGCTGATTATGCTTATTGTCAGATAGAGTGGAATTAAGGCCATAGGGATAAAGAGACTGATGCTGCAAAATTTCAAGGGATTCAGTTTCTAGCCGAGCATAGAGGTCAGGAATAATATGTAGTACCTCTATTTTCACTTTGTCAAAACCATGAGTATGGAAATGCTCTAATTCAAAGGTAGAGTACTGGTTGGCGTTTGTGGAGGGGTTCACTCCTGAATTAGAGAACTTGTTTACTAGAGACCTGTGACCATTAATCCTAAGATGAAGAGGATTTTTACTTTGGCCAATATAGCTAAGGTTGCAGACAGTACAGGTGAGCTTATAGATGGTATTGTAGGCTTTGCAAAACTTGTTGGAGCAATTATCCTCAACAGAAGAATACAGGTTAGGATCTGCAGATTTACATGTCAAACAACGTTTGTCATTTCATAACTTTAGATTACCTTTGCCAGCGAGTTCATACACTATGGGAAAGGGTGCTAGCCTAACCGAGCGGGAGGACTTAAAATATCTGAGCTGACCTCCAATCCTTTCATCGTCCTTAGAACTCCACTTGGGCCAAAACATACAAATTCTGAGCAAACCAACTAGGAAAAACTTTTTAGAAATAAGCAGTCCAAGAAAAGACCAAACTCGAGTATAAACTACACTCCAAAAAGCTGCATCCAAAACATACTAAAAAGAAAAATTAGAAAATGAAAAAAACCTCAAGTGAAAAAAATAGTAATAAAAAAAAAAAAAAAATAAATAAAAATAATAATAAAACATTTCAACTAGAATTTGCGCATGAGCTGCTAAATAATAAATTGAAATTAGTTACTTAAGAGCAAAACTGAAGACTAAGGAAACAATTTTAGAATTTAAAACGAAGGGTGCAAAATAACCTGAAAATCAAAACGCGCAACGCAGCAGTTTTGAAAATTCAGAATACACATTCTATAAAGAAGATACCTAAGCAAAAAAATACATATATAATTTTGACTCACACCTAATACAACATAGAAAAGGTTATGTATCTACCTGTGTGAGTAAAAGGAGAAAAGATAAAAAAATAAAATAAAACAACTGAATGTAGAAGGTGTCGAGAATACTGAGCCTTGGCTTTATCAAGGACCAGCAAAAACTCTGCATTTTCTCACTTCCACAAAGACCTAGTTGGAAATGGGTTTCTGCAAGGCCATAGATGCAAGTAACATTCCCACCTAAAATAGTTAAAAAATATATATATATATAAGTCATGTCCTCCGTAGAGTAGCATGACCTAGCACTAGTTAACAATTTCGCTTGCATCCATTAACCTTCATGGCCCGACCCATGCTCTTCATCTGTTACTATTAAACAGAGAGAAGAAGATTAAAGAGAACTCAAGCTGTGAGAGTGACATAATAAATGGAAATGATTTTCAGCTATAACGAAATTCCAAGTTCGTTTGAGAGAGAATTTAAACCTGAAAAACAATGCAAAGAAATCCAAATTTTACATTGCAATTAAAAAAAAGGAAATGTTAATTTATAACGAACAGATTTTTGAAAGAAAACTTGAGTCTAAAACCCCCTACTCTACAACTTATGACAGCACGAAAACGAGAATAAGTTAAAGATAAATATTAACTAAAGAAAACTTTGTGAAAGTTATATACCTTAAACAGTTAGTTGCAATATGTACAAAGTATTTCAGCAGTGCTTTAAGTGCATAATTAATTAGTTATTAAGAACTTAACTACTTTGAAAAAACAGCGCATAGACAGCGCATAGAAAAGGAACAGGCTTAGCCTTCTTCTGTTCCTAGGTACCCCAAAAGACGCTCAAAGTTACAAAGAAAAGTAAGAGTTAAAACCCGCAAAAATGTTAACAGACAAACCAATGCTTAAAAGCTGAAAAGCTAAAAAACGACAGAGAAAAGGTACATAAAGTACAAACATTGAACTTATAAAACCTAGAACCCAAAAACAAGGAAGAGAGCTTACCTCTTGTGTGACAAAAACTTTTCTCCACACAAGAGGAGAACATGGCTGACCCCTTCCGCCACTCCCTAGACGCTGGGGGGCAGTGAGGGTGGGGCTGATGGCCTCCTCATACAGCAAGAAACCAACGCGCGGAGATTTTAACCAGAGAAAAAAATATATAAACTTAAGACTGTGGATCTGTATGATCAGAATGAGCAGAATTAACTCTCCAGAATACATGAGAAATATTATAAAATACACGAGCAGTTTATTTAATAATCTTTGCATGTATTAAATCACCTTAGTGAGCTTCTATAGATTAATCAGAATCTTATTAATTTTAATGTTGGTTTTACTATTTTTAGTATAGCTATCCTAGTGATGAATAACTAGTTTTCTTTTTTATTTGTTTTTATTTTCTTTTATAAACAGATTTTTAAGCTTTTTTTGTGATTTTGTTTATATTATTTAATTTTTTGTTTTAATAGGACCGTCATATCCATAGCACTAAGGTTCCTTTAGGTAGTTAATAGGCATCCTCTAGCCAACTTCCTTACGGCTTTGATTGGTCAGAATCATATTATTAACTGTGTAGAAAATTAAAGCAGATCTGCCAACCTTACTCTATTATTCAGAATAATTTTTCTTAAAGTTCTTTTGATGAAAGAAGAAGGAATTTCGTTCTCTAGAAAACTTTCTAATAGTATATTAATGTGGTAATTGAAATCCAAATTGTTGCTGCAAATTCTTGAAATTCTTAGGACCTGAGAAATTAGTACATTCTCAATTACTTTGGTTGAAATGTTATTATTCCAGTGTAGATATTTAATTACTTTGAAAGGAAAATTAACTCTTTTATCAAAGAGGCTAATAGATGGGTTACCTCTGTTGAGCTTAATGCTTAAGTCTAGGAACTCAAGTTCCTGATTACTGTGGTTGGTTTTACATAAGTTAAGAGAGCTAGGATAGATATTATCAAAATCACTCTCTATAACTTCTGAATTATTGATACACAGCAGATCATCAATATATCTAAAAGTGTAAAGGTAGTTATCTGAGCAGGTGGGGTGATTTTTAATGAATTTATATTCCTTAAAGAACAGGAATAGATTAGCGATATTTGTGGACATTGATGTTCCCATTGGAATACCGTTCACTTGCTTATAGAGAGTATTATTATATAAGATATGGTTATTTTTTATGCAGCAATTGAGATAAGAGTTCCAAGTTCCTACATCAACAAATTGGTTAAGTTTAAATTCTGCATACAGCTCCTTAAATGTAGTGATTATATCTGATAGAGGCAGATTAGTATATAGGTTTTCAAAATCATAACTATTAATATCTAGGGGACAAACTTTGAGTATAGTAGAAATTACTTCTGCATTATTATTAATTATCCAAAAATCTCTGTACATCAAGTTAGAACAGTTTCTAATGTGTTTCAAAACCTTCTTTAAGACATCTTCAAAAGCAAGATCTATTTTCTTTTTATGACTCCTTACTCCACTAGCTATGAACCTGAACTTCACAGGATCCTTATGAAACTTAACCGTTGCAAAAAGAAATGGAAATTCAGGCCCATATCTTCTAGTTTGTGGAATTTTAAGTTTCTTGAAGAATGCCTTAAACCGATTTTCTAACTGCTTGGTAGAATAACTTACGGGCTCGTATGTTACTCTATTATTGAGTTCCATAGTTAACAATTCAAAATAGAACTTCTTACAGATAATTGCAAAATTATTGCTAGCTTTATCCGTAGTGGTAAAAATAAATTGGTCTTGTAGTTTGGAGAGTGACCTTTTAGCTTCTCCAGAGAAAAAGAGATTTCTGTCGAAACAAAAGTCCAGACCTGCCAACTCACCGGTGAAGCTATTGATTATATTATATTTCCATTCTGCGAAGGCCTCAATAGGCTGATTGTACGTCAAACTGGTTTTTACGATGTACTTATTTACATCTTGAGTGAAGCTCTCAAGAATCCTTTCTTTGGAAATTGTGAAGGAAGGTCTGAATTTAGAGCCATACTCTAATAAATTCCTAAGCTTTTCATTTTCAACATAACTCAAGTTTCCGGTGATAATATGGTTGTAATTCTTATCATAGTGAACTGTTTCTTTATGTTCATCACAAGAACAAGAAGTAATTACAGGAATGTAGCTCGAAGAGTTAAGTTTGTAGTTTTTAACTATTGACCCTAAGGTCTTAACATATTTAAAACTTACAATAGACTGGTGCCTGTGGATGGGAAAAAAATTGCATTATTGTAGAACAGCTTCCTTACATTGAGATTATCGTAGGCTTTATTTAGGAACCTGATGGTAACAAAATTACTGGAAAATTCTTTAAGAGAAATTTTATCTTTAAGAATATGTTTAAGAATGTCCAGAACCAAAGCAAAAACATGCTTATCAACATGGTCAGCAGTTTCATTCCAGAATTTGAAAAAACATTTAAGGACAGAGTGCTTGAAGGACTTGAGAATTTTGTAAGTATTTTTAACAAAATTAGTGCCAGTTTTAAAGCTTTCCAGAGTTTTTAGCAAGTTAGCAAAATCAACTTTGCTTGATGTGCGAAATAACCTCTGTCCTCTATTACCTCTAGAGCAGCTCTTATTATTAACAAGAAAGAAGAGTTCACGAATTGAAAATTTATGCTGATTATGCTTATTGTCAGATAGAGTGGAATTAAGGCCATAGGGATAAAGAGACTGATGCTGCAAAATTTCAAGGGATTCAGTTTCTAGCCGAGCATAGAGGTCAGGAATAATATGTAGTACCTCTATTTTCACTTTGTCAAAACCATGAGTATGGAAATGCTCTAATTCAAAGGTAGAGTACTGGTTGGCGTTTGTGGAGGGGTTCACTCCTGAATTAGAGAACTTGTTTACTAGAGACCTGTGACCATTAATCCTAAGATGAAGAGGATTTTTACTTTGGCCAATATAGCTAAGGTTGCAGACAGTACAGGTGAGCTTATAGATGGTATTGTAGGCTTTGCAAAACTTGTTGGAGCAATTATCCTCAACAGAAGAATACAGGTTAGGATCTGCAGATTTACATGTCAAACAACGTTTGTCATTTCATAACTTTAGATTACCTTTGCCAGCGAGTTCATACACTATGGGAAAGGGTGCTAGCCTAACCGAGCGGGAGGACTTAAAATATCTGAGCTGACCTCCAATCCTTTCATCGTCCTTAGAACTCCACTTGGGCCAAAACATACAAATTCTGAGCAAACCAACTAGGAAAAACTTTTTAGAAATAAGCAGTCCAAGAAAAGACCAAACTCGAGTATAAACTACACTCCAATAAGCTGCATCCAAAACATACTAAAAAGAAAAATTAGAAAATGAAAAAAACCTCAAGTGAAAAAAATAGTAATAAAAAAAAAAAAAAAAAAAAAAAAAATAAATAATAATAATAATAAAACATTTCAACTAGAATTTGCGCATGAGCTGCTAAATAATAAATTGAAATTAGTTACTTAAGAGCAAAACTGAAGACTAAGGAAAACAATTTTAGAATTTAAAACGAAGGGTGCAAAATAACCTGAAAATCAAAACGCGCAACGCAGCAGTTTTGAAAATTCAGAATACACATTCTATAAAGAAGATACCTAAGCAAAAAAATACATATATAATTTTGACTCACACCTAATACAACATAGAAAAGGTTATGTATCTACCTGTGTGAGTAAAAGGAGAAAAGATAAAAAATAAAATAAAACAACTGAATGTAGAAGGTGTCGAGAATACTGAGCCTTGGCTTTATCAAGGACCAGCAAAAACTCTGCATTTTCTCACTTCCACAAAGACCTAGTTGGAAATGGGTTTCTGCAAGGCCATAGATGCAAGTAACATTCCCACCTAAAATAGTTAAAAAAATATATATATATAAGTCATGTCCTCCGTAGAGTAGCATGACCTAGCACTAGTTAACAATTTCGCTTGCATCCATTAACCTTCATGGCCCGACCCATGCTCTTCATCTGTTACTATTAAACAGAGAGAAGAAGATTAAAGAGAACTCAAGCTGTGAGAGTGACATAATAAATGGAAATGATTTTCAGCTATAACGAAATTCCAAGTTCGTTTGAGAGAGAATTTAAACCTGAAAAACAATGCAAAGAAATCCAAATTTTACATTGCAATTAAAAAAAAAGGAAATGTTAATTTATAACGAACAGATTTTTGAAAGAAAACTTGAGTCTAAAACCCCCTACTCTACAACTTATGACAGCACGAAAACGAGAATAAGTTAAAGATAAATATTAACTAAAGAAAACTTTGTGAAAGTTATATACCTTAAACAGTTAGTTGCAATATGTACAAAGTATTTCAGCAGTGCTTTAAGTGCATAATTAATTAGTTATTAAGAACTTAACTACTTTGAAAAAACAGCGCATAGACAGCGCATAGAAAAGGAACAGGCTTAGCCTTCTTCTGTTCCTAGGTACCCCAAAAGACGCTCAAAGTTACAAAGAAAAGTAAGAGTTAAAACCCGCAAAAATGTTAACAGACAAACCAATGCTTAAAAGCTGAAAAGCTAAAAAACGACAGAGAAAAGGTACATAAAGTACAAACATTGAACTTATAAAACCTAGAACCCAAAAACAAGGAAGAGAGCTTACCTCTTGTGTGACAAAAACTTTTCTCCACACAAGAGGAGAACATGGCTGACCCCTTCCGCCACTCCCTAGACGCTGGGGGCAGTGAGGGTGGGGCTGATGGCCTCCTCATACAGCAAGAAACCAACGCGCGGAGATTTTAACCAGAGAAAAAAATATATAAACTTAAGACTGTGGATCTGTATGATCAGAATGAGCAGAATTAACTCTCCAGAATACATGAGAAATATTATAAAATACACGAGCAGTTTATTTAATAATCTTTGCATGTATTAAATCACCTTAGTGAGCTTCTATAGATTAATCAGAATCTTATTAATTTTAATGTTGGTTTTACTATTTTTAGTATAGCTATCCTAGTGATGAATAACTAGTTTTCTTTTTTATTTGTTTTTATTTTCTTTTATAAACAGATTTTTAAGCTTTTTTTGTGATTTTGTTTATATTATTTAATTTTTTGTTTTAATAGGACCGTCATATCCATAGCACTAAGGTTCCTTTAGGTAGTTAATAGGCATCCTCTAGCCAACTTCCTTACGGCTTTGATTGGTCAGAATCATATTATTAACTGTGTAGAAAATTAAAGCAGATCTGCCAACCTTACTCTATTATTCAGAATAATTTTTCTTAAAGTTCTTTTGATGAAAGAAGAAGGAATTTCGTTCTCTAGAAAACTTTCTAATAGTATATTAATGTGGTAATTGAAATCCAAATTGTTGCTGCAAATTCTTGAAATTCTTAGGACCTGAGAAATTAGTACATTCTCAATTACTTTGGTTGAAATGTTATTATTCCAGTGTAGATATTTAATTACTTTGAAAGGAAAATTAACTCTTTTATCAAAGAGGCTAATAGATGGGTTACCTCTGTTGAGCTTAATGCTTAAGTCTAGGAACTCAAGTTCCTGATTACTGTGGTTGGTTTTACATAAGTTAAGAGAGCTAGGATAGATATTATCAAAATCACTCTCTATAACTTCTGAATTATTGATACACAGCAGATCATCAATATATCTAAAAGTGTAAAGGTAGTTATCTGAGCAGGTGGGGTGATTTTTAATGAATTTATATTCCTTAAAGAACAGGAATAGATTAGCGATATTTGTGGACATTGATGTTCCCATTGGAATACCGTTCACTTGCTTATAGAGAGTATTATTATATAAGATATGGTTATTTTTTATGCAGCAATTGAGATAAGAGTTCCAAGTTCCTACATCAACAAATTGGTTAAGTTTAAATTCTGCATACAGCTCCTTAAATGTAGTGATTATATCTGATAGAGGCAGATTAGTATATAGGTTTTCAAAATCATAACTATTAATATCTAGGGGACAAACTTTGAGTATAGTAGAAATTACTTCTGCATTATTATTAATTATCCAAAAATCTCTGTACATCAAGTTAGAACAGTTTCTAATGTGTTTCAAAACCTTCTTTAAGACATCTTCAAAAGCAAGATCTATTTTCTTTTTATGACTCCTTACTCCACTAGCTATGAACCTGAACTTCACAGGATCCTTATGAAACTTAACCGTTGCAAAAAGAAATGGAAATTCAGGCCCATATCTTCTAGTTTGTGGAATTTTAAGTTTCTTGAAGAATGCCTTAAACCGATTTTCTAACTGCTTGGTAGAATAACTTACGGGCTCGTATGTTACTCTATTATTGAGTTCCATAGTTAACAATTCAAAATAGAACTTCTTACAGATAATTGCAAAATTATTGCTAGCTTTATCCGTAGTGGTAAAAATAAATTGGTCTTGTAGTTTGGAGAGTGACCTTTTAGCTTCTCCAGAGAAAAAGAGATTTCTGTCGAAACAAAAGTCCAGACCTGCCAACTCACCGGTGAAGCTATTGATTATATTATATTTCCATTCTGCGAAGGCCTCAATAGGCTGATTGTACGTCAAACTGGTTTTTACGATGTACTTATTTACATCTTGAGTGAAGCTCTCAAGAATCCTTTCTTTGGAAATTGTGAAGGAAGGTCTGAATTTAGAGCCATACTCTAATAAATTCCTAAGCTTTTCATTTTCAACATAACTCAAGTTTCCGGTGATAATATGGTTGTAATTCTTATCATAGTGAACTGTTTCTTTATGTTCATCACAAGAACAAGAAGTAATTACAGGAATGTAGCTCGAAGAGTTAAGTTTGTAGTTTTTAACTATTGACCCTAAGGTCTTAACATATTTAAAACTTACAATAGACTGGTGCCTGTGGATGGGAAAAAAAATTGCATTATTGTAGAACAGCTTCCTTACATTGAGATTATCGTAGGCTTTATTTAGGAACCTGATGGTAACAAAATTACTGGAAAATTCTTTAAGAGAAATTTTATCTTTAAGAATATGTTTAAGAATGTCCAGAACCAAAGCAAAAACATGCTTATCAACATGGTCAGCAGTTTCATTCCAGAATTTGAAAAAACATTTAAGGACAGAGTGCTTGAAGGACTTGAGAATTTTGTAAGTATTTTTAACAAAATTAGTGCCAGTTTTAAAGCTTTCCAGAGTTTTTAGCAAGTTAGCAAAATCAACTTTGCTTGATGTGCGAAATAACCTCTGTCCTCTATTACCTCTAGAGCAGCTCTTATTATTAACAAGAAAGAAGAGTTCACGAATTGAAAATTTATGCTGATTATGCTTATTGTCAGATAGAGTGGAATTAAGGCCATAGGGATAAAGAGACTGATGCTGCAAAATTTCAAGGGATTCAGTTTCTAGCCGAGCATAGAGGTCAGGAATAATATGTAGTACCTCTATTTTCACTTTGTCAAAACCATGAGTATGGAAATGCTCTAATTCAAAGGTAGAGTACTGGTTGGCGTTTGTGGAGGGGTTCACTCCTGAATTAGAGAACTTGTTTACTAGAGACCTGTGACCATTAATCCTAAGATGAAGAGGATTTTTACTTTGGCCAATATAGCTAAGGTTGCAGACAGTACAGGTGAGCTTATAGATGGTATTGTAGGCTTTGCAAAACTTGTTGGAGCAATTATCCTCAACAGAAGAATACAGGTTAGGATCTGCAGATTTACATGTCAAACAACGTTTGTCATTTCATAACTTTAGATTACCTTTGCCAGCGAGTTCATACACTATGGGAAAGGGTGCTAGCCTAACCGAGCGGGAGGACTTAAAATATCTGAGCTGACCTCCAATCCTTTCATCGTCCTTAGAACTCCACTTGGGCCAAAACATACAAATTCTGAGCAAACCAACTAGGAAAAACTTTTTAGAAATAAGCAGTCCAAGAAAAGACCAAACTCGAGTATAAACTACACTCCAAAAAGCTGCATCCAAAACATACTAAAAAGAAAAATTAGAAAATGAAAAAAACCTCAAGTGAAAAAAATAGTAATAAAAAAAAAAAAAAAAAATAAATAATAATAATAATAAAACATTTCAACTAGAATTTGCGCATGAGCTGCTAAATAATAAATTGAAATTAGTTACTTAAGAGCAAAACTGAAGACTAAGGAAAACAATTTTAGAATTTAAAACGAAGGGTGCAAAATAACCTGAAAATCAAAACGCGCAACGCAGCAGTTTTGAAAATTCAGAATACACATTCTATAAAGAAGATACCTAAGCAAAAAAATACATATATAATTTTGACTCACACCTAATACAACATAGAAAAGGTTATGTATCTACCTGTGTGAGTAAAAGGAGAAAAGATAAAAAAATAAAATAAAACAACTGAATGTAGAAGGTGTCGAGAATACTGAGCCTTGGCTTTATCAAGGACCAGCAAAAACTCTGCATTTTCTCACTTCCACAAAGACCTAGTTGGAAATGGGTTTCTGCAAGGCCATAGATGCAAGTAACATTCCCACCTAAAATAGTTAAAAAATATATATATATAAGTCATGTCCTCCGTAGAGTAGCATGACCTAGCACTAGTTAACAATTTCGCTTGCATCCATTAACCTTCATGGCCCGACCCATGCTCTTCATCTGTTACTATTAAACAGAGAGAAGAAGATTAAAGAGAACTCAAGCTGTGAGAGTGACATAATAAATGGAAATGATTTTCAGCTATAACGAAATTCCAAGTTCGTTTGAGAGAGAATTTAAACCTGAAAAACAATGCAAAGAAATCCAAATTTTACATTGCAATTAAAAAAAAAGGAAATGTTAATTTATAACGAACAGATTTTTGAAAGAAAACTTGAGTCTAAAACCCCCTACTCTACAACTTATGACAGCACGAAAACGAGAATAAGTTAAAGATAAATATTAACTAAAGAAAACTTTGTGAAAGTTATATACCTTAAACAGTTAGTTGCAATATGTACAAAGTATTTCAGCAGTGCTTTAAGTGCATAATTAATTAGTTATTAAGAACTTAACTACTTTGAAAAAACAGCGCATAGACAGCGCATAGAAAAGGAACAGTCTTAGCCTTCTTCTGTTCCTAGGTACCCCAAAAGACGCTCAAAGTTACAAAGAAAAGTAAGAGTTAAAACCCGCAAAAATGTTAACAGACAAACCAATGCTTAAAAGCTGAAAAGCTAAAAAACGACAGAGAAAAGGTACATAAAGTACAAACATTGAACTTATAAAACCTAGAACCCAAAAACAAGGAAGAGAGCTTACCTCTTGTGTGACAAAAACTTTTCTCCACACAAGAGGAGAACATGGCTGACCCCTTCCGCCACTCCCTAGACGCTGGGGGGCAGTGAGGGTGGGGCTGATGGCCTCCTCATACAGCAAGAAACCAACGCGCGGAGATTTTAACCAGAGAAAAAAATATATAAACTTAAGACTGTGGATCTGTATGATCAGAATGAGCAGAATTAACTCTCCAGAATACATGAGAAATATTATAAAATACACGAGCAGTTTATTTAATAATCTTTGCATGTATTAAATCACCTTAGTGAGCTTCTATAGATTAATCAGAATCTTATTAATTTTAATGTTGGTTTTACTATTTTTAGTATAGCTATCCTAGTGATGAATAACTAGTTTTCTTTTTTATTTGTTTTTATTTTCTTTTATAAACAGATTTTTAAGCTTTTTTTGTGATTTTGTTTATATTATTTAATTTTTTGTTTTAATAGGACCGTCATATCCATAGCACTAAGGTTCCTTTAGGTAGTTAATAGGCATCCTCTAGCCAACTTCCTTACGGCTTTGATTGGTCAGAATCATATTATTAACTGTGTAGAAAATTAAAGCAGATCTGCCAACCTTACTCTATTATTCAGAATAATTTTTCTTAAAGTTCTTTTGATGAAAGAAGAAGGAATTTCGTTCTCTAGAAAACTTTCTAATAGTATATTAATGTGGTAATTGAAATCCAAATTGTTGCTGCAAATTCTTGAAATTCTTAGGACCTGAGAAATTAGTACATTCTCAATTACTTTGGTTGAAATGTTATTATTCCAGTGTAGATATTTAATTACTTTGAAAGGAAAATTAACTCTTTTATCAAAGAGGCTAATAGATGGGTTACCTCTGTTGAGCTTAATGCTTAAGTCTAGGAACTCAAGTTCCTGATTACTGTGGTTGGTTTTACATAAGTTAAGAGAGCTAGGATAGATATTATCAAAATCACTCTCTATAACTTCTGAATTATTGATACACAGCAGATCATCAATATATCTAAAAGTGTAAAGGTAGTTATCTGAGCAGGTGGGGTGATTTTTAATGAATTTATATTCCTTAAAGAACAGGAATAGATTAGCGATATTTGTGGACATTGATGTTCCCATTGGAATACCGTTCACTTGCTTATAGAGAGTATTATTATATAAGATATGGTTATTTTTTATGCAGCAATTGAGATAAGAGTTCCAAGTTCCTACATCAACAAATTGGTTAAGTTTAAATTCTGCATACAGCTCCTTAAATGTAGTGATTATATCTGATAGAGGCAGATTAGTATATAGGTTTTCAAAATCATAACTATTAATATCTAGGGGACAAACTTTGAGTATAGTAGAAATTACTTCTGCATTATTATTAATTATCCAAAAATCTCTGTACATCAAGTTAGAACAGTTTCTAATGTGTTTCAAAACCTTCTTTAAGACATCTTCAAAAGCAAGATCTATTTTCTTTTTATGACTCCTTACTCCACTAGCTATGAACCTGAACTTCACAGGATCCTTATGAAACTTAACCGTTGCAAAAAGAAATGGAAATTCAGGCCCATATCTTCTAGTTTGTGGAATTTTAAGTTTCTTGAAGAATGCCTTAAACCGATTTTCTAACTGCTTGGTAGAATAACTTACGGGCTCGTATGTTACTCTATTATTGAGTTCCATAGTTAACAATTCAAAATAGAACTTCTTACAGATAATTGCAAAATTATTGCTAGCTTTATCCGTAGTGGTAAAAATAAATTGGTCTTGTAGTTTGGAGAGTGACCTTTTAGCTTCTCCAGAGAAAAAGAGATTTCTGTCGAAACAAAAGTCCAGACCTGCCAACTCACCGGTGAAGCTATTGATTATATTATATTTCCATTCTGCGAAGGCCTCAATAGGCTGATTGTACGTCAAACTGGTTTTTACGATGTACTTATTTACATCTTGAGTGAAGCTCTCAAGAATCCTTTCTTTGGAAATTGTGAAGGAAGGTCTGAATTTAGAGCCATACTCTAATAAATTCCTAAGCTTTTCATTTTCAACATAACTCAAGTTTCCGGTGATAATATGGTTGTAATTCTTATCATAGTGAACTGTTTCTTTATGTTCATCACAAGAACAAGAAGTAATTACAGGAATGTAGCTCGAAGAGTTAAGTTTGTAGTTTTTAACTATTGACCCTAAGGTCTTAACATATTTAAAACTTACAATAGACTGGTGCCTGTGGATGGGAAAAAAATTGCATTATTGTAGAACAGCTTCCTTACATTGAGATTATCGTAGGCTTTATTTAGGAACCTGATG
This sequence comes from Macrothele yani, assembly GCA_039090855.1. Taxonomy (NCBI): domain Eukaryota; kingdom Metazoa; phylum Arthropoda; class Arachnida; order Araneae; family Macrothelidae; genus Macrothele; species Macrothele yani. Next base: position 19,297,756 of record CM076990.1, on the reverse strand, counting down.
GTAACAAAATTACTGGAAAATTCTTTAAGAGAAATTTTATCTTTAAGAATATGTTTAAGAATGTCCAGAACCAAAGCAAAAACATGCTTATCAACATGGTCAGCAGTTTCATTCCAGAATTTGAAAAAACATTTAAGGACAGAGTGCTTGAAGGACTTGAGAATTTTGTAAGTATTTTTAACAAAATTAGTGCCAGTTTTAAAGCTTTCCAGAGTTTTTAGCAAGTTAGCAAAATCAACTTTGCTTGATGTGCGAAATAACCTCTGTCCTCTATTACCTCTAGAGCAGCTCTTATTATTAACAAGAAAGAAGAGTTCACGAATTGAAAATTTATGCTGATTATGCTTATTGTCAGATAGAGTGGAATTAAGGCCATAGGGATAAAGAGACTGATGCTGCAAAATTTCAAGGGATTCAGTTTCTAGCCGAGCATAGAGGTCAGGAATAATATGTAGTACCTCTATTTTCACTTTGTCAAAACCATGAGTATGGAAATGCTCTAATTCAAAGGTAGAGTACTGGTTGGCGTTTGTGGAGGGGTTCACTCCTGAATTAGAGAACTTGTTTACTAGAGACCTGTGACCATTAATCCTAAGATGAAGAGGATTTTTACTTTGGCCAATATAGCTAAGGTTGCAGACAGTACAGGTGAGCTTATAGATGGTATTGTAGGCTTTGCAAAACTTGTTGGAGCAATTATCCTCAACAGAAGAATACAGGTTAGGATCTGCAGATTTACATGTCAAACAACGTTTGTCATTTCATAACTTTAGATTACCTTTGCCAGCGAGTTCATACACTATGGGAAAGGGTGCTAGCCTAACCGAGCGGGAGGACTTAAAATATCTGAGCTGACCTCCAATCCTTTCATCGTCCTTAGAACTCCACTTGGGCCAAAACATACAAATTCTGAGCAAACCAACTAGGAAAAACTTTTTAGAAATAAGCAGTCCAAGAAAAGACCAAACTCGAGTATAAACTACACTCCAAAAAGCTGCATCCAAAACATACTAAAAAGAAAAATTAGAAAATGAAAAAAACCTCAAGTGAAAAAAATAGTAATAAAAAAAAAAAAAAAAAAAAATAATAATAATAATAAAACATTTCAACTAGAATTTGCGCATGAGCTGCTAAATAATAAATTGAAATTAGTTACTTAAGAGCAAAACTGAAGACTAAGGAAAACAATTTTAGAATTTAAAACGAAGGGTGCAAAATAACCTGAAAATCAAAACGCGCAACGCAGCAGTTTTGAAAATTCAGAATACACATTCTATAAAGAAGATACCTAAGCAAAAAAATACATATATAATTTTGACTCACACCTAATACAACATAGAAAAGGTTATGTATCTACCTGTGTGAGTAAAAGGAGAAAAGATAAAAAATAAAATAAAACAACTGAATGTAGAAGGTGTCGAGAATACTGAGCCTTGGCTTTATCAAGGACCAGCAAAAACTCTGCATTTTCTCACTTCCACAAAGACCTAGTTGGAAATGGGTTTCTGCAAGGCCATAGATGCAAGTAACATTCCCACCTAAAATAGTTAAAAAATATATATATATATAAGTCATGTCCTCCGTAGAGTAGCATGACCTAGCACTAGTTAACAATTTCGCTTGCATCCATTAACCTTCATGGCCCGACCCATGCTCTTCATCTGTTACTATTAAACAGAGAGAAGAAGATTAAAGAGAACTCAAGCTGTGAGAGTGACATAATAAATGGAAATGATTTTCAGCTATAACGAAATTCCAAGTTCGTTTGAGAGAGAATTTAAACCTGAAAAACAATGCAAAAGAAATCCAAATTTTACATTGCAATTAAAAAAAAAAGGAAATGTTAATTTATAACGAACAGATTTTTGAAAGAAAACTTGAGTCTAAAACCCCCTACTCTACAACTTATGACAGCACGAAAACGAGAATAAGTTAAAGATAAATATTAACTAAAGAAAACTTTGTGAAAGTTATATACCTTAAACAGTTAGTTGCAATATGTACAAAGTATTTCAGCAGTGCTTTAAGTGCATAATTAATTAGTTATTAAGAACTTAACTACTTTGAAAAAACAGCGCATAGACAGCGCATAGAAAAGGAACAGTCTTAGCCTTCTTCTGTTCCTAGGTACCCCAAAAGACGCTCAAAGTTACAAAGAAAAGTAAGAGTTAAAACCCGCAAAAATGTTAACAGACAAACCAATGCTTAAAAGCTGAAAAGCTAAAAAACGACAGAGAAAAGGTACATAAAGTACAAACATTGAACTTATAAAACCTAGAACCCAAAAACAAGGAAGAGAGCTTACCTCTTGTGTGACAAAAACTTTTCTCCACACAAGAGGAGAACATGGCTGACCCCTTCCGCCACTCCCTAGACGCTGGGGGCAGTGAGGGTGGGGCTGATGGCCTCCTCATACAGCAAGAAACCAACGCGCGGAGATTTTAACCAGAGAAAAAAATATATAAACTTAAGACTGTGGATCTGTATGATCAGAATGAGCAGAATTAACTCTCCAGAATACATGAGAAATATTATAAAATACACGAGCAGTTTATTTAATAATCTTTGCATGTATTAAATCACCTTAGTGAGCTTCTATAGATTAATCAGAATCTTATTAATTTTAATGTTGGTTTTACTATTTTTAGTATAGCTATCCTAGTGATGAATAACTAGTTTTCTTTTTTATTTGTTTTTATTTTCTTTTATAAACAGATTTTTAAGCTTTTTTTGTGATTTTGTTTATATTATTTAATTTTTTGTTTTAATAGGACCGTCATATCCATAGCACTAAGGTTCCTTTAGGTAGTTAATAGGCATCCTCTAGCCAACTTCCTTACGGCTTTGATTGGTCAGAATCATATTATTAACTGTGTAGAAAATTAAAGCAGATCTGCCAACCTTACTCTATTATTCAGAATAATTTTTCTTAAAGTTCTTTTGATGAAAGAAGAAGGAATTTCGTTCTCTAGAAAACTTTCTAATAGTATATTAATGTGGTAATTGAAATCCAAATTGTTGCTGCAAATTCTTGAAATTCTTAGGACCTGAGAAATTAGTACATTCTCAATTACTTTGGTTGAAATGTTATTATTCCAGTGTAGATATTTAATTACTTTGAAAGGAAAATTAACTCTTTTATCAAAGAGGCTAATAGATGGGTTACCTCTGTTGAGCTTAATGCTTAAGTCTAGGAACTCAAGTTCCTGATTACTGTGGTTGGTTTTACATAAGTTAAGAGAGCTAGGATAGATATTATCAAAATCACTCTCTATAACTTCTGAATTATTGATACACAGCAGATCATCAATATATCTAAAAGTGTAAAGGTAGTTATCTGAGCAGGTGGGGTGATTTTTAATGAATTTATATTCCTTAAAGAACAGGAATAGATTAGCGATATTTGTGGACATTGATGTTCCCATTGGAATACCGTTCACTTGCTTATAGAGAGTATTATTATATAAGATATGGTTATTTTTTATGCAGCAATTGAGATAAGAGTTCCAAGTTCCTACATCAACAAATTGGTTAAGTTTAAATTCTGCATACAGCTCCTTAAATGTAGTGATTATATCTGATAGAGGCAGATTAGTATATAGGTTTTCAAAATCATAACTATTAATATCTAGGGGACAAACTTTGAGTATAGTAGAAATTACTTCTGCATTATTATTAATTATCCAAAAATCTCTGTACATCAAGTTAGAACAGTTTCTAATGTGTTTCAAAACCTTCTTTAAGACATCTTCAAAAGCAAGATCTATTTTCTTTTTATGACTCCTTACTCCACTAGCTATGAACCTGAACTTCACAGGATCCTTATGAAACTTAACCGTTGCAAAAAGAAATGGAAATTCAGGCCCATATCTTCTAGTTTGTGGAATTTTAAGTTTCTTGAAGAATGCCTTAAACCGATTTTCTAACTGCTTGGTAGAATAACTTACGGGCTCGTATGTTACTCTATTATTGAGTTCCATAGTTAACAATTCAAAATAGAACTTCTTACAGATAATTGCAAAATTATTGCTAGCTTTATCCGTAGTGGTAAAAATAAATTGGTCTTGTAGTTTGGAGAGTGACCTTTTAGCTTCTCCAGAGAAAAAGAGATTTCTGTCGAAACAAAAGTCCAGACCTGCCAACTCACCGGTGAAGCTATTGATTATATTATATTTCCATTCTGCGAAGGCCTCAATAGGCTGATTGTACGTCAAACTGGTTTTTACGATGTACTTATTTACATCTTGAGTGAAGCTCTCAAGAATCCTTTCTTTGGAAATTGTGAAGGAAGGTCTGAATTTAGAGCCATACTCTAATAAATTCCTAAGCTTTTCATTTTCAACATAACTCAAGTTTCCGGTGATAATATGGTTGTAATTCTTATCATAGTGAACTGTTTCTTTATGTTCATCACAAGAACAAGAAGTAATTACAGGAATGTAGCTCGAAGAGTTAAGTTTGTAGTTTTTAACTATTGACCCTAAGGTCTTAACATATTTAAAACTTACAATAGACTGGTGCCTGTGGATGGGAAAAAAAATTGCATTATTGTAGAACAGCTTCCTTACATTGAGATTATCGTAGGCTTTATTTAGGAACCTGATGGTAACAAAATTACTGGAAAATTCTTTAAGAGAAATTTTATCTTTAAGAATATGTTTAAGAATGTCCAGAACCAAAGCAAAAACATGCTTATCAACATGGTCAGCAGTTTCATTCCAGAATTTGAAAAAACATTTAAGGACAGAGTGCTTGAAGGACTTGAGAATTTTGTAAGTATTTTTAACAAAATTAGTGCCAGTTTTAAAGCTTTCCAGAGTTTTTAGCAAGTTAGCAAAATCAACTTTGCTTGATGTGCGAAATAACCTCTGTCCTCTATTACCTCTAGAGCAGCTCTTATTATTAACAAGAAAGAAGAGTTCACGAATTGAAAATTTATGCTGATTATGCTTATTGTCAGATAGAGTGGAATTAAGGCCATAGGGATAAAGAGACTGATGCTGCAAAATTTCAAGGGATTCAGTTTCTAGCCGAGCATAGAGGTCAGGAATAATATGTAGTACCTCTATTTTCACTTTGTCAAAACCATGAGTATGGAAATGCTCTAATTCAAAGGTAGAGTACTGGTTGGCGTTTGTGGAGGGGTTCACTCCTGAATTAGAGAACTTGTTTACTAGAGACCTGTGACCATTAATCCTAAGATGAAGAGGATTTTTACTTTGGCCAATATAGCTAAGGTTGCAGACAGTACAGGTGAGCTTATAGATGGTATTGTAGGCTTTGCAAAACTTGTTGGAGCAATTATCCTCAACAGAAGAATACAGGTTAGGATCTGCAGATTTACATGTCAAACAACGTTTGTCATTTCATAACTTTAGATTACCTTTGCCAGCGAGTTCATACACTATGGGAAAGGGTGCTAGCCTAACCGAGCGGGAGGACTTAAAATATCTGAGCTGACCTCCAATCCTTTCATCGTCCTTAGAACTCCACTTGGGCCAAAACATACAAATTCTGAGCAAACCAACTAGGAAAAACTTTTTAGAAATAAGCAGTCCAAGAAAAGACCAAACTCGAGTATAAACTACACTCCAAATAAGCTGCATCCAAAACATACTAAAAAGAAAAATTAGAAAATGAAAAAAACCTCAAGTGAAAAAAATAGTAATAAAAAAAAAAAAAAAAAATAATAATAATAATAAAACATTTCAACTAGAATTTGCGCATGAGCTGCTAAATAATAAATTGAAATTAGTTACTTAAGAGCAAAACTGAAGACTAAGGAAAAAATTTTAGAATTTAAAACGAAGGGTGCAAAATAACCTGAAAATCAAAACGCGCAACGCAGCAGTTTTGAAAATTCAGAATACACATTCTATAAAGAAGATACCTAAGCAAAAAAATACATATATAATTTTGACTCACACCTAATACAACATAGAAAAGGTTATGTATCTACCTGTGTGAGTAAAAGGAGAAAAGATAAAAAATAAAATAAAACAACTGAATGTAGAAGGTGTCGAGAATACTGAGCCTTGGCTTTATCAAGGACCAGCAAAAACTCTGCATTTTCTCACTTCCACAAAGACCTAGTTGGAAATGGGTTTCTGCAAGGCCATAGATGCAAGTAACATTCCCACCTAAAATAGTTAAAAAATATATATATATATAAGTCATGTCCTCCGTAGAGTAGCATGACCTAGCACTAGTTAACAATTTCGCTTGCATCCATTAACCTTCATGGCCCGACCCATGCTCTTCATCTGTTACTATTAAACAGAGAGAAGAAGATTAAAGAGAACTCAAGCTGTGAGAGTGACATAATAAATGGAAATGATTTTCAGCTATAACGAAATTCCAAGTTCGTTTGAGAGAGAATTTAAACCTGAAAAACAATGCAAAAGAAATCCAAATTTTACATTGCAATTAAAAAAAAGGAAATGTTAATTTATAACGAACAGATTTTTGAAAGAAAACTTGAGTCTAAAACCCCCTACTCTACAACTTATGACAGCACGAAAACGAGAATAAGTTAAAGATAAATATTAACTAAAGAAAACTTTGTGAAAGTTATATACCTTAAACAGTTAGTTGCAATATGTACAAAGTATTTCAGCAGTGCTTTAAGTGCATAATTAATTAGTTATTAAGAACTTAACTACTTTGAAAAAACAGCGCATAGACAGCGCATAGAAAAGGAACAGGCTTAGCCTTCTTCTGTTCCTAGGTACCTCAAAAGACGCTCAAAGTTACAAAGAAAAGTAAGAGTTAAAACCCGCAAAAATGTTAACAGACAAACCAATGCTTAAAAGCTGAAAAGCTAAAAAACGACAGAGAAAAGGTACATAAAGTACAAACATTGAACTTATAAAACCTAGAACCCAAAAACAAGGAAGAGAGCTTACCTCTTGTGTGACAAAAACTTTTCTCCACACAAGAGGAGAACATGGCTGACCCCTTCCGCCACTCCCTAGACGCTGGGGGCAGTGAGGGTGGGGCTGATGGCCTCCTCATACAGCAAGAAACCAACGCGCGGAGATTTTAACCAGAGAAAAAAATATATAAACTTAAGACTGTGGATCTGTATGATCAGAATGAGCAGAATTAACTCTCCAGAATACATGAGAAATATTATAAAATACACGAGCAGTTTATTTAATAATCTTTGCATGTATTAAATCACCTTAGTGAGCTTCTATAGATTAATCAGAATCTTATTAATTTTAATGTTGGTTTTACTATTTTTAGTATAGCTATCCTAGTGATGAATAACTAGTTTTCTTTTTTATTTGTTTTTATTTTCTTTTATAAACAGATTTTTAAGCTTTTTTTGTGATTTTGTTTATATTATTTAATTTTTTGTTTTAATAGGACCGTCATATCCATAGCACTAAGGTTCCTTTAGGTAGTTAATAGGCATCCTCTAGCCAACTTCCTTACGGCTTTGATTGGTCAGAATCATATTATTAACTGTGTAGAAAATTAAAGCAGATCTGCCAACCTTACTCTATTATTCAGAATAATTTTTCTTAAAGTTCTTTTGATGAAAGAAGAAGGAATTTCGTTCTCTAGAAAACTTTCTAATAGTATATTAATGTGGTAATTGAAATCCAAATTGTTGCTGCAAATTCTTGAAATTCTTAGGACCTGAGAAATTAGTACATTCTCAATTACTTTGGTTGAAATGTTATTATTCCAGTGTAGATATTTAATTACTTTGAAAGGAAAATTAACTCTTTTATCAAAGAGGCTAATAGATGGGTTACCTCTGTTGAGCTTAATGCTTAAGTCTAGGAACTCAAGTTCCTGATTACTGTGGTTGGTTTTACATAAGTTAAGAGAGCTAGGATAGATATTATCAAAATCACTCTCTATAACTTCTGAATTATTGATACACAGCAGATCATCAATATATCTAAAAGTGTAAAGGTAGTTATCTGAGCAGGTGGGGTGATTTTTAATGAATTTATATTCCTTAAAGAACAGGAATAGATTAGCGATATTTGTGGACATTGATGTTCCCATTGGAATACCGTTCACTTGCTTATAGAGAGTATTATTATATAAGATATGGTTATTTTTTATGCAGCAATTGAGATAAGAGTTCCAAGTTCCTACATCAACAAATTGGTTAAGTTTAAATTCTGCATACAGCTCCTTAAATGTAGTGATTATATCTGATAGAGGCAGATTAGTATATAGGTTTTCAAAATCATAACTATTAATATCTAGGGGACAAACTTTGAGTATAGTAGAAATTACTTCTGCATTATTATTAATTATCCAAAAATCTCTGTACATCAAGTTAGAACAGTTTCTAATGTGTTTCAAAACCTTCTTTAAGACATCTTCAAAAGCAAGATCTATTTTCTTTTTATGACTCCTTACTCCACTAGCTATGAACCTGAACTTCACAGGATCCTTATGAAACTTAACCGTTGCAAAAAGAAATGGAAATTCAGGCCCATATCTTCTAGTTTGTGGAATTTTAAGTTTCTTGAAGAATGCCTTAAACCGATTTTCTAACTGCTTGGTAGAATAACTTACGGGCTCGTATGTTACTCTATTATTGAGTTCCATAGTTAACAATTCAAAATAGAACTTCTTACAGATAATTGCAAAATTATTGCTAGCTTTATCCGTAGTGGTAAAAATAAATTGGTCTTGTAGTTTGGAGAGTGACCTTTTAGCTTCTCCAGAGAAAAAGAGATTTCTGTCGAAACAAAAGTCCAGACCTGCCAACTCACCGGTGAAGCTATTGATTATATTATATTTCCATTCTGCGAAGGCCTCAATAGGCTGATTGTACGTCAAACTGGTTTTTACGATGTACTTATTTACATCTTGAGTGAAGCTCTCAAGAATCCTTTCTTTGGAAATTGTGAAGGAAGGTCTGAATTTAGAGCCATACTCTAATAAATTCCTAAGCTTTTCATTTTCAACATAACTCAAGTTTCCGGTGATAATATGGTTGTAATTCTTATCATAGTGAACTGTTTCTTTATGTTCATCACAAGAACAAGAAGTAATTACAGGAATGTAGCTCGAAGAGTTAAGTTTGTAGTTTTTAACTATTGACCCTAAGGTCTTAACATATTTAAAACTTACAATAGACTGGTGCCTGTGGATGGGAAAAAAATTGCATTATTGTAGAACAGCTTCCTTACATTGAGATTATCGTAGGCTTTATTTAGGAACCTGATGGTAACAAAATTACTGGAAAATTCTTTAAGAGAAATTTTATCTTTAAGAATATGTTTAAGAATGTCCAGAACCAAAGCAAAAACATGCTTATCAACATGGTCAGCAGTTTCATTCCAGAATTTGAAAAAACATTTAAGGACAGAGTGCTTGAAGGACTTGAGAATTTTGTAAGTATTTTTAACAAAATTAGTGCCAGTTTTAAAGCTTTCCAGAGTTTTTAGCAAGTTAGCAAAATCAACTTTGCTTGATGTGCGAAATAACCTCTGTCCTCTATTACCTCTAGAGCAGCTCTTATTATTAACAAGAAAGAAGAGTTCACGAATTGAAAATTTATGCTGATTATGCTTATTGTCAGATAGAGTGGAATTAAGGCCATAGGGATAAAGAGACTGATGCTGCAAAATTTCAAGGGATTCAGTTTCTAGCCGAGCATAGAGGTCAGGAATAATATGTAGTACCTCTATTTTCACTTTGTCAAAACCATGAGTATGGAAATGCTCTAATTCAAAGGTAGAGTACTGGTTGGCGTTTGTGGAGGGGTTCACTCCTGAATTAGAGAACTTGTTTACTAGAGACCTGTGACCATTAATCCTAAGATGAAGAGGATTTTTACTTTGGCCAATATAGCTAAGGTTGCAGACAGTACAGGTGAGCTTATAGATGGTATTGTAGGCTTTGCAAAACTTGTTGGAGCAATTATCCTCAACAGAAGAATACAGGTTAGGATCTGCAGATTTACATGTCAAACAACGTTTGTCATTTCATAACTTTAGATTACCTTTGCCAGCGAGTTCATACACTATGGGAAAGGGTGCTAGCCTAACCGAGCGGGAGGACTTAAAATATCTGAGCTGACCTCCAATCCTTTCATCGTCCTTAGAACTCCACTTGGGCCAAAACATACAAATTCTGAGCAAACCAACTAGGAAAAACTTTTTAGAAATAAGCAGTCCAAGAAAAGACCAAACTCGAGTATAAACTACACTCCAAAAAGCTGCATCCAAAACATACTAAAAAGAAAAATTAGAAAATGAAAAAAACCTCAAGTGAAAAAAATAGTAATAAAAAAAAAAAAAAAAAAAAAAAAAAAAATAAATAAATAAAAATAATAATAAAACATTTCAACTAGAATTTGCGCATGAGCTGCTAAATAATAAATTGAAATTAGTTACTTAAGAGCAAAACTGAAGACTAAGGAAAAAATTTTAGAATTTAAAACGAAGGGTGCAAAATAACCTGAAAATCAAAACGCGCAACGCAGCAGTTTTGAAAATTCAGAATACACATTCTATAAAGAAGATACCTAAGCAAAAAAATACATATATAATTTTGACTCACACCTAATACAACATAGAAAAGGTTATGTATCTACCTGTGTGAGTAAAAGGAGAAAAGATAAAAAAATAAAATAAAACAACTGAATGTAGAAGGTGTCGAGAATACTGAGCCTTGGCTTTATCAAGGACCAGCAAAAACTCTGCATTTTCTCACTTCCACAAAGACCTAGTTGGAAATGGGTTTCTGCAAGGCCATAGATGCAAGTAACATTCCCACCTAAAATAGTTAAAAAATATATATATATATAAGTCATGTCCTCCGTAGAGTAGCATGACCTAGCACTAGTTAACAATTTCGCTTGCATCCATTAACCTTCATGGCCCGACCCATGCTCTTCATCTGTTACTATTAAACAGAGAGAAGAAGATTAAAGAGAACTCAAGCTGTGAGAGTGACATAATAAATGGAAATGATTTTCAGCTATAACGAAATTCCAAGTTCGTTTGAGAGAGAATTTAAACCTGAAAAACAATGCAAAAGAAATCCAAATTTTACATTGCAATTAAAAAAAAGGAAATGTTAATTTATAACGAACAGATTTTTGAAAGAAAACTTGAGTCTAAAACCCCCTACTCTACAACTTATGACAGCACGAAAACGAGAATAAGTTAAAGATAAATATTAACTAAAGAAAACTTTGTGAAAGTTATATACCTTAAACAGTTAGTTGCAATATGTACAAAGTATTTCAGCAGTGCTTTAAGTGCATAATTAATTAGTTATTAAGAACTTAACTACTTTGAAAAAACAGCGCATAGACAGCGCATAGAAAAGGAACAGTCTTAGCCTTCTTCTGTTCCTAGGTACCTCAAAAGACGCTCAAAGTTACAAAGAAAAGTAAGAGTTAAAACCCGCAAAAATGTTAACAGACAAACCAATGCTTAAAAGCTGAAAAGCTAAAAAACGACAGAGAAAAGGTACATAAAGTACAAACATTGAACTTATAAAACCTAGAACCCAAAAACAAGGAAGAGAGCTTACCTCTTGTGTGACAAAAACTTTTCTCCACACAAGAGGAGAACATGGCTGACCCCTTCCGCCACTCCCTAGACGCTGGGGGGCAGTGAGGGTGGGGCTGATGGCCTCCTCATACAGCAAGAAACCAACGCGCGGAGATTTTAACCAGAGAAAAAAATATATAAACTTAAGACTGTGGATCTGTATGATCAGAATGAGCAGAATTAACTCTCCAGAATACATGAGAAATATTATAAAATACACGAGCAGTTTATTTAATAATCTTTGCATGTATTAAATCACCTTAGTGAGCTTCTATAGATTAATCAGAATCTTATTAATTTTAATGTTGGTTTTACTATTTTTAGTATAGCTATCCTAGTGATGAATAACTAGTTTTCTTTTTTATTTGTTTTTATTTTCTTTTATAAACAGATTTTTAAGCTTTTTTTGTGATTTTGTTTATATTATTTAATTTTTTGTTTTAATAGGACCGTCATATCCATAGCACTAAGGTTCCTTTAGGTAGTTAATAGGCATCCTCTAGCCAACTTCCTTACGGCTTTGATTGGTCAGAATCATATTATTAACTGTGTAGAAAATTAAAGCAGATCTGCCAACCTTACTCTATTATTCAGAATAATTTTTCTTAAAGTTCTTTTGATGAAAGAAGAAGGAATTTCGTTCTCTAGAAAACTTTCTAATAGTATATTAATGTGGTAATTGAAATCCAAATTGTTGCTGCAAATTCTTGAAATTCTTAGGACCTGAGAAATTAGTACATTCTCAATTACTTTGGTTGAAATGTTATTATTCCAGTGTAGATATTTAATTACTTTGAAAGGAAAATTAACTCTTTTATCAAAGAGGCTAATAGATGGGTTACCTCTGTTGAGCTTAATGCTTAAGTCTAGGAACTCAAGTTCCTGATTACTGTGGTTGGTTTTACATAAGTTAAGAGAGCTAGGATAGATATTATCAAAATCACTCTCTATAACTTCTGAATTATTGATACACAGCAGATCATCAATATATCTAAAAGTGTAAAGGTAGTTATCTGAGCAGGTGGGGTGATTTTTAATGAATTTATATTCCTTAAAGAACAGGAATAGATTAGCGATATTTGTGGACATTGATGTTCCCATTGGAATACCGTTCACTTGCTTATAGAGAGTATTATTATATAAGATATGGTTATTTTTTATGCAGCAATTGAGATAAGAGTTCCAAGTTCCTACATCAACAAATTGGTTAAGTTTAAATTCTGCATACAGCTCCTTAAATGTAGTGATTATATCTGATAGAGGCAGATTAGTATATAGGTTTTCAAAATCATAACTATTAATATCTAGGGGACAAACTTTGAGTATAGTAGAAATTACTTCTGCATTATTATTAATTATCCAAAAATCTCTGTACATCAAGTTAGAACAGTTTCTAATGTGTTTCAAAACCTTCTTTAAGACATCTTCAAAAGCAAGATCTATTTTCTTTTTATGACTCCTTACTCCACTAGCTATGAACCTGAACTTCACAGGATCCTTATGAAACTTAACCGTTGCAAAAAGAAATGGAAATTCAGGCCCATATCTTCTAGTTTGTGGAATTTTAAGTTTCTTGAAGAATGCCTTAAACCGATTTTCTAACTGCTTGGTAGAATAACTTACGGGCTCGTATGTTACTCTATTATTGAGTTCCATAGTTAACAATTCAAAATAGAACTTCTTACAGATAATTGCAAAATTATTGCTAGCTTTATCCGTAGTGGTAAAAATAAATTGGTCTTGTAGTTTGGAGAGTGACCTTTTAGCTTCTCCAGAGAAAAAGAGATTTCTGTCGAAACAAAAGTCCAGACCTGCCAACTCACCGGTGAAGCTATTGATTATATTATATTTCCATTCTGCGAAGGCCTCAATAGGCTGATTGTACGTCAAACTGGTTTTTACGATGTACTTATTTACATCTTGAGTGAAGCTCTCAAGAATCCTTTCTTTGGAAATTGTGAAGGAAGGTCTGAATTTAGAGCCATACTCTAATAAATTCCTAAGCTTTTCATTTTCAACATAACTCAAGTTTCCGGTGATAATATGGTTGTAATTCTTATCATAGTGAACTGTTTCTTTATGTTCATCACAAGAACAAGAAGTAATTACAGGAATGTAGCTCGAAGAGTTAAGTTTGTAGTTTTTAACTATTGACCCTAAGGTCTTAACATATTTAAAACTTACAATAGACTGGTGCCTGTGGATGGGAAAAAAATTGCATTATTGTAGAACAGCTTCCTTACATTGAGATTATCGTAGGCTTTATTTAGGAACCTGATGGTAACAAAATTACTGGAAAATTCTTTAAGAGAAATTTTATCTTTAAGAATATGTTTAAGAATGTCCAGAACCAAAGCAAAAACATGCTTATCAACATGGTCAGCAGTTTCATTCCAGAATTTGAAAAAACATTTAAGGACAGAGTGCTTGAAGGACTTGAGAATTTTGTAAGTATTTTTAACAAAATTAGTGCCAGTTTTAAAGCTTTCCAGAGTTTTTAGCAAGTTAGCAAAATCAACTTTGCTTGATGTGCGAAATAACCTCTGTCCTCTATTACCTCTAGAGCAGCTCTTATTATTAACAAGAAAGAAGAGTTCACGAATTGAAAATTTATGCTGATTATGCTTATTGTCAGATAGAGTGGAATTAAGGCCATAGGGATAAAGAGACTGATGCTGCAAAATTTCAAGGGATTCAGTTTCTAGCCGAGCATAGAGGTCAGGAATAATATGTAGTACCTCTATTTTCACTTTGTCAAAACCATGAGTATGGAAATGCTCTAATTCAAAGGTAGAGTACTGGTTGGCGTTTGTGGAGGGGTTCACTCCTGAATTAGAGAACTTGTTTACTAGAGACCTGTGACCATTAATCCTAAGATGAAGAGGATTTTTACTTTGGCCAATATAGCTAAGGTTGCAGACAGTACAGGTGAGCTTATAGATGGTATTGTAGGCTTTGCAAAACTTGTTGGAGCAATTATCCTCAACAGAAGAATACAGGTTAGGATCTGCAGATTTACATGTCAAACAACGTTTGTCATTTCATAACTTTAGATTACCTTTGCCAGCGAGTTCATACACTATGGGAAAGGGTGCTAGCCTAACCGAGCGGGAGGACTTAAAATATCTGAGCTGACCTCCAATCCTTTCATCGTCCTTAGAACTCCACTTGGGCCAAAACATACAAATTCTGAGCAAACCAACTAGGAAAAACTTTTTAGAAATAAGCAGTCCAAGAAAAGACCAAACTCGAGTATAAACTACACTCCAAAAAGCTGCATCCAAAACATACTAAAAAGAAAAATTAGAAAATGAAAAAAACCTCAAGTGAAAAAAATAGTAATAAAAAAAAAAAATAAATAAATAATAATAATAATAAAACATTTCAACTAGAATTTGCGCATGAGCTGCTAAATAATAAATTGAAATTAGTTACTTAAGAGCAAAACTGAAGACTAAGGAAAAAATTTTAGAATTTAAAACGAAGGGTGCAAAATAACCTGAAAATCAAAACGCGCAACGCAGCAGTTTTGAAAATTCAGAATACACATTCTATAAAGAAGATACCTAAGCAAAAAAATACATATATAATTTTGACTCACACCTAATACAACATAGAAAAGGTTATGTATCTACCTGTGTGAGTAAAAGGAGAAAAGATAAAAAATAAAATAAAACAACTGAATGTAGAAGGTGTCGAGAATACTGAGCCTTGGCTTTATCAAGGACCAGCAAAAACTCTGCATTTTCTCACTTCCACAAAGACCTAGTTGGAAATGGGTTTCTGCAAGGCCATAGATGCAAGTAACATTCCCACCTAAAATAGTTAAAAAATATATATATATATAAGTCATGTCCTCCGTAGAGTAGCATGACCTAGCACTAGTTAACAATTTCGCTTGCATCCATTAACCTTCATGGCCCGACCCATGCTCTTCATCTGTTACTATTAAACAGAGAGAAGAAGATTAAAGAGAACTCAAGCTGTGAGAGTGACATAATAAATGGAAATGATTTTCAGCTATAACGAAATTCCAAGTTCGTTTGAGAGAGAATTTAAACCTGAAAAACAATGCAAAGGAAATCCAAATTTTACATTGCAATTAAAAAAAAAGGAAATGTTAATTTATAACGAACAGATTTTTGAAAGAAAACTTGAGTCTAAAACCCCCTACTCTACAACTTATGACAGCACGAAAACGAGAATAAGTTAAAGATAAATATTAACTAAAGAAAACTTTGTGAAAGTTATATACCTTAAACAGTTAGTTGCAATATGTACAAAGTATTTCAGCAGTGCTTTAAGTGCATAATTAATTAGTTATTAAGAACTTAACTACTTTGAAAAAACAGCGCATAGACAGCGCATAGAAAAGGAACAGTCTTAGCCTTCTTCTGTTCCTAGGTACCTCAAAAGACGCTCAAAGTTACAAAGAAAAGTAAGAGTTAAAACCCGCAAAAATGTTAACAGACAAACCAATGCTTAAAAGCTGAAAAGCTAAAAAACGACAGAGAAAAGGTACATAAAGTACAAACATTGAACTTATAAAACCTAGAACCCAAAAACAAGGAAGAGAGCTTACCTCTTGTGTGACAAAAACTTTTCTCCACACAAGAGGAGAACATGGCTGACCCCTTCCGCCACTCCCTAGACGCTGGGGGGCAGTGAGGGTGGGGCTGATGGCCTCCTCATACAGCAAGAAACCAACGCGCGGAGATTTTAACCAGAGAAAAAAATATATAAACTTAAGACTGTGGATCTGTATGATCAGAATGAGCAGAATTAACTCTCCAGAATACATGAGAAATATTATAAAATACACGAGCAGTTTATTTAATAATCTTTGCATGTATTAAATCACCTTAGTGAGCTTCTATAGATTAATCAGAATCTTATTAATTTTAATGTTGGTTTTACTATTTTTAGTATAGCTATCCTAGTGATGAATAACTAGTTTTCTTTTTTATTTGTTTTTATTTTCTTTTATAAACAGATTTTTAAGCTTTTTTGTGATTTTGTTTATATTATTTAATTTTTTGTTTTAATAGGACCGTCATATCCATAGCACTAAGGTTCCTTTAGGTAGTTAATAGGCATCCTCTAGCCAACTTCCTTACGGCTTTGATTGGTCAGAATCATATTATTAACTGTGTAGAAAATTAAAGCAGATCTGCCAACCTTACTCTATTATTCAGAATAATTTTTCTTAAAGTTCTTTTGATGAAAGAAGAAGGAATTTCGTTCTCTAGAAAACTTTCTAATAGTATATTAATGTGGTAATTGAAATCCAAATTGTTGCTGCAAATTCTTGAAATTCTTAGGACCTGAGAAATTAGTACATTCTCAATTACTTTGGTTGAAATGTTATTATTCCAGTGTAGATATTTAATTACTTTGAAAGGAAAATTAACTCTTTTATCAAAGAGGCTAATAGATGGGTTACCTCTGTTGAGCTTAATGCTTAAGTCTAGGAACTCAAGTTCCTGATTACTGTGGTTTGGTTTTACATAAGTTAAGAGAGCTAGGATAGATATTATCAAAATCACTCTCTATAACTTCTGAATTATTGATACACAGCAGATCATCAATATATCTAAAAGTGTAAAGGTAGTTATCTGAGCAGGTGGGGTGATTTTTAATGAATTTATATTCCTTAAAGAACAGGAATAGATTAGCGATATTTGTGGACATTGATGTTCCCATTGGAATACCGTTCACTTGCTTATAGAGAGTATTATTATATAAGATATGGTTATTTTTTATGCAGCAATTGAGATAAGAGTTCCAAGTTCCTACATCAACAAATTGGTTAAGTTTAAATTCTGCATACAGCTCCTTAAATGTAGTGATTATATCTGATAGAGGCAGATTAGTATATAGGTTTTCAAAATCATAACTATTAATATCTAGGGGACAAACTTTGAGTATAGTAGAAATTACTTCTGCATTATTATTAATTATCCAAAAATCTCTGTACATCAAGTTAGAACAGTTTCTAATGTGTTTCAAAACCTTCTTTAAGACATCTTCAAAAGCAAGATCTATTTTCTTTTTATGACTCCTTACTCCACTAGCTATGAACCTGAACTTCACAGGATCCTTATGAAACTTAACCGTTGCAAAAAGAAATGGAAATTCAGGCCCATATCTTCTAGTTTGTGGAATTTTAAGTTTCTTGAAGAATGCCTTAAACCGATTTTCTAACTGCTTGGTAGAATAACTTACGGGCTCGTATGTTACTCTATTATTGAGTTCCATAGTTAACAATTCAAAATAGAACTTCTTACAGATAATTGCAAAATTATTGCTAGCTTTATCCGTAGTGGTAAAAATAAATTGGTCTTGTAGTTTGGAGAGTGACCTTTTAGCTTCTCCAGAGAAAAAGAGATTTCTGTCGAAACAAAAGTCCAGACCTGCCAACTCACCGGTGAAGCTATTGATTATATTATATTTCCATTCTGCGAAGGCCTCAATAGGCTGATTGTACGTCAAACTGGTTTTTACGATGTACTTATTTACATCTTGAGTGAAGCTCTCAAGAATCCTTTCTTTGGAAATTGTGAAGGAAGGTCTGAATTTAGAGCCATACTCTAATAAATTCCTAAGCTTTTCATTTTCAACATAACTCAAGTTTCCGGTGATAATATGGTTGTAATTCTTATCATAGTGAACTGTTTCTTTATGTTCATCACAAGAACAAGAAGTAATTACAGGAATGTAGCTCGAAGAGTTAAGTTTGTAGTTTTTAACTATTGACCCTAAGGTCTTAACATATTTAAAACTTACAATAGACTGGTGCCTGTGGATGGGAAAAAAATTGCATTATTGTAGAACAGCTTCCTTACATTGAGATTATCGTAGGCTTTATTGAGGAACCTGATGGTAACAAAATTACTGGAAAATTCTTTAAGAGAAATTTTATCTTTAAGAATATGTTTAAGAATGTCCAGAACCAAAGCAAAAACATGCTTATCAACATGGTCAGCAGTTTCATTCCAGAATTTGAAAAACATTTAAGGACAGAGTGCTTGAAGGACTTGAGAATTTTGTAAGTATTTTTAACAAAATTAGTGCCAGTTTTAAAGCTTTCCAGAGTTTTTAGCAAGTTAGCAAAATCAACTTTGCTTGATGTGCGAAATAACCTCTGTCCTCTATTACCTCTAGAGCAGCTCTTATTATTAACAAGAAAGAAGAGTTCACGAATTGAAAATTTATGCTGATTATGCTTATTGTCAGATAGAGTGGAATTAAGGCCATAGGGATAAAGAGACTGATGCTGCAAAATTTCAAGGGATTCAGTTTCTAGCCGAGCATAGAGGTCAGGAATAATATGTAGTACCTCTATTTTCACTTTGTCAAAACCATGAGTATGGAAATGCTCTAATTCAAAGGTGGAGTACTGGTTGGCGTTTGTGGAGGGGTTCACTCCTGAATTAGAGAACTTGTTTACTAGAGACCTGTGACCATTAATCCTAAGATGAAGAGGATTTTTACTTTGGCCAATATAGCTAAGGTTGCAGACAGTACAGGTGAGCTTATAGATGGTATTGTAGGCTTTGCAAAACTTGTTGGAGCAATTATCCTCAACAGAAGAATACAGGTTAGGATCTGCAGATTTACATGTCAAACAACGTTTGTCATTTCATAACTTTAGATTACCTTTGCCAGCGAGTTCATACACTATGGGAAAGGGTGCTAGCCTAACCGAGCGGGAGGACTTAAAATATCTGAGCTGACCTCCAATCCTTTCATCGTCCTTAGAACACCACTTGGGCCAAAACATACAATTTCTGAGCAAACCAACTAGGAAAAACTTTTAGAAATAAGCAGTCCAAGAAAAGACCAAACTCGAGTATAAACTACACTCCAATAAGCTGCATCCAAAACATACTAAAAAGAAAAATTAGAAAATGAAAAAAACCTCAAGTGAAAAAAATAGTAATAAAAAAAAAAAAATAAATAAATAAAAATAATAATAAAACATTTCAACTAGAATTTGCGCATGAGCTGCTAAATAATAAATTGAAATTAGTTACTTAAGAGCAAAACTGAAGACTAAGGAAACAATTTTAGAATTTAAAACGAAGGGTGCAAAATAACCTGAAAATCAAAACGCGCAACGCAGCAGTTTTGAAAATTCAGAATACACATTCTATAAAGAAGATACCTAAGCAAAAAAATACATATATAATTTTGACTCACACCTAATACAACATAGAAAAGGTTATGTATCTACCTGTGTGAGTAAAAGGAGAAAAGATAAAAAAATAAAATAAAACAACTGAATGTAGAAGGTTTCGAGAATACTGAGCCTTGGCTTTATCAAGGACCAGCAAAAAACTCTGCATTTTCTCACTTCCACAAAGACCTAGTTGGAAATGGGTTTCTGCAAGGCCATAGATGCAAGTAACATTCCCACCTAAAATAGTTAAAAAAATATATATATATAAGTCATGTCCTCCGTAGAGTAGCATGACCTAGCACTAGTTAACAATTTCGCTTGCATCCATTAACCTTCATGGCCCGACCCATGCTCTTCATCTGTTACTATTAAACAGAGAGAAGAAGATTAAAGAGAACTCAAGCTGTGAGAGTGACATAATAAATGGAAATGATTTTCAGCTATAACGAAATTCCAAGTTCGTTTGAGAGAGAATTTAAACCTGAAAAATAATGCAAAGGAATCCAAATTTTACATTGCAATTAAAAAAAGGAAATGTTAATTTATACCGAACAGATTTTTGAAAGAAAACTTGAGTCTAAAACCCCCTACTCTACAACTTATGACAGCACGAAAACGAGAATAAGTTAAAGATAAATATTAACTAAAGAAAACTTTGTGAAAGTTATATACCTTAAACAGTTAGTTGCAATATGTACAAAGTATTTCAGCAGTGCTTTAAGTGCATAATTAATTAGTTATTAAGAACTTAACTACTTTGAAAAAACAGCGCATAGACAGCGCATAGAAAAGGAACAGGCTTAGCCTTCTTCTGTTCCTAGGTACCTCATAAGACGCTCAAAGTTACAAAGAAAAGTAAGAGTTAAAACCCGCAAAAATGTTAACAGACAAACCAATGCTTAAAAGCTGAAAAGCTAAAAAACGACAGAGAAAAGGTACATAAAGTACAAACATTGAACTTATAAAACCTAGAACCCAAAAACAAGGAAGAGAGCTTACCTCTTGTGTAACAAAAACTTTTCTCCACACAAGAGGAGAACATGGCTGACCCCTTCTGCCACTCCCTAGACGCTGGGGCAGTGAGGGTGGGGCTGATGGCCTCCTCATACAGCAAGAAAACAACGCGCGGAGATTTTAACCAGAGAAAAAAATATATAAACTTAAGACTGTGGATCTGTATGATCAGAATGAGCAGAATTAACTCTCCAGAATACATGAGAAATATTATGAAATACACGAGCAGTTTATTTAATAATCTTTGCATGTATTAAATCACCTTAGTGAGCTTCTATAGATTAATCAGAATCTTATTAATTTTAATGTTGGTTTTACTATTTTTAGTATAGCTATCCTAGTGATGAATAACTAGTTTTCTTTTTTATTTGTTTTTATTTTCTTTTATAAACAGATTTTTGTGGTAGTCGTTATTGTGAACAGCATTGCATGTCGTCGTTCTCTCTGTGGTTGGGACGCCTAAAAGATGAACAGACACAACCGGATAATTAAGGAACTTTTTCTTTACGAGTTTGAATTCGGCCATAACGCTGCTCAAGCAACACGAAACATTTGTCATGCGAAAGGGGATGGTTCCGTGGACCACAGCACCACAACCAGATGGTTCAAGGAATTTCGCTCAGGTGACAGAAACCTCGACGATCAGCCAAGGTCAGGTAGGCCGCGAATCGTTGATTCGTAGCCGTGCGCCAGGTCGTACAGGCAAATCCGACAACCAACACTCGGAGATTATCAGGCGAGCTGGGTATATCACAGACCACAGTCGTTCTCCACCTTCAGGAATTCGGCAAAGTTTAAGAGGACCTGCCGGTGTGTGTGTGTGTGTGTGTTCGCCGAATGGATTATTTTGAAAGGATAATCGTTTGTGTAACTGTACTATTAAATTTCTGACTTCGGTGAAAACATTAACCTGATTTTTTAACACACCTTCTGTTTCTCACGGTGGGGGTTATGTGTGACGAAACACGGTTTCTTCAAGTAGAACTTACAAAAGCGAGAAAAAATAAAACATGTGTTTCCTGCGCCTAGCAGCAGGGCTTGTAAAACGTTTCAAGTGGGCATTGCGCGCAGTCTTCATTATAGTGTAAAAAAGATTTGTTTTGTTGAATTTTTTAAATCGGATTTTCAAATGTTAGGGCAATATTTTAAATGCACAGTTATGCCAAGAACAAAATCCAAAATTATGCAGTATGCGTATCTTCAAGTTGTTCACCTTCCTTTCTGAATAGTATTAGATAAACAAAGTTTCCAAGTAGGATTTTTGAAAATGGAATAGGATTTTTTAAAATAGAATGCATGTTTACCAGGCCAGGCGAAAAAAAATGGACATCATTTTGAGCAGAAAATATGTATACTTTTTTATGTGATAATTGGTTGTATCGTACGAAAATAACTTTTTTTAAATTCGAATTTTTACTAGTATAGATACTGTTGCTTGCTTGGTCCGTTTCAAAGAAGAGTTCTTAGATATATTTTTGGAGCAGTACAAGAGAATGGCGTGTGGAGGAAAAGATAGAACCATGAATTATGCAGATTATTTAATGAGCCAGACATTGCATAAAAATAAATAGATAAAGTTGTGCTGAACATGTTATACGCATAGATGGTAATAGAATAGTTAAGTAGATCCTTGCTAAGCCGGAAGGAAAAAGAAAAATTGGAATTCCTAAATTAAGACGGGAAGATGGAGTGATTCAAGATATTAAGGCTTTGGGAGTCAAAAATTGGAGAAATTTGGCATTGAATAAGGAAGTCTGGCAGAAGTTTGTGAAGAAGGCAAGGACCCACACAGGGCTGTTGAGACTTTCATAATGATGATGGATACTGTTGCAAGTAAAAGTACCCACTTAATGCTCCTAGTAGCAGAGTTTGCATCAAGGAGAAAATCGGACACTTATTAGTAAATTTTTCACCTTGAAAGAAAGTGGACTTGCATAAGCGTCGACAGTGAGCAAAATAAATATAGTACCCATTTATACCCCCTAGTGGAACAGCTTTGCATTATTGGAAGTGTACTGCACGCGCTGAATGATCCATCCGGGTAAAAGATGTGTGGTGGAAAAATAATTTTTCCAGTTAGAATTTTGGAAGCAACGATATAGTATGAAAGAACTATCGACGCTGATATCATCCACATTCGCAGCACCTAGCGGCAAGTTTATGCATTGAAAAGAAAGCCAAAAGATATGGGACTTGGTTCTACTCTTCGTGCTTCCCAATGAAAAAATCCTTTTTCGAATTGGACTGAGAAAATTTAGAGGTGGACGGTCGGATATAGTGATACTAAAAGTTGTACAAAAGACGCGCTAAAAACATTGCCTATACACGATTTTGTATTTCATCTCTTAGAAATTTCAGCGAAACAAGTCTTGTTGCCAGTATATTATTACGTTTAAAGTCATTCTTTTCGTTTTAGGGAAGTGACTGTATTGGTACATGTACCAAATGCTATTTTTTTATACAGAGATTTTTTTATCCTGGAATAATTTCGCTCGACTTTCATGAAAATCTTTTATACCGTAAATATGGGCGAAGTTATAATTTAACGGACAAATTAATGACGGTCCCAGCAAAAACAGTCTTGTTGGGCCAGTACTGGGCCACTGCTGGCTACCAGCACTGCCAGCGGTGGCCCAGCACTATATTGCCGCAGCCCAACCGTCAATAAAATGTCCGGGCGCCACCACTTGGGCCAGCAGTTCGGGCCAGCAGTTCGGGCCAACAGTGGCACCCCCATCAGTTGCCATATGTCAGAACAGGGCCATCAGTTATCCATCACAGGCAGTAGCTGCCACAAGTTGCCCTTCAGCGGCCCTGCCAGCACGTGTCATAAATTATGGCTAGCCTAATGTGGTCCACTAGTTTCACGGCCGTGACAGCCGGCAATCACGTGACGTAAGTGATGGCTTGCCAAATCTGGTCCACCAATTTCCCAGTAGTAGCCATAAAAAAAGAACAATAAAATGAATAAATAAAGGATAACCGCAGTTTCCCAAAGCTACAACTACTTTTTTTTCGCCTTACGAAACTTCTACATTACATCACTGCGAAGGGTGAAATTTTCTCAACAGGTGCTGAAAAACGCCCGTTTGGATCTGGGTGGAAACGATCGGTGGGGTAAGCGGGCGCTCTACCAACGGGCTGATTTGCCACACAAGAGCGTGTGCTTGAAGCTGAGCCTCTTTCTTGCGTAATGTGTAACGATGGCTCTCTTTTTAATTTTACAATACTGCGAGGTATTTTTCATAAATGTCAGTTTCATATAATTCATAAATTTATTTTTTCAAGGTAACGACTGTTTTTTTTTTTTTTCTCACCTTAAGGGAACTTTACTCATTTTCAACGAGTTTACCAACTTAAAGGCGCTTTCCAAAGTTTCGTGCTGTCCTTGTCGTCTTGAAAGGCGATTGTTGAATTAATATATTTATCCGTTCAGGTCACATTCCGTTACATTTTTAACGTTGTATCTTTCCTTTCCGCTGTCCGAAGCTACATTTGTTTTAAAGAGGAAATATATTATATTTTACTTCTCGTTATTTTTAGAAGTGAATTCCTCCAGTCTTGTGTATTCAACCCATGGATGAGTACATTATATCCACATAGTGTTGCTTTTTTCTCTTTTTTTTTAAATAATTAATAAATTTTGTACGCGTATAATTCTTATTCTTTTTTTTTCTTTTATTCTCCAACGAAACGTTTTTTTAATATTTTTCCAGGACTTTTGTTTCAAGCGGTTTAGTGTATGTTAAAACGACAGATTACACAGAAATTATTTCTTGTTATTCATGGGAAGGGAGTGTGGGTATTTCATGGCTTAATCTGATATTTTTGTCGACGTGGCATTTCATTATAGGAAATTAATTAGCCTCTCTACATATGTTTTTTTTTTTTTTCTTAACATCCACTAAAATAACACAATGGCGATACCCAGCAAAAACAGTCTTGCTGGCCTAGCACTATGTTGCCGCTGCCGAACCGTCAATAAAATGTCCGGGCGGCCAACAGAAGGGCCAGCAGTTCAGGCCAACAGCTGGCCAACAGTTGGCACCCCATCAGTTGTCATATGCCACAACAGAGCCATCAGTGGTCCATCACAGGCAGTAGCTGCCACAAGTGGCCCTTCAGTGGCCCTGCAAGCACGTGCCAGAAATGATGGCTAGCCTAATGTGGTCCGCTAGTGGGCCGTTAGTGGTAGCCAGCAACCACGTGACGTAACTGGTGGCTTGCCGAATCTTGTCCGCCAATTTCCCAGTATTAGCCATAATAAAAAAAAACAAAACAAGGATAACCGCAGTTTCCCCTAAAGCTACAATGTTTTTTTCTTCTACCCTTACGAAGCTTGTGAATTAACGCACTGCGCTGGGGAAATTTTCTCGACAGACCGGAAAAACGCCGTTTGCATCTGACTAGATTCGAGGTTGGGCCGTTTACGTGGAAGCCGCGCTTGCTACCGACCGGACTAATTCACAAACCCTCGATTACGTGCTGGAAGCTATCTGTTTGGTATGCAATTTGTAATCGAATGCTTCCCTCTTTCATTTTATAATATTGCGAGGTATTTTTCATAAAAGTCAGTTTCATATAATTGATAAATTAATTTTTTCAACGTAACGATAGTTTTTTTTTCTTTTTTACGTTAAGGGAACTTCACTCATTTTCAAGGCGTGTACATACTTAGAGTCGCTTTCCAAAGTTTTGTACTGTCCTTGCCGTCTTGAAAAGAGATTGTTGAATAAATATATATTTACCCGGGTTCATGTCACATTCTGTTACATTTTTAACGTTGTGTCTTTCCTTTCCGTTGTCCGAAGCTACATTTGTTTTAAAGAGTAAAAGATATTTTATTTTACTTCTCGTTATTTTTAGAAGCGAATTCCTCCCAGTCTTGTGTATTCAACCCATGGATGAGTACACCACATAGAGTTGCTTTTTTTTTCTTTCAAATAATTAATAAATTTTGTACGCGTGTAATTCTTTTTTTTTTTTCCAACAAACGCTATTTTAATGGTTTTCCAGGATATGTGTTTCAAGCGGTTTCAAATTTTTTCTTGTTATTCATCCACTCCATTCCATGAATTGTTATTCATGGGAATGGAGTGGGTGTATTTCATGGCTGTAATCTAGTATTTCACGGCTTAATCTGATATCTTCGTCGACGTAAAATTTCATTAGGAAATTAATTCTCTTCTCCACATATGGATTTTTTCTTAACATCCACTAAAATAACACGATGGCGATAGCGTCGTCTTCAACTAACTGGTACCATGAGAGACACAGCAAGTGTTGCTTCTGCGCATGCGCAGTCCCGATGCTTCCACCTGCTGTTGGGGATTGCATTGGTTGCCAGCAACGGGCCACTAATGGCCCTTGCTTGGAGGCCCACAATTCACGGTGATGCTGCAGGGCCATCAATGGCTGCCAACTGATGGCTCTGCCACCAACGGGCCGCTACCTGGCCGTGAGCGGCATATTTCAGCCAGCACTGACCCATCACTGCCCGCTGGTGGCCAGCAGTTTCCCAACACTTGTGTTTTTGCTGGGGTACCCTAGTTGTCAGTCGTTGCCCGTAAAATTACATATACATTTTTAACAGTGACATTCAATGATTTCACCGGCTCTTTTCCCCAGCCATAATCAAATCCAGAAATAGAATTTACGAGAGGGTAGAAGAATTGTTTACTTCATTTTAAGTTGCCATATTTTTTAAATGCAGTGCAATAAATACGTTAGAAAAATTTTGGTGTCACAGGTTGAATTTGCTTGGTTTTATATTCTTTAATTTCGATGTCCTTATCTGCAATTATTGTTCCAAAAAAAATAATATGAGCATGGTCCCAGTAAAGTGGCCATCAGGGCATTTGCGTGCCCCCATCAAAAACTGGAACCTTTCGATATTTCAAAAACGCGATTTTAAAAGGCAAAGTTTTGATAGCATTTGAAACAAAATTTTTCGATAGTATTGAAATAATTGAGCGTGTTTTCTCCGTGAAGAAGAGCAAGTGGCAAGAAGCCAAGACCAGTAAGTCCCATTGCAATGATAACCCAATACACGGGTATACTGAAAGTTTCTGTGGCGACGAGGCAATGCCAAATTGGAGTTCCATGACTTATTTCCGATTACTCCACAGCACGCTGAAAAAAATACCAAGAATCACATCAAAACAGATTACTAAATAAACATAAAATATATATCATTATTGAAAAAAAACATATATATATATATAAATATATGTGATTCTTGGTATTTAGTAATCAAAACAGATTACTAAATACCAAGAATCATATCAAAACAGATTTTAGATTACTCTAAAGTACGCTGATTAAAATACCAAGAATCACATCAAAACAAAACCATTGGTATTTAGTAATAATAAAATAAAAATATAAATATATATGATTCTTGGAATCATTTGTATTTAGTAATAATAAATAAAATATAAATATATATGATTCTTGAGAGTCATTCTTTCTAAAAAGTAAATATATATTGTATTAATAATGTATTAACAATACATTATTAATACAATATAAAAATAACAAATACATTATTAATACAATATTATAAAAATAACAAATACATTATTAATACAATATAAAAATAACAAATACATTATTAATACAATATTATAAAAATAACAAATACATTATTAATACAATATAAAATATATATCTATTTACTTATTTATTAATACAATATAAAACATATACATATATTTATTTATTAATACAATATAATATATATATATAGATGCGTAACATCACAGCCTCTCCCTGACAAATGTCAACCCCGCCTTCTCGTGGTGCATCCTGTTCCCCACTAAAGGGGCTCTGACGACCGCCAATAGCGGTATAACTATACCATCGGGATTAGAGGAAATGCTATCCCACACTCACCAACCCGCTTGGCCAGCGTGGTGAGTTATGGCCAAACCCCTCCAAAATGACTCCGCAACTTAAATCTTGGCCCTCACTCTCCGGCAGCTGGAATGTACCTTGCCAAGGCAGCGGTCAGCGCGACATGAAGGCAGATGGTGCTAAGAATCCCCGGAGGACCGGACTAGGCTGCCATCTGATTCTGACCTTGGCTACGTATAATGGTCGCTCCCTATCTTCTGATTCAGGACTTCTTGAATTAGAAGAGGAACTACAAAGGATCAAGTGGGACATCGTCGGGCTAAGTGAGGTAAGGAGTCCCTGAAATGGCAATGGGCTGAACATACTGCCAGAAGAACGGACCATTGATGGACAGTCGAAATTTTAGATTGGATTCCAAGGGACAGGTTTTGATTGATTGATTGATTGGAGGTTTAACGACCACCGTGAGCAACTCAATGGGCTATAAGCAGTCACCTGTCCCTAATTTAGGGTCACTGGTTCCAGGGAAGGGAGACAGCCAGTGCCGTAAGACTAACACAACATCCATACCTGACCGGGATTCGAACCCGGACCCCTTTCGGACGAATGATCAGAGGCCATCGCTTAGACCACTGCGCCACCGGGGCGGCAAACCAAGGGACAGGAAAAGACCCAGAAGAAGACCACATGGGAGATGGGTGGATGGAATTCGAAAGTGTGCGGGAGTAACATGGAGGAGACCGGCACAAGACAGACCGTTGTGGAAGAGGCTTATATATATATATATATATGTGTGTGTGTGACTTCCAAAGTGGAATATATAGAGCTATGCAAGACAGTAAGAAAAAGTATCGCTGAAGACGTAAGGAAATTCAACTGTGAACTATTGAGGAAAGCAATTGAAAAGAACCAAAGCCTAAAGATAGCAAAGGGACATCTCAGTAAGGGAAGAAAACAGATTATGGCACTGAGAAAAGAAGATGGTTCTGTAACAAGAAATAGAGGCGAAATTTTGACAAGAGTGAAAGATTTCTACTCCAAATTATATGAAAGCGATGATACATGTACTCCAGACATCATGAAAGGTACCAGTACCAGAGTTCTCCCAGTCCTCCCAGCAGAAATTGCACATGCAATCAAGCACATGAAGCGGGGGAAAGCTCCAGGAGAAGATGGAATTACTATAGACATCATACAAGAAGCAAGTGGAGAAATCGAAACAGAACTCGCCCACATTTTCACTCGATGCCTTAATGAAAAGAAGATTCCTGAGGATTGGAACAACGCTACAATGAATGATCTTGCTACATAAAAAAGGTGACATTGAGGATCTCAGGAACTACAGACCTATCAGCCTCCTATCAGTGGTTTATAAAATCTTCACTAAAGTTCTTTCACGCCGTTTGAAGGTGACACTGGACATGGCTCAACCGAGAGAACAAGCTGAATTCAGGAGTGGCTACAGCACAATAGATCATATCCACGTACTGAGAGAACTAATTGAAAGAGCGAGAGAATATGAACTTCCATTGAACATTGCTTTTATCGATGATGATGATGATAGATAGATATATATATCATCATCATCATCATCATCGTCAACCATTATCAATCCACTGCTGGACGAAGGTCTCCCCAAGTTTCCTCCACAACGGTCTGTCTTGTGCCAGTCTCCTCCATGTCACTCCCGCATATTTACGAATTTCATCCACCCATCTCCCATGTGGTCTTTTTCTGGGTCTTTTCCTGTCCCTTGGAATCCAATCTAAAATTTCGGCTGTCCATCTATGGTCTGTCCTTCTGGCAGTATGTCCAGCCCATTGCCATTTCAGGGATTTAACTCTGATCACGATGTCTTCCACTCTCGTCATTTTTCGGATCCACGAGTTCCTCTTCTTATCTCTCCTGGTTATACCAAGCATGCACCTCTCCATGCCTCTTTGAGTTGTCTGCAGCCTTTGTATGTCTCTTTTAGTTAAGGTCCACGTCTCTGCACCATACGTAAGCACTGGAAGGATGCATTGATCAAACACTTTTCTTTTAAGACATAATGGCATATTGCTCTTGAAAATTATGCTGTTTCTTCCAAAAGCTCTCCAGGCAAGTTTTGTACGCCGATTAATTTCTTCATCAATGTGACCCTCACTTGATATCTGCTGTCCAAGATAAACATACGTATCTGTTATCTCCAGTTTTTCTCCATCAATCGATAAATCTTCATTTCTTGTAAAAGCATTGAACATCACTTTTGTCTTCTGAAAGTTCATTTTTAATCCCACTTCTTTACTCTTGTCAGCAAGTTCCTGGATCATACTCTGCAGCTCTGATGGGGTAGTTGCAAAAATGACTACGTCATCAGCAAAACGAAGGTGGGTTAGATAATCTCCATTAATCTTTATCCCTTTGTTTTCCCAGTTCAGTGATTGAAAGACATTTTCCAATGTGGCATTAAAGAGCTTCGGAGATATGGTGTCACCTTGTCTCACTCCCTTTCCAATTTTTATGTGTGTTGTATTTTCAAACAGCCGAATCTTTGCACTTGCATTTTCATAGATGTTATTAATAATATTAATGTATGCATCTTCAATACCGCAGGATTTCAGAGCCGTGGTAACTGCTGATGGTTTCACCGAATCAAAGGCTTTTTCATAATCGATAAAAGCCATGCACAATGGAAGTTCATATTCCCTCGCTCTTTCAATTAGTTCTCTCAGTACGTGGATATGATCTATTGTGCTGTAGCCACTCCTGAATCCAGCTGAATCCTCCTGAATCCAGAGAACAAGCTGGATATATATATATATTTATACACAGGAAATGGACATGGAGACATCCAAATGGGACGACAAGTGAAATTGATTTTATTATGTGTAACAAAAAATTCGTCATAGAAGACTGCAGTGTGCTAAACAAGTTCAACACAGGTAGTGACCATAGATTGGTGAGATGTAAGATGCACCTCAACACTAAACTTGAACGTGGCAAGCTCATAGGACAAACAAAATCTATTGACATAACCAACCTTAAAAAACACCATAATACCTTCAAGTTAGAACTGAAGAACAGGTTCTCTGCTTTAGAAGGCCTAACATCGGAAGAAGTGGACATCTCTGAAGTTAACAGAAAAGTAACAAAAGCTCTTATGGAAACAGCAACAAAATTAGCTGGGTCTAAGAACAAGTTGCATGTGAACAAATTATCAGGAAAAACGAAAATGTTGATGCAAAAAAGAAGAGAGATGAGGACAACTAAAGAAGATGTGACTTCCAAAGTGGAATATATAGAGCTATGCAAGACAGTAAGAAAAAGTATCACTGAAGACGTAAGGAAATTCAACTGTGAACTAGTGAGGAAAGCAATTGAAAACAACCAAAGCCTAAAGATAGCAAAGGGACATCTCAGTAAGGGAAGAAAACAGATTATGGCACTGAGAAAAGAAGATGGTTCTGTAACAAGAAATAGAGGCGAAATTTTGACAAGAGTGAAAGATTTCTACTCCAAATTATATGAAAGGGATGATATATGCACTCCAGACATCATGAAAGATACCAGTACCAGAGTTCCTACAGTCCTTCCAGCAGAAGTTGCACATGCAATCAAGAACATGAAGCGAGGAAAAGCTACAGGAGAAGATGGAATTACTGTAGACATCATACAAGAAGCAAGTGGAGAAATCGAAACAGTACTCGCCCAAATTTTCACTCGATGCCTTAATGAAGGAAAGATTCCTGAGGATTGGAACACCGCTACAATGATCCTGCTACATAAGAAAGGTGACATTGAGGATCTCGGAAACTACAGACCTATCAGCCTCCTATCAGTAGTTTATAAAATCTTCACTAAAGTTCTTTCACACCGCTTGAAGGTAACACTGGACATGGCTCAACCGAGAGAACAAGCTGGATTCAGGAGTGGCTACAGCACAATAGATCATATCCACGTGCTGAGAGAACTAATTGAAAGAGCGAGGGAATATGAACTTCCATTGTGCATGGCTTTTATCGATTATGAAAAAGCCTTTGATTCGGTGAAACCATCAGCAGTTACAATGGCTCTGAAAACCTGCGGTATTGAAGATGCATACATTAATATTATTAATAACATCTATGAAAATGCAAGTGCAAAGATTAGGCTGTTTGAAAATACAACACACATAAAAATTGGAAAGGGAGTGAGACAAGGTGACACCATATCTCCGAAGCTCTTTAATGCCACATTGGAGGGTGTTTTTCAGTCACTGAGCTGGGAAAACAAGGGGATAAAGATTAATGGAGATTATCTAACCCACCTTCGTTTTGCTGATGACGTAGTCATTTTTGCAACTACCCCATCAGAGCTGCAGAGTATGATCCAGGAACTTGCTGACAAGAGTAAAGAAGTGGGATTAAAAATGAACTTTCAGAAGACAAAAGTGATGTTCAATGCTTTTACAAGAAATGAAGATTTATCGATTGATGGAAAAAAGCTGGAGATAACAGACACGTACGTTTATCTTGGACAGCAGATATCAAGTGAGGGTCACATTGATGAAGAAATTAATCGGCGTACAAAACTTGCCTGGAGAGCTTTTGGAAGAAACAGCATAATTTTCAAGAGCAATATGCCATTATGTCTTAAAAGAAAAGTGTTTGATCAATGCATCCTTCCAGTGCTTACGTATGGTGCAGAGACGTGGACCTTAACTAAAAGAGACATACAAAGGCTGCAGACAACTCAAAGAAGCATGGAGAGGTGCATGCTTGGTGTAACCAGGAGAGATAAGAAGAGGAACTCGTGGATCCGAAAAATGACAAGAGTGGAAGACATCATGATCAGAGTTAAATCCCTGAAATGGCAATGGGCTGGACATACTGCCAGAAGGACAGATCATCGATGGACAGCTGAAATTTTAGATTGGATTCCAAGGGACAGGAAAAGACCCAGAAGAAGACCACATGGGAGATGGGTGGATGAAATTCGAAAGTATACAGGGGTGACATGGAGGAGACTGGCACAAGACAGACCGTTGTGGAGGAAACTTGGGGAGACCTTCGTCCAGCAGTGGATTGATAATGGTTGACAATGATGATGATGATGATATATATTATTACTAAAATATAAAAATAAATATATATTGTATTAATAAATATATTTGTATTTATTAATAATAAATAAATATAAGTATTTATGATTCTTCAGGGTCATTCTTTCAAAATATAATATATATATATATATATATATATATATATATATATATATATATATATATATATATATATATATTCTATAAAGAAGATACCTAAGCAAAAAAATACATATATAATTTTGACTCACACCTAGTACAACATAGAAAAGGTTATGTATCTACCTGTGTGAGTAAAAGGAGAAAGGATAAAAAATAAAACAACTGAATGTAGAAGGTGTCGAGAATACTGAGCCTTGGCTTTATCAAGGACCAGCAAAAACTCTGCATTTTCTCACTTCCACAAAGACCTAGTTGGAAATGGGTTTCTGCAAGGCCATAGATGCAAGTAACATTCCCACCTAAAATAGTTTAAAAAATATATATAAGTCATGTCCTCCGTAGAGTTGCATGACCTAGCACTAGTTAACAATTTCGCTTGCATCCAATAAACCTTCCTGGCCCGACCCATGCTCTTCATCTGTTACTATTAAACAGAGAGAAGAAGATTAAAGAGAACTCAAGCTGTGAGAGTGACATAATAATTAGAAATGATTGCAATTAAAAAAGGAAATGTTAATTTTTAACGAACAGATTTTTGAAAGAAAACTTGAGTCTAAAACCCCCTACTCTACAGCTTATGACAGCACGAAAACGAGAATAAGTTAAAGATAATAATTAGCTAAAGAAAACTTTGTGAAAGTTATATACCTTAAACAGTTAGTTGCAATATGTACAAAGTATTTCAGCAGTGCTTTAAGTGCATAATTAATTAGTTATTAAGAACTTAACTACTTTGAAAAAACAGCGCATAGACAGCGCATAGCAAAGGAACAAGCTTAGCCATCTTCTGTTCCTAGGTACCCCAAAAGACGCTCAAAGTTACAAAGAAAAGAAAGAGTTAAAACCCGCAAAAATGTTAACAGACAAACCAATGCCTAAAAGCTGAAAAGCTAAAAAACGACAGAGAAAAAGTACATGAAGTACAAACATTGAACTTATAAAACCTAGAACCCAAAAACAAGGAAGAGAGCTTACCTCTTGTGTGACAGAAACTTTTCTCCTCACAAGAGAAGAACATGGCTGACCTCTTCCGCCACTCCCTAGACGCTGGGGGGCAGTGAGGGTGGGGCTGATGGCCTCCTCATACAGCAAGAAACCAACGCGCGGAGATTTTAACCAGAGAAAAAAATATATATAAACTTAAGACTGTGGATCTGTATGATCAGAAAGAGCAGAATTAACTCTCCAGAATACATGAGAAATATTATAAAATACACGAGCAGTTTATTTAATAATCTTTGCATGTATTAAATCACCTTAGTGAGCTTCTATAGATTAATCAGAATCTTATTAATTTTAATGTTGGTTTTACTATTTTTAGTATAGCTATCCTAGTGATGAATAACTAGTTTTCTTTTTTATTTGTTTTTATTTTCTTTTATAAACAGATTTTTAAGCTTTTTTTGTGATTTTGTTTATATTATTTAATTTTTTTGTTTTAATAGGACCGTCATATCCATAGCACTAAGGTTCCTTTAGGTAGTTAATAGGCATCCTCTAGCCAACTTCCTTACGGCTTTGATTGGTCAGAATCATATTATTAACTGTGTAGAAAATTAAAGCAGATCTGCCAACCTTACTCTATTATTCAGAATAATTTTTCTTAAAGTTCTTTTGATGAAAGAAGAAGGAATTTCGTTCTCTAGAAAACTTTCTAATAGTATATTAATGTGGTAATAGAAGTCCAAATTGTTGCTGCAAATTCTTGAAATTCTTAGGACCTGAGAAATTAGTACATTCTCAATTACTTTGGTTGAAATGTTATTATTCCAGTGTAGATATTTAATTACTTTGAAAGGAAAATTAACTCTTTTATCAAAGAGGCTAATAGATGGGTTACCTCTGTTGAGCTTAATGCTTAAGTCTAGGAACTCAAGTTCCTGATTACTGTGGTTGGTTTTACATAAGTTAAGAGAGCTAGGATAGATATTATCAAAATCACTCTCTATAACTTCTGAATTATTGATACACAGCAGATCATCAATATATCTAAAAGTGTAAAGGTAGTTATCTGAGCAGGTGGGGTGATTTTTAATGAATTTATATTCCTTAAAGAACAGGAATAGATTAGCGATATTCGTGGACGTTGATGTTCCCATTGGAATACCGTTCACTTGCTTATAGAGAGTATTATTATATAAGATATGGTTATTTTTTATGCAGCAATTGAGATAAGAGTTCCAAGTTCCTACATCAACAAATTGGTTAAGTTTAAATTCTGCATACAGCTCTTTAAAGGTAGTGATTATATCTGATAGAGGCAGATTAGTATATAGGTTTTCAAAATCATAACTATTAATATCTAGGGGACAAACTTTGAGTATAGTAGAAATTACTTCTGCATTATTATTAATTATCCAAAAATCTCTGTACATCAAGTTAGAACAGTTTCTAATGTGTTTCAAAACCTTCTTTAAGACATCTTCAAAAGCAAGATCTATTTTCTTTTTATGACTCCTTACTCCACTAGCTATGAACCTGAACTTCACAGGATCCTTATGAAACTTAACCGTTGCAAAAAGAAATGGAAATTCAGGCTCATATCTTCTAGTTTGTGGAATTTTAAGTTTCTTGAAGAATGCCTTAAACCTATTTTCTAACTGCTTGGTAGAATAACTTACGGGCTCGTATGTTACTCTATTATTGAGTTCCATAGTTAACAATTCAAAATAGAACTTCTTACAGATAATTGCAAAATTATTGCTAGCTTTATCCGTAGTGGTAAAAATAAATTGGTCTTGTAGTTTGGAGAGTGACCTTTTAGCTTCTCCAGAGAAAAAGAGATTTCTGTCGAAACAAAAGTCCAGACCTGCCAACTCACCGGTGAAGCTATTGATTATATTATATTTCCATTCTGCGAAGGCCTCAATAGGCTGATTGTACGTTAAACTGGTTTTTACGATGTACCTATTTACATCTTGAGTGAAGCTCTCAAGAATCCTTTCTTTGGAAATTGTGAAGGAAGGTCTGAATTTAGAGCCATACTCTAATAAATTCCTAAGCTTTTCATTTTCAACAAAACTCAAGTTTCCGGTGATAATATGGTTGTAATTCTTATCATAGTGAACTGTTTCTTTATGTTCATCACAAGAACATGTAGTAATTACAGGAATGTAGCTCGAAGAGTTAAGTTTGTAGTTTTTAACTATTGACCCTAAGGTCTTAACATATTTAAAACTTACAATAGACTGGTGTCTGTGGATGGGAAAAAAATTGCATTATTGTAGAACAGCTTCCTTACATTGAGATTATCGTAGGCTTTATTTAGGAACCTGATGGTAACAAAATTACTGGAAAATTCTTTAAGAGAAATTTTATCTTTAAGAATATGTTTAAGAATGTCCAGAACCAAAGCAAAAACATGCTTATCAACATGGTCAGCAGTTTCATTCCAGAATTTGAAAAAACTTTTAAGGACAGAGTGCTTGAAGGACTTGAGAATTTTGTAAGTATTTTTAACAAAATTAGTGCCAGTTTTAAAGCTTTCCAGAGTTTTTAGCAAGTTAGCAAAATCAACTTTGCTTGATGTGCGAAATAACCTCTGTCCTCTATTACCTCTAGAGCAGCTCTTATTATTAACAAGAAAGAAGAGTTCACGAATTGAAAATTTATGCTGATTATGCTTATTGTCAGATAGAGTGGAATTAAGGCCATAGGGATAAAGAGACTGATGCTGCAAAATTTCAAGGGATTCAGTTTCTAGCCGAGCATAGAGGTCAGGGATAATATGTAGTACCCCTATTTTCACTTTGTCAAAACCATGAGTATGGAAAGGCTCTAATTCAAAGGTAGAGTACTAATTGGCGTTTGTGGAGGGGTTCACTCCTGAATTAGAGAACTTGTTTACTAGAGACCTGTGACCATTAATCCTAAGATGAAGAGGATTTTTACTTTGGCCAATATAGCTAAGGTTGCAGACAGTACAGGTGAGCTTATAGATGGTATTGTAGGCTTTGCAAAACTTGTTGGAGCAATTATCCTCAACAGAAGAATACAGGTTAGGATCTGCAGATTTACATGTCAAACAACGTTTGTCATTTCATAACTTTAGATTACCTTTGCCAGCGAGTTCATACACTATGGGAAAGGGTGCTAGCCTAACCGAGCGGGAGGACTTAAAATATCTGAGCTGACCTCCAATCCTTTCATCGTCCTTAGTACTCCACTTGGGCCATAACATACAAATTCTGAGCAAACCAACTAGGAGAAACTTTTTAGAAATAAGCAGTCCAAGAAAAGACCAAACTCGAGTATAAACTACACTCCAAAAAGCTGCATCCAAAACATACTAAAAATAAAAATTAGAAAATGAAAAAAAACCTCAAATAAAAAAATAGTAATAAAAAAATAATAATAATAATAATAATAAAACATTTCAACTAGAATTTGCGCATGAGCTGCTAAATAATAAATTGAAATTAGTTACTTAAGAGCAAAACTGAAGACTAAGGAAAAACTTTAGAATTTAAAACGAAGGTTGCAAAACAACCTGAAAATCAAAACGCGCAACGCAGCAGTTTTGAAAATTCAGAATTCACATTCTATAAAGAAGATACCTAAGCAAAAAAATACATATATAATTTTGACTCACACCTAGTACAACATAGAAAAGGTTATGTATCTACCTGTGTGAGTAAAAGGAGAAAGGATAAAAAAAATAAAACAACTGAATGTAGAAGGTGTCGAGAATACTGAGCCTTGGCTTTATCAAGGACCAGCAAAAACTCTGCATTTTCTCACTTCCACAAAGACCTAGTTGGAAATGGGTTTCTGCAAGGCCATAGATGCAAGTAACATTCCCACCTAAAATAGTTTAAAAAATATATATAAGTCATGTCCTCCGTAGAGTTGCATGACCTAGCACTAGTTAACAATTATATATATATATGATTCTTGGAGTCATTTGTATTTAGTAATAATAAATAAAATATAAATGTATATGATTCTTGTGATCATTCTTTTCATAAATATATATTACTTTTTTTTAAAATACCAAGAATCGCATCAAAACAAAACCTTGGTATTTAGTAATAATAAAATAAAAATATAAATATATATTATTCTTGGTATTTAGTAATCTGTTTTGATTACTGAATACCAAGAATCATACCAAAACAGATTTAAGATTACTCTAAATCGCGCTGATTAAAATACCAAGAATCACATCAAAACAATAGCAACGTTGTAAAATAAACACAGAAAACCCAGAAGACTATTACAGGCTTTAATTTATGAACCATTTTTATTTTTTAGATATGCTTGTTAGTGCTTTAGAAAATAGATTTCTCGCACGCAAATTGATCTTATCAGGATTCCAGTCACTTTTTCTCAACTTGTTTTCTGTACAGATAAATA
Source organism: Macrothele yani (assembly GCA_039090855.1). Lineage (NCBI taxonomy): Eukaryota > Metazoa > Arthropoda > Arachnida > Araneae > Macrothelidae > Macrothele > Macrothele yani. The sequence goes on along the minus strand of CM076990.1, from coordinate 19,259,583 downwards.
GTAAATATAAGTGATAAGAATATGGATAATAAGAATATTGATAATAATTCCCAGCAACATTTATTTGAATATTTTTGCGTAGATGTTGCACACATTTTAAAAATGTATTCATAACACATTTAGTTGTATAAAAAATAAATTTCGCAACCTCCACATCCCCCCCCCAATAAAAAAAATTCTGGGCACGACACTCTATCAGTGTTCAGTGTACGTAGTCGTGAGTTAAATTATTAAATACTAAGGTGTTCACATGGATGCATTTTTTTTTAAATTGTGGTATGGTTATCCTTTTCCTTCACACATCCTTTTGTTTCTGAAGTATAAGAAATGCTATTTTTTGCATCAATTTTATCACACACACCCCCCTTCAAGAACTCATAGGTTCAAAAACAGCATGGTTTTCAAAGATAACAACGGTAAAGCGCCTGGGAAATGCAGAATGGGATTTAAAAAAGGATGGGGGGATAATTGCCCGGCAGGGGAAGGTAGTTTCTGAGGTTCACTCAGCAAGGGCAATGAAATCTCCTCCACGTCATCGTTGTAAAAGTGGCAACATCCGACTCAAGTGCATTCCATATGCATCCAAATGATCACCACATTTCTTTATCTGCGTAGTTTTAATTACGCGGTACCTTTAAATCGCATGCTTTGCATTCTCTGAGTTAATATTCCCATCCATGGTGTCCCAAATGACTCTAATAAAGACGGTATCCTTACTGCCAGGACGATTATTAACAACCGTATTTTGTTTAATAGGAATCTCCTCGTTTCTGTTCAGATATCACGCGGTGGAACGTTCTCCCCTCATTAATGCGCTCGAAACTAAAAGCAAAAAAAAAAAAAAAAAAAAAGATAGCATTCAACTCGATCGCGCAGTCTTCCCACGCATTTTACTTCGTTGAACTCTGGTGTCTAGTTACGACAAAATATTCATAAAATTTTTCTTCATGTCGTGCGAATGAGAAGAAAGAAACAACGCAATTTTGTTTGTGTGCGTTTTAATCCACCCCAGGAGTCGCATGTGCCAAATTTAATTAAAAAGAATTACGGATTCGAAGGTGAGGTGGCAGCTAATGTCCTAAAAACAAAAAAGGTTACGACACCCACGTCTCACCGAGATTCGGGTCCTAGTAACTTAGCAGTATCGCTATAAAAAAAGTGGTGGGAATTATTTCTGAAAATAATGTGTAGGAAAGTTGCCGGTAAGTGTCCGTCTTTTAACGGAATTTCCGTTTTTAAAAGTTACCGGTTTTTTTTTTTTAACTTCCGTATTTTCACAGATCTTTCGTAGTCAGTAATTCCGTTTATTTCAGAAGAGTCCATCTCAAGTTTTTCCGTATTTAGACCGAAATTTCGCAAAATGCAACACGCTGAATATAAAACGACATCCTTTTAGGCCGGTAGTGGGAGTCGAGCCCAGGTACTTTGGGTTGCAGCCGCGCTTCTTAACCACTGAGCCAGAAAATCACAGGAATCAAACTCAAGTTCAGGGTAAAACTAATTGGGCGATGATGATTTTTTGTTTTCATCAATACGAGTGATTTGGTCTCATTATTCTCTATTGGGAATTATAGTTTTTTTTAATACGTTTATAATAATCTAATTTTTTCTGTACGAGATCTGATTATAAATTACGTATTATTTTCATCGTGATTTTTTAAGCAACATAATGAATTGGAGTTCGAGACCTTTTTTTCAACTTACAAAACTTTCAATTATCTTTGAGAGAAGGTGCAATATATTGTTTTATGATATTATTTCTCAAAACTTATAAACATATAATATACTCTTGATAGCTATATAGCTTTTGTCTTCAGGACTCCACAAACTGATACATAGACATCGTACTATCAGTTGTACAATAAATTAAGTACCCGGTTAGCGCTTAGAACACTGCGCCACCAAGGTGGCCTGTGACGGATTTGAGTAAATCTTTTTCTTTCCCTTCCGTATGAGTATGACTGAGGTTTTGAGAGAGATAATTGGCAAGGTGAGGTGATACGTAACATATCCCAGCCTCTCCTTGACAAATGTCAACCCCGCCTTCTCGTGGTGCATCCTGTCCACACTAAAGGGGCTCTGACGACCGATGAATAGTGGTATAACTATAACATCGGGATTAGAGGAAATGCTACCCCACACTCACCAACCCGCTTGGCTAACGTGCTGAGTTATACCCCCCGCCTCCCCAATATGCTTACACAATTTCAGACTTGGCCCTCAGTCTCCGGCAGCTAAAATGTACCTGACCAAGGCAACGCCCAGTGCGACATAAAGGCAGAGGATGCTAAGAATCCCCGGATGACCGGACTAGGCTGCCATCTGATGGACCTTAACTAAAAAAGACATACAAAGACTGCAGACCACTCAAAGAAGCATGGAGAGATGTATGCTTGGTGTAACCTGGAAAGGTAAGAAGAAGAACTTGTGGATAAGGATAATGACAGGAGTGGACGACATCATGACCAGAATGAAATCACTGAAATGGCAATGGGCTGGACATGTTGCCGGAAGAACGGACCACCGATGGACAACCGAAATTTTAGACTGGATTCCGAGAGACAGGAAAACACCCAGAAGAAGACACCATGGAAGGTGGATGGGTGAAATTCGAAAGTATGCTGGAGTGACATGGAGTAGATAGGTTCAATACAAATAATTGTGGAAGAAACTTGGAGAGACCTTCATCCAGCAGTGGATTGATAATGGTTGATGATGTTGATATGCTCGTGTTTTTGTGTGTTCCGTGCACCTCACATTCGCTTACCTTTACCCCCAAAAATTATGCAGCTGGTATAGCACCACTTTTCAGGTGCGTCGTACCACAAAAGTTTTAACAGTAAGTGTTCCACGTAATTTTAGAACGTCGCTAACATCTTAAATCTGAAATTCACGTAATGCGTGCTCAAAATATCGCCGCGATCATTAGAAAATAATATTTCTTTGAGAGTACTCATGTAAAGACAATGTGGTTTATTTGTAACGATTACTTTAGTTGACCCAGGTCATTTAACGCGTTAGTAACGCGCGGCGTTAAAAAATCGTAGTAATCGTCTAGATTCCCATTTATTCGAAGATGGTTTTATTTCCTACTTTGTCGTCCAAGTAATTCCTTTACAATGCGCACCAAACAGCATCGAACATTTCCTTTGATTGCTGCTTCAGATAATGGCGACGTGGGATAAAGGCTTAATTAATTGCATCCGATCCTGGGTAAGTTTCTCACTCAATTGCGAAAGCAGCCATAATGTTCCCTAATCCCTAAGGACGCGATTCGTCGCAAAATGCCTTCCACTTCTTTGCGTTCACATTTCATTTGCTCGTTTCTTCGTAACAAAAATACTCACCTCATCCAGAGATTAGAGCGCAAACGCAAATATTAAATGCATACTCTGCCTAGAATGTTTGTCTTTCTTGCTAGTTTTTTTTTATTCAGTTTAGAAAGCAAGGCATCTGAAACAGTGCCTAAAACTGTCGTCAAAAGGTGCCCAGGTATCCGAGTTAATCTTACAAGTATCAGAAATTAAATATGGAACTTTTACCAAGTTGAACGTGAAGACTTTCTCTAGTTTCACAATATCTCTTAACTTTTTTCTGTTCTTTTACTTTCTATTATCCTCCCCTTTCCTTGATTATTTTTTTTTCGAAATATTAAAGAGATCACAGAAAAGAAGATAAATATTTCAAAGTGTATGAAAACACAAATTTGTCCGTGACGGGAATCAAACCCTCGCTCCAAAGTGAGTTGCTGTCCCAACCAAGCTACACGGAAGGAATGCATCGCTGGCTGCAGATTTGTGACCTTGACACGTGCTCTACCTCTGTAGTACGTCACATAATCTCGCTCTTATTTTTTTATTTTTTTTATTTTTATTTATTTATTTATTTATTTTTTTTGGAAAAAACACTAAACGGACTTTTTCCTGTGTGAAAAAACAAGTTTATCCGCGACGGACATAGAATCTGTGTCCCCTCACTCCGGAGTAAGTCGCTCTCCCAACTGAGCTGCGCGAAGAAAATGTCTCTCTGCAGATTTGTCGTCTTGACATATATTTTCACCTCTTTAGTACGTCACATCAACCCGCTCTTAATTTTCTTTTTTTTTTTTTTTTTTGGAGCGAAATAGGAATTTTTCATTAATTCCAAACAATGTGTGGAACAAACATCACGCATTTTTCGAAGAGCGGCCAGCGGATACATTTTCAACAATCGGGCTCCAACTTGAAAACACAATTTGTCCACAACGGGCATCGAAAGCGTGTCCCCCTCACAACGGAGTAAGTCGCTCTTCCAACTGAGCTACGCAGACAGAATGTCTCGCTGCAGATTTGTCGTGTTGACACATGTTTTCATCTCTCTAGTACGTCAGACCCGATATAAACGAAATTACTGACTGCGGAAAATCTGTGAAAATATGAAAATACAGAAGTTAAAAAAACCCGGGAAAATTCATTAAAAGACACACATCTGCCGGCAACTTTGCGGCACGTTGTTTTCAGGAATTTTCCGTGAATTCACACCATTTATTTGTTACATTGTACACAGCACCCGCTCATAAGATTCGAATCGTCACCCAGCGGTTCCAGGAACACGCCGACGAGTTTCTCTTGCTTCAGTGGCCTGCACAGAGTCCGGATCAAAACCCAATCGAGCATCTCTGGTATAACGTGGAACGGGCTTTTTGCTGAGAGACTGCGTCGCTGTCCAATTTGCAGCAACTGCGCGACTGAGTCATTTCTGTATATATTTCTGCGAGACGCATCCGGCATCTTATGTTCTAGAATTCCGGCTGGCATAACACGCTACTGGGTATATGTACCTAATAACCTAAGTGATTACTTTTTTTTCTTTTTATTCATCTTTGCTTTCAGAAGACAGTTTTACTTATTTCCCATAAAATTTTCTTTGGTCAAAGATATTTTTTCCCTTACTTTCATTAACGAACGCACACAAAGGTTTTCCTTTTCGAGGCTACGAAACATTTCAAATTCCTTTTGAATAAGTTCGTCTACTTTGTTTTAAAGAAACTATCATTTTAATTACGTCATTTAAGGCGATAACATTGTCTCGCGTATAGCTCGATGACACGTTACACTTCAAGGATGAATTAACTGCTCGAGAACTTTATGTCCAATTCAAAAACTTCCATTGCTCCACGAATGCTGTTTTACATTTCAGCAGGCTGAAATTTTACTTTTCTTCTGTACTGTGTCGTAACGTTTATCAGACATATCGATTTTTCTTGCAAGAGAAAACTAAAAAAAAGTACATATCAATAAACCATTTCTGTTAATTAAAATGCCATTAAGGCTTTTAATACCCTTGAAGAAACAGAAAGAAAACGATTTGCATCCAAGTGATATATACGTCTTTTGAAGAACAGTTTCTGGCATTACTCCAATTCCTTCGGCTGAATGAAACGCGAGTTCAATCATCTAAATAACACTTGGAACAAATTCGGAAGTAACGTGGATATAATGATATTGCCATCTGCAACGTTTGTAGCAATTAAGGAGTCGCTCTCCTAATATTCAGATATGAAAAACTAAATAAAAAGCTGCTGTAGGACATTCTAAGGACATTCGTCGTTTCAAATCTAACACAGGGTTGAAACACATGTAACAATGTCACTGGCTCTTTTCTCTGAAGATCGCTAATGGAAAAATTGAATGAGTTCACTTCGAGAATATTTTTTTTACTTTTTTTTTTTTTTTGCTCTTCCTTGTGTTAGATTGTTGCAGATGAAATGGCGGATTTTGCAGACTCGTGTACTTGACAGTTAATTTAGGAAATCATACTTCACGCAATGTGACTTGAAATCAGTGGTGACGCCAGCCCGCCCAGTATTGGGTGAGTTATTGGGGTGGGGGTGGGGGGAGCTAAGCTAAGCATGATAGGGTGCACAAATTTTAAAGTGTACGGCAGAAATTTTGGCAAAAAAAAAACGTTCATGTTCATTTTACCTGACGCTGGTAATGTTGTCCCTAGAAAAAAAGAAAAAGATTTCAAGTGAAACATGTACGTACGTAGTATTTATTCAATGTGTGTGTAGTATGGGAACGATGTATAAGAATCTGTATGACAAGTTACTAATTCTTCGGAATTTTAGCTTACTTAGGTCGTTTTTTTTTTCCTTTCGTAAGGATGTTTGTGAATTTTAGCTTCTAACCTAATAGAGAATATCTATATATTACTCTCTCTGTGTCATTTTGCAGACTAGTGTACTTAACATTATTTATTTATATTTCTTTCTCTCTCTCTCTCTTTATATATATATACATATACATATATATGTATATAGTTATGAAATAAATAAAATAAAATCATATTCATATGTGCAATATCCATTTTAGTGTTGCGCTTTGCAGCGGCCTACACTAGAAGAAGATAATATAATAATAATAATTAATATCACCCTAAACAGACCAACAACTTTAACCTCTATTTCTCTAAAATTAAGCACAAAACTTATAATTTCAAAAATGACAAAATTCCCTACTTTTCAAACCTGAAATACAAAAGTACAAATAAAAACATTAGTCACATGCATCAACTAAAACACTTAAGCAACCCAGACCAATCTTCAGGGAAAAGCATCTGTGTCACTTGAGAAAATATAAGAGGTCAGGTTTCATGAGTGTGCTTTATTAATTTCTTATTTGCCAAATTATATTTTAAAAATGTAGTAACATAAAACTAAATTTTGTTGCACACTGCTTTCCCTACCTGAACTCATAAATGCAAAACCAATAACAATAAAATATATTCAGGTATTTGATTTGTTATTGGTTTTGCATTTATAGCTTTTTGGAAGAAACAGCATAATTTTCAAGAGCAATATGCCATTATGTCTTAAAAGAAAAGTGTTTGATCAATGCATCCTTCCAGTGCTTACGTATGGTGCAGAGACGTGGACCTTAACTAAAAGAGACATACAAAGGCTGCAGACAACTCAAAAAAGCATGGAGAGGTGCATGCTTGGTGTAACCAGGAGAGATAAGAAGAGTAACTCGTGGATCCGAAAAATGACAAGAGTGGAAGACATCATGATCAGAGTTAAATCCCTGAAATGGCAATGGGCTGGACATACTGCCAAAAGGACAGACCATCGACGGACAGTTGACATTTTAGATTGGATTCCAAGGGACAGGAAAAGACCCAGAAGAAGACCACATGGGAGATGGGTGGATGAAATTCGAAAGTTTGCAGGGGTGACATGGAGGAGACTGGCACAAGACAGACTGTTGTGGAGGAAACTTGGGGAGACCTTCGTCCAGCAGTGGATTGATAATGGTTGACAATGATGATGATGATGATGATGATGATGATATATAGAAAAAAAAGTTACAGAAAATTCGTTCATAACTCTAGTATTTGCACAGGAAATTCAGATTTTTCTTACAATGGAGTGTATGTAAAGATCTTTACCGTAAGTTATTAGACGACACGTAAATAAAAGAAATACTATTGTATGGTCAAAATCAATGCGCGTATTTCGCAGCTCGGATTACATAATAAAATGTTTATGTATTTTTTCCCATAAGAGCACACACCCAACCTAAACGGGCACGGGACGCCACTGATATATACACTGCTGGCCACCCAAAATGCAACAAAAAGAAGGAAGCATCCTATTATCCTGAAATTCGCATCATGCGTCGCCCGCGAGAGGACATGCAAACGATTAGCATTGCAGGGCATATGCAAATCATGTGCGCCCGGCACGCCACCGAGAAGCACTATAAGAAAAGTGCACAGAAGGCGGGGTGTAAGTAGTGGAAGTGTGTTGTGCTGCCGGACCTGTGCGTGGGAAGCTTTCTGATGCCTCGTCGCAGAATACGGCAGTCATTCCAGCACGTTTCGGAGTTCGACAGAGGACGAATAGTGGCTTATCTCCACAGCGGTTTATCTTACCGAGACATCGGCGCCCGTGTAGGACGGCATCCAGCCACAGTGAAGCGAGTATGGATTCGGTAGTTGCAGGAGGGACGGACGGACCGACGTGAGTGATTGCCGCAGCCGCGGCACACCACCGAACGAGAGGACCGGCATGTTGTGCGGCGGGCATTGACGGCTCGCACCTCCACATCACGAACGTTAGCGCAGGAAATAGGATGTGTTGCGCAACAACCTGTGGCAGCACGTACCGTTCGACGTTGTCTGCAGGAGCGGGGACTTGTCGTACGGCGCCCATTGTTCCGATTACCATTGACGTTACACCACCGGCGAGTGCGGCGGCATTGGGCCATTGAACGCCGCACCTAGACAATGGAATGGCGCGACATAGTTTTCTCCGACGAATCCCGCTTCTTCCTGCAGCACCGCGATGGTCGGAACCGCGTGTGGCGTCACCGCGGCGAGAGACTGTATGAAGCCTGCATTATGCATCCTCATAGCTGTCCGTCACCTGGCGTTATGGTTTGGGGCGCAATTGGATATGACACCCGCACCCCTCTGGTACGCATCGCCGGTACACTCAACAGCCACAGCTACATCTCCGACGTTTTGGAGCCTGTAGTACTCCCTTACCTGCAGGACCTGCCAGCGGCCATGTTTCAACAGGACAATGCGCGCCCGCACGTGGCACGCATCGTGCAACAATTCTTCACGGCCCACCAAGTGTCACTGCTGCAGTGGCCCGCCTGTTCTCCCGATATGTCGCCCATCGAAAACGTCTGGTCGCTGATCGGCAATCGAGTGGCCCAGCAAGAACCACCCGCGGCTAAGCCTGATGAACTGTGGCAACGTGTGGAAGCAGCCTGGACCGACATACCCCAAGCCCACATCCAAAGCCTCTTTCGTTCGATGCCGTGGCTTGTAGCGGCCGTTATTGCCAGTCATGGGGACAACACGAACTATTGATGTCTGCGTGTTCCGCAAGTTGCACGGGCCTGTAAGCTCAATCGTTTCATCTTTGTATCTGTTGTTATGTGTCCAGTAAATCTGGCTTTGCTATCACGTGTGCATCTCGATGTTGCATTTTGGGTGATCAGTAGTCTATATACAGAGTGCATAGGAATGTCCCTTTAGCCTGAAATAATTTGCGAACGGAGAGAGGTATAGTTTCGCAAGTGAGATAACGGTATAGTAAAGCGACTACGCCCGATCGAATGCAGCTAATAGTAGCGCCCCTAGTGGCGAAATGCGGAAGTTAGCCATTGCAAATCGAAAACGAAAAGAGATAGAGCAAAATTTCCAATTACAAAGTTGTGGAGCATCATTTAATTAGTACAAAACGATATTTGTTTTACATGGATAAGATAAATTGCTTCCTGAATGCCCTAAAATCTCCAAAATCAATGCGCGACGATTCAAATCTGCATATATACATTTCGCAAATGTAGCCGTATGCAAATGCAGATTGTGACGTTGTACCGTACCTACGATATAAAAAACAGTAGCAGGATATACCCTGATCAGAAGTTTTGTGAGAATGGCGCGCTTCACTCACTCCCAATATAGCGAGATGGTGTTTATTTAGGGCGAATGCCAAAGAAACGCGGCGCTAGCTGCATGGAATATGTCGTTCATTTTCCAGCTGGGCCACATCCAAGTGCAGTTACCATCGCAAGTGTAGTGAGACGGCTCAGGGAGACAGGAAGCACTAAAAGTCGTTCTCGTTCTGGCAGACCAGTGGGTGCAAGTATGCGTATAATGGCAGAGGATATTTTGGCACATGCACTAGCCCATCCACAAAGCAGTACAAGAGATATCAGCAGGGCGAGTGGCTTAACACGGGGCCGTGTATGGCAAATACTGCATGCTCAAGATGCACATCCCTATCGGGTCACTCCACAGCAAGAACTGTTACCCCGGGACAATGAGCGTTGATTTGATTGGTGCAACTAAGCGTTGATTAATGTTGAAGGTGACTCAGACTTTTTATCCAACATTTTTTGGTCGGACGAGGCAGTGTTCCACCGTACCGGATTACTAAACCGACACAACGCCCACTACTGGGCGATGGAAAATCCCTCGTGGGGACGATCCACCAGACATCAAGTGCGTTGGTCCGTTAACGTGTGGTGCGGTATTTGGAAGAACCGCTTAGTGGGACCTGTGTTCTACGAAGGCACATTAAACGGACAGAGATACCTCCAACTATTACAGGATATCATACCGGACTTTTTAGATGGCATTCCTCTGTCCGCATTACGTTCCTTGTGGTTCCAACATGACGGTGCCCCTGCACACCAGCCAGCAGCAGTGAGACGCTTTCTCACAGATTGTTTTGGGAAACGAATTATAGGGTATGGTGGCGCTGTTGAATGGCCTCCACAATCGCCGGACCTCACTCCGTTGGATTTCTTCCTCTGGGGTTACATAAAAAATCAGGTGTATGCAACAGCGCCTACAAGTCTGCTGGATCTACGTCGTCGTGTTACAGATGCTTGCAATAGTGTGACACCTTCCATGCTGAGGAATGTGCATGCAGAGTTACTTTCACGAATTCAAATATGGCGAACTCTTCGAACGTACTCGACATTAACTTTTTATCACTGTGCGCCAGTTTGCCTTTTTTGCTTTTGTTTTGTCTGACATCATCAAACTGTATTGACATAAGTACGCATTTATGCAATAAATTGTGTGTGTTTGCTCATATCTATGCCTGTTCCCTTCAAACGTTCACACAAAAAAGTCGCGCATCGATTTCGGACATTTTAGGGAATTCAAGCGACAATTTATCTTATCCGTGTGAAACAAATGTCGTTTTGTACTAATTAATTGATGCTCTACAACTTTGCAGTTAGAAATTTTGCTCTATCTCTTTTCGTTTTCGAATTGCAATGGCTAACTTCCGCATTTCGCCACTAGAGGTGCTGCTATTGGTTGCATTCGATCGGGCGTAGTCGCTTTACTATACCGTTATCTCACTTGCATAATTGGACTTTCCTATGCACCCTGTATATATACAGTATATATGTCATTCCCTCTATATACAGTCAAACCTATTTAACGGACTGCGATTTAACGAATTCCGCGATTTTACGTACATTTTTTATGGTACGGATGGAACCACATTGGAATTAATGTTTGGTGTTTTCCGATTTAACGAACACATTTCGTCAATTTAGGGAACCTTTTTTTAAAACCACCAAAATATATGGTAACCGGCATTTTCACGTTGAAAGTTAGCTAGAAAATGCACCTCCCTTAACAGAAAAGTTATACGCGTGGAGTTAACCAGCGTTTTAAAAAACACTATCTGCGACACAACTTGACGGAATCATAAATCAATTAGCTTTTTCTGCGACTATCAAGCGTAAGCTTCTTATAAGGGGAAGCAGATGGCAAACAGGTCCCAAAGGACCGCAAAGTTTTCTTGAATGGGTGGGAAGCAGGAAAAAGAAAGGCGGTGTAGGGGAGGAAATCTAGGTTATCCTGGGAGGTTCCTGTTTTCAGCTACAGACAGAACAATAGCTTTCTGTTAACTCTGGGGATGCACACTGTACGTACCCATTCCAGAACCTCTAATATTCTTCCCCAAAAAGAATTTCTTTTCTTCTCAGTGTTAAATCTACAGGTTAAATTAAACAACACATCTTGTTATGCAACTTATAATGCTGAAGTCCTTATTTAAGAAGCTAAATGCGCGTACAAAAATCAACTATCGTATTTCTCTCATAATTTTAAAGTACGCTTAAATTTTGATGCTACATATTGAAATCTAATATCGACGAATTATGTATTTAATATTCAAAGTAAATGTGTAAGTATTATAACATTTTTTATAATAAATTTAGCTATTAAAAGCACTATGAATAATTTAAATTTCATACGAAGAGAACTAAGCTGCTTACGTATTCTGTTACAAACACTAGCTTAATTTGAATGTTTCATTCAAAAGCCTTCCACGACTTAGCGAATTCCGTGATTTTACGTACAAGACTGTTGGTCCCTTGAAGTTCCTTAAATCGAGGTTTGACTGTATTTCTTTCTCGCTCTGTGTCATTCTTTCTATTTCTTCCTTATATATATATATATATATATATATCATCATCATCATCATTGTCAACCATTATCAATCCACTGCTGGACGAAGGTCTCCCCAAGTTTCCTCCACAACGGTCTGTCTTGTGCCAGTCTCCTCCATGTCACCCCTGCATACTTTCGAATTTCATCCACCCATCTCCCATGTGGTCTTCTTCTGGGTCTTTTCCTGTCCCTTGGAATCCAATCCAAAATTTCGGCTGTCCATCGATGATCTGTCCTTCTGGCAGTATGTCCAGCCCATATATATATATATATATATATATATATATATATAGGGATGTAAGGTCAGGTGATGCGTAACATCACAGCCTCTCCTTGACAAATGTCAACCCCGCCTTCTCGTGGTGCATCCTGTTCCCACTAAAGGGGCTCTGACGACCGCCAATAGCGGTATAACTATACCATCGGGATTAGAGGAAATTCTATCCCACACTCACCAACCCGCTTGGCCAGCGTGGTGAGTTATGGCCAAACCCCTCCAAAATGATTCCACAACTTAAATCTTGGCCCTCAGTCTCCGGCAGCTGGAATGTACCTGGCCAAGGCAGCGGCCAGTGCGACATGAAGGCAGAGGGTGCTAAGAATCCCCGGAGAACCGGACTAGGCTGCCATCTGATGCTGACCTTGGCTACTTACAATGGACGCTCCCTATCTTCTGATTCAAGGCTTCTTGAATTGGAAGAGGAACTACAAAGGATCAAGTGGGACATCGTGGGGCTAAGTGAGGTAAGGAGAAAAGGAGAAGATCTCATCGAACTGAAAAGTGGACATCTCTTCTACTATCGTGGGACAGATACTGGCAGAACTAGTGGTGTTGGATTTATAATAAACAAGAAACTGAAGGATAAAGTTGTAGAAGTTGAAAGTTCCTCTGACAGAGCTGCACGACTTGTTATCCAACTCTCGAAAAGATACCAGGCTCAGATTATTCAAACTTATGCACCCACCACAAGTCATCCTGAAGAAGAAATTGAAGAATTTTATGAGGAAATTTGTCATCTAAATAATAAAGGTAAGCAGCACTTGAAAATAATTATGGGAGATTTCAATGCAAAAATAGGGCAACGGCAACAGAATGAAACTTCAGTAGGTAACTTCGGTCATGGCAACAGAAACCAGCGTGGAAATACTCTCGTTGAGTTTGCAGAGGCAGAAGGGTTTTTCATCTTGAGCTCCTTCTTCAAGAAAAAGCCACACAGGAAATGGACATGGAGACATCCAAATGGGACGACAAGTGAAATTGATTTTATTATGTGTAACAAAAAATTCGTCATAGAAGACTGCAGTGTACTAAACAAGTTCAACACAGGTAGTGACCATAGATTAGTGAGATGTAAGATGCACCTCAACACTAAACTTGAACGTGGCAAGCTCATAAGACAAACAAAATCTATTGACATAACCAACCTTAAAAAACACCATAATACCTTCAAGTTGGAACTGAAGAACAGGTTCTCTGCTTTAGAAGGTCTAACATCGGAAGAAGTGGACATCTCTGAAGTTAACAGAAAAGTAACCAAAGCTCTTATGGAAACAGCAACAAAATTAGCTGGGTCTAAGAACAAGTTGCATGTGAACAAATTATCAGGAAAAACCAAAATGTTGATGCAAAAAAGAAGAGATATGAGGACAACTAAAGAAGATGTGACTTCCAAAGTGGAATATATAGAGCTATGCAAGACAGTAAGAAAAAGTATCACTGAAGACGTAAGGAAATTCAACTGTGAACTAGTGAGGAAAGCAAATGAAAACAACCAAAGCCTAAAGATAGCAAAGGGACATCTCAGTAAGGGAAGAAAACAGATTATGGCACTGAGAAAAGAAGATGGTTCTGTAACAAGAAATAGAGGCGAAATTTTGACAAGAGTGAAAGATTTCTACTCCAAATTATATGAAAGGGATGATATATGCACTCCAGACATCATGAAAGATACCAATACCAGAGTTCCTCCAGTCCTCCCAGCAGAAGTTGCACATGCAATCAAGAACATGAAGCGGGGAAAAGCTCCAGGAGAAGATGGAATTACTGTAGACATCATACAAGAAGCAAGTGGAGAAATCGAAACAGTACTCGCCCAAATTTTCACTCGATGCCTTAATGAAGGAAAGATTCCTGAGGATTGGAACACCGCTACAATGATCCTGCTACATAAGAAAGGTGACATTGAGGATCTTGGAAACTACAGACCTATCAGCCTCCTATCAGTAGTTTATAAAATCTTCACTAAAGTTCTTTCACACCGCTTGAAGGTAACACTGGACATGGCTCAACCGAGAGAACAAGCTGGATTCAGGAGTGGCTACAGCACAATAGATCATATCCACGTGCTGAGAGAACTAATTGAAAGAGCGAGGGAATATGAACTTCCATTGTGCATGGCTTTTATCGATTATGAAAAAGCCTTTGATTCGGTGAAACCATCAGCAGTTACAATGGCTCTGAAAACCTGCGGTATTGAAGATGCATACATTAATATTATTAATAACATCTATGAAAATGCAAGTGCAAAGATTAGGCTGTTTGAAAATACAACACACGTAAAAATTGGAAAGGGAGTGAGACAAGGTGACACCATATCTCCGAAGCTCTTTAATGCCACATTGGAGGGTGTTTTTCAGTCGCTGAGCTGGGAAAACACTGGGATAAAGATTAATGGAGATTATCTAACCCACCTTCGTTTTGCTAATGACGTAGTCATTTTTGCAACTACCCCATCAGAGCTGCAGAGTATGATCCAGGAACTTGCTGACAAGAGTAAAGAAGTGGGATTAAAAATGAACTTTCAGAAGACAAAAGTGATGTTCAATGCTTTTACAAGAAATGAAGATTTATCGATTGATGGAGAAAAGCTGGAGATAACAGACACGTACGTTTATCTTGGACAGCAGATATCAAGTGAGGGTCACATTGATGAAGAAATTAATCGGCGTACAAAACTTGCCTGGAGAGCTTTTGGAAGAAACAGCATAATTTTCAAGAGCAATATGCCATTATGTCTTAAAAGAAAAGTGTTTGATCAATGCATCCTTCCAGTGCTTACGTATGGTGCAGAGACGTGCACCTTAACTAAAAGAGACATACAAAGGCTGCAGACAACTCAAAGATGCATGGAGAGGTGCATGCTTGGTGTAACCAGGAGAGATAAGAAGAGGAACTCGTGGATCCGAAAAATGACAAGAGTGGAAGACATCATGATCAGAGTTAAATCCCTGAAATGGCAATGGGCTGGACATACTGCCAGAAGGACAGATCATCGATGGACAGCCGAAATTTTAGATTGGATTCCAAGGGACAGGAAAAGACCCAGAAGAAGACCACATGGGAGATGTTTGGATGAAATTCGAAAGTATGCAGGGGTGACATGGAGGAGACTGGCACAAGACAGACCGTTGTGGAGGAAACTTGGGGAGACCTTCGTCCAGCAGTGGATTGATAATGGTTGACAATGATGATGATGATGATGATATATATATATATATACACTATCTACCAACAAGTAATTGGACACCTGTGATAGCAAAGGAAAATGAAGTTTATCCTTCAATAGTTGGTGGAGCCTCCACAAGCGGCGATTACAGCTGCGACCCACCATACTCTCAACCAGGAGTTGTACGACGGCTAGCGGTATTTTCTTCCACTCAGCTTGGAGAAGACAGGTCAGTTCCTTCACTGATTTCGGATGGTGGGGGCACCACTTAAGTCGACGCTCCAACTCGTCCCAGAGGTGCTTGATAGGGTGATGGTCCGCGCTCTGCGCAGGCCAGTCCATTCGATTAACCCCATTGTCACCATACTAAGCCATGGTGGACTTCGCAACATGACAGGTGGCATTGTCATCCTGAAAGTAACATGGGTCCACCCCGTAAAACTGCCACAATGTAGGAAGCGCATGGTCATCCAAAATGGTGCAGTAGGTCTCGGCGTTGAGTCTACCAAGAATTGCAACCAAATGTTCCGTGCCATACCAGGAGAAACACCCCCATAGCATAATTCCACAGCCACCGAACTTCACATTTGGCACAATACATTCCGGCAGGAGGCGTTCTCCAGGCAGACGCCAAACCCAGACCCTGTCATCCGAACGGTAGAGGGTGAACCTTGATTCGTCGCTCCAGAGAACCTGTTTCCACTGTTCAAAGGTCCACTGTTGGACCAATCTCGAACAAATGATCAGAAGAAGTTACTTAGACCAATGCGGTACTGGGGCGGCTATTTTCTGTTTCAAAAATTTTGCCTTGAAAATTTTTAGCATGCAAATGGGAACAAAACATCCTTAATTCCATATCTTGTTACATTTGGTTCTGTGAGGCGCACGGAATCTTGTTGGAAGAGGGCCGCCATGTGGGCGTTGTGTCCATGGAGACTTTACGAAGCAGCTATTTTTTCAAATCTGGATAGAAAGTCCATCGTAGTCTACATTTCACAGGAAAAACCCGCTTGCAACTGGTGTGAGCCTGACTTTGTATAGAAGTTACGTATTTATTCTCATTCTATCAGCACACATTTGACTCGTCTGTTTTGCTCACTCAAAATGTCGAAAAGAGAATGCCTGTCTCTTGCAGATAAAGTGAAACTTTTATATGATCAAAGATAAAGACGAAAACTGTGGCTGTGAATTATTAAAATGGCATTAGCTGAAATACAAAGGAAGTCTTGAGAAGAAGGTGCACAGCTCTATGATTTTCTCAACGTTGATGAAAACGTTTTGTCTGCTGTTTAGCCTAAAGACGATGACATCTTGGGAAGTGCTATAAAATGTAGTGAATAAACTATAGTAAATGATAAAGATGTTGAAGAGGCTATTAAAAAAACCTTCACATGAAGAAATGCTAAAAGCGTTCGATATGATTCGACTAGGACTACAGTTTCAAGAAAGTGTTGTAAACATCGAAATGAAACATTGACAAAACACTTTTTACAGGAAATTTAAACAGAGCAGAATTTCGGAATTTTATACAGTTTAAAATAAGTACATATATTCTTAAGATAATGAAAAGGAGAGGTAAGATTTAGTCTTCGCTTCCTTCTCTTCATTAATTGGTTTATTCAGACATATATTATACTTCTACGAATATATGTATACGAAAATTGTTTACTCAAAAGTTCAATTTACAGTCCAAATCAAACTACATTTTACGGTATTTTCCATTTCATTTGATTAAGTTTTTACAATTTAAGTTCATTTCTATTTAACGAATATTTTTATAAAGTTTTTAAGTGGAACGACGGGACTTCGTTAACCAGAGACTCAACTCTCTATATATGTAGATGTGTTGGGTTGATGCATGAGTTCATGCTGTTTTATTTCACGAGTGTTTTCCCAGGTCAGTAGTGACGGTGAAGAGGGCCAGTTGTATATCAAAATGTAGCTATTAATATCGTGTATCTAAATCATATTGCGTTGTGTGATTATGGCTAATGGGTTTTTGTTGGTTTTCAGGTCCCTTAAGTATGGAGTGTCAAGTAGAGAGGAATGAACATTTCCGACATCTGCTCCTCTACGAGTTTAACAAGGGATCCACAGCCGCCGAGGCTACTCGACAAACTTGTGTTGTATATGGGGAGGATGCTATTGCTCCGAAGACAGCCGGCAAATGGTTTGAGCGGTTCCGAGGTGGCAATTTTGAACTCAAAGACTCTCGACGCTCAAGTCGTCCATCTCACGTTCATGAGGTCCATTTGAACCATTTCATCCACTTGAAACCACGTCAAACCACACGCGAATTGGCCACCAAGATGGACTGTGGTCAGGCCACCGTGGTGAGACATCTGGAACGTATGGGAAAGTTCCAGAAATTGGGGTCTTAAGCACCTCATGCTCTCACCGAGGACAACAAGAATCAGCTTGTTGCCATATGTGGTTCCTTGCTCGCCCGTTATCGCGAGTGTTCCCAGCAACACAAACCATTTCTGTCGCGTGTTGTTACTGGAGATGAAAAGTGGTGCCTGTACGTGAATTTCAGGCAACAGAGAGAATGGTTAAGCTCAAATAAGACGCCCAAACAACGTCTAAAACATGACCTTAACCCTGCGAAGATCATGTGTGTCTGGTGCGACATGGAAAGCATTGTTCACTGGGAAATGCTGCCGAGGAATCGGGCCATCAACGCTGCATTCTATTTTGAGCAACTCCGCCGTGTGGAGGGGGCAATTCAGCAGAAACGGCCACATCGGCACCACGGTGTCCTTCTCCAACATGATACCTACCGCACGTCCTCACAGTGCAAACGTGACCAAAATGGCCAATTCAGGACATGAAATGGGAGATCCTTTCACATGCGGCCTATTTCCCAGATGTTGCCCCTACAGACTATCATCTGTTCCGATCTCTGTCGAATGCACTCCGTGGCAGAACGTTCAACAATGATGTTGATTTCCAGAATTTCCTTGATGATTTCTTGGTAGCAAAACCTGCACGTTTTTTCAAGAATAGCATTGCAGACCTATCCAGACGTTGGGACACCGTCGTAAACAATGGTGTGTGTGTGTGGGGGGGGGGGGATACATAGTTGATTGATTCCGTTTTCCTTCTGAAGTAATACATTCCTGTAGTGCGGTGAAAAAACCGCATGAACTTATTCGTCAGCCCAATACTTCGATCAGGACGTTTTTCCTGTAATCAAGTTGTTGATTTACCTATGCGCGTATTTACGAGTTGAGAATTACGGTTGTTCACAAATCTTGTTGGATAAATGACATGTGGTAGTGAAAGACTTAAGGAATGCAGTGGGGACATGAGTGCAGAACCAAATCAGGGGACATGAGTGCAGAACCAAATCAGGGGACACAAAGTTATACGAGTGCCTTACAATGAGTTTGTCGCATCCCAAATCTCAACATTTTTTCACTACGGCATACAGAAGTTTGCACCTCGTTGGCAAAAGTGTGTTGCTGATGGCGGTGATTATTTTGTTTGGCAAAATTTATTTAGCACCCTGCCGTCCCGGTGGCTCAGTGGTCAAAGCACTGGATCATGATCATTCGTCGGAGTTGGGTCCGAGTTCGAATCTCGGTGAAACCTGGATGTTGTGTTTATCTTACGGCATTGGCCCTCTCCCTTTCTTGGAACCAGTGACCGTAAATTAGGAACGGGCGACTGCTTATAGCCTGTTGAGATGCTCATAGTGGTCTTTAAACCCTCCAAACTAATAGTTTCACTTTGCCTGTCGTTTCTATCCACGGTATCAAATCTTCTATAAATGGTAGTCGAAATTTTTTCATTCATTGGTAGACACAATCAAGAAAATGGTGATGCGTACGTTTTTATATTTTTATATTTCCCACGATGTCCCCCACTTGTAAATGGTCGAATTATGAAATTATTTTATAGTGGATGCCTTTGTTACTGTAATCGAAAATTTTCTGGCTTGCATGATGCCATAGCTTTTGCTAATGGGATATTTCTGCTGGACAGGGTATATCCACAATTGCATTTGTCACGATATCTCTATTGTTAAAAATCCGATTTGGACAATTATTTCCGCATTGATAAGATAGCTCTTGAAGGAACTTTTAAAATGCTATTCACAGGGATGTTTTCTGGATTTTACCTTTCCTGTGGCCATAATGGAGGATGGAAATAACGAAATAAAGAAGGTAGAAAATGCCTTGATGTTAAAAGATCTCTCGGCCTTTTAAGACAAGAGTAATTTTTATGATGTAAATAAACATTATTTTCAAAAAGACATTAAAAACCATCAGTTTCTAATAACCTATCGTAAGGAGCATTTTTCTCGACCTGAAATTCTTGTTGTTTAGAAAATAAGTCTAAAGAATTTGCAAGTTTTCAACTTTGCATCATTAGCGCACCTAAGTTGCGTAAGAAATTAATTAGAAATTTAATAGAAACAAATTTGTTTTCTTTCTTCTTCGTAACTCTTTGAAACGGACGTATAACTAATTAAATAATTATCAACTACTGATCGCTCTAAATTTGCTTTTTTGTGTGTGTGTGTATATTCGGCGATGAAAAAGACTTATTAAGCATCTGTTGCTACATAGCAGATGAAAAAATAAACTGAACTGCTGTCGCTGCTGAGCAGACGCTGTATATTTCCACAGGTTAAATTTTATAATCACACTGTTCTTCCCCTTCTGGTTAAAATTTTTATTCTAGCTCGTTTTCTTCAATGTATGAAACCACTATAAAAGATGTCAAGTCATTGATCATTTTATTTTTTCCCCATGTTTAAAAAATATTTCTTGAGTGTTTTCCTCATTTTCCTCATGCATTAAACATTTCTGGAAACACAGTGGCATAGCCAATGATGATATCATCGGATGTTTTTTTTTGGGGTGGGGGTGGGGGGGGGGGGGTATTTTTTTTTCTTCCTTCTCGGTAAACCTTATTTTCTTGGTTGATTCAAACTCCAAGGTATTCTTTTCATCCCGTATTCACTTCTAATTCAAACACTGACTTTCTTCGACTAACGTATTTTGTTTTCTGCAGAGAAAAAGACAAAAGATTTTTTTCAGCAGAAATATCTAAGGGGTTATCGCTTTGCAATCTTGTGTCGAGTCGTATTTTCTCTGCCGCATACGTTGCTCCGTATTCTTAGAATGTCTGGGATGCCAGACTGGACATTTAATTTCCATGCTTTTCATAAATTTATTTTTATTGTATACAAAGTCGTCATTGCTATTGTGCAACTTCCTTTAAATGCAAAGTGTGGTGTGATGAAATGTTTTCAAGGCTTAAACTCTTTAAGCAAAGGAAGCTGATTCTAATGCAAATCTGTGACGAAGAACTTCAACCTAAGATTAAATTGCTTTTTTTTTTGCATAAAAAATGACCACGAAAAAAGAAATTTATAATTCATAGTGCCATGAACAGTGTTTTTTTAAAGGAGACCTAAAGGGAAGACCCATCCTATACCTGCAATGTTAATTCGTTCTATTCTCAAAGACCACTACGTTCTGGTCTTCAAAATTTTGAGCGTAAATAAGTAAAATCCTTAGTTATTACGCTAGCAGCGATTTGTCATATTGCTTTTTAAATTTACTTTAACTCAACTGGTACTAAATCGGAGTATAAAATATATGCGGTTTTAGTAATGAACAGGCTTTATATTGGCTTTGAAAAGTGAGGTCGTTGTGTATTTTTACGATTTGAACGTGTAATACGTTCTCCTGTCGAACCGAATTTAGAAAGATACTTTGACAGTCATTTGGCATTATATAATTTGAACTAAGTCAATAAAACTAGTCTTTTTTTTTTTTTTTTTTAAATCTTCCAAAAACAAAGTAACTATTTTTTACCGTTATCTTCAAATACAATGAATGCATTACATTGTTTTCCCAGTTAATAGTTCCACTATATTTCAGCCAGGTATTTATAACCACACTCCTAATATATCTCCAAAATTTCCTGTCACCCTCATAACCCCTCCCTCCCTAACCAATACACACTGATATATGCGTATATGTACATATGGCACTAAACGTTACTGAATTTAACATGAAACCATAAGCACAAATGCGGTAACGACTATTAGTCCAGGAAAACTCAGAAATACTAGACATTCATGGCTTACTTTTTAATTTTTAAGGATCAGTCATTTTTATTACCATATAGCACAGTTGATAATAGCAGTTAGCATTTACATAAATTGCCCAGCTTTACCTTTAGAATTTTCTACCATTGAACAATACTTTTCTTTCGTTTTTTTTTTAATTTGAAGTCTATGAATTATGGCTTTCTAATGTTTCATGTTTAGTTTTTCTTTTTTAAAGCGCATAACTGGAAAGGCAATCAAGTCTAATAAATACGAAATTGGTATAGTAACAAAGATATTTTGATTCGTCGAGCTTTCGGTTGACAACGGCAGATTTTATCAAGGCAAGTTACATTAGACGAACATACACCAAGTGATCACTGAAATATGACTACCTGCCTAATACTTCATAGGTCCTCCTTTCGCCTTGAACAGCAGATATCCGACGTGGCATCGATTCAATAAGATGTTGGAAGTAGTTGGGAGGTATGGCCAACCAAGCTGTGTGTAATGCGGCC
The DNA here is from genome assembly GCA_039090855.1 of Macrothele yani. Taxonomy (NCBI): domain Eukaryota; kingdom Metazoa; phylum Arthropoda; class Arachnida; order Araneae; family Macrothelidae; genus Macrothele; species Macrothele yani. The sequence goes on along the minus strand of CM076990.1, from coordinate 19,237,576 downwards.
TTCAATGCAGGTGTGGAGGCTATTGGTGTAAACCTAATACTTCGTAGGTCCTTTCGCCCTCAGTACAGCAGCTATCCGACGTGGCATCGATTCAATAAGATGCCAAAAGCAGTTGGGAGGAATGGCCAACCAAGCTGTGCGTAATGCGGCCTTCAATGCAGGTGTGGAGGCTATTGGTGTATACCTAATACTTCGTAGGTCCTCCTTTCGCCCTCAATACAGCAGCCATCCAACGTGGCATTGATTCAATAAGATGCCGGAAGCAGTTGGGATGTATGGCTAACCAAGCTGTGCGTAATGCGGTCTTCAATGCAGGTGTGGAGGCTATTGGTGTAAACCTAATACTTCGTAGGTCCTTTCGCCCTCAGTACAGCAGCTATCCGACGTGGCATCGATTCAATAAGATGCCGGAAGCAGTTGGGAGGTATGGCCAACCAAGTTGTGTGTAATGCGGCCTTCAATGCAGGTGTGGAGGCTATTGGTGTAAACCTAATACTTCGTAGGTCCTTTCGCCCTCAGTACAGCAGCTATCCGACGTGGCATCGATTCAATAAGATGCCGGAAGCAGTTGGGAGGAATGGCCAACCAAGCTGTGCGTAATGCGGCCTTCAATGCAGGTGTGGAGACTATTGGCGTATACCTAATACTTCGTAGGTCCTCCTTTCGCCCTTAGTACAGCAGCTATCCGACGTGTCATCGATTCAATAAGATGTTGAAAGTAGTTGGGAGGTATGGCCAACCAAACTGTGCGTAATGCGGCTTTCAATGCATATATGGAGGTAATTGGTGTATTAATTCAAACACTCGACGTGGATCAGGAACACTAAACAGAAATCATCGCTCTTTCCACGTCAATAAGTGAGTCTCGGAAAAATTATCATCGGCCGCCACCGGAAATCGAACCCAGGGTTTTCCAGTTACGCACCGGACATGCTTCCACTGCACCACAGCGGCATCGAATTCTCCAGCCTCACATGTGATTAACTGCCAAACTACATGGCAGGTTGCTTCATGGCGCCCAGCACAATGCTGGGGATTCACCAAAAATGGAAAGCAGCAACTGAACAAATAATTAGGAGGCGAATGAATAATTAATTCAAACACTCCACGTGGATCAGGAACACCAAACAGAAATCATCGCTCTTTCAACGTTACGCGCCGGATATGCTTCCACTGCACCACAGCGGCATCGAATTCTCCAGCCTCACATGTGATTAACTGCCAAACTACATGGCAGGTTACTTCATGGCGCCCAGCACAATGCTGGGGATTGACCAAAAATGGAAAGCAGCAACTGAACAAATAATTAGGAGGCGAATGAATAATTAATTCAAACACCCCACGTGGATCAGGAACCCCAAACAGAAATCATCGCTCTTTCCACGTGTATAAATGAGTCTCGGAAAAGTGAGTCTCGTTTGGTGTATCCAGACGTCTGATATGCCGTTCCATAATGTCCCACAGGGGCTCTATGGAATTTTTTTTTGTGTGAATGAAGGTTTAACGACCACCGTCAGCAACTCAATGGGCTATAAGCAGTCGCCCGTCCGTATTTTAGGGTCACTGGTTCCAGGGAAGGGAAAGAGCCAATGCCGTAAGACAAACACAACATCCATACCTCACCGGGATTCGAACACGGACCCTTCTCGGACGAATGGTTAGGAGCCAGCGCTTAGACATTTGCGCCACCGGGGAGACCTATGGGATTGATATCGGAGGAGTTCGGAGGCCAATCAATATGCTGGAAGTCTTAACTGTGTTTCTAAATACCATTCCTGCACAACATTGGATTTGTGGCTCGGCGCATTGTCATCTTGAAAGACACCGTCTCCATTCGGAGGCCGATCGATATGCTAAAAGTCTGAACTGTGTTCCTCAATCCATTCCTGCACAACCTTGGACCTGTGGCTCGGCGCATTGTCATCTTGGAAGACACCGTCGCCATTCGGAGGCCGATCGATATGCTGGAAGTCTGAACTGTGTTCTTCAAACCATTCCTGCACAACATTGAGCCTGTGGCTCGGCGCATTGTCATCTTGGAAGACACCGTCGCCATTCAGAGGCCGACCGATATGCTGAAAGTCTGAACTGTGTTCCGCAAACCATTCCTGCACAACATTAGACCTGTGGCTCGGCGCATTGTCATCTTGGAAGACACCGTTGCCATTCAGAGGCCGACCGATATGCTGGAAGTCTGAACTGTGTTCCTCAAACCATTCCTGCACAACATTGGACCTGTGGCTCGGCGCATTGTCATCTTGGAAGACACCGTCGCCATTCGGAGTGCAATCGATATGCTGGAAATCTGAACTGTGTTCCTCAAAGCATTCCTGCACAACATTAGACCTGTGGCTCGGCGCATTGTCATCTTGGAAGACACCGTCGCCATTCGAAGTCCAATCGATATGCTGGAAGTCTGAACTGTTTTCTTCAAACCATTCCTGCACAACATTGGACCTGTGGCTCGGCGCATTGTCATCTTGGAAGACACCGTCGCCATTCGGAGTCCAATCTGTATGCTGGAAGTCTGAACTGTGTTCCTCAAACCATTCCTGCAAAACATTAGACCTGTGGCTCGGAGCATTGTTATCTTGGAAGACACCGTCGCCATTCGAAGTCCAATCGATATGCTGGAAGTCTCAGCTATGTTCCTCAAACCATTCCTGCACAACATTAGACCTGTGACTCACCGCTTTGTCATCTTGGAAGAGACCGTTGCCATTCGGGGGAAAATACTACATTGCTGGGTGAACAGAGTCAGTAAGCATTTCACAATAGTGGACACCAGTCGTATGTTCTCCCACATGCCCCAGGGGTCCAAGATCCTGCCAGGTAGACATACCCCACACCATACAATCGCCTTCACCGGTTTGCATGTGGACACCACGTAGGATGGATCGAATGCCGTGTTTGCGCCAAATGCGTACACGACTGTCCACGAAGTGGAGCAAAAAACGTGACTTGTCAGACCAGCACACTTTTTTCCAGTCATCCGACGTCCAAGTTCCATGATCTTTGTGCAAGGCGAGTCTTTTGCGCCAATGAAGCGTGGTTAGGAGAGGATGTCGTCAGGGTCGTTTGCTGTTATAGCCTATACGTACGAGCGTGAGACACATGGTCGTGACAGATTCTGTTCCGCGTTGACCACTGTTGTATTGGGTAGTCAACTGTTGAACAGTACTGCGTCTGTCGGTCTGTACGAGTCGTTGGACTCTCCGGTCACCTCTCACATCAACCTTTCACTGTCCTGTGCAGTTTTGCCTCCGGTTTGTTGTTTGACCCTTTTCACTCCAGTCCTGATACACTTTACTATTGCGGCTAGCGAACAACTTCCCAGTTCAGCCGTTTTGGAAATCGAGTCACCCGCTTTCCAAGTTCCCACAATCTGTCCTTTCTCAAAGTCCAATAAATCCTTCCGTTTACCCGTCACGATCCGAATTTTACCACCCAACACTCCACTCACGCCTTATATATGTTACGTCAGTCGACTAATCGCGCCATCTCGGGAATCACGTGGTCCCCGGGTTCCATCCACTTTTGACAGCGGTGGTCATAATTCAGTGAACACTTGGTATATACACAGTTAAAAGAATCTACTTAAAAATGAGAACCTGAACCTACACGGTTCTGTTAAGTACAATCGTATCGTAAACGAGTACATGACATGCTCAAATATAAGTAGCCATACGTACTTACAAATAACTGCGTCAATAAATATAATATCGTGTTACTTCATTTTAGATATTATAGATTTCAAGAGAAATTGTTTAATAAATGTGTAAAATGACACACATAAATAATTAGTACAACAAAGTCACTGATCACAAGTAATTTAATTATGCATTAAGTATCTTTGTGTACGTTTTTACATTAAGAGTCAATCTCATAAATAATATATTGTCGCTTCATCACTATATTTGTCATAAAATTGTGTGATCCATTTGCCCAGCATACGACAACGAGTATGTTTATTATACCAGATGTGCCATCGAATAATATACTTCCAGTTGATTCTATGAATAAATGATTATGTATGGAGTACACGTATTCCAAAATTGATATTCAGCCGCGGACGGCTTAGTGGTTAGAGATTGAGGCTACTGATAGAGGGACCCCAGGTTCAAACCTAGCCTGATAGGCTTGAACCTGGGGCTCTCCGTGGTGGTGTGAATTTCTAATAATCGCTGAATATCGGACGAGCACGTTAAGTGACGGCCCCCGGGGTAGGATTTTCCCGGTTAAAGTTCCTAACCCCCCCCTCTCCCCAATTTCTTTCTGCATTCTATGTGCAAAGTCGTACGCTTGTATGGTGGCGCCATCTAGTGTGATGTCTCTCACTTACAAACTGTCCTGGCCGCCCCGGTGGCGCAGTGGTCTAAGGCGCTGCCCTCTGATCATTCGTCCGTAAGGGGTCCGGGTTAGAATCCCGGTCAGGCATGGATGTTGTGTTTGTCTTACGGCACTGGCTCTCTCCCTTCCCTGGAACCAGTGACCCTAAATTAGGGACGGGCGACTGCTTATAGCCCATTGAGTTGCTCACGGTGGTCGTTAAACCTCCAATCAAAAAAAAAAAAAAACTGTCCTGTCGTAACCGCTAGATTCGCTCTAACTTCCTTCAGTCTCTGTGCCCTGCCCGATTGGGCACAGAAATTGAAGGAAGTTAAAGCACATATATTTGAAATATATAGATTTTTTTAGTGCATATATTTGAAATATATGTACTCCAAAATGATTACATATACTTCAAATTAGAAATACCATATATGCTCACAATTGATTCCCTGTATGTACTCAAAAGTGAGAACGTGTCTTTTCCAAAAACGAGACACAAGTAACTCGAAGCTATTACAAGCCCAAAATGTACTCAAAAACAAGTACATTTTGCTTAGTTCTCAGTACCAATTTTTAACCTTGTAACTAGTCTGGAGTTTAAAATCAAAATCCTGAGAACGGGGTTATATTGTACTGGGCATATGGCCGTCTTTTGTAACTTGCCTTCATAAAGCTTCCCATTGGCAGGCGAAAGCTTGGAAAATAATTTTGTTTTACTACACCAATCACGAATTCATGAGGCTTTGCCTTTTCATTCATTAGGGTGTATTATTATCTTTCGGGCCTATCTTTAAGACCTCTTAGACTACATGTTTAAAGTCAGTCATTGGAACGACAAAACATATGTACACATCTCTTCATTTTTACTGTTACAAATTTTGCGTATACACTTCTAAATCATTTCAGCATGCAGAAAATAAGCGTAAATATGAATATCTGCTGTTTGAAGAAACCCATGTCAATAATCTTTGCTTTAACCTGGTCTACGAATGTATTTAGACATGATTGATAAAAAAATGAAATTAATACAAAACAAAATTGCAGTGTGTAGTTTCGGAAAAAAACATGCCCAGTCTCAACAAAAGATAATTCAACAGTTCTCCATTTTTGAAGTTTTTGTACATTTTTAAAGCTAGGTTTAATGTGTAAATATTTCACTATAAAATGATTTAGCAGTCAAAAAATTTACGAGGGGTGACAATTTAATTCCCGGAATGCCCCCGTAGAAAAAAAATGTGCGCTTACTTATGCATTAGCGACTACTTTCACCTTCGAAGTAATTCGCTTCCTCAGCTATGCATTTAGTTAGACGCTGTTGTCATTGTTGGAAACATACCTGGAACTCTGTTTCTGGAATACGCTTGAGTTCTTCTGTCACTTTCGAAATAATCCCCTTTCTTAGCTTTCCATTAAGTTAGACGCTATTGCCATAGCTGGAAACATGCTTGGAACTCTGTTTCTGGAATACTCTTGAGTTCTTTTGTCACAATACACAGGATGTCAGAAATGTCTGAGAATCTTCGTCCTCTCATGGCAGTTTTTATTTTGGGGAAGAGCCAGAAAACACAAGAAACTAAGTCACGTGAATGAGGTGGAAGATCGAATTTGGTAATTGATTTCTTAGCCATGAAGCCGCGAACATTGATTGCATCAGGGCTTAGGACATTGTCAGGCCACAGTCCAGCTCTTTTCCTTCGAACAGAATCCAATGACCTTTTCAACACTTCTAAACATCATTGTTGGTTGACCGTTTGTCTGTGTTCAGTGAATTCGTGATGAACTATCCCTTTGTGATCGAAAAACTACACAACCGTGGTCTTGAACTACCTCCATATATGCATTGCCCCAATTATTCCAACACCTCAGTTTTTCAGCACCCTCCCAATCACTGGCAAAGCGTGACCTTTTAGATACAGTTACCAGAATCTTACTATAGGAAGCACATGAAGAGACGAATAACAACAAAATATGCCATAAGTAAAAACAAACGCATAATAATAAATCTTCACACTTTAATAGTCAAAAACTTTGTTTGTAAAACATTACAGAACACAACCATCTGTTCTTAACACCATAACTACCGTGATCATTTGCCACTCAAAGAATCTGAAAATGAAAAAATAAATAAAGAACTTAAAATTAAAGGAGAGGTGGGTGAGAGAGGGGAGAGGGGAGGGAGCGAGCGAGAGAGAAAGAGAGAGAGGAAGAGAGAGGTAGGGAAAGAGAGGTAGGGAGAGAGAGGGAGGGATGGAGAGGGAGAAGGAGAGGGTGGGAGAGGGAGGGAGGGAGGGGGACAGGGAGAGAGAGAGATATTACTTTATTCTTACGTTTCACATCCATATGGCAGCGTGGATTTTTATCAATTTCTTCAAAAAAGTTTTTTCAGATAAAAATGGGGGATTAGTATGGATGTTTCTTCAAAAAACGTTTTTTCAAATAAAAATGGGGATTGAAAATGGGCTGAATGGAGTCAAAGGTCAGGACATATCACGATGAAATTTTAGTATGTGGTAGGGGACCCCCTGGGGACGAACCCTATTGAAAATGAGCGAAGTGGGGTCAAAGGTCAGAACACAGGAGTGGGATCCATTCCATTGCCCTTATGCTTCATAACTTTCCTAAAAATGCTTCGCTTGCGACAAAACTTTAGTATGTTGTTCCGGAGGTATACTGAACCAATTCTGTCGAAATGGACTCAGAGGTCAGGGCACAGGAGCGATATTTGTTTCACAGCCATTATCCTCATAACTTGACTAAAAATGCTTCTATTGCGCCAAAACTATGTTTTTTCCGGAGGTATGCTGTACCAATTCTGTTGAATATCGTCGAAATGGGGTCAAAGGTCAGGGCACAGGAGCGAGATTTATTCCACCGCCATTATCCTCATAACTTGAGTAATGATTCCGGGTATATTGGAAAGCGTAGCATAATCAATGCATTGCCTGATTTTACTAACTTGTTACATAAATTTTTGGTGAAGTGTCACTTCACCTGACAATCCGCCGCTGCGCCTTAGAATAATAAAATATTTGTCCACATGCTTAAGGTGGCTCGGAAAACAAACTCGACAAAAGCACCGAAATAAAAGAAAAAAAGACTATTCACAACCTATAAAATCCTGTGGCCAAACTAGCCGCTGCTGGCATTCACAGAATGTAGAGTGCTCCGGAGCTGCTGATCTTTCCGGGTTCCCTTTCTGATCTGCGCGCAAGCAGGGCCGTTTCAACCACTAGGCCTATGATGCCAAAATCGGGGGAGGGCGCGCCATGATTTAGATCTGATAAAATCGAATTAGTTAATAAACGAGAAAAAAAAAAGATAAAACAAAGACAATTTTATTTCCTGTTGTCCTCTTGATATTCCATATAACTCACGAATTTTTATTCCTTGAATAAACAAGAAACGGAGACATGCGCTTATATTAATAGAATGTCAGCTTGCAGTAAATCCGACGCGCGACGCGAATGCGTTGATCTATCGAAAAAGTGCCATACACCAGACCTGTTCCTACACTGCAGGCGACTCCAAATTGTTAAAGAAAATGGATTCTGTATAACCGGCTTTCAATGGAAACATCAAAATTTTCCTCTTGTATCACAAGTAGTGTAGTAATGTTCAACGCCTAAAAGTTGGCAACTGTCACACTCAGTTTGTATTTTAATGAGAAAGGGGTAAGAGTAATAGAGGCTTTACCACAATATTCATTCCAGTAAAATTCTTGTTTCATTTTTGTTTTGTTTTGTTTGTCGGGTGATCCAGGAAAGAACCTTGTTGGTTTTCTGTTTTTTGTTTTTTTGTTTTTTTGTTTTTGTGATGGGGAGCAAGTTTAACTATACCACCGTGATCAATGGTCTGTAACCAGTCACCCGTCCCTAATTTAGGGCCTTTGGTTCCAGGCAAGGGAGAGAGCCAGTGCCGTAAGACAAGCACAACATCCATGTCTCACCGGGATCCGAACCCGGACCCATCTCGCACAAATGGTCAGAAGCCAGCGCTTAGACCACTGCAACACCGGAGTGGTCTTGTTCGATTATCTACGTTATCCATCGAATAAGAAATTGCCTGTGACATAGATTTGAAGATACTTGTTGGTGATTTTGCGCCAATAAAGCACGCAAACTGAAACTTTAATTTATATTGGACCAGTAAGTAAATAGATGTAGTTTCTATTTAATTTACTTTGCATTTTTTCATCTTCAAATTATTGAATTAATGCAGTTTGTTTAGTCATACAAATCAGTAACATAAATTTTGGGGACGCAAAGCTCATACCTTTCCTAAGGCGCGAAGCTCGCTAGCACCGGCCCTGCCAGGCAGCATTTTGTCACCAGTGAGGGAAGTGGTTACACGTGCTTTGCCGATGGGTGTGCTTCACGAGGACGGCTAACTCGCAGTATCTTTCGAGAACCAATTCGGAATGAGCGACTTCATAGCTAACTTACGGTGCACTACCGTTTCCGATGTAAACAAATTGTAATTATTTATTTAAAACTATTTGTAGTGATAATGCTGGATACTAGCACGTTTCTCTCTCTCTCTCTCTCTCTCTCTCTCTCTCTCTCTCTCTCTCTCTCTCTCTCTCTCTCTCTCTCCTGTTCTCCACACTGTCAGCACTCTCGTCTTAATTAACATTTGGTTCCCCGTCAGTTTTGCTAAATAAAAAAAAAATTCGGGGAAGTAATCTGAAAACAAATTTTTGTTTGTACAAGTTTTCGGGGAAGTAATCTGCCATTCAGTAAAAAAGTCCCTAACCAAGAAGTAGCGAAGTTTATACATAAGAAAGAGAAATTCAAACGGAAGGGTAAATGGTATTCTTTACAATCTTATATGATGGAACTTCTTGTAAGTGAAGACCTACAAAACGACATTCATTCCTTTTTCGTCTCCAAATCGGAAAACTTTTATCGAGAGGGAATTGGAAATTTGTTGCGAAAATGCCATTAATTCAGATGACGCAATCATTGTCGATTTCACGCTGTTCGTGTTTTTACTTCCCGTTTTTTTTTTTTTCTTTTTTCTTTTTAACGTTGTGTGCTGAATTTGTCTCTGGTTCGGAAACGACATAAATTTATGGGATGACTAATTTTTTACTGCCTCTGTAAGGTTTTTGTTTTGAAATTTCACTTCTCCTCTGCAGTCGGATAATCTTCCAGTTTACAACAAGTGCGAAGAAAATTCCCTGAACGATAATGGTGCTTCAAATGCATTCGAGCAGACGGAAAAGCGCGTTTTCAATTCAAGGGTACCTAAAAGGTAAAATCTCCCGGTCGAATTACTTTTGCAATTTCTCTGCGTCATGAAAGAAAAAGCGAAGACGAACAAAACCTGATGAACGCAACGTATTTCTGTTTTTGCTCGTAATAACAGTGTTCATCTTGCAGGGTCTCGGAAACTATGAGAACAAATACTTGAGACAGAGCACACGCCCATGAAAACCTCCGTTTATTCGCGTCTTGCATGCCGATGGAAAAATAAAGAAAATTCTGAAAATAATTCGCTGTCTAATAATGCTTTCTCTCCTACAGATGTCTGGAACACGTAAGTCATGGTTCTGTATTGAAACAAATGGCCGCTACTCCCTAGTGTATTGTACTGCACGAAAAATCCGTTAGAAAGTCACGGAACTGGGGAATGGGATTTTTTCTTCGTCATTTTGGTTGCATCTCTCTGCATTCTTACTATTATTTTTTTACGAATGCATTTGTGGTGGACATTTAAAGACCTGAGTTACCCCTTTTTTATTTTCTTTACAAGTTTTATTTGGTAACATTTCAGAAAAGCGTCTTTCCAGTTATATAGAAACTGATTCTGTCGAATTGTAACGTAGGTCATTCTTAAGGGACATTGAAGGAAGACGTAATAACATTGCGTGCGTTGATTGTCTGGAACATAATGACTGCTTCTGTTCGGTGATTATTTAAATCCTGCTACTTTTCACTTTTGTATTAGATTGGATAAGTAGATCCAGTTGATTGTGTTCTCTACATATTTTTTATTCCTGGGTTAAAGCTGAATTACCTGCTTAACTGAAAAAAAATCAACATACAGCGTGAAACTATTTCGATCAAACGTTAGTATGGCTATTCAGGAAAAGGAAACTATTCGCAATTCGGATTCTGAAACGCCTGCTAATACGAAAAAGCGTTTTATTTATTATTATTTTTTCCCATTAATTTGTCAGTATGGGCAATACTGAATTCCTACAATTCCTTGTCCATTTGATGTTGCCGCAAACATGGTGGACTTTGAAGCATATCTACATATGCCTTTCTGTCTCGCTACTTCTGTTGACGTTGGTTGTGTCTAGACTTCGGCTGTTAGCTTACGATGTGGGACTCTGGTGTGTTTCACTTGCATTTATTCAGGGGCTTTGGGGGCACGGCCAGAGGGGTTTTTTGTGCTTATCCGTCCCTTTCCTGGTCTCAGAAAAGCCACATCTATAACGGGTGCTTCCCTGATGACGACCGTTCGTGCATCTGCATTGTTTGCGGGTGATTTTGTGTATGGTTTTCCCGTTTGTGTATCTTGTCTCTTTGTGTGCATTTGTTGAAATTTTGATCTGGGCTATGTGCTTGTATTTTGTTTTTGTATATCATCATCATCATCATCATTGTCCAATGGTCTGTTTTGTGCCAGTCTCCTCCATGTCAGCTGCCGGAGACTGAGGGCCAAGATTTAAGTTGTGGAGTCATTTTGGAGGGTTTGGCCATAACTCACCAAGCGGGTTGGTGAGTGTGGGATAGCATTTCCTCTAATCCCGATGGTATAGTTATACCGCTATTGGCGGTCGTCAGAGCCCCTTTAGTGGGAACAGGATGCACCACGAGAAGGCGGGGTTGACATTTGTCAAGGAGAGGCTGTGATGTTACGCATCACCTGACCTATATATATAATTATTTTCTGCGTTCATGAAATCGAATTGGAAATATATGTTGCACTGGGATTTGAAACCAGACCCAACAGCTAGCATTCTAAATCTTTAAGCTCTTGCGCTACATCTAAATCTTTGATGCAACTTCGTTGTATTATAGAAATATCTGATGAAACTTCATTGAATTATAAAAATATTTGATGAAACGTCGTTAAATTATAGAAATCTTTGATGAAACTTCGTTGAAATTTTGAAATCTTTGACGAAACTTCGTTGTATTACAGAAATCTTTGAGGAAACTTCGCTGAATTATAGAAATTTCTGATGAAACTTCGTTGAATTATATAAATCGTTCATGCAACTTCGTTGAGTTATAAAAATATTTGATATAGTTTCCTTGAATAATAGAAATCTTTGATGTAATTCCGCTGAATTATAGAAAGCTTTGGTGTAATTTCGTTCAATTATAGAAATCTTTGATGAAGCTTCGTTCAATTGTAGAAATCTTTAATGAAATTTCGTTGAGTCATGGAAATCGTTCAATTATAGAAATTTTTGATGAAACTAATTTGATTTACAGAAATCTTTGATGAAACTTCATTGAATTACAGAAATCTTTGATGAAACTTCATCGAATTACAGAAATCTTGGATGAAACTTCGTTGAATTATAGAAATCTTTGATGAAACTTCGTTGAATTACAGAAATCTTTAAGGAAACGTCGTTGAATTATGTAATGTCTCAAAGTTAACCTCCACATGCAGTAATAAATAGGAGCGCTTTCTTTACTTCACAACTTCTCCCTTCAGTTTGGAGAGATGTTTACGCAACTCTTTCAAAATTTTACGTTAAAGAGAATGCCACCGTCAAGATACAACACTGTAGTATGAAAGTGTAACAAATGTTTGCTCTGAAAACTCATTATCCAGTTCTCAGCTTGAGTTTTAGTCGGAGGAAAAGTGAATAAAGACTAAAATGCGCTGGACAGCAATACCGCTGTTATTATAAATACATTAATTCGTATTCCACCCGAAAGAACAAGTCAAGTATCCAGACAACTTGAATTTCCTCATAAATTGCAAAGTACTTTATGAGGAAAGTAAACGCCACGGCTTATATTCTCGCCCCTAGAAAATCCTACCTTACCTACAGAAATACTACCACCATTGCTTTTAGAAGAAAAAAATCATTAAAAGACTATTTAAAATTCACCTTTCATTTTTCTTTAGAATAAAAATACTTGGAAATTTCAGGGAAACTTTTAAAAAAAATTTCTGTCCTAGCTACACGAAGGGAATTACCCTTAGATGTTTTTTATTGCTAAAAGGTGCATATAACTTTACAGAGTATTTGATTTATTATTTACAGCAACTGAGCTAGAATAAGAACTAAAGCGCTCGATGTTCGAACAAAGAATTGCATTAAACCATTTTGCGCTAAATCTCGGAATCGGAGTGCAACAGCCGTTAATACGAAAACAGAAGAACCTCAAAGAATACAAAAGCAACACACAAAAAATTTGTTGTAATAAACCTTTTCTTATTTTAATGTCATATTACATCAAATATCCTAGTATTTGTCCTAAATAGATGATTTTATAATTTATATCTTCGGTAAATCCTAGAAGAAAGTACTGCCTATGAAAATTGAAAAAATGAATTCAAATTCCGTTTTATATCCGGTGGGAGGGGGTTAAGTATATAATTTCTTTGAGCAGATTTAAAGGAAATGAAACGAAATAACAATACATTTTAATTCAACGTACATTGCTTTACTTGTTTGAAAATCAATAAAATAACACTCCTCTCAGAAAGGCGTGAGTAGCATGCAGGAGCTGCGAATAACTCAAAGATGTATGGAGCGATATATACTTGATGTAACCAAGAGGAATAGGAAGAGGAACATATCGATCACGAAAATGACAAATGTTGATGACATCATGATCAAAGTAGATAACACTCAAGGAGCAATGGGCTGGACGTATTGGTAGAAGAACTGACTACTGTTGGACAACTGAAGTACCAAGGGACAGCAAAAGATACAGAAGAAGACCACGTGAGTGATGGGTGGAGTGGAATCGAAGGCATGCCCGCGTAATATAGTAAAGAATTGCTCAAGTCAAAAAGTTGTGAAAGAGATTTGGGGAGACCTTCATCCAGCAGTGAATTGAGAATGGTTGTTGTTGATCTGTGAAAACACAGGTTCGTCCGTAACGGAGATCGAAACCTCGCCCACTCACTCCGGAGTAAGTTGCTCTCCCAACTCATCTACACGGACGGAATGTATCGCTGCAGATTTGTCGTCTTGACACGTGTTTTACCTCTTTTTTTTTCTTTTTTTTTTTTTTTGATTAGAGGTTTAAGGACCACCGTGAGCAACTCAATGGGCTATAAGCAGTCGCCCGTCCCTAATTTAGGGTCACTGGTTCCAGGGAAGGGAGAGAGCCAGTGCCGTAAGACAAACACAACATCCATGCCACACCGGGATTCGAACCCGGACCCCTTTCGGACGAATGATCAGAGGCCATCGCTTAGACCACTGCGCCACCGGGGCGGCTGTTTTACTTCTGTAGTACGTCACAGATCACAATGATGATGAAATCTTGATCTGCATCTCTGAAGGGTTGTTTACAGCAAAGGCAAGAACAACAAACCTGCGCTTCCCTTAAGCTTTCCCCCGAGATTTCTGCCAAATTTTTGTCCTATTAATAAGTTTAAGAACCGTAAATAATCAAATTAACACCTCCTGTATTTTGCGTGCTTTTATTAATTACGGAAAGATTTTTGATTCTGATCAAACCCTTTTCTGTCATTGATTCTCTTAAATTTTTATTTTTACAAATAACCCTTTGTATTGTTATAACTCTTTTGTATTGCTATTTTCGCAAATAACCCTTAGAAACTGGAAAACACGATCCCTGGTGCTCCATAAAAAGTAATCACGAATATATAGGGTGTCCATAATTAATTGTACAGTGGTGTTATTACGCAGTTTCCGGGATGGAAATAAGGCTGATGTATTTTCGGGTTCTCCAAAATGAAACTTTCTTCCCTCTTAACATAACCTCGAAAGTTTGATGACGTCACATACTGTTTCCCTGTTAGTTTCCTTCTAGGCAGAATATTAACTTTCATTGGTGCGGGAGAGAACGGTGCAAAAAATTGAAATAGTGAAAAGCTTCAGAGCGCGAAAGGTAGGACTGGCGGACATTTGCATAGCACAGCCATGACTGTGACTTCTTATTTGGTTTCCAACAGAGCGTTCCTGTCGCGCAAGAAAGCAGATTATCGGCCAAATAGGTTATGACGTCATCAAACTTTAAGGATTGAATTTACATAGAAGACTGAGAGCCGTTGGTTAAGCTGTGAAGTCACCTTCAGCAAGCTGGACCACCGAAATTATGGACTCAATTCTAAGAAACTAAAACTGACCCAGATTTGGACATTTCTCAAGAAACAGATCTAAACAATTCTGTTCTAGTCTCCTATCGAGCTCTAATAAACCCATTTTCTTAAAGTTCACAAAAATCCACTTGATAAATAGGGTCTGTGCTTTCAATGGCAACATTAGTGGATTGTTGAACAGATGTACGTTTAGTTTGTGTTCATCATATTGTTTATACATATCATCGAAATTTTTAATAACCGTTTCGAGCTGAGAAAATGGTACATTGTACAAAATTTTCTGAAATTCACGAGCCACTTCCTTCCGTGAATTAACGAAGCATACTTCTGAGACGCCCCGGTGGCGCAGTGGTCTAAGCGATAGCTTCTGATCATTCGTACGAGATGTGTTCGGGTTCGAATCCTGGTGAGGCATGGATGTTGCGTTTGTCTTACGGCACTGGCTCTTCCCTTCCCTGGAACCAGTGTCCCTAACTTAGGGACGGGCGACTGCTTATAGCCCACTGAGTTCCTCACGGTGGTCGGTAACCCTCCAATCGAAAAAGAAAAATCGAAAATATTTCTGATACAACTTTTTCCGTGAAACGATGAAAAAGAACTGAATTTCACGGATTTTTCGTACGCCAGGAAACTTTTAAATATTCTGAAACCTTTCCGCAATTCCTTTCTCATATTGACGGTAAATTGTTGTTTTTAAGAGATATAAACAGGAAATTTTGAATTTTCAGAAACATTTCTGCAATTTCTCTCACATATTGACGGAATAACTTTCTTAAATTTTCTGTATCCATATTAAGAAAAGTTTCCGTCGTAAAGGAGCTACAATCGTGGCCAAAAACCCTACACCAGTAGACCAAAAGTTAATTTTTATGTTTGAAGTTAACTTATACAGCGTAATGGTAAAGTCGGGAATTCATATTATACATCATTTTAAAGGAAATTTTATGCTGCATTCAAATATTTTTACAGAATGTTATTACCAATAATAGACGTGAAGTTACAAGCAATAGTGCAGCGTGTAGTCATAAAAAGCGAAACATAGTGAAATTAGTGTATAATGCATTTAACGTAAAATTACTGTATAGTACATTATTGAAACTTACAGGACACTTGAAATAATTTACTGACAAGCAAAATACGCTTTAATATTTAATTGGATAACCACGGTTTCTTAATAACAAAGTACACCTTCTTAGCATGGAACAAATGAGATTCTCTAGTTGTCCATTGGTGGTAACGGCGTCATACGGCCCTTACAGACTCAATTAAAGTCAAGTCTTTAATTGGTGCTATACAGTCCTTACAGACTCAATTAAAGTCCTTAATTGAGTCTGTAAGGTCCGTATGACACCGTGTTATCACCAATGGATAACTAGAGAAGCTCATTAGTTCCATGCCGAGGTGTACTTTGTTATTAAGAAACTGTGATTATCCAATTAAATATTAAAGCGTATTTTGCTTATAGGTAAATTATTTCAAGTGTCTTGCAAGTTTCAAAAATGTACTGTACAGTAATTTTACGCTAAATGCATTATACACTAATTTCACTATGTTTTGCTTTTTACGACTAGACGCTGTACTTTTGCTTGTAACTTCACTTCTATTACTGGTAATAACATTCTGTAAAAAATATTTGAATGCAGCATAAAATCTCCTTTAAAATGATGTATAATATGTATTCCTGACTTTAACATTAAGCTGTATAAGTTGGCTTCAAACATCAAAAATTTGACTTTCACTCTACTGGTTCAGGACTTTTGGCCACGATTGTATTTCCTGAAATATTTGAGGTTTAATTAACTGTTAAATTTCAATCGTCTGTCGCAGGATCTTATTTAATTTTGTTTCACGATGAAACAAATACTTAATTTGTGATAAGTCCTACAGAGAAAAAAATTATTACAAACCTGTTCAAAAAAAAATAGTAGGCTCCAACAAAAAATAAAATGAATAATTCACCTACATGAATGAAAACATTTCATCATCGCGCAATTCGAGTTCTACCTTGAACGTGAGTGTGATTTCTGTGTCTGGCTCAGAGGTAACACCCGCACCTTCTGCTGAGCCAACCCAAACGGCCATGGGTTGAACCGCACTAGATAAAACGGGAAGGGAATCACTAGGGATACGCTAATAAAATCAGCTTTTTATGTGGGGGAAGGAAGGGGGGTTGCGAAATTTCTGCGCAGTTGTGGAAAAACCCGAAACGGATTTCTTTAAAATAAACAAATTATCCGAAGTTTTACAGATTACAGAAAATCTGTCAAAATGCGAAAGTTATGAGGAACGGGAACTTTTGAAAACGGAAATTTCATTAAAAGACGGACAGCTACCAACAACTTTGCTGCACGTTATTTTCATGTATTTTCGGTGAATTTACACACACACACACACACACACAATTTTTACAGTATACTTTATAATCTATAAATCAATGAAGGAAGAAATATTCTTCATATTACATGGGAAATTCACAGAATATTCAAGCAAAACAAACTGAATTTGCTTGTACCTCTTACTGATCATCCATGTAACACTTCTCAGAAAACCTGGAAATTTTATCGTCTTCGAGCGGGAATCGAACACCACATCTCCTGATTGCCGGTCGAGTATGACTGGTAATGACCAGTAAATGGTACGAGTAAATTCAGTTTGCTTTGCTTGAATATTCTTTAAAATCTATAGTTTCGCCGAGCATTGTGAATTTCATCAAAACGCTCCTTGAAAGATTCGAAGAGAGTAAAATTGTGTCTTTCTCGATTTGATTTTAACAATCGCAGCCTGATACAAAAAACAGCTACATGACTGTAAAGATTACAGATCTTTTGATCAAAATAGGGAAAAATGAAACTTTTCTTCAAACTGTACTCTGCTAATGGGCGTGACCGTAAGAGGAGAAAACCTATACATGATGGCGCTACTAGAAATGCTAAAATAAAAAAGAAAATTCAGAGAGGGAGGAAAATAATGAAATTTTGTTCATTCTTTATTTGAGGGCCATAAAATTTAGTTTTGAAAGCCACATGCCGCCCGGGTGCTGCCAGTTGGACAGCAGTGATGCTCAAATTTCAACCTATAGATACACCAGACAAACGAAACTTCAAAACCAACTATCTCAACGTCAGTGGCGTCATTACTTATCTGCGTGTGACTACGTCACTTCACAGGTAAGTAATTAATGTGAAGCCGTACAAGAAAATGCTTAAACAAACAGAGCAAATTTAAAAAATATATGAATGTGATTTCTCGAGATTTGACGCACAATTTTAGAACACTAGTGAAAAGCGGAAGAAATAAATGCGGCAGGGGTTTATGCAAAAACAGCTGAAATGTCAAAACACAACATCAGAGCAACTTCCTGAAGTATCTTTACAGTTTCTAGATTTATGAACACATCTGTTCTACTTGTTGCTTATACACTGAGTGGCCACTTTATTATGACCACCCCCTCAGTACTTCGTTGGGCCACCTTTTGCCTTTAATACTGCGTCGATTCTTCGTGGCATGAACTCCACGAGATGTTGATAGGTAGTTTGTGGAATCTGAGACCATGCTTGATGAATAGCACTTTCCAGGAGTGTGAGATTGCAGGGTTGTGGATCCAGCTGTCTGATGGCTCGTTCAATGGGGTTGAGATCTGGAGTTTGTGGGGGCCACCTAAGCAAAGTAAACTCACCGGCATGTTCCTGAAACCAATCCTGTACAATACGAGCACTATGGCAGGACGCATTATCTTGTTTAAAGTAGCCATCGCCATTGGGATAAACCATCCACATGACAGGATGCACTTGGTCCGCAACGATGTTTAGATATGGTGTGCCAGTCAGACGTTGATCAACACGAATTAAAGGGCCCAAAACATACCAGGAAAACATTCCGTAAATCATAACGTAGCCTCCACCAGCTTGAAGGGTTGTAGCAATGCATTTGGGGTCCATGCTTTCGTGCTGTTTCCGCCAAGTTCTCACTCGGCCATCGGCATGGTGCAACTGAAAACGTGATTCATCGGACCACATAATTTGTTTCCAATTATCGACTGTCCAATCCTTGTGCTCCTGTGCGAACTGGGGACGTTTACTCTTGTTAACTGCAGACAACAAAGGTGTTCGAACAGGCCTTCGGCTGCCATATCCCATTCGATGCAGTGTACTTACTGCGAACAGTGCGTGCAGAGATCATGTGAGGGGATCCTTGATTAAGATGGTCTGTAATTTGCTGCACTGCTGCCCTTCTGTTGTCTGTTACCAGTCTGGACGCTCTCCGTTCCGCCCGGGCAGTCACTAGTCGATGACGACCACACGTTGCACGTAGAGACCCAGATTTTGGCTGACAGTCCAGTCTTTAAACACTTTAACAAAACAGCTGCTCTGGAACATTTCACGAATGCGGCGGTTTCGGTGATACTCGCTCCATGGCTCCGAGCTCCTACAATCATCCCACGTTGAAAGTCCGTCAAATCGCATTTTTTTACCCATCTTGTCACCCAAAAATCACTTCTACTACTGTCGAAAGCACTAAGCTTTCCCTTTTTATACTAGCCTCTCCCTCTGGCAGCAACAGCGTGCAGCCATAGCTCATTTGCTTCAAACTGTCAGGTGGTCATAATAAAGTGGCCACTCAGTGTATATATTTTGGGAATAAACGAGGAGCAAGCCATCGTTGCACGATATATGAAGACAAACGGTCAGAGATGGATAATTTAAAAACATTTATTTACAATTAAATAAATGAAATAAAATGACTACATGAGATCTTTCGAATGCCACTTTGGCGTCATCATCAGATGTTTGACAAAGAGTGGAACGGAGATAGGCATTAAATAAAGTAAATGCGCAACATGTGATCCATCTCTGACCGTTTGTCTTCATATATCGTGCAACGATGGCTTTCTCCTCGTTTATTCCCAAAATATCAAATGCACGAATATTCTTCAAGTTGCTTATACTGGTATATAATTTATGACTACAGAACTTGTGGAGTTGCGATAGAATAAAAATACCAACGTTTACCACAATCAAAGGTTTGTGGTAAACGTTGGTGTTTTTATTGTACTTGTTGCTTTTCCTGAATATTATTTTATTTCACCTTTATTCATATTATAGAGTGAGATAACAGTTTTAACTTATTTTGAACATCTGTTTCTTTGTATGTTTGATGACATTGAAGATAAATATACTCAGTTATATTTAAAAAACATCGAAAGTGTCCTGGTACTCTTTGTAGATAATTTATGCTATGCATCTTTCGCATGCCAAGACCTTTGTGGGTGACAAAATAAACCCAGTGATTCCTGAGTATACATTTATTTACCTACAACCCACTTCATATATAAATATTTGCGTCACTCACGACTACACGGAGCCACAGTCCATTACATACTAAGTGGAATTAAATCATAACAACAAAAATAAGGTTTATTAATTCCTGACATTGTGTAGTACTTAGGTTGGTGGATTAATTAATGTTATTTTCGTAAAACCAATAAAAAAAGCCATGTCAGTCGTAAAAGTAAATATTTACTAAACTATGGCGGCGGCATTAGTAAGTATTTCAACTGTTTAGTTTTTCAAAAACAATATTTATTATTTTTATTATTATTATTATTTTTTATTATAATAAAATAAAGGCTAAATTATTCCACCTCTTCCTTCCGGGGACAGGTACGACAAATCGAATCTGGGAAGTGATATTTCTTTTTTTGTTATCGTTGTTGTCCAGGAACCTCCTTACTATCCTACAAATGTTTTTTTTTTTTTTTTTTGATTGGAGGTTTAACGACCACCGTGAGCAACTCAATGGGCTATAAGCAGTCGCCCATCCCTAATTTAGGGTCCCTGGTTCCAGGGAAGGGAGAGAGCCAGTGCCGTAAGACAAACACAACATCCATGCCTCACCGGGATTGGAACCCGGGCCCCGTTCGGACGAATGATCAGAGGCCATCGCTTAGACCACTGCGCCACCGGGGCGGCCTACAAATGTTTAGGATAGCTGCTTTCTGTAGTTCCATGTAGGTGTTAGGTTGAAGGTCTAGTGTCTGTATGGAGCTGTGGAAGGTCTTAGGTACAACTCCTGTGGCTGATATTACTATGGGGACGGTGGTGACGTTCTCCATATGCCACATTTCCTTGACTTTGTATCGTAGGTCGTGATACTTTGACAGCTTCTCTCCGTGCGTCTTTTGGATGTTGCATGTGTTGGGCACGGCTATGTCAATGAGTTGACATATCATATTATTATTATTATTATTATTATTATTCAGATTTACTATTTCTACTACTACTACTTTCCATGCCTACTGGCACATAAGACTGCAACGCTTGCTTTCCATCTACCCCTATCCCTCGCAGCTGCTCTTGCTTCTGTCCCACGTTTTTCATGTTCATCTAAATCTGAATAGCGCAAAAAATGCACTATTCAGATTTAGATGAATGTAAAAAACGACCCTGACACCGATGGAATGGGATGTAGCTACGAAAGTTCATCTGCGCATGCGCAAGATAAAATCCTACTTCAAGATAGAAAGAAACGTCGAACCGCAAGTACGTATGTTAGTCAGGGGGATTGCTAACTTTTGTCTAGGATATCTACAGGTTACACCCGTTATGTTATACATCATTTTAAATCTATCATCAACAGCAGGTAATCTCCCCTTCGGGGAAGGGTCGAGAGGAAGCCAAATTTTGATACCACGTATACTTTCCTACTGTCGGGAAACATGCATAACATCAAAACGCATTTTTGAAATGGCTTTCATCATATTTTGCTTCAGGTTCTCGTACTTTACGCAGATTGCAATGTGATATTGTTACATTTATGTAAACCTTGATGAAGTAAAGTTCTTCGGTGGTTTAGTAAAACATATTGTTGAATTATGAGTAACAATGAAATTCATTATTGTTGTGTCCATAGCCGTACACAAGTGGGGAGTCCTGGGGCCCAGAATCGCCTTCCCCCTTGAGGGAGATTGAGTATGAATTTAAAGCGAATATATATGTATGTATATATTAAAAAAACTTGCCTGGAAAGCCTTTGGAAGAAACAGCATAATTTTCAAGAGCAATATGCCATTATGTCTTAAAAGAAAAGTGTTTGATCAATGCATCCTTCCAGTGCTTACATATGGTGCAGAGACGTGGACCTTAACTAAAAGAGACATACAAAGGCTGCAGACAACTCAAAGATGCATGGAGAGGTGCATACTTGGTGTAACCAGGAGAGATAAGAAGAGGAACTCGTGGATCAGAAAAATGACAAGAGTGGAAGACATCATGGTCAGAGTTAAATCCCTGAAATGGCAATGGGCTGAACATACTGCCAGAAGGACAGACCATCGATGGACAACCGAAATTTTAGACTGGATTCCAAGGGACAGGAAAAGACCCAGAAGAAGACCACATGGGCGATGGGTGGATGAAATTCGAAAGTATGCGGGAGTGACATGGAGGAGACTGGCACAAGACAGACCGTTGTGGAGGAAACTTGGGGAGACCTTCGTCTAGCAGTGGATCGATAATGGTTGACAATGATGATGATGTTATTAAAAAAAGTTGTTTCTCAGCAATGTCGTATTTTTTTTTTTATTTTTTTTTATTTATGTTTTGACGCTTAAACATTTTGGGTTAATTTCTACTTGAAGTATTTTTTCCAGAAGGCTTTCACCGATGAAGCAGATCCATGAACCCCCACCTCTTAAGAAATTTCTGGCTACACCACTGATTGCGTCACTTCATGGGATGATCAGATTTCAACATTGTTTTTGACAATGATACACCGTTACCCGTTTTCGTTACATCGAATTTTTTTACTTGGTATTTATTTTACTACTGTCAAGAAAGATGTCTAGTATCAAAAAGTATTAGACTCGGAAATTTGTTTTAACAATGTTTTGAATTTATTGCTTAGAAGAAACTCAGTGCCGAGACCGACAGAGGTTGATCAGCAACTATAGGTAAACCCCTCCACGCTTTCTCATTTGCTATTTTTAAGCAGAACTAGTTTTCGCTAAACGTTATTGGAAGTTATTTCTCCTGACCGGCAATCAATGGTAGTATCGTTGCAGAAACTGAGTTCGGGAATCCTTTCTAATCTCATACGGAAACCTGGGATTTCGCTGAGCGCACGTGGTCTCGAGGTCACTGCACCGGAAAACGCTTCGAAATTATTGAGTACAGACAAACGATTAAAGGAGGATTATTCGAATGGACTGCCATGGAAGTGATATTCTACGCTGGCCTTTTATCAAATAGACAGGAATAAATTTTGCTATCTTAGATATTATTTTACGATTTTCCCGAAAGAGGTCTAAGTGTTCAGTTTAAAAGTACTGCGTCTTAAATTTGCGCTGTAATCAAATTTGCGTAATTAGCAGCTGCTCATTAATCTAGTACTTTATTATTTTTATTATGATAATGCTAATCCGTTTTACACACCCACAAACTACGAATCGAAATTATTTTATGTTATTCTGGAAGCTTGGTATGAAGTTAGCAGGCAGTTTCCCTTATATTGTGGTCACAGGCAGAGGTTTCTGGATGATCACCCGAATTGTATCAAAGTTCTAATTTGGAAAGAGACATGGATGGTCTATCAACCCTGCGGCTTTAGCTTTCTTCCTTCCCTGGAATCAGCGGCTCTGCAGGCAGCTCCCGTTATGTTGTGGTCACAGGCAGAGGTTTCTGGATGATAACCGAGTTGTATCCCCGTTACGTTGTGGTCACAGGCAGAAGTTTCTGGATGATCACCCGATTTGGATCCAAGTTCTAAATCGGAAAGGGACGTGGGTAGTCTATGAATCCTGCGGCTTTGGCTTTCTTCCTTCTCTGGAATCAGTGGCCTTGCCGGCCGTTCCCGTTATATTGTGGTCACAGGCAGAAGTTTCTGGATAATCACCCGAGTTAGATCCAAGTTCTAATTCGGAAAGAGACATGGGTAGTATATGAATCCTGCGGCTTTGGCTTTCTTCCTTCCTGGAAATCAGTGGCCTTGCAGGCCGTTCCCGTTATATTGTGGTCACAGGCAGAAGTTTCTGGATAATCACCGGAGTTGGATCCAAGTTCTAATTCGGAAAGAGACATGGGTAGTCTATGAATCCTGCGGCTTTGGCTTTCTTCCTTCTCTGAAATCAGTGGCGTTGCAGGCCGTTCCCGTTATATTGTGGTCACAGGCAGAAGTTTCTGGATGATCACCCGATTTGGATCCAAGTTCTAAATCGGAAAGGGACGTGGGTAGTCTATGAATCCTGCGGCTTTGGCTTTCTTCCTTCTCTGGAATCAGTGGCCTTGCAGGCCGTTCCCGTTATATTGTGGTCACAGGCAGAAGTTTCTGGATAATCACCTGAGTTGGATCCAAGTTCTAATTCGGAAAGAGACATGGGTAGTCTATGAATCCTGCGGCTTTGACTTTCTTCCTTCTCTGGAAATCAGTGGCCTTGCAGGCCGTTCCCGTTATATTGTGGTCACAGGCAGACGTTTCTGGATAATCACCCGAGTTGGATCCAAGTTTTAACTCGGAAAGAGACATGGGTAGTCTATCATTCCTGTGGCTTTGGCTTTCTCCCTTCCCTGGAATCAGTGGCGCTGCATTAAAGGGTATTTGTCAAAACCCAAAGCAGAAAAATAAAGCAAAACTAGTAAAATCATGCAATGCACTGATTATGATACGCTTTCCAACATACCAGAAATCATTACTCAAGTTATGAGGATGATGGCTGTGGAATAAATGTCGCTCCTGTGCCATGACCTTTGACCCCATTTCGATGACATTAAACAGAATTGGTTCAGTATACCTCCGGAACAACATGATAAAGTTTTGTCGCAATCGAAGCGTTTTTACGTCAGTTATGACGCATGAGGCCGATGGAATGGATCCCGCTCCTATGTCCTGATCTTTGATCCCATTTCGCCCATTCTCAACATTGTTCTTCTCCTACCACATGCTAAAATTGCATCGAAATAGAATAATTTTTACGCAAGTTATGATGCATAAGGGCAATGGAATGCATCCCGTTCGTATGGCGTGAGCTTTGTCCCCATTTCTTCCATTTTCAATAGGGTCCCTTCCCAGGTGCTCTCCTACCACACACTAAACTTTCATCGAAATCGAACCATTTTTACGCGAGTTATCTTGCGTACTGACGGACGGACGGACAAAGCTGGAGTTTATACGCTTCTTCAACCTACGGTTGGAAAGCGTAAACAATCTCTTAAGTGTGTCTTCTGACTGATGTAATGAAAGACGTCTTTATCCACTATAGACTTCCTCAGGGTATCTTCTTCTTCTTAGTCTGTTGACACCCACTTCAGGGTATAGGCCTTCCCCAGTCCTTTCCAATCTGAAGATCATCTCTCCATCTTGTTCTCTGGCGCCGCCTTCGTCGCTTTCCATCTCTCGGTTGCCATTCTGTTATTCATCGTGTCCATCTTTCAGTCTTCCAACATGTCCAATCCATCTCCACTTTGATTCTTTTATTATTTTTAAAATATCTATTATTCCTGTTCTTTCTCTTATAAATTCATTTCCAACTCTGTCTCTTCTTGTTATTCCCAACATTCTTTTGTCTAACTTTCTTACCGATACCCTGATTCTTTCATATTGTCGTTCTGTGATACTCCAAGTTTTATTTCCATAAGTAAATACGGAGGTGATACATGCATTAAAGATTTTTCTTTTTAAACACAATGGAAGATCGCCAGTTAAATAGTCTTTAAGCCTCCAAAAGGCTCTGTTACCTTGGATAATTATTCCATTGATTTATCTTTCTTGTCTTTCATTAAAGCTGATTACTTGATCTAAATAAATGTATTCATCTACTGTTTTCGATTTCTTTTCCTTCTATCAAAATATTTTCTGCATTATTTTCTGTATTGTTCATATATTTGGTTTTTGCTGTGTTTATTGTCAGACCCTTTTTAAGACTTTCCATCCATAACTACCCTATCATATTTTGCATTTCACTATTGCTAGTTGTAATGATGACTATGGCATCAGCAAATCTTAAGTGATTTAGGTACCTTCCATTTATGTTATCTATCCTCAGGGTATCTATCCTCCTGTATAAGTGAGAAATTCCTTTTTGCACCAGATAGTTATAAACAAGACTAAAAGTTTTTATATATTTTCCGATTTAGTCTTAACCATAATTAAAATTACTTACACACAATGCGGTAATTAAATAATGAAATTGATTTTAAAAAGCCGGTAAAACACACGGGTTGGGAATGCATGTTTTTTTTATGTCATTTATCAGTTATGCGATGGCAACAACGTTTGCGTGAGAATTGCGCAGATGATTATTTACGCTACGCATGACGACATTCAGTGGAAGAACCCTGCCACCGCTCTATCATGGAACAGAGAGCAAATATCCGGTTCTGTTTGAAAATAGGTAAAACTGCATCTGAGATTGTTCAGTTGTTGCGTGATGTGTATGGGGCTAATTGCGCTATTCGTACACAAATATTCAGACGGTGTGTACGTTTCAAGGATGGGCGGGAAGATTTGGAAAATGACGAAAGGCCCGTAGACCCGATTTCAGTGGGCACATCTGAAATCACTGGGAAAATTCACGAAACGATAAAAAAGTGATCGTTGTGTGACCTTGAGGGTGCTGGAATGGGAGCTTGGTGTTAATAAGGAGACGATTCGTGCAAGATTTAAGGGGGGGATTTGCGCTCGTTTTGTCCCAGACGACCAGAAACATGCAGGAATGGAGTACGCAAAAGACACCCAGGAGACTGCGGAAACAATGCAAATTTTTTTCCATAGCATTGTGGCAGGTGTTAAGACATGGTGTTTTCGTTATGATCCTGAAAGAAAGCGTCAGAGTGCTCAGTGCAAGTCGCCACAGTCACCCAAAAGAAAGAAGATCAGATTACAGGTCCAAAATCAAGACAATGCTTGTCTGCTTTTACGACAGCAAGGGAATTCTGCATCACGAGCTCATTCCTGAAGGTACAACTAACATTGGCAATGCTTTCACGTCCATTTTGGAACCATTGTGGAAGAGGGTTGCTCGTGTCAGGCCTAAGTACAAAAACGGACAATGTTTCCTTCTTCACGCGAATGCACCCGCACACAAAACAATCAGTGTACAGTAATTTCTGTCACAAAAATAAGTGTGTGTACTCAACCATCCCCCTTATTCTCCAGATTTGTCACAGCATGACAACTATTTATGTCCTAAATTAGAGCTGCCTTTAAAAGGAAGAGTTTTTCAAGACACTGAAGACATAAAAGAACTGTGACATCAGCTCTTCACCCATACCAAAAGATGAGCTCTCCCAAGTCCTTCCTTTTGTTAGCTGATCCTGCCATTTCTTGTATTAACACAAGAGAAATGTACTTCGAATAAAATATATTCACGTAAGTTTTCCTTCTTTTCCATTTTTTTTAAATTCAGCCTCATTACTTAATTTCCACACAGTGTATATTTTTGCATATCTGGGCAAAAAATAACATTAAAACTTATTGACAGATAATTTTGGCATAAAAGTTCAGAACCAGACCGAAAGGGAGTTTCTACTATTAGATAAGATGCAACTAGCATCAGCACACAAATGAAATTT
Source organism: Macrothele yani (assembly GCA_039090855.1). Classification (NCBI taxonomy): domain Eukaryota; kingdom Metazoa; phylum Arthropoda; class Arachnida; order Araneae; family Macrothelidae; genus Macrothele; species Macrothele yani. The sequence continues at coordinate 19,210,406 of CM076990.1, read as the reverse complement.
GATTTCTACAATACAAACACACTCCATTTAATGTAATACTATAGTCAGCAGTGTACTTTATAACACTTTGCATAAGACATGATACTGTACCATTAAAATTATTGCTAATACTATACATACATTATGGCTTCCTACTGTACATTATTAAACAAGAAAGATGACACCGAATTTTCGGGTGTAATAAGCATGTCTTTTGAATCCGTTCTGACGCAAATTAAATTTATCAAAACTATTCAAAGGCAATGGAACCGGTATGGAAAACAATAGTATCTGACGGAAGAAAGAAGTTTTTCAATCGGGTCTTTAATCCCTCAGATATTGGTGTAAACGGAATCTTGAGCTTACAAACTCTTAGAAACAGAGTTATCGACAAAAATAAGATGTGGCTTTACGTCCCCTGGTGGGAAAACCATGCATTATTTTAGGAAGAAAGTATTCTCAAAAGGTTTTTCCATATCAGTGGTTCGGTCCTAGAAAAAAAAATTTAGTCGAGTTTTCAGGAGCCCAGATTTTGCTACAAATACATCAGAAGCAGAAATTAACGCTTATGACCCCTGGTGGCCAAACCATTCTTTACAAAAAATTAGAAATTATGTGAAAAATATTTTCCATCAGGTCTTGTATGCGATACAGGAGGAATTTTTCAAATCGGAGTTTTAGGAGCAGAAAACGCAATTTATCTTTATGCGCCCTAGCGGAAAGTCTTAAATGATTTACGTGAAATTTTTGAATTTATAGGGAAAACATTTTGCATCGGAAACACTATCCAACAACGAAGGAATTTTTCAAATTGGACTTTTAGAAGTAGAGATATTGACAAAAATAACATATTCATCTACGCCCCCTGGCGTAGAAATCATGCATTATTTTAAGAAGAAAGTGTTCCTAAAAGGTTTGTCGACATGAGTAGCATCGGTCAACAAAATACTTTTTTCAATCGAGATTTTAGAAGCTCATATTTTGCTGCAAATACATCAGAAGTGGAAATTAAGACTTACGCCACCTGGTGGCCATACCATTTTTTTACAAAAATTAAAAATTATGTGCAAAGGATTTCCCATCAGGAGCTGTATCCGGTGCAGAAGCAATGTTTCAAATCGGAGGTTTAGAAGCAGAGAAATAGTGGGAAACGCAATTTACCTTTACGCCCCCTAGCGGAAAGTCTATGAATTACTTGAAAATTTTGAATTTTTAGGAAAAACATGTCACACTAGAAACACTATCCAACAAAGAAAATTTTTTAAATCGGAATCCTAGAAGTCGAGATCTTGACAAAAATAAAATATACGTCTACGCCCCCTGGCGCAGAAACCATGCACTATTTTAAGAAGAAAATGCTTTGTAAAAGATTTGTCGACACGAGTAGTTCGGTCTACAAACGACGTTTTTTTTCAATCGAGAATTTAGAAGCTCATATTTTGCTGCAAATACATCAGAAGCGGAAAGTAAGATTTACGCCCCCTGGTGGCGAAACCATTTTTTTTTACAAAAATTAGAAATTATGTGCAAACGATTTCCCATCAGGAGTTTTATCGGGTGCAGAAAGAATTTTTCAAATCGGAGGTTTAGCAGCAGAGATATAGGGAGAAACGCAATTTAGCTTTACGCCCCCTAGCGGAAAGTCTATGAAATACTTAAAAATTTTGAAATTATATGAATCACATGTCATACTGGAAACACTATCCAACAAAAAAGGAATTTTCAAATCGAACCCCTAGGAGTAGAGATATTGACAAAAGTAAGATATACATCTACAACCCTGGCGTAGAAACCATGCACTATTTTAAGAAAAAAATGTTCCTAAAAGGTTTGTCGACATGAGTAGTATCGGTCTACAAACGACGTTTTCTTCAATCGAGAATTTAGAAGCTCATATTTTGCTGCAAATACATCAGAAGCGGAAATTAAGATTTACGCCCCCTGGTGGCCAAATCATTTTTTACAAAAATTAGAAATTATGTGCAAACAATTTGCCATCAGGAGCTGTATCCGGTGCAGAAAGAATTTTTCAAATCGGAGATTTAGAAGCAGAGATATAGGGCGAAACGCAATTTACCTTTACGCCCCCTAGCGGAAAGTCTATGAATTACTTGAAAATTTTGAAATTACATGAAAAACATGTCACACGGAAAACACTATCCAACAAAGAAGGAATTTTTCAAATCGGACTCCTAGAAATAGAAATATTGACAAAAATAAGATATACATCTACGCCCCCTGGCGGAGAAATTGTGGGATATTTTAGGTAGAAAATATTTCGAAAAGGTTTATCGATGTGAGTGGTATTAGTCCAAGAAATAATTTTTCAATCGATATTTTAGAAGCTTAGATTTTATGGCAAATACATGAGAAGCAAAAATTAACACTTACGCCCCCTGGTGGTCAAAGTATTATTTACCAGAAATTTAATATTATATGCAAAAGATTTTCTATTAGGAGATGTATCCGCTGAAAAAAGATTTTTCAAATCGGAGTTTTAGGAGAAGAGTTTTCGAAAAAAATGTCATTTACTTTTACGTCCCCTAGCGGAAAATCTATGCGTAATTTGAAAATGAAACTATATCTAAAACACTCTTCAACATAAATGCAATCGAAAGATAAAAGAATTTTTTCAATCGGATATTTAGAAGCAAATATGTGGATTAAAACGTAATTTTGAATTCGACATAATCTGCATTTACGCCCTAGCTGCAAAATTGTGCATCGTAAAAAAAAACAACGAAATAAAGGATCATCATTCGCATATTTCAAGCTTCCGAATGCAAAAAGAATTTTTCAAATCGGACTAATAGTTGCAGAGATACCGTGGGTACAGACTGACGGACGGACAAACCGATAACAGAAGCTCGATCTTTTTTTACAAAAGACGTGCTAAAAATAAACGGTTTCACCTGCCTTTCAAACTTTTATGCTAGGTATTGCGAGATCGGTAGAACTTTTATGCTAGGTATTGCGAGATCGGATCCAGTCCTCAGCTCTCTTAAAACAAAAGGGTTCGTTCTTCTATACTGGATAACAACAAAAACTCCCGTTTTTCTTCAGCTCCAAAATCCTGAGTGATGGAAACAGAAAAGTGCAGGGCCTCGCATACCGACAGAATTAGTAGCCACAGGAACCTTCGTCTAGTATTAGAACGAGTAAACATATAAGTGGTTTAAATTATGTCACGTGATCACGTTTTTCTTTTCCCGTTTCTTTTTCCGTTAGCAAAACAAACACACTTCCGAGTTTCTGGCGTCTTCTGAAGCTGACCAAAACATTAGATGCCTCTCTTTACCGCTCCTATTCCCACAAGGAAAAACAGTTTATCGATCAGAAATCCGTAAACATTTACAACGCTTTCCGATTTTCTCAGTTTACAATTTCTCTTTTCATGTACGGCAAATTGTGTTTGTATCTTTATGTTCCGGCAGCGGCTCAGATATTTTCCTACACCAATTTTCTTATTAGCTCATCTTTTAAAAATAAAGGACATATTTGTGTTATGTTCGTCTGCCAGTTTGTGGACAACGAATTTCTGGCCCTAAAACTCCAGTTTGAAAAATTATGTCTGCACTGGGTAGCTTCGAGAACGAAGATACTTTCCATTTGTCTTTTTTCGATGCATGATTTCGCCGCTAGGAGTCGTAAATTCAAATGATATCGAATTCAAAATATATTTTATTCCTTACCATTGTTTGTAAAAATTCTCTCTTCTTCTATACGTTTTACAACGAAGATCATTTTGCGTGCAGTTTCTTCTTTAAGTAACGTACAGTTACTCGACCTTGAGACATTTGTTTGGAGACGCTCGTGGACGAAGTGCAGCTTATTTCGTCATGCGATGTGACCACTTCAGCAGTAAAAGGGATGCGGTAGCTTTGTCCGTCTTGTGTTTTATTTGTGGCTGTGTGAAGTTATGAAGAGTGAACTGTGAATTTTGCCCTTATTTTCCCGTATCGTGTTTAGTGAAGCGTGAATACAATCTTGATGTTGAACCTTCGTTTTCAAATGTTGAAAATATTTTTTGATGTTGAACAATGCACGAAGAATTTTCCAGAACTCAAAATTTTAATTTTTGGAAAAAAAATTATTTGGTGTCTTTTTCTACACCAAAAAAAAAAAAAAAAGAAGTATAACATTTAAGACCACTTCAACCTGACGATTTAGTTATTGCTTTTTTCTATTCCAAGAAGTGTAACATTTAGAACCACTTCAACCTGATGATTAAGTTCTTGATTTTTTCTACACTAAAAAGATAGCAGTAAAATATTTAGGACCACTTCAACCTGATGAATTAGTTCTTGTCAACAGTAAAAGCTAATTGCATACATTTTAAATGCAAGTTGATATTATTATTAAATACCGTAGTACCTCTGAATTAGGACCGGATGTTTTGTCCCTTAAATAGAGGTGTCACTTATTGGGAGGTTCCTAACGAGAATACGTAATACACATTTCATTTTAATAAGGAATGTAACTTTTGTATGTAAATTACAGTAAAACTTAAATACCATGAAAATATAAAATACATATGTACAAAACAGAAATACAGTACATGTATAAAAGTACAGTACCTGCATATGAAATAGTGGAAAGTATGTGCAGTTCTTATTTATTTGAGATAATCCGACACAAGGATTTATTTTGAAGCTTTCGATTTACATGCATTTTTCTTCACACGAAATATTATGTTTACTTATTAAATTGAGTCCTTCCCTGTCACCTACATTTAAAAAGAACGTATGTAACTCTCCGCCGTATTTTAATACATCCTTAAAGTTTTTGATATCACAGCTTTCCTCCTCTTCTTAACCATCACCTTTCGGATCTCCAAGCACTTTTCTTTTGTGCCTTCATTATCAACTACAGAAACAAAAGCTCTGATGTTCTCATTAGTATTATTTCTACACAGCTATCCATAGGTCGCAATATATTTCTTTATTGCAACATCACTGCCACTGTCTTCGACAAGTTCACAAAATTATGTATTTTCTTCTGTGTACTCACTCAGTTCACTTACAGTGGAAATTGAAATAGTGAAGCCTGCCTTCTTAAAAGACTGTTTAACACAACTTAGAGGTACAGATTTAACAGCCGTAGTTATCGACTGTATCGCATTCAATACATTGACAGACTTGGTAAGCTCTTCGCTGTTTCCACAAGAAAAACTTTGAGAAAGAACATGCCATAGAAACAATTTTCTATATGTAATCTTGAAGCTTATGATGATATCTCGGTCCATAGGCTGCAATGCTGATGTTGTATTAGGTGGAAAGAACACCAGTTTAACAGATTTTAGTTTTAAATTTCTGATTTTTTGAGTGGAACAATTTCTTTTTAAAGAAAGTTTTGGTTTTTACAAGTGTCCCTTTATTCGGAAGTAAATACATTTGGATCCCTATACCAAGGGACTGGGACTATGACAACTGTCCTTTAGAAATGTTCCTTTTTTTCTGAGGTCTCCCTTAAAGGAGGTAACACTGTACAATTTATAGTGGGTGTTTCATAAAGTATGTCCCGATTTGAAAAGTGGATATCTCGGCAACCACGAACCACCGATGAATGCGACTCGTATCATGTTTACGGGCGTGGCCCAGAGTTTGTTATGACTACCACTAGATGGCCGCACGAGCGTCCAGACAGCCGCTACGCTTAGTGAGTGGGAAGATGGCGTCGAGGCAACAGAAGGCGTTTTGGGTGCTCGAATTTAGCAAGACCAAGTCCGTGATTACGGTGCAACGTGCGTTTAAACGGCGTTACGGCAGTGCTCCACCAGTAGGCAAAAACATTCGTCGTTGGTATGGACAATTTGAAGAAACAGGGTGTTTATGTAAGGGAAAGAGTCCTGGACGATCAACCACCTCAGCGACGAATGTGCAACGAAAGCCACGGAAGTCTACTCGTCGTGCGAGTCGCGAACATGTTTTACGACGACGTTTGCTGCTGAAGCCGTACAGATTTCAACTGGTGCATGCTCTTTGTGGAGGTGACAAAACACAACGAAAATATTTTTGTGCAACTCTGTTAGAGGACATGGAGGACAACACCGTCTTATAAAGGTTGATTTTTAGCGATGAAGCAACCTTTCTTGTAAGCGGGAAAGTTTTGCGTCACAGTGTTCGCGTATGGGAACTGGAGCATCCACATGAAACTTTCCAACATGAACGTGATTCACCAAAACTGAATGTTTTTTGCGCGGTTTCTGTTAGAAAGGTTAATGGCCTAAGGCCCTTTCTTTTTTGAGGACAACACGGTTACGGGCAACTCCTATCTTGCGATGCTGAAGGACTGGCTACTTCCACAGCTGCAGGACGACTCTGAAGATTACATTTTGCAGCAGGACGGCGCACCGGCACATTGGAACCTCCAAGTTCGTCTGTTTCTAAACGACACATTCCATCAGCGTTGGATTGGAACGCAGGGGACCCCATGACTTAGCACTACACGCTTGGCTTCCGAGATCTCCAGACATCACACCATGTGACAACTTTTTATAGGGATACGCAAAAGACCGTGTTTATGTTCCCCCTTTACCCGCTGACTTGGATGAGCTCCGAACGAGAATCACGGCCACGGTAAATTCTGTGACTGAAGACACTCTCCGACGCGTTTGGGATGTATTCAGCTATCGGCTTGATGTTGTCCGTGCAGCAGGTGGAGGGCACATTGAGCATTTGTAATTGTAGTGAGTGAAACTTTAGACCTTCCTTCATACTGGGATCTGTGTTTTGTAACTGTCCCACATTTGCCTTATTAAATATACTACTTTGAAATCGGGTCATTCTTTTTGAAACACCCTGTACTTGTAATTGTATTATTAAACACAATTCACAGGACCTGTAATTATTATTAAAACAATTTATAAGGCCTATATTCTGTTTGTTACGTACGGCATTGTATTAAATAAGATTTATGTAATGGACACGCGTATGAACTGAGTAATCTCTGAAATATGACCACCTACCTAATACTTCGTAGGTCCTCCTTTCGCCCTCAGTACCGCAGCTATCCGACGTTTCATCTACTCAATAAGATGCCGGAAGCAGTTGGGAGGTAAGGCCGACCAAGCAATGTACAATGCGGACTTCAATGCAGGTATGGAGGTAATTGGTGTATTCAGACGCCTGATATGCCGTTCCATAGTGTTCCATAGGTACACTATGGGATTGATATCGGGAGAGTTTGGAGGCCAATCGATATGCTCGACGTATGCAGTACACTGTGTTCCTGAAACCATTCCTGCACAACATTGGACCTGTGTCTCGGCGCATTGTCATCTTGGAAGACACCGTCGCTATTCGGAAGCCAATCGATATGCTGGAAGTCTGAAGTGTGTTCCTCAAACCATTCCTGCACAACATTGAACTTGTGGCTCAGCGCATTGTCATCTTGGAAGACACCGTCGCCATTCGGGAAAAAAGTGTAACATTGCTGGGTGTACAGAGTCAGCAAGCAATTCATGATGGTGAGCACCACTCACATGTTGTTCCACATGCACCAGGGTTCAAGTTCCTGCCAGGTAAACATACCCCACGCCATACAACCGCCTTCACCAGCTTGCACTGTGGAGACCATGCAGGATGGATCCAGTGCCTCATGTTATTTGCGTCAAATACGTAAACGAACATCCACGAAGTGGGAAAAAACGCGATTCATCAGACCAGCACACTTTTTTTGGAGTCATCCGACGTCCAACTTGCATGATCTTTGCACCAGGCTAGTCTTTTACGCCAACGAACCGCGGTTAGGAGAGGATGTCGCCGAGATCATCTGCTGTTATAGCCCATAAGTGCGAGTGTGCGATTTATTGTCATTTTAGGTACTGTACTGGGTTGACCTATGTTGTGTTGGGTAGTCAACTGTTGAACAGAGTTTCGTGTGTTGGTCTGTGCGACCCGGCGCTCACCTTTCACATCAGCCTTTTGATGTCCTGTGCAGTTTTGTCTCCAGGTCGTTGTCTGACCATTTGTCACGCCAGTCCTGCTACACTTTAACTACGGCTGCTCGCGAACAACCAGCAGTTCAGCCGTTTGGGAAATCGAGGAACCCCGCTGTCCTAGACCCCACAATTTGTCCTTTCTCAAAGTCCACAAAACATTGCCGTTGTATGCAGGATTTTAGAACTTGTGACGTATATTTCGTATTTAACCTTTCATTTGAATTCCTGTTTTCATTCTTCTCGTTGAATTTTTTTTTTTTTTTTTTTTTTTTTTGGCTTAACGCCATAGATTTTCTCTCGACGAATTTGAAGTTTGCAACAGCAGGTTAGTACATAGTAAAGACGCAAAAGATAAAGAGCTCGGGTGGGCTATATTGTTTAGGCGATAATAGAGGAGCGACTTATGTTATGGGCTGTATGTAATTTTGCACAAATATATATTGTACGAAATTCTATGAAGTTATATGTTTAGCGAGAGTAGAAAATCTACTCGTTATCGCACAGTTGTGGAGAGATAATTTGAGCGAGCTATATCTGTACGGTAAGAAAAACTCTTGTATAGGTGGATTCAGAGCCGTAGCTAGGACTTGCTTATGGCCATACGTTAAAAGTGCGCCTTACTGAAAACATTCTTAATTTAAAACGCAGTTATAAAATAATAGCAAAACTTTAACTATGAAAATTAATACTAATAAAATTTTTAATGACAGTTATCTCTTATAAATAGTGCAAGTATATGGACGTTAGTAATGCAATTGCTTTATTACTACTCTGAGTATACATTAGGAGAACATAAACTATTTACAAATGACACTAACGTGAATTCTCGTCCCTTGAATTTTCTACAGATTTGTCAATAACATCGACAAAATCTGTTTTTATGCACCTGTTTTTTCTTTATTTATTTATTTCCTCTTTTATTCATTCTTTTTTTTTTTAGGCCATCCAAAAATCCTCCTTTTATACCTGTTATGTGCATATCTCACGCTCTGTCCACCAACCGTTTAAGTTGACGTTTCCCTCAGAACTTCATCTTCCATCAAGCAAGCCCCCCACCCCTACCCCACCCCGCACCTCCCATCCAGGAATGCAAAACACGTGCTCGCTCCGCGATCGTAATCCGTGGCTACATCAGCGTGGTTTGACAGTCAAAATAATAACAATAATAATAATAATTGGCATTTTTCCGTGACTTGTGACCGAAAGACTTACGATCAACTTCTGGCGAAATAACAGTTCATGTCGCAGTGAAAATGCAAAATTCAAATACACAGAGGGTGAGTCGAAAGTTTTGCAATATTGGATCACTTTATGTCTTAATATGTATCTTTACGACGAAAGCTGACTAGCATTCAAAGTATAGGCCATCGTGTTGCACCGTCCTTTGCGATCTGTCTGCCAGTTCTTCGAATCCGCGACGGTACCAGTTCTTGTCCTTCGAGGCGAAGAACTCCTTCACCCCAGCTGCCACCTCCTCTTGGTTGTTGAAGTGCATGCCGCCCGCGAAAGAAGTGGGCCATGGACCGGAACAAGTAGTTATCTGACGAGGCAAGGTCTGGACTATATGCTGGGTGATGCATCAGATCGATGTCCTCAAGTTCCTGAAGTTTTGTCCGGGTCGTTCGCGCGGTATGAGCCCGAGCGTTGTCCTGCTGTAAGAGAGCGCGCTTTGTGTTCATCAGTGCCGGATACTTCTTCTCCAAAACGACATGCATTTGCTCCAGCTGTTCAGAGTAGAGGTTGACATTGATGGTCCAGCCGTCTGGAACAAATTCGTGATGGATTATTACCTCGAAATTCCACCAGACGCAGAGCATCACCTTGTGCTCGAAGTGCCCATGTTTGGTAACAGGTTCACGAAGCTGACTCGAGCTCAACCACTGCAGTTGTGTGTTAGGATTACAGAAATAGACCCACTTTTCATCGCATGTAACAATTATCTTAGTGAAACGTACATCGCGCGGGTTTTCTAGGAGTTTCGTACACACTTCCGCTCGGCGGTTTGCTTCAGCTGGCGTCAGTTCGTGAGGGACAATGCAACAGCTCCTGTAGAGTTTGCCGAGGTCCTGAAGGTGACCAACTACGGTGGTCTGTGATATGCCCAGCTCGCCTGATAATCTTGAGTTGTGGTTGTCGGATTTGGCTCTACTTCCTGGCGCACGGCCTCCGAATCCACGGTTCGCGGCCTACCTGACCTTGGCTGATCGTCGAGGTTTCTGTCACCTGAGCAAAAATTTCTTGAACCATCTGGTTGCCGTGCTGTGGTCCACGGAACCTTCCCCTTTCGCATGACAAATGTTTCGTGTTGCTTGAGCAGCGTTATGGCCGAGTTCAAACTCGTAAAGTAAAAGTTCCTTAATTATCCAGTTGTGGCTGTTCATCTTTTAGGCGTTCCAACCATAGACAGAACGACGACATGCAATGCTGTTCACAGCAACGACTACTACTTTATATCCCTTTCGACTGACTGTTGAACTAGTTTAAACACGTGACATACCCCCGCAGCACATGCGTTTATGCAAATATTGCAAAACTTTCGACTCACTCTCTGTATACAGTATAAAAATAATGAGATGTTCAAATACGTAGAAAATTTGTACTCCTGCTGTTGTTTTAAACCTTACAGTCACTAATTGCTATTCATTTAACTCTCTTAAACTCCGTAAGGTTCCTTCGTTTAATTGGCGCCTATGGCAGGGGCTACATTGACCATACTCTAGTAACGGCCCTGGGCCGATTATATTGAATGGCTGAGTTACTACGACTTGTTGATGATGAATCTTTGAAGTAATAACTTGCTAAATTCCGATTAATAAACAACATGGGAACGCGTAAGTTATTTGATTCATTTCTTTTCCGTAACCATATTTTCCGGAAGTGATTTGATATACCTAATTAAGTTTTCAGCGGTTACGAAGGACTTAGACTTATCCGGGAAAGCAGCCTTTAAGTTAAAGGGACAATTTAAGCCTCCAGTGAAGCACTAAGTTGACGTTAGACTGATAAAACAATAGTTACAAACGAACTAATAACTAATATTTAACTATTACTTTACAAACTGAAAACAACACTATGAACTAACTCCATTGTGTACCTTAAAACGGTGTTATGAAATATGTGTTTTAGACTGACTCCAGAGATTTATTATGGAAGTTTAACAAAGATTCTTGATCTAAAATCAACTTTCCGATCAACAAAAATGACCCTGATTTAGATTTAAAATGCCAGCGTTTGTTGACTATTGCTCAGAAAGGGAAATGTTTTGTATAGATCCGATTAATTATGTCAAACGCTTCACGACGTGAAAAAAAAATCGCAATCGTACTTTAGGTGCAGGCTCTCTAATGAGTAGTTTTGAAAATTTCCGACTCATTCCCGATGAAGTTATTTTGCACAATATCGCATTGACTTTTTATTTCCATTATCTGAAGGCTGTTATGACTCCTGCAAAAGATTTCCAAGACCAATGTTTTTATTTTCCTTTCAGGCAAAAATTCATACATTTTACCATTAGGGGGAAAGCTACGCACTTATCCCTCTAATGGTAAGCGTGAGTATTTAAAAGTCGTAAAAGGAATTCATTATGTTGATCACACGGCTGTAGGTGCACGTTGCGAAAAAGGATTTTACCATTCCGACTTCTAGAGGCGGAGGCAAATAGATAATAAAAGAAAACACGACATGGAAATGGGAGCCTGTGCGGGTAATCTTAATACGAGTAACAGCTCGACGCAAAAGAATTTTTCGAATCCGCCTACAAAGAACTTTCTTGATTGGATTGTAGCAGGAGAGCTATGCAAAAAGAGAAATATGCGCTTATGTGACTTACAAGGAAGCGTTTGCCACAGGAAAAGCGGAAAGCACTTGAACCGTGTTCTAAAAAAAGAAAAGAAAAAAGAATCACATTTGAATTTCGGAAAAAAATATATCGTACTAATTGTACTTTAGGTGCAGGCTCTCTATTTACAAAGCTGCTGGCAGGAAACTGCGCATTAAAAAGGAAAACTGTGATTAAGGATGATGAAGACGGAAACTATCCGATACAAAGATAATTTTATTAGTTCGACATCGAGCACGCCGCCAGGGTGACCAAGTGGTCAGAGGAATAAGTTTCTGGCTAGTCATCTGAGCTGAGTTCTGGGTTCGAGTCCCAGTTGAGGCATTGGTGGTATGTTCGTCTTACGCCGCTGGCTCTTAGCTATCCCTGTAACCAGTAGCCTTAAATTAGGGACGGTCTTTTCCTGAGTGTTCACGGTCTGGTGTATTTAAATAACGTTATACCAGATGTATTTCAAAACGTTAAAGATTTTTGTAAAACTTTGATTTATGTCATTGTAAGTGACATCGTACCCCCGAAAGAGTTAAAAAGCTCTTGAAAGTTCAGTTCCTCGTTTTACTATTTTAGTACGCTATATGCGTTTCTTGAGTGTATATCTTGTATATTATTTCATATACTTCTTAGCGTTTTGGTATATTTATTTTTGATTTTTATTACTAATTGTTTATAATTTCTGTATTTTAATTTTCATACGAATAAACTATAATGATCTCTATATGTGTCATAACTATTTAACGTGAGAAAAAAAATCCATAAAATTATAATGGTGAAAAAAGTTTATAATGATATTTACTGTGAATTTGCGGTGTGAGAGAAGGAGAATAGAGACTTTTTTACATAAAGGAGAAAATAGAAACTTTTACAAAGAGGGAAAATAGAGACTTTTTACATAAAAGAGAAACGGTGTCTAAAATTTTCCTCTTCAATACAAAACATTTAAGGCCATTGGAATAAACTTTGATTTACGATATAGTGATTAACATCGTACCCCACACAAAAGAGTTAAAAAGCTCTTAAAAGTTCACTTCCTCTTTTTACTTTAAATAACATTTAAAATCGTTATATTTTAATCGAAAAACTTAAATAGGAATAAAAATCGCATGTAAGAAATGTTCACTGTCCTTTTCTTTCTGCCTAGTAACAAAAATTCCGTCAAAACAGAAAATTTCCGCGGTGTTCCATTCATTCTGAGGAAGAAATGAATGTGGACAAAGTGAGCCGTGGACGAAATAAACTGTGCCAAGTGACCGTGGACAAAATAAACACGGACAAAGTGATAAGGAACCGGCGTAAGTATGGGTTCACCGGTGCAATTTACCGGTGCAAGATTTTGTTTACATCAGGGCCTCCCTATTTTCCTGTCCTTCGGGTCCGGGATATCTTAATCAGGCCCTCCTTACAGAAAGGTCAAATGTTGCAAGTATACATTTTATTAGGCATGAAACTGCAGAAGCGTTGTGTCTTTGTTTTTGGTTGTGCTGTTAAACTACCCTAACTAAAATCTAATTTAGATCTTATATTTCATTTCCCAAGAATATTCGAATCCAGTCTATCATTTCCTTTGCACAAAGACGCGTGGATTTTGAAATGCATCTGCTAAATGATGCAATTTTACCCCAGTTTTATTATATGAAATTTCACACGTGTTCAATAAATATAAGAACCAAAATATTCAATAATAACGAATCCAATATTCATGGTAAGGAAGTTACTGGACTAAACCACAAACATGGAATCAAATTCTGAATCAAACAAAACAAAACAACAAGAATGAGTACACCGAATTTTCGGTTGTAATGAGCACGTCTTTTGAATACTTATCGACACGTATAAACTATTTCAAAGTTATTCATAGTCAAATACAAAAAAAAATCAGCCGCATTTCTACAATCAATAAAATATCTAGAAACAGTTACTTTCCCCCTCTAGCTGCTGAACAAAAAACAAACTGTGCTCAAAAAATTCTTTTAGCTGAAGAAACATATCAGAGACAAATCGATTTTCATGTCAAACATTTAAAAGAAAACACATATAAAGGAAAACCATGATCTAACTTTTCGCCCCCTAGCGGAAGAATTTTGAATAATGGAAAACTAGAAAATATGAGAAAGCAAAAGCTATATTAAGAAAAGGTAATTTTTTTGTTTGTTTGTTTGGGGTTTAACAACCACCATGAGAAACTCAAGTCACCCGTCCTTAATTTAGGGCCACTGACTGCAAGGAAGGGCAAGAGTCAGTACCGTAAGACAAACACAACATCCATGCCTCACCGCGATTCGAACCCCGACCCCATCTGGGACGAATGATCAGAAGCCATCGCTTAGACGACTGGTTCCCAAAGTGTGCGCCGCGGCTCCCTCACAGGGGTGCCGCGAAATATTACAAAATTTTTATAATTTTATTTCCATTTTCAATTCAATGTGATACGACGCGACATCTAGCGGACTTGGTGCAAACCAGTAACTCACTTAGAAATAACTGTTTGCAGAAGCTTCCACAAATGATTACTAGACGGCGCTCTACAATAATGTTACAAGCGTGAGCTTTCCCCCGCACGGCCGCTACTGGAAGTAACCTGAGCTTTCGCGCCAGCCTCCGTGCTTCTGATAAACATTCCTCCCTCGTTCTCCGAGCGTCTAGAAATGAGACTCTCAATCCAGATGTTTCGAGAAGGTCACCAGAATCTTTAAATAAGCTCATCAGTTGTCATTTGTGACTCATTTGGTGGCTAGCAGTCTGTTACTTGATGCTCTGTCGCTGAGTTTCGGCGTTTGTAAGATTTCGGCGTATCAAGTGAATATTATTGGGATTAAATGAACTGAAGATTTTGAAGTTTTTCTTCTCGTATGTATTTTTAAAACTGGATCGGTTTTTATTAAACAGTAAAAACATCCATTTACTTAGTTTGTTTATCACATCGGTCACTGTGATAAAAACTAAGTATCGCGCGAAAATCAATGTAGAGAAGGAAATGAGGGTGGCTGTGTCCAGTTTGATTCCAAGATTTGAGAAAATGTGCGGTGATCAACAGGCTCATCCATCCCACTAATTATAATTAGTTGAATTTTTTCAATTGCATTTTTTGTGATCTTCAATACGGGTTTTATTTATTTTTACCTAAGCGTACTTGTTAGAATTTGACATAGGGCGCCTTGGGAAAACTCGGATTCAGCAAGGGCTACGAGAATCGAACAAGTTTGGGAACCACTGGCTTAGACCACTGCGCCATCGGGGCGACCAGAGAATTTTTCAAATACGTCTCTTGGAAACGGAGATAGCGAGAAAAAGGTTTTGACATTTCTGCGTCGTAGCGGATAAACTGTACACTATTTGAAAATGATAATATTCCCCATCTTTACTGTGACGAACGGAGTAAAAAAGGAAACTTTTCAAAAGGATTTTTAGAAGCGGAGATACAGCATCAAACAGAAGTACACACTAACGCCACATAGCGAGAGAACTGTGGACTACAAAACCACACATGTAGAAGCAAAGTGTTCCACAAATTAAAAAGCATACGGCGTTTAAAGAATTTTTTTAATCAGACTTTTAAAAGCAGAGATATTAACAAAAAATGAAAAGACATTTGCGCCACTAGCGAGAGAATTGTGCACTACTTTGGGCAACAACTGTACACAAAATGTTTTGGCAGTTAGCAGTATATGATCGAAAGAGGATATTTTCAATCGGGTTTCTAGACGCGCAAGAATGTTACTGAAAAAACGGAAACGTGAACTTATTATGCACGCTTAGTAGCACACGTGTGGATTAAGAAAATTTTGAAATCATATGCAAAATAGCCTACATCCAAAGCCTCTTTCGTTCGATGCCGCGGCGTGTAGCGGCCGTTATTGCCAGCCATGGGGTCCACACGAACTATTGATGTCTGCGTGTTCCGCAAGTCGCACGGTCCTGTAAGCTCAATCGTTTCATCTTTGTATCTGTTGTTATGTGTCCAGTAAATCTGGCTTTGCTATCTCGTGTCCTTCTTGGTGTTGCCTTTTGGGTGGCCAGCAGTGTATATATACACAAGATGTATTGGCACGACCAACCTTAAAAAAACATCATAATACCTTCAAGTTGGAACTGAAGAACAGATTCTCTGCTCTAGAAGGTCTAACGTCGGAAGAAGTGGGCATCTGTGAAGTTAACAGAAAACTAACCAAGGCTCTTATGGAAACAGCAACAAAAATAGCTGATACTAAGAACAAGTTGCATACGAACAAATTATCAGGAAAAAGCAAAATTCCAATGCAAAAAAGAAGAGAGACGAGGACAACTAAAGGAGATGTGACTTCCAAAGTGGAATATATAGAGCTATGCAGGACGGTACGAAAAAGTATCACTGAAGATGTTAGGAAATTCAACTGTGAACTAACTAGTGAGGAAAGCAACTGAAAACAACCAAAGCCTGAAGAGAGCAAAGGGACATCTGAGTAAGGGAAGAATACAGATTATGGCTCTGAGAAAAAAAGATGGTTCTGTAACAAGAAATAGAGGTGAAATGAAATGTTGACAAGAGTGAAAGATTTCTACTCAAAACTATATAAAAGAGATGATACATGTACTCCAGACATTACAATAGATACCAGAGTTCTTCCAGTCCTCCCAGCAGAAGTTGCAGATCCAATCAAGAACATGAAACGAGGAAAAGCTCCGGGAGAAGATGGAATTACCGTAGACATGTAGACATCACACCAGAAGCAAATGAAGAAATTTGAAACAGTACTCGCCCAAATTTTCACTCCATACCTTAATGTAGGGAAGATTCCTGAGGATTGGAACAATGCTACAATGATCCTGCTACATAAAAAATGTGACATTGATGATTTCAGGAACTACAGACATATCAGCCTCCTATCAGTGGTTTATAAAATCTGTGAATTCATAAAAAACCGATGTCATTCTGAAAAAGTAGAACAAAACGTTGCACTAGACCTTTAGATACACGAAAAACACAAAATTATAACTGGGAGGGCACTATAAACTGAACTTTAGACTCGAAAATATCGGAGCTGATGACGAGCACGGGAGGAGTTCAACAATATATTTTATTCATAAAATGATGATACAAGCGCATCTCGTGCGATGGAACCAAAAAAGAAGATTAATGAGTGACAATATCTACAGATGAAAACATGTGGAAAGATAAAACACGGATGCAGAAGTAATAACTGAAATTGACATATGTACAATAAAGGCTCGGAAATAATCCGGAAAAATTACATTCAATGACACACTATAAAGTCCAATCTGGAAGGAAAGGAAAGTCCAGAAACGCTGTAGATACATAGAACTAGTACAGGAGCAAGTATTAAGTCAAAAAAGGTCTTACTAATCAGCAGGGGAGTGACGTAGAAATGAAGCAGACAATTGAGCGGTTTCCTCCATTCCACAGAGCCGAAGATGACAAGGAAGGAGCGTACTGTCAGTCTTACAAAGAGCCTCAAGATCAGCTCTGATACACGTTAGTCGACGATGAACATCATCTGGAGGGAAAGTGGAGTGCGAAATGTAAGTGGTCATGTCAAACGATGGATCCCGGAAGAGCGAAAATAGACGAAACAGTTGTCTATGGGTAAAGGGGCGAGTGTGCACTTCGTTATCTTGACAAAACTGTTCGAATTGCGCTTGAAGCGTGGCTTCTGCAAGTTCTTCTGGATTATTCGTTAGGCAACACTCTCTAGGGGACGCTGAAGGAGAACAAATGCTAGAAGATGAGCGAGAACGATACACTCGTGAACGTCCACGTTTAGCTGGAGCGCTAGGAGCTTTGAAGACGGCGCGTTTTGTGGAACGGCCACTGAAATCAACAAGAGTATCACCAGTAATGGTGAGGTCATCCACACCAGTGGGATCTGTAGTAGGAATAATAGGAAGATGAAGCAGTTCGGGAGCGTCTTGAGCAGTTGTTAAAGCACCGCGAGCGCCGCGGTAATCATCGAGTTCAGTTGCCGAAGAAGCAGTGGTAATCATGGCTACCTCCTCAGAGGGAGCCTCAACAGGAGAAGTAGAAAGCACCACCTGAGCAGAAACGTCCTGCTCAGAAATCGAGCAAGTAGATGTAAACGGTTAAGGTGAAGTTGAAGAACCAAGAAGAGGAGGAAAGTGAGCTTCAGTAAAATCAGGAGCACGCAATTCAAGCTCTTCACGAGAACCAGACGGGGGTGTATCAACAGGCACTGACGTAGATAACAATCCAGAAGAAGGTCCAGAAGAAGAGGAAGGTCCAGGACACTCTTTATAAAAATGCCCCACGCCTTTACACTTGCTGCAGTGGAACTCAGTTAAGAGATCGATGTGTCTCCGTTGACCGTGACAATGGACAGTAAGTTGCGTAGGTAAAGTTGCAATATCATCCTGAGAAGAAGAAATGACAGGCACCATGCGACGAGCACCATAAATATGGCGATCCTCAAAGTCGTTGGGCGCTGCCGAGCAGGTTACGACATCCCCGGCAACGCGACCAAGAGATGAGATAACTGAAAGGAGCATGACATTTGTGACTTCAGGTGGCACCGAGTAAAACGACACGTTAACCGGGCGCTGTATCACAGGTTTGGGCATCAGGAGGTTATTATTAATAGTAATACCTTTCTGCAAAAGAGAAGTCGCATGGGCAGGTTGAGAAAGGTAAACAACAATAGCCCGAGCCCGACGATATAGATGAGTAATAGCAGACGGAGATAAAAGCTTCTTAACTGCCGTAGCATAAATTTTCAGCTTGGTATCGGGAAGAGCTTTAAAAAAGACCTAAGGCCATATGCGAGGAGTACGTTTGAGCTTGAACAGATGACGCCGGAATATTAAGGAGAATGGAGTTGCCGGTGAGACGAACATGAGGTTTCAAAGCATTGACTTGCTGTAACACAATCGAGGATTGGCGATCAGATGCAGAGGTCGCTGCAGCAGAATAAGACGATGGAAAACAAGCTGCTGTGGAAGGTGGAGGAGTGACGTCATCTTGAATATCCATTGCATCAGCAGAAATCACAGTAGAAGCTGTATCAGAATAGCCGTCTGACTGGGCAGCAGTAGGAGAAGAGGTGCCGAATGACGCACCGGAAGAGGGCAGTTGAACAGCACCATGAGGAGAAATCAGCGTAGCGGCGCCAGCAGCAGCGTCGCCGGTTACAGCAAGAGTGGAAGTAGGGCTACCGAACATGACATCTCCACTGGAAGCCGTCATTACTAATGGCGGCGCCCAGCAGTTCTTCTGGCCAGCTCGACCAGAAGGTAAATAAAACTTGGAATGAAGAAAATATCGTACTTACGAATCGGAAAGTAGAACAAAACGATGCACTAGACTTTTAGATACACGAAAAACACAAAATTAGAACTGGGAGGGTACTATAAACGGAACTTTATACTCGAAAATATCTGAGCTGATGCAGAGCATGGGAGGACCTGCTGTTGACAATATGGTACCAGATACTCCAGGACACTTATCGCCACCTCATCGAATCGATGCCTCGCCGAACGTCCGCTGTTTTGCGCGCTAATGGGGGTCTTACAGCTTATTAGGTAGGTGGTCATAATGTAATGGCTCATCGATTTATATACCTTCCAATGGGTGGATTTGTCTATTATCGTAATGGGGAGCTGCGCCACTTTAACTGAACCATCCCATGATTTCTGTCCTCTCAGTGTACTTTTTGCTATACTTTAACAATTAGCGCAAGTTTTCGGGCCTTGATTTCGAGGTACGGTTCCAAAGAAAATGAGACGAATTAATATTTTGACTAACAAATCTGTGTATCCGTAATTTATGAAACGTACTTGGTGTTAAGTAAGACAACCGGAAATGAGGACTCTTTCTCCCCTTAAAGAAATGACAAGAACCCAACTGCGCTGTTGACCTCCAAATGTGCCTATGACTCATGATCTAGCTTCAAGAAGAGCGCTTAGCTGAGAAAATACTTCTGAAGTGTATCTTTTGCTCAACACCGACGATTTTTGACATCCGCAATGAAATCCGAAGTGTTTTTCTTGTTTTCCGGCGTAATGGTGCTTCTGACTCACTGCAGATAATATTAATTCAGTGAACTTTAAATTGTATGAGATTATATAACACATCTTGAATTGTTTACCTTTGGTTTAATAAAATATCCTGAAATACGATGCGTAGAGCAAAGGTTCATGTAGCCTCCTGATAGACGAGCTACCCCTAAGGAGAGGTACTTCGATCGCATGCCGGAATCGAGCTCAGCTCTCAACAGCTTCAAAATCCTCAAATAGCAAAACACTCCACTCATTCTCGAACTCGATTCTCATGGGATTACGAATTGCATTCGTTCCGCATGAGCTTACAGATGACGTCATGGCACACTTCAAATACATCTCATTGGCGACGGCAGTTGACATGGCACGACATTATTATCAGGGTCGGGTTGGCCCTCAGGGATACGGGACATTTCCTTGTGGGCCGTTCGAAAAATGGCCCATTTTCTGTTATTCTTTTCGTCTGGATTTTTTGGGACGAATGAAGTATTATTTTGGTACTTATAAATAATAATCGCTGATTTCATTTGAGCTTTGTTTCTGTCTTAAATGTTATTTCCTTTTAAAAAAACAGTTTGTTTCTGTCTATAGATTACACGTTTTCTGAAATGATATAGCGAAGTTCTCTGTACTTAAGAGGAAATATGCCGCCGAACCAAGCACGCTGTTATAAATTAATTAAGCTAAAGCTAACTTCACTTAGACGTAAGTTGCTGGAACAAGTTATTAAAATCATGCAATGCATTGTTTATGATACGCTTTCCAACATACTAGAAATAATTACTCAAGTTATTACTCAAGTTATGAGGAAAATGGCTGTGGAATAAATCTCACTCCTGTGCCCTGACCTTTGATTCCATTTCGATGATATTCAACAGAACTGGTTCAGTATACCTCCGAAATAACATGATAAAGTTTTGTCGCAATCGAAGCAATTTTACGCAAGTTATGATGCATAAGGGCTATGGAATAGATCCCACATCTGCGTCCCAACCTTTGACTCCATTTCGCCCATCTTCAATAGGATTCGTCCCCAGGCAGATCCCTACAACATACTAACATTTCATCCAAATCGAAACATTTTTACCTACGTTATGACACATAATGGCGATGGAAGTGATTCCGCTCCTATGTCCTGACCTTTGACGCCCTATTCGCTCATTTTCAATAGGCTTTGTACCCAGGTGGTCCCCTACCACATACTAAAATATAATCGAAATCGAACCTTTTTTACGTTAGTTATGACGCATAAGAGCAGTGGAATAAATCCCGCTGCTATGTCCTGAATTTTGACCCCATTTCGTTCACTTTCAATAGGGTTTCTTCCCAGGTGCTCCCCTACCACATACTAAAATTTCATCGAAATCGAACGATTCTTACGCGAGTTATCGTGCGGACGATCATACGCACACAACGCGAAACGTAATGAGGCAGATGGGAATCGCAACCATCTGCTCGCAAGAGTGTGACGTCATAAAAATTTAATAGGATCCACACACAACACGTGACGTAATGAGACAGATGGCGTGACCGCGCGCCTACATCTAATGGGACGACGCCATGACACTACACTAAAAACGTGGTAATTCGGGGTGGTTATTTAACCAACTAAACGAATTTTCCTAAAGTCGAGATCAAGCTAAATCGATTTCTAGTACCATCAAACGGTAGGTTAACGATTTTCATCAAAATCCTTAGAGCCGTTTTCAAAATAAAATTTACATACATACAAGAATTGCTCCTTTAAGGTGAACGTCAAGTAATTTTGCTTCCTGTACTTCGAATGGAAAAATTTCTGTACACATTTTCTTCCCAATTAATGCGTTCCCAATTAAGAAAATTTGAACATCGATTAAAATATCTTCATTTTATAACTTGGAATACTTAATATGTTCTAAAACATAACCATAATTATGCAATCCAACATTTGTTTGTCTACTGACGTCATCAAAGTACAGATCGCGCCATCCTTTTTCTGGTTTCAACACCACCAAAGGAAAAGTTATTGATTTTTAATATAGTTATGGTGATGTTTTAGAAAATATTAAGTATTCCAAGTTATAATACGAAGTCATTTTAATCGATTTTCAAATTTTCATCCTTGGGAACACATTAATTGTGAAGGAAATGTGTACAAAAGTTTTTCCATTGGAAGTATAGGAAGCAAAATTGCTTGACGTCCACCTTAATACAAGTAATATGGGATAAGGGCGATGGAATGGATCGCAATCCTGTGTCCAGACCTTTGACCCCCATTTCGTCCATTTTAATAGGGTTCGTCCCCAGGTGGTCACCTACCACATAGTAAAATTTCATTGAAATCGAACCATATCTACGCAAGTTATGACGCACAAGGGCACTGGAATGGATCCCGCTCCTACGTCCTGACCTTTGACCCCATTGCACCCATTTTGAACAGGGTTCGTTCCCAGGCGGCCCCTTACCACATAGTAAAATTTCATTGAAATCGAACCATATTTACGCAAGTTATGACGCATAAGGGCACTGGAATGGATCCCGCTCTTACGTCGTGACCTTTTGCCCCATTTGTCCCATTTTCAACATGGTTCGTCCCCAGGTGGTCCCCTACCACATACTAAAATTTTATCGAAATCGAACCATTTTTCCGTCTGTCCGTACGATAACGTGCAGACAGACGGACGGACAAACTGGAGCATTTACGCTTCTTCAACCTACGGTTGGAAAGCGTAAATAAATAGTAAAAGTATACTAGTAATCCGATTTATTGGTATATAAAAAAGCGTTTCCTAGCTTTCGCACGTCAGCCAGATGGCTTTTTCGAGGAAGTCATATAGAAACTGTTACTTCTGTTAGACAGAAAATTCTAAGCAGTTTCTGTCTAACTTCCTTGGAAAAGCTATCTGGTTGATGTGCGAAAGCTTGGAAACGCTTATTTATACACTATATTGACAAAAGTCAACGGACACCCCAACAAAAGCAAATGAACGGATCCCCTGCGTTGTTAAGATCCGCGGCTCGGTATAAAAACAAGCCTGCAGCTGACCACGATCATATCGCACTGCGAGGTTGTGAGAAAATGTCGAGGCGGTAGATAACTGACTTTGAGAAAGGAAATATTGTTGGGTATTATATTAGTAGGTTGTCCATAAGAGAAACCGAGAGGCATTTAAACATACCAAAGTCAACTGTTTTGGATGCACTGTATAAGTGGAAGGCACATGGCGTGCCTGAAGCAGCGAAACGTACTGGCAGACCAAAGAAAATCAGTGATAGAGGACGTCGAAGCCTCAGGAGAGTTGTTACAGCTAATCGACGGAGTACTGCACAAGACCTCAGTGCACAGCTGAGTAAAAATGCTGGAACCTTGGTGTGTACACGTACCATTCGTGGAGAACTTCATTCCTTGGGTTACTGTGGTCGTGCGGCTGCTCATAAGCTCTTCATCTCCACTCGGAATGCTACTCGTCGTTTAGCATGGTGTAAAGAACATTTATCGTGGACCGTAGATAAATGGAAACGGGTCCTATGGACTGATGAATCCAGATACACGATCCATCAGTCTGATGGCAGTGTGTGGGTATAGTGGCAGCCGGGGAAATGCTATTTACCTCAGTGTATTGTTCCTCCGGTCCAGTTTGTACCTTGCAGTATACTCGTGTGTTTTTTTTTCGTGGTATGGTCCCAGCCCATTGGTTATCCTAGACAAGCCTGTTAACCAGCACGTCTATCTCGATATTCTGAACAATTATGTCCTACCAACTCTGTGGTACCAGCAGGATAATGCACCGAGCCATAAAGCAAAGACTGTTACGGCGTGGTTTGACGATAATTCCGTATCGTGTGTGGACTGGCCAGCACAGAGCCCTGATCTAAATCCCATAGAGCTACTATGGGATGAATTAAAGCGCCGCATGAGAAGTTTGAAACCAAGGCCTACTACTAAGCAACAGTTAGCGGCAGCGCTATGAATTGAAGCGCATACCTATCGCTGTGTTCCAAAACCTTGTCGAAAGCATGTCTCGAAGGGTCAGTGCATGCATTAAAGCCAAAGGTAGACCGACAGCGTACTAATGTATATCAATAAATGCTATGTTGTGTTTCTCTACTAGGTGTCCGGTGGCTTTTGTCAATATAGTTTATATTCCTATGCCAATAAATCGGATTACTAGTATAGTTTTACTGTTTATTACGTAATTGGTGTGCAGTTCCTGGTTTTTAATTTAAGTCATGGGAATTAGATACCAGAGTCATCGGGATGACTCAGTCTCTCTTTGTAATGTTAAAGACACACTGGTACGCATTGAATTGGTCCATCAACCCCTCCACCCTTATCCGCAAACCAACACAGATCACAAAGCGATTCTCTCGCAAAAGTATTCCGAAATCTGTGTCCTGTGTTCTTTAAAAGAAACAATTGTTTAGCAGTATTGGTTCATGGATCAATACGATTGGTAGATTATTCAAGGGTGAGATTTCCACACCATTGCGCAGCAGGAGACCAGTTACTAAAAAAATATAGAAATTAATTGCGTAGGAAAATTGCTATGAGGTATGTGCACATATAAACTTTCAGAATGATTTAAATGAAAATGGGTTCTTCAAGAGACTCGTAATTTTCTTTGCTTTTTTTTTCTTTTCGTCAAAACTAAATTTTTCATAGGAAAACAATTACCTGGTGCCATGTCCTGTTTCGAGCGTTGTTTGATTCCACATTCGATCATGAGAGGATTTTTAACATGCTTTCACCGTTAAATTATTGTTAGCATTTGTTCACTGCTGAATTTGTTTTTACAATGCGTGTTTCAGCAGTTCTCTTTCTTCCAGAATCAAACTTTTTTTATTTTGTCATGAAGGGATTTATCAGGTATGCGTGTGTTTTGAAAGTAGATCGTGAGACTAAAATTCGAAGCCTGCTTTGTTCTTCCCAATCCGTCCCTGATTATTATCATGCATACATAAACCAAAGAGCCAAAACATTATGACTACCTGCCTGCACCGATAAGCCATTATTACATTATGATCACTTACCTAATAAGCTGTAGAACCCCCTTTAGCTCGCAAAACAGCGGCCACTTGGCGGGGCATCGATTTGATGAGGTGGCGATAGGTATCCTGTGGTATCTGGTACCATCATGTCAACAGCAGGTCTTCCAGTTCCCGTACATTTTGGTTGGGTGGGGATTTAGCGCGAACCCGCTTTTGCAAGTCAAACCACAAATGTTCGATTGGGTTCATGTCAGATGAATTTAAAATCCAGGGCATTAACAGAAAATCACCATCATGTTTCTCGAACAACTCCTTGACGATTCTGGCAGTGTGGCATGGAACATTATCCTCTTGGTGATGGCCATCACTAACAAGGAACACAGTTGCCATGAATGGGTGAACTTGGTCCGCAACGATGTTCAGATACCTGACAGTTGTCAGGGGATTGTGCTATTGGGATAATGGGGCCTAGTGTCCCAAGAAAACATCGCGCAGAGTACAACACCCTCACCGCCGGCTCAACAGTGCATCCAGGTTCCATAGTATTTTTTGGGAATCTGCATATTCGCGCTCGCCCGTGTACGTGATGCACCAGAAATCTTGATTGGTCAGACCAGGCAACTTTCTCCCAATCATCCACGGTCCAATCTCGATGATCTTGGTCCCATTTCATGTATTGTTGGCGATGACGTGCAGTGAGCATGGGAACCCTACTGGGTCTTCGGCTACGCAATCCCACGCGCAGGAGGCTGCGATGAACTGTGTGCTGTGACACATTACCCTGATGACCACTGTTGTAGCTGCTGGTGATTTGTCACACTGTGTCTCTACGGTCGTGTAAATAGTGCTTGACCAGTCTCCTCTCCCCTCTGACATTAATGAGCTGTGGACGACACCTGCACACCACTTTTGGTACGTACTCACTACAGCGGCACGTGAACCGCCGACAAACCGGGCTGTTTCCAAGATCGTGGTTCTGAAGTGCCGTGTCATCACAATTTGCCCTTCATTTAACTCCGATAAATTCGCAGCTTTCCCATTCTGACCCCAAACACTCTACTAACCGAAAGCCTGTCCTCGGGTTGTATATATACTGCCCTGTGAACTTCATCTGAGCCACCGTTCGGTCTCCAGGAGGGCTCATTTCTCTAGGCTGGTGGTGGTCATAATTGAATGGCTCTTCGGTGTAATATGATGTTGATCCTCCACGTGCACCAAAACAGATCTTACCCGGTGAGGCATAGGCATTACAAGATATCTAATGGTATTTTGTGGTATGAGGTACCAACACGTTGCCAGCAGATCCTTTAACTCTTGTAAGTTACCAACACGTTACCAGCAGATCCTTTAACTCTCTTAAGTTACCAACACGTTACCAGTAGATCCTTTAACTCTTGTAAGTTACCAACACGTTACCAGCAGATCCTTTAACTCTTGTAAGTTACCAACTCATTACCAGCAGATCCTTTAACTCTTGTAAGTTACCAACTCGTTACCAGCAGATCCTTTAACTCTTGTAAGTTACCAACTCGTTACCAGCAGATCCTTTAACTCTTCTAAGTTACCAACTCGTTACCAGAAGATCCTTTAAGCTATCAACACGTTACCAGCAGATCCTTTAACTCTTGTAAGTTACCAACACGTTACCAGCAGAACCTTTAACTCTTCTAAGTTACCAGCAGAACCTTTAACTCTTCTAAGTTACCAGCAGATCCTTTAACTCTTGTAAGTTGCGTGGTTGAGCCGTATTTGCTGTTCCGACACAAACCACAGATGATGGATTAGATTAATGCCTGGAAAGTCTAGAGGCCAGGGCAAGAACTGGAAGTCCTCCTCATGTCCCTCGAACCATTCTGGAAAAATCAAGGTAGTGTGCATTATCGTTCTGAAAGAAGGCTTTACTAGAGGGAAATACCGTTGACATGAAATGATTTACCTGATGTGCAGTGACGTTTAGGTAGGTGGTAGAGTTTACAGTTTCCAGTGAATGAAAGACCAAACCTAGGGTTTCCCAACAGAACATTGACCAAAGCATCAAACTCCCTCCTTCGACTTGTTTTCATCCCAAAGTACATCTTGATGCCAACATTTGCACAGGTTAACGACGCACACGTACCAAGCCGTCCACATGGTGCAACAGGAAAGAAGATTCATCGGACTAGACGACCTGATTCCAATCATTCAAAGTCCAGTTTCGATGTTCGCGTGCTTGTCGTAGGCGATTTGGACTTTGAATCGAGGTTAACATGGGCACGCGGAATGGTGTGCAGCTATTCAGAGCCCTTTTTAAGCAGGGCTCTATGTACTGTGTGTTGCGGCACATTACTCCTTTCATCAAATTACCAGCGAGTTGCATCACAGCATTCCTCTCGTTGCTCGTACCATACGGGATAACTTTCGCTCACCTTTAGATCGATGAACTGTGGTCAGCTCACACCGTACCTGGCGGTTCCTCGGAAGGCACTAACTACGGCTGACCCCGTGAGTACCCCACAAGCTTTGCCGTCTCGAAAATGCTCTGACCCAATCGTCTGGCCATTACAATTTGGCCTGCGTCAAACTCGCTCAAGTCCGCTGCCACTCCCATTTTAAGAACAGCACTGATTAACAGAGCTCACAGTATTAGGTGTCATTTATAACGTTTCATGAACTTCATATGCGCAGTTGTTTACCTGCAGTCGCTTCGATTTGCACAAAGGCGCGCTGGTCAATTTTGTCCCCATCTTTCTCTCTCTCTCTCTCTCTCTCTCTCTCTCTCTTTCTGTCTTCGGTATACATATATAAAAACCTTACATAACCTTTCAAAGGCATCGAAAATGATAGCCATCACTCGTTTAATTTCCAAGAATGGGAGTTCAAAACTTTGGGATTTATTCTTCCTAGATAACATTTCTTCTTTAGTTTATCTTTTTCAAGAAAAACGTGCCCAGCTACGATTCAGGTGTGTTAAATAAGCATCAGACGTATTAAATACAAAATTTACGAAATTACGTAATAAATAGCCATAGTAAATCGGAAATGACTTAATAAGTAGCCATATTAAATAGGAAATTACTTCTCAACGAATTTTTGAGAACCCACTTGTGGGAGCTGGTATAATACAATGGTGGGCAAAAGTATTTCATCATCTGTAAAAACAATGAAGTTTTATTAATACAGACATTTGACATTTACCAGGGACATCAAACATAGGTCATCGCTCTTTCCACGTTTATAAGTGATTCATGGAGAAATTCTCATTGGCCGACACCGAGAATCGAACCCAAGTTCTTCCAGTTACGCGCCGGATATGCTTCCACTGCACCACAGCTGCCTCCAATTCCTCCAGACTCACACACACTAACTGCCAAGCCAATTTGGCAGGTTGCTTCTTGGAGCCCCGCACAATGCTGCAAATTCACCAAAGATGGTAAGCAGCAACTGAACAAATAATTAGAAGAGGCTTGGCAGTTAGTGTGTGTGAGTCTGGGAGGAAATCCGAGGCCGCTGTGGTACAGTGGAAGCATATCCGGCGCGTAACTGGAAGACCCTGGGTTCGATTCCCGGTGGTGGCCAATGAGAATTTTTCCGAAACTCACTTACAAACGTGGAAAGAACGATGACATATGTTTGATTTTTTGTGTTTTAATCTTTCTTTAACTAACTAATTTTTATAATTGTGTCATTGTTTATATGCCATTAAATGCGAAATTCAATGGAGATTTCAAAACTGTCTTAGTTTTTCTTGTAGCTACTTCTGTTCTTAAGATATGAGATAAAACATGGGGTTGAAATTCACTTAGCTGCGTATCAGTTATTACAGCCAACCATAGCTTATTTTACCTGATTGGCTGCTTGCTAATGTCATATTAATCCTACTCCAGCCTTTATAAAGTTTGTCGCAGAGCATTGTAGTGGTCGCTCCTTGTTGTTATTAGGGTATAATTTGTGTACATTCTCAATAATGGTTAAAACTGCGGAATTGTCCACAGCGGACAGAGTAAAATTAGTTGTTCTGCATGAAGAGGGATATTTCTTCGAGGCAATTCTCTGAAAGAGTGGGCTGTAATCAATCTACAGTTATCAAACTACTGAAGAAAGTAAAAGACACTGGTGATATTAAAAATATGCGTCGCAGTGGGAGGTCCAGATCCACTATAATAAGGCAGGACAGAGTGCTCAGAAACCTGAGCTTGACAGACAGGAGGCTCAATTAAACCTGAATTACTTCAAATATGGTCTGAAGTGACTGATGTTACTGTTAGAACATCTGGTGTTAGGAGGAGGCTACCTCACTGTGACTTACGTGTCTGCAAAGGCAGGCGTAAACCGCTGTTAACTGAAAATCAAAGACTGCGTAGACTTCAGTGAGCAAAACAGAATGTCTCATGGACAACCAAGCAATTGGAAAATGTTCTCTTCAGTGAATAATCAGAATTTTGCCTTAATGGGAGTCAGAGTAGTGCCTATGTAAGGAGATTCAAACAGGAAAAATTCCATCTAAGTTGCTTAGTTACTATGTTAAGCATCCGGTGAAGGTCATAGTTCAAAGCTGCATGTGTGCACATGGAGTTGGAAACCTCCGTATTGTCGATGGTACGATGAATGGCCAGAAATGCATCTGGATATTAGAAAACAAGATCATCTAGAAGACTTCATGACGGTAATTTTATTTTTCAAGATGACAATGCTTCCTGTCATCGTGGTTTCAGGAAAAAAATGTTCAGCATCTTGATTGGCCACCACAGTCACCGGACTTAAACCCGATTGAAAATTTCAGGTTCAAATTGTCACATGAACTATCAAAAAAAAATGAAGCCTACAACCAAAATTCAACTAATTGAAGATGTAATTCAAATTTTGAATCGTATTGTTCAACCCAATCTTTTGTAAAACCTTGTTCACCAAGGTGCAAAGCTGTGATTAAAAGTAAATAAAAGCTGAACAACAAAATATTAGGTACATTTTATAATTTTGCTCCATTATATTTCTGTATTTAAATGAATTACAAAAACGATTTGTTGCTGTAGACCTAAATATTGAATAAATGATTCTATTCATAATGATTTCGATTTTGTCATGATTTTTTAATGCATCTTAAGAACAGAAGTAACTACAGGAAAAACTAGTGCATTTTTGAAATCTCCATTAAATTTCGCACAAATGGTGAAATAACTGTGAAAATTAATTAGTTAAAAAAGAGTTAAACTTAAAAATTCACGGTTTTTGCAGGTGGTGCAATACTTTTTGCACACCACTATATATTTAAGTTCCTATTTTTTTTTCTTCAAATGTGATACGTAAGTGATGACTGCGAATGTTATACTGAGATTTTGTACCACATTCCTTAGTTACCGCTCTCCCTGTTATTTCAATAATTGCATCGTTTGTGATCGTTTATTTTCATAAATATAACCTGAGGATATACTTAATGAAATGACCACACAGTGTATTTAAATTTCATCGATACACAAATCGCATTAACGTCTACGTTTGGATTATTTTCCTTCTTGAGTTACTCAAGTTTTCTTTTTGGTTCACAGCACGTGGTTTCTTTTCTCCCCTCACAATCGAGGATGTGTTTTCCACAAGCAGTTCACTGAAGACATTATATGGCACCGTTTTGCTTCTAACTGCGCAGTTAAAATTTATTATCCTTTAACACACTTAGAAGCGCTCCTTTCGTATATTCTTTTTTCTATTTTGTGTTCGTTTCTTTAGCTTTATCGATTTTCTTACTGAAGGTGCTTGAAAAAAAGCACAAAGAACAACATAAGGAATCGTTTCATGCCCAAGATTTTTCAAAGTGCCCCAAATGAAGTATCGTCAGATTGTCGACCCAGTGGAATAAATCTAACTCCAGGATATTAGTTTCCTGTTTTTCACGTCACTTGGCATATTTATGAAGACGTATTCATGTTACCATTCTGTTCGTCTCCTAGTTTGTGAACAGGATATCTTCAATTCTTGGAATTGGACTGTGAGTCTTCCCAAATGGAATTGTATTTTCTATTTACTTATTTATTTATTTTTGGTACGTTTGTCGGATACAGAAACTCCTACCTTAGCTTTTCCGCGCATTTTAACCGCACGCTCAGTCTCCTGTCAGCCGTTCTGGATACTTTTCACATATTTCTTTTGTATTGAATAGAATAAAGCATGATCAAGATTTTCCATATGCTTTGTCCATCTATATGTGTAGACACGATATATCTGCTCACGGAAACTTACTGTATATGGTTAATTCGTATTAAAACTGTACCACTTCACGCAATGCCAGACGACGACTACAGTGGTGCCTTGCTCGCCATTCTTCATGACAACAGAAGAATGGAAGAACGTCGTGTGCAGTGACGAATCATGCTATTCTTTCGTTCGGGTCGATGTATTTGGGCATGGGTTTCGCCCTGGGAATGCTGTCAGGCGGACTGCGTTGTCTCTACAGTCAAGTTTGAAGAGGGATATGTGACGGTGTGGGGCTGTTTCTGAATATTTTTTTATTGGGCGTTTAACGAACGACCACCGTGAGCAACTCAATGGGCTATAAGCAGTCGCTCGTCTCTAATTTAAGGCCACTGACTCCAGGGAAGGGAGAGAGCCAGTGCCGTAAGACAAACAAAACATGCATGCCTCACCGGGATTCGAACCCGGACCCCTTTCGGACGAATGATCAGATGCCATCGCTTAGACCACTGCACCGCCGGGGCGGCCTATTTCTGGTGTGAAATATTTGGTCATTTGGTTGTGGTGCTCTCCAGCCTAACGGATCCTAGGTAAGAAGACATTCGGAATAATGTCACAATTCATACGTTGTGACAGTGCCTTTTCACAGATCCAGAGATGGAAACGAGTCACGGGTCACGGGTCGACAATTTGCTGGGGATCAAACGGGTTGGGTCAAGATATTCCTGATCCGACTTCGAACCGGTTTTATTCACGTTTTATTTTTGAAAAAATAAAACGCAAACAATATTTCAAATAAAATATGCTTTCTGTGGAATTTTGTGCTCCATGCTGGTGCCAGCGGAGTAAAAAATGGTTTGTTATGCAAAAATATTGCCGTCTCTTTCTTAAAGTAAAGAAGATGTCCACTGACCGACAATAGCATATCGTAAAATGGTATATAGGAAGAAGTCAAAGCTGTCGAAGCTCGGCGACTTTTTTGGAGAAATCGAAGCACACACACTACACTTTAAACTTCTCTTTAAAAACGTAGGATCTAAAAACGTCATTTACTTACAATTTAAAATATGGTAGATAAAAGCTCTGGCGAGCACTTTCGTAAGCACTATGGTCGTATCATCAGGCCGCTGAGTGAAACCAAATTACACAACACCAAAAAGGAAGCATCCGATTGGCCTGAAATTCGAAGCATGCATCGCCCGCGAGAGGACATGCAAACGATTAGGATTGCAGGGCATATGCAAATCATGTGCGCCCGGCACCCCACCGAGAAGCACTATAAGAAGGGTGCACAGAAGGCGGGGTGCAAGTAGTGGAAGTGTGTTGTGCTGCCGGACCTGTGCGTGGGAAGCTTCCTGATGCCTCGTCGCACAATACGGCAGTCATTCCAGCACGTTTCGGAGTTCGACAGAGGACGAATATTGGCTTATCGCGACAGCGGTTTATCGTACCGAGACATCGGCGCCCGTGTGGGACGACATCCAGCCACAGTGAGGCGAGTATGGATTCGGTGGGTGCAGGAGGGACGGGCGGACCGACGTGAGCGATTGCTGCAGCCTCGGCACACCACCAAACTAGAGGACCGGCATGTTGTGGGGCGAGCATTGACGGCTCGCACCGCCACATCACGAACGTTAGCGCAGGAATTAGGGTGTGTTGCGCAACAACCTGTATCAGCACGTATCGTTCGACGTTGTCTGCAGGAGCGGGGACTTGTCGCACGGCGCCCGTTGCTCCGATTACCATTGACGTTACGCCACCGGCGAGTGCGGTGGCAGTCGGCCGTTGAACGCCGCACCTGGACTACGGAATGGCACGTCATTGTCTTCTCCAACGAATCCCGCTTCTGCCTGCAACACCACGATGGTGGGATCCGCGTGTAGCGGCACCGCGGCGAGAGACTATATGACGCCTGCATTATGCATCCTCATACCGGTCCGTCGCCTGGCGTTATTATTTAGAACGCAATTGTATATGACACCCGCACCCTTCTGGTACGCATCGCCGGTACACTCAACAGTCACCGCTACATCTCCGACGTTTTGGAGCCTGTAGTCCTCCCTTACCAGCAGGACCTGCCAGCGGCCACGTTTCAACAGGATAATGCGCGCCCGCACGTGGCATGCGTCGTGCAACAATTCTTCACGGCTCATCAGGTGTCACTGCTGCCGTGGCCCGCCTGTTCTCCCGATATGTCGCCCATCGAACACATCTGGTCGCTGATCGGCAACCGAGTGGCCCGGCAAGCACCACCCGCGGCTACGCCAGATGAACTGTGGCAACGTGTGGAAGCAGCCTGGACCGACATACCCCAAGCCCATATCCATAGCCTCTTTCGTTCGATGCCGTGGCGTGTAGCGGCTATTATTGCCAGCCATGGGAGCCACACGAACTATTGATGTCTGCGTGTTCCGCAAGTCGCACGGGCCTGTAAGCTCAATCATTTCATTTTTGTATCTGTTGTTATGTGTCCAGTAAATCTGGCTTTGCTATCTCGTGTCCTTCTTGGTGTTGCATTGTGGGTGGCTAGAACGGCACAAGGTTAAATAGTGGCATTTAGGAGCACAAGTAATACACATTATGTAAATGAACACCTAAATCATTGCCATTCACTACAAATTATTGTTAAAAGTTCGTTTATAATCATTCGGATTCTTCCTCCCGAGAGTACTGCAAAATCAGATTCCTCCAGTGTATACAGGCACATCTTCATTACAGCATTTTGGTCCAAGTTTTATAATATATATACTGTCCGTAAAAAGCATAGAAGATTTATTAGAAGCAGTAGGCAGTAAGTTCGCATTGTCCCAATCAGGTCTTAAGTCCATCTCAATAACAGTTTTTGACGATGTCGAAGCAGCAGATTGTTTACGGACGGCATATCTGTGTTCAGCACAGCGAGTACCCAGGCTTCGGTAGGTCGAGCCCACATAGCAAAGATTTGCAGATTGCCCATTGCTGTCCAATAGAGGGATGTTATGTACTCCAAAGCGCGAAGTAGTTGGAACTACGTCTCTATCATGCCTAATTAAAGAAAATAGGTTTTGGGTTTTAACTCCGAACCCAATGGAGTATTTTTGCATGTGTTTTTGAATAACGTGACTACAGATTTCTGGTAGTCCATACTCCCCCACATACTTAATTGTGGGTACATCTCTAGTCAGTGTTGTGAAAGCTTTTCGTTGATATTGTTGAACAAGTCTTTGAACATAACCAGCGGGGTATCCATGAACATCAGCAATTTCAGTAGTTTTTCTTTTTTCTAAATTTCAGCAATCAGAGGTTGATGAGTGAGTAAAAGCTCTATGTACTAGGAATCTAAGTTCCGAAAGTTTGTAGGAGGTTGGAGTGAATGAATTGAAAGGAATCATAACTTGGGTTGAGGTTGGTTTTCGATAAACCGAAAAGTCAAAATGTGAGTGCTCAGTAGTGTGGGAAACCATAAAGTCAAGATAAGGAAGTGACCCTGATTCCTCAATCTCAACAGCAAACTTTATACCGGGGATGATGGAGGATAAATTCGAAGCTAAATTAAATAATTCAGGGACAGGATGAGACCATACAAGAAAGTCGTCTTCAATGTACCTAAGACATAAAGATGGTTGAATGGAACAGGATTTTAGGTAATTATTTTCCAGATATTGGAGCAAGATTTCATCTAGAACGGAGGACAAAGGGGAACCTATCGGTGCCCCTTCATTCTGCTTAAAAATAGTATGTTGAAATCGGAAGAAATATCGTTCTCCAATAAGTTTCAAAGCTTGTAAGGTAGTATCAATTTCAGCAGCAGTATAAGAACTTTGAGAGTACAAGATCCTTTCAATAAGAGTGTAAACAACAGAGCGAGATATATTGGGTAATAGATTCACAACATCTAATGAAGCAAGAATAAACTGAGGTTTCGGGGACTGAAATGATTTCATTTTTGAAATGGCTTCGGACGTACTTCGAACAGCGTAAGTTGAATTAGCTGTAAGAGGTTTCAAAAAGACAGCTACGGATATTTTCGACTCCTGAGATCAGGAATCGAACTGGTTTACCGGGTTTATGGGTTTTGACTTTGATGCAATTGCGAAAGTGCTCAACAGGGCTTTTATCTACCATATTTTAAATTGTAAATAAATGACGTTTTTAGATCCTACGTTTTTTAAAAGAAATTTAAAGTGTGTATAACGAAGTGAATTTCTCCGTCATTCTTATCCGCGCCGGGGTTCGAACCCGGGTCCACTCATTCCGGAATAAGTTGCTCTACCAATTAAGCTACGCGGACATTTGTTCTGATTCCTATCTGCCTTTATGTCGTGTGCGTCCTGCTGGCAGGTACGTCACATCTCCTCGTACGTTACATCATCTCCCCCGTATTTTTTTTTTTTTTTTTTTTTTCAAAGTGCTGCTCATATTTTTCCTATCTCGCGGTGTGGAAATAACATCACACCAATGCGAGATTTTGAACAGCCGGGTCATCCGGATAGTTCGGGCGCCATTATAAAGAAGTAAATTTCTCCGTCATTTTTATCCGCGCCGGGGTTCGAACCCGGGTCCACTCATTCCGGAATAAGTTGCTCTACCAATTAAGCTACGCGGACATTGATTCTAATTGCTATCTGCCTTTATGTCGTGTGCGTCCTTCTGGCAGGTACGTCACATCTCCTGGTACGTTACATCATCTCCCCCTTATTTTTCTTTTCTTTCGAAGTGCTGCTCATATTTTTCCTATCTCGCGGTGTGGAAATAACATCACACCAATGCGAGATTTTGAACGGTCGGGTCATCCGGATAGTTCGGGCGCCATTATAACGAAGTAAATTTCTCCGTCATTTTCGGTCTACGCCGGGATTCGAACCCGAGTACGCTTATTCCGGAACAAGTTGCTCTACCAATTAAGCTACGCGGACATTGATTCTAATTGCTATCTGCCTTTATGTCGCGTGCGTCCTTCTGGCAGGTACGTCACATCTCCTGGTACGTTACATCATCTCCCCCTTATTTTTCTTTTCGAAGTGCTGCTCATATTTTTCCTATCTCGCGGTGTGGAAATAACATCACACCAATGCGAGATTTTTGAACGGTCGGGTCATCCGGATAGTTCGGGCGCCATTATAACGAAGTGAATTTCTCCGTCATTTTTATCAGCGCCAGGATTCGAACCCGGGTCCACTCATTCCGGAATAAGTTGCTCTACCAATTGAGCTACGCGGACATTTGTTCTGATTCCTATCTGCCTTTATGTCGTGTGCGTCCTGCTGGCAGGTACGTCACATCTCCTCGTACGTTACATGTGGTGTGTGTGCTTCGGCTGCTCAAAGAAAGTCACCGTGCTTCAACAGTTTTGACTTCTTCCTATATACAACTCAGCATGGAATGCCGTTAATTCTTCGCAAAATGGTACTTCCTTTGCGTTGGTTTTCAGTGCGATTGTCCAGAGCAAGATATAGGCAAACGCCTGTCGCCTGCTTCTCTGGTAATTCATTCTCTCACACCCCGCGTGTCACATTGTAAGACCTGAGAGTTACTTTTTACATCACATCTTTTGCATTGAGCATTCAGAGGTTTTCGTTTGACGTGCTAACATCCCGTTCCATTGCACGTCGTGTCGGAATTAATGCCTTATTTGTTACTATAGATGAATTTAATATTAATGAGATTGAAAAAGGCGTCGAGGCCAACAACTACGTTCTTGTTAAAAATAAAAAGGGAAGAGTGAGTTCTGGAAGTTTATTTCGTCTCATTATGAAAACAGAATATGTTTCACAGCAACACCAATTTTCACAAGAATATGATGAGTAGAAAGTTTTCAAAATGTTAATGTTGATTTCATGAGTGTTCCTTCCTTCTGAGGGGCAATGATAAAATTAATATCCTCATTTTGGAAACTTTCAACTCATCAGAAGTTGGTGGTTCTATGAAACATATTCTAAAGGTTGATATGCTATCAAGAAAACAGCAAAAACTGAAATTAAGCGTGACACGAGTTACTTAATTCAAAAGTTTGAGTGCAGCACCCTCAAAATTAACATTACTGCAGAGGGACCTTTTGCCTCTCGCAGATGTGTTGGAAAACATGTTTAAAATATTTAGGTAAAATAATTAGAATATGTGAAGAACGACAGTTTCAACACTTCTGTAAGTTTATGGCGGAAAGGTTTCTGAAAATTCAGAATATTCCCGTAGTACGGAAATTCCGTAAAATTCAGGTTTTTTCTGTCATTTCGCGGAAAAGGTTGTATCAGAAATATGCTTCAGTAATTCACGAAAGAAATAACAGAAAGTGGCTCGTAAATTTCAGAAACTGTTTTACAGTTTATAGTATCGTAATTATGAACTTGACTTTCGACAGTTGACTAAAAATTCTTCCGGTAAGTAGAAATTGAATAAATCCGTTGCAAGGATCATCTTTTTTTCTGCAAAACTATTGTGTCGTAGTATTGCATCGAAGCTTGTTTCACCAGCTGAGAAAATTCTTTTCTAAAAGTCGTTTCCTTTGGCGTCAGTTGATACCGTTTTTGTTCCCACTGTTTCTTAAGTCACCGTTTGATCGTCTGCCATATGAAAGCCACTTTGCGCTAAAATAATTGCCTCAAAGTCGGCTCCACACCAACTGTGGAATTACGTTTTGGAAGTGTTATGATTTAGACCGTCTGTGGACATACACTGAAGTAGCAACATACACTGGCGGAAAGTGAAAAAAGAACACCAAGAAGGAATTGGCGGACGATCATGAAATTTACATATGTTAATGGGGTCCAGTTTACGTAGGTGTGATGTTAATTTCGGGACCAACCGGTGAGCGCTTACGCCACAGCACGGCATAATATGCAAATTATCGTCGGTGGTATTTAAGGAATACGGCGAAGTGAATGTAATCAGTCGTCGGCGTACGGACACGTGCGAAGACCCTGAAGAAGCTGCAATGCCTGGACATGGAAGACGTGTACGATTTCAACAGTTATCAGACTTTGAGTGAGGTCGTCTAGTCAGACTCCGCGAGGCCGGGTGGTCGTATCGTCGTATTGCCGAGCGAATTGGACGGGAAGTATCGGTGGTGGTACGATGGTGGCCTAGATGGTCCGAGGAACATTCCCACACGAGAAGACGTAGAACCGGGAGTCACAGACGGACTGATGAGCAGACCGATCGACGCATAAGAAGAGCGGCGTTGTCAAGCAGAACATCCACTGCGACGCAAATCCGAGCTGCCGTTGCACCTGAGGTGACTGTGCGAACAATCCACAACCGTCTACTGGATGCGGGACTACGTGCACGTGTGCCTCTGGCATGTGTACCTCTGACTCCAGCCCACCGTTTACTGGATGCGGGACTACGTGCACGTGTGCCTCTGGCATGTGTACCTCTGACTCCAGCCCACCGTCAAGAACGGCTGCAGTGGTACCGCCAACGTCTGCACTGGAGAACGCCATGGCGATCTGTCGTGTTCAGCGATGAAAGCAGATTCGGCTTGGGAGCCTCCGATGGCCGTATGCGTGTTCGCAGACGCACAGGGGAGCGTCTCCACCCTTCTTGCATCCGCCAGCGACACACAGGGCCTACACCTGGTCTCCTGGTGTAGGGAGCGATCAGCTATCACTCCCGTACACAACTAGTGTTTGTACCGGGTACGTTAAACAGCACCTCCTACATCAACAACATCATTCAGCCCGTTGTTGTGCCATTTGTAAGGTCGGTCCATCGTGGTGTTTTCCAGCAAGATAACGCACGCCCACACACGGCACGTGCAACGCAACATGCACTTCAGGGTGTGAGACAACTTCCATGGCCTGCACGTTCACCGGATTTGTCCCCCATTGAGCACGTGTGGGATTTTATGGGACAACGACTTATCTGGTCTCCACGGCCAGCCACGACCATCCCCGATTTACGCGTCCAGGTTGAGGATGCTTGGAACTCAATACCCCAAATTACATCTAACATCTGTACGACAGACTCCATGACAGAATTGCACAGTGCGACGCAGTTCATGGCGGTTCAACCTCGTATTAACCATGTTACATGGAAATATTATTTCTTAGTTTGCCAGCAAATACAGCTGTATTTTGCCATAATGTTTTGATCACGTTATCCTCTGTATTCTGTTATTATGCTGTATAAATTTCGTTGGTATCAGACGTCTCCTTCTTGGTGTTCTTTTTTCACTTTCCGCCAGTGTATAAGGGTTGCCCAAATGAAACTGAGACTGTCGGGTTTTTTCCGTAAGTTTATACAGGTTGGAATATGTGAACATACAGGAAGTAAGAGTGATACATAGGCTAGATGCCCGTTACACATAGTCGCCTTGTCGGTTCAAGCAAGTGTCGCAGCGCGGCACGAGATCGTGGATACCCTGAGCGAAGAACGCCCGTGGTTGGCCGTGGAACCAGTCTTCAATAGCGTCCCGGACCTCAGCGTCGTTAGCGGACCAGCTGCCCTTGAGAGCTTTTTCAGTGGACCGAAGATGTGGTAGTCGCAAGGTGACAGGTCGGGGCTATAGGGGTGGATGGTCGAGGATCTCCCAGCGGAAACTCCGCAGCAAATCTTGGCACACTGTCGCCACATGCATGTGTGAGTTGTCGTGCAGCAGAATAACCCCATTCGACAACATACCGGGTCGCGTACGCTTGATCGCCGTTTTGAGGTTGTGCAAAGTATTGAAATATGTGGTTGCCTTGACCGTACTGCCTGCGTCCAACCAATCCAACACGAATGGGCCATTCTCATCGAAGAAAACCGTGAGCATCTCTTTTCCAGCTCTTAACGAGGACTGAGTTGTTGTTGTTTTTTTTTTTGGGGGGGCGTGGAGATTTGTGATGCCGCCATTCCATACTAATCCGTTTTGAGGCCGGATCGAAGTGGTGGCACCAAGTTTCGTCTGCAACCACAATCTTAGAAAGAAACTATCTCCCCCTTTGCGTGGTAACGATGCAGATGCTCCAGGCAAGCATCAATTCGCCGAGTCTTCTGCTCCTCCTGGAAATTCTAGGAGACCCATTGTGCACAAACCTTGCCGTATCCCAATCGGCGATGGAGAATAGTGTTAACAGTTCCCCTACTCACGGACAATGTTGCCGCAAGCTCGCTGGTGATGATTTGGCGATTCTTCTTCACAAGGTTGTCCACGAGAGCAATCGATTCCATGGTAGTGGCCACGTGTGCTTGCCCAAGTCTCGGCATGTCCTCCGTGCTCACACGCTTTTTACAAAATTCACTGCACCAGGGGATCACTGTACATCGTGACTGATACTCCTTCCCATACAACTCCTTCATACGACGATACATTTCGGCTCCACGAACAACTTCTCCGTCAAAAATTACATAACTGCCCGCTTGGCCTGTTTGGGTGAATCCATGTCACGACCCTACGTAGTCAACATGCCTCCGCAGGTGCAAACACCACACTGACGCGTCGAGACTATGTTTGTTTACTTCGTTGTGGTGCAAACACTCTAAGTTGGACGGAGCGTGTTAGAAGCGAAAGCACCACCTCTTATTAATAACAAGGAACAATACACCAACTGTACTTAAACAGCAAATACTATACTAGTGATCCGAAATTTCTTGGCGTAGAATAGAAACAAAAGTTTCCAAGCTTTCGCACATCAACCAGATGGCTTTCTCAAGGAAGGTAGACAGCTAACTGCAAACTGAATAATAGAACGGTTCAACAATTTGAACGTGGTGACTTGGCAATAAGATGCGAACGTAATCAGGTATTCAAAGACACGAGGCGTTATGCTGGTTTACCACGCGGAATCATGGAAGGAAACCCAAGAGGCAATCACTATTTGAAGAACTGGTTCCAAACTCGAGGCAACTCCAGTGAGACGTTATCATTGCACGACTCGCTGTTGGTTATGATCTCCAATGTTTCGCGAATGGCAGTAGATTTTGGGGTGGAGTAGGAAGCTAATTTCTTTACGTCATCCCCCATAGGAGCAGCGGACTTGAACTTGACTTCTCTGGATAGGCCGTGGTTACTTTGCTGTTCTTTATGTCCCTTTTATGTTCGTTAACCCTAATTCTAAATGAACGTTTAGTCATTCCAATGTAGTATCTCGGGGATCCGTCAGGATATAGTAGAGGAATGACATAAACACCTGCTTCATTGGATGATGGGGACTTCTCAGTGTTCCCTTTAAGCATGATATATAAAGATGTCGGATATGTGATGTCAATACCAAGGTTCATCTTTTTTGAGCGCGTTCTTGAGCTGATAGGAAATATCATCCCACAAAGGTCCGCTGCTCCTTCATGGGATGACGTTAAGAAATTAGCTGCCTACTCAATCCCAAAATCTACTACCATTCCCGAAACTTTGGAGATCATAACCAACAGCGAGTCATGCAATGATAGCGCCTCACTGGAGTTGCGACGAGTTTGGAACCAGTTCTTCAAATGGTGGTTGCCTCTTGGTTTTCCTTCCATGATTCCGCGTGCTAAACCAGCATAACGCCTCGTGTCTTTGAATACCTGATTACGTTCGCATCTATTCGTTATGGTCAAGTCACCACGTTCAGATTGTTGAACCGTTCTATTATTCAGTTTCCAGTTAGCTGTGTACCTTCCTTGAGAAAGCCATCTGGTTGATGTGCGAAAGCTTAGAAACTTTTGTTTCTATTCTACGACAAGAAATTTCGGATCACTAGTATAGTTATACTATTTAAGCACCACTTTTTATTATTTATCAGTAAAGCGTGAAAATAAGTACCTTTTTAGTAAAGAATTATTTGCACACTTCCAGTAAAAATTACTTAAACCTATAGATGAATCCTTTTTATCATTTAGTGCGCTTTGCATTTTAGAATTTGAACACTTGAGCACTGGTAAAAGATCGCCTGGTTCAATGAATCACTGTTTAGTCAATACACGCAGACGAACTGGCCAGAATATGGCGTAAGCAGAACGAATCGATAGATCCCAGTGTTTAGCGTTAACTGTGCAAGCTGCAAGAGGCGGTGCAACTGTTTGGAAACATGAATTTAGATGCCACCATGAATCTCAACATACCTGCTGACAAGGCACACCCGTACAACATGTACGTAAATCGCACGCTGTAGATCGCACACAGGGTTGAGGTCTTAGTGACGAGAAGGCGTTCTGTGATCACCCCCTAATAGCTTAACAGGCCCGCTCACCGATTTGTGACGTCACTGGAGTAGTCCGTAGTCGCGGAGAGGAGCGTTACGGCAATGTGCGAACGAACGCGTCTTTACGTACACCAACTAACCAGGTCGTGCGTTCTTTTAGAGTTTCACTGCATTTAAATAAGAACTTGTGTGTAAATTTTTAAATAACTGCAGAGTTAACAAGTTTGTTTAATAATCTTTTAAAATACAGAAGAAAAAGAACGTACAGCGTAAAATTTAGCGTAGCAATAATTTCGACTTGAAAGGGTAAGCAAGACAGATTCGTCAACTTAATGAAAGCATCACTGTCATTTCACTGAAAGTGATAAACCATTCCTATAATCGAAATTATAAACTGTTGTCGTAGTTTCACTTGAAGTTATAGTGTCTTTATAGTTAGCCGAACAATTCCTGTACTTGTGAACAAATCGTTTTTGTACTTGAAAGATTAGTTTGAGGGTCCATTACGAAGTATCGCCGTCGTTTCAAAAGATGTCGATTGACTAATTTAAGGAATCAGATTTTTCATTCATTGCAAACTTATGAATATGAAAATTTTAGTAAGGAAATAATTCCTTTAGTGAAAATGTATTTTATATGCAATCCGTGATCACTAATATATAAAAAAAGATCAAGAAAAACTGAATTTTTTCTGTGTTTTTTAATTATTACCAAAGGCTCAATAAAACACGTTTTAACATACATATTGCTGCTTGATCCACTGATTGCATCAAATAAATTAAGATTTCAAGAAAATTATGCAATTGCTACATTATTAAACGTACAATAATGACATAACAAGTTTTCCTAATTTTAGTACCATCTAGTTACGTGTTTGGACAACTTCATTTTGATCAGCAAATATAAAGTTTATAATTTTTGTTTTCCAGAGCACTATTTCAAAAAAGTTACCTTGTCAAAATTCAACACATCTGTATTAAGTATATTAGTAGCATTAAGCAAAACTATTTGGATCCACAATATAAGTATTTCTTTTTATCTGGAAAAATAGAAGTAACTTATTGGCAGAAATTTCCTGAAATTTGATTTTCAAGAAGTATTCAGGAAAACTGCCAATGTACAAATAATTATGGTTGTGTAGTTCTTTGTGTATCACAAACACAATTTGATTATGTGTTCGTCAGCTGTTCCTTGAAGAATTTCAAAGACACGTTTCTAAGAAAATCTGAAATTTGTTCCAATAATTTCTTAAAGTATTTTTTGAGATAATTATTATATTTTTTGAGAACCTGACAAATGCACATGCAGTTATTGTACTGAATAAATCTAAGCGATTGTTTTGGTACTATAGGATGTATTTTAAAAGATGTACATGTTTCATTATAAATTGACTAACTTGATGTACCATTTTCTCAGAAACTATAAAAAGCAATGGTATAAAATTTTGCACAAATGTTTTGTCATTGCTAAAGCTATTGAAAAAGATTGTTTTTTCCTTTTTTTATGATTTTGGTTTCAAAATAAATTCTATGAAGAAATGAAGAAGTTTTCCCCATACAAAAATTGACACCCACCCCCACGTTTGGAAGCACACTTTCCAGTAGTTATCGGATAATATGAGATATATTAGTTCCAGTAGTTATCGGATAATATGAGATATATTAGTTCCAGTTATTATTGCTGTAGCTTGTGAAGACACAGTGCAGGAAGTCTGGAAACAGATAAGTCTAGATAAATGAATAAAAAGTTGATCTCTCATTTTAAGCAAATGTTTTAAAAAAAAAAAAAAGAAGCGAGTATATTTTTCTACTTGTATTTTAAAAATCTTGCTTGTTTAGAACATAGTTTCCACAATATGTGTATTCATGTCGATCCACGTACTTTTTTTTTCTCTTAAAAATAACAATATCCAAGGCTTAAAAATACCATGCCCCAGATGCCCAGAGCATGTAAATCATTCGTCTGGGCAGGTAAATAAAACATCTAATTGCCTGTGCATGGTAACTAAATTTTAAAATAGAAAAGTTTGTAATAAAATTTCCTACTACACAAGAAAAAAAAGACAGTCATCACATGTCGTGTTTCATGTCATTGTTAATTGATGGAAGTTGTATTATTGTTACGAAGTACTAAGGAAAGAGTAATATCACGTTATGCTCTACGCCCAGAAATCGGAAACCTAGTTTCGCTCCAAATTTTTTATAATCAACAACAGTTTGCATGCCTCTGATGTAACTGGCCTCTCATGTTTAGTGACAAAGGGAGAAAACTGTAACAAAAGGAACATGGCAGAATCACTAAATTTCCGAAACACCAGTTTCATCATCGTACCATTTCATACCAATTTTAGCATCAGCATCGTAAAAATTGATATACACACGTTTGTGCATTGAACATTTGTAATACAGACAGACCCTTAAAATGGAAGTGCAAACATGTCAAAACAGTTCATATTTTTAACTTAAAAAAAATTAGGGTTCTGATTTGTTATCTTAAAAGATAAATTTTCCTGTGCATCCAGCTTTTATTACCTGGGCAAGTAAATAATTTCTTGCCCAGGTA
Source organism: Macrothele yani (assembly GCA_039090855.1). Taxonomy (NCBI): domain Eukaryota; kingdom Metazoa; phylum Arthropoda; class Arachnida; order Araneae; family Macrothelidae; genus Macrothele; species Macrothele yani. The sequence goes on along the minus strand of CM076990.1, from coordinate 19,165,876 downwards.
GTACTGATATATTTCACCTAATTTTTAAGAAATTGAATGGTTCTGATAAATTCCCATCCTACCACAGATAGAGCATACACACTGCTCACACGAGAGTTCTTCAATGTGTTGGTTTGTAGAAAAATGCTTCAAAATCTTTAAACGGACATTTTAAAGGCAAACTTACTCCTGAACTATGTGTGAACTTCTGTTTTTGTGCATTCATATCTAATTGTTGCCATCTATACTTGATTCAGTGTTTATGTTCCTTTAGTAATAAATATTAAAAATTATAATTCAATGCAACTCTCCATGTCTGCAAGCACAAAAGATGTATTTCACATGGCAACAAGGCCTTAGCATTTATATAAAGATCATAGGCATGTTAGATGTGTACATGACATACATATATTTCGTATAGGATATAGGTATTTTACAAGCATTTGTGCCCAGAAATAGGGACCCCAAAAAAGTTAATCTGGCGCTGCCTAAACACTTAAATAACTAAGTACGAATGTATCAACATATTACTCTTGGGATCAAAAACATGCAACCCTTATTATTCTGTGTCCATAATAAAGTTTAAAATCCCTTCCTAAATATACATATTTTACTTTGAACTTATTTGATACATTGGCAAAAACATGTTATGGGTTACTATAACAACACAAGTAATCTATTCTTTCCATTACAAACATAAATTTCATTTTTCAAAAATCTTTTCAGTGCTTTGACTTCCCGCTGTGAGATGCATTAGATTATAGCCAAATTTAAATTTTCTAGTTCGAAATTTTTATTTTACGAGTACTAAAATAAGGTTAACAAAAGGTTTCCACTTACCTTAGAGTTCTTGGTCACTACTAATGAGAACCTCCCCATTAGTAGGGAATTTGAATACTTTTAATATTCCTCTATGAAAATAAATTTAGAATGACAATTTGACAACAACCACCACGCACATCGACAGTCACGCTTACACAGAGTGAGCAAGCTCATGCATGCTCGACCACCCACCACGGACATCATCCTACTCACCCCTACGTTACGCAGCTTCCGGTGTTCGGTGCGTGGGCCTGTTAAGCTATTAGGGGGTGATGGTTCTGTCTCCTCACTGGTCGATGAATTTAGATCGACGTTTCCAAACAGGGATGATATCGAGACTATGTTTGTTTACTTCGTGGAGGTGCAAGGACATCTAAGTTGGACGGAGCGTGTTAGAAGCGAAAGCACGACCTCTTATTATTTATCAGTAAAATGTGAAAATAAGTACCTTTTTGTAGAGAATTATTTGTACACTTCCAGTAAAAATTACTTAAACCTACAGACGAATCGTTTTTGCCATTTAGTGGGCTTTTTTTTTTAGAACGTTCCTAATCTTTTTGACTTTTGGAATACCTAATAGGTTTTTATTTTAGTAATGTTGCAAATTAATTCCTTATTTATTGGATTATGTTTTGAGTTTGTTCTAGCTCTAATTTCTTCATAGTGCTCTTGTAACTAACTCGTGTAGCCAATTTATGACTTGCAGATATTGTTCAGAGTTTTTCTCTGATTTTCTATATTTTCTCAAAAAAGTACTAGGCGTATGTTTGAATTTTATTCGATAGTTAATAAGCCTAATAAGTTATTTAGCTAATTTCCCCTTTAACTGGAGTATGTGGGTCTCGGTTTTCGTAAAGATCTAATGACATTCACTACCACAGTCTCTGAGTGCATTTTGTTCTTACTGTTTTATAACTATCTGTAATGTTTTGCAAGGAAATTGGTGATGGTACAATATAGAACAGTGTCCTATTTCACCGAATTATGGTATTGATTACAATATAGGGCTGTGTCCTATTTCAGCGTCCAATCAGCTAATTTTTCTGACGAGCTTTGTGGGTTTTTTTTAAATGCCCACGCATACCATCACTTTTCTTGATCAGACTTTATAGTTTTGACATTTCCTCACTTTGTCACAATTTTGGCATAAAAAAGCGATCAGTGTTCAGGGGTGTTAAGTTGCAGTATATTAGGGTATGTTTTTAATCACCTAAACCACGCATTTTTATTACTTTGATGCACTTAGGTTTTTTTTATTTTATATACGGTTGCAGCAGATTTTTTATTTAAATGCAAAGACCTCGTTAAATTACCGTCTTATAATGATTCCTTTTGATGGCGTGCCGATTAGCAGGGAATGAGATGGGGATTTAGTTTCTTTACAAAGAGTTTGGACTCAAGTCTCAACTAAATTTATTCAATTTCTGTACCAGTATTATCTAGCTTAAAGTATTAAAATTAAATTCCGTACCTCTGCCTTCTGCCTATTATCAATCTCTTTAATAAAAAGACGACCGTCATTACAAACAGACGTATGACCGCAGAAGAAATTTGTTCAATTTCCGTGCCCGTATTATCTAGCCTAAAGTATTAAAATTAAATTCCATAACTCTGCCTTCTGATCTTTAATAAAAAGACGACTGTCATTCCAAACAGACGTATGCCGCACAAGAAATTTATTCAATTTCTGTGCCCGTATTATCTAGCCTAAAGTATTAAAATTAAATTCCGTAACTCTGCCTTCTGCTCTTTAATAAAAAGACGACTGTCATTCCAAACAGACGTATGCCGCACAAGAAATTTATTCAATTTCTGTGCCCGTATTATCTAGCTTAAAGTATTAACATTAAATTCCGTGACTCTGCCTTCTGCTCTTTAATAAAAAGACGACTGTCATTCCAAACAGACGTATGCCGCACAAGAAATTTGTTCAATTTCTGTGCCCGTATTATCTAGCCTAAAGTATTAAAATTAAATTCCGTAACTCTGCCTTCTGCTCTTTAATAAAAAGACGACTGTCATTCCAAACAGACGTATGCCGCACAAGAAATTTATTCAATTTCTGTGCCCGTATTATCTAGCTTAAAGTATTAACATTAAATTCCGTGACTCTGCCTTCTGCTCTTTAATAAAAAGACGACTGTCATTCCAAACAGACGTATGCCGCACAAGAAATTTGTTCAATTTCTGTGCCCGTATTATCTAGCTTAAAGTATTAACATTAAATTCCGTGACTCTGCCTTCTGCTCTTTAATAAAAAGACGACTGTCATTCCAAACAGACGTATGCCGCACAAGAAATTTGTTCAATTTCTGTGCCCGTATTATCTAGCCTAAAGCATTAAAATTAAATTCCATAACTCTGCCTTCTGATCTTTAATAAAAAGACGACTGTCATTCCAAACAGACGTATGCCGCACAAGAAATTTATTCAATTTCTGTGCCCGTATTATCTAGCCTAAAGTATTAAAATTAAATTCCGTAACTCTGCCTTCTGCTCTTTAATAAAAAGACGACTGTCATTCCAAACAGACGTATGCCGCACAAGAAATTTATTCAATTTCTGTGCCCGTATTATCTAGCCTAAAGTATTAAAATTAAATTCCGTAACTCAGCCTTCTGCTCTTTAATAAAAAGACGACTGTCATTCCAAACAGACGTATGCCGCACAAGAAATTTATTCAATTTCTGTGCCCGTATTATCTAGCTTAAAGTATTAACATTAAATTCCGTGACTCTGCCTTCTGCTCTTTAATAAAAAGACGACTGTCATTCCAAACAGACGTATGCCGCACAAGAAATTTGTTCAATTTCTGTGCCCGTATTATCTAGCCTAAAGTATTAAAATTAAATTCCGTAACTCTGCCTTCTGCTCTTTAATAAAAAGACGACTGTCATTCCAAACAGACGTATGCCGCACAAGAAATTTATTCAATTTCTGTGCCCGTATTATCTAGCTTAAAGTATTAACATTAAATTCCGTGACTCTGCCTTCTGCTCTTTAATAAAAAGACGACTGTCATTCCAAACAGACGTATGCCGCACAAGAAATTTGTTCAATTTCTGTGCCCGTATTATCTAGCCTAAAGTATTAAAATTAAATTCCGTAACTCTGCCTTCTGCTCTTTAATAAAAAGACGACTGTCATTCCAAACAGACGTATGCCGCACAAGAAATTTATTCAATTTCTGTGCCCGTATTATCTAGCCTAAAGTATTAAAATTAAATTCCGTAACTCTGCCTTCTGCTCTTTAATAAAAAGACGACTGTCATTCCAAACAGACGTATGCCGCACAAGAAATTTATTCAATTTCTGTGCCCGTATTATCTAGCCTAAAGTACATAAATTCCGTACCTCTGCCTTCTGCTCTTTAATAAAAAAGACGACTGTCATTACAAACATACGTATGACCGCTTGGCATATATTGCAATTCCATTTTTGCTGCTAAGTGTTTGGCTTCTGAACCGCTACGAAGTAAACATACATAGTCTCGACCCCATCCCTTTTCGGAAACGTTGATCCAAACTTATTGACCAATAAGGGGACAGAATGCCTCCTCGTCAGTAAGTACACACCCCCGTATAAGATCTACAGCGTGCGATTTACAAACATACACCCGTACATGTCATTGTACTTCGTGATGGAGAGGACCGCTTCCAGCAGGATAATGCGCAATGCCACATGACTCGAATTGTGACAAAGTGGTTCCAGGAGCACGACAGCGACTCCAAAATGCCAAAATGGCCCATGCGATCGCCAGACCTTAACCAAATTGAACATCTGCCGGATAGATATACACTGACTTTGCTTTGCATTCGAAACACGTACCTGTTTCACCTTTCTGTGCAGTCACGGCTTGCAGACGCCTAGCAACAGATTCTACAAGGTGCAGCAGCTCCGTCAGTTAACGCTCATTCTGTGAAGGAGTATCAGCAATTCTCACACCCCGTTCTAGAATATCCCACAAATGTTCAATTGGGTTACAGTCAGGGGAGTTTGATGGCGAAGACAAGGTGGCGGACTCGTTGACCTGTTCCTCCAACCACTCAGTCGTTATACGAGTCCGATGACATGCTGCGTTGTGCTGTTGAAAAATGGCACTCTAGTTCGGGTAAACCTCCTGCAGATATGGATGAAGACGGTAGGCTAACAGGTTCCTGTAGCGTCCACCATTCAGTGTTTGTGGGATAATAACCAACGGCTTGCCAGAAAAAAGCTCCTCACAGCAGAAAACTGCCTTCGTCAGCCTGATGAACCTCAACTGTGCAATTAATAAACAGGAACCATACCCCAACTGTACTAGTAATCCCGAAATTTCTTGGAGTAGAATAGAAAATCAGTTTCCAAGCTTTCGCACATCAACCTGATGACTTTTTCAAGGAAGGTAGACACCAAAGTGCAAACTGGATTATAGAACTCTTCAACAATTCGAACGCGGTGACTTGACCAGAGTTGGAAACGGGTCCAAAATTTCGGACCCGTAACTGACCCAGACAAATCTGCTTTGAACTATAAATTCGAAACTCAATTTATATATACAGTATATATACAGGGTGCATAGGAAAGTCCCTTTAGCCTGGAATAACTTGCGAACGGAGAGAAGTACAGTTATGCAAGTGATATAACGGTATAGTAAAGCGACTACGCCTAATCGAATGACACCAATAGCAGTGCACCTAGTGGCGAAATGCGGAAGTTAGGCATTGCAAATCGAAAACGAAAAGAGATAGAGCAAAATTTCCGATTACAAAGTTGTAGAGAATCACTTAATTAGTACAAAACGACATTTGTTTCACACGGATAAGATAAATTGTTGCCTAAATACCCTAAAATGCCCGAAATCGATGCGCAACCTTTCGTGTAAACGTTTGAACGGAACAGGCATAGATATGAGCAAATACACACAATTTATTGCATAAATGCTTACTTATGTCAATACAGTTTGATGACGTCAGACAAAACAAAAACGAGTTCGCCGTTGCCCACGATACACATTTGTATTCGTGAAAGTAACTCTGCACGCACATTCCTCAGCATGGAATGTGTCACATTATTGCAAGCATCTGTAACACGACGACGTAGATCCAAGAGACTTGTAGGCGCTGTTGCATACACTTGAATTTTTACGTAACCCCAGGAATCCAAGCTCGCCATTTTCACACAGCGTACGTAGACCTAAATTTCTTATCAGGGTACATCCTGCTACTGGTTTTTATATCGTACGTACGGTACAACGTCACAATCTGTATTTGCATATGGCTTCATTTGCGAAATGTGCATACACAGATTCGAATCGTCGCACATGGATTTCGGACAGTTTAGGGTATTCAGGAAGCAATTTATCTTATCCGTGTAAGTCAATGGTGTTTTGTACTAATTAATTAATGCTCTACAACTTTCTCACCTCTAGGTTCAACCGCGACTGCCTGACCAATGTAAGCCCGTATGTTGGATGTCTGCGCATGGTTAATCCAGTCCTGGTACACCCTTGATACACTAGTACGGAAACAGCCAACAAGTGTGGCTGACCAATGTGAGCCCTTCTGATGAATATCTGTACATGGTTAATCCAGTCCTGGTACACCCTTAATACCGTAGTACAAGGGCAGCCAACAAGTGTGGCTGACCAATGTGAGACCTTCTGGTGAATATCTCTACATGGTTAATCCAGTCCTGGTTCACCCTTGATACAGTAGTACGGGAGCAGCAAACAAGTGTGGTTGACCAAAGTGAACCCTTCAGATGAATATCTGTACATGGTTAATCCAGTCCTGGTACACCCTTGATACAGTAGTACGGAGGCAGCCAACAAGTGTGGCTGACCAATGTGAGCCCTTCTGCTGGATGTCTGTGCATGGTTAATCCAGTCCTGGTACACCCTTGATACAGTAGTACGGGAGCAGCAAACAAGTGTGGCTGACCAAAGTGAGCCCTTCTGCTAGATGTCTGTGCATGGTTAATCCAGTTCTGGTACACCCTTGGCACAGTAGTACGGGATCAGCCAACATGTGTGGCTGACCAATGTCAGCCCTTCTGGTGAATATCTCTACATGGTTAAATTCAGATACAGTAGTACGGGAACAGCCAACAAGAGTGGCTGACCAATGTGAGCCCTTCTGATGAATATCTCTACATGGTTAATCCAGTCCTGGTACACCCTTGACACAGTAGTACGGGAGCAGCAAACAAGTGTGGCTGACCAAAGTGAGCCCTTCTCCTAGATGTCTGTGCGTGGTTAATCCAGTTCTGGTGCACTCTTGGCACAGTAGTACGGGAGCAGCCAACATGTGTGGCTGACCAATGTGAGTACTTCTGATGAATATCTGTACATGGTTAATCCAGTCCTGGTACACCCTTGATGCAGTAGTACGGGAGCAGCTAACAAGTGTGGTTGACCAAAGTTAACCCTTCAGATGAATATCTGTACATGGTTAATCCAGTCCTGGTACACCCTTGATACAGTAGTACGGGAGCAGCCAACAAGTGTGGCTGACCAATGTGAGCCCTTCTGCTGGATGTCTGTGCATGGTTAATCCAGTCCTGGTACACCCTTGATACAGTAGTACGGGAGCAGCAAACAAGTGTGGCTGACCGATGTGAGCCCTTCTGATGAATATCTGTACATGGTTAATCTAGTCCTGGTACACCTTTGATGCAGTAGTACGGGAGCAGCAAACAAGTGTATCTGACCAATGTGACCCCTTCTGATGAATATCTGTACATGGTTAATCCAGTCCTGGTACACCCTTGATACAGTAGTACGGGTTGGTTCTTCCAGTCCTGGTACAACCTTGATTCAGCAGTACGGGAGCAGCCAACAAGTGTGGCTGACCAATGTGAGCCCTTCTGATGAATATCTGTACATGGTTAATCCAGCAGTGGTACACCCTTGATACAGTAGTACGGGTGCAGCCATCAAGTGTGGCTCACCAATGTGAGCCCTTCTGGTAAATATCTCTACATGGTTAATCCAGTCCTGGGACACCCTTGAAACAGTAGTACGGGAGCAGCCAACAAGTGTGGTTGACCAAAGTGAACCCTTCAGATAAATCTGTACATGGTTAATCCAGTCCTGGTACACCCTTGATACAGCAGTACGGGAGCAGCCAACAAGTGTGGCTGACCAAAGTGAGCCCTTCTGCTAGATGTCTGTGCATGGTTAATCCAGTTCTGGTACACCCTTGGCAGAGTGGTACGGGAGCAGCCAACATGTGTGGCTGACCAATATGAGTACTTCTGATGAATATCTGTACATGGTTAATCCAGTCCTGGTACACCCTTGATACAGTAGTGCGGAAGTAGCCAACAAATCTGGCTGACCAATGTGAGCCTTTCTGATGAATATCTGTACATGGTTAATCCAGTCCTGGTACACCCTTGATACAGTAGTACGGGAGCATCCAACAAGTGTGGCTGACCAATGTTAACCTTTCTGCTGGATGTCTGTACATGGTTAATCTAGTCTTGGTACACTCTTGATACAGTAGTATGGAGGAGCTAACAAGGGCGACTGTCTGCGAAATACTGGCACCTGCTCTGCCGGTCCCAACTATCTGTCCACGGTCAAATTGGCTAAAGTCGCCACGGCTCACCATTACTGGCAAACGTTTAGTAATTACGTTCAGAGGATAGGTGTGCACAATGTATAGTAGCCTCACGTGACGTTATATCACGTGGTACTTCGTTATCGCTCCGAATATGGGAAACGGAGTGGGGGTTCCTAATGCAGACTTAACTCAGTGTATATGGCACATGGGATGTAAGGTCAGGTGATGCGTAACATCACAGCCTCTCCTTGACAAATGTCAACCCCGCCTTCTCGTGGTGCATCCTGTTCCCACTAAAGGGGCTCTGACGACCGCCAATAGCGGTATAACTATACCATCGGGATTAGAGGAAATTCTATCCCACACTCACCAACCCGCTTGGCCAGCGTGGTGAGTTATGGCCAAACCCCTCCAAAATGACTCCACAACTTAAATCTTGGCCCTCAGTCTCCGGCAGCTGGATGTACCTGGCCAAGGCAGCTGCCAGTGCGACATGAAGGCAGAGGGTGCTAAGAATCCCCGGAGGACCGGACTAGGCTGCCATATGATGCTGACCTTGGCAACGTACAATGGACGCTCCCTATCTTCTGATTCAAGGCTTCTTGAATTGGAAGAGGAACTACAAAGGATCAAGTGGGACATCGTGGGGCTAAGTGAGGTAAGGAGAAAAGGAGAAGATCTCATCGAACTGAAAAGTGGACATCTCTTCTACTATCGTGGGACAGATACTGGCAGAACTAGTGGTGTTGGATTTATAATAAACAAGAAACTGAAGGATAAAGTGGTAGAAGTTGAAAGTTCCTCTGACAGAGCTGCACGACTCGTTATCCAACTATCGAGAAGATACCAGGCTCAGATTATTCAAACTTATGCACCCACCACAAGTCATCCTGAAGAAGAAATTGAAGAATTTTATGAGGAAATTTGTCATCTAAATAATAAAGGTAAGCAGCACTTGAAAATAATTATGGGAGATTTCAATGCAAAAATAGGGCAACGGCAACAGCAGAATGAAACTTCAGTAGGTAAATTCGGTCACGGCAACAGAAACCAGCGTGGAAATACTCTCGTTGAGTTTGCAGAGGCAGAAGGTTTTTTCATCTTGAACTCCTTCTTCAAGGAAAAGCCACATAGGAAATGGACATGGAGACATCCAAATGGGACGACAAGTGAAATTGATTTTATTATGTGTAACAAAAAATTCGTCATAGAAGACTGCAGTGTGCTAAACAAGTTCAACACAGGTAGTGACCATAGATTGGTGAGATGTAAGATGCAGCTCAACACTAAACTTGAACGTGGCAAGCTCATAAGACAAACAAAATGTATTGACATAACCAACCTTAAAAAACACCATAATACCTTCAAGTTGGAACTGAAGAACAGGTTCTCTGCTTTAGAAGGCCTAACATCGGAAGAAGTGGACATCTCTGAAGTTAACAGAAAAGTAACCAAAGCTCTTATGGAAACAGCAACAAAATTAGCTGGGTCTAAGAACAAGTTCCATGTAAATAAATTATCAGGAAAAACGAAAATGTTGACGCAAAAAAGAAGAGAGATGAGGACAACTAAAGAAGATGTGACTTCCAAAGTGGAATATATAGAGCTATGCAAGACAGTACGAAAACGTATCACTGAAGACGTAAGAAAATTCAACTGTGAACTAGTGAGGAAAGCAATTGAAAACAAATAAAGCCTAAAGATAGCAAAGGGACATCTCAGTAAGGGAAGAAAACAGATTATGGCACTGAGAAAAGAAGATGGTTCTGTAACAAGAAATAGAGGCGAAATTTTGACAAGAGTGAAAGATTTCTACTTCAAATTATATGAAAGGGATGATACATGCACTCCAGACATCATGAAAGATGTCAGTACCAGAGTTCCTCCAGTCCTTCCAGCAGAAGTTGCACATGCAATCAAGAACATGAAGCGGGGAAAAGCTCCAGGAGAAGATGGAATTACTGTAGACATCATACAAGAAGCAAGTGGAGAAATCGAAACAGTACTCGCCCAAATTTTCAGTCGATGCCTTAATGAAGGAAAGATTCCTGAGGATTGGAACACCGCTACAATGATCCTGCTACATAAGAAAGGTGACATTGAGGATCTCGGAAACTACAGACCTATCAGCCTCCTATCAGTAGTTTATAAAATCTTCACTAAAGTTCTTTCACACCGCTTGAAGGTAACACTGGACATGGCTCAACCGAGAGAACAAGCTGGATTCAGGAGTGGCTACAGCACAATAGATCATATCCATGTGCTGAGAGAACTAATTGAAAGAGCGAGGGAATATGAACTTCCATTGTGCATGGCTTTTATCGATTATGAAAAAGCCTTTGATTCGGTGAAACCATCAGCAGTTACAATGGCTCTGAAAACCTGCGGTATTGAAGATGCATACATTAATATTATTAATAACATCTATGAAAATGCAAGTGCAAAGATTAGGCTGTTTGAAAATACAACACACATAAAAATTGGAAAGGGAGTGAGACAAGGTGACACCATATCTCCGAAGCTCTTTAATGCCACATTGGAGGGTGTTTTTCAGTCACTGAGCTGGGAAAACAAGGGGATAAAGATTAATGGAGATTTTCTAACCCACCTTCGTTTTGCTGATGACAGTCATTTTTGCAACTACGCCATCAGAGCTGCAGAGTATGATCCAGGAACTTGCTGACAAGAGTAAAGAAGTGGGATTAAAAATGAACTTTCAGAAGACAAAAGTGATGTTCAATGCTTTTGCAAGAAATGAAGATTTATCGATTGATGGAGAAAAGCTGGAGATAACAGACACATACTTTTATCTTGGACAGCAGATATCAAGTGAGGGTCACATTGATGAAGAAATTAATCGGCGTTCAAAACTTGCCTGGAGAGCTTTTGGAAGAAACAGCATAATTTTTAAGAGCAATATGCCATTATGTCTTAAAAGAAAAGTGTTTGATCAATGCATCCTTCCAGTGCTTACGTATGGTGCAGAGACGTGGACCTTAACTAAAAGAGACATACAAAGGCTGCAGACAACTCAAAGCAGCATGAAGAGATGCATGCTTGGTGTAACCAGGAGAGATAAGAAGAGGAACTCGTGGATCCGAAAAATGACAAGAGTGGAAGACATCATGATCAGAGTTAAATCCCTGAAATGGCAATGGGCTGGACATACTGCCAGAAGGACAGATCATCGATGGACAGCCGAAATTTTAGATTGGATTCCAAGGGACAGGAAAATACCCAGAAGAAGACCACATGGGAGATGGGTGGATGAAATTCGAAAGTATGCAGGGGTGACATGGAGGAGACTGGCACAAGACAGACCGTTGTGGATTAAACTTGGGGAGACCTTCGTCCAGCAGTGGATTGATAATGGTTGACAATGATGATGATGATGATGATGATATGGCACATGTATTTTTTCTATAAACTACCATACATCATTTAGTGCGAGACAATGTATTTGTAGTTCTTATGTACATATTTAAAGCACAAGGCCGTTTCTTTCTGCAATCCGCCAGCGCCACCCACTGGAGCGATTTTCATGATTATTTTTTTTAAATGCAAGCTACTATCCCACAGATTTGACATCGCTAACTTTTATTTGTATAAGTATTTTTTTGTTTTGTTACCATGGCATTTTCTTTGAACAATCCGCAGTTCGTTATTCTGGCGTTTGTTCTCGCTACAGTGCTTGCAGCGCCATCTGCCTTTCTGCGGTGGTCGGACTTGGAACTAAACTCTGCTCTATCAACTGAGTGGTTGTAATCGAAGTTCAAAGTCAAACGGAACAGCGGCGACTTGGGTTTTGCTTTCTATATGAATGCGTGTAAGCTTACTCTTAGTAAAGTGTTGTATTTAAAAGCTACTGGCCCACAGATTTGTCATCGTTAATTTTTATTGTCATAAGTAACGAGATATTGAAGTAGGAAACCTCTTATGACACGTTTACCCTATATATGCATTAGTAGTATATAACGATACCAAAAAAAAAATGAGAATTAGTTATTAAAACCAAACTGGAAAAATAAAACATATTTCTAACCCCATTGTGTAGTTATGTAGACACGATATCACTTCGAGTCACTGAAATAATACCTCAATTCTCCAATGTAAGCCCGTCAACGACGGGTAAGCACATGTTTATACAATAATGAGGAACGCCATCGTTAAATTCGTATACGAGTAGTTGGAAAATAAAAAATTAATGGGAATATTACGAAACTTTTGTTGTTAGTGACCCATCTTATACACTGCCCATTAATAATTCAGCCTTTTATTATCGTTATGCATTTTATTACGATTCGTGTTATATGACAAGAAAATTTTTAGTCACAGCTTTTTCAGCCCTGTATGGCACGGGTTACCGACTAGTTATTATATTTTTCCTTCAGTTTTAGCATCCTTTTTGTTTCATAAGCGAATTACTGAGAATATTTATTCAGAGAAGATTTGATGGAAACGGTTTTAGATGTTAGATAATATGTACATCGAAATAAAATAAATTGTTTGCAAAAGAAAAACTTCTTTGTTTCCGAAATTTACCAAAATGTATATATATAACTTTTATATATATAACAGCTACTGAGAGTCACGTTCGCTGTAATCCTGTCGAGCAAAACTGCAGAAAATGATATCAAGCATAAAGCATCAATGATAAAAAGAAAATCACCTTCGCCATTTTAAAGCTTTCTATATACTTCGAAGAAAGTTCTCGAATATCAAGCAGGAAAAACAGTTCGTGTGATCCATTTTATAGAATTCCTCATTCCTTCAGTGAAAGATGGTTTCCTGCTCTAGGTACTTCTTGGAAGTTAATAAAAAAGATGCCCGGTCTTTTTAAATTGGGAAGAAATTTATTTTATGTATTTCTTTTTTCTTCTTTCCTCTTTTATTATTTTCATTGAATTCCTTTCGTTCTTCTTCTCACACGGACACGGAAGTCTTTTGCTTTTCATACAGCTCTTAAACAAGAACAATGCGAATAAGGGAGAAAAAAAAAACCCGCAAAATAATGAATAAAGCTAAAAACGGATGACGGAAAAGGCTTCTGAAAAACAATGTTTGACATTAAATGGATAGTTCTATGAAGATATTTTCATGAAATAAATGCCGTTGTAATCCGAAGTGTTTTGACTGATGAGGAAGACGAGACATAAATGAGAAACTACGTTTGCTGTTCCCCTGTCTGGTATATTGGGATAACTCTGATATTACTTTTATGCAAAGGAACACTGGTAGGTGGCGTAACTGTTGAAGTAACACTTACAAACAGACAACTTGTGCGTAAAACTCTGTAACCTATAAATGAATGAAATACGGGATTGCACCATTGTGTTATAGGTGTAAAAATAAGTTTTAAAGTGTTTTTTGTGTGACGTATACCGCTAATTTACATATCCGACATTCCCCCGCATTGTCATGTGACCGTAACTGGTCCAGAGTATAAAATGTGACACAGAAGTTTCCCTAACAGTCAAACGGACTTGCACATCGGTAGGTGAATTAGGGCAAGCGATACTGCATTTATTCGACACTGCATTCGTTCTGCAAAAGCATGTGCGTGCATCGATCTGTTCTGTTCTGGGGGAGAATATTGTATCGGAAAGCACGTGTGAGTTTTGGTTTAGACGGTTTAAAGCAGGTGATTTGGATGTTAGCGATCGAGAACGTAGCGGCGCCCCGTAGAAGGTTGCACATGAGGAACAGCAAGCATAGCTGGATGAAGATTCGTCTCAAACGCAAAAAGAACTAGCTGAACAACTGGAGGTAACTCAACAAACAATTTCCAATTGTTTACGCTCAATGGGAAAGATTTAGAGGGAATGAAGATGGGTGACACTTGACCTGAGCCAGAGGAACAAGGATAAGCGTGTCATGGAATGTTTTAATCTGTTGAATAAGCAACACAGCAAGTCTTTCCTGTAGAAAATCGTTACGGGTGATGAAAAGGGGATATCGTACAAAATCCCGAACGCAAAAAACACTAGGTAGGCCCCAGTGAAGCAACGACTTCGACACCAAAACGCAATATTCACTCCATGTGACGTACTACAGAGGTGAAAGCATGAGTCAAGATGACAAATCTGCAGCGAGATATTCTTTCCCCCTAGCTCACTTGGGAGAGCGACTTACTCCGGAGTGAGGGGACACAGGTTCGATGCCCGTCGCGGACAAACTTGTTTTCACATTGGCGCCAGATTGTGGAAAATGGATCCACTGGCCGTTGGGTTCTTCGAAAAATGTGCGACGTTTGTTCCACACATTGTTTGGAATTAATGAAAAATTCCTACTTCGCTTCAAAGACAAAAAAAATTAAGGAGGGAGATGACGTGACGTACTACAGAGGTGAAAATATGTGTCAAGACGACAAATCTGCAGTGAGACATTATGTCCGCGTAGCTCAGTTGAGAGAGCGACTTACTCCGGAGTGAGGGGGACACGGATTCGACGCCCGTCGTGGGCAAACTTGTGTTTTCACATCCAAGAAAGTTCTGCTGTGCATCTGGTAGGATATGAAGGATGTGCTCTATTATGAACTATTGGAACAAGGACAAACTGTTACTGCTGATTGCTACAAGCAACAATTGCTGCGATTGAACCAAGAAATCTGTCGGAAACGTCCATTCACAGGCAATGAATTACGTCCCGTGAAATTACTGCATAACAATGCTAAGCCGGATATCGCGAAATCGGTCAAGGAAACGTTATTGACGCTTAGCTGGGAAGTTTTGGAACACCCGGCGTATAGTCCCGACATAGCCCCTTCAGACTATCATTTGTTTCGATCGATGCAACATGGTTTGTCTGCTGTACGGTTTCGAACATGTGACGAAGTGCAAAAATGGGTTGACGACTTAATCACGTCACACGACGAAGTATTCTTCACGGCTGGAATCCGTCAGCTGCCCGAATGATGGCGGAAGGTAATAGGTAATGACGGTGCATATTTTGATTCGTAAAGGTATTGTTTCTTTCTCGCAAATTATATGTTGATGCGTTGTCTTAAAAAGCTTTAAAACTTATTTGTACACCTAATACAATACAAATTTGGAAGATGTGAATCCGTTTATTGGTGTAAATATGGCATGAATGGTAAGTCAGATAATATCGGAAAATTTGAAACTTTCGTCGTCCTGGAGTGGGTGTCGAATCCGCCTCTCCCGGATAGCGCCCGAGTATGCTAACCACTACATGCACCACCCAGAACGACCAAGTCCAAAGTTTCCGATTAATTTAAATATAAACATCACAGGATTCGCTAGTCGAAGCAACCGCCATTCACATATAGCGAATCTGGAGGTTTTGATATTCTGCGGCTCCGGACAATTCACGGGAATGAACTAAAACCTCCAGATTCGCTATATATGAATGCCGGTTGCTTCGACTAGCGAATCTTGCGATGGTTATATTCAAATTAATCGGAAATTTGAGACTTGGTCGTTCTGGGTGGTGTAGTGGGTAGCCCACTCGGGCGCTATCCGAGAGAAGCGGATTTGATTCCCGTTCCAAGACGAAGAAATTTTCAGGTTTTCGGATATTATCTGACTTACATCCATGTCATACACTGAAGAACAATTGAATTAGAGATAGCTGGCGTTATGAAAATGTGGCGTTGTGGGCGGCCCTGTAAACGGAAACGACATGACGTATGCAGCGATCCGACAATATAAGGAATGATGCGACGGGAATCAGTAAGAATCGGACGCAGTATGGGTAAGACGAAGGATCTAAGCGCATTTGATCGTGAGCAAATTGTCAGGGCCCGACGAATGGGTCACTCCATCTCGGAAGTCGTGCAGGCACTGGGATTTTCACGGGCCACTGTATCACGGGTGCACCGTGAGTACATCGAATCCGGTAAAACCATCCCTGCAAGGGCCAACTGCCATGGACACCAGCGTGTGGATGAGTGAGGTCATCGTCTGCTAGCTCGCATTGTAACAGCGGATAGACGGGCCACATTGCAAGACATCACTCGGCAATTTAACGCTGGTGCACAAAAACGTGTAAGCAGCCACACCATCCAGAACCATCTCTTCGCTATGGGGTACAGAAGCCATCGTCCCACGAGGGTACCGCTGCTGACCGCACATCACAGGGTTCAAAGATTAGCATGAGCGCCGGAACATCGCCACTGGACCCTAGACATGTGGAAAAATTAATACAGACATTTAACGTCGACCAGGAACATCAAACAAAGATCTTCGCTCTTTCCACGTTTATAAGTGAGTCACGGAAAAATTCTCATTGGCCGCCACCGGGAGTCGAACCCAGGGTCTTCCAGTTACGCACCGAATATGCTTCCGCTACACCACAGCGGTCTCGAATTCCTCCGGACTCACACACACTAACTGTCAAGACAATTTGGCAGGTTGCTTCTTGGAGCTCCGCACAATGCTGGAGATTCACCAAAGATGGTAAGCAGCAACTTATAAAAATGGAAAGAGCGAAGATCTTTGTTTGATGTTCCTGGTCCACGTTAAATATCTGTATTAATTATTCATTCGCCTTTTGATGATTATTTCTTCTGTTTTCTGCTTACCATTTTTGGTGGTGAATCCCTAGCATTGTGCGGGGTTCCAAGAAGCAACCTGCCAAATTGGCTTGGCAGTTAGTGTGCGTGAGTCCGGAGGAATTCGACGTCGCTGTGGTGTATCGGAAGCATATCCGGCGCGTAACTGGAAGACCCTGGGTTCGCCTCCCGGTGGCGGCCAATGAGAATTTTTCCGTGACTCACTTATAAACGTAGAAAGAGCGAAGATCTTTGTTTGATTTCGAAAAAT
Organism: Macrothele yani; assembly: GCA_039090855.1. Lineage (NCBI taxonomy): Eukaryota > Metazoa > Arthropoda > Arachnida > Araneae > Macrothelidae > Macrothele > Macrothele yani. The sequence goes on along the minus strand of CM076990.1, from coordinate 19,148,745 downwards.
TTTGCCTGAACTGATGAGTCGAGATTCATGTTGGTAAATGCGGATGATAGGATACGAGTACGGCGCAAACCACATGAAGCGATGGATCCTTCTTGCCAGCAGGGTACTCTTCAAGCTGGTGGAGGTGGCATTCTCGTCTGAGTACAGTTTACGTGGACTTCAATGGGACCCCTGGTACGTGTGACATCGTCCCTCACAGGTCAACGTTATCGGGATATTCTGGACGACCATTTGCTCCCGTTTGTGCGTCTTCAACATCCCACTGGGGACCTCATCCTGCAACAAGACAATGCACCGTGCCATCGCTCCCGAATTGTATCCGAATGGTTGGATGAACACTCCACCGACGTGACCTCGCTTCCTTGGTCAGCTAGGTCACCTGACCTCAATCCCATCGAGCACACGAGGGATGACATCGAAAGAGATGTTCGAGGCTCTGACCCCTCCATCAAATCTTCGTGAACTGTGGGAGCTTGTTCAGGGGTCGTGGATCGGTATGGCTTCCCAACGCTTCCGGTGTCTTATCGAGTCCATGCCGAGACGAATCGCCGCCGTCATCAGGTCGAAAGGTGGTGCTACACGTTACTAGACAGGTATCTCTAATTCAATTGCTCTTCAGTGTATTTACAGCAATAAACGGATTCACATCTTCCACATCTGTTACCTATATCACCACTGTAAAAACTAAATGTTGTGAATTCGCTGAAAATTTCTGAAAATAACGTGCGCCAAGTTGTCGGTAGGTGTGAATTTAACGAAATTTCCGCATTTGAAAGCGCCCCCCCCTAATTTTTTTTTTAACTTTCATATATTCACAGATATTCCGTAGTCAAAAATTCCGTTTATTTCAGAAAAGTCCGTTTCAAATTTTTTTCATATTTATTCTGAAATTTCGCAAACGCTAAATTTTTCCGGTGTGTGTAATTTTCGACGAGAGCCACGAGCGATCTCCAATCCCATAGGTAAATTGTGGCTATAGCCTAAGGGAAGGGTAGATGACAGCGGATTAGGATTTACCCAAAACTCCATAGGTAAATTGTGGCTAAAGCTTACGGGAAGGGAAGACAACACAAAACATCATAGCCTGCATCCTAATTATAATCGGGGAGAATACGCCTAAATCAATAACAGTAAATGGTTAAAATTACGTACCCTACGCCAATAAAACGGAATTCAACCATTTACTGTTATTAGCCTACATCCTTATAGTAGTTAAAATCGACTAATACTTCCAAGTTAAATATCAGTTTGTATGGTTGCTATAAGTGAAATAAAAGAACGTTTGCCTTACTGATACTAAAGAGAGAAAGAAGAAGTAACACTGTCATCACATACACAAAACGTGAATAAGCATACTTTATTCTGCTTTTGAGGAATATTGAATAAAGAGTAGTTAATTTCATTTCTCTTCTATCTGTAAACCTCAGAAATTAATATTTTGAAAAATATGATGCAAATTTCTTCAGTGCACAATCTCCTCAATAATCGCTTATTTTCTTAAACATTTCTTTCCTCTGCATGGCAGTTCTGGATTTCTTTCTCCGAGTGATATCACTTGAGCTCTGGATTTTAATACATGTTTGAGTTTGAAAAAGTTTCAGAACTTCTATAAAGTTATACAAGTTAGTAAAATCATGTAATGCATTGATTATGATAAGCTTTCCAACATACTAGAAATCATTACCCAAGTTATGAGGATAATGGCTGTGGAATAAATATCGTTCCTATGCCCTGACCTTTGACCCCATTTCGATTATATTCAACAGAACCGGTTAAGTATACCTCCGGAACAACATGATAAAGTTTTGTCTCGATAGAAACATTTTTACGTAAGTTATGACGCATAAGTACGATGGAATGGATCCCGCTCCTATGTCTTGACCTTCAACCCCTTTTGGCCCGTTTTCAATAGGGTTCATCTCCAAGTGGTTCTCTAACACATACTGAAATTTCATCGAACTCGAACCAGTTTTACGCAAGTTATGATGCATAAGGGCAATGGAATGGATCCTGCTCCTATGTCCTGACCTTTTATCGCATTTCGCCAATTTTTAATAGGGTTCGTCCCCAGATGGTCCCCCTACCACATACTAAAATATCATCGAAATCTAACCACTTTTACGCGCGTTATCGTGCGGACGGACAGACAGAGGAACAATGTTGGAAAATATACGCTTCTTCAACCTACGGTTGGAAAGCGTAAATAAGCTTGGATGGGGATGCTAAAAGTGAGTATTAAATCGAGCATGAAAAGACTTGCATGGATTCGTTGTGTTGTGTTGATGTCTGGCATTCAGCATTTTTTTTAACGCTAGAAATATCCTTTACGGTGATTGTCGCCAAAGCGCCAGAATTTTCTTCCACAGCAGGGTTTACTATCTTTGATGGAAGTTCAAAAATATCCTCTTCACTTTCCCTGCAATTTTCTTGTGGAGTTTCAATGACCTAGAACGTCTAAGGATTAAAGGAGATTATTTAGCCGCATTTACCTAAATCTGAGTTTTTCAACCCTTGCACCAGATAATTCTTTTAGCCCGATGGAATTCGAACTGAGGTCGTTTGGGTTTGTTCAACAAAAACCGCGAGTCTTAACCACTGAGCCAGAAAGACCCAGAAGTTACACTCACGTTCAAGGTAAAACTCTAATTGCGCGATACTGAAATTTTCCTTTTTCATTAATTCAAGGGGATTAGTCATTTTATTTTCTGTTGGATTATTTTTTGAATAGGTTCGTAGTAATTTTATTTTTTCTGTAGGAGGACTTATCACAAATAAAGTATTTTTTTCATCGTGATTTTTGCGAAGTAGCAGACTGCTTTGGAACTTGAGATCTTTTCAAACTGACAATGATTTTCAATTATCTTTAAGAAATAGTGAAATGTACTGTTTTATAGCATTATTTCATAAAACTCCTAAACATCAAATTTTCTATTGATAGCTGTAATAGTTTTTGCCTTAAGGACTCCACAGACTGAAACATAGACATCATACAATCACTTGTACAATAATTTAAGTACTCGGTTTCAAATGGTATACAATAGCTGCAACACAAAATGGGGGAAGAGAAATTAATATCCGGTGCCACAATAACCAAAATTTTATGCGATATACAGGGTGCCCATAAAAAGTATTTCCCACATTACAAAAATTAATATAAAAAAATGTATTACAGGTACAAGAAAGGGATTGCACGACAATGATGGTGCACAAGTAAAGTTTTTTTTTTCCAGTGTCAGTTAATCAAACCTCACCTCCGCATGGGCGCCATCTGCGGCCCGGAGGACATATAACCGATATTCGATTTCACGATGTTTTATTTAACATCTCAGCAGAGATGGTACCAATGACGTCCGTTATTCTGCCCTTCGGCGTCTTGACATCAGGAACACTGCTAGAGTAAACTTGATCTTTCACATAACCCCGCAGGAAAAAAGTCTAGAGGGGTTATGTCGAGCGATCGAGGTGGCCATGTCATGGTACCGTCGCGGCCAATCCATCTGTCCGGAAATGTGACATTCAGGAACTCACGAACCATTATTGACTAATGTAGTGGGGCACAGTCTTGGAAAATAACCGAAGGTTGGAGCGCACGCAACTTCCCCGACGGCGGCCGAATAACAATTTTTCGGTTGCATTGTGCGTTGCTTAACGTGGAAAGAGCGATGGACTTATTTACTTACTGTGCTACAAAAAGTTCCAGCATGTCCAGCTACACATTACACGTTACCTTGTGCTTTGTAAAAATGAAGCGTCTGATTATTCTGTCATGCATCAGGCCACACTATACGTTTACTTTCGGGCTATCCCTCTGCTGTTCGATGACATAATACTGATTTTCCGATTCCCAGAGTTGCACATGGTGCCTATTTACTGTACCAGAGACGTGGAATGTGGCTTCATCTGAGAAACAGATACGGTGCAGATAATCACTATCATGATCTATGCGCTGCAACATCTCTGTCACAAATGCAGTACGGCGAGGCCTGTCATCAGGTGGAAGAGCATGAATGATCTGTGCCTTTATAAGCATACAGATGAAGACGTTTGTGTAAAATTTTAAGAACCGTGGCACGGAGAATCCCAGTTTCCAGTGAAGCACGACGAATGGTTTTCCAGGGGCTTCGCAGAAATGTCTCCTGAACAGCTGCAGCTGTCTCTTTTGTAACCGGTAGTCGGCCCGCTCGGGGACTACTCGTCGCTTTACACTTTTCATACCAAGCTCTTGTCCTCTTTTGGTCCAGTGGTGATCATCTGTACACTTTTCTGAAATGACGCTTGACAGTAACCGCCGATTTGGTGTCATGAAACCACAACACGCACGCCGCTTTTTCTTGCATGGAGCCATTATCGATAAAATGCTCCTTTTATTCAGCAGTAACGCTCACCTAAAGAACAGAAAAAAAACCTTTATGAGTGCTGCTATATTATGTTGCCAACCATTTTATTTTAACTTCCATTTATTTTTTTATATTAATTTTTGTAATGTGGGAAAGACTTTATGGACACCTTGTACTATCCGCAATATCCGATCTCGTTGCATAACTTCAAAATGAGATTCTTCCGTAGACGATTGAAATCTAACAGTTAATCAAACCTCAAGTATTCCCGCGAATCGCTATATTACTGGCAATTTTTCGTTATATGTGTACGGAAAAAGGGAGAACAGAATTTTTCCGATAGAAAGAAACGCTATATGCGCATCCTTTCTGATGTGGTACACCCGTTCATGTCCTGCCTTCATGCTGATGGGTTGGGCCTGTTCCAACAGGACAATGCACCTCCACGCAAGTGTCGGGACGCCACATTATCGTTAGTAAGTTTGAGTGTTGCCATTCCCATCTAAGTTTGGGGTGTTGCCATTCCCACCGAAGTCCCCAGATCTGAACGTGATATAGAACACATTTGGGATGCCATGCAAGGCGCTATCGAACACAGGAATCCGAGACCTCGGAATACACCCGAATTGGGGAATGCTCTGCAGGAAGTATGGTGTGTATTACCTTCAGCATATTGCCAGAAGCTAGTGGAGTCCTGAGCTCCCGTGGGGCACCTACCAAGTATTAGACAGGTGTACCAGTTTTTCTGGCACTTCAGTGTATATATACCAAGACGCCACTTGGCAGTTTAACTGCGCATTATTGAAATACAAAATATACGCAAGACATTCTTCGTAGCGGCAGTTATGCGAAGAAAAAATAATTTTTCAAGTACGACTGTGAGACTCGGAGATAAAAGGAAAACAGGTTATGAATGTGTACTCTCTCTCTCTCTCTCTCTCTCTCTCTCTCTCTCTCTCTCTCTCTCTCTCTCTCTCTCTCTCTCTCTCTCTCTAAGGTGGGAAATGTGCCTAATTTCAAGTGGAAACAGTTCGTAATTCTTATCATAGCGAACGAATACCGAGCGAAAAGAATTTGTTTAACAGGATTTTGAGAAGCGGAAATACAGTTGCAAATCATAACGAAAGCTTATGATACTTGGCGTCAGAACCCTGTATTATGAACAATTCAAACATGTTTGCAAAAGTTTCCCACAAGCGAATTGTATCCCACATATAAAAATATTTATTCAAATCGGACTTTTAGTAGAAGAAATATCGAGAAAATTTTACGCTCTTTGAGAAAAATTTTAATTAAACATAAAAAAAAATTTATTGTCTTTTTTTCAATAAGTAAAGTACTAAAAAAATAAAAAATAAATAAAAAAAAATTGTATACTAAAGTTTTTAGAACCGGAGATATATTTACTAATACTCTTATATTAAAAACAGAAATATGCACTTACGCCCCCGTGTGTCATGAAAAAATCTGAAACCACACTACATCTGTCTACCTTGGACAACAGATATCAAGCTAGGGCCACATTGAAGAAATTAATGGGCGTACCAAACTTGAATAGAGCGTATTTTGAGGAAGCAGTATAATACTCAACAGCAGTTTAGCTACGTCTTAAAAGAAAAGTGTTTAATGAATGTATCTTCCTAGTTCTTACTTGTGGATCTGAGATATGGGCTTTAACTGGATAAAAAATACAAAGGTTGCGGACAAAACCTCAAAGAAGCCCGGAGTGATGTACTTTTGTTGTATTCAAGAAAGATAGAAAAAGAAACTCGTGGAAGAAAGTGATAAGAGTGGACGGCATTACCATCAAGTTAAAGACCCTCAAGTGTCAATGAGCCGGACATACTGCTAGAAGAACTGACCATCATTCGACCTCTGAAATACTAGACTAGATTTCAAGCATCAATAAAAGACCCAAAAGAAGATCATGTCGGAGATGAGTGGATCAAATTCGAGGGCATGCTGGAGTGGCATAAAAGAGAGAACTGCTGAAGACAGAGAGAAGTGGAAAAGACTTCGGGAGATCTTCTTCCAGCAGTGGAATGAAAATTGCTGATGATGTAAGATATCCTCAACATTAACTAGATCCGAGCAAAAAGGATTTCGGACATTTAGAAAAAGTGTGACGTACTACAAAGGTAAAGCATGTGTCAAGACGACAGATCTGCAGCGATACATTCCGTCCGTGTAGCTTAGTTGGGAGAACAACGTACTCCACTTAATTATTTGGGAAGCAGAAACTGTAAGAAAAATTATCTTTGCGATGAAAAATGTCGAAGTAAAAAAGATTTCATTTGTCCAGTAGGATTGCGAAAAGCATTGAAATAAAGTACAGGGTGTGCCATATATAAAAGAGGCCCGAGTATAATGAACGACAACAGTCAGGCAATGTTACTATACATGGTAAAGAACAGTTGAAATGACAGAAAACAGGAGTAATTTACCTGCGTTTACAACAATTGCTGAAAGTTCTGTCCTCCGACATCAACGCACAGCTGCGCACGACGGAACATGTTGTTCGTAACGTGCCACAACTCATCCGTAATGTTCACTTTTAATTCATTAAGGGTGTGAGGAATACTTTCGCACACTTTCCTTTCAATGCTCCCCACAGATAAAAGTCACAGGTGGAGAGATCGGGTGATCTGGGTGGCCATAGTCCCTTCAATACCGTTATGTCCTCCCCAAACACTTCATGCATAGCACGTAGACCGTTCCCGCAGTATGCGCCGTTGCACCATCCTGCTGAAAGAAAGCCTATGTTTTCTCTTCTTCTGTAAGTGCGGCAACAAATGAGTTAAACAGTTGCTGAACATAGCGCTCCGAGTTGATGGTGTCAGTGAAAAAGAATGGACCGACTATCCTCTTCGCAGACACAGCACACCAAACACCTATCTTTTGGTTGTACACAGGAGTCTCCATTGTCCGTCTGGGATTCGTGTCGGTCCAAATCCTGCTGTTTTGCGCATTAACATAACCGGACAGATGAAACCATGCTTCATCTGTCATGTAATAAAGTGTTGGGTCCACTTCACCGCTAACAATGGTCTCCTGAAACCACTTACAATATTGCATCCGTTTTGCATAATCAGGAGTTTTAAGTTCTTGGAGCGCCATAACTTTGTACTGCCGAAAATGCAAATCCACTTTAACTATGCGTTGGTATGACGTTGCAGATATTCCCGTTGCAGACGATAATCGGCGAATCGACTTCCGATGGCTTTGTAACAACATTCTGCACACATCTCGGATATTGTCTTCAATACGAATTGTCTTGGGTTTATTTCTTTCCCTGTTGCACACCGTGCCGGTTTCACGAAATTTCAGCACTAACTTCTGTACCACTGATTTCGTCGGTGCTGCACAATGTGGAAATTTTTCTGTAAGGAACTCATTTAAAACCTTGTATGAGTTATTTCTGAAATACTGTTCCACAATAAAAATCCGCTGTTCCGTACTTAAAACCATCTCCGTTGTCTTTGTTCTGTCTTCACGTACACTTAACACCGCGCACTTACACTGCTCTGGTTGTGACTAACCACTCCGGAGAATTCCTTTGCAGATGTACACGCAGAAACTGGTTAGAAGTGGAACAAAGTGGTTTTAACTAGAAACCCGCCTAACAACGTCTAGCCACGGGGCCTTTTTTATATGGCGCACCCGGTATATTTTGAATTCAGTAGCATCTACATATACCTGCCACTGTATTAGAATCTTTTATACAATACTGGGTTGTCCTTTCGTTAGTTATGCGGTTCCGCATAGATTCCACAAGGTGCTGGAGTGTCTACAACATCCCAGGCGTTCACTGGACAGTCTGTTAGCTGGCTCAGATTTGACGGAAGAGGACATTGCTCCGGGATCTGTTTTTCAAACATGTCCCATATATTCTCAGTTCAGTTCCAGGATTAGTGATGACCAAAAAAGATGCTGAAAGTCGCTGTGATGCTCGCTGAACTACTGCTGAACACATTTTATTGTCGTCCATAAAGCAGCAGTCACCTTCTAGATTAAAAGAAGTCAACATTGCTGGAAATTCAGATAATCCTCAGAAGACATGCGACCTCCCAGTAATATCTGGAGACCCGTTCTGTACAAACAGAACGAGCCCCACACCATGACACCACTTCCATAATCTTGAGTTGTGTTTACAAGGCGAGCTGGGTCCATTGTTTCAATGGTGCTCCCACCAAACTCTCTCTGCCTAACGTCGGTACAGAACAAGATGTACCGCGACTTTTTGGAGGACTTTTTTTTTCAGTATTCCAGTGTCCAGCCACAGTGATCCTGATATAACTGGATGAAAAAGTTTAAAGTAAAAACTTCATCCAGTGAAAAAACTGTAGAAAAACTTTCTGATTCTTCGCAGAAATCTGTGGTTGCCGTATAGGCATGCGACTGCCAATACCGATCCTCTTCAATTCACTGCGAGTAGTTCGGTGAGAACTATGCACCTGGATTTTAACTTTTCTATCTTAATATTAAGATCTTAAACTTGCAAAGTTCATAATTTACTTAAACTAATCAACCAGACACTAAATGATTTTCTTATACTCTGATTTCAAACCAAAGACTTACAAAAGCCATTTTCATCCTGAATTTTACTTCATTGAATGCTTCGGTCAATTGCTGGACACAGGAAGCCCTGTTTCCCCGTACAAGCTTTCTCAGACGACGGCGATCTCGTCCCTGGCAGATTGTCGTTGCGCTTGAGTTACACCTCTTGCACAAATAATGTGAGATATTTTCCCACTGATTAAAGACCGCGGGATATTTCATCTTTTGAGAAACCAGTCGATTTTCAAAATCGTAGCTCCAGCCAGACGGGCGCACGTGAAAACATATTTGAAAAATATTCTAAGAACGTATTTTGAGTAATATTGTAAGAACATATTTTGAAAAATACTATAAGAATAGTGAAACACACATTTGTTTGGCGGGTTGCGCAGTGGTCTAAGCGATGGCTTATGACCATTCCTGTAGGATGGGTCCGGGTTCGAATCCCGGTGAGGCATGGATGTTGTGTATGCCTTAAGGCTCTGGCCCTGTCCCTTCCCTGGGACCAGTGGCCCTAAATTAGGGATGGGCGACTACTTATATCCCGCTGAGTTGCTCACGGTGGTCGTTAAACCCGCAATCAAAAGAAAACAAAACATTTGTCCGTGACGAGGATCGAATCAGCGCCCCCCCCCATCCACCCCCCACTCCGGAGTAGTTTCTCTCAACTCAGCTACACGGATGGAATGTGTCGCTGCATATTTGTCGTCTTGACACGTGCTTTACCTCCGTAGTACGCCACATATGTTTAGACGTGCAAAAAGAAAATAATAAGAGTAACCGCAAAAATGTTCTTTAAGGAAAACTTTTTGGAATACTTCGAATTATTTTATATGTACGATGTGAAATCCCTCTGGGAATTGAATCGAATTAATAGCACCGACTTGTTTAGTGTGGGACGCAAAGAATTATATATTTACCCAATGAGTACGAAAATGCCGTTGCTTCTTACTTGGTTGTGATTCTTACGCTATTGATAACCGCACTCTTGATTTTGTGAAGTCGGCTGCATTGAAGTTATATATTATTTGCTGTCTCTGATAACAGCTTCCAAAATTACTATATTGCTTTGCCCTGGAAAAACATCCTCACCCTCACGTTAGATCTTTGCCTGGGATTAAATTCCTTTATATTACATTTCTTTTAAAAAACAAATCCAGCTCAAGGAGTAAAATCAAGTGGCTGTTAAAACGAATTTTCAGTCGGTTGTAAACTGACGGCTGCGTATCGGAAAGATAAAAAATTGTCGTCGTCTGAAATTAAAGACATGTCTTAGAGGCAACAGAAAAAAGCAAGCACAAAAACTCCCTCAAATTATCATCCGCCTGTTCATCTGTTCATGGTAGCTAGTACTATAAGAATTTCAATTATCCTTCTGCTTTCATGAAAAGTTTGTCATAAATTAAAACTTCAAACACTTCACTTCCACACAGGCGGAGAAACAATGCTATGACCGCGTTGCCGACCTCCTGGTGATTTTTGCGACACAACAAGAAATATTTTTCTCCATTACTCATCTTGTTTCCGCTCGAGTAAGTATCTCATTAATTCAGTCTTGTCAAACAAACCTCCAGGATTGCCAACTAAAAGTTTTCCTTGGATATTACAACTGTCAACTTCTAAATGAATGTCAAATTATCCGGAACCAGTTAATTTATAATTTTTACTGGAGTGATTTGTTAGAAAAAGAAAAGATGTGGAAATTACTAGTTCGAAATGTTGTTAAAAATTTTCTTTTTCCTGATAATAATTTTCTTTTATCAAAATCTTGCTGAAGCTTAAAATTTCTTTCTAATATTAGTATAGATTCTGTAAGAACAAATAAAAAAATCTGAGTGCTAAAATTTTGTTAAAAACTGTGATACTGATCGGTTTCCATTTTTTATCGGAGGCAGGCGAAAATAATTACACGGCTGAGACTGGCTTTTCAACATAAAAGTTTCCATTGTTTTTACGTGAACTTAGCGAAAAATTCCTAGCAACCTGTAGGAAATATGATTGTGTCTAAATCTGAACGTTTCAGAACGAGTCATTCATTAAAAACAACTTTTACTTTAAATAAAGCATTTTTATTCTTAAAAGTATATCAAAATGTTTTTGATTTCCAAAAAAACTTTGATATACTTTTAAGAATAAAAATGTTTCTTTTGAGGGATACGTGAGCCAAAGGAAATTTTCGAAACGCAATAATTTCATGACTGTCCAAGATATTAGGCATGGACCACAGTAAAGCAACAGCAGCGGTACACAATATTTTTTATTTCTTTTCTCCAGCTTTTTACTTTCTTTTCTTTTTCCCAAAATTTTTCTTTCCTGAAAATTTTCTCCCCGCCTCTCTTTTTCTCATTACTTTGTCCTGCTCTCTCTGTCTGTCTGTCTGTCTGTCTGTCTGTCTCTCTCTCTCTCTCTCTCTCTCTCTCTCTCTCTCTCTCTCTCTCTCTCTCTCTCTCTCTCTCTCTCTCTCTCTCTCACGCACACACACACACACTCTGACTGTTTCTTCTCTCCTCTCTCTCTTTCTCTCTTTGACCTTATCTCTTCTCTCTACTCTCTCTCTCTCTTGCTGTGTACCCTCTCTCTTTCCCGCTCTCCACTCTTTCTCTCTCTCTCTCTTTCTGTAAGAATGCTTCTGTCAGTATTTCTCTCTCGCTCTTTTCTCCAGCTTTCACTTTCTCTCTCCTTCTCTCCACTCTTTCTCTCTTTGGCCTTATCTCTTCTCTCTACTCTCTCTCTCTCTCTCTGTCTCTCTCTTGCTGTGTACTCTCTCTCTCTCTCTCTCTTGCTGTGTACTCTCTCTGTTTCCTGCTCTCCACTCTTTCTCTCTCTTTCTCTGTAAGAATGCTTCTGTCAGTAATTCTCTCTCGCTCTTTTCTCCTCTCCACTCTTTCTCTCTCTTTCTCTGTAAGAATGCTTCTGTCCTGTCAGTAATTCTCTCTCGCTCTTTTCTCCAGCTTTTATTTTCTCTCTCCTGCTCTCCACTCTTTCTTTCTCTCTCTTTCTCTCTGTAAGAATGCTTCTGTCAGTATTTCTTTCTCGCTCTTTTCTCCAGCTTTTACTTTGTCTTTCTCTGTAAGAATACTTCTGTCAGTATTTCTCTTTCGTGCTTTTCTCCAGCTTTTACTTTCTCTCCCTCCCTCCATCTCTCTCTCTCTCTCTCTCTCTCTCTCTCTCTCTTCTCTTCTCTGTAAGAATGCTTCTGTCAGTATTTCTCTCTCGCTCTTTTCTCCAGCTTTTACTTTCTCTCCCTCCCTCCCTCCCTCCCTCCCTCTCTCTCTCTCTCTCTCTCTCTCTCTAAGAATGTTTCTGTCAGTATTTCTCTCTCCCCCTCTCTCTCTCTCTCTTTTCTCCAGCTTTTTACTTTCTATCTTTCCCTAAATTTTTTCTTTCCTGAAAATATTCTCTCCGCCTCTTTTTTTCTCATTACCTTTGTCCTGCTCTCTCTTTCTCCCTTTGGGCTTATCCCTCTTTTTCTCTCTTTGGGCTTATCTCCTCTCTCTCTCTCTCTCTTGGCCTTATATCTTCTTTCTCCACTCTCTCTCTCTCTCTCTCTCTCTCTCTCTCTCTCTCTCTCTCTCTCTCTCTCTCTCTCTCTCTCTCTGGGCTTATCTCCTTTCTCTCTCTTTCTTTGTTTGGGTTTATCTCCTCTCTTTCTCTCTTTGGCCTTATCTCTTCTCTCTGCACTCTCTCTCTCTCTCTCTTTCTCTCTTTGGCCTTATATCTTCTTTCTCCACTCTCTCTCTCTATCTTTTTTTCTTTCTCTATTTGGTCTTATCTATTCTCTCTCCACTCACTCTCTCTCTTGCTCTCCACTCTCTCTCTCTCTCTCTCTCTCTTTCTCTCTCTCTCTCTCTCTCTCTCTCTCTCTTTGGCCTTATATTCTCTCTCTCTCTCTCTCTCTCTCTCTCTCTCTCTCTGTAAGAATGCTTCTGTCAGTGTTTCTCTCTCGCTCGAGGCTGTTACTCTCTCTTCTCGGTCATAGGATATCTCTCCCTTGATTTTCCTCTCCCCTCTCACGGTCTGTCTGTCTGCCTCTCTCTTTCTCTCTCTCTCTCTCTCTCTCTCGCCGTAAGAATGCTTCTGTCAGTGTTTCTCTCTCGCTCAAGGTTGTTACTCTCTCTTCTGTGCCATAGGATATCTCTCCCTTGCTTGATTTTCTTCTCCCCTCTTACGCTCTGTCTGTCTGTCTGTCTCTCTCTCTCTCTAGAAATCTTTCTTTCACTTTTTCTCAGTCCCAAAATGGGCCGGTATACGCCGGTATGGCATATCGGCACTTCTTTTTTTACCCGGTTTACATACCGGCACTACATTTAGAAGTCGTAACTGCAGAAATAAATTCTTTTTAATTATTTGCTTTTGTTCCTGACTTACGAGCACGCATTCTTAAACGTAGAAACCTTATGTGCCTCGTACCCTTGAAAAATAGCTGTGTGGGAATCTTAAAAGGTAGGGGAGTGTGTACGCATTTGGAGGGCGATGGGATTGCTGTTAATTAAAGACTGAATATTCATTTCGATTGCGAAGGTTCTAATTGCCCGACTTTGTACTTCATAATAAATACTAAATACGCAGTTGACGTGGATTAGGAACATTAAAATAGAAGTCATCGCTATTTCCTCGTTTATAAGTGAGTCACGGAAAAATTCTCATCAGCCGCCACTGGGAATTGAACCCACTGTCTTCCAGTTACGCGCCGGACATGCTTCCACTGTACCACAGCGGTCTCGAAATTCTCCAGGCTCACATACGACAAACCGCCAAACCACCTGGCAAACTGCTTCTTTGGAGCCCCAGATGTTCCTAATCCACGTCAACTGTGTATTTATTATTCATTCGTCTTCTAGTCATTTGTTAAGTTGCTGCTGTTCATCTTTGGTGAATCCCCAGTATTGTGCGGGGCTCCAAAGAAGCAACCTGCCAGGTGCTTTTGGCAGTTTGTCGTATGTGAGTCTGGAGAATTTCGAGGCCGCTGCGGTGCAGTGGAATCATATCCGGCGCGTAACTGGAAGGCCGTCTGTTCGATTCCCGGTGGCGGCCGATGAGAATTTTTGCGTGACTCACTTATAAACGTGGAAAGAGCAATTATTACTATTTTGATGTTTCTACTTCATGAAAATCCCTATTGGAAGTGAGCTGCCTTCTCTGCTGGGGACCTCAAAGTTCTGGGTTCAAGTCTAACTGAATCACTAATGATTAGCCAAGGTTCGGAAGTCTCGTTGGTCCTAGGGTAGAGACCCCACGTTATGAACAAGTCTAACCGAAGTCCTCGATGTAGCATAAATAATGCACGCTGGGGTCCACAAACCATCCGACTCTAATCGACAACCATCGTTTCTGACTTATGGTGCAATAGTATTCCACAGAATTGTCAATTACACTTGTAGACAAAGGAGTTTTTCTTCCATGATTTTTTTTTTTTTTTTTTTTTGACTTTTTCAGTTTTGGATATTTGCTGGCGAAAGTACATTTTCTGGAGGATTTTTAGCTGAATGAGATCATATATTAAAAATTTCCATTTCGAGCAATGGAAATGTCTCCCTTTTCCTTTCTCTTTACCAAGTGATCCAATCAGAATGATGACGGCAGTGTTTTTACTTAGCATTTAAGGTGTAGTTGATTCTTTTAGTAATTCCTACAAACGGAAATATCCATCTTAACTTTCCCTACTCAGGCGGACTGAGTAAAATATTTATGAGGTCCAATCCAAGTAAAAGTGTTGCAAAAGAGCAGACGTGTTTTACGCAAATACCGTGCAAACATTACGCACGCAAAGGTCAAGAACAAGGAGTGATAAAAACAGATTAACAAAAGCTATCGAGTGGGCGGGGGCAAATTTGAATTGTGTTCCGCATAAATCAAGGCAGTGTCTGGGAGAAGTTTTAATTCTTTAAGACCCAACTGAAAGGAGATCATTCAGGAGTCCACCTTTGAAGTTAAAAAAAAACATAGAGGGAACTCATTACGCTGGTTTTTCTGTGCCCCTCGGCTATGCTGTTCATGTGCTCGATCTGCGTTGCTATTAATTCAGGCTTTCTTTTTCCTAGATATCAGCGCATGCAAATCCAGAGTGACATCATCTGACCAAATGGTCGTCCTGTACCATTTCTCCCACACCTTAACTGGAGAGCCCGCCAACGTTAGCAGGTTAGGTCACCGCCGATTGAGGTTGGAGCAGTTCGTGTTTGCATATCTCTTAATCAAAAAATAATAAAAGTTCGAATGAAAGGTTCACCCGAATGAAATGTTCCTGCAACGAACGGCTTGTCTGAATACAACACGATATCTGGAATTAATTAAGCACCCAAAAGCTAAAGTTTCAATTAAGCATTGAACAGCAACGCCTCTGAAAATCGGAATGGAAACTAAAGGGAAATTACTGTAATAAAACAACATCCATAGTTTATTGATGGCTGATTTAATTTTAGGAAACTTCGAAATAGTTATCGATTCATAATAAAAGAATATGTGTTATCAAAACACCACATAAAGCTCAGAGACAGTCTCTGACGAAAGAACAGTGTCTTTCATGATACTCCTTCTAACACAAGGATTTACTCCTATACATACACACCCAAAACCTAACCAACACCTCTAAATTTCCTCAGCTCCTCTAAAAAAATCTCAACGTTCCTCCATTTGAAGGTATAGGGCCTGGTTAACGCCTAGGCCTAGGGCCTCACATTTTAGAGGGTCCAGAATCGCAATGCAAAAAAATGTTTTTTATTAATTAATTAATTAATTATTATGAATGGAAAACAAGTATTTTTGTTTATACTAAATTTTACCAAATTTTAAAATTGCTTGGGTCCTATTAAAGTGAATTAGTGAGCTGAAAAATGTGCTTTTACGGGTGTGAGAATTATCCAGTTATGCATGTTTGCTCAAATCCAAGTATCAATCCTCTGTTAATACAATTACTGTTCTATAATAATTGTATTAACTATATACTCTGTTAATACAATTATTGTACCAATTATTGTACTAACTATAAATCACAGGTGATAAATCTGCTACATGGAAGTTCACCTTGCCCTCAAAAAATCAGGCTGTACCAATTCAAAAAATGTTCATTACTTAAAAATAAAATTAAAATGGGATGAATAACTTAACATCTGTGGATATTTGAATAATTATGTAATTAAATATGAAATTAGCAATACTAAACTATTAAATATGGTTTTATTTACCCATCTATATTTTAGTGCGAATTTCCTTCCTAATATTAAGATTTCATAAAAGTAGATATTGTTTCCTATTTCCCCCCACACAGTGTCCCATTTATTAAATCAACTTTAAAAATTAATTGATAATATTTAGTGGCGACAAACTCTTTCAAGAATGTGGACTGTTGGTGGGCTTCATCTTGTGCTGTGGTGGTGGGCTTCATCGATTCTGTGTAAATCGGGCCCTGGGTATCTCTCTCTCTCTCTCTCTCTTTCTCTCACACATGTACATAAACACATGCGCACACACAAAGTGGTCAGAAATTATGGGACATCTGCCTAGTAACGGGTAGGGTCAACCTTTCACTCGGATAAGGACAGCTATACGGCAAGGCATTACAAGTCACGAAAGCATTTCACAGGTAACTCCACCCATACTTTATGCACCATCATTGGGCGTAATTCTGACACATTCTGGTGTGATGGGTCCAAAGCTCGAACAGATCTCTCCATTCTCATTACGAAGATACTTCACAGGGTTCATGTCCGGTAAACAAGCTAGGCCGCTCCAGGGTAAGAACTTCAGGGAATGCTCTTCTAATCATTGTGACGTACTACAGATATGAAGCACGTGTCAAGATGACATATTTGCAGCGATACATTCAGTCGGTGTAGCTTAGTCGTTTGGAGCAAATCTCTCCGGAGCAAGGACACGCGAGTTCGATCTCCGAAAAATTCCTGTTTTCACACCATGTTATAATCTCCATAGCTCTGTGGTGTTTAGAACATGATTAGAAAAGATGCATTGTCCTTCTGGAAACGTCCATCGCCTAATGCATTGTAAAAAATAACTGGTGTTAATTCACGGAAATTTTCCGAAAATAACGTGCAGCAAAGTTGCCGGCAGGTATCCGTCTCTTTCAGAAATTCCCGTTTTTAAAAGTGCTCGTTCATTTTAACCCGTATTTTCACAGATATTTTCGTAGACAGAAATTCCGTTTATTCAGAAAAGTCTATTTCTGGTTTTTCCGTATTTAAACTGAAATTCCGCGAAATCAACAACCATGTACAGCACTCAACCCCCAGATAATCCTTCTGAGGTCAGGATCGAACACCCGAGGTTATAGCTCGCCGAACAGGTAACTTGCGCCTTAATTAACTGTGACACAAACGCTCGGCAATCTGACTCACGCACAGGGTAAAACGAATTCCGTGACTAAGAAATTTTGTTTTTTGTCAATGTGAGTGACTTAGTCATTTTATTTCCTGTTGGAGCTTATTATTTTTCTGAATAGGTTTGTAATTTTTTCTATAGGAGGACTTCAAAAATTAAGCATTTTTCATCGTGGTTTGTCGAAGCAACAAAGTGCTTTGCAACATAATTGTTTAAACTGACAATGACTTTCATTTATCTTTAAAAAAGGTGAAATGTACTTTTTATAGTATTATTTCACACACACACACACACACACACACACACACACACACACACAAACTAAATATAAAATGCAGTTTTGATATAGCTTTTGTCTTAAGTTGTCCAAAGACTGATACACAGACATCGTATAATCATCGGTACAATAAGTACCCGGTTTCTTGCAGTAATACATTATATAATAAATAGCGGGTGCAAAAATAGGGGAAAGGAGAAGGAATATCCTGTGCCACAAAAAACAAAAAAAAATCTGTACGATATGCTATCCATAATATCCGATCTCGCTACGGAACTTCAAAATTCGACAGACGATTGAAATTTGAAAGTTAATCAAACCTCAAATATTTCCACGAATCACTACTATTAGCGGAAATTTCTCGTCATACGGATATGGAAAAAGTGAGAACGGAGATTTTCCTTTAACATACGAAAGGAATTGCGGAAAGGTTTCCGAAAATTCAGAAATTTTCGTTAATACATCTCTAAAACGGTAATTTACCATCAACATAAGAAAGAAACTGCGGAAAGGTTTCTGAAAATTCTGAATTTTCCTGTGGCACGAAAAGTCCGTTAAATTCAGGGGTTTTTTTTCGTCATTTCACGAAAAAGGTTGTATCAGAAACATGCTTTGTTTATTCACGAAAGAAATGACGGAAACTTGTCCGTGGATTTCAGAAACTTTTTTACAGTGTGAGTGCATGATGACCGTGAACGGATGCAGATGATCTGCAGGCATCTACACGTAGCGTGGACAGTTCAGGGATTCATCTAGACGTACCAGAGGTCCCAACGTGTGCCAATCGAACACGCCAGACCATCAATCAGCCTGAACAGTTCTTTACTGACATGCCAGGTCCATCACTTCGTGCGGTTTCCGCCAGATCCACACCTTTCCGTCTGCGCGAAATGAAAGGAAATGAGACTCAATGGACCAGGAGACCCGTCGCCCATCATCAAAGGTCTAGTGCTGATGTCTTTTTGCTCAGCTGAGATGTACATTTCGGTAATGGGGCGTTAGCAATAGGCCTCTGGGGGCTTGGCGGCTCCCATAACCTCTTACGGCTAATGATCGCGTGATGGTTTAGGTGGAGAAGTTTCTGGCAAATCCCATGTGGAATTCGGCCGTGATTTGTGCCACTGTCCCTCCTAGTTGATTGCAACTATCAGAGACAGACGTCGAGCCCATAAGGAGTGCGTCATTTCCTGACTGACATGGCGCTGTCCACGATGCGATGTTATTCCGGAAATGACGTATTCCCGATACACTCTCGATACTGCCTAACGAGGTAACTGCAATTCCTGTACCACCTCCGCGATAGAGTGACCCATGCGTCTGGCACTCACTATCTTTCCTCTTTAAACTCAATTAACTCATGGCATTTATCCATACTGACATGGAATTGCCGTTTCCGTGAATGCATATGTTCCTGCCCACATACCTGCGAAGTGATGGATTCGTTCCCTAGCTACAAAGGTGACAGCGTCGCGTTGCCTAGGAACCGGATACCTTATGGATTCTGTCTTCTCAGTGTACATATGTTCTGAGTATGTTTTTGAAATATATCTTTCGAATTATTCCGTTTTTTAATAAAACTGTGAGAATTGAAAAAATGTTGGTGGTTTTCTGCGAAAGACTGTATTTTAAATTATACATAGGTTACTGCTAAGCAGTAAAGAATTTCTATGCTTAGAAAACTTGGACAGTATTGATCATCATTACCACGACATAATTCAAAAAGAATCTTTGCAGTTCGCCATCTTAGATATCGCGACTAATAGAATTAAACATTTCCCCTCATAACGAGAAAATTGTACAGATGTTTCACACATTCAGTAGCTTGTCGGGGATAACAGGATATGCAAAAGAATCTTGGATATACGATACAAACAGAATTTTCTTAAATTTTGAAGAAGTCAATCCGATTTTTGGTGTAAATGTGACAATGGTAAGTCAGATAATATTCGAAAACTTGAAAATTTCATCGTCTTGGAGCGGAACTTAGGACCCAAGCTCCTAAAAGGAAACACATACACACAAATTTACACATTTAATTTACCAGTAGCATGAAAATTATTATCCCCGACAAGTTACTGAATGTATGAAACATCTTGACAGTGCTTACCTACATATATCTCGTTTAAAAATAATTTTTTCAGTATGTCCTTCAGAAACGGCGATGGCAAATGCAAAAACACATTTACTCCATTCAGGAAATTACACAGGGACAAACTAACACCGACGGAAATCTTTGTGGTGTGTAGAGTTTTTCTCCCTAGAGTATGCTGTTGCGAATATAATAATTCCTTTTCTATTTCAAATTGCGAGTACGAAGGTTACGCCCTAGAAGTTATTTTAAAAACTTTGCTGGCATTTCTGTAAACAATGTTCCGTTGTAAGTCAAGTTTCGCAGCTATTGACAAAGGAAACGTTGCCACGAGGTTTTTCTGTTGGCATGGAAAACGATGCATTCGCCCAATGTTTTTTATTGTTTACATGAAAATTCATTTAGCACCTTGTTTACTCGTATATCTGAGAACTTGTCACATCATGAATGGCGGATGCAGGTGAGGAAAAAAACAAAAGGGTCTTGATGACACTTTGGATATACGATCACTAGCTTAAAAAGTAAACTTTTTTGTTTTATGGAAGACCTGTGGTGCATTCGGTGCAAAACCAGATGTAGTGACATAGAAATCTCGCATTGGAAAGGAAACTATTGCCTATCCGAACACAGAAGCTATTGGCAGAAATACTAATTTTCGTACGATTTACGTTAGTTCCCATTTATAACAAAATTTTACTGTGTCTATTAATTTTGAAGCTGTGTTTAAGAGAATAAATGCTTTATTCAGAATTAAAGCTCTCTAAAAAGATAACTGCGTTTGCACTGTCTTTTTAACTGCTCTCTGATCCAGATAAACCTGACCGTTTCGGTCCCATCCTATATGTGGCTTCTCGAATTTGACTCGGGATCGTAGGCCACGAGGTACGTAACAGAAAATTGCACAGAGGCAAACTAAAACATATATGGAAAATCTTTGTAGTGTTTTCCACCCTGAAGTTGTAAACAACCATTACTGTCTGACTTCTATAAACATGAAGAAAAACAAAGGGGAAAAGATCATCTCAGGCATGTGTTCTATTTCACTGAACTACGTCCTATAGAGGCGTCGATAGGATAATTTTCCTGATCTTACTTCTGGGAGCAGACGTTGTGTCAATAAACAGTTGGACTCACTGACAGCGAAAGGGGGAATATAAACACTTATCTCCTTTTACGAAACACCTGCTTAAAAAAAGAAAGAAAAAAGTTACTAAGAAAGGCAAATCGTTATCTTCAGTAGTTGACACGTAAACCTTAGGACCCGTTAGACACAAAATAAAGTGCCGCCACCATCACGACAGTTTGCGTGATGAGGATTCACTATCTGTGGCGGCTAATGATCTCTGTGGAAAGAGTTAACTGAAAGTACGCTGAGCAGCATCGAGAGTGAATAGTTAAATTTAACAATTGACAACTGTCACTCAAAGACAATCAGTGAATGAAGTGGAGCGAACAGAAAATTGTACAGTGACACTGGCCTTCTAGTAACACAAGCACACAAAAAAGAAAAAAATTAAAATACTTATGGCCACGTCGCGTCGGAAGTTTGCAGAGGCGGAAACCGTAAGACTTCGAAGAAACACTAACAATAGAGGTTCACAGATGAAAGAACAACTACACTAAGACCAGAAGGGAAAGACTGGTAAAAGTGGAGCATATTAAATGAAAGTGGGATTGTTTTTGACGTATTTGCACTTCTTTAGACACCTAAACTAAGTGACCCTTTATTTAAGAACACTTTTGTATATGCCTATGGACAGGAACTTTCGTGGTCAGCCTGCGACTTTGAAAAGCAGTCTCTGAAGAAGAGATACTACGAAAATATGATTCACAATCCATCCAACACAACAAAATATTTCTTCGTTTTTCCACTATACTCGTTTACATAAGTTAAGAAAAAAACCCAGGAGAAAGCGTTATAACTCCAACTATACGGGATGAGATGTTATGAAACTTGGTGAAAATCTGTATCATATCGTACGTTAGCGAGACCCTACAACATTTGTAATAAAGTTTTCATTCCAACAAAAATGGCCAGATACAAAACCAGGTGTGACGTACCTGACATAAAGGCAGATAGGATTCAGAATACATGTCTGCGTAGCTTAGTTGGTAGAGCGACTTGTTCCGGAATAAGCGGCCTCGGGTTCGAATCCCGGCGTAGACCAAAAATGACGGAGGAATTTACTTCGTTATAATGGCACCCGAACTACCCGACCGTTCAAAATCTCGCATTGGTGTGATGTTATTTCCACACCGCGAGACAGGAAAAATCAGAGAATCCCTTCTCCAGCGCTTCGAAAAATAAAAATGTGTGATGTTGCATTCCACACAGCAGATTGACTGGGAGTTCTCAAGTGCACGTTCTACAGTGGTTGTCTGCCTGCAGCGATTCATGGTCACGGCTGACCCGTGGGCCATGCCCCCGGCCCGCTTTCGGGGTGGGGGGAGATGGGACGTACCTGACATAAAGGCAGATAGGATTCAGAAATTCAGAATACATGTCTGCGTAGCTCAGTTGGTAGAGCGACTTGTTCCGGAATAAGCGGCCTCGGGTTCGAATCCCGGCGTAGACCAAAAATGACGGAGAAATTTACTTCGTTATACAGGTGAAAAAGATGTCAAAATGAAATAGCCTAAGTACCTTCAATATGGAGTGCGGTCACCCCTCACAGCAATGCATGCCTCACAACGATGTTTCATGCTGTTGATGATGGTGTCTAGGATCTCAGAAGGTAAAGCCAACGTACCTCAATAGGGAATGTGATCCCCTCTCACAGCAATGCATGCCTCACAACGATGTTTCATGCTCTTGATGATGGTGTCTAGGATCTCAGTAGGTAAAGTCAACGTACCTCAATAGGGAGTGTGGTCACCCCTCACAGCAATGCATGCCTCACAACGATGTTTCATGCTGTTAATGGTGGTGTGTAGGATCTTAGAAGGTAAAGTCAAAGTACCTCAACAGGGAGTGTGGTCACCCCTCACAGCAATGCAGGTCTCACAACGATGTTTCATGTTGTTGATGATGGTGTCTAGGATCTCAGAAGGTAAAGGCAACGTACCTCAATAGGGAATGTGATCCCCTCTCACAGCAATGCATGCCTCACAACGATGTTTCATGCTCTTGATGATGGTGTCTGGGATCTCAGAAGGTAAAGTCAAAGTACCTCAACAGGGAGTGTGGTCACCCTCACAGCAATGCAGGCCTCACAACGATGTTTCATGTTGTTGATGATGGTGTCTAGGATCTCAGTAGGTAAAGTCAACGTACCTCAATAGGGAGTGCGGTCACCCCTCACAGCAATGCATGCCTCACAACGATGTTTCATGCTGTTGATGATGGTGTCTAGGATCTCAGAAGGTAAAGTCAAAGTACCTCAACAGGGAGTGTGGTCACCCCTCACAGCAATGCAGGCCTCACAACGAATTTTCATGTTGTCGATGATGGTGTCTAGGATCTCAGCAAGTAAAGTCAACGTACCTCAATATGGAGTGCGGTCACCCCTCACAGCAATGCATGCCTCACAACGATGTTTCATGCTGTTGATGATGGTGTCTAGGATCTCAGTAGGTAAAGTCAACGTACCTCAATAGGGAGTGCGGTCACCCCTCACAGCAATGCATGCCTCACAACGATGTTTCATGCTGTTGATGATGGTGTCTAGGATCTCAGAAGGTAAAGTCAAAGTACCTCAACAGGGAGTGTGGTCACCCCTCACAGCAATGCAGGCCTCACAACGAATTTTCATGTTGTCGATGATGGTGTCTAGGATCTCAGCAAGTAAAGTCAACGTACCTCAATATGGAGTGCGGTCACCCCTCACAGCAATGCATGCCTCACAACGATGTTTCATGCTGTTGATGATGGTGTCTAGGATCTCAGAAGGTAAAGTCAAAGTACCTCAGCAGGGAGTGTGGTCACTCTTCACAGCAATGCAGGTCTCACAACGATGTTTTATGTTGTTGATGATGGTGTCTAGGATCTCAGCAGGTAAAATCAAAGTACCTCAACTGGGAGTGTGGTCACTCCTCACAGCAATGCAGGCCTCACAACGATGCTTCATGCTGTTTATGACGGTGTCTAGGATTTCAGTAGATAGCAACGACCATTGTTCGTGCAAAGCTTGTCTAAGCTCCTCCAGTCTTTGCGAAGGCAGGTTAAGAATCGCAACACGTCTCCCTAGGTAGTGGTTCCCAGACTTTTTGCATTCGCTGACAGGTAAAACGTTGTGGAAACTTTTCGCGGGCCAGCGATGCCGAAACAAATTTTTAGGCAATTTTCGAGCAGTTAATCTTGTAATATACTAAATTATGTAATAATGATCACGGCGTACAATCCATAATTTACATACCAGATTATTCCATGTCACCTATTTACAGCTAATAATATTTAATCTGTTAATATTCTTTAATGATTAATAAGTGCAACCCATAATCAATATACCACGATATTCTCCTTACCGTTGATATAATTTTTCCTGGGATTAATGCGACGTCTGTTGCTGCTGCTTCTCGATAATCTTCTCGAGCCATGGTTCCAGCGTCGTTTCTGCAAAGCGCCGTGCAGCATTAATGTCTGTTATGTTCCTGTACCTTGTTTAGATTGCCGAAACTGCTGAAATCTTTTCTCGCAATAAATACGTGGTCGACAAAGTTACCAATAGCTTCAGAGCTTTGTCACTTAGACTTAGGCATTCTTTCCCCGTAATACCCCAAAACTGAGTAAGAGATTTGCATCTCAATATCGGTACCAGACTGGCATCAGAAGGAAGTTCAACAAAGCTTTCCTTTTCCTGGTGAGTTAGCCAGCAGGAGTTCAGATCTTCTGTAAAGAGATTAGTGATCCAAGCTTCCTTTAACCTTCCGCGACAGGAGTTCCAAATTTAAAAATTCGATCTAGATTTCCTCATACTTTGACACCACTTCGATTCAGAAAAATAAAAATAAATTCACTTCACTCGTTGCTCGCGGACCAGCTGAAAATACCTTGCTGACCGGCGGTGGGAAAATACCGCCCTAGAGTATCCCAGTGTCCCAGACATGTTCTATTGGATTAAAGTTGGGAGACCTGTCTGGCCAATCCTTTTTCTTGTGACGTATTTCAAAAAAAGTGGGATTGCTTTTGACGTATTTGCACCTCTCTCTCTCTCGGCTGTCTTCCTAACAATTAATATCTCTCTCTTTCTCTGGCTTTCATTTTTTTGCGCACTGTGTTATAACGACAGATTTCTCACTTTATATCAAAAACGTATTTTTCTTGAGATTTTTGCCACTTACATTTCGTTTCTCTCTCTTCAAGGAAACTTCACAAATAAAAGGCCGTAAAAGAAGCAATGCAAGGAGACAAAGCATATCGTGCTCTTTTCCTGGATGGCAAATTTCTTGAACGTAAGACGTAAGTGTTCCGGTTTTTCAGTTTAAAGCATACTCTTTTATTTTTTTTCTTCTTTTCTTGACTTCATTTCATTTTTGACAGAGGGAAATGGAGAGGACTGTTTTTTTTTTGTTTTTTTTTCTTGTTTTGAAGTTCTTCACCCTCTCGAAAGACGTACTAGCGATATTTATTAACAATAATGCTGATTTTAATTGGAAACGATAATTTACTGAAATGTACTTTCTTATACATACTTAGTATCAGATACCAATTAACAATTATTCGAATTCGAATTCTGACTGTGGAGAATATTTCTCGTTGATGTTTATACTTTTTTTGCAGGCACTTGAATATAATACTGGTTAATAACAATGGAGATTCGATATAAAGAAAGTTCTGTGTTAAACTACTTAATGACAGAAATTAAGTAACAATTGGGCAAACTTTAACTGTAATTTTTTTTTCCTGTTGAATTTAGCTCCTTCCTTCGACAACCTAGGGAAGAAACAAAATGATCTACAGTTAAAACAATGTCAATTTTAATTGCA
Organism: Macrothele yani; assembly: GCA_039090855.1. Lineage (NCBI taxonomy): Eukaryota > Metazoa > Arthropoda > Arachnida > Araneae > Macrothelidae > Macrothele > Macrothele yani. The sequence continues at coordinate 19,123,226 of CM076990.1, read as the reverse complement.
GAAAGTTGTATCTTGAATTGTACTGTATTACTCGAGAGCTTATCGGCTGATACAAATTACTAAATATAACTCTTGCGACGTACTATAAATGTGAAGTACGTATCAAGACGATAAATGTGCAACGATACATTCTGTCGGTGTAGTTTAGTCGGTTAGAACAACTTGCTCTGGAGAGAGAAGGCGCGATTTCGATCATCGCCACCGACAAATTTTGTTTTCACACTCAAATTTTAAATATTTCACGTTGGATTTCACTGTTATCCGGAAAACTTCATTTGCGGATACTATCAAGTAATGATAAATGGTATGTTTTGCCTCATGAAATTTCTAAGTACTCATTTTTAATGCTTCTAAGTATGCCTAATGAAGATCTTATTAAACATAATGCAGATTTTTAACTGTGAAATGTTCTGTGTTAAATTATACTTTCATAATTTAGAGCTTAGTGGCACTAAGCTCTAAATTATGAAAGTATAATTGGCACACTTTATTTAATGGCACACTTTAGTGGCACACTTTATTTAATAATAACGCAAATTTTAGTTGTTGGAAATGCGCTATATTGACAGAAGTCACCGGACACCTAAAAGACAAACACAGCATAGCATTTATTGATATACATTAGTACGGTGTCGGTCCACTTTTGGCCTTAATGCATGCACTGACCCTTCGAGACATGCTTTCGACAAGGTTTTAGAATACACCGATAGGTATGCGCTTTCATTCAGTACATAATGCTGGCGCTAACTGGTGCTTAGTAGTAGGCCTTTGTTCTAAACTTCTTATGCGGCGCTCTAATTCATCCCATAAATGCTCTATGGGATTAAGATCAGGGCTCTGAGCTGGCCAATCCACACATGATGCAGAATTATCGTCAAACCACGCTATAAAAGTCCTCGCTTTATGGCTCTGTGCATTATCCTGCTGGTACCAACAAGGCTCGATTCCATTGCATTGCCACAGAGTTGGTAGGGCGTAATTGTCCAGAATATCGAGGTAGACATGCTGGTTAACAGGTTTGTCTACGATAACAAATGGTGCGGAACCATACCACGAAAAACACCCCCACACGAGTACACTGCCAGCTCCAAACTTGACCGTAGGAACAGTACACAGTGGCAAATAGCGTTCCCCCGGCTGCCGCCATACCCACACACGGCCATTAAACTGATGGATCGTGTATCTGGATTCATCAGTCTATAGGACCCGCTTCCACGATAACTGTTCTTTACACCATGCTAAACGACGAGTAGCATTCCGAGTGGAGGTGAAAGTCTTATAAGCAGCTGCACGACCACGGTAACCCATGGAATGAAGTTATCTGCGAATGGTACATGTACACACCGAGTTTCCAGCATTTTTACTCACCTGTACACTGAGGTCTTGTGCAGTACTCCGTCGATTAGCTAAAATGACTCTCCTGCGGCTTCGACGTCCTCTATCACTGATTTTCTTTGGTCTGCCGGTACGTTTTGCTGCTACAGGCACGCCATGTGTCTTCCACTTATTCAGTACATTCAAAACAGTTGACTTGGGGATGTTTAAACGCCTCTCGGTTTCTCTTATAGACAACCCACTAATATAACACCCAACAATATTTCCTTTCTCAAAGTCATTTCCCTTTCGCGGCGACATTTTCACTCAACCTCACAGTGCGATATGATGGCGGTCAGCTGCAGGCTTGTTTTTATACCGTTTGCATCTGTATCGCGTATCTTAACAACGCAGCGGATCCGCTCATTTGCTTTTGAGGGTGTCCGGTAAATTTTGTCAATATAGCGTATATATGTTGATCAATTTCCTTCTTTCAGTAAAAAGCTAGCTTCTGTTACTAACAAACGTTAATACAAATTTATCTGTGAAAGAATTGGTGAATTGAATTTTTCTTCCTGAGTAAGGAGTTCAGTTGTCGGTACTAAATAAAAATAATGCAAATTAATTTTCTTTGCAAAAATTTCATGTGTTTCATTCCACATCAACTGTGTGGACTTTTCAAAAGATACTGATTACAAACAAGGCATATTTTAAATGAACGTTGAAGATTACTTTGTTGCTTAACAAAGTTGGGAAAAATTTTATTTAGAAATACCTTTAAATACAAAATTCTTAGTTTCGAATCTTACTTTCTTAAGAAAGAGTTCCCGCTAGGTGTTGATTAACAGTAACGCAAAATTTGGCGATGAAAATCCTGTGCATTGAATTTTATTATTTTACGTGGGACAGACAGCAAATACAGAGCATGTGGATTCTGGTCATGGGAAATTCTAGTAAATTTTATCCGCTTTCAACAGTTGGAAGCAGCTGCTTTATATAGCATCTAGGCCAATCTCTATATTTATATCTAGAGACTGGCCCCATATCTGTATTGCGAAGGCGGATCAAAAAGTTAATTACACTGTTGAATAAAAAATAAAATACAGAGATATACTCGGTTGATGTACGTTGGTTCAACGGTACAACATTTATTCATTTTTCGACATAGTCGCCTAAGGACTAAACATTTATCGGAAGTGCGATTGAGTTTTCCATACCCTTACAGAAAAAGTCTCCTCCAATTTGGTGCAACCAGTTAAGGGACGTAGTTTTCACAGCCTCGTCAGTTTGGAATTGTTGTCCACTAAGGTCCTGTTTCATTTTACCGAACAAGTGGTAGTTTCACGGGGATAAATCGGGACTGTACGTTGGATGTTGCCATAACTCACACTTGAATGACTGCAGCAATTCCTTTGTTTTCCGTGCTGTGTGGGGTGTGGCGTTGTTGTGCAGCTGAATGATACCTTCGCTCAACTTATCCCGGCGTCTCTCATTAATTGCCTTTCGCAAATTTCGTAGCTTTTGGCAATATGAGTTAGCATTGATAGTCGTGCCTTTTGGCAGAAATTATGTGTAAACAAAACCTTCACAGTCAAAGAAAACAGTCGCCTCGACCTTTCCCGCTGACGTAATGCAATTGCCGTTTCTCTTCATTTTCTTCGGCAGACACAAACAAGATGGTTATCTTGTTATTAATGCTTTTTGAAAGCTCAAAAAGCTCCTTTGCAGTATTGACAACAGCTTTATTTTGAAGAATTTTCATCCAAACTCCACACTTGACTTCTGCGCCAATGCCATCAGCTGGTCCTTTTCCATGTGCCGTTTCAAAAAAAGACCAATCTGATTCATAACCAAAATAATCTTTGTGATAAACTAGATTTCCTAAATTATATCTGTTCTTAATTGACTCCCAGCACCGTCACTGCAGTAGTGAGCACATTGTATAGGAAAAACAAGCTTCTTTTGAAAATCGTTAAAAATTTCAGTATTTGCATTAGAAACAAAACCTTCATCCTGCTGCAAATCATCCTAGATCACTGCGTAAGTAATATGTTAAGTTACATCATCATCATTTTTGTTGTAGATAACTGCTGTGAAAATGGTTACTTGTTCCGCATCCCTGTGTGCACTCATCACTTCCTTCTGCTGCCTAATGGAATAATTTTCTGCAAAATCTTCAATAATAATAATTTCATCATCCTTGTTGGATTTCTTCCTTGTTGGAGAGGTGGCATGCTTCCATTCCATGGACGATTGTTTAAGTTTCAGGGGTGAAATGATGAAACCATGTTTCGTCACCTGTGATGATTCGATGCAAAAAATTGTGACCCTCAGCAGAATACCGTTGCAGAAGAACCAAGGACGACAGGAAAAGTTGGTTTCGGTGCTGGTCGGTGAATAAATGTGGCACCCATTTCGCACGCGATTTCCGAAATCCCACCTGCTCGTGAATGCCCAGTCCCGTTTGACATGTCTAACGTACTGGCAATTTCCTTAATTTTGATACGCCTATTATCCCGTATCATGTCGTCAACATGCCCCGGAGTGCTGGATATTGATGGTTTGCCTTTGCGGTATTCGTCCGTCAAATCTGTGCGACCCTTTTCAAATTATTGACACCACTTTACAATGGCCGGGCAAAACATGGCATTTCCCCCGTATACAGCACAGATTTCACGATGGATGTCAGTGCAATTTAGGTGCTTAGCCCACAAAAATCAAATGGTTCCTCGCACTTCCAATTTGGAGTAAGAATGGAGTTGACGCGCTACGAACTACCTCCTGCACACGCCTTATGCAGTTACTGAATTTAATCACCGCGCGTTGGCAGCTCTGACGTACTGTCTACTTTGCTCCCAAGACCCGCGGTCTGAATGCAGTCCCACTCCAGATGGCGCTAAGTGTAACTTATTTATTTATTCACCTACGTATATCCATAGCAGAGTTGGAAACGGGTCAAAAATTTCTGACCCGGACATCCAACAACTGAACCCCACCCGACCCAGACCCATAACTGACCTGGACAAATCTGCTTTGAACTATAAATACGAAATCCAATTTATATATATAAACATATAAACGTAATATATATATTCATCAGAATGACTGCTTGATATTTAACAACTGAAATCTTTTTTTAATAATAAAATTTGGTTACTTGCTATATTTTAGTGCCATTTTTAGTGTCACTATTTTGCGTAATACAGAAGTAATGGCTGACTATGACCGAGACTGTGAGTATATTACAAATGGGAATCATTATTTACGATTACACAAAAGTATATTTCAAATGTATTTCGATTGTTCACTCTTTCCACGCTTTGATGGAGGTGCGCATACTTTCATATGGTCCGTTAGATTTTTGGTTCCATAATCTTTTATTAAACCATCGACACCTTTCTTTGTAATTATACACTTTCCACATTTTTAACAACAAGCAAGATCAAACAGCATAGAATTATTCACCGGTTCCTTAATGAGACGAAACAATTTCCAGCATTCACTCTTCCCCTTGTGGTTTTCAACAAGCACGTATTTGTTGACCTCGACGCCTTTCTCAACCTCCTTAATATTAAATCCATCCATATTAACAAATAACGAGCTAATTTCGACATAACATGCCATGGGAAAGGGATGTTAGCACATCAATTGAAAACCTCTGAATGCTTAATGTAATAGATGTGATGTGAAATTTAACTCTTAGTCATAAAGTAAACTTCGCACTGAGAGAGTGAATCAGCTGGGAAGCAGGCGAATGGCGTTTGCCTGTACCTTGCCCTGGACAATCGCACTGGAAAAGAACGCAAAGGAAGCAACTTTTTATGATATAGTGTGGGTTTGTCTGACGTCGATCGGTGGAAATTTCGTTGCTTCAAGAAAGAGACGACAATATTTTTGCATGGCAAATCATTATTCACTCCGTGGGCACCAGTATCGACTACAGAATCCCATAACGTGCATTTTTCTCTGGAATATATTTTTCTCTTTTCAAAAATAAAACGGGAATAAAACCGGGTCAAAATCGTGTCAGGAACACCTTGACCTGACCCGTTGGACCCGCAAGAAATTGTCGACCTGTTGACCCGTTGGACCCGCAAGAAATTGTCGACCTGTTGACCCGTTGGACCCGCAAGAAATTGTCGACCTGTTGACCCGTTGACCCGTGACCCGTTTCCATCTCTGGTCTATAATACGTACTTATCATGCAAACCATAACGTGAAAAATTGTTTGTTTCGAGTTTTACCCTCTTCCTAACAAATTAGCGGCAGTGGGTAAAGTAGTATTCATGCAGTTATTTATCTTGAATTTTCGATTTTCGGTAAGAGATTATCTGCATGTGGTAATTAGCATCCATGCACACGTTAACGATGTAAAGCACTTTTTGTTCTCTTACGTAAGGGATTAGAAGCAGGAACAGTCATCTTAACGATTTATAAAACTTCTTTTGAATTTTAATCTCTTACATAAGTGACTAGCGGAAGGTGGTAATTATGAATCATGCGCACCTTAATGACTTAAATTCTTCGTTTTGAATTTCACCATCTTAGCTCTTGAACCGGTTGGAACGAATTAGCTTGGTGTTAACAAAATGGGCTGAAATCAACTTAAACGAATGAACTCTCTGTCTAAGAAGTGAGCAGAACGTGGCAGGAATTATTGAACCGCACACGAGAAAACGTTGTTTTGCCTTTTTTGTTATTTGAAGTGCTCGTTTAGGGGAATTATTGATATTAATTGTTTGTGACTGATTAACTGGCAAAAGGGCTGTAACAAGGGCGCAGAACCTAAGAAAGAAGAGATATGTTTGAGTCACCTGTGACACGATGTCCTCGTCAGGGGGACTAGCCCTTCCTCGTCATGCCTTGGGTCATGGAGTAAAGAATAAAGAACTAGAAGGGAGCGTTTATCATATGTTGCAGGTTTATGGCAGATACTGCAGAGATGAGAGGGGGAAAGGAACTATTTTTGCAGTAGTTTTTGTAAAACCCGGCCGATATGTGAACATTTCTGTTTGGGTAGCCCAGATAACTTTGGGCATCATTTGGCTTAAGTACATCGGTCACTGAAACGGTTAACTAAAAGACTAATAGTAGAATAAAATGTCGACTAAACACGATAAAACAAATGCAGTGCACAACGTACCACATGTTAAAACACTTTACTAATAAAAACATACCATACGCTTCATTAGATCTTTCTAAAGATCAATGAAGCGTATGGTGCGTTTTTGTTAGTAAAGTGTTTTCACATGTGGTACGTTGTTCACTGCATTTGTTTTTATCGTGTTTAGTCGATATTTTATTCTGCTATTGGATTTTTTACACGAACTAATATCATCAACGTCTGTGTCGCTTTTAACTTGGTATGTATGTTTTAGTGTTATCATGACTTGGACTATTAGGACACTTTTTAAACTGCATCGTAATCTGGCACTACAACACGCTCATCTCAATTTCCTTACAAATTGTAGGGATTTGAACATTGTGCCGAAGCATCTAACCTTGAATTGTCACGCTCGCTTTAAAAGGAATGACAATATTTTAAGAGTGAAAATCTTCCAAATACGCTGCGTCAGAATATAAACAAAGGCATCGCTCTTTCCACGTTTTTCCCCGGCGTTGACCGAATAACAATTTTTCGGTTGCTGTATGTTACTAAGACGTGGAAAGAGCGATGTCTTTGTTTATACTATTTTAAAAAACACAGAGACAAGACATCTTGCTTGTGAAATTAGACAGAAGAGATGCTTTATTGACCTTTTGAATAGACGTTGCTATGGCTCTCATTTATTCCTTTCAAAAGTGATGCATCCCATCATTATGGACAGAATTCTTCTTTTGTCAAGCGCCTTCATAGCTACTGAAATTTCTAGGGTACAAGACCGACACATTCACAAGTTAAGGTTGTTAGTTGCGCTGTCTGTGTCTCTGAAGTATTCAGCTGTTCGTTATACTCCAAAACAGACACAGTTGGACCTACTTAAAAAACCTCCTTATGTTACTCTCAGTTCTGTGGTACTGAATTCCTGCCAAGCTAGAGCATTACAACGTGGGCCTAAGTTTGCTTATCCTGAGAGTCCTCTTAATGACGTTTCACTTATTTCTTAAGTTGAAGCTGTTGTACAGTGGTTTCCGGAAGGTGAACAAAAAGCACTTCGGTATAAGCTTAAGCTTTCCAACACTAAACAGTGTTAGACATCAATCTGACCACCACCCTGATGAACTATTCAATGACGAGCGTAGAGGCTTAATGCAACTCCGTGATAATCCACTAGTAGCAGTAGTCTTAGCAGATAAGTCAAATCAGATAATTATTATGGACCAAGCTGAGTATCATCAAAATATGCTTACAGCAATCTCTAAAATACCTACTACTGTCATACAATCAGATCTCACCCAGGCACCTGTTTCTGCAGTTGCACGCTTGAAAGCCCCATAATCGCTTCCTGCTTCCATATCTTCAGCTTTAGTTCCCCCTTGTGGTCCCAGAGTCCCGGAGCTCTTTGGTCAACTGAAACTTCATAAAGATGGTCATCCATTAAGACCTCTCGTTTCCAGTTCATTTAGCCCTACCTGTTCACTGGAGAGGGCGTTAGCTACATACTTAAGACTTCTTATTGCTAATTCAAGTTTTTCAGTCCAAAATTCTACTCAAGCGTTAGAAAGGATCCGTCCGTTTTTATATTATGATTTTAAATTTCTTATGGCTTCATTGGACGTAGAAGCGTTGTTTTCCAGTGTTCGGGTTGATGTAGTCTATAATATCATTGAGGCTAAGCTTTTAGATCTTGGTATTTCGACATCTGAGTTCCAAGCTGTACTTTCCGCACTGAGACTGACATGGTGCAGAAGAGGTCATACTTTAAATATAACAATATTATTTACCATCAGGATAGTGGGGCACCCATTGGTTCCCCACTAACTCCCATTATTGCTGAAATTTTGCTCCAATCTCTTGAAAACGACATCATTTCCAAATATCCTCAGCCACCGCTTTTATTTATAAGGTGTGTGGATGATGTTTTGGTGTTTTGGACTTATTATGCAGCTGATCTGGTTATATTTCCTGATTTCTTCTCTTCTCAATATGAATCCATTAATTTCACCCTGGAGATGAAAGAAAATAATTGTCTTCCTTTCTTGGATTTTCTGTTACAAATGACCTCCTCTAATTGCATTCAATATTCTATTTACCGTAAGCAGTCTTCTAGCATTGATATTTTTCCGATGTCCTCGTTCCACCCTCTAAGTTATAAACCTTCCGCTGTTAGGTTTTTACTGCACATTCATCAAGCCCTAGGTTGCGGTATCTTGAAGTAGATAAGATTAAAAAGATTGCTGCACACTATGGTTATGAAGTCTGTGTGGTAGACCGACTATATCGACAGATTAAAAACTCTAACTTTCGACACTCAGTCAACAGACCCGCAGATCTCAATATGTGAGTTCATTGCCGTATGTTCCAAGAGTCATTAACATTTTGAAAAATAAGTTAATGACTCCTGGAACACACTCAATATCAATATTGGTCTCAAAACTCGAAACATTTTTAGTTTGATTAGGAAGGACCGGGACCCTCTTGCATTGGAACACAGGTCCGGCATATGCTCAGTTCCTCTACAGGCTGTCGACCTGGAGGCACAGGAAACTGTTTACATCGGCTCCACTAAAAGATGTTCAAGCACCAGAATAAAAGAGCACAAGTATAACCTCAAAACTGGAAGCCCATCAACTGCTTTGTCTCGTTTGGTGGTGTCCCGATCCCACTTCCCTAAGTGGGATGAGGTTGCTATCCTGAACATTCCAGATAAACAATCACTCATGCTTTTTATGGAAAGTTTGTATATTACCTCATTTGGACACATGTGTTGTAACGATTATGTACCAAAAGTGATAGCCAAACCATGGACAAATGTGTTAGTTAGTAATTCTTCATGTTGATGGTGTATCTGAAATTGTTTGTTTTCAGCATTGTTCTCTCATAAATGGCGTGATTTATGTGTTTGTGACGTCGCCGAACAGTAATTAAGTCAATGTCTTTCTCATGATATTACACTGTATCATCTGATGATGAAAACGATGTGTCTTTGAAAGATCTAATGAAGCGTATTGTGTGTTTTTATTAGTAAAGTGTTTTAACATGTGGGCGTTGTGCACTGCATTTGTTTTTATCGTGTTTACTCGACATTTTATTTTACTACTGGATTTTAACACGAACTAGTATCATTAACTAAAAGACTAACGGCAGGTCGTAATTAACAATAGTGAACTCAATACGTAGGAACTGTACACCAATTATACTAAAAATAGTATAACTATACTAAAAATCCGAAACTTCCCTACATACCAAATGCTTCCTATCAACTCAAAAAACGCGCTCAGGTGGATGAACTTCGGTGTCGGCATAAGGTCTCCGGCATCTTTATATACGATGCTTAAGAGAAATATTGATAAGCCCCTCTTCTCAATGCGGCAGGTGCTTATGCCATCCCACTAAAATATCAGGACGGCTCCAGGCGATACTACATCGGAATGGCCAAACGTTCGTTTGGAATTAGAATCAGCGAACATAAAAGAGATACAAGAGAAGAAAAAATTACCACTGCCCTATCGAGAGAAGTCAAGTTCAAGTCCGCCGATCCTATATGGAGTGATGTAAAGAAATTAGCTTCATACTCCACACTCAAATCTACTGCCATTCGCGAAACCTTGGAAATCTTGACCAGCTGCGAGGCTTGCAATGATAGCGTCTCTCTGTAGTTGCCACGTATTTGGAATCAATTCTTCAAATATGCTGCGTTTTCTACCATAATACCGCGCTCCCAACCAACGTGACCTCATTTCTTCGAAATATCACGCTTGCTCCTCTTCATTTATTTTCTAGTCAAGTCACCACGTTCAAATTGTTGAAACGTTCTTATTGTCCAGTTTGCAGTTAGCTGTCTACCTTCCTTGAAAAAGCCATCTGGTTGATGTGCGAAAGCTTGGAAAGTTTTATTTGTATTCTACGCCAAGAAGTTTCGGGTTTTTAATATAGTTATACTATTTTGAGAATAGTGAGCTCTTTGCGATATAAAATCTTTCGTACTGGATTTTACCCTCTTGCATAAGTAGTTTTTTAAGTATCATCCTACGTTAATGACGTAAAGCACTTCATTTTGAATTTCACTGTCTTACGGAAGAGACTAGCGGCAAATGGTTTTTAAGTATCATGAGTATACCTTAAATTTGTGAAGCTCTTCATTTTGAATTTTACTCTCTCATATAAAATAGGAGACATGACTGGTGGTAATTAACAGTCATGCACGCCATAACGATGTAAAAATCTTCCTACTGATTTTAACTCTCTTCCGTAATACTAGTGACTGATGCCAGAACTGAATCCTGGTCCTAGTCCCAAATGAGGTATGCGTGGTGTGCTTGTCTTACAGCGGTGACTTTCTTCCTTCCCTGGAACCAATGGTCCTAAATTTGGGTCGGTAAAATGCTTATAGCACTTAGACTTGCTCACGTGTGTCGTTAAATCCCGAAAACTGAAAAAGAAAAAAAAAACTTTGTTTGAATTTTACCTTCTGATATAAGAGACTAGCGACAGGACGTACGTAATCATCCTTAACTTAACTATGTAAATTTCGTCATACTGAATTTGACCCTATTCGATAAGGGACTAGTTGCAGGAGGTAATTAACAAGCATGCTCACCTAACTATGTGAAATTCGTCGTTCTGAATTTAACCCCATTCGATAAGGGACTAGTTGCAGGTTGTAATTAGCAATCCTGTTCTTTAAGTAATCTTACTCACCTTAACTGTGTGAAAGTCGTCATTCTGAATTTAACCCCCTTCGATAAGGGACTAGTTGCAGGTTGTACTAGCAATCATGCTCGCCTTAATAAGAATTTAACACAATCTTTAGGTAATCTTACTCACCTTAACTATGTAAAATTCGTCGTTCTGAATTTAACCTTCTTCAATAAGAGACTAGTTGCGGGTTGTAATTAGCAATCATGCTCACCTTAACTATGTAAAATTCGTCGTTCTGAATTTAACCCCCTTCGATAAGGGACTAGTTGCAGGTTGTAATTAGCAAGCATGCTAACTTTACCTATGTGAAATTCGTCGTTCTGAATTTAACCCCATTCGATAAGCGACTAGTTGCAGGTTGTAATTAGCAATCCTGTTCTTTAAGTAATCTTACTCACCTTAACTATGTGAGAAATTCGTCGTTCTGAATTTAACCCCATTCCGTAAGGGACTAGTTGCAGGTTGTAATTAGCAAGCATGCTCACCCTAACTATGTGAAATTCGTCGTTCTGAATTTAACCGCATTCGATAAGGGACTAGTTGCAGGTTGTAATTAACAAGCATGCTCACCCTTAACTATGTGAAATTCGTCGTTCTGAATTTAACCCCATTCGATAAGGGACTAGTTGCAGGTTGTAATTAGCAATCCTGTTCTTTAAGTAATCTTACTCACCTTAACTGTGTGAAATTCGTCATTCTGAATTTAACCCCATTCGATAAGGGACTAGTTGCAGGTTGTAATTAGCAATCATGCTCGCCTTAACTATGTGAGATTCGTATTTCTGAATTTAACACCATTCGATAAGGGACTAGTTGCAGGTTGTAATTAGCAATCCTGTTCTTTAGGTAATCTTGCTCACCTTAACTATGTAAAATTCGTCGTTCTGAATTTAACCTTCTTCAATAAGAGACTAGTTGCGGGTTGTAATTAGCAAGCATGCTCACCCTAACTATGTGAAATTCGTCGTTCTGAATTTAACCCCATTCGATAAGGGACTAGTTGCAGGTTGTAATTAGCAATCATGCTCACCTTAACTATATGAAATTCGTCGTTCTGAATTTAACCCCATTCGATAAGGGACTAGTTGCAGGTTGTAATTAGCAATCCTGTTGTTTAAGTAATCTTGCTCACCTTAACTGTGAGAAATCCGTCGTTCTGAATTTAACCTTCTTCGATAAGAGACTAGTTGCAGGTTGTAATTAGCAATCATGCTCAGTGTTAATTAGAAATCATGCTGTGTGTTAATTAGAAATCATGCTCTTTAAGTAATCTTGCTCACCTTAGCTATGTGAAATTCGCTGTACTGAATTTAACCCTCTTCGATAAAAGACTAGCTGCAGCTGGTAATTAGCAATCACGCTATGTTGTATTTAGCAATAATGATCTTTAAGTAATCTTGCTCTTCTTAACTATGTGAAATTCGTCGTACTGAATTTAACCCTCTTCGTTATGATACTAGTTACAGGTGGTAATTAGAAATTATGCAAATATTACGAATATAAATCACGTGAATATTAACCATCAGAAATTCTTGCTATTGAGTTTCACCACCTTCTATACGGATTGGCAGCAGACGTTAATTAAAAATAACTGAAGTTTAAGAACGATGCGTTGCTTTAAATTTTTCTTAGTCTGCAAGAAGTTAGTGACAGTTACAAATTGACATCGTTGATAGCAATATTATTTCTAGAAATTCTTTGAGTACACTTTTCCTACATCCGTAAGTGATAAGCATCAGGTTTAAGGTGTTTTAATTAACTATTCTAAAATTTTAACAGTCGAAGATTCTTTGTAATGAATTTTACGTTCCTCGTTATGACGGGTCAGAGACTACTTTATGATAATGTAAACCTTCAGCGCAGAAATCGTTCGCGTTAGCTGTTATGATCTTTGATAACGGGTACGCGGGAAATCCAATTATAACAGGCAAAATTCTTTCTGTTGAATTTTATTCTGTTCCGTAAGAAGCGTGCGCCAGACTGTAATTATCATAATGCAAATTCCCGTTTGTTTGAACGAGATCAAAATCTATGTCAAGAGTCGAAATTCTGCGCTGAATGCATAAGGCAGGGACAGAGCATAACTAGTCACGCAGCCAGTTCAATAAAAATCCAAGCTTCAATTTCAATGAGGCAACTTTGATCCGAATACTTAAGAGACCTTAAAGAAGCTTCAAAGATCATAGGGTGTCTCTAACACACTTGGAGATACAAGGTTTACTAATCTCTTTACCAGTTCTGCTTAGTTCTGAGCAGAAACCTCTTACATCCCTTAATCCCTTTAGGACGCGTCGCACCGTATCAACAAAATGGAATAGGGTTGGGTTTGCTGTTGAGATAGCCGAAATCGATAAGCTATTTACAGAGCTTCTCTCTTTCTCTTTATTTGAAGCATCTTAGGAAACGTAGGAGTCACTGATGGTTCTTAGTTCCGGCGATTCCTAATGGTTTTTAATGCTTAAAGATGCAGAAGCACAGAGAATCATTTGCATAGTCCAATGCATTTCAGCAGATGTGCAACTTATTATTTAGATTGTCTGTAGTCGACGATTCATTTCGCTTATTACTGAGGGATCAGGTCGGATTGGGTCTGTTCGCGTGTGTAGGGAAAGTGAACCTTCATCTAGTACGGAAATCAAAGAAATGTGGATGAGTGATTTCCAAGGCTGTTAAGGGAGACTGAAAGTTAAATACTACGAAGATATTGACGCTTTTTACATTTTTCTTTGTTATACACCTGTTGATTCTTGGGTAGCATAGGGGCATTTGAATTTTGAGAGGGCACTTTTTTACCAAACCTAAGTAGCTGTGAAAGGCAATAAAAAATAAAATTACCCAAGTTTATCGAATTCAGGATGAAAACGATTAGTAGAACACTAACATGGGGAGGTCCAACGGGTCGGGACTTACCCTTAAAATAATTATAATAGTGACCAGGTGAGTGCTATGAAGTGTTGAGCAAAATACGAAATAATCCAAAGAGCGTGCTATAAAAACGGCTCGTTTGCTTAACACACTTCTTTTTGAACACGGCAATTTCCCCCTGAAACCGCTCCCCAGATATTAATTACAGCACGAACAGAGAGACAGACATACGGACGAACAAAGTGCTTACATTTAGTGAGTTACGTTACGTCCGTAAAGACTACCCCAAAGGTTTTTAAGTTTTCGTCACCTCAAACTGCTTTCGAATTCTTCATTGAAAATATAGAACATGCAAACGGGAGGACAGAAAAAGTGCAAATATAGTGTGACAGTTATTTCCGGCCTTTAAAAGCCATCCAGAAAATTTTAAACATCTGTATCAAATGGCTCTCTAGAGCCTATATACCAGGTTGGGCAAATATGACTTATAATTTGTAAATAGAACAAAAACATTGTTGCATTGTCCGAAACTGAATTTGCCACGTTTCAACATAATCCCCCTGGTTTGCGATGCACTTGTGACAGCGGTGCTAAAGCATGCTGATGCCGCTCAGGAAGAAGTCTTTTGGTTGTCGCTGTAGCCATTTCCGAACAACCTGTATCACATCCTCATTACTGCCAAACCTTTTACCACCCAGATATGCGTTTAGAGAGCCTAGTCCCAGGATCCAAGGTGCGGACTGTATGCAGGATATGGTTGAACGTTCCATTTCAGTTTTTGGGTGGTTTCTATGGTCCGAGCAGCGGCGTGTGGACGGCCGTTATCTTGAAGAAATGACACAAATGTTTACACCCTTTCTCGCTTGTTTCTGATGGCTGTCTTTACTGGGCCTTCGAGAAGTGTTGAGTAATATTCAGCGTTTATTGTGCGACGATATGTGTTGAAATCCACGTATAGTACACCTTTAGAGTCCCAGAAGACGATGGCCATAATCTTCCCAGCAGAGAACGTGGCGCGCATGAGGTTCATTTTCCTCCATTTCCCTTCCGTTTTTAAACGCACTGCTCCACTTATAGACACTCACATTGGACAGTGTATTCTCACTGTACTGTCTACTCAATCGTGAACATGTACCTTCACTTCGCTCATCTTCCTCCCAACTGACCAATGGCGCCGTAGCACACACGAAGTGTGTTAAAGGCCTTGGGTCGCCCCTGTGGCGCAGTGGTCTACGCGATGGTTTCTGAGCATTCGTCTGAGATGGGTCCGGGTTCGAATTACAGTGAGGCATGGATGATGTGTTTGTCTTACGGTGGTGCCTCTCTTCCTTCCCTGGAACCAGTGGCCCTAAATTAGGGACGGGCGACTGCTTATTGCCCCCTGAGAAGCTCACGGTGGTTGTTAAACCTCAATTAAAAAAAGAGCTTGGAACAGTGCTGTCACCTGCCACTTATTACCGCTTTCAACGCACCGCGCTGCATTGTTGAACTACGAACAAAGTAAAATTCATATTTGCCCGCGCCTTGTACTTATCAAAAACATGCGGAATTGCGAACAAACTGGCAGACCGACAACGAGGTGTTAACGTGGTGTCCAGTGTGAGAAATGCTGTCCCTAGAAGTCACCCTGAAAATTTCAGTACTCCATCAAAAATGGTCTCAAACGCATGCTGTGTCAACCTTCGGCTGGTATTCTCAATCAAGGCGGTCCGAGGAAGTGTCCAGCCCATAACAATTTGATTAATCAGTATCTATCTAATAGGAGGGCGATGAATTGGTGTGTGTGTGTGTGTGTGTGTCGAAATTAAAGGCAACGGTTTCTGGACTCCCCTTTGTCAAAATCCTGGTTGTGGCCTTGGCAGTGATCCTTGTGTGTGTCAGTAGTTATATACACACACACACACACACACACACACACACAAAACTACCACATTTGAATTATTGCCCATAGTAAAGCATGCTTATGAGGTCTTGGCATTTCATAGAAAGAATAGAGTCAAGGGAATGGTTTCAATACATTACTCCACGTATTCACCTCTGAGGTCAGCACGCTTCTGACACTAACGCTCCTGCTTCTTTTAAGCCTTCCAAATAAAAATCTGTTGATTGTGTCTGAAACCACGTATCAACAGCTAGTGTTGCATCGGAAGTGGACTGGAATTTTGTCCCATTCAAATGTTCCTCTAGTTTGGAGAGCAAATAATAATCAGACGATGCTGAACAAGGTGATTAAGCATCAGGTGCGGATTTACCATTAAACCAACCTGGGCCTTGAGTTAAGTCGCTGCATTTGAGGGGCGCCAAAATTTTGCGAATACATATGACAAACCTTATTGCGTGAACAAACGAAAAGAAAACGGCAATGAAATAGCATTTTGCATTTTTGCAAATGGAACTACTTTATGTAGCATGATATTGTTACGGAATGCCAAGCCTGTTCGGCAGAGAACAGCACTTATAAAGATTCACTCCTTCTGATGGGGGAGTTAGCATTTCTATTAATAACTGGACATGAGTCAGAACACTGAGAAATTTCGATATGTAATTTCAATATGGCGTATAAGTTGATACCCGGACTACGTAATCGAAAGCAAGATCTGATTTTCTTCAGTCTTCAAGAGGCAATGTTACCGAAGTTGCGTTGGTGTATGATCTTCCGTTAGTGATCTGTGTTAGTCAGATTTGATGTGCGACTAATTAGCGAGTGAGCGAACTTGTGTATGTTCAAGTTGTTCCAAGTGGGTAAGTTTATTCTGTGTGACAACTGCCTGTTATCGCTCCAATTGGATCTACTAAACAAAGAGAGGTTTTATTGTAAGTGCGATTTTTTACTCAGCCTGACCATTATGTAGAAGTGTATAGTTAGCTATTGTATATTTAGTTAAGGATTTTCAAATGCAGCTAACATTTAAGCCATCCGGATTCAACTTGTATTACAGTGAAGTTAAAGTGAACGTAAACCTTACAAGCTCAGTGTTAGTGTCTTACACATAAACCAACGTAACATTAGAATATTATTTGATGTTACTGAAGACACTGCTAAAATTAACTATTATTCTATAACTTACAGTAGATTCTCTCTAATATCAGTCTCAACGGCATAGCTAACGTTTTGGCTAAGGGAATCTGTCAAGTGATGCGATCTCCCTCTCGCAGTTTAACTGTCGATGAAATTTTCTCACAAATCAGAGTTTGGCTTGGGTGAAACTACCTACACACGACTGGTATTCTGGATTCAAGCCTGGTACAGCCCTTGAGTTCATTGGCAAAATTCCAAACTACCTTATTAAAAGTAAGCAACAAAGTAAGCAACAGTCGTTTGAGACCAATGAAGATTGACTTTGATGAAGCCCTCTACAGAAAACTGGTATTCTGGTCTGCAACCTGGTGCAGCCCTTGAGTTTATTGGCAATAGAAAAGATCAAACTGCCTTATTAAGACCAAGAAGCAGTCATTTGAGGCCAATGGACATTGACTTAGATGAAGCCACTTACACACGACTGACATTCTGGACTCCAACCTGGTGCAGCTATGGAATTCATCGGCAACAGGAACAGCCTTATCAAGGCTAAAACGCGGCCATTTGAGACCAATGAAGATTGACTTCTACGAGACGACATACACACAACTGACGTTCTGGACTTCAACCTGGTGCAGCTATGGAGTTCATCGTCAGTAAGAAAGGCTATGCTGCCTTATCAAGACTAAGATGCAGCCATTTGAGACCGATGGAGATTGACTTGGATGAAGCCACCTACACATGACTGACATTCTGGACTCCAAGTAATCATGGAGTCTGTCGGCAAAAGAAAAGACTAAACTGCCGTATCAAGGATAAGAAGCATGCATTCGAGACCAATGAAAATTGACTTACATTGTTAGATGAAGCCAATTACACACGACTGACATTCTGGACTCCAATCTGATGCAGCTATAAGTTAATCGGTAGTAAGAAAGACTATGCTGCCTTGTCAAGACTAAAAAGCTGCCATTTGAGACCAATGGAGATTGACTTTTTTTTTTTGATTGGAGGTTTAACGACCACCGTGAGCAACTCAATGGGCTATAAGCAGTCGCCCGTCCCTAATTTAGGGCCACTGGTTCCAGGGAAGGGAGAGAGCCAGTGCCGAAAGACAAACACAACATCCATGCCTCACCGGGGTTCAAACCTGGACCCCTTTGGGACGAATGATCAGAGGCCATCGCTTAGACCACTGCGCCAGCGGGGCGGCGAGATTGACTTGGATGAAACCAGCTACAGATGAGTGACATTCTGGACTCCAACCTGGTGCAGTCATGGAGATTGTCGGCAAAAGAAAATACTGAACTGCCTTCTCAAGGATAAGAAGCATGCATTTGAGACCAATGAAAATTGAACGGAGATGCCAAATTTTTCTACCTGATCTCAATTGTAACATGGCTTCTGCTCTATCTAGTCACCTCCTTTCCTGCATCGTCTTAATCAGAGAGAGAGACACTTACAAAGCAGATTTAGTCCTTGACAGACTCAAGATGCATGATGCAGCTTGAATAGTTCAAGTTGAATTAGTAAAAGCAACAGCATTATAGTCGATGTAGGCGTCGACTACCATAGCCGAATAGGGCCACCCTTCATCGAATTGTCTTTGCTCAATCCTTCGTTGGTACCCCATGATTGAATACTAACATCGTCCTCTTCACTGTGAGCTCATTCTGACGTTACGATACAAGAGAGGGAGGGGGTCATAACGATCATCAAAGACCCATTTACAGCCACATTTCCCGCTTCGGCTACTGGTTTCATTGGCTTCCATGTACAGACGAGCGTCGGGAGCACGTAGAAATCCCAGACGTCCAGCTTTTCGCGAAGAACCCATCTTCTCTCAGGTCACTATGTTTATCCATTATCACAGTCGTGGGTTCACGATACATCAGATAAGTATCTGAATAATTTATAGCTCGCGGGAGATCTCAGCTGCCCTCATTATTGTCGTGAGATACACTGTAAAAACTAAGTGGTGTGATGAAAGGAATACTAAGTGGTGTGATGAAATGAATCGGATTGTCATCTTCAAAATTTGTAAGTGGTGTGAATTCACGGAAAATTCCTCCGAAATTTCCCTTCTGAAAAGTTAATTACGGAAACTTCTGTGTTTTGATAGATTTTCCGTTTCCACTAATCCGCCTTCCCCATTTTTTTCCCCAAGAAAAGTCAGTTTCGGGTGTTTCCGTTTTTATACAGAAATTCCAAAAACTTTGAATTTGACGTTTTCAATCCTTTTTTTCTGGGGTATGAAGTTAAAGAATCCTTCCCCTTTACCCTTGATGGGGTTCGGACGCGATATGGCTTGAAAGCCAGCTTATCGTGCTATCAACTGATCTAGAAAGATACTACTGATCATGTTTAAGGTAGATGTGAAGAGGACTCAAATCGTGCGATGGTGAACTGTTTTTCGCTCTCAATACGGGTTATTTTTCATTTTATTTTCTGTAGGAGCCAATTTTTTTTTTTTTTTTAGATAGATTTATCGGAATTTTCTTTTTCTGGGGAAGTAATTATTGCAGATCACATTTGTTTTCCATTATGACATTTTCAAAGCAACTGAATGTTTTGGAACTCGAGATGTTTTTAAACTGACAATGACTTTCAATTATGTTTAAGGTGAAATGTATTGCTTCACGCTATTATTTCCCAAAACTCTTAAACGTGAAATTTATTCTTGATAATTGCAATAGCTTTTGCCTCTAGGGATCCATATAATATGATAATTTAATAACCCGGTTTCTTACGGTAACGCAATGTACAATAGCAGGTGCACCAAATGAGGGGGTGAGACAGAAGGGAAGGAAAATGCCACAATAATGTAAATATCATGCAATATGCTAACCATAATATCCGATTTTGCTACAGATCTTCAGAATCAGGTCCAGGTCCTCCGACAGACGATTGAACTTTAATAGTTAACCAGATCTCAAGTATTCCTGCGAACCACTCCAATTACCGGAAATTTTTCGTTAACCTTTCTTAAAACGGAAATTGTTAGTATACGAAAGGAATTGAGGAAGATTTCCGAAAACTTAGAATTTTCTGTTAGAACCTCTTAAAAACGGCAATTTCCCGTTAATAACCAGATAAAGACTAATAGGATTATTTCTCTCATTTCACATATGAAAAATCCGTAGAGTTCAGGTTTTTTTTTTCCTTCCTTTCACAGAGAAGGTTGAATCAGAAAAATGCTTCATTAATTCATGAAAGAAATCACAGAAAATGGTTCGTGAATTTCAGAAAAGTTTTTACAGTGTAGGCCAGTTTGTAGTTTGGTGTTGTGTTTAATAAATTGTATATCTTATTGTACACAATATTTGAAAACAAGGATACATCTACTTTATTATAACAACCACGTAAAACACAGATATATAGTCATTACTAAAAATTAACCAATTTTTAATTGCACGCAGCTGAAATATTGAAATGAGTAACGCGCGCCGTGAAACGAAGAAAGTTGGAAAGCACTGAACGATGTTATTCAAAAGCCACCAAACTTTCATCCTTTAAAATAATGTTTTAAAGGACGAAGCAGTTTTTGGCTTCTCGAGAGTATCCCGAAGGTTTATATCAAATGTGATGGCACAAAACAATAAAATATATTGGACATACTTTCAAATAAACCGTAAATGTTCTTCAGATGTATATGTACAGGTGACACCTGATGTTACACAGACAGTTCGAACGAAAATCATATTTGTATTAACAGCTATGGACATTGAAGTCAACGCGCAGGTGTTATGATTGGCAGCACGCTGCTGTTTGAGGGACCTCAAGATGCGTTTCGGTCAAGGCAGAAAAAAAAACAGATGCCAATATGGGAAATGTGAGTTTCATTTTTTCCTGCTTGAGGTACGACGCAAAATTCATTTAAGAACTTGGCTCTCATGTAGAGAGACGCTCGAAAGACTGAGTGGTCTAATGCGCGGGCTTCGTATCAGTCGTCCAAGATGATCCCAGGTTCTAGTCACGTATGAAGCGTTGGTGGTTTGTTTGTTGGATGGCGCTGGTCCTGTCGCTTCTTTAGAACCAGTAGCCCTAAATTAGGGTCGGACGACTGCTTATAGCTCTTGAAGTTGCTCATGGTTGTCATTTTACAACCATAAAAAAATTAGAGGCATAGGTGCCTATACACTGGGGAAAAAAAGGAAATTTTCCGCTTTCCAGGAATCTGTAAGGGCAAGCAGAATTCTTGGCGGTACACTGAAATTCTTGCGGGAAAGAAGATGTACAGTAATTGAAGTTCGTGCAGAAGAAAAAGATGCGTAGCATTTGAAAGCCGTGTTGAAAATAGGCTTATAATAACCGAAAGTTATTCTGAAAGAGACCGATGATAAGTAAAAACCGTGCTGAAAATATTCTTAGAATAACTGATATTCATGCAAATGTCCACATGTCAATTTAAAGAAAATTTAATGCTGAATTCAATACAAAAGACAGAATGCAAATACACTGAAGTGCCAGAAAAACTGGTACAGACGAGCTTATGCAAAATACATAGCAACGTCACCTATGCGCGTACTCTGTTGCTTCCGCCAGTGCGTACATAAAGCGATAGACATCCTTGCCAGCTGTCAGAGCTGTTTTCGGTATGCGAATGACAAGTAATAACGATTTAAGCGATTTTCAACGCGGTGTCATAGTTGGCGCTCGTGAGATGGGCCATAGTATTCTGGAGGTAGAAACGAAGTTCGGATTTTCACGGACGACCATTGCAAGGGTGTACCGTGACTACAAGAATTCCGGCAAAACCTCCAAATACGATACCAGTGTGGCCGTAAAAAGGCATTGGGTGAACGTGACCATCGTCGGCTGTCAAGAATCGTTTCACGCGATAGGCGTGCAGCACTCTCGCAGGTATAATCGGAATTCAATGCTGGATCCTCAACAAGCATCAGCATCCGGATTGTGCAACGTACCCTGCACGATATGGGCTTTGGGAGCCGACGTGCAACTCGAATCCCCTTAATGGGTGCACGACACAGAGCTATGCGCCTTGCTTGGGCACGACAACACCGCCACTGGACACTTGATGACTGGAAACAAGTAGCCTGGTCGGACGAGTCGCGTTTCCAACAGTATCGGGCAGATGAAAGGATTCGTGTGTGAGGCAAACCCCATGAAGCCATGGATCCCGCCTGTCAACAGGGTGTTGCAATTCCCACCTAAGTCCCCAGATCTTAACATGATAGAACACATTTGGGATGCTATTCAACGCGCTATCGAACACAGTAATCAGAGACCTCGGAATACACCGGAATTGTGGAACGCTCTGCAGGAAGTATGGTGGGCATTGCCTACAGAATATTTCGAGAAGCTAGTGGAGTCCATGCCCTGTCGTATTTCTGCAGTCCTGCTCTCCCGTGGGGGACCCACCAAGTATTAGACTGGTGTACCAGTTTTTCTGGCACTTCAGTGTATATGCAGTACGAAAAACGTTATTCAAGGAATACTGCAATCATGCTGAATATACTGTAATGCATTTACGATTTCAATGTACTATCAGTATTCAGTGGGGTAGCCTTTGTTCTTTAAAACCGCATCACAGCGACGTCTCATTGAGCCAACAAGTGTTTGAACCTCTGTCTTCGTTATTATGTGATGCCGGGAAGCAGTTATAGACTCAATTAATTGCCTTTTATTTGATGGACATCTCATTCGTACAAGGCATTTCCAACGGTGCCACACATTTTCTATCGGGTTCAGTTCAGGGCTGTTTTCTGGACTTTGTTGTGAACCACTGATTGCATATTTTTGCTGTGTGGCAGGGGGCTGAATCGTTCTGAAAAAGAAAAGGTGCATTGTTGGCAAAGGGATCCCTGACGGAAGGTAGCACCTTTGGTTCCAATATGGTGTCAATGTATCTTTTTGCGTTCAGCGTGCCGTCGATTCCCTGAATGCGGCCAACACCATTTGCTGCCATACATGCCCAAATCATAACGCCGCCCCGGTGGCGCAGTGGTCTAAGCGATGGCCTCTGATCATTCGTCCGAAAGGGGTCCGGGTTCGAATCCCGGTGAGGCATGGATGTTGTGTTTGTCTTGCGGCACTGGATCTCTCCCTTCCCTGGAACCAGTGACCCTAAATTAGGGACGGGCGACTGCTTATAGCCCATTGAGTTGCTCACGGTGGTCGTTAAACCTCCAATCAAAAAAAATCATAACGCTTGTTGGGTGCTTTACATTGGCCTCCATGCAGTCAGGATGTAGCTCTTCTCCTACTCAACGTCTCACGTATTTTCGGCCATCACTATCAAATAAGGATATCTTACTTTCGTCCCTCCAAATAACTTACTACACTGATCGTCTGTCCATCCAATGTGTTCTTTTGCCCACTGTAGACGTTTCTTGGGCTGCTGAAGTATGTTTTTTTCTCGGAATCCTACCTCTTAGTCCCATATCTGATAGTCTGCTCCTTATCGTTCTTGAACTGACAGAAACACCAGTTGAACGCAATTCAGCTCCGATAGCCTCGGATGAAATGTTTGTCCTTCAGACAGTCTTTTTATTTTTCTTTCATCAACAGCTTTTGTGCACTTTTTCGGCCTTTTCCTGGTTTGTTTTTCAGTGACTTTGTTTCCTGGTAACGTATACAGCATTTTCATACACCAGATATTGTCACCGACCCACCTATTTGCCTTGCAATTTCAACATAAGAAAGACCCGATTCACGTAATAAAACAATCGATCCTTTTCGTGGGTGACCTATCAACTCTTTTCTTTGGTGCCATTGCTGTACTTATTATCTACACGTTAAATTTAAAGAAATTCTAAAATTATTCACACAATCTACAATTACTCTTCACTTACACAGTCTTTCTTCTACAGAACAAACAGCAAAACTGACTTTCCTCAACTTTTCACAAGATGTATTGCAGCTCCTGCCATTTGATTGGTTCCCAGAAGGTCAGAGATTGGCCAGCAGGGTTTGCACTTAAATCCGCTTCTTAACTGAATCACACTTGTATTTCTTTTTTAGACTAAAGTAAGCATAACTTTTTTTGTATTGCATATATTTGCATTCTGCTTTTTGTATGAATTCAGCATTAAATTTTCTTTAAAATGTCATATGAACATTTGCATTTGGTGCAAAATAACTTTTCCTATAAGCCTGCAAATTTGCAAAACATGAAAACTTCAAAAAGTGTCCACAATTTTTGCGACTACTATATGCTACGTAAAAGTCATGATGAAAACAGGCACATAATAACTGGAAGCCATGCTGGAAACAGATTTATAATCAAAAGTCGTGCTGAGAAGACAAATAATAAATGAGGAATTCACGCTGGAAACAAACTTATAATAACTAATAATCACGCGGGAAACGTACGTGTAATAACTGAACGTCATGCTAAAAACAGGCTTGTAATAATTTGAAGTTATACTGAAAGGAAAACGGTAAAATCGCTGGAAGATATGATGAAACTATCTTATAAAAACTTAGTCATGCAGAAAAGGACGAAAAATGACTAAAAATCATACGAAATCGAATTATAATAGCCGAAAATCAGGCTTTTTCGGTACATGTGGAGAGGTAAATACATAAAGGAAAAATCAGATTAAAACGCGTACCATTATAATGAACTATTCCCTGCAAACTGTCTTGGATGAACATTTACACAAAGTCCTTTCCGCAAATCTCTGTTTTAAACAGGTGTTTCATTAATGCCCCATAATGTACCTAAGTGACTGCCGCTTGTCAGTTTTCGTACGATGGTATCAGCGTCAGTCGCTTTCCTCGTAATCCATTCGTTCCTTTTATTGCCTTTTCTGAGTATTCGAACACGTGTTTATTGATATTTTTCTAAGCTGTCTGCATTCCCAGTGCGTCACAGTTCGTTTCTCTAAATCAGAAGTGAGTACTAATTAGGACACGCTAATTAAATACTTTCGTTTGCAGCAAATGATAATTTCCTTTCAAAAATAACGTATTTCTCATTTAAAAATGCATCACGTACAAGTTCTTTTCTCGCTTTGTGAAGAATGAGGTATACACTACAGCTCCCGGCGCATGGGCGTGAATATATTATGTGTCAGTGAATCAGCACTCTACGCGCAATTTTCGAACAGTGACGACTTGCATTTTATTTGAACTCTTGTGACATACTACAGAGATAAAGTACGTGTCAAGACAACAAATCTGCAGCGATACATTCCGTCCGTGTAGCTTAGTTGAGAGAGCAACTTACTCCGGAGTGCATTACATATGAGGGGACGCGGACAAAATTGTTTTCAGATTGACACCCGAACGTACGAATGAATGCACTGGCCGTTGGGTTCTTCGAAAAATGTGTGATATTTGTTCCACACATCGTCTGGAATTAACGAAAATTCCTGCTTCGCTTCAAAATAAAAATAAAAAAAAGAAATAAGAGGGAGATGATGTGACGTACTGCAGGGGTAAATCACGTGCCAAGACGACAGAACTACAGCGATACATTCCGTCAGTGTGGCTTAGTTGGAAGAGCAACTTACTCCGGAGTAAGGGGACGCGATTTTGATCGCCGTCACGGACAAACCAGTTTTCACACCCACTGAACAAGTAGGAAGTTTCACAAGAAAACATTAGGCAAATTATGTTTGGAGGCTTTGAGAGATAAAATATCGGACACGCGCATAGATTCACATAGAGGAAGTTTTCAGTACAAAGCATCGCACAGAGACCTGCGCACTTGGCAGGTCATCATCATTGTCAACCATTATCAATCCACTGCTGGACGAAAGTCTCCCCAAGTTTCTTCCACAACGGTCTGTCTTGTGCCAGTCTCCTTCATGTTACACTCGCATACTTTCGAATTTCATCCACCCATCTCCCATGTGGTCTTCTTCTGGGTCTTTTGCTGTCCCTTGGAATCCAGTCTAAAATTTCGACTGTCCATCTATGGTCTGTCCTTCTGGTAATATGTCCAGCTAATTGCCATTTCAGGGATTTTACTCTGATCATGATGTCTTCCGCTCTTGCCATTTTTCTGATCCACGAGTTCCTCTTTTTATCTCTCCTGATTACACCAAGCATGCATCTCTCCATGCCTCTTTGAGTTGTCTGCAGTCTTTGTATGTTTCTTTTAGTTAAGGTCCACGTCGCTGCACCATATGTAAGCACTGGAAGGATGCACAGATCAAATACTTTTCTTTTAAGACATAAAGGCATATTGCTCTTTAAAATTATACTGTTTCTTCCAAAAGCTCTCCAGGCAAGTTTTATACGCCGATTAATTTCTTCATCAATGTGACCCTCTCTTGATATCTGCTGTCCAAGATAAATGTAGGTATTGGTTATCTTCAGCTTTCCCCCATCAATCGATAAATCTTCATTTCTTGTAAAAGTATTGTACATCACTTTTGTCTCCTGAAAGTTCATTTTTAATCCCACCTCTTTACTCTTGTCAGATAGTTCCTGGATCATACTCTGTAGCTCTGATAGGGTAGTTGCAAAAATGACTACGTCATCAGCAACACGAAGATGAGTTAGATAATCTCCATTAATCTTTATCCCTTTGTTTTCCCAGTTCAGTGATTGAAAGACACCTTCCAATTTGGCATTCAAGAGTTTGGGAGATATAGTGTCCTCTTGTCTCACACCCTTTCCAGTTTTTATGGGTGCTGTATTCTCAAATAGCCGAATCAGATACTATGATATAAACCAGTATTATCTACGTATTTTGGAATCACGCATGCATGCATCCATAAGTACAATGCTATCCAAAACTTACGCGCACGGTATGTTTCGACCAATCAAAATCAGGAAAAAAATCGATTTTGCAGCTGGAAGTTGTGTCGATGGTATTATCAACAGTAAAATGAAACGCACGGCATCAAAAATCATGAGTAGTGTACAAGAGAGATCAAAAAAAAAAAAAGCACTGGAAGGATGAATTGATTAAGCACTTTTCTTATAAGACATAATGGCATATTGCTCTTGAAACTTTCACTTTTCTTCTAAAATCTGTCCAACCAAGTTTTATGCGCCAATTAATTTCTTAATCGATGTGACCTTTGCTTGATATCTGGTGCCCAAGGTAAATGTAGGAATTGGTTAACTCCAGCTTTCCCCATCAACTGATAAATCTTTATTCCTTGTAAAAGCATTGTACACCAGTTTTGTCTTCTGAAAGTTCATTTTTAATCCCATTTCTTTACCCTTCTCAAGCAAATTCCTGGATCATACTCTGAAGTATTGTTTCAAAGACCTCTAAAGGGTTCTTTGAAGTATTTTTTTCTTTTCAAAAATAAAACGGAAATAAAACGAGGTCTAAATCGGATCAGGAACACCTTGACCCGCAAGAAATTGTCGACCCGTGACCCGTTTCCATCTCTGCCTTGAAGGCGATTAGCGAACTGGCTAGCTGTACTTTTCCGACTCCGCAATTATATCGAGGTAACGGTCATCCTGCTGGTTCCAACAGCGGGGACAACTACCAGAAAAGCATCTGGCAGTGGTTCTGTGTCTCTGAATGCTGAACAAAGCCGTGACACCATGCTGTGTGTGCTACTCCAAACTATCTTTTTCGAGCTTGCTGAGAATTCGGCCTTGAGTAAAATCATCTGTATGATATCTGAGTGACATCCGTTTGTTATATCAGACATACACTTCTCGCTCTGTCTCTAAAGCACTTTAAAAACACAACAAATCTCTTCAGTGGCGGTGATAACACGGTTATTAAAACATGTCCACTTCTTTTCCTACATGATTTTTTTTTTTTTTTTTGATTGGAGGTTTAACGACCACTGTGAGCAACTCAATGGGCTATAAGCAGTCGCCCGTCCCTAATTTAGGGTCACTGGTTCCAGGGAAGGGAGAGAGCCAGTGCCGTAAGACAAACACAACATCCATGCCTCCCCGGGTTTCGAACCCGGACCCCTTACGGACGAATGATCAGAGGCCAGCGCCTTAGACCACTGCGCCACCGGGGCGGCTTTCCTACATGTCTCTTATATAATTAATACAGATTTTTGACGGGGACTAGGAACATCAAACAGAAGTCATCGCTCTTTCCACGTTCATAAGTGAGTCACGGAAAAATTCCCATTAGCCGCCATCGGGAATCGAACTCGGTGGCGGCCAACCTGGGTTCGATTCCCGGTGGCGGTCAATGGAAAATTTTTCCTTGACTCACTTATAAACGTGAAAAGAGCGATGACTTCTGTTTGGTGTTCCTAATCCACATCAGTTGTGTGTATTAATTATTCATTCGCCTCCTAGTTATTTGTTCAGTTGCTGCTTACCATCTTTGGTGAATCCCCAGCATTGTGCGGGGCTCCAAGAAGCAACCATGGCTTGGCAGTTAGTCGTATGTGAGTCTGGAGGAATTTGAGGCCACTGTAGTGCAGTGAAAGCATGTCCGGCGCGTAACTGGAAGACCCTGGGTTCGATTCCCGTTGGCGACCAATGATAATGTTTCCGTGTCTTTCTTATATACCTTCAACAGATTCAGTCGTTCACTGAGTATTTCAGAGTAACGCTGATTGTTTTCAGGAATACTTTCAATCTTTATTTTTTTCAGGAATACTTTCAATCTTTATTTTTTTCAATCCCAGGAATCTTCCTTTTTCCCTTTCTCCAAGCAGCATTCAGCTTCACTTGTGACACTAACGGGCAACGAATGATCAGAGCTCAACATCTTTACCTCTTATCACAGTGTCAACAACTGAAGGTTTCAAACGCTGATCATAAAGAATAAAATCCATCACAAAATTTTCTGCCCCATAGTATGATTCTCCCATGTATAGTGTATAAACTTGTGGTTGATAAATATATTACATACCCACAGCCCATTCTCAATGCAAACTTCATTTAATCTCTACTGATTAACATTGATGGCTGCTCTTATTCACTGTGTAAACCATGTTCGCCAGTGTCATCTTCATCATCAGAGTCTACGGGAAAAATTCAGGCTGTTCAGGAATATGTTAGTCCTTCAGCGGGACAAATTGCTGAAGGTACACTTGGATATATGAAACTATCTTTCTTTTCTTCACAGTAATACCTTTCTTAATAGAAGGCACCATATAGAAATAACAGTCTGTTGGGCGGTTTTTTTGGCTCTCTCCAAATCATTGGCTCTGCAAAGGGCATAGAACTACACTTACCGTTCACCCACGTACTCAAATTTGAAGCATAAGTATTGCGACATACATTTGGGGCCAATTTCTTGTCAAGATCACCGATTTTGCTCCCGAAACATTCTTTTTTTTTGTAGTTGCACTTAGCACACACTTTCTTGACACAAATGTAACCTCACATACTGTACGTAACAGAAACTAACTGGATTTCAAACAAAAGGTGTTCGCTCTTTCCACGTTTATAAGTGAGTCACGGAAAAATTCTCATTGGCCGCCACCGGCCAATGAGAATTTGGAACACAGGGTCTTCCAGTTAAATTGGCTTGGCAGTTAGCGTGTGTGAGTCTGGAGGAATTCGAGGCCGCTGTGGTGTAGTGGAAGCATATCCGGCGTGTAACTGGAAGACCCTGGGTTCGACTCCCGGTGGCGTCCAATGAGAATTTTTATTATTATTATTTTATTATTGGAGGTTTAACGACCACCGTGAGCAACTCAATGGGCTATAAGCAGTCGCCCGTCCCTAATTTAGGGTCACTGGTTCCAGGGAAGGGAGAGAGCCAGTGCCGTAAGACAAACACAACATCCATGCCTGACGGGATTCGAACCCGGACCCCTTACGGACAAATGATCAGAGGCCAACGCCTTAGACCACTGCGCCACCGGGGCGGCAGAGAATTTTTCTGTGACTCACTTATAAACGTGGAAACAGCGAAGACCTTTGTTTGATGTCCCTGGTCTACGTCAAATGTCTGTATTAGCTATCTGGATTATTCCCACATTTACGTGACATTTTTAATGTTTCACTGCAGAAACGAAACAAAAAGAAGTTACCTGAAACTATTCAAGACGGAAGCAACTGAAGAACTAAAATTCTGACTACTACATAATAAATGAAAGCATGTGTCGTGCAACACGTACCACTGACTTGATCCTGAGAGAAGGAACAAGTAGAAAGGATCACCTGATCAGCACAGGCACCAAACAACTGAACACGTGATGCAGAGGGAGCCTGCTGGAATGTCAGATCGTATGATGGTGCCCTAAAACTGCAGTTTTCCTTTACTTTTACGAAAGCTGTAACTAATAATGTGAAATACTCATAATTTGATACCATGGGTGTAATTTCAAAATCAAAGCCAACTGGCAATTTTAAATGTCATTTTCGCCGCCCCGGTGGCGCAGTGGTCTAAGGCGCTGGCCTCTGATCATTCGTCCGTAAGGGGTCCGGGTTCGAATCCCGGTCAGGCATGGATGTTGTGTTTGTCTTACGGCACTGGTTCTCTCCCTTCCCTGGAACCAGTGACCCTAAATTAGGGACGGGCGACTGCTTATAGCCCATTGAGTTGCTCACGGTGGTCGTTAAACCTCCAATCAAAAAAAAAAAAAATGTCATTTTCTATTTAGCACCCTAAAATTGGCTACGATTGGGTAGTTTTGTCATAATATTTCTCTGTGTTATTTGAGAAAATCGGCTGTTTTGCAAAATCGATTTGTTTAAGAAAGGAATCGTTCGCGAACGATTCAATTTATTGATTCGTTCCTCTCGAAAGAATCATTCGGGAACAATTCATCTCTATTCTGTTGGTTCCAGTTTTTTACCCACAGTCGTCACGGCGAGAACTCCGGAAACGGAAAAAATCATGAATCTGAGGCACTGCCGGCCCCAAGCATTTCGGATTTGGGATATTCAACCTTTATGAGACTTCAGTATTAGAATCACTTCTTTCTTACTAAGAACAAATGCTTTTATCTTTTCTTTTTTTTTTTTCTTTCTTCGATAAGACTTTCTTGTAACATGATGGAATACACCGATGAGCCCATTACATCATGACCACCTACCTAGTAAGCTGTAGGACCACCTTTAGTCCGCAAAACAGCGGCACTCGGCGAGGCATCGATTCGATGAGGTGGCGATAGGTATCCTGGGGTATCTGGTACCGTAATGTCAACAGCTGGTCATCCAGTACCCGTACATTTCGGGGTGGTGGTGATTTAGCGTGAACCCGCTTTTCCAAGTCGAACCACAAATATTTGATTGGGTTTATGTCAGGTGAATTTGGAGGCCAGGTCATTAACAGAAAGCCACCAGCGTGTTCCTCGAACCACTCCTTGACGATTCTGGCAGTGTGACATGGGGCATTATTCTGATGGTAATGGCCGTCACCAGTAAGAAACACAGTTGCCATGAATGAGTGAACTTGGTCCGCAACGATGTTCAGATACCTGACAGCTGTCAGGAATTGTGCTATTCGGATAATGGGGCCTAAAATATTCCAAAAAAAAAAACATCGCCAGTTTCCACCCACCAGTGCATCCTGGTGCCACAGTCTCCGTTGGTAATCGGCGTATCCGCCCTCGGCAGTCTACGTGATGCACCAGGAATTTTGATTCGTCAGACCAGGCCACTTTCTTCCAATCATCCACGGTCCAATCTCGGTGATCTTAGGCCCATTTCGTGCATTGTTGGCGATGACGTGCAGTGAGCATGGAAACCCAGTTGGGTCTTCGGCTACCCAGGCCCATGCGCAGAAAGGCTGAGATGAACTGTGTGCTGTGACACATTGCCCTTATCACCACTGTTGTAGCTGCGGGTGATTTGTCGCACTGTGGTCCTGCGGTAGCTGTGAAAACGGCGCGACAGTCTCTGCTTCCCTTTGGCATCAGTGAGCTGCGAACGACACACTGCTAGACGGAGGTTCGTCGTTAGGCCATATGTGCACCACTTTTGATACGTACTCACTGCAGCGAAACGTGAACAATCCACAAGCCGCGCCGTTTCAGAAATCGTAGTTCGGAGGCGCCGTGTCATCATAATTTGTCCTTTATCAAACTCCGACAAATCGGCAGCTTTTCCCATTCTGATTCCGAACACTTTTCTAACCGAAAGCTGGTCTTCGGGTTGTATATACTGCTTTGTGAACTTCACTTGCGCCACCCTTCGGTCTCCAGGCGAGCTGATTTCTCAACGCTAGGGTTGTCATAATGTGATGACTCATCGGTATAAGCACATGTTCTTACAAAGAAATAGAAAATTGATTCTTTTATCAGATGCGTATTTCACACGCGAGAGTTCGACGCAAAATGTGTGTCTTATTATTATTATTTTTTTTTGAAAGAGAGAAGATTACTACATGTGTATGTGTGCGCGTGCTCACCCCTTCTGTGGCATCACATTTTAATTTTTTCCCGTATCTTCTTCGACATATCGAATTAAAGTTGTGTCATGATATTATTTATGCTGCTTCCACCCACTCTGACATCATTGTGTGGACGGTCCGGGCGCATGACATCTTGAGCATACAAATTGCGACTTAGGTGCGGTGGTGAATTATTTCCTAGAACTCCCACTCCAAGTTAGAACTGCTTTGTGTTTTCCACATCGATTCAAACAGCTGTGCGCTTTTCATGGTTCAAATACTTTGTTGATCCTCTAAGTCATTCTGGGAATATCGTTTTTGCCAATGTGTTTCCTACAGTCATGTATGTTGCACGTAATCAGCTGTTTTTATACAGTCTGTGAAACATTACAAGTGGTAATTCCTCACATTTTTTAATAACACATAAGGGTAATGTTTGCCAATATCTGTGCCTCTTTTATGAAACCGTTTTTTTTTTTTTTATCCCCTTCAATCATTCCTTTTACGTTTTAATTCAGCGGTAACGTGCTTTACAAAAAAAAAAAAAAAAACGCCGTCTAAATACTTCTAGATTTCCCGATGGCGTAGTGGTTTATCTAAGGCAGAGGTGGGGAACCTTTTCATGTTAGAAGGCCGTATTAAATTAGCTGCAATCTAATAAGGCCGCATTCAGGAAACTTCAATTAGATATACTTCAAAATGTACATTATTTTGTAAATATTCAACTACTATGTACCAACTAACTTCAAAAAATGAAAAAAATAGTTAATTCTGAAGTGCTAACTGGCTTTTTAATGACTTTGTCGTGACTGCTTTTTGTTGAAAAGCAGTTGAATATTTGGTTGCAACATGGAGGTCTGCACTTTCAGCTGATCCTCTAGATGGGTATCCGTCATTTGTGACCTTATGTCCAAATAAGGACTTAAAATGTCTTGATTTGGGTTAGGTACGAGAATGTAGATTCGCAGCAATAAGTGGTTGAAAAGCAAGAAAGCATTTTTCGTGAATGTAGCCGAAGACGTAAGTTACCATATTGCATTTTTCCATATTACAACTTGATTTTTCTCAGCGTTAAATAAGCACTTTAAAATGTCATCTGAAAGCTCAATCAATTCCATCGTAGTTCTTTAGGAGCCATGAAGACATCAACTATGTGAGGTTGAAATGCTAATTTGAATGTGATGTCACGATTCTTAAAGTCAGTGAACCTTTCATTATAATTAATAAGTCTATAACCGCTGCGCATTCTTCAAATGGCCTCTGATCATTCGTCCGTAAGGGGTCCGGGTTTGAATCCCGGTCCGGCATGGATGTTGTGTTTGTCTTACGGCACTGGCTTTCTCCCTTCCCTGGAACCAGTGACCCTAAATTAGGAACGGGCGACTGCTTATACCCCATTGAGTTGCTCACGGTGGTCATTAAACCTCCAACTAAAAAAAAAAAAAAAAAAAAAAAATTCTTCAAATGATTCGTATGAATCATCTTGCTCATCAGTGACCTTTGCTAACTGGGGAAAAAGTTCATCTGAAATTTCGTTTTGAAGAAGTAATGTTTTAATCGTGGCCGTCAGTCGGGAGCATTATTTCGTTGAATCTACTTTTACTTTTTAGTACTTTGAATTCGGTCATTTTAAGACTAAAATAAAAGTAATAAAATACGAACAAAACATAATAAAAATGAAAGGATTTGGGTTCACTCAAAAGCCGCATTTAATGGCGTAGTTTCCCACTCCTGGTCTAAGGGCTGGCTAATGACCGTTCGTCCAGGTTCGAAACGCGGTGAGACATGGAACATGGACGAACGGTCATCATAATGTTGTGTTTGTTTTTCAACTCTGGCTCTCTCTCTCTCTCTTACCCGGAACCAGTTGCGCCAAAATACGGACGGCGGACTGCTTATAGACCATCGAGTTGCTAAAGGTGGTCGTTAAACCCCAAAAGCCGCCCCGGTAGCGCAGTGGTCTAAGCGATGGCCTCTGATCATTCGTCTGAAAGGGGTCCGGGTTCGAATCCCGGTGAGGCATGGATGTTGTGTTTGTCTTACGGCACTGGTTCTTTCCCTTCCCTGGAACCAGTGACTCTAAATTAGGGACGGGCGACTGCTTATAGCCCATTGAGTTGCTCACGGTGGTCGTTAAACCTCCAATCAAAAAAAAAAAAAAAAAAAACCCCAAAAGGCCGCCCCGGTGGCGCAGTGGTCTAAGGCGCTGGCCTCTGATCATTCGTCCGTAAGGGGTCCGTGTTGGAATCCCGGTCAGGCATGGATGTTGTGTTTGTCTTACGGCACTGGCTCTCTCCCTTCCCTGGAACCAGTGACCCTAAATTAGGGACGGGCGACTGCTTATAGCCCATTGAGTTGCTCACGGTGGTCGTTAAACCTCTAAAAAAAAAAAAAAAAAAGAAAAAAAAAAAAAAAACACAAATAAAACAAAACAGAAATGCTTCTAAGCAGTGGCGACTCGTGCCCCTGAGGTTGTACGTACTACCACTTACGCCTGGTCTGAAGCCTCTATAACTTACTCCCAAGGCCTTAGAAATTGTGATTCATTGGTGTTGCCCACCACCTCTGATTAACAAAAAAAAAGAGATTAACAAACGAAAATAGATTAAGTTATCTCTACAAATTATTCGCTTTGTTCATCCTTTTAGCATCAGTGATTAAATACTCTGAAGAGTCAAAAGTCATGGGATAGCAGTATGCAAATTTTTAACTGGCACTGCTACGTATCAAAACTTCGACACTCACCACGATTTTTATCAGGTACGAGGTGTAATCTCGTGAGTGGGTGACCAAGAACTAACTCCAGGGAAGCTTACCGCTGAGGGTACAAATTTGGCTTTTGATCCACCATTTGCGGAGGTCACCTCCCGGTCTCTCGCTGTTGAGTCTGCTGTTGTTGAGTCTGTGTCTCACACGGACGATGTCGTGAGTACGGAGGTCTATGTGCTTCCTCCACATGCCTGCAACGAATGTTGCGATTCCAGAAAACGTTCCTTCTGTTACTTCGGACGATGACAATCTGGTCGTCGACTCAGTTGATGATGTTGCATTCCCCTCTCCAGTTGGAACTGTTTCCATCCATTCAACCTCCGGGGACACGGTCGTACCTGTTGTGCATTCAAGCAGGCCACTGGGACGTATTCAAGATATCACCAACGTTGCGTCTCATGTCAGGGAGTCTAAACCTGCGGAACGATCATCCTCGAACAATCCTTCAGTCATCCCCAGCAGTCCTCCTCCCCATCTGAGGGCCAGATCCGTAGCAGTCGATCGACCAGCGTGCGTCCTGGTCCTCGCGACCGATCTCCCGTCCACATGGAGGATCCACCACATCACCGCCAACGAAGACGCCGACGGGATAGTCACCGTCCCACCTCGGGAGGTTAACGTAGTCATTTTTGAGTGCCGGTCCCACGTTCAAAAGGATGGGTTAAATTGAATCTACTTTATTTCACCTTATTGACCTTTGTTTATAGGGAGTATTTTGTGTTTTAATGTTATTCTTTATATTCAAGATTAATATTCAAAGATTAACTTTGAATATTCAAGGACTTCGGTCC
Organism: Macrothele yani; assembly: GCA_039090855.1. Taxonomy (NCBI): domain Eukaryota; kingdom Metazoa; phylum Arthropoda; class Arachnida; order Araneae; family Macrothelidae; genus Macrothele; species Macrothele yani. The sequence goes on along the minus strand of CM076990.1, from coordinate 19,087,461 downwards.
TGGTCAGTAAGGCGTTGGCTCATAGGCTGCATTATGACCCAGGATATTGATATCCTGTGTGTCCAGGAAACCTGTTTTCATAGTATTCGGCATATTTCGGATTTTAGCCGTTTCACAAATGCCCCGTGATAGTTTAATCTTTCTCCGACTATTCTGCGGTGCTTCGGAATTATTGTCAACCTTAACTTCAAGGGAAGACAACTGAAACTCCAACACAATGACGATGATCGCATGGCTGCTGTCAGCTTCTCCCTCGCTGAATTGAAATTCGCGGTATTTCAGTCTATGTGCCAACGGTACCCGCCCAAAGGAGTAGATTCCTTAGGAATCTTCCTTTAGTTTTGGGGGTGGTAAAGACTTCCAAATATTGAAGGGGGGGATTTTAAACTTGTTTTGGAGCAGATTCTTGATAAACAGGGAGGTACCTGGCAGAAGGACTCGTCCCGAGCTGCTTTCTCCGGGTTCATGTCGGGGACGGGGCTGGTGGACGCCTGGCGTTCTACTCACCCTGGGGTCTTCGACTGGACTTGAAAGGATGAATCGGTTCAGACCCGCCTGGACAGGATTCTTGATGGGGTACCTGGGAATTGTGACTCTATCGTGTTGTTCCAAACGTATACTTTACCGGTTTTGTTGAATATCTTCGAGATGGGGTCAAAAGTCAGGTCATAGGAGCGAGATTTATTTTACAGCCATTATCCTCATAACTTGAATAATAACTTGAGTAATGATTTCTGGTATGTTGGAAATCGTATCATAATCAATGCATAGCATGATTTTACTAACTTGTTTGATGGGTTTGGAGGTGCTTAGATATGGGTCCTCTTTTTCTCTCTAAGCACTTCCATTCTGATTCCAGTGATGCTTCTTCCCTGGAAGTTTTTGCATTCGAGTTTTTGTCGTCCATGTTTGGTAAGTAAGGTAAGTGGTTTTTTACCTTCCTTTTGTTGTGTATGTGTGTGAATGTGAGCGTGTGCGTGTGTGGCGCCGCGACTATGATAGTGCATTGGCTGACCCATATTATGGGTTACAGCGGAAGAGTGTGCAGCCTTGTGCTGTACAGCAGTTCACTAACTGGGCGGACTTTCTCAGAGAGTTTGACAGACTGGGTCAGAGTATTTGCAAGACTGAAACCTGTGGGTGCTCTGCCGTGGGTAGCACCTTCAAAAAGTGGTCCGACCAGGAAAAAACCCACAAACCACCTCTAAAGTGTTTGCCGACTGCTGCTCATCGATGCTACAGGTGAGCGAAGACTGTCCTGTATGGTACGAACCAACAGAAGGGATACTGTGGCGCAACTCGCCGGCAATTTGAGTTCTGGAGACGGGAGTGATGTGTCAGAACACACATACATCGAACCCTGCTGAAAATGGGACTGCTTTGCAGAAAACCTCCGAGTGATCATGCTAACCTAGGATCACCGTCAAAAGCCCTGAAATGGGTACGCAAGCATCGAAACTGGACCCATAATGATTGAAAGAAGGTCGTCTGGTCCAATGAATCTCGCTTCCTGTTGCACTACTACGATGCCTGGGTACGTGTGCCTCGTTTACCTGGTGAAGTTTTGGCCCCAGGATGCACCGTGGGACTAAAACTGGCCGGTTGAGGAACTGTAATGCTTTGAGCATTGTTCTGCTGGAAAACTCTGGATCCAGTCATTCATGTGCAGGACACTATGGCGTTTACCTTCGTGAATAACTCTGGTTCCAGTCATTCATGTGCAGGACACAATGGCGTTTACCACCAACCTAAACAGCACCGAGGGACTAAAACTGGCCGGTTGAGGAACTGTAATGCTTTGAGCATTGTCCTGCTGGGACACTTTGGGTCCAGTCATTCATGTGCTGGACACTATGGCGTTTACCACCTACCTAAACATCATTTCAGACTAGATACATGGCAATGATATTCATCTCTAGTGATGTCTTCTTTCAGAAGGATAATGCACCATGCCACACAGCCCGTATTTCTCGAGAATGGTTTGCGAAACATGAGGAAAACTTCCAGGTATTACCCTGGCCTCCAAATTCCCTGGACATCAATCCAATCGAGCATCTGTGGTTTTTATTAGAACAGCAAATTCGATCTGCGGCGACTCAATCACATAACTTAACAAGTGTTGTAAGATATTCTTAAAACCTGTTGGTACCAGATACCACAAAACACCTTTAGAAACCTTGTAGCGGCTATGCCTCGCAGGGTAAGAGCTGTTTTGAGGCACTTGGAGGGCCAACATCATATTAGGCAGGCAGACATAATGTTTTAGTTTTTCGGTGTATGTGTGTGTGCCGCGTGAGTAAGAGAGAGAGAGAAAGAGAGTTGCGAAGGCTCGGGAGGGCCAGCAGTTCCAGATTAACGACTTCTGTTTCACGAAAACGGAAAAAAAATTAAAATAGTGACGTCCTGGTCTCACCCAGGACCAAAACTAAAGCTGTCAGTGGACAAAGCTGGCATCCTAACCGCACGAGCAGCGGAAGATATGCCTCCTTACATTGGCTAGTGGAGACAAGCTTACCATCTGCTATCTGCATGGTAATCCTCATAATCTATATATTAATTCTATAAGGTTTTTTTACTGTGATACCTATTTTAAAAGAACGGCTGAACGTAAAGATATAGTTGAGGTATCAAAATAAAGGTCTTATCATGTAGATGTGCCAGTCGAAGAGAAAAATGAGATTGGGGCAACTGTTCGGACGTTGTGGGGCGGCAAAGTTCCCATGTAAAGTCTATGGGAGAAGCGTGCGGTTGACTCGCGCGCTGTTGAAGGCGAAGCAGCATGGAGAGACTGAGACAGTCCGAAGTATTCTCCTTTCTGAGCGAACCGTTGCGCAAAGGAACGCTAGCAGGCATTCGAATCAAAGTTCTCATCGGAACAGGCGAACACTCTCGAAGACCTGATTGCGTTATGCCGTTGGACTGTGTGATGTATATATACAATTTAATATTCATTCGATCCAGTTTATTCACGAAGGTAAGACGTTTGCCATTATGTAAATATGTAAATAAACATTCCGTTGACTATTGTTAGTGAAAACATTTAGAATGTACATATTGAGTTGCGCCATATATATCTTCATTCTATAAGGTTTTTACTGTGAGACCTACTTTGAGAGAACGGCTGAACGTAAAAATATGGTTGAGGTATCAAAATAAAGGTCTTACCATGTAGATGTGCCAGTCGAAAAGAAAACTGAGATTGGGACAACGATTCGGGCGGGGCGGGGCGGCAAATTTCCCATGTAAAGTCTATGCGTGCGGCCCTTATCTACATCAGGCACTCAGTTCAGTGTCAGACTTGGTGTGTGCTTGGTGTTCTATATGATCAGTCCTAAAGTAAGTAAATACTTTATTGCATACTTACCTTTAACAGAATGTCTCTCTCGCAGGAAAGAAAAAAAAAAAGAAAACGTAAGAGCCATACTGGAAGGCGTGAGCGATCAATGGATCGCAACTACATGTCTCAGACAAGAGAGAATGAAGAGTATTCGCAACGCGAATCTCATTCCAACAACATTTACAAACTCAGTTGTGACTGAAGATGAGAGTGAAAGAGTGCGCTATCCATTTGAATTTTTGCACTTGATCGAGATGAGTGGATTTCCGCCTCACATTTTACGACTGAAAAAGGGTGCAGTCGTGATGCTCATCACGAACCTGGCCTCCCCGGTGGCGCAGTGGTCTAAGCGATAGCCTCTGATCATTCGTCCGAAAGGAATCGGGGTTCGAATCCCGGTGAGGCATGGATGTTGTGCTTGTCTTACGGCACTGATTCTCTCCCTTTCCTGGAACCAGTGACCCTAAATTAGGGACGGGCGACTGCTTATAGCCCACCGAATTGCTCACAGTGGTCGTTAAACCTTCAGTAAAAAAAAAACAAAAAAACACGAGTCTGGACTGAAGTGGTTGAATGAATTTGTCAATAAAATAAAGTTTGCATTTGTTGTTTCATATGAGTTTATTCTTTTCAAAAAAAAAAAAACAAAAAAAAAAAACTAACCGTCGATTCTGACGGGTTTCGTCTAGTATAAGTTACTAAGTTACTTCAAAATAAACTTTATTCGGTGAAAGAAACAAAGATTGTAACAATTAACGGAAGCAAAATTTTAAATGCATCAACCACATGTCATATAATAAAGTTTTAGCATATGAAAAACAGCTCTCATAGGTGTCTTACATTTCGCGAAAGTACTTCATTTGAGATAATTTAAGGAATTGCAACATGCTGATTCATTACTGGCGATATTCTAACTTCATTCAAAATTTTTTTGTTTTGTTTCCTTCCGCCGGTGCCTCTTCCGTCTTGGAACTGGATGAGTTGATTTCTTAAATATAATAGTTTACATATCGTGTGATCTGCCGCATCGTATATTTAACATCTTAATAATCTTTCACCATATGTTAAAATTTACATTTCAAATTTTAATTTCTATGGAAACTGTATACAAAACTGGCATTATGTAGTTTTGCTGGATAATACACGAGAACATAATTTTGGATATCTGCCAACTCCCCAATGTCAATCCCCTTATCTTAGTAACCGTTCTCTCAGACCTACCAACTGCCACGTAATATAGGCCACAGTTCTTCGTTCTGCCGAAACATTCGGCATATTGGGTTAGTGCTGCCTTTACCAAGAAGTGGACGTGATGTGCAGAAATTCCGCGTTCAATATTGTTTTGCGGGCCTGACCCTACAAATGAAAGATGTTAGCACACACGCAATATTACTGTTTACTGTCAATCCTATATAATCAGGAAAAAGGACTAACATTTAAGTTAGAGAATTCGTTGCGGAATTCATACTGCAGTGAAATACAGTTAATACATTGGACTGAATGTTTGCATAATCTTTCAAGAAAGTAATGCTGAAACATACACTTGCTAGATCTTGATTTGAAGAGCATGAAACTGAAGTAGAACATCTCTCATGGCTTGCCAATCACCAAACTTAACATTACTAGCCTTTGTGAGCAGGATTGGAGAGGAGAGTGAAAAACAGAGATCCACCACCTTCTTCACTCAAGGAGCTTCAGACATTCTTCCATGAAGAGTGGGCCAATAGTCCTCTGAAGACTGTTCGCAATTTATAGGAATTTTTTCCACGTCGAATACAAGCTTTTGTAAAAGTAAAGGATTGTCCAACACTCTATTAACACTTAACCGGCTGGAACGAATTAACTCTGGGTTAACAAATGGGCGGAAGTCAGCTTGAACGGATATATTCGCCGTCTAAGAAGCGGGCAGAACGCGCTTGGAACGAGTGAACTTTTCCATCGGAAAGCGTTGTTTTCCCCCTTAGCTTTGCTATTCAAAGTGATCAGGTTGATTGACACTAATCTTATTTGACTGATTACCAGCTAAAAGGGCTCTAACAATAGGGACGAACCTAAAAGAAGATGTTTGAGTCACATGTTCCTACCCAGTGCCATGATGTCCGTGTCAGGGGAGCTTTAGGTCACGGAGAAGAGAACAGATAATTAAAAGTTAGAAGGAAATGCTTATTACTAGTGACAGGTTTACGTCAGTACTGCTCATATGACAGGGAGAGAAAGGAATTGTTTCACCGTAGCTTTCTTAAAACTAGGCCGCTATGAGAACATATTTGTTTGTGTAACATTTGGTTCAGGCACAACGGCCGCGTAAATAGTTAAGGCATACCTGTAACTTTTCTCATGGGTTTGTCCATTATTTTGTTCACCTCCTATATATCGTATATTTTTTTAAAAACACATACCCACACACATGCATGATGTGGTCTCTTGACATTATATCTCCGTTGACATGCAATATTTTAAAAGATTACACGTGGTTCTGAAATGTTGTGCAATTCGAAATTTCAAATCTATATTGTTCTTCAGCAAAAGACATTAATCATACAAAAGGTTTCATTCATTAACGTAACGATTTCTCAAATTTTAAAGGAAAGTTACTTTACTGGGTAAATTTAAATTCAAGAAAATGTTTTTGTCTTGCTCTCTATGTTGTTTACTTATACACATATTTATTATTTATTTGTTCGTTTTGGGAAATTTTAATGACAAATCCGTTCTACGAAACCCGTTTTAACTGTTCAGGTGCATTTTTCTTTCAGTCGTGTTACTCATTGCAGTCATATGCAGGTGCCACGAAATTTAACAGGAAATAATGCACGGTCGAGTCACATTATTGTGACCACCAGCTAATATCCAGAGTAACCGCCGTGAGCAGCGCGGACAGCAGCTAGAGTGGCTGGGAGTGACTCAGTAAGATGCTGCAAGGTGTTCACCAGTGTGTTGAGCCATGCTGACTGCAATGCATCTGACAACTGCTGGAGGGGAACAACACGATCGAGGTGGTCCCACAGATGCTCAATTGGGTTTAAGTCTGGGGAATTAGGGAGGCCAGGGAAGTACTTTGAAGTCTTCATCGTGCTCTTCCAACCACTCTCGGACATTTCTAGCTGTGTGACGCGTCGCATTTTCGTGTTGGAAGATCCTATCTACCGCAGAGAAGACAATCAGCACGTTTGGGTGTGCGTGGTCTACAAGGATGGATTCATAACGAATTCGGTCCATAGTGCCTTCCACAGGTATGAATGAACCCAGAGAATGCCACTAAAACATTCCCCAGTCCATAACGCTGCCCCCACCAGGTTGTGTTCTACCAGCAGTAGTTGAACAGTGTTTTTTCTCCGATGTTTCTCGCCTTATACGTCAACGTCCATCCGTTCGATGAAGCAGAAAACGTGACTCATCGGAGAAGGCAATCCTTTGCCAATCAGTGGAGGTCTAATTCCGATACTGCCGTGCAAATGTAAGCCTTTACTGCCGATGCACCTTCGTTAGCATAGGTGCAGTGACCATCCGTCTGCGTCGGAGCTCCATACGCAGCAGGGTTTGCTGAACTGTCGTTTCAGACACACTTCCGGTAGCCGCCGGTTCATTCGGCCAGTGAGTTGCTCCACTGTAACGTGTCGATCGGCCCTCACGCACCTTCAAGGCCGACTTTCACCTCTCACATCAATGGCACGTGGTGTTCCGCAGTTTTCACGTTGCTTATTCGCCATGGTGCCATTTCTTCAATCACGATACACTTTAACCACAGAAGCACGCGAACAGTTCACAAACTGCGCTGTTTCAGAAATAATTCCAGCCTTAGCCCGAAAGCCGATAATCATTCGTTTTTGCAAATCTGATAAATCGTTCCTTTTTTCCATGGAAACAACGAGTGATATGTTTTCAGAATGCCTACAGCACACCTTATATACCCTCCAAGTCAGGCCAAGACACGTGTCTTTTTTCATTGGCTACACGCTGTTGACGTCTAAAGTAGGAAGTGATCACAATAATGTGAATCGATTGTGTATGATATCAAAAAACCGATTGATATATTTATTTATTTTATATCATTTTATTATGAGCGTATGAAGTGATAGAGATCTCCAATTAAAATGTTAAATTAAGTAAAATGTGTGTTGGTGTGAGGTTTTGGGGAGCAGTAATTTTTTGGTGGTGTGTTCCTTCCATTACATTGCATGGTAACTTGTCAAGGAGGCCTTTGTATGAATACTCCAATATATTTTTCCTCCTGATCATGTGATGTTAGACAATGAAACCCTCAGGAGCTCAAGTAACGTAATAAAAGCCTTGTGATAAGTATAACTCTTTGGAGGTAACGTAATAAAAACCCTGGGATAAATAAAACTCTCAATGAAACTCTTAGGAGGACAAATAATGTAATAAAAATCTTGTGATGAATTTGATAAACTTTTCGGACGAAAAATGTTTGTGTGATACTAGAGAAAAAAGCTACGGTGACCACGATGAAACTCTAAGGACAAATTAATTGTTCATCGACATGATTTTCAGGTGGACTGAATTTTACATCATATAAGTATTCTGATTAATTTTCCTGTGAATTCATTTAAAATATCTTTGATCATGAGATGCACGAAATTCAATAAATAAAAAAAAAGCAGCATTTTGGCTTATGGAACCATTCAGCAGTTTAACTACTCGAAACTACTCGACGTAAGGGTATTTACGGGAGCTCTTTAATATGTATTTTAAATAATTCTAGAATCAAATGATAAAAAAATATTGCCCTCCTATCAAAGTTTTTAATAGAAAATTTATGGAGCCTCTCAGCACACGCACACACACACACACACACACACACACACGCGCGCGCACACAATTCAAAATAAAGAGCCGTTATCGAACGGATTCACTATTCAAATAGCTGCTTCATGAACCTAAATATTTCTGTAATTCAATTGCTATTCTCCCACTAAGCGATATTCGTGGAGATAAAACAAATACACTTCCTAGACAAAACATTAGAGATAGGGGTGATAGGCAGTTGGCATGGGCATCTCCCGCGCAAAGTGGAACACATCCAAACCGAACTCAGGCGATAAATAGGCGGACAGCAGGGCTTCCCAAAAATGTATCGCAATCGATGAACATGGGTAAACATGGTGATCCGAGCAACTCTGATCGTGGACGCATTGTGGGTCCAAGACAGATGGGTGATATGAATCCTATAGAGCTCCCGAGGGCAACTGTACCAAAGTGTACAGCGAGTATATCATTGACGGACATACCAGCGCCCAGAGAAGAAGTGGTGGCAGACCATACGCCATTGACGACCACGGTCATACAGACAGACCGCTTGGCAACGGCGACGTAAATCACATCCAGGTTAAATGTCAGAGGCCCAAGCAGCGTCAGCAACCGACAGGTACGGCGCACGTTACATACTCAGTTCTAAAGGAGCCGACGACAGGTCTATGGGAGCCTATGGTCTAGGGGAGTCGACTTTGTGGCGTGCCTGCCCCGCATGACGCACACGACATAAAAGCAGATAGCAGTGAGACGAACGTTTGCGTAGCTCAGTTGGTAGAGCGACTTGTTCCGGAATAAGTGGACTCGAGTTCGATCCCCGGCGTGGACCAAAATGACGGAGAAATTTATTTCGTTTTAATGGCGCCCGAACTTTCCAGATGATCCAGCCGTTCAAGATTTCGGAATGGTGTGATGTTCTTTCCACACCGCGAGATAGGAAAAATACGAGAATCCCTTCTTCAGCGCTTCGAAAAATAAAAAGTGTGTGATGTTGCATTCCACACACTAGATTGACTGGGAGTGCTCAAGTGCACGTTCTTCAGCGGATGGCTGTCTACGACGATTCATGGTCACGGCTGACCCGTGGGCCATGCTGCCGGCACTCTTTCGGGAGGGAGGGGAGATGTGACGTGGCTGCCCCGCAGGACGCGCACGACATAAAGGCAGATAGCAGCGATAACGAACGTCTGAGTAGCTCAGTTGGTAGAGCGACTTGTTCCGGAATAAGTGAACTCGAGTTCGATCCCCGGCGTGGACCAAAATGACGGAGAAATTTACTTCGTTATAACTTATAGGGCGTGTAGGCTCCCCAAGACATGGGTATGCGGCACACGCCGCATGCCCATGACTTTGGGAGCGTGTGGCACTACGGTTGACTGTTCATCATGGGACATTACGCCTTGCCTGGGGCTGGGAACTTCAAAACTGCAGAGGGTCGCCGCATCATGTGGTCATATGAATGCCGTTTTCAGCTGTACCGAACTGACGGGAAGGTACGGTTGTGGCGTCGACAGCATGAGGCCATGCCCCGTTCTGCCAGGTCGGCTCTGTTCAAAGCGGTGTTAGCTCTATGATGCTTTGGGGAACATTCTCATGAGACACATTAGGTCCCACAGTGTGTCTGGAAAGGTCACACTGAGGGGCCTGATAGGGTGGACTTATTGTCGACCCGTTGACCAGTGACCCATTTCCATCTCTGATGCTGGTAGCGCTTAGGACCTCAGTGAAGTCCTTAGCGCTACAGCATCAGAGATGGAAACGGGTCACGGGTCAACAAGTCGACAATTTCTAAGGAGTCAAATGGGTCGGGTCAAGGTGTTCCTGACCCGACTTCGACCCCGTTTTATTTCCGTTTTATTTTTGAAAAGCAAAAAAAAAATTTTTTTTAAAGGAAAATGCGCGCTGGTGAATTTTGTGCTAGATACTACTGCTCGCGGACTGAAAAATAATTTGTCATGCAATATGAAGGAAGAGTGTCCTCAGGAGGTAAAGTGTCCCTTCCTTCTGAGGGACAATGATGAAAACAACAACCACGTTTTGGAAACTTTCAACATATCATAAACTTGTGAAAATTGGTGTTGCTGTGAAACATATTCTGGAGTTTGATATGTTATAAAGAAAACAGCAAAAACTGAAATTGGACATACAACAATTTGCTTAAAATTTTTTGACTGTAGCGCTATCGAAACTAAGCGGAACAGCCTTAAAATTACTGCGCTAGGACTTTTTGACTCTCCCAGATGTGTTTGAAAACATGCGTAAAACAGTTACGTTATGTCATGCAAATCGAGGACGACAATTTTAACACTTCCTGTAAGTAAGTGAGTACATTATACGTTCCTATAACAGATTTGTTTGATTTCTACATAATCTAAGCTGCCCAGTGCGGAGAGACGTTTTGAACGCCCTATATATATATATATATATACTTAAGAGCAAAACTGAAGACTAAGGAAAAAATTTTAGAATTTAAAACGAAGGGTGCAAAATAACCTGAAAATCAAAACGCGCAACGCAGCAGTTTTGAAAATTCAGAATTCACATTCTATAAAGAAGATACCTAAGCAAAAAAATACATATATAATTTTGACTCACACCTAGTACAACATAGAAAAGGTTATGTATCTACCTGTGTGAGTAAAAGGAGAAAAGATAAAAAAATAAAATAAAACAACTGAATGTAGAAGGTGTCGAGAATACTGAGCCTTGGCTTTATCAAGGACCAGCAAAAACTCTGCATTTTCTCACTTCCACAAAGACCTAGTTGGAAATGGGTTTCTGCAAGGCCATAGATGCAAGTAACATTCCCACCTAAAATAGTTTAAAAAATATATATATAAGTCATGTCCTCCGTAGAGTAGCATGACCTAGCACTAGTTAACAATTTCGCTTGCATCCATTAACCTTCATGGCCCGACCCATGCTCTTCATCTGTTACTATTAAACAGAGAGAAGAAGATTAAAGAGAACTCAAGCTGTGAGAGTGACATAATAAATAGAAATGATTTTCAGCTATAACGAAATTCCAAGTTCGTTTGAGAGAGAATTTAAACCTGAAAAACAATGCAAAAGAAATCCAAATTTTACATTGCAAATAAAAAGGAAATGTTAATTTATAACGAACAGATTTTTGAAAGAAAACTTGAGTCTAAAACCCCTACTCTACAACTTATGACAGCACGAAAACGAGAATAAGTTAAAGATAATAATTAACTAAAGAAAACTTTGTGAAAGTTATATACCTTAAACAGTTAGTTGCAATATGTACAAAGTATTTCAGCAGTGCTTTAAGTGCGTAATTAATTAGTTATTAAGAACTTAACTACTTTGAAAAAACAGCGCATAGACAGCGCATAGAAAAGGAACAAGCTTAGCCATCTTCTGTTCCTAGGTACCCCAAAAGACGCTCAAAGTTACAAAGAAAAGAAAGAGTTAAAACCCGCAAAAATGTTAACAGACAAACCAATGCCTAAAAGCTGAAAAGCTAAAAAACGACAGAGAAAAGGTACATGAAGTACAAACATTGAACTTATAAAACCTAGAACCCCAAAACAAGGAAGAGAGCTTACCTCTTGTGTGACAAAAACTTTTCTCCTCACAAGAGGAGAACATGGCTGACCTCTTCCGCCACTCCCTAGACGCTGGGGGGCAGTGAGGGTGGGGCTGATGGCCTCCTCATACAGCAAGAAACCAACGCGCGGAGATTTTAACCAGAGAAAAAAATATATAAACTTAAGACTGTGGATCTGTATGATCAGAATGAGCAGAATTAACTCTCCAGAATACATGAGAAATATTATAAAATACACGAGCAGTTTATTTAATAATCTTTGCATGTATTAAATCACCTTAGTGAGCTTCTATAGATTAATCAGAATCTTATTAATTTTAATGTTGGTTTTACTATTTTTAGTATAGCTATCCTAGTGATGAATAACTAGTTTTCTTTTTTATTTGTTTTTATTTTCTTTTATAAACAGATTTTAAGCATTTTTTGTGATTTTGTTTATATTATTTAATTTTTTGTTTTAATAGGACCGTCATATCCATAGCACTAAGGTTCCTTTAGGTAGTTAATAGGCATCCTCTAGCCAACTTCCTTACGGCTTTGATTGGTCAGAATCATATTATTAACTGTGTAGAAAATTAAAGCAGATCTGCCAACCTTACTCTATTATTCAGAATAATTTTTCTTAAAGTTCTTTTGATGAAAGAAGAAGGAATTTCGTTCTCTAGAAAACTTTCTAATAGTATATTAATGTGGTAATTGAAGTCCAAATTGTTGCTGCATATTCTTGAAATTCTTAGGACCTGAGAAATTAGTACATTCTCAATTACTTTGGTTGAAATGTTATTATTCCAGTGTAGATATTTAATTACTTTGAAAGGAAAATTAACTCTTTTATCAAAGAGGCTAATAGATGGGTTACCTCTGTTGAGCTTAATGCTTAAGTCTAGGAACTCAAGTTCCTGATTACTGTGGTTGGTTTTACATAAGTTAAGAGAGCTAGGATAGATATTATCAAAATCACTCTCTATAACTTCTGAATTATTGATACACAGCAGATCATCAATATATCTAAAAGTGTAAAGGTAGTTATCTGAGCAGGTGGGGTGATTTTTAATGAATTTATATTCCTTAAAGAACAGGAATAGATTAGCGATATTTGTGGACGTTGATGTTCCCATTGGAATACCGTTCACTTGCTTATAGAGAGTATTATTATATAAGATATGGTTATTTTTTATGCAGCAATTGAGATAAGAGTTCCAAGTTCCTACATCAACAAATTGGTTAAGTTTAAATTCTGCATACAGCTCTTTAAAGGTAGTGATTATATCTGATAGAGGCAGATTAGTATATAGGTTTTCAAAATCATAACTATTAATATCTAGGGGACAAACTTTGAGTATAGTAGAAATTACTTCTGCATTATTATTAATTATCCAAAAATCTCTGTACATCAAGTTAGAACAGTTTCTAATGTGTTTCAAAACCTTCTTTAAGACATCTTCAAAAGCAAGATCTATTTTCTTTTTATGACTCCTTACTCCACTAGCTATGAACCTGAACTTCACAGGATCCTTATGAAACTTAACCGTTGCAAAAAGAAATGGAAATTCAGGCCCATATCTTCTAGTTATTCATCACTAGGATAGCTATACTAAAAATAGTAAAACCAACATTAAAATTAATAAGATTCTGATTAATCTATAGAAGCTCACTAAGGTGATTTAATACATGCAAAGATTATTAAATAAACTGCTCGTGTATTTTATAATATTTCTCATGTATTCTGGAGAGTTAATTCTGCTCATTCTGATCATACAGATCCACAGTCTTAAGTTTATATATTTTTTTCTCTGGTTAAAATCTCCGCGCGTTGGTTTCTTGCTGTATGAGGAGGCCATCAGCCCCACCCTCACTGCCCCCCAGCGTCTAGGGAGTGGCGGAAGAGGTCAGCCATGTTCTCCTCTTGTGAGGAGAAAAGTTTTTGTCACACAAGAGGTAAGCTCTCTTCCTTGTTTTGGGGTTCTAGGTTTTATAAGTTCAATGTTTGTACTTTATGTACCTTTTCTCTGTCGTTTTTTAGCTTTTCAGCTTTTAAGCATTGGTTTGTCTGTTAACATTTATGAGGGTTTTAACTCTTACTTTTCTTTGTAACTTTGAGCGTCTTTTGGGGTACCTAGGAACAGAAGATGGCTAAGCTCGTTCCTTTTCTATGCGCTGTCTATGCGCTGTTTTTTCAAAGTAGTTAAGTTCTTAATAACTAATTAATTATGCACTTAAAGCACTGCTGAAATACTTTGTACATATTGCAACTAACTGTTTAAGGTATATAACTTTCACAAAGTTTTCTTTAGTTAATTATTATCTTTAACTTATTCTCGTTTTCGTGCTGTCATAAGTTGTAGAGTAGGGGGTTTTAGACTCAAGTTTTCTTTCAAAAATCTGTTCGTTATAAATTAACATTTCCTTTTTTATTTGCAATGTAAAATTTGGATTTCTTTTGCATTGTTTTTCAGGTTTAAATTCTCTCTCAAACGAACTTGGAATTTCGTTATAGCTGAAAATCATTTCTATTTATTATGTCACTCTCACAGCTTGAGTTCTCTTTAATCTTCTTCTCTCTGTTTAATAGTAACAGATGAAGAGCATGGGTCGGGCCATGAAGGTTAATGGATGCAAGCGAAATTGTTAACTAGTGCTAGGTCATGCTACTCTACGGAGGACATGACTTATATATATATTTTTTAAACTATTTTAGGTGGGAATGTTACTTGCATCTATGGCCTTGCAGAAACCCATTTCCAACTAGGTCTTTGTGGAAGTGAGAAAATGCAGAGTTTTTGCTGGTCCTTGATAAAGCCAAGGCTCAGTATTCTCGACACCTTCTACATTCAGTTGTTTTATTTTATTTTTTTATCTTTTCTCCTTTTACTCACACAGGTAGATACATAACCTTTTCTATGTTGTACTAGGTGTGAGTCAAAATTATATATGTATTTTTTTGCTTAGGTATCTTCTTTATAGAATATATATATATATATATATATATATATATATATATACTGTATATATCATATACGGTCGAGTCACATTATTGTGACCACCGGCTAATATCCAGAGTAACCGCCGTGTGCAGCGCGGACAGCTGCTAGACGGGCTGGGAGTGACTCAATAAAGTGCTGGAAGGCGTTCACAGGTATGCGTAGCCATGCTGACTGCAGTGCATCTGACAGCTGCTGGATCCCGCACGGGGATAACTGGTTTTCCAGTTATTTGGGGAGCGGCGCCCCCACGGCCCGAGCTCACCTTGTGACGGAGTACTTTTCGTTTGCTCTTGAACGATAACATCACCGAAGGGACAGCTGTTCATCCAGCTGATGGGGGTTGGCGTCCCCACGGCCCGAGCCGATTTTCTCTTATTGTTTTGCTTTTTTGTCTTCAGTTCATATCTTGACGTGTACCCGCCCCAGTTGTAGGCTGCTGAGGTTGTGATGAGGCGCCAGCTCCGGGTTTTTGTTCCTCGTTCACTTCCCTGTCTTTTCTCTTTTATGTTACATTTTCTGTT
This sequence comes from Macrothele yani, assembly GCA_039090855.1. NCBI lineage: Eukaryota > Metazoa > Arthropoda > Arachnida > Araneae > Macrothelidae > Macrothele > Macrothele yani. The sequence goes on along the minus strand of CM076990.1, from coordinate 19,072,278 downwards.
TTTCCGGAGCTGGTTAGCTTAGACCTACCTGCATGTTTGCCGTGTGCGGTGACCCGTACAGGTGGAAATGAGGAGGCTGGAGGCTGAGGTATTTGGGGGCCGGGTTGTAGTGTCTCCAGATGCCAACACTCCTCTTTGCCCTCTGCTTCACCCTAAACGGGAGGCTGGGAGCTAACCCACTCCTGGTCAGGAAGTCTGTGGCCGAGTTGTGTCCAGACTTCTAGCGGCTTGTCGTTCTGTTCGGCTGGGTGAGTTGGGGGGTAGGGTGGGCATACCAAAGGGGTGTTCTCCGGGCACGGGAAAGTCTGGGTGCACGCTGAGCGTGTGTCTGCCCTACCAACTTGCTATATCCGCTGACTATCCCTAGAGCCGTGTCCTGCGTCCTCTTGGGCTTGCGGACCTCCGGTTCTCCCTCGTTGGGCTCGGTAGTGGGTGGGGAGGTTGGCGGACGAATCTTTTTTCTCCCTCATGGCAACACAAAGTGTTTCCCATGCTTCCAATTTAAAGCGCCCTGTGGAGGAAAGTACACCTTCCTCCACAAAGAAACTTGTCACATCAAATTGCAATGCTCTGTTTCTTTTGATCAAATCTGTTGACTCTTCACAGTCACTCAGTTTGAAGAGTCCCTTCTGGATCAACAAGGCTCTGCAAGCCGTTGCTGGCTCTCCAAAGAGTGTGAAGAAGCTCCCTTCAGGGGATCTTCTTGTGGAAACATCTCATCCACGCCACAGTGCCACCTTGCTGGAGACGTCCGTTTTGCTTGGCATTCCTGTCCAGGTTTCTCCACATGGTTACCTCAATTCCTCTCGCGGTGTTGTCAACTCCCGCGACCTGCTTGAGTGCAGCGATGAGGAATTGCTGGAGGAACTTGGTGAACAGCATGTCATTGGGGTTCGACGGATTCTTTTCAGGCGGGATGGGAAATCTATTCCCTCCCGTAACATCATCCTGACTTTTGACTCCCCAACCCTGCCTACTACCATCAAGGCAGGTTATTTACGGCTTGATGTTCGGCCGTATATCCCGAACCCCTTGCGTTGTTTCAGGTGCCAGCATTACGGTCACTCCCAGCAGTCTTGCCGTAATGTTGCTAAGTGTGGTCGCTGTGGTTCCACAGAACACTCTTTGGCAGATTGCTCAGCAGAGTCAGATCATTGTGTCAACTGCGAAGGGACTCATCCTGCATCTTCTAAGCAGTGTCCAAAGTGGATAGAGGAGCAGGCAATCCAACGCCTGAAGACAACTGAGCATCTATCGTATCCCGAAGCTAGACGGCGGATCGCCCCTTTACAACCAGGCCGGCGGTCCTATGCTTCGGTTGTGGTGCAGAAGGCCTCTGTAGCGGTCCAGACTGAGGTGCCCTTCCCAGCGCGGTGTCCTTATGCTTTTGCGGACATCGTTGCTGCTGGATTGGAGGCACTGCAGTCTCGCCGCATTACCTCCAAGGCGGCATCAACATCGTCGCCGATACCTTCCTCTATGCCGAAAACATCTGTCAGCACTGGGACCCAGGGCACTGCTAAGAAGAAGCCGGAGAAGATGAAACCAGGTTCTTCCTCCCCGAAACAGAGCAGGCAAAAACCACCTCCTACCACCAGGGGCAAACACAGCCCTGTGTTGCCTCCAGACACTGCGGATGGCTTGGAGGTGATGGACGACTCTGAGACCTTCTAGTCGTCTGTCTTCATTCTCTCATTTCATTTCATTTTTCTTTATGGCCACGCTCATTCAGTGGAATTGCCGAGGTCTGCGATCACGCATTGATGATTTGAAAGGTTTACTGTCTTCGCACACACCTGTGTGCGTGTGTCTCCAGGAGACAAAGCTTCGCACGATGGACACTCCTTCGCTGCGGAGACATTCCCTTTACCGTAAAGATCGCCAGGACGGCGTTATCGCCTGCGGAGGAGTGGCCGTCGTTGTTCCTCATGGTGTTCCTGTCACTGCGGTTGCCCTTCGGACGACTTTGCAGGCAGTGGCAGTGAGACTATCTGTGAACACATTGTTCACGGTGTGTTCCCTCTACTTACCACCAGATGAAGCAGTACGCCTTTCGGATCTGGAAGATTTAGTTGACCAGCTGCCGCCTCCTTTCTTCATCTTAGGAGATTTTAATGCACACAATCCGTTGTGGGGTTCTACCACTCGTGACTCCAGGGGCCGTGTTGTTGAGTCCCTTCTCTCCAACACGTCCCTCTGTCTCCATAACACCGGGGCAGTCACTTATTTTCATGAACCCACCCGCTCGTACTCAGCCATTGATCTGTCTCTGAGTTCACCATCCTTCTATCCTGACTGGTCCTGGAGCGTGTCTGGTGATCCCCTAGGCAGCGATCACTTTCCCATCTTTCTCCGTCTCGCGGGTGGCGGGTACCGTTACCCTACTCGCCCTGCTAGATGGAATATTGATCGTGCCAAGTGGGACACATTCACGGCTTCAGCGATTATTACTCCAGCTGTGGTGACCTCGGGAACGGTCGATGACGCTGTTGCGGCGGTAACGGATTGTATTGTGCAAGCGGCAGAACTTACCATCCCCAGGACGTCGACTAAACTTCCACGTTGCCCGAGACCTTGGTGGAATTCCACTTGTATGGCAGCTCGTCGGGCCCAACATCGGGCTTGGGGTAGGTTTCGTCGGTACCCCACCGACGCGAACCTACTTGCTTTCAAGAAAGCCAAGTCCTACGCGCGATTGGTTCGTAGGCGTAGTCAACGGGAGTCCTGGATACAATATGTATCCGGGATTAACACCAATACCAGCCCTAAGATCGTTTGGGACAGGATCCGTAAGATTCGGGGACAGTACCCATCTGGGGAAATCTCCATTCTTGAGAGTGGTGGAGGGACGGTTGCTGACACTCAGGGTATTGCTGACTGTCTGGGCGCCGCTTTTTCTTCGGTGTCCAGCAGCAGCAATTACCCTGCTTCGTTCCGGCAGTTACAGCCGCGGCTTGAACGGTCCAGGATTTCCTTTGGACCGTTTTCTGCCACAGATTACAACAGCCCGCTGACTGCCGTGGAGCTGAAGACCGCTCTGAATCGGTCCGGCCGGACATCTGTCGGACCGGATAACATCCATTACGAAATGCTGAAGCACCTTTCTCCGTCCTCTCTTGAATGTCTGCTAATCCTGTTTAACAGGATTTGGCAAGAGCATGTCTTTCCCGAATCTTGGCACACTGCCATTGTCGTTCCTGTTCCCAAACCTGGTAAAGATCCCACTAACCCGTTGAACTACCGGCCAATTGCTATGACGAGCTGCCTTTGCAAAGTACTCGAGCGTATCATTAATTTTCGTCTCATTTTTTATCTGGAGTTTCATCACATTTTTTCACCTCATCAGAGTGGATTTCGCACATCTCGATCCACCACCGATAATCATCTTCGCCTTGAGACATCTGTCAGGGAGGCGTTTGTCCGACGTCAGCACATGGTCTCCGTATTCTTCGACATGGAGAAAGCCTATGACCGTACCTGGAGATACGGCATTCTCCGTGATCTGCATGAGTGCGGATTGCGGGGAAACTTACCATCTTTCATCGCCGGGTTTCTCCAGGACCGGAGTTTCCGTGTGCGCGTCTGGTCGACCCTCTCTGCGGTGTACCCGCAAGAACAGGGTGTACCTCAAGGCTGCATTTTATCAGTCACTCTGTTCATCCTTCGTGTCAACCATATTTTCCACCTGCTTCCTCCGACGGTTCGTGGAACCATGTACGTGGATGATCTGCAGATCTCTTGCGCGTCAGTTAACATGCGCACCATCGAGAGACAGCTCCAGTCTGCCATTACCAAGATCTCTCACTGGGCTTCCCAAAATGGCTTTGGCTTCTCGACGCAGAAGACCGTTTGCGTGCATTTTTGTCGTAAACGGGGTCTTCACCCAGACCCCAGCCTCCGTCTGGGGTGTTCTACCATCCCTGTGGTGTCAGAAGCCAGGTTCCTTGGGCTAACTTTTGACCGAGCGCTCACCTTCCGGTCTCACATTCAGTCTTTGAAGGTGAAGTGCACGAAGTCATTGAGTATCCTGAAGGTCCTCTCCCGAACATCTTGGGGGGCCGACAGGTGCTCAATGCTTCGCATTTACCATTCTCTGATTCGGTCAAAGTTAGACTTCGGATGCATTACGTACGGTTCAGCGCGTCCTTCGGTTTTAAAGCCTTTGGACCCCGTCCATCACCAGGCATTGCGGCTATGTACTGGTGCTTTCCGTACCCCTCCCGTGCATAGCCTGTATGCGGAGGCTCATGAGCCGCCGTTGTGCATCCGTCGTAAGCAGCTGTCTCTTCAGTTTTACACAAAACTGAAATCTCTTCCTGATCATCCCCTGCATGGTTCCATCTTCCAACCGGACTGTGTCCGCTTGTTTTCCAACCGCCCCTCCTGTGTTCCGACGTTCGGGTTTCGGATGTCTGCCATAGTGCGCGATGCTGGTCTGAACTTGTCAAGGATTGGTTTGACCACCTTTTTCAACCGTCCTCCTTGGCAGTCCGTTCTAGCAACGGCTGACCTTTCTCTTTGTGTGTGGCCAAAGTCTTCCACTCCTGCTCTGGTGTACCAGCAGCTCTTTGCTGAAATACAGTCTGTCTACCCGGATTTCGTGCCTGTGTTCACCGATGGCTCGAGGTCCGGGGATGTCGTTGGATCCGCTTTTGTGTGTGGCGAAGCCTCACATGCTGAGAGGCTTCCGCCTGAATCCACTGTCTTTTCGGCAGAGATGCGTGCTGTACACCTCGCTTTGTGCCACATACAGTCTCGATCACTTCGTCGCGCTATGGTTTGCTCTGATTCCCAGTCCGTCATCCATGTTTTATCTTCTCCGGAGGACACGGACTCACCTGTCATCCTTGATGTCCGTCGTCTTCTTGGAACTTTGGAGGGTGATGGTTTCCTGGTCCGATTCTGTTGGGTTCCTGGCCATGTTGGGATCCGGGGTAACGAGCTGGCAGATCTCTCTGCCAGGTCTGTTTCCTCCATGTCGCCAGCTCGGCTGCCACTGTCTTTCCGTGATTTTAGACCTTTGATCCGGACATTTCTCCTGGACGAGTGGCAGTCCCTGTGGTCTCAGCAGGGCAGCAATAAACTTTATGCCATCAAACCACACATCGGACTATGGAAGTCTAGTTTGCGGAAGAACCGTCGTGAGGAGGTTGTTCTTGCGCGTCTCCGCATTGGGCACTGTCGTTTTACTCACCGCTTTTTGCTGTGTGGCGACAGTGCCCCGATGTGTGAGGCGTGCCAATGTCGTCTCACCGTCCTTCATGTTTTGTGTACTTGTGTTCGTTTTTGTGCTCATCGTTTTCGCCATTTTCACTCTCATCTGTTGGACGAAGGAGCAGCTACGCTGCAAACTATTATCGGTGAAGCCTGCGATACGAGAGCAGTGTTTTCATTTTTACGGGATATTGACTTTTATAAACTCGTCTAGATTTTAACTTCTTCATTCTCATGTTTCATTTTTACCGCATCAGCCTGCTTTTAACCTTGTGTACGTTTTTTATTAATTTTGTTTCGTTTTGATGTCTTTTGTTTGGCGCTCTTTGGCCAACTATGGCCCTTGCGCCATTAAAAATCTACCAACCAACCAACCAACAGCTGCTGGAAAGTATGTGGTGGAGGATCCATAGAGCTAACAACACGATTGAGGTGGTCCCACAGATGCTCAATTGGGTTTAAGTCTGGAAAATTAGGGGGCCAGGGAAGTACTTTGAAGTCTTCATCGTGCTCTTGCAACCACTCACGCACATTTCTAGCTGTGTAACACTTCGCATTGTCGTGCTGGAAATCACATCCGCCCAAGGGAAGACAATCAGCATGTATAAGTGCCCGTAGTCTGCAAGGATAGATTCATAACGAATTCGGTCCATAGTGCCTTCCACAGGTATGAGTGGGCCCAGGGAATGCCACGAAAACATTCCCCAGACCAAAACGCTGCCCCCACCAGCTTGTGTTCTGCTAGCAGTAGTTGAAGAGTGTTTTATCTCCGATGTTTCTCGCCTTATACGTCAACGTCCATCCGTTCGATGAAGCAGAAAACGTGACTCATCGGAGAAGGCAATCCTTTGCCAATCAGCGGAGGTCCAATTCCGATACTGCCGTGCAAATGTAAGCTTTTTCTGCCGATGCACCTTCGTTAGCATAGGCGAAGTGATCCATCCAGAATGCTACTAGAAGAAGTATGTCGTTTCAGACATACTTCCTTCCAGTAGCATTCTGGTTCATTCGGCCAGTAAATTGCTCCACTGTAGCTTGCCGATCGGCTCTCAGGGACCTTTGAAGCCGTCGTTCACCTCTAACGTCAATGGCACGTCGTGCTCCACAGTTTCCACATTGCTTATTCGGAATGGTGCCATTTCTCCAATCCCGATACACTTTAACCACAGAAGCACGCGAACAGTTCACAAACTGCGCTGTTTCAGAAATACTGCCAGCCTTAGCCCGAAAGCCGATAATAATCCGTTTTTGCAAATCTGATAAGTCGCTCCTTTTATCCATGACAGCAGAGAGTGACATGCTTTCAGGCAGCCTGCAGCACATCTCATATACCGTTCAAGCCAGCTCACGACACATGCCTTCTTTCATTGGCTATGCGCTGTTGACGTCAAAACTAGGAGGTGGTCACAATAATGTGACTCGACTGTGTAGTTCATAGCTGATTTGTCTCGGTCACATACATATCCGGGTCGGGTTCCGGTCACTTACAGATACGGGTCGGCTCCCGGTCCCTTACAGATCAGGGTCGGGTCCGGGTCTAAAATTTTTGACCCGTTTCAAACTCTGACCAGTCTGTGTTGGCTGGCCATCTACACACTTTCACGGCCTTCGCGCATGTTGCGACTAATTATCTATTCCAGCACGACAATGCGCCGCCCCACCGGTCCGCAACCACCCGGGCATGGCTCGAGAAACAATCATCTGAGTTTGGAACCATCCAGTAGCCCCATGGTCCTCTGATTTGAACCCTTTAGAAGCTATCTGGGATGCCGTAGAGCGGAACATTTGATCCATGGATCCTGGACCGACGTCTCGAACTGCGTTGCAGAAAATGCTCAACAGACATGGCTGGGATTACCTCCGGAAATCCTCCTGCATCTGGTGGAGTCGATGCCTTGGCGTGTCCATGCTGTTATTTGCGCTAGAGCAGGATCAACACGCTGTTAGGTAGGTATCTCTAATGTTTTGTCCATTGAGTGTACACAGTGTGGCAAAGGATTTTTAAGACTGGGTCTGTAAAATGAAATAGAAACAAGAAATTATGATTTGTTTTGGTTTGTTATTCAAAATAAGTCCCTCCGGCTTCAATACACTTGTTACAGCGATTTAATAATCAATCGAATGAATGTTCCAGTTCACTTTGCGGAATTGCCTCCAAAGCGCGCATCGAAGCTGTTTGTATGGTCGAAATATCATCAAAATAACACCCTTTTAACGTCATTTTAAGTTTTGGGAATAATGAAAAGTCGCAGAGTGCTAAATCAGACGAATACGGTGAATGAATCAACACACAGACGTTATTTTTCGCCAAAAATCCACGAACAAAAAGTGAGGTCTGACTGGGTGCATTATCGTGCAACAAACACCAACTGTTTTCATCTCGATATTCTGGACGAATGCTACGAATTCTGCCCATCAAACGACTCAAAACATTTAAATAAAACTCACCAGTAATTGTTTGTCCACTTGTAACAAATTCTTTGTGGATAATACCCTTACTGTCGAAGAATGTAATGAGCATTGTTTTGATTTTCGATGGAACTTTTCTTATTTTTTTGGCTTGTGGTGAGTTTTTTTACTTCCATTCCGCACTTTGTCGCTTTGTTTTAGAATCATATTGAAAACACCATGTTTCATCACCTACAACAATCAATTTTAAGAAGTTTGGATTATTTTCAGCGGCTGAAATAATGTCTCTGCAATGTGCACTTCTCCTTGATTTTTGTTCTTTGGTTAATGTGTGTGGAACAAATTTAGCACAGACAAATTTAGCACAGTTTTGCCCAAATCTTCATGCAGGATGGTTCCAATCGTTTCTTTGTTGATGTATAAAGACTCTTCCATCATTTTTAGTGACACACATCGATTGTTTGCCACCAAATCACGCACTTTTTCAATAATATCAGATGTCCTAGATAAACTTGGTCTTTCGGCATGCTTATCATCTTCTATCGTATCTCTTCCGTAAAAAAACGTTTGTGCCATAGGAAAACATTTGATCTACTTAATCAAAACTCACCGTAAACTTGTTTCACCATTTGGTACGTTTCCGAGGCATTTTTACCAAGTTTTGCGTTAAATATAATACCAGCCCTTTGTTCCATCTTAATAATTCAAAATGAAAAAAATTTTACTTCTCTAATTAACGGCCGTGTCGTTTGAGTTACTTTAACAACTGTGCAGTACTTTTGGCAGAAAGCAAGCAGATGGTCACGGTTCATAACGCATTCGCGATTACACTGGTGGCGCCACCGTAGGCTGAAATTTAGTGCCAGTTTTAAAAATTCTTTGACGCACTGTATATATCGACAGAAAAGTCACACCCTTTTGACGTATATCCAGCAAGAAATATTGATTACAAAAGGTACAATAACAACTTTACAAGAAAAGCCGGAATTTTACATGACGTAGCTGCTGGTACCTTGTGTCGAATAAATTGTGCTCACAGAGTACTATACAGCCTCTAACAATAATACCATGAACTGTGATGGAAAATGGTTCTAAATTCCCTCTTTTCCAATAAAATGAATAATTTTTGGAATCATGCACTCAACTGAGGTCAAGTAATGTCGGAGATTCCAGCGTTGTGCAAATGGACTAGTAAATCCGCTACACATCTCGAGAATTCATCAAAAAATAAATACTTTTAATTAAGTGCTCGAGCTTGTTGCGTCTGAAGTTGAATTATTAATGGAATACCTGTTACTGCGGCGATAGGTCTTTGCAGAAGGAGAAAGGCTGCGATTACGGCTTTGTTCCCACCCTATGGGAACACGTCCTTCCTTCCGCGATCAATAAAACATAGTCCTTCTAAGCATGCTCCAGCTTTATCTGTGCTATGGGTAATCTTCAGCAGGATAAACTCTGGAATTCGTGTCTCAGGCCGCGGCGAATTGAAACAATGAAAGTAATTTATGATACGCTAACATTTAATGGCTTTGTGGTTCCTGTGCTGAGGTTGTGTCTCCTCATGTATCCTCTTTAATCTCGACATACCATTTGCGCAGAAATCTCCAAATTGCGATTGCCTTTTGTTCTCTAATCAGAAGGTCCTTTTCGTGTACTCTCATTTTTATTTGCAATTATACTTATTTCTTGGGAAAGAATGTCGATCATACATCATATTGGTCCATATGGATGAAAGTTTCCAAATGTTTGCCGTTCGATGCTGTCATTTATTCGCCTTCTAGTACTACCGTTTTTGATGGCAGAGGTTAGAAAGGTGAGTTAGATTCCTTCTCACGCAATACGCCTCTAATGACAACGTACAATTTATTTAACTTATGCGCTTCGCCTAATGTATTAAATAAAGGTAATCTTTCCACCATGAACAATCAATTCCATATCACTATGTTTGCACGTATTGAATGGCAGAAGGAAATTATTCTGTTTTAGAGCTAATAGGAGTTATTTACATGAGTTATTTTGTGCGTGTTCCCTAAATGGTTTCCTCACGGATAATGGAATTTGCGCACCTAGAAGAAAACAAGCTACAACCGCGAAACTTTGCATATAGCTAGAGTGCGTGTTGGTGTACAAATGATCCACGTTTGGTGGGAGTGCGCATGACCGCCCACCCTGTGGTGGCACTGCAAGCACGAACCGGCAGCCTTATAAACCGGCGTGTAGTCAATGCCCTATGAAAGCAGAAAGCTCCTGGAAACTCAAGCAAGAGGACAGAAGTGACAAGAATGCAGGGTAGACGCCAGAGACGTCGATTTACGTAACTTACGGACTTTGAGAGAATCCTGATCATCGAGCAGAAAACCGCAGGGTGGTCGGCGCGCCATATAGCTCGCCACGAGGATCTATCTGACCATACCCTCCGACTGTGTTGGGAGCAGTGGACACGTGACGGCACTGCCACACGGCGGAGCGGCTCTGAACGGAGCAGGAGGACCACCGGTAGAGAAAATTGACGGATCGTGTGGCAGGCACGAACAGATCCCACGGGGACCCGGTCCACTATACGGGCAGATCTAGCGGCTTCTTTGTGCCCACGAACCATTTTTCGACGCCACGCGGAAGCGAATCTGCGATTCCAGCGCCCCTTACGGGTGCTGCCTTTCACATCGGAAAATCGCCGGCTCCGTGTGCAGTGGTGCCAGGCCGGAGCGACGTGGAACGGCACAATCCCAACTTCTCTATCGAGCGCCACACCTCCCCCTCTGAATACATTATGGTCTGAGGAGCCATTGCCTACGATAGCCGATCATCTCTAGTAATGGTACGTGGATCATTGACGGGCCATCGGTATGTGGATGAGATCCTACGGGCCCATGTGCTCCTATTACTTGCTGGGATTCCAGGTGCGCTATACCAGCAGAATAATGCCCACCCGCACACGGCTCGGGTTGCCCAGGAGAGCCTACGTCATGTCCAGATACTTCCATGGTCTGCCCGCTCTCAGAACATGTCCCCTATGGAGCATGTGTGGAAGCACTTGAAACGCCGGCTACCGCCGTGCCGCAATATCCGAGATTTGGAACACACCGTCCAACACGTGCGGGCCAGTCTGCCGCAAGACAACATCAGGAGTCTGTTCGTCTCCATGCCGGACCGTATTGCAGCATGTATCGCACCGCACGAGGCGGTGTGACGCGCTATTGGAGATGACCGGACTACCTGCCACAGATCCCTCTGTAATTGTCCTGCAGCTCTGTTTTTGACATCATGTGTACCATTCATCTGTATCATTACGTCCATAAAATTTCAGTTCAGTCCAATGCTTCCTTCTTGGTGCGCAAATTTCATTGTCTGTGAGTGTATTTTCGCCGAAAGAATAACTAACTATACTAGCTCGCTAACTGTTTAAGCATTTAGGTTGCACCTCATTCATTTGTTGCTCAGCTGTGACCTTCATCTAGGTATTTGGTTGTTTAGGGTGCACCCAACACCTGCACTGGTCGTTTTGATGTATATCACATTTTATTCACTATTTGTTTAAGTGAGCTTCCGAACTTTTTCACTAGCTGCTTATTATGCATGTATGCATCCCGTTTGTTTCTCTAGTTATATACACTGAAAGGACAGAAATCATGGGACACCTAATTCCCGTAGCAACGAGATGCTGTCACCCCTCTCGCTAGTGGACGAATTCACCGCTTGCCTGGTATATAGATAGGAGGGCATCATTGCACTCACATAGAAGGTAATTCGATGTCCGTATGGACAAATTTCGTGAGATAACAGATTTTCAAAGAGGGATGATGAATCATCCCCTATCGCGGAGGCGGTACATGAATTGCAGTACACTTGTTCTACAGTATCAAGATTGTATCAGGAAGACCCCATTTCCGCAATAACGACTCATCGTAGACAGCACTTTGGGATGAAAGCCCGTGGATGAACATGGCCGTCGACTTTGTCTCGCATATTTGCAACAAACCTGAGAGCGGCAGTGGCACAAATCACCGCCGAAATCAACGAGGATCGTCTCCACCAAGACCATCAAGCTATCATTAGCTGCAATAAGTTATGGGAGCTGCCGACCCACTAGAGTCCCATTGCTAATGCCACATCACTGGACTGTAGGCCACAACTTGGCAGAAGGACATCGGCACTGTACCTTAGATCACTGAAAACGGATCGCCCGCCCTAGTGGCGCAGTGGTCTAAGCAATGGCTTCTGATCATTCGTCCGAGATGGGTCCGTGTTCGAATCCTGGTGAGGCATGTATGTTGTGTTTGTCTTACGGCACTGGCTCTCTGCCTTTCCTGGAGTCAGTGGCCCAAAATGAGGGACGGGCGACTGCTTATAGCCCATTGATTTGCTCAGGGTGGTCGTTAAACCCCCAATCAAAAAAAAAAAAGAAAAGAGAAAGTGTCTCCTGGTTCGATGAGTCCCGTTTCCAGTTATTTTCCGCAGACGGGAGGGAAGGGATCTTTCGGAATCTTTCGAAAATCCCCCGGGACGATGGGCCTGCATGTCAACAAGGAACTGCTCAGGCTGGTTGATGCTTGGTTATGTTCTACGGCGTGTTCAATTGGCACACGTTGGGACCTCGGGTACGTCTTGATGCATATCTGAATGTTTTACGCTACGTGTCCATCCTTGTGGACCATCTACATTCATTCATGGTCGTCATGCACCCACAGGGTAATGGACTCCTCCAGGAGAACAATGCGCCTAGTGAAAAGAGCACATTCCTCAGAAGTCCCCTCTCTGGAATGACCTCCTCATTCACCTGACAGGAACTCTGTAGAAAATCTTTGGAACGCTCTGGAAAGGTTCGTTCGAGCTTTGGATCTTCCACCAAGGAATGCGGCGAAATTTTGGACAGTGGTGCAGTAACTATGGGTGAAGCTACCTGTGGACCTCTTTCGTGACCTAGTGGAGTCAACATTGCCTTGTAACTGCTTTTATTAGGGCGAAAGGTGGGCCTACCCGTTATTAGATAGGCATACCATGATTTTTGTCCACTCATGTAGAATGCACCCTAACTAGTTAATTACTTATTTAGAATGTACTTTAACTGGCTCACTTGTTGTTTAGGTGCACTTCCTCATTTATGCACTAATTGGTCAAAGTGCACTCCAGTGAGTTCATTGATTTATTATTTTTGCAGCTCACTAACTGCCGCACTATTCAATTAAGTAGGCATCTTCATCGGTGCACTGTTGTTCAGGTTGCGATTTAACTGGTTCTTAGGATGCACTCTTATTGCTTTAGTAATTTCTCAGATGCAGATCCTAATTGTTGCACTATGAGTCCCCTAACTGACACGAGTTACTTTCGAATGCAGTGTGACTGGGTCACTGATGATTGCTAGAAAGCAACTTCACTTACTCGCCTGACTGGAATACTCTTTGTTTAGGACGCATTCCAAGTAGCCGGCAACATTTTTTAGCGCATAGTAACAGGGTCACTGGTTACTTAAAAGTATTCTTATTTGTGCATTAGCTATTTACAACGTGCCCTGACTAGTTCTCTAGCTGTTTAAATGTGCACTATAATTGGTTCTATTCTTCCTTACGTGCTTAAACTAGTTGGTTTACTGTTTACTTAAGGAGTATCTGAACTGCTTGTTTAATTAGTTACGGCTCTTCATAACTAATTCTTTAATTATTTACGACTCGTCACAACTGGTTCTTTTTTTTTTTTTTTTTTTTTTGATTGGATGTTTAACGACCACCGTGAGCAACTCAAATGGGCTATAAGCAGTCGCCCGTCCCTAATTTTGGGTCACTGGTTCCAGGGAAGGGAAAGAGCCAGTGCCGTAAGACAAACACAACATCCATGCCTGACCGGGATTCGAACCCGGACCCCTTACGGACGAATGATCAGAGGCCAACGCCTTAGACCACTGCGCCACCGGGGCGGCACACAACTGGTTCACTTATTGTTTCGGGATACAATACAGAAGGCACACCAACAGCGGGATAGCGGCAGCCCAACGTGATATCAATTCATTGACTCACTGTAAATAAACACGGTTCGTTCCTTCTGTTAAGCTAATGATTTGCGAACGTCGAAATGTATCAGGTGGAATTTGGAGTGTACGTAATTTTATCAGTTGAGATTTGGAGTTGTACGTGATTGTTTGCCATTTGAAATTTGGTGTCGTATATGTGTGATAAGAGCACTAAACTGCCTCCGAAGATTTGTCAAGTTGATTAATTTTTCGAACTATTTAGAAACCATACACAAAAACTAGATATAATATTTGTTTGTTCGCTGTCTGTAACGTTCTACCATCTGTTGGCAAGATGTTGACATTGACTCATCTCATCATTCGGCCGATTTAATTTCGTATATGTTGGCCCAACTTATATACGCTACTGGGGAATAGAACTGGTTACTAAGGACACATATAATTCGTGTGGTATTTGCTTAGTATGCACTCTAACATATGTACCAATTGCTTAAGCGTGCACCTTAATTGGTGTATCAGTTCTTTGCGATACACCGTAACTAGCTGAGTAGTTGCTTGGCCGTCATGACTTACAATATGATTACGATGGGTCACAGACGAAGTTAAGTATTATGACAGCGGATCACAGAAGTTCATTACAGCCATTCGTCCGCGATGGGGTCTAGGTTCGAATCCCGGTGAGGCATGGATGCTGTGTTTGTCGTGTTTGTCTTAAGGCACTGGATTTGCTCTCACTTTTCCATGGAACCAGTGACCCTAAATTTGGGACGGGCGACTGCTTACAGCCCATCGAGTTGCTCACGGTGGTCGTTCAACCGCCAAACAAAACAAGTCATTATGTTCAATTTAGCTACCATGGTTCACAGAAGTCAGTGCGTTCAATTTTGCTACCACGGTTCACAGAAGTCATTTGCTCAATATAACTATATCATGGTTCATAGAATCCAATATGTTCAATTTAACTATCGTAGTTCAAAGAAGTCAGTGTGTGTTCATTTTGCTACTATGGTTCACAGAAGTCAGAATGCTCAATGTAGTTGCCATTTTTCAAAGAAGTCAGGGTGTATTCATTTTGCTACTATGATTCACAGAAGTCAGAATGTTCAATATAATTGCCATTTTTCACAGAAGTTGGAATGTTCAATACAGCAACCATGGTTCACAGAAGTCAGTATATGTTCAATTTAGCTAGCATGTTCCACAGGAGTCAATATGTTTAATTTAACTACCGTGGTTCACAGGAGTCAGTGTGTCCAATTTATTTCAATTTAACTATCATAGTTCACAGAAGTTTTTGGGACTATATAAACATAATTTCAGTATGGCTATAAGAGTTACTTTGATGGTATACAACAGCTGCAGTCTGTAGAGTTTCAGTGAAGCATTTGCAGAGGATTTCTAAAATGTCAGTTGTACCAAATGCTCTGCCTTCGTTGAAAATTCATGGGAACTTTGCATGAATGAAGAACTAACCAACTCTCTCTCTCTCTCTCTCTCTCTCTCTCTCTCTCTCTCTCTCTCTCTCTCTCTCTCTCTCTCTCTCTCTCTCTTTCTCTCTCTCTCTCTCTCTCTTTCTCTCTGGCTTGTCGCCTACAAGAAGATTGGCTGTGCTTTTTCATTTTCCACAGACATTTAGTTTCAGGTACGACGCACAAATCCTTCGTGAATTATTCTATTGGAAGGATTGTTTTTAAACCTTCGCTATGAAAGTAAGGTGAATGTTATTCAAAGTACTGTGACGTATACTCTAAATTAACTTTGATTTTTGGATGATTTCTCTGTGTAAATGTGAGTTTATTCTATTTTAGCGTTTCCAACCTTAATGTTATATCTTCTGTCTCGCGGAATGAGGTTGGCAACAATTCTGAGGTTAGTGAGCGTGACGTATGCATGTTGACAGATAAGATCTAGAGAAACATAATGTTGAAGCAGCAGCCAAAAATGATGTGGTGGTGTATGTAATAATTGTGAAAGCTGTGTTACCCTGAAGTTTGTTTTACTTGAAAGCTGCGTTTACTTAAAGTCTGTGCGTGTTCAAGTGGTGGTGTTATAGTTACTGTCGGAGTTTTCATTAATCAAGTTTTCTGCTTACTTACTCACATTAATTAGATCAAGTTAATAATGCTGTTGAAGAGTGAGTTGTAGTTCTGCATTAGTGAGGTGCCAACGGAGTGTTGTCTGAATATAGATGAACTGTAAGTATCTTTTTCTTGAAGCTTACTTGAATGACTCCTGTTTCATTTAAAGTGAAGTACTTACAAAGAACAAATTTTATGTAGTGTTCAGTAAGCCATAAGTACACTTTTTCAAATAGTGAGAACGTTACACTACTTTTTTCCAAACACTACCATTTTTAAGCTACTGGAAATCTAGGTAGCTTGGGTGAAGTCGTGCTGCCACCTCCTGTCCGTGATGACATCTACTGGAATTTGATAAAATGTGAATGTTTAAATGAATAATGAACTTTGGAATTTACTCTATAAAAACGTGCGTAATTTATATACACTGTTGGCCACCCAAAATGCAACACCAAGAAGGACACAAGATAGCAAAGCCAGATTTACTGGACACATAACAACAGATACAAAGATGAAACGATTGAGCTTACAGGCCCGTGCGACTTGCGGAACACGCAGACATCAATAGTTCGTGTGGCGCCCATGGCTGGCAATAACGGCCGCTACAAGCAGCGGCATCGAACGAAAGCGGCTTTGGGTGTGGGCTTGCTTGGGGTATGTCGGTCCAGGCTGCTTCCACACGTTGCCACAGTTCACCAGGCGTAGCAGCGGATGGTGCTTGCCGGGACACTCGGTTGCCGATCAGTAACCAGACGTGTTCGATTGGCGACATATCGGGAGAACAGAACTGTTGCACGATGCGTGCCACGTGCGGGCGTGCATTGTCCTGTTGAAACGTGGCCTCTGACAGGTCCTGCAGGTAAGGGAGGACTACAGGCTCCAAAACGTCGGAGATGTAGCGGTGGCTGTTGAGTGTACCGGCGATGCGTACCAGAGGGGTGCGGGTGTCATATCCAATTGCGCCCCAAACAATAACGCCACGCGACGGACCGGTATGGCGATGCATAATGCAGGCGTCATACAGTCTCTCGCCGCGGTGCCTCCAAACGCGGATCCGACCATCGTGGTGTTGCAGGCAGAAGCGCGATTCGTTGGAGAAGACAATGTTGTGCCATTCAGTAGTCCAGGTGCGGCGTTCAACGGCCCACTGCCGCCGCACTCGCCGGTGGTGTAACGTCAATGGTAAACGGAGCAATGGCACCGTGCGACAAGTCCCCGCTCCTGCAGACGACGTCGAACGGTACGTCCTGACACAGGTGGTTGCGCAACAAACCCTAATTCCTGCACTAACGTTCGTGATGTGGCGGTGCGAGCCGTCAGTGCCCGCCGCACAACATGCCGCGATTGCTTCAGCCGCGGTGTGCCGCTGCTGCAGCAATCGTTCACGTCGGTCCGTCCGTCCGTCCCTCTTGCACCCACCGAATCCATACTCACCTTACTGTGGCTAGATGTCGTCCCACACGGGCCCTGATGTCTCGGTACGATAAACCGCTGTCGCGATAAGACCCTATTCATCCTCTGTCGAACTCCGAAACGTGCTGGAATGACTGCCGTATTCTGCGACGAGGCATCAGGAAGCTTCCCACGCACAGGTCCGGCAGCACAACACACTTCCACTACTTAAACACCGCCTTCTGTGCACCTTTCTTATAGTGCTTCTCGGTGGCGTGCCGGGCGCACTTGATATGCATATGCCCTGCAAGGCTAATCGTTTGCAAGTCCTATCGCGGACGACGCATGCTGCGAATTTAAGGCCAATCGGATGATTCCTTCTTGGTGTTGCATTTTGGGTGGCCAGCAGTGTAGTTTGCATACCCAAGTATATATGATGTATAAGATTCGTAAAGAAAACATTAAATATTACATTCACTTGTAACAACCTCTTATAGTTTCCGCACAAATGCGGAATATAGACTAAAGAAAAGTCTTCACTTTTGCTGCTGCTCTAGCAATTCTTTTCCAAGTTTCCAGAATTGCGGCGCATGCGTCATTTTATTTTATCCGATTTTTCTCCTACCTATATATAGAAGCTTATAGCAGTCGATGTAAGCTCAGGTGACGCGTAACATCACAGCCTCTCCTTGACAAATGTCAACCCCGCCTTCTCGTGGTGCATCCTGTTCCCACTAAAGGGGCTCTGACGACCGCCAATAGCGGTATAACTATACCATCGGGATTAGAGGAAATGCTATCCCACACTCACCAACCCACATGGCCAGCGTGGTGAGTTATGGCCAAACCCCTCCAAAATGATTCCACAACTTAAATCTTGGCCCTCAGTCTCCGGCAGCTGGAATGTACCTGGCCAAGGCAGCGGCCAGTGCGACATGAAGGCAGAGGGTGCTAAGAATCCCCAGAGGACCGGACTAGGCTGCCATCTGATGCTGATCTTGGCTACGTATAATGGAAGCTCCCTATCTTCTGATTCAAGGCTTCTTGAATTGGAAGAGGAACTACAAAGGATCAAGTGGAACGTCGTCGGGCTAAGTGAGGTAAGGAGGAAAGGAGAAGATCTCATTGAACTGAAAAGTGGACATCTCTTCTACTATCGTGGGACAGATACTGGCAGAACTAGTGGTGTTGGATTTATAATAAACAAGAAACTGAAGGATAAAGTTGTAGAAGTTGAAAGTTCCTCTGACAGAGCTGCACGACTCGTTATCCAACCCTCGAAAAGATACCAGGCTCAGATTATTCAAACTTATGCACCCACCACAAGTCATCCTGAAGAAGAAATTGAAGAATTTTATGAGGAAATTCGTCATCTAAATAATAAAGGTAAGCAGCACTTGAAGATAATTATGGGAGATTTCAATGCAAAAATAGGGCAACGGCAACATAATGAAACTTCAGTAGGTAAATTCGGTCACGGCAACAGAAACCAGCGTGGAAATACTCTCGTTGAGTTTGCAGAGGCAGAAGGGTTTTTCATCTTGAACTCCTTCTTCAAGAAAAAGCCACACAGGAAATGGACATGGAGACATCCAAATGGGACGACAAGTGAAATTGATTTTATTATGTGTAACAAAAAATTCGTCATAGAAGACTGCAGTGAGCTAAACAAGTTCAACACAGGTAGTGGCCATAGATTGGTGAGATGTAAGATGCACCTCAACACTAAACTTGATCGTGGCAAGCTCATAAGACAAATAAAATCTATTGACATAACCAACCTTAAAAAACACCATAATACCTTCAAGTTGGAACTGATGAACAGATTCTCTGCTTTAGAAGGCCTAACATCGGGAGAAGTGGATATTTCTGAAGTTAACAGAAAAGTAACCAAAGTTCTTATGGAAACAGCAACAAAATTAGCTGGGTCTATGAACATGTTGCATATGTACAAATTATCAGGAAAAACCAAAATGTTGATGCAAAAAAGAAGAGAGATGAGGACAATCAAAGAAGATGTGACTTCCAAAGTGGAATATATAGAGCTATGCAAGACAGTAAGAAAAAGTATCACTGAAGACGCAAGAAAATTCAACTGTGAACTAGTGAGGAAAGTAATTGAAAACAACCAAAGCCTAAAGATAGCAAAGGGACATCTCAGTAAGGGAAGAGAACAGATTATGGCACTGAGAAAAGAAGATGGTTCTGTAACAAGAAATAGAGGCGAAATTTTGACAAGAGTGAAAGATTTCTACTCCAAATTATATGAAAGGGATGATACATGCACTCCAGACATCATGAAAGGTACCAGTACCAGAGTTCCTTCAGTCCTTCCAGCAGGAGTTGCACATGCAATCAAGAACATGAAGCGGGGGAAAGCTCCAGGAGAAGATGGAATTACTGTAGACATCATACAAGAAGCAAGTGGAGAAATCGAAACAGTACTCGCCCAAATTTTCACTCGATGCCTTAATGAAGGGAAGATTCCTGAAGATTGGAACACCGCTACAATGATCCTGCTACATAAAAAAGGTGACATTGAAGATCTCGGGAACTACAGACCTATCAGCCTCCTATCAGTGGTTTATAAAATCTTCACTAAAGTTCTTTCACACCGTTTGAAGGTAACACTGGACATGGCTCAACCGAGAGAACAAGCTGGATTCAGGAGTGGCTACAGCACAATAGATCATATCCACGTACTGAGAGAACTAATTGAAAGAGCGAGGGAATATGAACTTCCATTGTGCATGGCTTTTATCGATTACGAAAAAGCCTTTGATTCGGTGAAACCATCAGCACTTACAATGACTCTGAAATCCTGCGGTGTTGAAGATGCATACATTAGTATTATTAATAACATCTATGAAAATGCAAGTGCAAAGATTCGACTGTTTGAAAATACAACACACATAAAAATTGGAAAGGGAGTGAGACAAGGTGACACCATATCTCCGAAGCTCTTTAATGCCACATTGGAAAATGTCTTTCAATCACTGAACTGGGAAAACAAAGGGATAAAGATTAATGGAGATTATCTAACCCACCTTCGTTTTGCTGATGACATAGTCATTTTTGCAACTACACCATCAGAGCTGCAGAGTATGATCCAAGAACTTGCTGACAAGAGTAAAGAAGTGGGATTAAAAATTAACTTTCAGAAGACAAAGGTGATGTTCAATGCTTTTACAAGAAATGAAGATTTATCGATTGATGGAGAAAAGCTGGAGATAACAGACACGTACGTTTATCTTGGACAGCAGATATCAAGTGAGGGTCACATTGATGAAGAAATTAATCGGCGTACAAAATTTGCCTGGAGAGCTTTTGGAAGAAACAGCATAGTTTTCAAGAGCAATATGCCATTATGTCTTAAAAGAAAAGTGTTTGATCAATGCATCCTTCCAGCGCTTACGTATGGTGCAGAGACGTGGACCTTAACTAAAAGAGACATACAAAGACTACAGACAACTCGAAGCATCATGAAGAGATGCATGCTTGGTGTAACCAGGAGAGATAAGAAGAGGAACTCGTGGATTCGAAAAATGACAAGAGTGGAAGATATCATGATCAGAGTTAAATCCCTGAAATGGCAATGGGCTGGACATACTGCCAGAAGGACAGATCATCGATGGACAGCCGAAATTTTAGATTGGATTCCAATGGACAGGAAAAGACCCAGAAGAAGACCACATGGGAGATGGGTGGATGAAATTCGAAAGTATGCAAGGGTGACATGGAGGAGACTGGCACAAGACAGACTGTTGTGGAGGAAACTTGGGGAGACCTTCGTCCAGCAGTGGATTGATAATGGTTGACAATGATGATGATGATAGCAGTCGATGTGAGCGCTCCTATGAAACAGTAACTTTGACTGAAAACACTGCACCCAGAGTACCCTTCAACGAAGTTTATCTTAATTTCTGTCTTAATTGGAAAAACTTGTCTAGAAATTCATTTCTAATCATATATATATGTTGGCGAGCCAATTGCTTTTGGCAGCCACATTTTTAATTAATAGTTTAAATCTACCCACATTACCCGCAGCATTGAAATTCAAGTTAAATTCTAAGGGAAGAATATTTCAATTAAAGGAGTTATTAAATCGGCACGGAATAATTCAATTTCAGATTTCCTTTTTCCCATAAGGAACGTGGGGGACGAGAGGATTCTTCCACCCCCGTGCTCAGCGGACAAGGAGGTCGTTGAAGGACGGACCATTCGTACAACTACACCCCCCAGTCAACTGCGGAAGGAACGCCAGCAGGGAGTGATGGCCAGGGAAGGGTCAAATGACCATTACCCCTTCTAAACCCCCCAACCTGCAGAGAACTCAAGAGCAGTACGACGTTGTGCTTTCAGGTTGTCAAGGGTCGCCGCAAAGAGCAATTAAGCCCGCCGCATTGTGACCCTACCTCGAAGTAGCAATCAACCGAGTGTTGATGACTGCCACACCCTCGATAACGTACAAAGGCAAAACCGAGTAGAACTGCGGAACTAGGGCCAGTTGACAGGAAGTAAACAAGTAAAATTTATTACCCTCACTGGCAGCTTCACAGATTTTCACGGTACGCGCCTTTTAGCGATTCACCGGTACCTTTGAGTATAGAAAAAACAGGGGGCTTCTAAATTGGCGAATGGGCAAGTTTCCTTTATTCAGCCGTAGCCAGTCAGCGATACAATTTTCAGTTTTGGATAGGAAAAGGGGCGGGATTTGAAAGTGTCGAAGTTTTGGTCGGAAGTAACCCAGAGTTTAACACAGGTATTCACTAAGAATTTTTCAGAGAGATAAGTCTCTCTCTTCATCACCGGAGCCGAGGAAGCGGTACGTTGAGGCCAAGATGCAAAGTCTTCGGCCCTCGTAGAGTAGTACCTCAGCTCGGAGGAGCCCGCTACGGATGGAAAGAACTTAGAAGTAAATTCTACGGAGGCCGTGCCGAAGCCAGAAAGGGACAGCACAGACCCTATCTCGCGAAGTCCAAGCGACGGAGGAACTCATCACAGCAGCCCCGTTGGAGTCCCGATTGGCGGGTAGGCAGAAGCGCGCCATCGTACCCTCAGTCTCACGAAGCGATGATCGGCCAGACTGGAAACCACCGATGAATTTTGACCCCCACACCCAGAGACCTAGTTACCAGCCCACGTTCATGATGCCCCGTCGCTGACGTCGACAGCGGAAGAGCGAAGAAAGGTAAATCAAATTTTCCTGACAGTCACAATATCTTAATAGCAACCTACGAAATTTTCTGACATATAATATTAGGCGAATTTGGCACACTTTCTCCAAACATCTTACCTTATTTGCTTTCAAAGAGTGTTTGCATAATAATTTGTATTTGATCGACTGCCAGATTAGAAGCATGAGTTATAAAATTTAGTGCAGGTTTACTTAAGGTAATTGTAATAGAATGGTTCTTCACCACCTTATACATTGTTTTAGTGCAATTATAATAAACAGTTGTTAATTTAACTATATCTCAGTTTTCCTGTAGTAGACGTGGATTTTCCTGAATTTAGGGTGTACGCGGGCACTCGAAGGAACAGGGAGACGGGAATAACCTGCCCAACCATAAGGTGGAATTCGTAGTACCATTTATTATCATTCGATCTTCTTTATTTTAAATTTTAATAAAAATAAACATTGCGGCACATGAGGGCGTATGTTTCGCGTGCACTCTCATGTGAAAACACAACGCACCGTCCGGCCGAATATTTGTGTCGCCATCCTCGGAAGGAAACACGACTCTTCGGCTCACTTTCGACGATTCCTTTTAATAATAATAATTTCGACGGTTCAAATTAAAATAGCCGCCCCAGTGGCGCAGTGGTCTAAGGCGCTGGCCTTTGATCATTCGTCCGTAAGGGGTCCGGGTTCGAATCCCGGTGAGGCATGGATGTATTGTTTGTTTTACGGCACTGGCTCTCTCCCTTCCCTGGAACCAGTGACCCTAAATTAGGGACGGGCGACTGCTTATAGCCCATTGAGTTGCTCACGGTGGTCGTTAAAACCTCCAATCAAAAAAAAAAAAATTAAAATAATAATTATATCCCTCCCTACCGCCAGCAGGGAAAGGGGGTGGTAATATATATGTGAAAAATATGCTGACTTGGTGTTATTGGTGTAAGAAAGAAAAATAATCTATGTTGATCCGTTTGGCGTAACAAAAACTATACCAATGCTAAAAATGTTGGACTTACTATATCGGAAAAAGTCCAAAGAGAGTATAAAATATGTAATATACATGCGTGCATTCAATCAATAAATCTTTGCGTGTTTGACTTGCATAAAACGCACTCTTACTATTAAAATAAGTTCGACGTCTTGAAGGATAAAATGGTTTTCGTGTAGTAAAGTAGAATACATAAAAACACACACCGTCTTTACACGATTTAAAAAGTTAATGAAGTCCTAAAATCTACCAAGTTAAAATTTAGCTTAATACTAAATATTTTATGCATATTTAGTATTGAACTAAATTTTAACTTGGTAAGTTTTAGGACTTCATTAAGTTTTTAAATCGTGTAAAGACGGTGTGTGTTTTTATGTATTGTACGACGTCTTTTTATTACAATTGTACATTTTCCGCAGGTTGAGATCTTACGAAGATCGTATGTCCACTGCTTTGCATTTGTATTTGCATTTTATAGCACTGACGCCACTTTTGCGTTTTGCCCTAGTCTGTCACCTGTACTGTAATAACTTACGCTGGATAACAATGTGATAGAGACCTCACAGAATATTCCTTTGCCATTTGGTCTGTGAAATCTGCTCTGTACTAGGTAGAGTCATTAAAGATGTTAGGAAATTTCTTTGGAATCATTTCTAACTTTCATGCCCAATAAACCTTGCTAAAAGACCTCTATTTGTGCAACCCTATAAAACAGTCAGTCTTTCTCCTCGTGTTTCATCACAAAAACTGTGTACATAATAGAAATCCTCAAATACACAATAGAAAAAAAAACTTTATGAGACTACCTTATCTGACGTTTGGATCGTTTCTGGACCTAGGGGTTCCACGTGTGCAGCGCTATATGTGGCAAGTTCAGTGTCAATCGGAGCTTTAACAGTAGTTGTAATAAGTAAGGAGCATGATTTGACCCACTTGGAACTGGGCATCATCATCGGATATAGAGCAAAGTGTGGCGGTACTCGAAAAAAGGCGACCTTGGTCGTTTGTTCAAGGGCTGACGTTGTTGAAGTGTTTCGAGAGTGTTTGGAAAGAGGCGCAGCGCATCACTGATGTATGATTGTTGGACGCCAACGGTTGCTTAATGCTCGGGGGAAGAGGAGAATCGTCCGTACTGTCCAGAACAATCAGCTTGCTACCGTGACACAGCTGACCGTGGTCTACAATCAGGAAACACAGAAGAGTATGCCCGCAGCTGCAGTGCAACGATCCCTTCACCTTAAGGGCCTACGATGTAGACGCAATATTGCATTATCCCTTACCACAACACGTCATCAACGAAAATGAATTGAGTTTGCCGGAAAACATCGGGAGTGGACCGTGTAAGACTGGGAAAAAAGTTCCGTCGCTGATGAATAACGTTTCCAGCTATATGTATATACACTGAAGAGCAATTGAATTAGAGATACCTGTCTAGTAACGTGTAGCACCACCTTTCGCCCTGATGACGGCGGCGATTCGTCTTGGCATGGACTCGACAAGACACCGGGAGCGTTGGGAAGCCATACGGATCCACGACCCCTGAATAAGCTCCCACAGTTCACGAAGATTTGATGGTCAGAGCCTAGAACATCTCTCTCGATGGCATCCCAGATGTGCTCGATGGGATTGAGGTCAGGTGACCTAGCTGGCCAAGGAAGCGAGGTCACGTCGGTCGAGTGTTCATCCAACCATTCGGATGCAATTCGGGAGCTGCATTGTCTTGTTGCAGGACGAGGTCCCCAGTGAGATGTTGAAGACGCACAAACGGGAGCAAATGGTCGTCTAGGATATCCCGGTAGCGTTGACCTGTGAGGGACGATGTCACACGTACCAGGGATCGCATTTCAGTCCACGTAAACAGTCTCCAGTCGAGAATGCCACCCCCACTAGCTTGAACAGTACCCTGCTGGCAAAAAGGATCCATCGCTTCATGTTGTTTGCGCCATACTCGTATCTTGCCATCCGCATGCACCAACGTGAATCTCGACTCATCAGTCCAGGCAACATTTTCCCACATGTCTAGGGTCCAGTGGCGATGTTCCCGCGCCCATGCTAATATTTGCATCCTGTGATCTGCGGTCAGCAGCGGTAACCTCGTGGGACGATGGCTTCTGTACCCCATAGCGAGGAGATGGTTCTGGATGGTGTGGCGGCTTACACGTTTTTGTGCACCAGCGTTAAATTGCCGAGTGATTTCTTGCACTGTGGCCCATCTATCCGCTGTTACAATGCGATCTAGCCTACGATGACCCCGCTCATCCACACGCTGTTGTCCACGGCAGTTGGTCCTTGCATGGATGTTTTTACCGGATTCGATGTACGCACGGTGCACCCGTGACACAGTGGCTCATGAAAATCCCAGTGCTTGCACGACTTCTGAGATGCAGTGACCCATTCGTCGGGCCCCGACAATTTTCCCACGATCAAATGCGCATGTTTTGAACTCTGCTAACGCGATACACCCGAGGCATAATCCCTGTGAGTGGGTGGCCGAGAGAGTCTCTTACACAACTCTTTTTTTGAATGTTTGATGTACTCTTTCTCCATTGCTTTTCTACAGTATTTGTTCCACTTGCGCACAAGGATTCCCGTGCACTGTTGCGCTTTCGGCCTGTGTGCCACCGTTTCTGTTCCTCCATTCCAGAACAGTGAGCAGCAATTTTCTGCCTCCTTGAATATGAAATTTTATTCAAATTTCTTACTTGTAACTTTTCTCTCCCTCGTTAAATCCGGGGACTTGAGAAACTTTTGTTCCTTAAAAGCAATAAAGTTAACTTTGAATTAATATTATACCAAAGTGAAGTTCCTGTTTTGTTCGCATGAAGTATAAGTATGCTGCCGTAGGTGCACGATAAAAAGTTCAAAGTTGCAGGAGAAAATAAGATACTTAATAATAATCCTTAGTTAAAAAGTTAAAAACACCATGAGATCTTTCGTGGCTGCAACAGCCACATCATCAGGTGGAAAGACCCGAGTGCTCGAAATCTGACAGTTAAATACAAAATACATAATAGATCATTGCTATTCAATCTAAATAAAATACCTGAATTTCAAATAGAATGACGCCACCAGAGTAAGGTTGGTTGGTTGGCTGATGGGTTTTATTGGCGCAAGGGCCAGGTTTGGCCAAAGAGCGCCAGACAAAGAACTATCAGCTACAGATTTTTAAAAGCGTGGAAAATGATTAAGAGCAGACAGGCTTGGTAAAAGTTGGAAAAGAGGATGATGAAAGCTGTGAAGACAAGTTAGTTAATTGGGTTCATATAAAAATTTATTAATTTACTATTATAAGTATCATCATTTTTTTTTAACACAACTACACAAAGGATGAGTCACCAGGAGGGGGACGAACCGTCACTCTCCTCCCCACACTCCTCTGCAATGCTGGCAGAGGGCGGGGACGAACTATCACTCTCCTCCCCCCATGTTCCTCTGCAATGTTGGTTGAGGCTGGGGACGAACTGTCACTCTCCTCCCCCCTATATTCCTCTATAATGTTGGTTGAGGGTGGGGACCTCGCTGAGGCCGAGACAGTTGCAATGTTGGTCAGGCGGACCGCGACAGTTGGATGGACACTGCACACCTTTGCGGATTGAGGGCCGGGTCTGCCGCACGTGCAGGCTTTCGGCTGGAAACTGGAAGAGACGGTCGGCTTCAAAAGAGAAGGCCCAGAATCAGGTATTCGAAAAATCTGGAGCTCGGGGAAATACACCTGTGTCGCTTGGTCAGCTGTAGATCGCTTGGCAAGGGCGGCGAGAGCTACAGGGCGCGGAACAAAGGGCTGCACGGGTTGTGGCAGAGACTGAACTACTGCGGCAAAAGTACGCTGTTGGGTGGTGGGTATACCCAACTTGGCCTTGGCAGCAGGGTACGAGAGGCCTTCCAGGGTCTTGAGGCGCTGGATCGCCATCTCGTCCTTCCATTTCATACAGTTGCGGGAGTAAGCTGCATGGGCCTCACCACAGTTAACACAGCAGGCCGCAGAAGTGCAATCATCCCCGTCATGTTCACTGGAGCCACAATTTGGGCAACGAGCGGAACTCTTACAGAAACGTTGGGAATGCCCGTACCTCTGGCACCCAAAACAGCGCAGAGGACTGGGAATGTACGGGCGAACTCCACAGACCAAGTAGCCAGCCTTGATTTCGGTCGGAACTTTCGGGGAGTTAAAAGTCAAGATTACATTTTTAGACTTAATCAAGGAACCATCGCGCCGGAACATCATACGACGTGCAGCAATAACACCTTGATCTGCAAGTTCAGTCACCAATTCGTCTTCACTGCATGGCAAGAGATCAAACTCCGAAATAACACCCCGAGAGGTGTTAAGAAACGGGTGAGGTGTCACTTTGACAGGAATGCCTTGAAGACTAGTGAGGTGCAGAAAAGTGTTACTCTGAGAAACACTGCAAGTTTGGACAAGCAGGTCCCCAGAGCGAAGCTTCCTCACAGACTTCAAGGGGCCAACCGCAGCGTCCAAAGCTTTAGAAATGAAAAAGGGAGATCTGGTGGACAGTCTCTCATTCGGATCGATGGATTCTACAAGTAAGTGTGTAGCATGCGTAGTCACAGCAATCGAGGGGAGACGACGCTTCGGAGCGACTGGTACAGCTGCCGAAGAAGAGGTTCCACATACTTGGTCCAGGTCAAGGTCTAAAGACCGTTTAAGGGCATGAGACGTGGTAGGTTGAGAAGACGAAGGAGAGTCGGTGTCAACGATCAGTTTCTCAGATGACTTAAATTTGGAGTTTTTGTTCTTGAGTTTACCCATGGAAAAAAAGGAGGAAGCTTCGTCTGCGGACTACTCCACCCATCACCGAGCCCTACAAGGGAGAATTGGAGGTCTGAAAGCCAAGAAAATGACGCTGGACACAGTTCTGGAGCTTATACGTTGCAGATATAGTCCGTTGGCTGTGATCACACGCACTCGGCGGACACTTCGGCCTCCTGGTACCGTCATGCCAACGCCTTTGGCATGATCCCACAGCCCCCGGGCTCACCCTGCCGTGCCATACGACAAAAAGCCGCTAAAGCCCTGTACACAACTTGGTACAAGACTTCTGACTAGAGGTGGGTTAGTCTCTAGCCTCCCGTTTACAGCGAAACCGGGGTCGAAGAGGAGTGTTGGTACACAGGAGGCACTTAACCGGTCTCCTGCGACCTCAGCCGCCAGACATCCCATTTCCGCCTCACGGGTCACCGCACGCGGCAAACATGCAGGTAGGTCTAGCACCCAAACCAGCTAAAAGGAAAAAAGAAATCCAAAGAAGACAAATCCTGAAAGGGAACCTAAACGGAATCTCAGCAACCTACGAACTGAGCGGTTAATATAAAACAGTTAGTGGTGGAGGGTAACTAAACCACAAGACCGGGGTGTTAGTACATAACGTGGTAGCGATTAGGTAGAGCATACAACACGGGCAACTAGCCAGTGGAGAAAATAAATAAAAACAAAAAAGCGAGACACAAGACCAGCTGGGGATCGTGGGGCCGCGACTCCCCAACAGCTGGATGAACAGCCGTCCCTGCAGACACCAACAGCACCAAAATAAAAAACAAGCGGTGGCATGACATCAGATGTTGACCAGTCACAAGGTCAGCTCGGGCCGTGGGGGCGCCGCTCCCAAAATAACTGGAAAACCAGTTATCCCCGTGCGGGGCCAGAGTAAGGTAACAAGTATAAAGTATGATACATAACTTAAAGTTCAATGACATCTGTTGGTAAATAATAATCTCCATGCTTGATGTAAGGAGGTAGAAAGTTCTTCATTACAACTAATATTATAGTTATGAAAAATATGCATACTTTCGGTGAATAGTAATGAAATTGTGGAGGCAGGAACAGCACGTACGGTAGTCTCGCTCCAAATGAGAGAGTGTGAACCCTTATTGACCCGGCGGGAGAGGGCTGTAGACTGTGAATAAATTTAAACACTGTGCTGAGTTTTTAATCTTCTTCAGAGAGCCTAGTTTTTAATCTTCTTGATGTCGAGCCAATATATATACAGTGATTATCAATCTCTTCGCTCGCTTTAAGGGGAAAACAGTACACCCCATATCTGTCAAACACATCAACTTCATCTCGATCTTTTTTTAACTCTAGTGAGGATGTTCCGAGTTCGAATGCCAAACGACAAATTATAACGGTGGCATACATTTTTCAGAATCTGAACACATTGTGGAACGTAATCTATGGCTCCAACAAATTTAGTGGGGCAACTCACTTGTCAGTGTTGAAAATGCCCACCTCTGAACTTTCCTTAAAATGCGATCAATATGTGTTCTGGCATAACCATGTTCAATAGCAAGGTTATAAATCTTCCGCAGCTCAATTCTGCGTTGATGGAGAGTAGATGAATGAGAAATGGCCTGGGGACGAGGAAGTTGATGGAACCCAATTTGTTAGTTGAATCTGGAGTCTCGCTAAATAAGGGTTTGTTGTAAGCGGGTTCTGTTTTATTTTTTAAATAACAACAAACAAACGAAATCGAAAGTTAATTAGAGCACATACGTCACGCACCCCGTTCCCTGTATCCTAACGGAAGGTTTCGGAGTTTCGTTTACGACCAACAGCTGAACCTATGGTACCTTCCAGTGCTTATTTCATCGTTTGTTATAAAGATGGAAAGGAAAGAAAAATTGTATTTGATACTGTTATTGATTTCACGAACGATTTGAAAGCGTACGTAACTACACTAGTGTCTAAAAGTTAAGCATAATTGGTAAAACATACAGAGTAAAGGGCTAACACCGATAAAACAGTGGGCATTAGTATGTAGATTAGTCACACACCTAAACCAATCGCAGTGCACAGTCAAATAACTTCCGCTGACGTTCGATAATGCAAATATTTAGCAGTTCCATAAAAACAGCTTACATTACTCTGAGTGTCTTATTTCATTTTCTTGCAATCTCTATGAGAAGAGTTGTCATTGTTGATCAGGAACGTAATATGGAACAAAGACGCCAGGACATTGACCATTTTTTGCAGGGTAGAAAGATCGGAAGGCTCGAATCAGGACAGTCACATATTATCTCCAGAGCACTGAAGTGTCATCTCCAGGCTTTGGAGAAGGGTCCAACACAAGGGAAAGGTTAGACGCCAACCAGTACAAGGTCGTCCAAGAGTCACAACCCCTCAGAAGGACCGGTATCTTGCATTAACTGCACGACGTCGTAGGACGATGTCTGCTAAGCAACTCTCTGCAGAGCTTGAGACCGCCTCAGGGCCAAGAGTTTCATGACAGACTGTTTACAGGAGGATCAGGACAACTGGTCTCTAT
This sequence comes from Macrothele yani, assembly GCA_039090855.1. NCBI lineage: Eukaryota > Metazoa > Arthropoda > Arachnida > Araneae > Macrothelidae > Macrothele > Macrothele yani. The sequence goes on along the minus strand of CM076990.1, from coordinate 19,041,767 downwards.
GCCAGACGTCCAGTAGTTTACGTTCTTCTCACCCTTGCCAACAGAAGGACCCGTTTAAACAGGAGTCGGGAATATCGAAACTGGATACTGAATTAGTGGAGCAATGTGCTCTTCACTAATGAGTCCAGATTCAGTTTACAGACTGATTCACGTCGAACCGGTATGTGGATATAATTTGAACCCCGTTACAATCCTAATAACATCAGGAAAAGGGACCAATTTGGTGGTGGTGGAACCATGGCATGGGCAATCATCATCTTAAATGGAAATGGACGCACAAAGCTCCACATCCTCGACAGAGATACTGTTATTGCTCTGAGGTACAGAGACGAGGTACTGGAACCTCATGTGAGACTTTTAAGAGATTCTGTGGGTCCAGAGATGGTATTCATGGACGATAATGCACGCCCCCACAGAGCTCAGCTGGTGGATGACTTTCTCCAAAGTTAAGATATTCAACACACAGAGTGGCCAGTAAGGTCTCCGGATATGAATCCAATAGAGAATGCATGAGATGCACTAGGGAGGCGAATTGCATCCCGTCAGATTCCACCAACGACCACTCCGGAGCTCAGGAGTGGGACTTGCTGCCCACAGAGCTCTTGGATAACTTGATAAGCAGTACAAGAAGTCGATGCGAGGCTTGGGTGACTGCAAGGGGTCACAACATCCCTTATTAATAATGGTGCACCGGCCTTTTTCCAATTTATGTACTCAACACGAAAATTACTGCGTTGTTGATTTTTGTGCGTAAGTAATGCAAATAACTTTATTTTATAACTTGTTTTGTCTGCTGTTGTACTTGCAATATATGATATTACATAAGCATATCCAGTTTCGTGCCTTTCCGACGATTGGTTCTTGAAATATTCACGGGTATATTGATTATTCTTAACTTTTGGACATGAGAGCAGCACGCACATAAGCGTACGAGCGTATTCATATTAGATATCCGTCTATATATCTGGGAAGTGAGAGAAAATTATCAATAAATTTTGAGCGGGATATTATTGTACCCTGAAAACAATTTCTGCATTGGTGCTCATGTAACCAAGTGTCCGAAGCTCATTTGTAAAAATGAATTTTCCCAGTTTGTTTCGGGAAAATCGGAGGATTTATGCAGGCTGTCTGTAAAGTCATCTCTAAAGCACACATCGCTTCATTCCGATAACATCGTCGAGACAGCGCCATTAGGTAGATTACGCGATCTAAATGCATTGTCACGGACACACTGATAAATTTCGCAAATGTATTTGCTTTGGTAATGAACGCAATTTCTCCCGATTTCAAATTCACACATTACAGAAGACTGCTTTGAGATGTTGTTTATGCCATGGACGTTTGTGTATTTTGTTTTTGTTTTATATTAATACTCATTGCAAGCTAAATGTCAGAGTAAATCATATTCATTCGGCAAATTCCTCAGCCAGTTTACCGGCAGAAAGGATGCGACCCATAATCTTCCCTCCTCACATGATTTTGATAAAAATTGCAAAGAGAAAAATGCAACAACATAATTTTATGTTGTTGCATTTTTCTATCTTTATACCTTAAATTCAGAAACAATTCTTATAACTTTCTTAACAGAATAAAAAAATAATCCAAACGTTTTTCTGGTTTGTTTTGATTGGAGGTTCTACGACCACCGTGAGCAACTCGATGGGCTATAAGCAGTCGCCCGTCCATAATTTAGGGTCACTGGTTCCAGGGAAGGAGAGAAAGCCAGTACCGCAAGGCAAACACAACATCCATGCCTCACCGGAATTCTAACCCGTACCCCTTTCGGACGAATGATCAAAGGCCATCACGTGGACCACTGCGCCACCGGGGCGACGATTGTAGGTTTAACGACCATCATGAGCAACTCAATGGGCTATAAGCATTCGTTCGTCTCTAATTTAGGGTCACTGGTTTCAGTAAAGGGAGAGAGCCAGGGTCATAAGACAAACACAACATCTATGCCTCACCGGGATTCTAACCCGTACCTCTTTCGGACGAATAATCAAATGCCATCGCTTGGACCACTGCGCCAAAACATGCTTTGAAAAGTACAATCCAAAAGTCGGTTGAATGAATGGATAATGGGTAGCTCTCATAAATTTGTTCGAGACGGTTAGAGGTCCTTCCAGCCCAAGAATTAATTATTTTTAGCCGGGGTATGGAAGGTCGGATCTTAACCTCCTTTTTTTTGTGGCCATATGTGATTCAATATCACTATAATGAACCATTTTCAATCTACTGCTGGATGAAGGTCTCCCCATGTTTCTTCCACAATTCTGTCTTGAGCAATTCTCTTCCACAACTCTGTGTCTTGAAAAATTCTCTTCCACAACTCTGTGTCTTGAAAAATTCTCTTCCACAATTCCATATCTTGAGCAGCTCTCTTCCACAACTCTCTATCTTGAGCAGTTCTCTTCCACAACTCTGTCTTGAGCAATTCTCTTCCACAACTCTGTGTCTTGAAAAATTCTCTTCCACAACTCTGTGTCTTGAAAAATTCTCTTCCACAATTCCATATCTTGAGCAGCTCTCTTCCACAACTCTCTATCTTGAGCAGTTCTCTTCCACAACTCTCTATCTTGAGCAATTCTCTTCCAGGTCACTCTGGCATCTTTCAAACTTCATCCACTCACCTTCAACGTGGTCTTCTGCTGGATCTTTTCCTGCCTCTTGGTATCCAATCCAGTATGTCAGTTGTCCAATAAAGGTCAATTCTTTTAGCAATATGTTCAACCCGTTGCTTGCCGCCCCGGTGGCGCAGTGGTCTAAGCGATGGCCTCTGATCATTCGTCCGAACGGGGTCCGGGTTCGAATCCCGGTGAGGCATGGATGTTGTGTTTGTCTTACGGCACTGGCTCTCTCCCTTCCCTGGAACCAGTGACCATAAATTAGGGACGGGCGACTGCTTATAGCCCATTGAGTTGCTCACGGTGGTCGTTAAACCTCCAATCAAAAAAAAAAAACCCGTTGTCACTTGAGAGTATTTACTTTGATCATGATGGCACCCATTCTCGACAGTTTCTTGATCAATCAGTTCTTTTCCCTGCCTTTCTTGGTTACTACAGCAAGCACGCAACTTTCCATGCGTCTTTCAGTTGTCAGTTGCCTCTTTGTCTTTTTTAGTTGACGTTCATGTCATTGATCCGTTAGTAAGAACTGGAAGCATACATTGATTAAACGCTTTTGAAGTCAGTCGTGTATACAGTCTGTACATTGTTCTAATGTCTTGAAAAAGCCTCTCGGTGAGGAGTGAAAGCTCGGGAGATCCTGAATGATCCCGTTTGCACTTGTATAAACCAGATTATTATTTTTTAAAGTCTTGCATTTGTTTGTTTCTAGTTAAAAAATCTGTTTATTCTCTGGAATATTTATGTCGAAACGGCGTGCGTAACAGTTGTTCTATCACGCAAATAGGTCATTAGTCAGAAATTAATTCAAAATGAGCTCTCATACAAAGGTTGTTCCATAAAAACTGAAAGTAATTTTTATTGGGTTGGCACCAGTGCGAAGGGGGAAAATAACCACACAGACGACTAACTGAATTAAGGAAGTATCTATGGCAACAGTTATTAGCCGTGGCAGACGATTCTGGTTTTGTTATTGCGCAGTTGTTTAAAGTACGTCTGCATTTCGCTATAGAGCTATGGAGGTGAGTGATTCAGAGTTGAGAAGCGAAATGCATTGTACTATAAAATTTTGCTATCGTTTGGGTAAAACGGCTCAAGAAACAGTTGATTTAATTAAAAAGGCTTAAAAAGATAAATGTTTGGGTGAATCAACGATCTTTAGATGGCACCATGCTTTCAACCTGAAAGTGTTGTTACGGAGCGTATTGATAACAATGTTTGGGCAATCCTGCAAGAAGATCGACGAATGACGTGTGAAGACATAGCGGCGTCAACTAATATTTCAAAAACGTCGGCATTCCCCATTCTAGGAGACAAATTACTGCTGCATTGTGAGTGTTCCAGATGGGTACCTCATCACCTGACGACAATTGTGAGCCAGAGTTCAGGTGTGTCATGAGTGGAAACAAATGATTGCAAAGAATCCAAACTTTCTAAACATAGTAATAACTACCGATGAAACATGGGCCTACTATTTCGACCCCCCTCACAAAGCGCGCAATGAGTGTCTGGAAACACACAGGCTCGCTTCCTCCGAAAAAAGTCCGCCAAACCAAATCAGCTGGGAAGGTGACGATGAGAATTTTCTTTTATCATAAAGGTGAAGTCTACCATCAGGCCGTTCCTCCACAAATTACTGTCAATGCTGAGTATGACATTTCAGTCTTGAACAGTCTGCGAAGACACATATCGATTAAGCGACCGGAACTGGTGGGCAAATGGACCCTACACCATGATAACGCCCGCCCATATGTGGCTGCTTGTATTCAAGAGTTTCTTACGAAATGCAGTATTGAAATCATGCCACAGCTTGCTTACAGTCCTGATCTCGACCCGTGCGATTTCTGGTTGTTTCCAACAATGGAGAAGTTCCGTGACGCAAAACTTTCAACACCGATGCTGACGTTATTCAAGCTGTACAGGGGTCGCTAAAGCAGCTTCCACAAAATGCCTTCGCCACATGCTTTGAAAAGTGGACTGAACGATGGGACCGTTGCATATCATCCGAGGGAAGATACTTTGAGAAAGAATAAAATATATTTTGCTGTACTTGCATTTCTTCATTTTGTGTGATTTTACTCTCAGTTTTTATTGAACGGCCGTTGTAGATTTATTAAGGCCAAAGTATGTCCTTTTGGTAAGTTTATTAATTTGTATATTTGAGTTTATTTCGAATAACACGCCTTATTATAAACGCGTTCGGTGCTCTATCTTCGTTTTTGAGATATTACGTGTTGTTGTCCGTGTTATCATCCTGCCGCGTTTCGGTTGTAATATCTAACCGTTTTCTCATAGTGTTGGTATTTGTGTTACTAACTTAACTTTTGCACATGAGTGTAGTTGAGCTTTGCCTTTAAACAAGTAACATGTCCATTCCGAAAAAAAACTGTCCGACGCAAAGTTCAACGCCGTGAAGAAGCAATTCATGACAAACTCGGGTCATCTTGCTTACGCAAGCTCAGAGTGACAAGAATCTTTTAGCAGTTCACTATTTGGGAAACATAATCATTCATGATAATGATTTTAAATCTCTAAACGTAATTAAAGTCTCAAAGACATCAAGGTTAAATCTATGGAACAACATGCAAGGTTGTTCTATGCACACACTGTGACGTAGTATACAGAGCTAAAGCACGAGTCAAGATGACAAATCTGCAGCGATACATTCCGTCCGTGTAGCTTAGTTGGGAGAGAAACTTACTCCGGAGTGAGGGGGCGCGATTTCGATCTCCGTCACGGACAAATTTGTGTTTTCACATTGGCGCCCGAAATTAAAAAAAATATCTACTGGCCGTTGAGTTCTTCGAAAAATGTGTGATGTTTGTTCCACACATCATCTAGAATTGAGAAACATTCGTTCTCCGATTAAAAAAAAAAAAAAAAATTGGAGGGAGATGATGTGACGCACTACAGAGGTAAAAAAGCACGTGACAAGACGATAAATCTGCAGCGATACGTTCCGTCCGTGTAGCTTAGATGGGAGAGCAACTTACTCCGTCACGGACGAATTTGTGTTTTCACAGTACACTCACACACACAAAGAAAAGAAAGAAAAACAATGAGCCATTAGTGATGGAGGATTTTTTTTTAATTTACATTTTTTAGTGTGTTTCATTTGCTTGGAAAAATGTTTAGTACTTAATGCTACCTTTGTCTTAGCGCTACGTGTCTGATTTTCTGACAGAAAATTTAGGATTTCAATTCTCCGCTTGAGTACTCAGTTATTCAATTATAGATTCAATACAGAGCTGTGACAAAAAGAAACTCCTTAAAATGTCAGTACAGTACTTGATCTGTGCTTTTCGCAAAACCTATTCCAGTTTATGAGAGTTTCTAGCCTATGGATCGCAGATGGCTCGCTCACCTTGACCGAATTCCTCATTATATCCGCATCACCGCTGACTTTTCCTAAATTTCTCAGCCACCCGCACTCTCACCAGAGTATCCTATTCCATCCTTCCTTGGACTATCCCTGCTACTAAATCTTACTTTTGTTTCCGAAGAATATACCGGTCTCCGTGACATCTTCACTTTAAAGCATTTTCTTTCCTTTGTTTCAACAGCCCACTGGCAGGCCGTGGATAGCCTGGTGGTCAGTATCCCCTGAGGCACGTTAAAATGCCCGAATCACTAAATATCCGCCGTGTGTCGAAGGCGAACGTTAAGCCGTCTGACCTTAGGTACTGCCCCCCCCTCCCCCGGTTAAAATAAGGGCGTTTGTTCCTCCCTCTTCTCTGTCCCTTACTACTGGTGTGCACTGTGACGTCACTCGCACCTACGACGCATACCAGTGGCTATATCTACCGACTTCTCTCTCTGTCTGCCAACTTTCCTATCCTGAACCGCTAGGTTCCACCAAACTCCCTTCCGTTTCCCAACTCGGCTCAAAAGCCTGTCGAGACGTAATTCGCTGTGTCTGCTAATGTTGTCAGTGTGCCACTGTTGAGACGGGTCGAGCCCGAACTCGAAAGCCCGAAGTTGCATAATACTTACTGGAGTTCGGGGTCGGTCTGTAAGAGCCCTAGGGAAAGAATTTTCTTCTTTGTTTTTATTCTGATTTTGTATGATTTATCACACGAGACTTTTACACTTTGTAGTTGTTAAATAGAATTCTTCGGCAACTGGGATTGGGTAACTAATACCAGAGGCAATGAATTACTGAATTTCTGTGAAGGAAAAGTTTTGTTAAGAACTGTAGATAGTACATAGCAAGCTGACCAAATTTTGCTCCCTACTTCAACGGGACAGCTCCCTCCTAATCTGTTGAGTAACGTACGACGTAGATTGCTGTGGTGCCCAATTTTTCCTAATGACCAGCCTCATGAAGCATTTCAGGAAGAAATGAATGCTCAAAGAGTTTATAGAAATAGATAGACACCCCTTCCCCACTCCGTAGTTGTGAACGACATCGGTTAATTGCCGGGAGAAAAAGAGTGGACGTCTGGAAAATATTTTTTTTAATGCCTAAACAGGTTAATCATAATTTTTGGACTCGTTCGGGCCCAGGCTGTTTCTTGCAATATAAAATTTCGGCTCGGGCGGTCTCGGGCTGACATACTTCGGGCTCGGGAGGTCTCGGGCTCTTGAAATTGAGCTCGAACTCAGCTCTGCAGTGTGCAGGCGGGCACGATCTTGCTGAAACTTGGCATCAGGGATACCACCGAGGTACGGTAACAAAACGGGCTGCAGTACCTCATCGACATATCGTTGTATTGTCACTGCCCCCATTATGCGTACGCAATCGGTGAGGGTCTATTGAAACTAACAGCACTCCAAATTATGACACCAGGCAGAAAAGCCGTATGACGCTCACGGTTGGCACAAATGCCATCCCGGTGATGTACACCAGGCTGAGAAGCCGTGTGATGCTTACGGTTGGCAGCAAGGTCATCCCTGTGATCGCGTCGTCTCTAGACTCTCAATACACAATCGTCGGCTCTGAGACAGAAGGGATACTCGTCGCTGAATACGACATGATTCATTTCATCCCGCCACGCGTATCTGGTACTGCACCACCGCAGCCTAGCGCGGTAAGAAGCAGTCGTCGCAATAGCAGAAACCTGCCTCAGCCAATCTGGGATTCACAGTCCGTGTCGATACGAAAATGTCATTAGCTTCTTGTACACATCGTCGAATATGGACTGCGTGGTTGCTACGGCTTGCCGTCGAATGCGCCGTTCGGGCGTCCCGTTCGCCTACGTGCACCAGTTCCAATACGGCGCATGTTATTTCCCCCATCCATTGTCGCCATGTGCGACCGACAGTTATTGCATCACGATGTGTTTCCGCCGTGTTGCGATGCAGGGATTAACCAGCCGTACGTTGTCCTATGATGAAGTCTGTGGTAAAAGTGTTCGTGTGATGGTAGGATTCCTGATTACGTCGGCCAAGCATTCTCACTCCTGACACGTGTTTTCGCTACCGAGATCACTCCGATGCAGTGGTCGGCACGTCCAAGTTAGGACGACGAAACTTAGCTATGCCTCCCGTACCTATAACGTGATTGGTTTGCAACTGTAAGCCAGTGGCAGCTCGTGGAGTGGAATGTTGGTGAGGCGAAGACCTAGCCCATAACATACATGTTGTGAAAAATAACTAAAACCAAATTTTATAGAAAAGCGATTTTATGTTTATATATACTGTACTTATGTATATTTTATATCTATATATACAGGGTAATTCAAAATGATTGTCCCGATTACAAATGACAATACCTAGTTTATGAACATAGATACAGAGATCACATTGTTGCACAATAAAGAAGGATTTTAGAATTTTGTTTCCATACCTTACAAATGTTCTATGTGACTCCCCTGGGTCACGTGGACAACATCTAAACGGTAATCCATTTCACGCCATACATTATGAAGCATGTCCGTAAGTCACTGATGCCAGTGCAAGCTGAATGCGCATCTTTAGTTCTTGCAGTGTTCTCAGCAAAGGTGGCACATACACATGGTATTTGACACACACCCACAAAAAGAAGTCACAAGGCACTTTTTAAACTCCAGAGCGCAAAACACCTTTTCTGCTGTGGTCACCATTTCTTTCCACTGGCTTTGATGCATGGGCAGCTCACTTTATTACATCATCATAGCAACACAGCAGTAGGTTCCAATAAAATTGTCAACTTCCTTCTTTTTTGTGTAGGCATATCAGCTATCCATCTTCATAAACACGTTATTGTCATTTGTAATCGGGGCAATCACTTTGAATTACCCTGTATTATTCGACGATAGTTCAACAAAAGCATAGGGAGACACCAAGCACGGCGGAGGCGGAGGGGGGGGGGTAGACTTAAAATATTGGAAACAGTTTCGGAGGGGAAAATGTATATTTTATGAAAGAAAAAAGTAGTGGAAGAATGGTTAACCCGTTTTACTTTATATCATCCTTCCTGAGCACAAACGCACATTTCTCGATTAACTTATTTATCTAGCAACAGTTAATGAGTGGTTCTTGGATCATTCACAACACCAATCGAACGTTCACCCTCTAAAAATTCAAAGGAAATACATAATTTCAATAGCAGAACTACTTTTCTCAAAAAACGTCCAGAATAAAAGCAACATGTCTTTTTGCGAAAGTGCACCCTTCATGTAGATCACATTTAAGGCCCGCGGGCTACAAATTAAGGTCCTGGCCCGTGGAAACGGTGTCTTCCGCCCCAGTGGCGCAGTGGTCTAGGCGATGGCTTCTGATCATTCGTTCGAAAGGGGTCTGGGTTCGAATCCCGGTGAGGCATGGATGTTGTGTTTGTCTTACGGCGCTGGCTCTCTCCCTTCCCTGGAACCAGTGGCCCTAAATCAGGGACGGGCGACTGCTTATAGACCACTGAGTTGCTCACAGTGGTCGTTAAACCTCCAATAAGTAAAAAAATGGTGTCTGGGAGAAATCAAGTTGGAAGAACATTTCTACCCATATCTTGTCAAAACAGGTAATATAACTTAAATATGGTAGGAATCAGAACTGCTGACTACTAGTAAAATTTGTTTTCCCCCAGCAGAATGCATTCACCCAGCAAAAACAGTCTTGCTGGGCCATTGCTGGCAGCTGACCAACAGTTGGCACCCCATCAGTTGTCATATGCTACAGCAGGGCCATCAGTTGTCCATCACAGGCAGTAGCTGCCACAAGTGGCCCTTCAGTGGCCCTGCAAGCACGTGCCAGAAATGATGGCTAGCCTAATGTGGTCCGCTACTGTGCCGGTCGGCAACCACGTGACGTAACTGGTGGCTTGCCGAATCTTGTCCGCCAATTTCCCAGTAGTAGCCATAATAATAAAAAAATTCAAGGATAACCGCCGTTTCCCGAAGCTACAATTTTTTTTCTACCCTTACGAATTAACGCATTGCACTGAGGAAATTTTCTCAACGGACTGAAAAACTGGCTGTTTGCATCTGAGTAGATTTGAACCAGGACCGTTGGCATGGTAGCTGAGCTCTCTACCGACCGGACCAATTTGCCACGCTCGAGCATATGCTTAAAGCGGTCTGTTTCGTATGCAATGTGTAATCGAATGCTTCCCTCTTTAATTTTACAATATTGCGAGGTATTTTTCATAAAAGTCAGTTTCATATATTTCATAAATTAATTTTTTAAAAGTAACGATAGTTTTTTTTTTTTTTTTACCTTAAGGGAACTTCACTCATTTTCAAGGAGTGTACATACTTAAAGTCGCTTTCCAAAGTTTTGTGATGTCCTTGTCGTCTTGAAAAGAGATTGTTGAATAAATATATATTTGCCCGGGTTCATGTCACATTCTGCTACATTTTTAACGTTGTGTCTTTCCTTTCCGTTGTCCGAAGCTACATTTGTTCTAAAGAGTAAAGATATTTTATTTTACTTCTCGTTATTTTTAGAAGCGAATTCCTCCCAGTCTTGTGTATTCAACCCATGGATGAGTACACCACATAGCGTTGCTTTTTTTCTTTCAAATAATTAGTAACTTTTGTACGCGTATAATTCTTTTTTTTTCCAGCAAACGTTGTTTTAATATTTTTCCAGGACATTTGTTTCAAACGGTTTCAAATTTTTCCTTGTTATTCATCCACTTCATTCCATGAATTGCTTGTCATGGGAATGGAATAGGTGTATTTCATGGCTGTAATCTAGTATTTCACGGCTTAATCTGATATCTTTGTCGACGTAAAATTTCATAGGAAATTAATTCGCCTCTCCACACATGGATTTTTTTAACATCCACCAAAATAACACGATGGCGACAGCGTCGTCTTCAAATAACTGGTACCATGAAAGACACAGCAAGTGTTGCTTCTGCGCATGCGCAGTCCCGTTGCTTCCACCTGCTGTTGGGGTTGCATTGGTTGCCAGCTACGGGCCACTAGTGACCCTTGCTTGGAGGCCCACAATTCACGGCGATGCTGCAGGGCCATCAATGGCTCGCCAACTGATGGCGCTGCCACCAACGGACCGCTACCGGGCCGTGAGCGGCAGATTTCAGCCAGCAGTGACCCATCACTGCCAGTGGCCAGCAGTTTCCCAGCACTTGTATTTTTGCTGGGCAGTTTACTTTTGCTAATCAGTTCAATTCTAAAAATAATTACTTTTATTATTACCAATAAATCAAAATTTATGAGTAATAATCCTAAGAAAGAAAAAGTCAGCACATTTCTCGTCGCCTAATCAGAAACTACAGAAGCAACGCCTTCCAAAAAGTCAGCACTCAAATTTAGATACAATGCACACTTTGACGAAAAAGCTGTGTTGATAAATACACTATAAGAACAGACGTGCTCTCACTAACTGAGGCGAACTGTATTGCCGCCTCAGTAACTACTTTGTCAAGCTCTCGTCTGCCCGCTCTCATTGGACAAAATCCCTGCCTTCCTCCAATAGAAACACCGACACTGGTCGACTTTAAGAGGCGTTCAAATGTCGCCTCAAAACCCGTATAGAGGAAGTATTGGGAATCTTTTTTCCCCCCATCTCCGCGCCGTCTCCTGTCTGTTTTAACAGAGACGACTCAGATGATCGCCTCTCTAGGCACTCAGCATTTGCTCGCTTCAACCTCTTTGCGAAAATAGCATTTAAACTTAATAAATTTAAGACTCATAAATTCAGGATTCATTCTCCGGTTGAAGTCTTTTTTAACAAAATTTACGCATCGCAATGAGAATTTCAGTTTCATTTGGCATGCAAAATTAAAGGGACATTGTATCTTACATATGTAAGAACCTCCTTCACGGGAGAAAAAAATTTCTCATCTGCCGAGCCGCCCATGCTGTAAGCATTTACGTAAGCAACTGTCGACACACACACACACCAGTTTGCATGGCGCTTCAACAAATACTTCCTGCTGTGACACTTTATATGTCGAGCAGTTTACATATATGTATTATTATTGGTATACAAACGCTTATTATGCTTGAGCTTTCAAAGCAAAACGGTGAGTTCTGACAAAATTTCCTCGGAAGTGAAATTTTGTTCGAGTATCACAATTTTCTGTTTATACAGTAGCTTTAACAGTTTTTGCAAGCAGAGTTGAGAAGTTATGTATGTATGCACTGAAAATCCTACCGCGTTTCCTGACAAGTTTCTGGCGTTTGTTTTATTTATTTATTTCCGAAGTTCTTGGCTTACTCAAGTCGTCTGTTCATTTTATTATTCCTGGCATTCTGATGTAACAACTTCGTCAGCTAAGAAGACAGTGAGAAGTTTACACCAGGATTCCAATGAAGTGATTGAATTTGTAAGCTGGCATTCCCTGCTGACGCAAGCCACATTGTTGTTCTCCGCAGTATTTGCAGGGATTCCTCTCGATTCTGCTGATCTCCGGAAAATCCCAGCACTCTTTTCTTTTTCGCGTAATCTCTGGCGCTTTAACTACCTCCCACTCAAGGACTGCTTGCTCTCTGACTAAATCCAGTCCCCGCAGATCACTCGAAATCTAAACTAAGCGCGTCATAACTGATGTTTCTTCAACTTTTCTTCTTAATTTTTCTGAGGTGTATCGTGTTGTGTTGAAACAACTGAATCAGATTTGCATGTTTCACGAGTTGCGCAATTCTTGGCAAGCTGCGTTCCCGACGAGCGCCGGTACAAGGCCAAGGCTTCCCACTTAAAAGTTTACTAAATTAAATTTTAACATACATTTCGTTGTGCAATCCAAATTCTTCTTATTTCTTTAATGATAGTTTGAAATTTTGGGTAAGTTTGTTGAAAACGATGTAATCGAAGACGAAAACAGCAAATTCACCGTAAACCAAATCATAGAAAGCAAATTCATCAAGCGAGCACTTAACTAAAAACCGACTTCTTCGAAAATTATGAGACGAATTTATCGAAATAATTTTTTTAGTGAATTCGTTTAATAATTTGGATATGTAGAATTATCATTTTTCTTAAAAGTAGCCGTAGAACATTGCTTAAAACACGCACATGAGCAGAGTGATAAATAGTTAGTATGAACTCTTTCTTTATCAGGACCAGGACAAAGAATACAATTTTTCGTTGGAATAAATGCTAATGAAGCCTTTTATTTGTGGATAATCTAATTTTATGTCTGGAAGGCGACGTACTTTAACACTAAAATAGCTTTACTATCACTTTGAGATGGCACAAATTCTTTTCAATTTTTTTGGTGAATTTAAAAATGGTTTGGAGTTTTTAAAAGAACTTTGACTGGTAGTTTTATTGAAATATATTCCATGCATGCCTTTGATTCTTAGTCCAGTAAAATCTCGGATAAACGTTTTTCTAGGGCGTGATCTTAAAAAACGTGCATATGTAAAGAACGTATAAACGAAATTTCAAAATGCTGAATAAACAAAGACTTTTCTACGTTTTAGCAAAACACAGCAACCGAAAAATTGTGTACAGCTAACGCGCTCGGCTAGATATCGAGAGATCCGGGATTCAATTGCCCGGCGGTGACCGAATAACAATTTTTCGGTTGCTGTGTGTTGCTAAAACGTGGACAGAGCGATGTCTTTGTTTATTCACTGACGCCACGCCACGTATGACGTATTTGGAGGATTTTCACTTCAAAATGCTAAATACTATTGGAAAATTTATACTTTACAGGAACATTAGATGTTCCCTAATAATGATTTATTTAAAGTCGAATTGGCGGCGAAAGAACAAACGGTTACAAATTATAATATATTATCACGTGGTTTCAGGTGCTTCAAACCACGGATCCCAGGGTGACCAGGTGGAGTAAAACGACGACAGGGACCCCCTCTCATCGCAAGAAGGCACTCTGAGTCAGTGCGTTCAAGAAGTGCAGAGCGGAAAAAGTGGACCAAAGAAACTTGAGAAGAAGAAAGAGTGGGAAAAGAAGAGGTATCTCTGAGGGAAAGGTGTAGTAGATAAATAGAACGTTTAGCTAAAATTAAGAAGTAGGGGCAAAGAGGGGAGCAAGAGGTAGAACGGGATTGAGGAGGAAGGAGAAAGGTCCGATAGAGAGTGAATGGCAGGAGAGGAGAGAGCAATTAGTCTGTGGAGGAGACGAAAGAGGAGAGAAAAGAAAGGACAGAGGTTGTAGGTGTGGAAGAGATCGCCGGTAGACTGGAACTGTGAGGGACATTTTAGCACTTCGAAGCCATTGTCGTGCTTCTGAAACCGCTGTAGGACGATCGAGCCTTGTGGCATGGCGCTTATTTATGTCCTTCTGAAAATAGTCCTCTCCATCAGGAAATACCATGCACACGTAAGGGTGTGCATGGTTCTCAGTGATGTTAAGATCCCTCGTGGCATCCAAATGCTGTTCCAGAGGTCTGAGGTATTGCTGTCCATGAAAACCGACCCCACACTATTACACCTCCTCCACCAATTTGTACAGTTAATGCTAAGCAACTGGGATTTATCAATTCCTGGTGTTTACGCCATGTTGTGGGCCGTTCATCCATGTGCATTAGCTAAAAACGCGATTCATTGAACCAGGCTACCTTTTCCTGGCCCTCAAGGGTCCAGCGTTGGTGCTGCCGTACCAACTGCAAACGAATATATCGGTTTTTCGCAAAGACGAGCGATACAAGAAGGGGACGTCAGGTGTTATAGTCAATTCGCTCGAATGTTTGTTGGACTGTGCATGCGGAAATTCTCCTCTGGATAACGCTGATGTAATGCTTGGTTACTTGACACAATCCTCTCCAGCCACCGATTCTCTTGAGCATTGCCCAGTTGTTTCCATCCACAGGAAGACCGCTAACCAGGGCCGTAGCTAGGTCCCAGAACCGACGGTGGGGGGGGTGAAGAGTTTGCCGCCCCGGTAGCACAGTGTTCTAAGCGATGGCTTCTGGCCATTCGCCCGAGATGGGTCTGGATTCGAATCCCTGGGAGGTATGGATGTTGTGTTTCTTTTACGGCACTGGCTTCCTCCCTACCTGGAGCCAGTGGCCCTAAATTAGGGACGGGCAACTGCTTATAGCCCATCGAGTTGCTCACGGTGGTCATTAAAACCCAATCAAAAAAAAAAAAAAAAAAAAGAGTCAGGGAGGCTAAAGAGTATGGAGACTGTGTTGAACTACAAACTGCATTTTCCCACGAATACAGACGTAAGTTTGTTCCGTTTTTAATCTCCTTTTGTTAATTTATTTCATTAGCAAATGCCAAGAAGTAAAAACAATTATATAAAATACAAAATATGAAATAAAAAGGGGGAGAAAGAAGAAAGAAGAACTCTCTTGAAATATATATAAAAAAAAATCCCACATTCTTTGAATTTGCTTGATGGTGTTTGAGATGCGCTTTCCTTATCGCTGCAGTCGAAATAACCTCCAACAGGCGTAATTTCTTTTTTTTTTTTTTTTTTTAGTTTACTGTTCTGGTCTATTTTCCGTGGATCCACGCAATGGCAATCGGGGATTTACTGATGTCATACTTCAACTTTTTCTAATCCCCTTCTTCGGTTCACTTTTTTTAGTTTACTGTTGTGGTCTCTTTTCCATGGATCCACGCAATGGCATCGGAAACTTATTGATGTCATACTTCAACTTTTTCTAATCCCCTTCTTCGGTTCACTTTTTCTTAGTTTACTGTTGTGGTCTCTTTTCCATGGATCCACGCAATGACATCGGGGATTTACTGATGCCATACTTCAACTTTTTCTGCTCTTCTTTTTCAGCTCCACTTTTTTCTCCATCTTTTATGGCGTACTCCTTTCGCTGGTGTTCGGTGGTAGCCACTTCTTGCCGTGGTCAATAGCCATGCTCTCTTTCCCTCTCAAACACTCAAAGCACCATAATCCCGCCAAAAAAAAAAAAACAAAAAAAAAAAACTCTTTTCTCTAGCACAAGAATCGTAAAACCACTGGACGAAAAACAATGAACCAGAAGACTTTGAAAGATCTTTGTCTTTCGCGCACGCGCAAGCATTTCGCATTAGCATTGTTTTCCAAAGCGTAGAGGGATAAAATTAGTTAAAATGTTCCCACGACAGCACTTCTTCGTACACGGCGAACTACCTGGAAGCTTTTAAATAGCAGCTTAGCATCTCATTTTTTTCACTTACCAAATGACGAACAGGGGTTTAAGTTTTAACCCATCCACGCCTCCACCTCCGTCACTCTTTTTTTTTTCTCTCTCTCTTTTTCCTTTTTTTTTTTTTTTTTTTTCGGTAATATTCATTAAAATTTTACGTTACTCCGAGAAAGGGAAGAGAAAAAAGAGGAAAAAAGAGAGAGAGAAAAAACACAAACAAAGCCCTGTGACAGAGAATCATCGGCGTAGTTGCTCTTAAAAAGTAATTTCTCTGTAGTTATTCATCGTTTGTGCTGTGTTACTTCAATTTTATGTTTCTTTAAAAATGTAATGTACGAGAAAATAAGGAAAAGCATTTAT
Source organism: Macrothele yani (assembly GCA_039090855.1). NCBI lineage: Eukaryota > Metazoa > Arthropoda > Arachnida > Araneae > Macrothelidae > Macrothele > Macrothele yani. The sequence goes on along the minus strand of CM076990.1, from coordinate 19,025,335 downwards.
GCTTATAATGAAATAGAAAAGTTTTTTTCATAAGCCAACGGATATTTTTCGGTTCAACGGTTCAAAGAATTATAGCAACGTGTATTTTCCAGGGGGGGGTGAACCCCTTCTATCTCCCTGCTACCTATACGGCCCTACCGCTGACTGCTTGTTTTGTTCTGTGTGTACCGCTCATTGTATACCATCGATACAGTTGTTCTTACATAGCCGTGAGTTTCCATTTCTAAGATGTTTAGCACCCACTATCACGCTTACTACAAAGTCGCCTAAATCACGAGATTTCCATGCATCGCAGGAATCTGCGTTTCGTACACCTCTGAACAGGGATGGTGCTAGACTGAAATTAGGGTGGACGAAGGGCGGGCAAGTATTATTTTTGCTGGGGAAAGTTTGACAGCAACGTAATTTACGAAACACTCACTGAACGACAGAATTTTTAATTCCTTTTACTACCAGCTATAAAGGAATTCGGCGCAACCCCCACCCCCAGCCCCTCTCGGATACACACACACACACACACACCTGAATCTGACACTGTTAAACAAAGATTATATGAAAATGACTAGTTTGTTAGTGGAGTAAAATATAAATGTTAGCAGAATGTCGCCTTTAACATTTTTCTTGTTTTGAATGAATTGCTTTAATTGCTTTTCAAAATGTTGCATTTTTCTTATGAAGATAGTACTATACTTGTGACATGTTTTAGCGAGCCTGTGGTTCCCAGGCCCGTTTGGTTCGTTTCGTCCTTTACAAAGTACGGCCTTAAGGAAAATACCTTCAGTTCAGGAATCCATTTGCCAAGAAATCCGAATATTTATTCAAGATATAGATATACAACTGTACATTATTTACATGCTTTATGGGTTATATCCCATACAACGAAAAACCATTATGGTGTATCACCGTGACATCTCATTCTCCTCGCGCTTCCAAACTCTAATGTCCTTCTCCTCTCCCTTCCTCCGCGAACCCCCCAACGTTTTCGGGGGTTGCATTGTTGACACCTCGTAACGAATGTTCTTTAAGTTCCGCCTCCGACCATGTAAGAAGGCGTACAGAATGTCACCATGTACTTGACAACCAACGACTGTCTTACGAGTTCGAGCAAAATGGCGTCGTTGAGGAACAATGCCCCAAAATGTCCAGCAGTGAGTTTGCAAGGATAAATTGTCCGTTCTCGTACAAGATATCTTACACGGCTGTCACTTGAACACATACATATACACACGAAAAAGACACAAAAATCATATTTAAGTATTTAAAGGGGCCTCTCGTTCGCAGAGATCCTCACAATACTTAAATATTTTTTTTAAGGAAATCTGTTCTGTTTATTTACCAAAAACCAAATTTTAACGTCGGCACACGCAGACACAAAACCTCTTCCCTCTATAACTCCCTTCCTTCGAGTCAGCGACCTCGCTTTGCACTCCTCACCTCCAAAATGTACTTCCCTTAAAGGAAGTATCATAAGTATCATTACTTCCCTTTGATAAAATATATACTTTTAGGTTATTATTACTTATGCACGACAGAGTTCATGCGGATAGGTATCTTGATTTATTGGAATTACAGCGGTTCCCTCACTCATATGATACTCAAGGTCATGCGGGTTTCGTGGTCCCCAGGGCGCTCTCCGGAATGCTGTGTATATGTGTATATGTATTGCTGCAGCCGGACTCCGTATGTGGAATAGGTTGCCATTGTACATCAGGGAAATTGCTAATTTTAAAGTATTTAAAAAATTGCTACGAGAATTACTGATGCTTGATTAAGTTTTTGTCTTATTTTTTTTTCGTTGTATACTAAACATTGGCCTTAATTTAATGTTGTTACTGTTGACGTTTTGACCTGACACATTGTTCAGGGGCTCGTCCGGCTTACTATTTAAGCCTTTTTCCGTGGCTCCATGCTATGCTTCTATTGTCATCATCATCATCATTGTCAACCATTATCAATCCACTGCTGGACGAAGGTCTCCCCAAGTTTCCTCCACAACGGTCTGTCTTGTGCCAGTCTCCTCCATGTCACTCCCGCATATTTACGAATTTCATCGATGACAATAGAAGCATAGCATGGAGCCACGGAAAAAGGCTTAAATAGTAAGCCGGACGAGCCCCTGAACAATGTGTCAGGTCAAAACGTCAACAGTAACAACATTAAATTAAGGCCAATGTTTAGTATACAACGAAAAAAAAAATAAGACAAGAACTTAATCAAGCATCAGTAATTCTCGTAGCAATTTTTTAAATACTTTAAAATTAGCAATTAAATTCAAATTCAAAGCAGTCGTCAGCCACGTCTCGCTCCCTCACTGCACCGGTACAGGCTTAAAAGCGCTGGTATAGCTTTAGACTCAACCTTCCGTGTTGAAATCCCCTACTTAGTAGAGAAAACAGCAAAACAATTAGTAATGACACCTCTCAGTGAATTCCTATGCTTACTCCTCATTCGCCCCTGGCCACACTAGCATGAAACAAAGGCTAAAACTAAGAATTTCAGGAAGTGGAGAACAATGAGATTTTCCTGGCCCTGCCGATGCTGTTTTGATAACCTTTCTACGAAGTAGTAAACAACCCACTTCCTAGGGAAAAATACGTAAGGGCTACCCCAACGAAAAACATGACACTTTATTACTTGGCACAGTCCAGGTTATGTTTTAAAGTTAAAACAAAAGTAAAAAATGGCACATCTTGAGCTGGGTGGGCCGCACACCCTCGTACACTCTTGTCTGCTTGCTGTTGGGTGTTACTAATAATTTGCTACTTCAGTGTACACTATCAGTAAATTATTACAGAAGAAATTTATCCCACCAGTGTAGGTTATAATAGATACCACATATTATGTAATAGCAAGGCGCATTTATAGAGGGAGCCAAGGGGCCTTGCCTCCCCAAATTGTTTAATTTTGTTATGATTTTTTGTTAAAAGGCTACTTACATTAAAAGGAAATGCTTTATTTTCCCTTCTATTTTTCATTGACTTTTATTCTGTCATGGTGCATTTCTAAAACATACATTTTTTGTTTGCCCCCCGAAAAAAATTCTACATACGCCGCTGTGTAATATGTAGAATCAATCTTCGGAGGTACAGATTCATACAAACACACGTATTGAATTTCCGGAAACGAGTTCGCTCAATTCTTTATTCTCATGCTCCGGAAATTACACATGGATTCTATTTATGTACTCACGGCACTGCCATGTTCTTTTTCTTGGAACAAGTAACCCCAGATTACGGATAAATTGTCTCTTTCAGACATAGACGCCCAAGGGAGAATATTAAACTGAAAAACAAAAAAACAAAAAAAAAAAAACCCAGCGGATATTACGCAACTTCAGAGCGGAAATGCCAAAAATAAGAATGCATTGGTTTTTCAAGTATAATGAGCAGTTCTTTTGATACTTTATTATTTCATTTATTTATCTTTTGAAATTGCGCAATAAGCAGTTTGCTGACAAAACAAAATGGAATTTTACGCCGTCTAGCTGGAAATATTTGCGCCAGAGAAATTGGAAAGTGCGTGGGAAATAATAATGATGGTGGTTACAAGATTCGGATGCAAAAAGAATTTTCCATATAGGTACAAGAAAAAAGCGGCGGAAAAAAAAAAAAAAAAAAGCCGCAGTACTGAGCTCCTAATGTCTGCCACGGTGCTTTCTAATTCTATCAGAACTTCAAATTTAACAAACGGTAAACCGGACCGAACCGGCTACATGGTGGCATCCTTGCATCCCAAGTTCAACAGAAATCCCTTTCCCGAAAGCAGTTCTTGGGTACGCCTATGGGTTTCAAGAAATCTTGAGCAGACTAATAACCTATTATTATTACAGAACCTGAATCACTTTATGAGAGTTTGTTCGTTTTTTCAGACTCTCCCCTTTCCTTTTTTTATTATTTTTAAACGTTATGCAGACATTTACGTGCCGAATTTCACTGAACCATCCTGTACAAATAAATTCCTAAAACTCGGTACTGACCACGCAGTATCGATCGCTTCGCAAAGTTTGGAAACGAGCAAATCGATTTGGCTAATGGTGCCTTAAGTGATGTGTGAAGAGATGTTGCAACTTTCCGTGACGTGTTTCAAAAGTTTGTCCACGTGATCGTAACAGCTGACTTGTATCTGCGGTGGTGTTGGCGATCTGATCTCGAGGCTACGTACGAACAGGTTCCGCTCTGCCAGGGAAAACGGAAACAGTCACAGACCACTACACGGGATAAAATATTCTCATTGAGAAATGGGTTGTTTCGGCCTGCATTTTCGGCTCAGCGTCTCCTCATGAAGCCGCCAATGGATTATTATACTGTGTCCCAATAGCAACCTCTGGAATATTATACAGCCTACAATTTTTCCCTCTAGGACATGATCGTGAAAGTGAAGGTGAGTGTATGGAGCTGTCGGCTTTGATTTCTGAGTTTGTTTGGTGTGTTGTCAGGGAGAGTAGTAGGCTTAAGTGTACTAGTGGCATCTATTTATTATTCTGTCGGAATCTGAAAGAGTCATTCACTTTCTTTCGATATTGATTACGTGCGATTCAGTCGATGTTTACCTGATTTTGTTTTCTGATATTTCATTTGTGCCTTCTGCAAATATTGAAGTAGGATGTCTTTCAGGAAGTGTACTTAACTTACATTTGGAGGAAAAAGTCGGTCCACGTTTTTTACCGGGTCTTGAACATGTCAAAATATGTCACGCTCGTATCAATAAATATTTTTTAAAATGAATTATGCCTGATGTAAAAATGATTTTAAGCGTCATCACAAAAGTCGTTTACCATTACATTCCGCGGTACGATGCAAATTTCCTTCATAATTTGGGTCCTTTTATCAAATATAATTAGGTGCTTTAGATGCAATTTTTTTTAAGAGTGAGATATGTATTAGCAAGTGGTGTTTAAGTATTACGATGCTAAATGGTATAATGCTCTTGATAACTCTAAAATATGTATTTGCTGTCTTGAAAAACTTAATCGGTGGTAATGAGCGTGGGATGAATATGTTAATGAGTTGGGCTAATAATTAGCGTGCAAAATTTAAAGTCCCCACATTGTGTTTGTACGTACGTATACACACAAATGTGCCATTAAAATATTGTGCATAATTTCGTTTTGATCCATAGTTTTTATCAACAGATTTTGCATTAAAATGTGTAGACTATTTAACTATATTTTTTTCATTACTCTTGAGTTAATTTTATTTAATTAATAAAACTGTGAAGCGCCCTCTAGGATTGCTGGTCAGTTTTGCATTATGGTTCCAGGTATTTTATCTACAAATACTTGCTCTTAAATGTATAGTATATTTAACCATTTTTTTTTCACCATAAAATGGGGCTTCCGCCCGATGACCTAGTAGGCTGAAGCGCAGGCTTCCGACCATTTATTCGGGGGGGCTCTGGTCCCGGTGGGAGCGTTGGAGTTGGGTTTGTCAGATGGCGCTGTCCCTTTCCCGGAACGAGTACCCGTAAATTAAGGACGGGTGTACTTGTAGGCCTTAGAATTGCTCGTGATGGTCTTTAAAACTCAAAAAGAAATATGGCCACTATTTTTAAACCCTTTTTCAGATGACGAAAGTCAAATGAATGATACGTTTAAGAACTCTGAATATCTAAGCAGTCTCATGACTGAATATCATTATGCTATACTTAATGTTTTTATTAATTCTTCATCACCCTTGATTAATGTACAGTGCTCCCATAACAATGTAAATACTTTTCACTACGTAGGAGATCATCGTTGCAGATAAACAAAATAAAGTAAAAACACTACACTTCAGCATAGCAGTGTTTCATCTGAGTGTGATGCACAAAATGTTCTTATTCCACACTGAGTTCAAGGGGATAAAAAGTTATGAAAGGCGATTTTAAAAGTTTCTTAACTACTTGCATCCAGATAGGTCTGTTGTTTTTTCTTAGGGGCACTTTTCATCTAGATCATATTGGAATATGTGAAGTTATTTTAATTTTTAACAAACCCTTTTAAAGCAACTTGTTAATTCTTTTACTCCTTTTTTACCACTGAAAAATTTAAAAAGTTGATTTAAATTATCAATTTTTTTAGTCCTGTTGTATTATATGATCTAGCATTTTTGTACATGGCTTAGAGAGAGGAGTGACTAATGAAAGATTTTATTTTGTACATCTTGAATGACATTATTGAAAGAACCATTTTATTTGCTAAAAAGTATTCCATATTGTTTTGAGAGCATTGGAGCCTACATTGTATCAAGGTAAGATCAAAGACCTAATAACACTGTGAAATGTGTACCATTAACCTATATTTTGAGTTGTTTCTTTTGTTATGAAATACACCACTGGGGGGGGGGGTCTTTAAGGTAGCAAAACCTTATTCCTTTTATACATTGTTTCCTATTACTTTATTATCTGTTGTACATAAATAAGTATGAGAGAATGGTCATATACAGGAAGCTGTTCTAAAGATACTGCATATTGAGAACCAATTATATCTGGCATTAAAAAACTGCACTGTGGTAACATAGAATATCAAAAAAATGATAGATTCCTTACTTGATCATATTTTATTGGATTATAATTAAAATCTGTGGAAAGAAAATAATAATGTTGTTACCATTCCAAAACATCACAAAAAGGTTTTGCCATGATAGTTTACATATATATACTGTACCTTGTTACCTGGCTAAGTACAGTTGACTAAAACAATGTCATATTTGAGTAGTTATTTTTCTGATCATATTGATTGTTTTTTTGTTTTTTTTTATTGAAGGTTTAATGACCACTGTAAGCATCTCTTGGCTATAAGCAGTTGCACATCCCTAATTTAGAGTCATTAGTTCCAAGGAAGGGAGATATTCAGTTCCTTAAGACATACATCCCTTATTGGGATTCGAACCCGAACCCTTCGTGAACGAATGGTCATAAGCCAGTGCTTAAACCACTGTGCCACTGGAGCGGCCTTATTGATTTTCAAATGACACTTCTGATAGCAGCATAATTAATTAGGATGCAGTGGTGATTATTTGGGATGAAAAGATTTCGTGTTTTAGTTAGATTTTTGTGGTTGAAGTATAGATCTGCATAGTTAAGTGGTGATTTAATATGTCCAGTTATTGCTCTGTATGTGTTTCAAGATTGATATGTGGTTTTGAGAGATGGAAGTTTTATGTGCGGAATGTATTTGTATTTTGTGTGAGGGTTCATGAAGAGATGTTACTTGATAGAAACAATAAAACACTAAATGTGCCACTCTTTCAACATAGGACCATCTATGGGCAAATTACATAATTGCATATCATATAGATACTTTTTTCCCCTCCCCCATTTTGGACCGAGAATGGCTATAGTATCATTGGATTTTTTTTTGTTTTGTTTCCAAGCTTGAATATGAAATTGGTATGTTAAATCTGAGTGGTCAGAATTATTCATTTATTACTATCAGACCCTTGTATGCCAAGAGGCTTTTGGCTATGTTTACAAAAAAAAAAAAAAAAAAAAAAAAAATAAGGACACTCACTTGGCAATGATTTTTCACTTGTCCATTGCAAGGTTTTCTGCCTCAAACATGTTTAGTTGGTCATTCATGAGCAGCTGATTTCAGATCTTCCATCACCTATTAAACACACATGTCATAACATTTGAAAAAAAAAAAAAAAAAAAAAGAAAGAAAACTTTTACTTAAGTACCCAGATCTACCCTGGTTTTTACATTATTTTGTTTTGCCTCAGGATTAACTGATTTTTCCCAGATCTAATAGTTCCAAAAACACCTTATACTTGATACATTTGAGTTTTCGAGAGTATGGAGAGAATTTTAGGGATGGAATTTTTTGTGAATAAACATGTTTTCATATTTTATTAAAAATTATTAATACAGTTTGTAATAACTAGAGCTGTTTTAGGAATAGCACATTGCTCTGAAAAATCTATGGTTACTTTTACTGAGAATTAGGGAAATTTGGGGTTTGGGTTTGATGAATGATGTAGGCAATTTAAGAAATAGTGTCCCCCCCCCCCACACAAAAAAAAATGTGTAGCACTTGTAATGGATGCATTGCTTCCCATAAATATATTAATACAATGCAGTTTTCTGAAATTGAAAATGTCTTACACAGTTATGTACAAATGTAACATAACAAAAATAGCATTGCATTAGAAGTGAAGTAATTCCCATTTCAAAAGTTTTAACTTGTTACTTGTGGTATATCTGATAAATCTGATGTCAACACATTTTGTAAATGGCAAGTACATGAAGTAAAATGTATATTTAAAGAAATTTACATTAGCATGGCCTTATACCCATGAGAATTACATACTGTATATAATTACAAAACATTCCACAACTTTTTTTTCCAAAGAGTTCAAAATGCTGATATCACAATAGAACCTAATTACGTGGTACATTATAATAATATATACTACATAATATATTTAGAAGTATGTACTGTTTCACACCTTATAATGCTAAACTATGTGGCCATCAGAAAAGGATGTTTAAGGCTACAATATTGTTAAAATGTAGATAAAAACTTTCGACTCAGCTATTCTATTACTGCATTTCCAGAGTAATCCTGTGATATCATTCTTCTCGTTGTACAGACTTCAAGAATAAAATCTTCTTAAAAATGACCTATAGTTTACGAACTATGAAGTATAAAAATTTCTTTGAATTAAAATATGACGAACAACCACATATTCAATTACACAAAGCTCTGTTGAAATGAAGATTAAAAAAGAGTTTAAAGAATGAACCAAAAAGATAAAAGCCTAATCCTTTCCTCTGTGATGTGGTTCATTAGATGAGGAAAGGATTAAGCTTTTATCTTTTTGGTTCATTTTTTAAACTCTTTTTAATCTTCATTTCAACAGAGCTTTGTATAATTGAATATGGTTGTTCGCTCCCATTGTGCATCATATTTTAATTCAAAGACATTTTTATAGTTCATAAACAACAGGTCATTTATTAAAAAGTTTTTATTCTTGAAGTCTGTACAACGAGAAGAATGATATCATAGGATTACCCAGGAAATGCAAAACAGCAGTAATAGAATAGGTGAGTCAAAAGTTTTTATCTACATTTTAACAATGTTGTAGCCTTAATCGTCCTTTTCTGATAGCCACATAGTTAGTATTATGACGTGTGAAACAGTACGTACTTCTACATATATTATGTAGTATATATTCATTCCACAACTGTAAAACAAATATATATTCATTCCACAACTGTAAAACAAATATATATTCATTCCACAACTGTAAAACATTAAAAACAAAATGTAGAAACTCTATACATTGAAGTTATTTTGCTACAGATATGTTCATAAATGTTACAGGCACATGTTTTTATTAGAGGAGGAATATTTAATGGTGGTGTGGTCATTTGAGTAAAAAAAATTACATTGCATAGGTTATACAGTTCCCATTGATGACGATTATGGGCAAAACACGTAACAATATTAACAAAGAAAGGTAACTTGATCACGCTAGTTACGTTAACTAAAACTTTTACAAAAGTTCGTAAGTTGGAAGCTTTCGACCTTATCTTAGGTCTTCATCACGCCAATGGAGGACTAAAATTGTTGCCAGATTCTATATTTGAATTTTTCCTATTTTTGTTCCGTTGATCTGGAGATCAATTCTAAGTTTTGGCAACAAAAATAGGAAAAATTCAAATGTAGAATCTGGCAACAATTTTAGTCCTCCATTGGCGTGATGAAGACCTAAGATAAGGTCGAATCAATTCTAACTTACGAACTTTTTGTAAAAGTTTTAGTTAACGTAACTAGCGTGATCAAGTTACCTTTCTTTGTTAGTTCCCATTGAGCATAGTGTAAAAAGTAATCAAAATAACATCAATAAATTGATATGTATGCAAGTATCTCATACTGTGTTTAGTTCACACGGTTTTAATGACTGTCAACAGTCATAGTGTAATATTACCTCCTCCATGAACTCAGATGTTGGACCTGTTTGTTGTTGAGATGAAGTTCATGTTATGGAGTCTAAATCTTGCAAAAACTGTCGTTTCTCATTTTATAAGTAGAAAAGCATGTCAAAATTTTTGATTTGTAATATCAGATAGCTCTTGATTTAGTAGTAAGTAGAACTTGATCAGATTGTTGTTGTATGTGCCATGGCATATCCACATTTCTACCATTGCTAAAAATACTTGAACAAATGTGAAGATTTTTCTTTAAAAGCTAGATTTTACTGTTTTTTTGGAGAATAACTTCTAACATGGGTATTTGAAGTTCATATAACTCCAAAATGATAATCTCACATGGCACACATACTGCATCCATATTAACCTGAAAATTCTTTGATGTTGCAAAGATAGTACTTACCCGTCAAGCAGTGACAGCTCTCTTTGGGCCTTTCACAAGGAATCTTATGGAATTTATCTGTAATAGTGAGTGGAGATGTGCATGTGTGACTAAAACCTGTTTGCATGTGACACGCAGACACACTTCCAAACCATGTTGAAAACTGTTTTATTGATGTCATGGATGGACATAATACTCTGTATGCAATATGGCATAATACTCTGTATGCAATATGGCATAAAGTGTTTAATCAGTGCATCCTTCCAGTTTTTATAAATCAGTGATGTGGGCCTTAACTGAAAAAGACATACAGAGGGGAAAACTCGAAGAAGCATGGAGAGATGCATGCCTGGTGTAACCAAGAAAGATGTGGAAAGAACATGAAGTGGCATGGGCTGGACTTATTGCTAGAACTGACCACCAGTGGACAACTGAAATTCTGGAATGGGTACCAGAAGAAAAGACCCAGAAGACCACATGGAAGATAGGTAGGTGAAATTACAAAGCATGCCAGAGTGAAATATAAGAGAATTTCTCAAGACACAGAATTGTGTAAGACTTTGGAAGACCTTCATCCAGCAGTTGACTGAAAATGGTTGATGATGCAGTAAAAAATAGAAATAACTCTGACAATTAAGTGTCAAAAGATCTGTTAACCAGTTATTGCAAGCAGATTTTTTAAACGACTGTGTTTGCACCTGACATGGTGAAGTTCATCCCGCATGATAAAGCCGTGAAGTTTGCTTACGTTAAATGAAGCAGGGAAAGTGCATGACTGGCATTTGCAATGCCCTGGTAGGTAGGCTGTAAAAACATTTTTAAGTGGATAGTGGTGGAGAATATCCATGTGTTGGTGTGTGAGACTGATATGTTGAAGCTATGTACGAAGAACAAAGTATCCAACTCCTTGCAGTTAGGTAGTTACTAAGCAAAAACTATGCACACTAGAATTTTGAATGTCTGTTGAAAATATACTAAACTGAGACATGAAGCTCGAAGTTGTTCTTGTTGGCACTTGCACATTGCCCTGCATGAAGTGGAAATATTACTTAGTATATGATCAGAGTAAAGCCCTCAAGTGGTAGTGGGCTGAACATATTGCAAGAACTGACCACTGAAGTACTAGACTGGATATTAAGAGACAGGAAAAGACCCAGAAAAAGACCATGTGGGGGGTTTGAGTAGATGAAATTTGAAAGCATGCTGGAGTGACACTCTAGAAAATTGCTCAAGACAGAGTTATGGAAATCTTGAGAAGATCATCCAGCAATTGGATCAAGATTGGATGATGATGATGCCAGCAACCCTTTTGCCTTCTCCGTGGCATAGCACATCCACACAGGAAAGGACCAGATGTTCCTCTTACCAAAAGGAAATGTGCTGTTGGTCAACTCCCAATAGAGGGAAGGAAGAAACTTTGTTGTGTGTGTGTGTGATCCTTGGAATTAGATCCTATCATCTGGATTAAGCTGTCATAATACATGTAAACTGTTTAGTCTGTATGTGCAATATTAGTAATATAACTGCAATGAACTTACTGTGTATCCCACTCTAAATTAAGATGAAAAGTCTATGGATTCATCAAAATACCAACATTTCTGATTCACTATTTTCGGCATAACCATCTGCATCATCAAAGTGATTCATGTTTCTATGTTCACTAGTGTATATTTCATAGTTAAAAATTTTAATTCTTCCCTTTCATATTATACATGAGGATACATCATTTCCAGGAAATGTCTTTCTGTTACTATCACACAAATAGAAATAACCTGAATTTTTATTAGAGATTTCTGTGCATTAGTTTTGTACCACTATTTTGGAACTTAAGTTATATGCAATTATATTCACAAACAATAATAACTCACAGTTCTACTGTCTTTTGTTGGGATTGAAACATTTTTGATTGTTATGGAGGACAGTTGTGCCAGCAGCTGGTTCGGTTTGACATTGACCTGAGAGAAACAAGACACTTAAATAGTCACAGGGTTTTGACTTGAATAAGCATGTAAATTGCTTTTCAAACACATTCTTTGCTGCTGCATTAAATCTTCAGAATTTCTTTGCCAGGAAAACATTTCCTTGAACGCTACTATTGCTTTAAACTGTACTGTGTTGGAAAAGAAAACCTACTCATGGCATTGTATAAATAGTAGGTTTCTAGTGTATATTCTATATTAAAAAATTCTTTCATGATCATTTTTATTTAAATGAAAAAAAGAAAAAAGAAAGAACTCTATATATGGAGACGTATAGTAAAATAAAGATTGTGTGCTTGAAATGAATGTGCAATGCAGGACAGATGCAATTTAAACTAGTTTAAACACGTGACATACCCGCCGCAGCATATGCGTTTATGCAAATATTGCAAAACTTTTGCCTCGCCCTCTGTTTAACGTATGATATTAAAATGAAGCTGTTTTGTATTTCATCCTAGATAGAAATTTTGATTATGTAATGATTGAAAATTTGTAGAATTTTATTAACGATGTACAAATTCGTCTTAATCATAGAGTTTGTAATAAATTCTAAAGCAAAACTGATTATGAATTTGAAGTGAAGCAGCAATTAATGAAACGTTGATGATTAACAGATAAGAGGGTGCAACAAAATTCCTTATAAAATTTTACTTTCACAATAATGATAATAGCTGTAACAATAATTAAAGTAATCAAACGAAGTTCCATAATGATTAGATCATTTCTGGAAACAGTTTTTAAAAAAGGCTCTTGCTGAACACGAGATTTCAGGCTATAGGCAGCATTCACTAATAGGACATTACAGGAATTGTCTGAGCAATATGCATTTTGCCACATCATGTTGGACAAAGGCTGCAATTTGTATGGCAGTGCTGGCTTTTCGTGGATCTTATGAGATAATGTTTTTTAGTTGGTGAGGTTTTCACTTGGTCGACGATACCAGGGTCAGGGTGAGTCATAAGTTTGTAGCATTTTGCGGTATAGATGGAGAAACTCCACCGAACAGGTGGGACATGCACAGTAACATGGAATGTGTCCCATGCATGATTGGGTGATATGCTCCACTGCTCAGGCAGGTTGGCATGCGCTGTGCCCAACACGTGTGTGCCACTCATTCGAGACGAGAATGGTGGAGGAGAAACTTGTTCTTTGCATGCTCCTATGCCATAGTTGGAAAAAAGGGTTGAATGCGACAGCTGCCATGAAGGAAATTTGTAATGTAAAAGGTGAGGGGACAGTGCACCTTCCAACAGCAAGAAAATGGTTCCAAGGCTTCCGGGTTGGAGACACAGAGTTTGTTGATAAATCGAGGTGTGGGAGACCTGTCACCACCAACACTGAAGCCTTGCAACTAGCTGTTAAACAGTACCCAGGAACCAGCTCCCGACGATTAGCACAGGTAGTCCATGCATCACAAACTACCACCGTTCATCGCCAACACCAGTTTGGTTTTCACTCCAGACATCCGCGAATGATTCCCTGTGAGTTGAGCCCAAAGCAAGCTGAGGAGCGTATCAATCTGTGTTGAGAATTGCTGCAAAATCCATGTGACGACCAGTTTTGGTGGAATATCGTAATGAATGATGAGAAGTGGGTCTTCCTATGTTATCCTGATACTGGAAACTAATGGCTGCGGCCAAGGGAATAAAGCTCAAGCAGGGGTTCAAAGAGGGTGTTTTGAAGTGAAGTCAGTGTCGTGTGTATGTGGAATTTCGAAAATCCTGTTCACTGAAAGCTTTTGCCGTCGATGGGAACCCGTATGCCGACCAGCTACAATACATATACAATGCTCCACGCCAGCACTACCCCACAATGGTGAACTGAAAGAAAGTCCTCTTGCAGTTCGACAATGCCCCATGTCATAGGTCACGAATTGTGCCCCAGAAAATTCAGGATTTGGATAGCTTCAAAATCCTACCACACCCAGTCTATAGCCCGGAACTTGCCCCCTCGGATTTTCACCTGTTTCGTTCCATACTGTACTTCTTGGCCAGCAGACGGTTCCATTCCTTGGAGGCTGTGAAAGATGGCATCACTGAGTTTTTAGCATCAAAGCCAGCTGACCGGTATTCCAATAGCATTGCATCTTTGGCAGAATGTTGGAGAAGGATCATAGACTGATGCACTGTATTTTGCCGAATAGCCATATGTGGTCAACATGTGGCACCAGGCTGAACTTTGTACCCCAAAATGCTAGAAACTTATGACTCACTGTGGTAATGATTGCAATCAGAGTTAGATTCAGATGCCCTCTCTCCCCTCATTCTATAAGTATACACTGAAGTGACATCAAATAGAAGTCATCACTCTTTCCACGTTTATAGGTGAGTTACGGAAAAATTCTCATCTGCCGCCCCCGGTGGCGGCCGATGAGAATTTTTCCGTGACTCACTTATAAACGTGGAAAGAGTGATGACTTCTATTTGATGTTCCTGATCCATGTCAACTGTGTATTTATTATTATTAACACTGAAGAGAATTGAGTATGAGTTTCCTGCACCTTCTGCAGGTGATATGTTACTGAAACCAAATATTTAAGTGGGATTTTTGTTCTCTGAAAAACCATTTTATGATATGTGAAACATATATATTCTCACTTATTGCCTAAAAACCATTGTTTTTATGTGTGAAACATATAAACTCGCACTTCTTGCCTAAAAACCATTTTATTTTTAATGTGTGAAACATATAAACTCACACTACAAACAGTGTTATCTATCTTTACAGCACGTTCTTTTGCCGATTCGCAAGATATGAACCATGTGTACTTTGTCTTTGTTTGATATTAAGAAATAAATCTTTAGGAGGGTCAAATGGTGATAATTTGTTATATTGTAATCAAAAAATATTTGGTTTTAGGAAAATAGTGTTACTATTAAAAAAATTAATTATTGTTTTAAATAGTAACAGTATTTTCCTAAAACCAAATAATACTTTAACTACAATATTATAAAATGTTACCATTTGACTCTCCTAACAAAGAAAAAGTACACGTGGTTCATATCACGAATCGGCAAAAAAACATGCTATAAACATAGTGTGAGTATTATATATGTTTCACATATTACTTTACTTGCAAATGTTAATTTCCTTTCAGCACGTTATAATTGCCTTAAAAACCATTTTTAGGTGTCTTTGACTTCGCATCAGAGTCAAAAGACAACAGTAACAAGCTTACATACATACATACTTATCACTAAGCTGTACTCTGAGGTTCAGAGGTTAGCTCCTCAAAGAAAGTATATCTGCCAGATTAATGTTTAACTTTAGGACCTAGATTTTACTTAATGTTGATGTATCAAATGTCTCTATTTACAGCGGTCTTGGCATACAGCTCGAGCTTCACTGACATCCATCACACAACACACACAAAACCTTTTGTGTGTGTTGAACAGAGTGAATACTGAATTGCATTGCATTTTTAGTTTGTTTTTTAACAGAATGAAATACTGAATTACATTTTTAGTCTGCTGTTCTTCATGTAACATCTCAGGAAACCTGAAAGTTACATCGTCCTGAAGTGGGATCGAAACAGCATCTGTTGCTTTCTGTTTGAGTGTGCTACAGTTACACTACCGTGTGAAGTTCCACATAACTCAGACCTGTTTGTAATCCGGGTGTAGCCCGGAATTCCGGTTTTTGTCACATTCCAAACCCATAAATCCGGGTTTTTAAGTTTTAGAAGAATTTGAGATGCTTCGGACATATCATTTCTAAAAATGCTACAAAATGGTAACTAAACTTCAGGTTCCATTTTCTTTGGGAATTACAGTGTTTGATTAAAAACACTGCATGTCCGTGCGAATGGTGAATGTAGACGATTTGTGACACCTTGTGCGTTTCTTTTGTTATTAAACAAGCTCTCAAGAAAACAGCCTGCTGAAAGGAAGGCTTCTTTTCATTATTTTGAAAGTTCAAATAATTTGATTATTTTTTTCTAACTACTTTTAGAAATTGAATGGAATCCACTGTAGGCTTCAGGTTCAAGTAAAACTGGTCTACATAAACTGCTCAATTAACATATAATATGAAGTGCAAAATTTGATTTTAAAGATGCAATGCCTGCCTGAAGGATTTTGCACAGTGAAAGAAAATTGGGTACAAGAAAAGATGCGAAGTTTAACTGCACAAGCACTAAGGCCTATTTGTTGTGTAGCTAGTTTATATGTGCGTATTATACATTATATGCATATTGGCACTGAGCTGAGAGTTTCAGGGTTTCTTGTGTCACCTCACAATCACCCCTGATAACTGAAGCTATGCAGTTGTAGTTTAGGAATCTGAGCAGTTTCGTATTTGCGCTAGTCAAAATAATCCAATTCTTCCTTTACTAATGCCAATAATTAGGCATTTTTTTTTAATTTTTTTTTTCAATTTTCATTTTTTTTAAACCACAATTGTATTTTTCTGCTGATGCTTATTTACTGCCTCATAGCAAATATACAAATATTGGTTAAGAAGTTTTCAGTTTTCCTCTAAGCTGCTACAATTTTCATTATCAATTGTAGCAGCTTAGAGGAAAACTGAAATCATTGCTGTAAGACCAATTCTCTGATAAAGTAAATACAATATCACTATGGAAATAACAAAAAGTATCATGCTGGGCCCATTGTGTTCTTCAGTAATTCATTTTTCAATCAGTTCAGCATATTCTTAACTTTATTAGAATTTATTATTGCTGCACACCTGGGCTTGTTGTATGTATTTGGAAATCATAACTCGTACTGATTCTTCATCTGAAATATTTTCACACATGATCACTGCACTCAGAAGAGCCTTATGTCCCTTGGTCATCATGTCATAATTTAAGTCTCCAATCACATTTTTTGTTTGGGTGAAATGGAAGAAATTCTTTTATATTTAGAAAAAAAGGAGGGTAGATTAGTTTCTTTTACATTAAAAATTCCTTGTAATTCCTATAAAAGAAAACAACAAAACAAATCTCAGTGACACTGTTAGTAAAGATGTGGTGACATTGAACAGTGTTTCTAAAGGTGAATATATTCATTGTGAAATACGTTAAGTCTGACGCAAAGGTATATAGTTTCAATTAACACTGGGAAAAAATCAACACATTCAGAAAAGTTTTCAGTAATTTGACTCGTATTGTAAAGTCATATTCTAAATGGACATTTAAAACTAGTATTTTGAAGAGTCTTGCTGGACACAGGACAGTTACATCATTTTATTGAATTAATGAGAAAAAAGAACTCATTAGCCACTGGACTGCACTACTTAAAATTAGCATTAAGATTAGGATAAGTTTTGTACCCTTTTTTAGTTAAAGTGCTAGCAGTGATTTTTATTGGAGGGATCCCACTAATATTTAAGATTCACAAGTATTTGTATTAGCCTGGAGCTATATAGTGCATAGATACGAACACTCTTTTCTTCTGGTGTCAGATACAAATGTAGATCTAAAGTTTACTTTTTTATTGTGTATTATAAGAGATGCACAATAAAAGGAAACTTTAGATGTACATAAGATTACAAATGTAGATCTAGAGTTTACTTTTATTGTATTTTTTTTAAGTACATAGATATACATAGTTTGAAGCTTCATTTTTCTTAAGCAGATATGAAAATGCAGTAAATAAATAAACACTGTGTTCAATCATAAAAATTTCTTTTCTGGGTAGATTTATGAGTCCCTGGAATTCACATTCCAATTATAGATCCCTGTTTACCTGTGAATTCTAACCCTGTTTACCTGTGACCTAACACATGTACAGTATTCTGGGATCATCCCTTAGGTATTCTCATTATAATATTCTTGTTACAAACCCATTATGCCACTGAAATTGGCAAATTTTAGCTGTAGTAAATAATTTAACTTAATAATCCAAATTAAATTGTAATCATCAACTATTCTCAACCTACTGCTGGATGAAGGTGTCCCCAAATTTCATCCATGTCACTCTAGCATGCTTTCAAATTTCATCCACCTATCTTTCATGTTGTCATCTTCTGTGTCTTTCTTTGTCCGATGTATGCAATCTAATATTTCAGTTGTCCACTGATGGTCAGTTCTAGCAATATGTCCAGCCTGTTGCCACTTGAGAGTTATTACTTTGGTCATAACGTCATCAGTTCTTGCCATTTCCGTATCCATGAATTCCTTTTCCTATCTTTCTAGGTTACCCCAAGTATGCATCTCTTCATGCTTCTTTGAGTTGTCTGTAGTCTCTGTATATTTTTTTTACTTAATATAAGAGCTATGTCTCTGATCCATAAATAAGAGTTGGAAGAGTGCATTTTTAAAAATATGATAATATTATTTGAATTGTAAGCACATAAATTACTAGTAGTAATTCCTTCTTGTAATAGTTGTTCCGGAGGTGGTAATCAGGCATAATTCTTATTTCTTCTGATTTTACTATAACTTACCAGGAGAAAATTTGACACGAAAGTAACATTTTCTCAGTGGCTTCAAAAAGATATGCCTCTCAATTACGGTACAAGAAATAAATGGGGCCTCTTTTTATTCTGTCAGTGTAGTCCTGGAGAGTATTTGAGGCCATTAGGAAACTATTCACTGCTGTCATTTTATGGAGCACCAGAAACTCATTTGCAGTAGTTTTTATTCAAACTTGCTGTATGGTTGCTGGTTTACTGTGACCCCCACCCCTCCCCAAAATCATTCCATTGTTATTATTAGCAAAAGAGCATTGTTTTTTGCATTACACCTGAAGTAAGTAGTACACCTCCTAGTTTCTTCAGTTCTTCAAAATAATTTTGAATTCTTCCAATTTTCCTTCATGAATAACCATTTGTTTGCAGCCATATATTTGAAACATTGAACTTATGTAATATGGTACATACCACACTTCATATACACCAGCTGTCTTGATAGTTTTCTAGGCTCCTTCTGTTACACACATAAATAAATATTGGGGTAGTAAATTAATTTAAAATCATTGTTCTTGAAGGAGGAGATATTTGTTTTCTCACATGTCAGCAAATTTAATGGAAATAATTTTGAAAGTAAATTGTTTTCTTGTGAGGTTGACAAAAATGTGGAGATAGTAAACAATTCCTCTGTGTTGTTGCTTTATTAGTTTGAACTAAAAATCTATGTTTATCATTGATGTATAGCTAAGGTGGATAAGAGTGTGAGATTTTACTCATTAAAATTGCAAATGTTTTGCAGTTGTAAAATGATTTTTTTGTAACTCACATTATTTCAAATATGATATTGTTAACCCTGAAAGAAAACAAAAATCGAGGCAATTATTCTTTATTCGTCATATTGTCTCAACTGTTTGTTATTGTGTGTGATGCCTGTGCTTTGACAGGAGAGGGCCGGTTGCCCATTCAGAATGTCTTTACTAAAGGCATAAATTCATATTCTGGGGACTGCGGAAAATAGAAATGCACCTGTGGATAAATTTACTGAAAATTGTTACTGAAACAAAGTTTTATACATTTCAATATTTTCTTTTTTTGAGTTAGTAGCACACAGTATTTCTTTGCAGATAATCAAGACACAGTGTAACCAACCTACTCTGTGACCAGAGTTGCAGAATGTAAAGGTATGTGCGTATGCTGTACGTGGATAGTTTTCAAATTATTAGCAGATTTTAGAGATAGGTTTTGCCTGTAGATAAAAAAAAAAAGAAAGAAAAAGACGTTATTTACAGGAATTAAAACACTTAAGGCTTTACTCAGATTAAAATAAGTAATTCTATTTTAATTTGAAGAACGTTCAATTGTTTTTCACATCTGAATTTTTCTGTTTTTACAGATGTTTCTGACCTCTAGATTTTTATCAAGGCCTATTCTCAAAGTATAGAAACTGTATCAAAAGCTTTATTCACACAGAAAGACTTTAAATTTTGGTGCTAGGTTCCTCTTGCAGTTGCCAGTTATTAAATTAAAATATTTTCCGTATGCATTTTGTAAGTCTATTATTTTTTAATTAAGTTGTTGAAAATACTATTTATAATTTCTGGAGGTTCATTGATGGAACTGTTTTTCTTGATGTAAAAACTTTCTTTAATTAGTCTCTTGTTTTTATGAGGTTCATAGTCCAATATTTTAATATTTTGCCTTAAACTTTCATTTCACACACTTTGCTGCACATTCATTTGTAATGTACTTATTTTGTCCTTATTTGAATTTGTAATTTTCTAATAATTATTTGTTTTATCAATTTTTCTTTAAATGATCTTATTGTATTGTTATCGTGGTTCACGCTTCTGGGGTTTGCAGCAAGTTTTCTGTTTCAATGGTTGTGTACAGAGATACATTTTTTGTATATACAACTCTGTCTGTGATGTGTGTACTCTCATGTGCATGAAAGAAATTGTCCAAACAAAAAAAAACAAACAAAAAAACGTACAACAGGCATATAGGACAATATGCGGATATACCTCACCTCCGTGACGGGGACGTAGAGCTAATTAGTCAACTGTGTTGCTTCGTAGAAAGTCCTTTGAGCATTTATCCTTGATCAGAATTTATCCAAGACCTACCCAAAATGCATCTTCGTATTTTCATGTTCACAATCTGCACAACCTGATTCTCATTTGTTCTGTGCTGCTTCGATTTTCATTCTGCATTTCTGTGGTGTGCTGTATTGTCGACACTCATATAACTTTTATGTTTTGCTTTATGTTTACAGCAGTTGGCTCTTAGTTTTCACATTTTTACTAAAATTGTCTAAAACCGAAAGTGCGATTTTTGAACATTCATAATATCTTCTATTTTCATGCCTCATAGATATGAGAAAATAAAAGCTTCATATTATTTGAGTGTAGGTGTGAAACATTGAACTCAAAGGGGCATGATTTTCAAGTCTTTCCCTTCTGTGGAAGAGAATCTTGCTCCAGCCCCATGCTTAGAAGTTTAAAATCCTTTGTTACCATATATAATTTATGACTACAAAACTTGTGGTGTTGAGATAAAATAAAAATACCAACGTTTTTCACAATCAAAGGTTTATTATACATTGACTATAGTTTCACAAAGCGTAACTATAGATAACTATAGATTCGTCCTGATGATGCCGAGCCAAACGCACTGCAAAACTATAGTCAATGTATAATAAACCTTTGAGTGTGGTAAACGTTGGTATTTTTATTTTATCCTTTGTTGTCTTTTATAAAGAAGCTAGCCTGTTCAGCTTCATTTAAAAAACATGTTTCTTAAATGAATGCAGAATGCAGAAAAACATTCGTGCACATGAACCATTAGGATGAATACCGTCTTCACACGATTTTAATGATCTTAAAATATGAAATATATGTACAATTAAAATACTCTAAAACACACTGGCACTTTCAGAGTGACAGTCTCCCCATCATCAGGTGTGATCGGATCTCCCAAACCGTTCAGTATAAATGTTTCTTATGTTAGTACAAAAAATGGAAGCCCTTAATTAAGACTGTCTCTGAATGAGTGTTAGGGTTCCTCTTCTGCGATAGATGGTGCAATCACTCACTCCTTGGGCGTGGCTTTTATGTCTTGAGGGACTGTTCCAGAAGTTGGCATCAGCAAATCACTGCAGACCTCGCCATATTCAGAATGAAAGCGGTCTCTCGTTGGCTACACAATGAAAAGACAAAATACGCGCTGTTACGTTTTAACCCATAACGTTGTTTGAGGTGGAGCTTAGTAGGTAGGCGGAGTTTCTATAGCTCAAATTCAGGGGTTCTTGCTAATGAACACATTTTCTCTTAAAAAAATGAACGTATTGTAGGATTTAAGATGATTTATGGGAAACAAGTTTCCAGTTTCACTTTTGGCCCCTTTCAGTTATTTCTATTTGGCCTAGATAATTAAAAAATCAGACAGAAATGAGAAATTCCGTTTTTTCCAGACAGAAACACTGCTAAGATAACTTATCGCGCCATCTAGCGCCCAAACATTTAAAATTTTTATTTTAATAGCTGTGTGAAAAGAGTTTTTAATGCAGGGCAATTGAAAATTATGTTTACTTGTCCATTACTACAAAATAAGTTTGTGTTACTACCGTGAACTTGATGTATGTGCATTAGTGGCGTACGTGAAAATGTCGGGGCTCCACAGCAAAATAAAAAAATAAAGAAAAACCTTTGAGGCCCTTTTACGAAAGTCTATCATCATTCAATTACTGAGATTTTTAAATTCCATATTATAAATAGATTTTATGAACGTTTTAGTAATTTAAATTCTTTCGAACGTACGGGTACTTTTCGTAAAACCAAAATTATTGCAGTTTATTGCGTGTAACACAAATGTACACGTTGTAATTAAAATGATCGCACTGGTTTTGTACAGTGTACTACAAAACACTTACGCCAGAGTTAATCATATGCAAATTTTATTCTTTTAGGGATCTAAGACCATCCTCTCTGAAATGCCTCACGATCGCACACACACAAAACACATAACTGCCAGGCACTTTTTCGATTTATACGGAAATGCAGTACATTATAAGTAAGCAAATAAGTAAGTGACAATTAAGAATTATCACACACACACACAACTTAAATTATTTATGGAAAAAACACATTTAAAATAACGTCATGCTGCCACAATGATTTACACGTAGTAAAAAACTCTCCGCGAAGAATATATCTTTTAGTACATTATATTCTGAAGGAAACGTAGTATATGTGCAAGCAAACCACTGTAATGCATAACTCCTTATCCTAATCAATTGGTATTATAAGAATTTCATTCATTGAACTGATGATGTTTCTTTCACATTATCTTAATATACGTGCAAATGAACTGTTGCTATAGCTGTAAAAAGGGACCAATCATAAAAGTTTAAGGTAGCAGTCTTAAAAGCACGATAATTGAAACAGTACACCAGTTTCCGATGAAGTGAAGAACTTGTTTAAAGTATAAGTTAAGTGGTTTAAAAATAAAGCCAATAAGACCATATCATCAGATGGAAGTACTAAAGGTACGAAACCTTTTAACTTATACATTAAATAAGTTATTCACTTCATCGGAAGCTGGTGTACTGTTTCGATTATCGTGCTTTTAAGACTGCCACCCTAAACTTTTATGATTGACTCATTCCGCACGAGAACCTGATGCCTTGTAAAAAAGGGGCCTTAAGTCCTCTCGCGTAGCTGTTTTCCCGTCATCCAGTTTTTCTAAACTGAAACCGCGAAAATGATTTCTAAATATTTTTATTTTTTTGTAAAAAAAACTGCTTTTCTTTCTAATATTTTGTTCAAAGCTCAAATTTCCCGGCTACTTCCTTAACCACCTTCATATGAAATTTCCGCTGAAAATTTTGTAAAACCTTTCTGTTGAGGATAGAGGCTCTCTTAGCCGTGAGACCCCCCCCCCGCAATGCGTGGGTTGTGGAGCTTTCAGTACGCCCCGGATGTTCATTAGTTTGTTCGTGTGATCCCAAAGTTTACAGCAGATTTTGCAAGTAGCCTCAGTTTTCAAACATTCCTGCACATTCAGCATACATTTTATAACAGCTGCAGTGTCTCCTAAAGAGCAAGCAAGCTCTAGCACCATTTTGTAGAAAATAATCCGTGCATTCCGTACATCCTGCTGCTCCACAAATTGCTTGATTATTTGAGGTAACGCTCAAAGTTGAAAGTTCCTATGAAGAAAATGTGGCCAAGCAACCCATCAGCGTGACTTTGCACTACATGGTAATGTTTTCAGGATCTAGAAGCAATTCATGTGATGCCTGTTTAACAGGTGTTTTGAATGATGGCCAGACAGCTACGTAAACCAACTTTATGGTCATCTTGTACTTCAAGCATGACTTACTGCCATGAAATTTATTTTAACAGCAGCAGCTTTGGCAATACTATCAAATCTATAATAAAAACTATTTATGGGCTCCCAGAATATCTTGAACATAATATTTTAGCGCAGAAAAATGTGATTTAACACAGAGAATGATTATGTAGCATATACATTGAAAATATAGTAGTATAATACAGTTGAGAAAACTTATATTCAGCATAGGCCTACAAGTATTCAATTGAAAATGTGGATAATAAATTCAGACTGGACAGGACGTCAACTCTTCTGTTTGTTAACAGTTCTATTGAAGTAAGAATGATCTTCATTTGTAAGCCAAATATTGTTCAGAGTATTGTAGGCAAGAGATTTTCCCGCGAATTCGTGGAATTGCGCTTTTTTTTTTTTTTCGTATAGTCATTTGGATTATTCCAATTCTGTAGTTCGATGCAAAACTGAAGTGAACTTTTTTTAGGATTGGGTGGTGGGAGGTTCGCTCTACAGAAAAATCGTTGCTTAGAATGTGGGCTGTGAGAAAGATACCTTGAAGGAGGAAGTAAATAATTATTTATGAGTGTCATATTCGTATCTGCCAATCCTACCGCTTTAGGCGTGAGTCCCCCGTTTTTAAATTTCTCCCGCGCTTCCGAATGCCTCTGTGAATCTTCAGCATTTCTATTATGTAGCGTTAATGCGGTGAAGTTTCTTTTGGCAACTTTTGAGATTATATGATTTTGTTTTCTTTTTTTGGAGACTGGTATGTGGATTCATGCGTGAAAGTTTTCCGTCCTTCAAGAATTTCCGAAGACGTAAGTTAGTCGGAGCGGAAATTTCTCCCGTACTTGTAATTTTCTTTTTTCGGGTAATGTTTTCAGTTCTCTCTGTGTAATGTTGTTGTTAAATGTAATTTTTTTTCTCTCCTTACAAATGTTTTCATTTCAGCTTGTTAAAGGAGACAAAAATTTCCGAAAACGGAAATCAAGAGGAGCGAAAATTTCGGTGTAATCAATTTTTTTACTCTCATTATGTTCGTTCTGTCCTGTGATGTTGTTAAATACCATTTTCCGCCATAAATGTTTATATCTCAGCCTGAAAAAGGAGGCACACCTTTTCGAAAATGAGAATTAGACGGAGTGAAAAATTTTTCGATTGTTGTTAATTGTCATTTTCTCGTATAAAGGTTTGCATTCGATATACATTAATAGATTAGATTCTGCTGCGAATTCGCGGAATTCAGCTCTTTTTTTTTTTTTTTTTTTTTTTTCTTTTCTTTTTTTAATCATTTGGATCATTCTCGAGATCGATGTCACACCGAAGATAACTTTTAGAGGTAATTAGTGGGGAGACCGAGGGTTTGTTATTCTTCTGGGGACGGTATTTCCTCTTTCAAAACTTCCGAAAACGGAAGTCGAACGGAGTGAAGATTTTTCCCGTGATCGCAATTTCTTTTTCTCTCGCTGTGTTACCTCTTTTCAGTATATGTTTGTATTTCACCATGAAACTGTGCAGCAATATCTGAAAACAGAAGTTGTCATCCTTCGAAATTTCACTATCCGCTTTGATGCTGGAACCGAATCTTGATCTGATTCCCGTCCCCGCATGCCCACCGTTGTTACAGCTTCACATAAAGACAATAAACGCATTCCGGACTTCATGAGGGTAATGAAACAGAATTAAAATTCTGAATATTGTCCTAGGCACATGTAGACAGAATTCGAAAAATGCTTGTTCGATTTCTGATCTCGGACGGTGTTTTGCTAGGAGTCCGCTTTTTATATGGATGCCTGTATAGATACATCAATGCCAGAAAGTGTTGATCATAGGTGGTTTAGCACTCTTAAAAAATTAATTTCTGCGATATTTCTCAATGTGTTCAATTTAATCCTTCCTTGTTAAACGGTAACTGAAAAATTATTGGTTTGCTATTTTAAGCAGTTTGATCAAATTATACTGTTTATGATTTAGAAGGGGGCCAAGGGGCCGTGCCCTCCTTCCCCGAAAGTGTTTAATTTCTTTGTTAAAATACGTACCGGAAGCCATCAGAACATTGAGAGAGGCTGCATCTAATTCCTCGGTTTATTCTCAGGAGTCTTGCCTCAGCATCTTCAAATCAATGGACTTGGTCTTAAATTCCAGCTACTTCAGTTTCCGAGGGCAAATTTATAAGCAAGTAAATGGCGCTCCGATGGGATCTTCGCTCTCAGCCGTCCTTGCAGAAGCAATACTTCGTCCCATTGAGCAACATATATTCACCAACGTCACCCCAAGACCTACCACCTGGCTACGATATGCAGAAGACGTATTTTTTATATGGCCACACGGAAAGGAGACTCTCCCGTTTTTCCTCGATAAAATAAATTATATACACCCTACAATCAATTTCACCATGGAGCTTGAACACAATGGTACCTTACCTTATCTCGACGTCTCAGTGAGCAAATCGCATGACAACCGCCTTCTTACGGAAGTCTGTTATAAACCCACCTCCGCTCCCAACCTGATGCTCCGCAGTTCATTCGGCCCTGATGATTACAAGACCGCCTTATTCCTTTCTCGAATTAGAAGAGCCTTCGCTGTCTCATCCGATGTCCGTTCTAGACAATCCGAATTAAGAAACATCGTCGAATTGGCCACTGAGGCAGGATATACTTCGAACCAGATGCATAACTTTATCGAGAAAGCCAGAACTAGCAGTGCTAATAATATTTCTATGCCGCGACTTCGCTACCTGGGCTCTATTCCCTACATACCAAATATTTCCTATCAACTCAAAAAACGCGCTCAGGAAGATGAACTTCGGTGTCGGCATATGGTCTCCGTCATCTTTATACACGATGCTTAAGATAAATATTGACAAGACCCCTATTCTCAATGAGGCCATCATTGAGAATTTATGCCATCCCACTAAAATTTATGTTTATGCCATCCCACTAAAATATCCGAACGGCTCCAGGCGATACTACATCAGAATGACCAAACGTTCGTTTGGAATTACAATCAGCGAACATAAAAGGGATACAAGAGACGTGAAAATAACCACTGCCCTATCAAGAGAAGTCAAGTTCAAGTCCGTCGATCCTATGTGGAGTGATGTAAAGAAATTAGTTCCATACTCCACACCCAAATCTACCGCCATTCGCGAAACCTTGGAAACCATGACTAGCTACGAGGCTTGCAACGATAGCGTCTCTCTGGAGTTGCCACGTATTTGGAATCAATTCTTCAAATAATGCTGAGTTTTCTACCATAGTACCGCGTGCCCAACCACAACGTGACCTCGTTTCTTCGAAATATCACGTTTGCTCCTAATCATTTATTGTCTAGTCAAGTCACCGCGTTTAAAGTGTTGAAACCACAGAGAATGGAGAGACAGAGCGTGCACAAGCCAGAGTTATGGAAATTGGTGGGCGGGGAAAAAGAACGATAGCAGAGCACCGTCGGCGCTTTATGGAACTAAACCCCACGTGCTCTCTGACGTAACGTCCCTACTGTAACGCTCATAATTCGAAATTGGTTACTTTGCTTGTTATTACTACCGTTACCACTGTGTGATTCTGTGATTATAACAACGCTTTTCGTTCTTTCGTAGAAGTTATTTTCGGCGGATAATTATTTCATCTTTTATATGTAGGAAATCTTTGTCTATTTTTTAACTGTTAAAAATCGATATAAGTAAAATTTATATCAGAGTAGAGCCCTTACTGTATTTTGTTTTTCGTAATTCCATTTGATCCTTCGGGCAGATGTTTACAGATGTTTGATTCGTGATACAATTATGTCAGTTTGTTACTTTTTATTTGCTTTGATATTTTTCCGTTGTTTATTTTCAAATTCCGGCAGTAATATGTTGCGTTGACGAAGGTCTGCATTTTGAGAACGAAAGCTGCTACAGATTTATTAGTTTCTTTTAAGTCAGAGTTAGTACTTTATTTCTCAGTATAATTCCCGACTGCAAAGTACTGTTCTTACGATTAAGAATATACGCCTAATTCAGTTACACCTACCGCAAAATTCCTCGGTCAATCACGCTACAGTGAACCTAACCAACTCGGGAAGTAAGGAAAATGGCGGCTCTCGCAGGGAAGGAAAGTCGAGAGAGACATTTGTAAACAAGTGGGAGGAGCGTAGTTGTGACGTCACTTTTAGTTCTCATTAACAGGCCGTGGGGCCGCCAACGTCTATGTGAGTTTAACATTATGCTGTTGCCATCGGACAAAGTGGAGAATTTCCTTTACGATCTTCTAGAGTGCACACTCTGTACCTCTCTTCTCTGTGGTTGAAACCACAGATATCATATACAAGAAGCTAGATCGGACACCCAGCTCTTGAGGCGTGACAATGTAGGCGCCATTTTCAGCGGGTCATCGCTCTCCATGTAAGCAAGAGTACTTTGCATTAAGTCAACGGAATATGAGTTTGGTACTGTGATTTGTTATTTATATTAATATTCTAAGCAGTTAGTACACATTTAATGGTGGAAGTCATACAATTTAAGTGAAAAAACAATAATATTCCACAGCGCAAACTACAAAGCCAAGGCTCTTGCAAAATATTGCAGTATTTCAGATTCGGTCAGGGCTTAAATTCATTAGAAACGGCATTCTGTCATGTGCTGTATATGAAAAAAAATGACACTATTTTTTATTTGTTGCGACATAATATAATTTTCAGGTTTCTTGTTACTTAATGCTTAACATTCAATGCGTCCTTTGGTTGCATGTTCGCCCTAATAAATAATTTAAAATGTTAAAAACTGAAATTTCCTCAGTGAATAACAAAGTATCGAAATCTTTGATAAAAGTAATATTTTTGAGCAAAATTATAAACAAACCAGAATGGCACAGGTAACCGCTAGCAAGGAAAACGATTAACCCATTTCAACTTTCCTATGTAAAATATGTGGAAGCCATTATTTTTCGGGTTTAAATCAATAGTTTAATGGATTTAATAGCAACTTATTGTTTTCAAATGTATCGTTTGATTTTTCATTATTTTAAATATTTGCCTCATTACAGTCGCAAAAATGTTTTCCAGTTATTTTCAGTATTTGCATACAATACCAGTTTTAAATTTATCTTGCGAACTAACGCCTTCCCAGATACATTCTTTTACCATTGGAATAAAGACAAATAAGTAAGCGCAATTATATTTTCGTCTCTTAGAGTACGATTTATATCCGAGCAAGTTTTTATCACGATTTACGCAATAACCAAATCCAAATTACCCTTCTTAATATGCCCCACTCCAACATCTTGACCCGCTCAATGTGGCTCCACGGTTGTCAAGGCACAAGCGTATGCTCAACAGAGCAGACAGCCAATCTAGTCTCTTATATGATATCTGTGGTTGAAACCAAGGGGGTTATATTACTGGAGGCACCACTGGCTCTGCCGCCATAGGTCACAGCTAATCTGTGGTGTGACGTCACAAGCAGGCAAAAACGAACTAAATTGTACCGTTGATAAAACAGTAAGCTTGTGTATCATTGATAAAGATTTTTGAATTACTCATTTTATCTGTTTATACGCTTAGAAGCTTTTGTTTCATTGGTTTCAAAGCAGCTTCTTTTCTGCGGCTGCGTCGTGCCTGCTCATGACGTCATTTGCAGCACGGACGGTGACTTATGGCGGCCAATGCTGCGTGGATAGGAGTGGTGTCTCCAGTAATATAACCTCCTTGGTTGAAACGTTCTATTATCTAGTTTGCAGTTAGCTGTCTACCTTCCTTGAGAAAGCCATGTGGTTGATGTGCGAAAGCTTGGAAATTTTGATTCTACGCCAAGAAAATTTTCGGATGTTTAGTATATAGTTATACTATTTTGAATACGACTTACATTAGAAAAAATGCTGTAATTTAATAAAAATGCATCAACTTACAATAGAAAATAATGCTTTAATTTTTTGTTCTATTTTTCATTAACTTTTATTTTGTCCTGATGGATTTCAAAAACTTCCATTTTCTGGCCCCACGGAAAAAAATCTGTTACGCTCCTTGATGGTTTTCACTGTGCTAATTGATTATCTCCCTTTATAACACTTAAAATTAAATTTTCTTGAACGTTTTGGGGAAAGAGAAATTAGTTCATCACATTATGTGAAGAAAATATTCAAGGTTGGCCTGAGAGTTTTTTTATAAGTGGGCTAAGTTTGCCTTTCCCTCGCATAGAAAGTTTTCTGTGAGATGCAAAGTGTAAAATATGTGTTGTGTGGGGGGAGGGGCGCAATTTAAATAGCATCAACGTACGTTTGAGATTGTTTTATGTACATTGTGGATTTTAATTCTAAAAAGATGCCTGGAAAAGAAAGAAAATCGCAATTGCAAGTAAAACTTCAATGTATTTGTGTTTTAACTACGTGGAGATTTTGGCTATTATATGGTCGACTATTTAGAGATTGGGTATCAATTTTTTAGATGTGCTGTGCAAATCCCTGGTAAAATTAGATGGTGTTTATTTTCTTACGGCTCTGGTTTCTTTCCTGCTTCGGAACTGTGACCAGAAATTAGGAATGAGGGATTCTATCTGGCCTTTTAAATGTTCAGAGGGTGGCTAAAATGACGAAAAAAAAAGTCAAAAAGTTTCATGATATGAATTGTAATATTCATAAAGGAGAAAGTTGGGAATTATATCGTTTGTAAATTTTGCTTGAATTAAATTACCCGAATAAAATTTCTGAAATGACATTGAGATAAGTCGTAATACGTAATTTAAATTTATGTGGGAATTAACAGTAATGTGTAGTAAGTCAACAGCATTCAGATACCTCCTGCAGAGAAAAGGAGCATCTGGTGGTAATGGTGTGTCAACATGGGAAGAAGGGAACATCTTTCAAGATAACAGTCATGTGGTGAAAATATCCTACTGACCTTGTCGGTTATGGAAGTAAGAGCATTTGCCGTAGCTGTGTGCGTGAAGGACTGGTGAGTAGTAAATCGTAAAGAGGTAGATGGCAATTTCATGAGACAGTTTGGATTTGTTTAGCCGAGGATCCAACTGCGTTAAAAATTTCTAAAATAAAAGAAATAAAAATCAGTAGAATAACAGATGTGTGGTGCTATTTCAGGCGTTAACGATAATTGCTCCGCGATTCCAGTCAAAAATGTCAAACAGCATGATATGTGAAAATGTTTCTACATGTATACGAATTCCGTTCGCTTGAATTTTAAAGCTCAGGGGTTAGTCATGTTTTGGAATTATTATATTTTCGCTTCTGATGTCAGTCACGTAACTCCCTGACTCGGTTGAGGCGTATAATGGGTGCTGCTTTGCAGTTTCTGTAAAGGAATTAAACCGTGACGTAATCATAAACACGATTGCTCTGAGCATGTGCAGGTGGGGAAGCTACCAGCAGGCAGATGGTGCTGTAGTTCAGCTTTGACATTTTCGCATGACTGAAGTGGAATCGACGTGTTGCTGTTTTCTTAGTGGTTTTGACTTCCTGTACCGTCGACATATTTTTCAAAAAAGCAAACTACAGAAGTGTGTGTGTGTGTGTGTGTGTATTTGGTGGCAATACTCATCATTTGTTCTTTTGTTTCTGCGAAGTCACAGCTTTGCTTCAGCGATGAGGCTGTTCTCTGTTTTTCTGTAACTGAAATTCGAGCAATGTTGAATCACTTTAATAGTGTAACAAAAGATAATGTTACCAAGGCAAAGCAGAACAGAACAGGCATAGAATTGATGACTACAAAAACTTGTGATGCTGAGATTAAAAAACAAATAGCAACTTTTTCAGCTGTCCGAAAATTTAGGAAACCGAAGCCTGTCTGCTTGCTCACGCCAATAGACCTCCCAGTACCAACGAATTGGGCGGTTATCCCATTTGCTCCTCAGATTTGCGTGGGAATTTCAAAAAGTCTCAAAAGTTTTAATTTCAAATGTATTTTCAAACCCATAGAGAAGATGAATCTTTACGGATTAAACAATTACGTCGAAGACATAAATTTCTGGGAAATTTATCAGATACCTTGTGAAAGTGAACTTTCATATATATGTACAGTAGCGAACAAAAGTATTTGGCGAAACTTTTTCGACCATAATATTTTTTCTGCTGGATCAAATCGGGTCATTTTGGGATATGATATGTGTTATTCAGTTGTAAACATGACCCATATGCAGATGGATCGGAAACCTTAACACAGATCAGGTACCGAGCTTAATCGCAAAGATCATACAAATTGACCAACACAGTAGGTGTGTATCACATTTATTTAATGCAACGATAACAGAAAACAAGAACAAGAAAACGACAAAACAATAACTAATACTTAGTGGGATAACCACGAGACTTAATAACAGCTGCACAACGGACCGGCATAGAGTCCACTAGCTTCTCGACGGTGACCTGCGGAATTCGCGCCCATTCTGCAGACAGCTGGTCGAACTTCTGGGCCCTATTCCGGCAGGTTTTCTTCGCACATCGTCTCTCCAGCTCCTCCCACATGTGCTCGATGGGGTTGAGGTCTGGAGATTGGCTTGGCCAGTCTAGAAGTGTGACCTGTTGCTGCTGGAAGGCTGCCTTCGCTACTCTGGAGGTGTGCTTCGGGTCGTTGTCTTGCTGCATGATCCATCCGGGTGGCATGTTCTGGTTTGCCCATGGGAAGACATCGTTAATGAGCATGTTTGTGTAGCTCTCGCCGGTCATTATTCCGCCAATCTTGATGATGGGGCCCATTCCATTGCGAGAAAAGGCGCCGTAAACCATGAGTGATCTTCCTCCTTGCTTGACAGTCGGCTGAATGAACTGGGGGTTAACTCTCTGGCCACACGGACGTCTTGCGTATCGTATGCCATCACTTCCGAACAAGTTGAACTTGCTCTCGTCGGTGAAAAGCACCTTACTCCAGTCAGCCGCGGTCCAGTGCCGATGACTGAACGCGACTCTGGCTCGTCGATTCTTGAATCCGATTAGTAGTTTCTTGGCGGGGCGTCTTCCATTCAATCCACAAGTAATGAGACGACGGGAGATGGTCATTCGGCTGACGTTCAGGTCGTCGCTGTCGCGGAATTCGGTGGCGATGTCCACAGCAGTGAAGGTGGGATCAGCACGAGATCGATGGAGGATGCGTCTATCCTGACGCAACGTAGTGGAACGAGGCCTACCACATCGCGGACTGTTCTCGACGGTCCCAGTCTTCTTATAACGTTGCTGGATAGCTGAAATGGACTGGTGTCGGATCTTCAGGGCCCTCGCAATGTCGGTGACGCGCATTCCGGATTACATCATGTTCACGGCCGCCTGGCGAGCTCCAACAGGGATCTCCGCCTTTTTACCCATTTCTGAAAACCGAAGGTTGACTTATTATCCCACTACACATCACAAAACCCACAAAAATCACAAGAAAAACATCAATACATGCAGCAAACAAATGGGTAATAATTGGCGACTCTTCAATATGGCCCATTTCGAAAGACAAATTCGCTCTGAGCGAAATAAAAACTACACGGCATTCTATCCCACGAATCAACACATATCATATCCCCAAATGACCCGATTTGGTCCAGCAGAAAAAAATATGGTCGAAAAAGGGTTTCGCCAAATACTTTTGTTCGCTACTGTATATAGGACAGACCTGCAGGGTTTTACGTTTCCGTAAAGGAACGCATGACTTACGTACGAAATTATGAACTGAAAAAGTCGTCAATAGCCCACCCAATATTGTCACGTAAATAACTACTGTGTAAATTTTTGTTTGGAAACGCTACGCTTATTGATAAACCTGATTCGACTATCAAACTTAATATAGTATAATATCAGAAGCTTTCCACATACACCGGAACTTTGCATGTCCTGTAAACGGCGTGACGTTTACTCCATTTCTTTCAAGCGCGTGGGAACAACTCGCCAAAATTCGTAATCGTCAGAACTCTGGTGTCACGATGATTTGAATGTTTAACGCTCCATTCGTCCTGATGATGCCGAGCCAAACGCTCTGCGAAACTATAGTCGATGTTAAATAAACATTGAATTGTGAACAAACGTTGCTATTTTTATATAAAATTACAGGCATTTCGTCGTAAAAGCGTTTAAATGTGAATTTCGATAAATTTTTGTACTGAGCCATAGAACTGTTACCATAAAAAAAGATGCTTTAGTGTACTTCGTGCATAATATTGCTTTTTATCATGAAAACCGTAAAAATACTGCGTTTTTTCATGGTGGAATCATGAACTTGTGCGAGGTATTTTTTGGAACTCACACAAACGTAGTGAGATCTCAAGTTTTTCAGACTGCATCTGTTTTTAAGTATGCACGACAGCTAATAACCAATACAATATAGTTGCGGGAAAAAGCTGGATGCTGTGTTCCGCAGCATTGAATTCATACAACAGGGGAAGGAACATTAATACTGTTACAGTGGACCCCCCCCCCCCCAACCTAAAACCTGAAGAAAACTCTAAAATTTGTCCGCCATGTTGCGTATTGTATGAAGCAGCTAGGAATCACAGTTCGGCAGGCTCACATGTTCTTTTACAGTTCACAGCTTTTTTTTTATTTATTTCTCATTTACGTTGTTTTTTCTTTCGGCTGTTCTCTAAATTAATTAACAAAATTGCGGGATAATTAGGAAGTCGCTCCAATGCTCTTGAAGGCAAGAAACGTAATAATTTGCCATTTTGAATCGCTAGACCTCACACATAGCCCTGAAGTGAAACATAAAAAAATCCTATCTCAAGGGTCTTCGAGAGGGTGAAAAGCGAACGAGGAAAAATGTGTTTTCGAATGCGGATGGAAGCAGCAATGTCCGAAGTGGTTTTTCACTTTTCTTTTTTTTTTTCTTCTTTCCGCTTGTAGCTTAACGCTGTGGTCCGTATGTTTATTTCAGTGGGTGGGCCAAGAGACCCTCAGCAGACACATAACTCTGCCAGCAAGAACGATACTTCGACGTCTGCAAGGGACAATGGGCAATTAGAGTACAGAGTCGCCGAAAAGAATAGGGGGTGAATTCGAGCGTCGTTTTCGGTCAGGAGTTGCTGATATACCGCTTAAGGTAAAAGCACGTCTGATTTCGCTCTGCCGAGAAAATTAATCTCAGGGCTGGCGGTCGCAACTCGATAAAAAATGGTAACAAAACCTGCGAGGGTGCATATTTGAACTACATACTCAGGCAGGGTAGATGCTATGCTAACGGAAAGGAACTGACTGAATTTGGAATGAACGGTCAAGAAGGACAGAAGGCAGCGACGGATGGAATCTACTATTGCAGCAGCGGAAGTGAGGGGGTCCCACTCTCCAAGCAGCTGACGGTCAGAATCATTTCTTCACGACAACAGAAATCATTTCCCAGGAATGCGGGAAATCAGTCTCGGAACCCGCAACAGCCGATGTGAGAGGGGCTATTTTGTTTAACGGCCACCTTCAAATCTTCACAAGAGTGGATCCGTGTATACTCGCATCAGCGCAACAAAGTGCGGCGTGATATCACCATTTTAATTGTGTGCTTCATTTGCTTCAAGCTTCAAAGTGAAGTGTTGATTCATCGGTGCTGCCACATGGTGCAAGTGTTTGTGTGTGTGTGTGTGTGTGTGTGTGTGTGTGTTTTATCTTGTTTTATTCTGTGATGCACACTGGATTTGCACAGCAGAGTCACGAAACTGTAAGTAGATGAATATTTCCTTTTTTTTTTCTTCGCACATCTGCGAACTTGTGCCATCCCGACACCGAAAGCTGCATGGACATAGATGCAGTAATGCTGAGTGACTGAACCTCAGAGGAAGTACCTGCACACACACACTTCAGTTTATTACAGGGCCCATTTCCTGATCTTTTACGAGAATAAGGGAGAGGGTGTGGCCACAAATTCCGCTTTGACGGACAGTTTCTTTTAACTTTGGTTCAGGGCCAACGTGAGCGGGGAAGGGATTTGCTTGTGCATGCTTATTTGATTTAGTTAATTAACTTTGGCAGTATTTCGCACCTATAATCGTATACCGCAAATTAACGTGCTTGTGTATTTTGTGTCGAGAGTATTTCTAATGTGATCGTTTGCATATAATTTTTTTCATTCTCTAAGCAGTTGTATATGAATATCACCTGCTGCTCTATTTAGTGTGTTAACGATAGTATCTCTTGATCAGATAGTCCGGTGGGGACTCAGTCGGCTTGCGTCGTCCGACAGTAAAGTGTGATACTGTGTGCTGCCCATATAAGAGGGGCAATTGTCTATGCGCCCAGAGAGCGCCGTATCTGTTTAAATCTCACAGAACGTAATTAAATGTTGTGTTGTGCATTTGTGAATCATGTGTTATTTGCAAAAGTGAGTGTTGTTCTGGCTGGTTGGGGATTGAATGTACCGGAGTAAGATCCGGACCACTGCACTCAGTCACGAATTGGTGATTGCGGGTGAACCTCATCACAACTCTCTGATCCCAAAGTATCGTTTTTTAGTTTATTTTATTTTTTATTGTTGTTATTTTTGTTCACACGGTGGATTCACCCAAGCCTCATGCTTCGGGTCATTCTTCCAAGTTTCATTTTTTTATGTTCTAGTGTGAATCATTGAGTGCAGCGGTGCACCTGAGATTCTCACCTGGTGCCGCGGCCAACTAAATTGTACGACAGGTTCCAAGCACCGTTACCGGCAGACTCGGCAGGAACACTGCTAGCGCCGTGTAACAATACAATTTTGTATAAAAAAAGAATCTTTTACTGGTAGTGAAATTTGCAGTTAATAGTTTTTAGTTTGTTTCATTAACATATATTGTAGAAGGACTGTGCTCGTTTATTATGTAAGCCTTGTTCGGGTTTGATTTTTAAGTCCAATTGCAGCTCGTTGCAGAAAATATATGGCAAAGGAATAGTTGAGAACGTTGCAGTTTCAATTAATTTATTATTTGCTTAAACTTATATGTGTAAGTTGTCCTGGAATTATCATACTAAATTATTACTTGAATCTCTTGTTACTAATTCTCTTTCCGATTTATTCTGATTCTATGTAGCTTTTCGTTCTCTTGCACTGTAGTTGTCCGGATACCCGAAAAAGTCCCTCTTCAGACTATCACCTCGCCATCTCTCTCTGTCCTACTTCTTCCCTAGACCTCTGTGTCTGTCCGAATCCCTCTCTTGATCCCTAGCTCGAAGGGGAGAACGTTTCCCCGACGCATCCTGAGCAATAGCCGTCTCGATGCGCTTTTCAAATCACAGTGTACTAAAAGCTGCTGAGGCCAATAAAACGATAAAAAGCACTTAACGTTTTCTGAACAGGCTCTTCAATACAAAGAACGATTGCCTGGGAACACTCTTTTCGCAACTCTGATTACCCTATAGCCGCCGTAGATTGAACATTGAATGCGAAGTGAAAAAGACTTACTGCTAAAATATTCCAAACTTGGAAAAGAATTAATTCTAAAATCTTGTAAAATCTCCAAAACCCTCGTACAATATAACGAGAAGTAAACTTTTCAGAAGGTGGTTGAAAATTTTTACCAAAGTTTGAGCAATGTTAAACTTGAAGGTAGTTAATATTAACGAATAATTCGGAGGAGGGCGCGCCGGCAAAAACAGTGCTTCTTTTTTTTTTTTTCACAGTTGCATGTAAGAATTCTGGTGCCATTTCCTTAGTGTCATTTATCCAAAACTGTCAAGAAAGGAGAGCATAATGGGTTATATGATACGCAAACAATAAACAATGAAAGCTTCCTCGCTTTAAGAAGCCATTTTTAATTGCCAGAAAAACTTTTGCATTGGAAACTGAAGAACCAACATCGTAGAGTCAAACGACTGTTATTAGTAACTTGAAAAAATTTCAATCTTTCTTTTGAGATATAGTTGTATTTTTTAAATCTCTGTTAGGTTTTTAACATTTATTTTTCTTCAAAATTGGAAAGTTGTGGAATCATTGTGCATTCATTAAATTTAGGTAGGGATCTGGTTGATACACCTTTGCCCGTTCTTTGCGGGGGAGGGGGTTTACTTCCGTCCAACAAAATCTGGTTTAAAACAAATATGAAGGGAAAAGAAAAGCAAGGAAAAGTTGTGACGCGCGGACATAAATCTTCCTCAAGCTATTTGCCAACTTTGGTGGAGATAACAATGTTATTTGATGTCAAGTCCTGGTATTTCTTCAGGTTGTCGTAAATAATCGGCTCCAGCGCAGTCATATGGTGAATGAAAGAGTAACGACTTCTTGAACCCGAGGAAAAGATTGCTATGTCAGTGTTTTTTTTTATTCTCTCTCTCTCTCTCACTACCGTGAATGACTTAGCACAATCGGCCTACTGTCTGAACATATGTGTTCGATGGAACAAGTAAAATAACCTCACCTTGTCACGATGGTAAACATGTGGATTCATAGCCAGCGCGAGTTACACGCAATCCGGAGCCATGTGGCATTCGGCCTTGTTTTTCTTCTAACTCCTTTCACGTACTCCTTCCGCTGTGCCAATTTTTTTCTCAACCTATTAATTATGCTTATGGCTGTTATTTTTCAAACGAGCTAGAAGATGAGCTAACATGGTGAAGTTTTAATTTTGTGGGAGGACAATAGGAGAAAAAGCTGTACAACAGCGTGTAGTGTAGTCTTGTATGCAGGGTATAACAAAACATATTAAGAATTACATATGCACCGGCTGTGTGGTTCATTGTGCTCACGTTGTGCAGGCTTTACCATTGAGAAAAAACAAACAAAAAACATTTTGGAGAATGATATTGGAATAAAAAAAAAATGGTTTGGGTGGGCAACATGAAGAGGTTGTTCATGGTGGTCTTAAACGCCCCCACCCACACACACACCAAAAGAAATCAAATTAAATTAATCCAACACTCAAAATAGTATAACTATACTAATGATCCGAATTTCTTGGCGTAGAATAGAAATAAAAGTTTCCAAGCTTTCGATCATCAACCAGATGGCTTTTTCAAGGAAGGTAGACAGCAAAGTGCTACTTCAGTTTCCAGCGACAAATCTATAAAAAGATAAATGGCACTTCGATGGGATCCTTGCTTTCAGCCGTCCTCGAGGAAGCAATACTTCTCCTAGTTGAGCAATATATATTCACCAATATCACCCTACCACCAAGTCCTACACCTGGCTACGATATGCGGGCGGCATATTGTGCATACGGCCTCACGGAAAGGGGACTTTTCCTTGACAAAGTCAGTGATATACGAGGGAGTATCAAAAAGTTGTGCAATCACACAAAATTATTAAAACTACGGCCGAAACTAATTTTGTTTTATTTTGTTATATATACATTCAGTATAGTGTACAACATAAATAATATTTAGCAACCCCCCCCCCCTCCTTTTTTTTTTTTTTATCAGGAATTGAAAAGTCCATGATCATGGAGAAAGTGGAATTTTGCAGTGTGATCAAGTTCCTTCATCTCCAAGTAA
Organism: Macrothele yani; assembly: GCA_039090855.1. NCBI lineage: Eukaryota > Metazoa > Arthropoda > Arachnida > Araneae > Macrothelidae > Macrothele > Macrothele yani. Next base: position 18,986,024 of record CM076990.1, on the reverse strand, counting down.
AGTCAGCTAAAAAAATCCATCAAAAAATGTTAAATGTATATGGAAATAAGTGTCCAGGATACGAGACTGTGGCAAAGTGATAAAGAAATTTTCAAAGTGGGCATATGACCATTTGTGACGAACCAAGGTCCGGACGGCCATCTTTGACAGATGACCAGACAGATGTGACCGAAGTGGAGAAGTTAATCCTTGAAGATAGGTGTATAGCCATTGAAATGCTTTGTCAAGAAGTTCATCTAAGCTATGGGTCAGTGTGGGCAATCATACATGACCAATTGAACATGTCCAAGGTCTCAGCGTGATGGGTACCTAGACTTCTCACCCCATTCCAAAAGGAAGCTCGATCACAATCAACGCCAAAAATGTTGGATCTTTGTAATGCGAATTCTGAAGATTTTTTTTACCGTTTGATTACTATGGATGAGTGTTGTTATACCTCTATGATTCAGAAAGCAAGGAAATGAGCAAGCAATGGAAGCATCCCTCTTCAACCCCCCCCCCAAGGCAAAGTGCAAAAGTCTGCCGCCAAAGTGATGCTCTCTGTTTTCTGGGATAAAAGAGGTATTATTTTAACAGACTACCTTTAAAAGGGTCAAACTATTACCTCTGACTACTATTGCAACCTACTGACCAAATTAAGAGAGCAAATTAAAAGCAAAAGACGCGGAATGATCACAAAAGGAGTCAATTTGTTGCACGACAACGCACCAGCTCATTCAGCAGTCAACACCATCGTCACTGCGAGTCGTCTTAAATACAATATATTGCCTCATCCGCCATATTCTCCTGATATGGCACCAAGTGACTTCTTTTTGTTCCCCGAGATGAAGCCTCCACTACGTGGGAGGCGATTTGGTGACATTGATGACCTCATTTTTGAGGTAGAACAGTGGTTTCAGGCGCAATCTGTGGTGTTCTACACTGAGGGAATAAAGAAGGTCAAGCGAAGGTGGGAGAAATGTGTGGCACTGGGTGGTGCCTGTGTAGAGGAGGCCCAAGTACTTGAATACATTTTTTAAATAGCTTTTTAATTTCTTGGTGATTGCACGAACTTTTTGATACCCCTCGTACACCCTACGACCAATTTCAGTATGGAGCTTGAACGCAGTGGAACCTTACCTTATCTAGAAAAAGATAAGGTTCCACTGCGACTCATCAGTGAACAGAATGGACCTCCACTGATTTTGAGTCCAGTTCACGCGCCTTCGTCCCCAATTCAAACGTTCCTTCCGGTGGTGAGGGACACTCATAATACCGGTCGCCAAGCATATAATCCTCCTGCGTGTATACGTGTAACCTTCTGCGTACCGTCGCAGATAATACCGTCCGTCCGGTGGCTGCCGCAAGCACAGATCTGAGATGAGTCGGTGTAGCCGTCCTGTTCCTCCGTGCCGAAAGCCGCAAATACCGGTCATCAGCGGAGGTCGTTGCCCTTGGCCTACCTTCGCTGTACCTTCGGGAAGCTGCACCCGTGGCTTGGAATTGCTACCACAGAACTATCGACGTTGAGCCATCTTGCGACGTCCGCCTGCCGTTGCTCTGCTTCGAGTCGGCCGATCGCTCTGTAGCGTAACTCTGTTGGTAAATTCGTCTTGAAACCATGTCAACAAAATCGCTATCTCGAAATCTTGTCATTCACTCCCGCATTGGCGACTCCCTCTGAAACCGCTGGTTTTAAGCTCTTTCGGATTTTCATAAAGCGCTGCGAGCGCCACTCATTTGCCTTCCGTACATCGATGCTGTATGCCTTCGCCTTTAACATATGCAAATTTCGTGAAATTTGAACTATATTTCGCCCAATTATCGAGATTTTTCGGTTTGTTGCTTAATTTATCGAAACCAGTGTAAAACAATTCATGACAATTTCCGGTTTCTCTTTCCCAGTACTATTTGTTATTTGTATCGGAGTTTATCGGCGACCATGAGGGACTTTTAAGGGTTATAAGAAGTCCATCCCTAATTTAGGGTGTCACTAGTTCCAGGGAAGATAGAAAGCTAGCCTCGTAAAACAGTCGCATCACCAATGCCTCACCCAAGGCTCGACCTGGGGCCAACCTCGGACGAATGGTCAGAAGCCAGCGCCTCAGACCACTGGGCCTCTGGGCCTCCATGTTAAAAATTAAGGAAAGATTTTATGGCATTAAAAAACATAAATGCAATCCAATGCTGTTGGAGATTCCAAAAATTTAGTTTAGCGGGGAATTAATGGAAATGGTGGAATAGTTGTTTGGAGTATTGTAAAGCAATGTACTTTCGGAGAAGATTGAACCTTCATGTCCGCTAAATATTTTTAAAATGAAGATTTTATAAATGCATGTTTTATTCACATATGCAATAGACCTAATGCTTTGCACCTTCCAATGTGTTATTAACACTTTCGCTGCCAGCGGGCGCACGCGCCTTCTGTAGAAATCGCCAGGGAGGGGGGGGGGCAGATAAACTGAAGTAAATATCTGAAGTTCCAGTAATGGGATTTCCAAAACATTTATACCACCTACTAGTTGGCTGACCACAAATCCATTTATAGCAAAACATGCAGAAGGTGTGTGCGACCAACGTGGCTTAAAAGTTAAACGTGATGTTGTATGGGCCATACAGGCGCGGGCAACTTCATACAAGCTTATGTAAAAAAGTTAGTAAAATCATGCAAGGCATTGATTATGATACGTTTTCCAACATACCAGAAATCATTACTCAAGTTATGAGGAACATGGCTGTAGAATAAATCTCGCTCCTATGCCCTGACCTTTGACCCCATTTCGATGATATTAAACAGAACCTGTTAAGTATACTTCCAGAACATAATAAAGTTTTGTCTCAATCGAAACGGTTTTACTTAAGTTATGACGCATAAGGGCGATGGAATGGATCCCGCTCCTATTTCCTGACCTTTGACCCCATATCGCCCATTTTCAAAAGAGTTTGTCCCCAGGTGGTGTCCTACCACATACTAAAATTTCATTGAAATCGAACCATTTTTACGCGAGTTACCATTTTTACGGACGGACAAAGCTGGAGCATATACGCTTCTTCAACCTACGGTTGGAAAGCGTAAAAAAAGACAATTTTGAGGTACAAGTGGGGCATATCTCGGTTCTTGAGCAATTACTGCAGGGGAAATAGAAAAAAAAGGGAATTGTAGAAAGTCTATAAATAATGAGTGCTCCTCCCTCTTTCCTTTCTTTCTGTTAATGTGTTGTGTCTAGCGGAGGTTGAGATGTGACAGTGCATCGGTCGGAGACAATGGAAATATGATACCCTACTGGGGAAAGGCAATTCCCACTTAGGTGGTTCCACACACTGATTCCTTAGCACAGGGTGGCTGGTGGAAACAAAATAAGAGAAAACTGTACGAACACTTTTCTCTTACTATCAATATTTCTCTGCTCGCATGCAGTTTATATAAACAAATGCTGCAGGAAAAGTAGCCTCCTTCCTTCCCTTTGGGCTATAAATTTCTTTTTTTTTTTTCATTAGACAGCACTTACTTCACTTGAGCATAATTAATAGATTTCGGGATGTTAACAGACATGCACCTTTTTTTTTTCTCCCCAACCGCACTAATTTGTTGTTCAACGAAAATCCCATAACTGCTCTTGCAATCAAAGCGTGAGGATGGCCGACCCCATAAATAGCAAAGGTTTACTCCAAAAGGTGAAAATTAGAATCCGATGTCAGGCTTCCTTCTCCATGGATAGCTGATCCCCCCACTGCTGGTCCATCTGGAATAATTAACCCCTCTACAGATCTTTCTGCTATAGATGATCCAACTGTTGGTCCTACAACAACCGATTCTGTTGAATCGGACACAAGTGACCACGAATCGAGTCTTTCCGATTTTGAAATTTCTTCTGCATCTGATTCTGATCCAGATTATGAAATCAGTACTGAAGAATATGATGATGATGATTGTGATTTCTTGCAAACAATGGAAGAACACTGGTGTTTAGACGTGAATCCCGTACCTCACCAACAGCAGCAGATAATTTGGGGGCCAGTTGATTCGTCATAGGAAAAGGAAATTTCATTGACATCACCCTCAGGTATATGTCCCGATGTAATGAATTTAGACCCCCTTACAGCTATTGACGTTTTCCACTACCTAATGACTGATGATATTTATCTTCTAATAGTTACTGAAACAAATAAAAATGCACAGCAAGTCATTCAAAGCGGTATCCTATCACCACATTCGAGGATGAAACAATGGCTGCCAACATCTGTAAGTGAAATGAAAACATTTCTTGGTCTGCTTATTTGGATGGTCTTGGTTAGATTTACATATTATTGGTCCACTCATGTGTTGTTCCAAAACCGAACTGCATCTAACACTTTGAGCAGAAACAGGTTTCAACTCCTACTGAAGTTATGGTACTTCGCTGACAATTCTCAAGATCCAGGAAACGATCGCACTTATAAGGTCAAAAGGCTTACGGAGATACTGCTGTGCAACATGAATAAATTGAAACAGCCGGGAAAAGAAATTTCTGTGGATGAAAGTCTTGTGCTATTTAGAGGTGGATGAAAGTCTTGTGCTATCCAATAATGATTTACGATGTATTTCTTCAGTATGTTGCGTAGTAGTCTAATGCTTCACAACATGGGTAAATCTTGTGAAAGGAATACAAAATAAAAACCAAATTAATTGAAATGTTCAAGGCGCCTACACCCAGTGTAGCTTTCCTTTTATTAATTTTACTTATTTTTTTCCAAACGGGATAACATTTATGCCTCACATTTTTTTTACCGCATGCTACTTGCCATAAAAAACAAAATATAATACAAACATATATATATATATATATATGTGTGTGTGTTTTTCTGTTTTTAGTGGCAGATGACGAGCATGGGTTGGGCCAGGAAAGTTATAGATGCATGCAAAAAATATTAACTAAGTGATTCATCATGCAACTCTGAGGAAGTTATGATATTTAAAAAAAAAAAAATTTGGTGGGCTTAAAACTTGCATCTATGGCTTTGCAGAAACCCATTTCCAACTAGGTCTTTGTGGAAGTGAGAAAATGCAGAGTTTTGCTGGTCCTTGATAAAGCCAAGGCTCGGCATTCTCGACACTTTCTACTGTCAGGTTGCTTTTAATTTATCTTCTTTTTGCTCATACCTGTTAATATATGAGCTTTTCTTTGTAGTTTTAGTACCTGTTAAAAAATTGTTTTTGATTCTGTCTCTTCTTAATAGTATATATATATCATCATCATCATTGTCAACCATTATCAATCCACTGCTGGACGAAGGTCTCCCCAAGTTTCCTCCACAACGGTCTGTCTTGTGCCAGTCTCCTCCATGTCACTCCCGCATACTTTCGAATTTCATCCACCCATCTTCCATGTGGTCTTCTTCTGGGTCTTTTCCTGTCCCTTGGAATCCAATCTAAAATTTCGGCTGTCCATCGATGGTCTGTTCTTCTGGCAGTATGTCCAGCCTATTGCCATTTCAGGGATTTAACTCTGATCATGATGTCTTCCACTCATGTCATTTTTCGGATCCACGTGTTCCTCTTCTTATCTCTCCTGGTTACACCAAGCATGCACCTCTCCATGCTGCTTTGAGTTGTCTGCAGCCTTTGTATGTCTCTTTTAGCTAAGGTCCACGTCTCTGCACCATACGTAAGCACTGGAAGGATGCATTGATCAAACACTTTTCTTTTAAGACATAATGGCATATTGCTCTTGAAAATTATGCTGTTTCTTCCAAAAGCTCTCCAGGCAAGTTTTGTACGCCGATTAATTTCTTCACCAATGTGACCCTCACTTGATATCTGCTGTCCAAGATAAACGTACGTGTCTGTTATCTCCAGCTTTTCTCCATCAATCGATAAATCTTCATTTTCTTGTAAAAGCATTGAACATCACTTTTGTCTTCTGAAAGTTCATTTTTAATCCCACTTCTTTACTCTTGTCAGCAAGTTCCTGCATCATACTCTGTAGCTCTGATGGGGTAGTTGCAAAAATGACTATGTCATCAGCAAAACGAAGGTGGGTTAGATAATCTCCATTAATCTTTATGCCTTTGTTTTCCCAGTTCAGTGATTGAAAGACATTTTCCAATGTGGCATTAAAGAGCTTCGGAGATATGGTGTCACCTTGTCTCACTCCTTTTCCAATTTTTATGTGTGTTGTATTTTCAAATAGCAGAATCTTTGCACTTGCATTTTCATAGATGTTATTAATAATATTAATGTATGCATCTTCAATACCGCAGGATTTCAGAGCCATTGCAACTGCTGATGGTTTCACCGAATCAAAGGCTTTTTCATAATCGATAAAAGCCATGCACAATGGAAGTTCATATTCCCTCGCTCTTTCAATTAGTTCTCTCAGTACGTGGATATGATCTATTGTGCTGTAGCCACTCCTGAATCCAGCTTGTTCTCTCGGTTGAGCCATGTCCAGTGTCACCTTCAAGCGGTGTGAAAGAACTTTAGTGAAGATTTTATAAACCACTGATAGGAGGCTGATAGGTCTGTAGTTCCTGAGATCCTCAATGTCACCTTTTTTATGTAGCAAGATCATTGTAGCGTTGTTCCAATCCTCAGGAATTTTCCCTTCATTAAGGCATCGAGTGAAAATTTGGGCGAGTACTGTTTCGATTTCTCCACTTGCTTCTTGTATGATGTCTACAGTAATTCCATCTTCTCCTGGAGCTTTTCCCCGCTTCATGTTCTTGATTGCATGTGCAACTTCTGCTGGAAGGACTGGAAGAACTCTGGTACCTTTCATGATGCCTGGAGTACATGTATCATCCCTTTCATATAATTTGGAGTAGAAATCTTTCACTCTTGTCAAAATTTCGCCTCTATTTCTTGTTACAGAACCATCTTCTTTTCTCAGTGCCATAATCTGTTTTTTTTCCCTTGCTGAGATGTCCCTTTGCTATCTTTAGGCTTTGGTTGTTTTCAATTGCTTTCCTTACTAGTTCACAGTTGAATTTCCTTACGTCTTCAGTGATACTTTTTCGTACTGTCTTGCATAGCTCTATATATTCCACTTTGGAAGTCACATCTTCTTTAGTTGTCCTCATCTCTCTTCTTTTTTGCATCAACATTTTGGTTTTTCCTGATAATTTGTTCACATGCAATTTGTTCTTAGACCCAGCTAATTTTGTTGCTGTTTCCATAAGAGATTTGGTTACTTTTCTGTTAACTTCAGAAATATCCACTTCTTCCGATGTTAGGCCTTCTAAAGCAGAGAATCTGTTCTTTAGTTCCAATTTGAAGGTATTATGGTGTTTTTTAAGGTTGGTTATGTCAATACATTTTGTTTGTCTTATGAGCTTGCTACGTTTGAGTTTAGTGTTGAGGTGCATCTTACATCTCACCAATCTATGGTCACTGCCTGTGTTGAACTTGTTTAGCACACTGCAGTCTTCTATGACGAATTTTTTGTTACACATAATAAAATCAATTTCACTTGTTGTCCCATTTGGATGTCTCCATGTCCATTTCCTGTGTGGCTTTTTCTTGAAAAAGGAGTTCAAGATGAAAAACCCTTCTGCCTCTGCAAACTCTACGAGAGTATTTCCACGCTGGTTTCTGTTGCCGTGACCGAATTTACCTACTGAAGTTTCATTCTGTTGCCGTTGCCCTATTTTTGCATTGAAATCTCCCATAATTATCTTCAAGTGCTGCTTACTTTTATTATTTAGATCACGAATTTCCTCATAAAATTCTTCAATTTCTTCTTCAGCATGACTTGTGGTGGGTGCATAAGTTTGAATAATCTGAGCCTGGTATCTTCTCGAGAGTTGGATAACGAGTCGTGCAGCTCTGTCAGAGGAACTTTCAACTTCCACAACTTTATCCTTCAGTTTCTTGTTTATTATAAATCCAACACCACTAGTTCTGCCAGTATCTGTCCCACGATAGTAGAAGAGATGTCCACTTTTCAGTTCAATGAGATCTTCTCCTTTTCTCCTTACCTCACTTAGCCCGACGATGTCCCACTTGATCCTTTGTAGTTCCTCTTCCAATTCAAGAAGCCTTGAATCAGAAGATAGGGAGCGTCCGTTATATGTAGCCAAGGTCAGCATCAGATGGCAGCCTAGTCCGGTCCTCCGGGGATTCTTAGCACCCTCTGCCTTCATGTCGCACTGGCCGCTGCCTTGGCCAGGTACATTCCAGCTGCCGGAGACTGAGGGCCAAGATTTAAGTTGTGGAGTCATTTTGGAGGGGTTTGGCCATAACTCACCACGCTGGCCAAGCGGGTTGGTGAGTGTGGGATAGCATTTCCTCTAATCCCGATGGTATAGTTATACCGCTATTGGCGGTCGTCAGAGCCCCTTTAGTGGGAACAGGATGTACCACGAGAAGGCGGGGTTGACATTTGTCAAGGAGAGGCTGTGAAGTTACGCATCACCTGACCTTACATCCCATATATATATCTTTATATATGTATAGCTGAATATTTAAAACATCAAAAATTTCTCAAATAAACCTGATATTTTACGAAATGTAAAAAATAAATAACAGCACATTCCTAGGCGACAGAAGTCACCCGCCACTTCTTAACCCCAGGCCATTTGCGTTACAACACCTGCACTGTGTTGCCTAGCAACCTAATACTTCAAAACACGAAGTTTGCGTCACCTAGCAGAAGTAATACAAAACAAAAACCGAAACCCATTAACAAATTGAAGTAGCTGGCGCCAGCATGGCCCCATACAACGATATTTGTTTTGCTGGCGCCTGCGCCCGCTCGCAGCGAAAGTGTTTTAATTAAGCAATCTACATGATACCTTGTTTGGATAACCACTGTTAGTTTATTTTTCACTGGTGCATCGTTCCCAAGGACCGCACGACTCTACGTACGTACGGCACGGCACGGCAAAATGTGGTGTTCAAAGTTGATTCGTACGAGTTGTCGTGCGGTCCAATATGACTTCCATTATGACTTCGCTGATGCGTGAAAAGAAACTTGGCTTTCTTCCAAAATTTAGTGGTTTTGGAGAAATCATATAACTTCAAAGATCACTTGTTACATTGCTCTGAAATTTAGATTGTTATTTGCTGTACCATCCATCAGCGTTCTCATTGCTGAAGAGCAGAATAGGAAGGACAAAAAGAATAAAATGTTATCAACAGGAAAAACATGCTTTCATGTCCACCGGCAAAGAAGCGCAAAACTGCTTGTTTGTGTTCTTTCTACAACGTACCAACATGCTTTGAGAGTTGCAATAAAATATGCCTCGAGTGCACAAACTCAAGTTTCGGAAGCTGAACCTGATGTCAGTTGAACGCCTGCAGTTTCCTAGAAGTTCTAGCTGGAAGATCGTGTGCTTAGTTTTTATGAAGGACATTTCACGGACAGCATATAAACACAATCTTAGAAGTGTACGTATTTTATTATTATTTTTTGAAAGAATTTAACCTATTATGTATCATTCAAAATTGAAATTTCTGTGCTGCAACAAAATTTACGTGATTTTCAGTTACAAAATTTGAAAATATGAAAATTTTCATCACATCTGGGTATCAGGGTGTTATTAAAACCGAAACCAATAGTTGAAAACAATATCAGGGTGTTATTAAACCAAAAACAATAGTTTGCAGTGGGTCTTCATTTGTAGTGCAGTAACATACAGCAGTTCTCCAGACCGCACGAGGCTGTTAACTTACCAAATATGGATGACGCCACTTACAAGTTAAGGCAGGACTGGAAAAATATGTTCCAGATCTAGGAGCGAGCTCAAAAATTTAAGAGCCGGTGAAACTATTTCAAATTTCAAAGAACAACACATACACATAATGTATAGTGGTGATGCTGGAACGAAAAGTAATATAGTGTATTGGAGCCATTTTGTTTTATGCCAAACCACTTACCGCTAAATTAAATTCCAATTTGGTCCATAATTTTCTTTCCCGTTCTTCCAGACTCTGCTCTGAAAAAATAAAAAAATTGGATTTTTCTTTTATTAAAATGCAATTTGTTGAAATTAAATTTCGCGCATATAAACGCAAAGTATCGTATCCTCAGCCCGTGAAGCTCAGATTTTTTTTCCGTTCGTATAATCCGCGGGCCGGTAAATTCAGAAATTTTTTTTCGCCGTATAATGCGCACCTGTCATGTTGACCCGAATCGTAATTCCTCATGGAAAAGTCGCAATTCACAGGATGACTTAAAAGTCAGAAGAAATAAGAAACTATCTTATTTAAAAAAGTAGTAACTCATTTCTTAAATACTTTTGTGTTGTTTCAAGTGAATTAAGAGATAAAATGCCGCCCTGTTGGCGCAGTGGCCTAAGCGCCGGCTTATGACCATTCGTCCGAGAAGGTTCCGGGTTCGAATCCCGGTGAGACATGGATGTTGTGTTTGTCTTACGACGCTGGTTCTCCCCTTTCTAAATTAAGGAAGGGCGACTGCTTATAGCCCATAGAACTTGCTCACGGTGGTCATCAGACCTTCAAGAAAAAAGAACCTAGTTTTTTTCAGTGTCATCGTTGTTTATTAGTTAGACCTGAAAATCCGTAGAAACTGCGGACAAATCTGTCGTATTAGTATTTCTGAAAAAAGTCTGAAAAAACTGATGAGCGAAATAACGCCTTAAACTAATGCGCTTAGCCCAGTATAACTAACGAATGTGATTCTCAAAATTATTACGCAACCCAGAAGACGACGATTACGTGCTGTGGATCAACTCAGCGGGAGTTCCGCAGCACGTAGTCGTTCGGCAAGCGCAAATAGTACCGCATTTGTTGCGTCACATGTTCTGTCAAAATGCTTGTAAGTGAAAAAAATATAACATAATATTATTTCTCTGCGGTTCTCTACCTTCGTATTGCGTTGCATTTTCTCTGTTAACGAATTTTCAGTACTTTACCGACATCTCGCGGATTTTTAAAAATTAAAGTGCCGCAAAAACTTTTTTATGCGGTGTATTATCCACAGAACCTAAAACATATAACTTTTCAACAGATCGGCCGCGGATTATACGACGGAAGTTATGGCATTTACAAAAAATTACAAAATTTGAAGTAAAACAAAATTAAGAGCCAGTGGCGACCTGGCGCCCGGTATTTTCCCATTCCTGAGTTAGGGGGTGGCTACGGTTAAAGATGTAAATGTTTAAAAAACTTTGATAGTCCGTCTTCACCAAACACACAAAACAAACATTTAGCGGTAGGTTTTCTGCTTTGGTTTAGTTTCAACTCCTGTCCTCACAGAAAAATGTATAACGAAGAAAGAAATAGGAATAACTGCATAACAATCAGGTTTACTATCATCTAAGGCTTATCAGTGATGCCTTTATCCGTTTGTTCTGAAATTAGCTTAGTTTCATATTTACTCTTTCATGCTATTCGTTTTGTTTCCTAGCCACCGCTCTTTTCGCATTTTCCTGACTTCTCACATCCGACCAGCTCTCCAGAGGCCCTAAAACGCCTCCTCTTGCAAAAAAGTTTTTCTTGGATTTCCCTCGTTTCTTCAAAACTTCTCATGTTTCCCACTACTGGATTTCTTCCCGAGCTATCTAATCCCAGCTTTGAAGAAAAAAGGCACTTGACCTCTCGGAAGTAATAAATAATTACGTAGTCTGGATTCATGTTCCTTCACCTTATTACTGATCACTGCTTAGGGCATGGTTTAAAATGACAGCAATAAACGCTTAACCAACGTACAATGCTCGGTTGTTCTGAAAACGCTGTTTGATTTGAACTCTTACTAATAATTTTTGCCCCCTGCTGATAGAGGCCCATGAAGCTTCCTTATGCTGACTGCAATATGACAAAGAAGTCCTCTATTCATTATTATGTTCTCGACAACGAATAATTCCCAATCTCTACAATAGCGCAGGGTATTCCCGACTTTAACGTACAGGCCACGTTCTTGGAGCTTTGACGGCAGGAGTTTACTGAACACGTATTGTACCACGATACTGTGAAGTTCAGGGCTTAACGCAGAAAATGTATAGCCAGCCGATTGTATATACTCATAAATTCTATTTTGCATTACATAACACTTCTTTGTACTGTAACTTTAAGGGAAAGAAAAGGATTTAGTAAATAAGTAATTTAACATGTACGTGTTGACCGTCGTACATGGACCTTTTTTTTTTTAAATGACAATGGAAGAACATGATGGGCATGGGAAATGTTAAATGCTGTTCCCCAGCACACGGTGTGTGTAAGCTCGTAGTCTTCAAAATGGTCCTTTTCTCTTTTATTTTTTTCTTTTTAAATGGAAAAATAAAGCACATTTCTTAGAGCGCTCCTGCTTTGGTTATCTGAAATCTACAGAAATAACCATCTATCATACTAAAACCAAATCGTTCCAAGGCGTTGGTCTTCAAGTCGTCTCCTCGTAACATCTTTTCTGCAAACAGTGAGCTCAGAGAATTGGTCATTAAAAGAGAGTGAACAGTAGAATAATAAATACGGGGGGGATAACTGTTAATTTTCCCCAAAATCTTGCGTAGGAACCAGGCCACCCGACATTAGCAGTTCTAAAGCTAGCGTTATCTCACACAGGTGGTGTTATCCCTTGCGTCATCCTATTCTGACATAGGGATATTCTTAGAACTTTACCTCTCTCCTTTTCCAGAACGTTCTGATCTGTTCTGGCGAATCATGTGATTCACTCAAAGCTCCCAAATAGTCTTCCCACGAACCGCAATTCACGAAGATTCCTTTCATCCCACGAACCTTACTCCCATTTCTTTTTTGAGCTCGTGTCTCATTTTTTAGTTCCGCGATTTAGTTTGGAGGGTTGTTGACATTTCTGACACTCTTCTGCTGTAACACTGGTGTTCAAATAATTAGTCCGGAAGGCTTTCCCAGATAAAAAGGAAAAAAGGAAAACACGCCACAGCACGTAGAGACGTTTGGCATGCTAAGAGACACAATCTTGTGGGTAATGAATATTTTATAACAACAGACAAATACGTACACATTCTGCATATATAGGGTTACACCCACAAATGTCACCAAAGCGAGATGTAAGAATGTAACCTAAAAATGACTTAATTAGGAATTTGATCACCTTATACGGACATACAACTCTCACAAAGACAATACATACTCACCGCCAGGTTGTTGATAAATTTTGGAGTTAAAGAATTCCATTCCTCGATGAGGGCTGTGCGTAGCTCGAGAAGTTTCTCGGAGGGGCGGCTGACGAGCTGCTACGTTTCGTCCCAAAGGATCCCAAACATACTCTATATTAGGGTTCAGATACGGAGACCTGGCTGGCCAGTACATGCGCCGAATATCTTCGCCCTGCAGGAAATCATCGATAAGCTGAGCCGTGTGCGGCGAGCGTTATCACCCATTAAAGGGAACTGAGGGCCAACAGCTCCCAGAAAACGTTTGACACAAGGTTCTAGGATCTTGTCCCTAAACCGCTTGGCATTCGCATCGCCTCCCGAGAACACGTAGAGGGGTGTGCAGTCGTTGAACATATTGCCACCCCACACGAGTAACCCACCGTCTCCGAAGGAGTCTCGTTCGCGGACGTTTGCAGGATTATTACGGGATCGCTGTTTCTCCCAGTTGAAATGCCAACGAGAGACTGTTTATAGACTGATTTTCAGCTTGTGTGTAAAAAGAACAGCTACCCACTCGTCTGGGCTCCATGAACGATGTTGTGTGCGTCAATTCAAGCGAGCTCTCTTGTGAGATACGGTTAACGGGACACAAACCATGGGTCTCCTCCCATAAAGGCCAGTTGCGCTAATCCTTCGATATATCGTTTGCCCTGGTACCGTAATCCAATTGGCAGTGGAGAGCTCCGAAGACAATTGACGGGTTGTATAGGACTTATGACTCCGTGAGGTTAAACGACATACCGATCCTCACGAGATGTACGCATTGGACGACCTTGGCCAGTCCTTCGTGACACCCCGATCGGTGTTGTTGAATTGCTGCTATAACCGTGAAACCAGTCTAGGCCGGATATTCAAGTCGCTTGCAACCTGGGCCTGAGACTGGCTTGTTTCTAGCTGTCCTATCGCTCGCCAGCATACAGCGTTCGACACGTGTATGAGACGTAAGGAAAGTATTTGCAGCTACCGGAATTCTTCTTACACGTGCTGTTCACGAGAAATGCCGCTGATGTTCTAAGTTGGCTTTAAGTAACTCAATTTGCATATTAGACGGGATTTTGCTCACAAATATGAGAATTTCACTGCGGCTATTGCGTATGTCCTACAAACATTGTAACATTTCGTTGAGCGCTTTGAATTATTTGCCCGCTATTGCCTTCCGGACTAATTTTGGACACTAATGTATATATCCTCATCAATACCATTAGGAGTTATTTTTGGACCGTACCAAACAGGTATGTGTGCTACCGACGCGTACAACTACTTCAGACATAGACACACAAAACAAAGAAAACGTATTATAGAGGACGATTACTCTGAGTTTGTTGCATATCTTTTTACTATTTATCGAACTTTTACGTAACCATAAATATTTTGATGTCTCATGTTACAGAATAAGCGGAGCCCATGTATTGGGGTCGGTCTGCATGATTCTACCCAGGTTTTCGTGGAATTCTGGATCAACTTGTATTTGGTAAATAACATAACAACGATTATATATTGCTTTTAGTGTTTCAAGAATTTCAAATGCCAACCAGTTGGGTATTACAAGGAAAAAAAGAAAAGTTCATTTATGCTATTTGCTGTGCTGCGGGTGACCTAGTGGTCATGGTGTCCTGCTTGATGACGGAGGTTTCCAAGGTCATGTCGCGCAGTCTCTTGTCAAGGCCGTCTAGAAAACACAAGGCCATGTCATTGGACAGGTGAGTTCTCCCCGTTTGTGACGTCACTCTCATGTTACACGGCATGATACGTCGGTGTCGTGTTTGACGTCATACACGACAGCTTTGGAAACCAATCCGAAGACTTGCTTTCTGCGTGACGTCATTAAAGGAGGGAAATAATCTCTAAAATGTCACGGCCTTGCTCTAGCCGTCGTGGTCAAGAACTCTTCGATATAAACAAATCTGCGTTAGTTCTTAAAAGGTGTGTTTCGCTCCATATTTCAGTATATGTTCGTCCGAAAAAATCTTCATGAGACGAAGACAGTCTGAACCAACGGGAATCAAACACACTGTACATGTGTATTATTATCCATCGTTAATTTTGTGTTACTGAGATAGGGATTAGGGTTAGAACCTCCATTTACCACCAAATTTTTGCCTTAAAATTAGTTGTAAATGAAGAGTTCTCAGTGTGCGCACTTGCTGCGCTCGCTGAATTTTTGCACACCGAGCCTCTTTCGTGAACCCACTCCTCCCGTTACCGATTCTGCCTACGTACATCAGTGTTGTTCTGTTTCACGTGTAATTAGAATACTAAATTAAGTAAAATATAATTTGACCTTTTTTTTTTCTTTTGATTCAAATTAAGTTATGCTCTATGTCGTTAACATTTTAAGTTCCATTTGTTTTTCCCAAGCGTGTTTTAGAAACTACATTAAACAATGTCCAAAGAATTAAATTAGGAAGTTATCCCACCTAGAAATCTTTTTTTTCGCTCGTCCGTTAAAAAGGAAGTTTTCATCCGAAACTACACTGATACCCAACATGAAAGGGTAACCTGCAAAAACCTATATAGCTGTCGATGTACAATAATGTACTGAAAATTGGCGAACTTACTCTTTTCGCTACGAGGTAGACTATCGCGCATTTACTTTTCCGCGGGTAATCTGGAATATGTAACCCCGCACGGGGATAACTGGTTTTCCAGTTATTTGGGGAGCGGCGCCCCCACGGCCCGAGCTGATCTTGTGACTGGTCAACATCTGATGTCATGCCACCGCTTGTTTTTTATTTTGGTGCTGTTGGTGTTTGCAGGGACGGCTGTTCATCCAGCTGTTGGGGAGTCGCGGCCCCACGATCCCGAGCTGGTCTTGTGTCTCGCTTTTTTGTTTTTATTTATTTTCTCCACTGGCTAGTTGCCCGTGTTGTATCCTCTACCTAATCGCTACCAAGTTATGTACTAACACCCCTGTCTTGTGGTTTTGTTACCCTCCACCACTAACTGTTTTATATTAACCGCTCAGTTCGTAGGTTGCTGAGATTCCGTTTAGGTTCCCTTCCAGGGTTTTGTCTTCCTTGGATTACTTTTTTCCTTTTAGCTGGTTAGGGTGCTAGACCTACCTGCATGTTTGCCGCGTGCGGAGACCCGTGAAGCGGAAATGGGATGTCTGGCGGCTGAGGTCGCAGGAGACCGGTTAAGTGCCTCCTGTGTACCAACACTCCTCTTCGACCCCGGCTTCGCTGTAAACGGGAGGCTAGAGACTAACCCACCTCTAGTCAGAAGTCATGTACCAGGTTGTGTACAGGGCTTTAGCGGCTTTTTTGTCGTATGGCACGGCAGGGTAAGCCCGGGGGCTGTGGGATCATGCCAAAGGCGTTGGCATGACGGTACCAGGAGGCCGAAGTGTCCGCCGAGTGCGTGTGATCACAGCCAACGGACTATATCTGCAACGTATAAGCTCCAGAACTGTGTCCAGCGTCGTTTTCTTGGCTTGCAGACCTCCAGTTCTCCCTTGTAGGGCTCGGTGGTGGGTGGAGTAGTCTGCAGACGAATCTTCCTCCTTTTTCCATGGGTAAAAACAAAAACAAAACTCCAAATTTAAGTCACCTGAGAAATTGATAGTTGACAACGACTCTCCTTCGTCTTCTCAACCTACCAGGTCTCATACCCTTAAACGATCTTTCGACCTTGACCTGGACCAAGTATGTGGAACCTCTTCTTCGGCAGCTGTACCAGTCGCTCCGAAGCGTCGTCTCCCTCGTTTGCTGTGACTACGCATGCTACACACTTAGTTGTGGAATCCATCGATCCGAATGAGAGACTGTCCACCAGATCTCCCTTTTTCATTTCTAAAGCTTTGGACGCTGCGGTTGGCCCCTTGAAGTCTGTGAGGAAGCTTCGCTCTGGGGACCTGCTTGTCCAAACTTGCAGTGTTTCTCAGAGTAACACTCTTATGCACCTCACTAGTCTTCAAGGCATTCCTGTCAAAGTGGCACCTCACCCGTTTCTTAACACCTCTCGGGGTGTTATTTCGGAGTTTGATCTCTTGCCATGCAGTGAAGAAGAATTGGTGACTGAACTTGCAGATCAAGGTGTTATTGCTGCACGTCGTATGATGTTCCGGCGCGATGGTTCTTTGATTAAGTCTAAAAATGTTATCTTGACTTTTAACTCCCCGAAAGTTCCGCCCGAAATCAAGGCTGGCTACTTGGTCTGTGGAGTTCGCCCGTACATTCCCAGTCCTCTGCGCTGTTTCAGGTGCCAGAGGTACGGACATTCACAACATTTCTGTAAGAGTTCCGCTCGTTGCGCAAATTGTGGCTCCAGTGAACATGACGGGGAAGGTTGCACTTCTGCGGCCTGCTGTGTTAACTGTGGTGAGGCCCATGCAGCTTACTCCCGTAACTGTATGAAATGGAAGGACGAGATGGCGATCCAGCGCCTCAAGACCCTGGAAGGCCTCTCGTACCCTGCTGCCAAGGCCAAGTTGGGTATACCCACCAACCGACAGCGTACTTTTGCCGCAGTAGTTCAGTCTCTGCCACAACCCGTGCAGCCCTTTGTTCCGCGCCCTGTAGCTCTCGCCGCACTTGCCAAGCGATCTACAGCTGAACAAGCGACACAGGTTTATTTCCCCGAGCTCCAGGTTTTTCGAATGGCTGAGTCTGCGCCTTCTCTGTTGAAGACGACCGACTCTTCCAGTTCCCAGCAGAAAGCCTGCACGTGCGGAAGACCCGGCCCTCAATCCGCAAAGGTGTGCAGTGTCCATCCAACTGTCGCGGTCCAACTGACCAACATTGCAACTGTCTCGGACTCAGCGAGGTCCACACCCTCAACCAACATTATAGAGGACCATAGGGGGGAGGAGAGTGACAGTTCGTCCCCACCCTCATCCAACATTGCAGAGGAACATGGGGAGGAGGAGAGTGACGGTTCGTCCCCACCCTCAACCAACATTGCGGTGGAACGTGGGGGGAGGAGAGTGACAGTTCGTCCCCCTCCTGGTGACTCATCCTGTGTGTAGTTGTGTTCGATTTCGTGATGTGTTTTATCATTCTCATTCCTCTGTTTTACTTAATCGGCTTGTTTCTCACCATTGTACCATGTTTTTCATACTGTTCGTTTCATTGTCTTTTTCGGCCCTTCCTTCGTACTCATGGTTCGGTTTTACTTGGTCAGCCAGATTTGGGGATTTATGCCCCGATTTTTAATTCTGTCTGTCTTGTGTCTGGCGCTCTTTGACCAACCATGGCCCTTGCGCCAATAAAATCTACTAACCAACCAACCAACCAACTGGAATATGTAAATTAGGATTGCGTTAAAAATACGGGGCTGTCTATTCGTATCTTGTAGCTGTTCTAGCAAGGCCGTCTAGAAAACACAAGGCCATGACATTAGAGGGATGAGTCCCTCTTAGTGTGGTCACGCGGAAACCAAGCAGCCGCTCCGGTGGCGTAGTGGTCTAAGCGATGGCTTCTGATCGTTCGTCCGAAAAGGGTCCGGGTCCGAATCCCGTGAAGTATGGATGTTGTGTTTGTCTTACGGCACTGGCTCTCTCCCTTCCCTAGAACCAATGGCCCTAAGTTAGGGACGGGCGATTGCTTATAGCCCACTGAGTTGCTCACAGTGGTCGTTAAACTTCCAATCAAAAAAGGAAACCAAGCCTTCCTATTGGTTTCCAACGCTGTCATGTGTGGCGTCAGACACGACACCGACGTATCAGTCCGTGTAACATGCATAGTCCACTGGAAAGATGAGACCCTGAAACGAACGGCTGTCACTGAGGTCATATGACCAACTGAGTCCCAGCTCTCAGCTACCGTGTATGCGTCGTCTCAGCTATCAGTAATGTGCTGATGGGTTCAATCGGAAGGGTGACAGAGTAGCGGGAGAATTTCATAAAAGGTGCGCGGATGGAAATTTCGAACGTTGTGTTGCAATATGAATAAAATGTGCTAATATTTAGTTCACAAATTACTTTGAAAGTTTTACTCAAAATGCAGGAAATGCTAATGTTTAAACGAAACTGACAAAGTATTTGCGAAGTTTTCGCTTAAAATTCCAGCTGATGGGAACTTTGAAATTTGCGCACAAAATAAATCAAATGTGCTGTTGTTTTGTTGACAAATTACTTAAAAATCTGTGGCACGAAATACGAATATTTTATTGTATTTGATGGCATATTGGATGTCTGCATCGAATCCAAGATGGCGGCTGTTGGATTTTTGCGGAACTTTTTTCAGTCTCCTATTTTTATTGGACTTTGCCTCGCCGCCTTTCCGGAGGTTCCAGTGTCCGTATTTTTTGTTCTGGCCTATACCCGTAATGTTAACATTACCGGTGTGCAGTGTCAGTGTGTTCCTTATTCATGCATTACTCAAGAAAGAAGACTTGTAAGAACTTTTTGCATTTCTTTTGCTTGACTTGAACATTTTTTTTTCAGTTGTTTTTACTGTCGTTATTTTTTGGAAGGGTGGACTTTTGTCGTCTGAACTTATTGCACTTAATAAATCTACCAAGGAAAGTAACAGCGGTGCAAAAACATTTCCGTAAGATGTATACATCTTAGGCAAATTCTAAACCGGTAAACAACCGAGATAGTTTTACCAACAAAATATATGCATAACAAATTATTTTTTCAATGTAAATATAAATACCTAAACTTTGCACGTTATGTTACTTAAGACAAAACGCTCCAACATTTTCTTCTGTTGCAGCGGTAAATGAACATATTATATATTATTACGAGTGTTAATTCGTTTTTCCGCCGCCCCGGTGGCGCAGTGGTCTAAGGCGCTGGCCTCTGATCATTCGTCCGTAAGGGGTCCGGGTTCGAATCCCGGTGAGGCATGGATGTTGTGTTTGTCTTACGGCACTGGCTCTCTCCCTTCCCTGGAACCAGTGACCCTAAATTAGGGACGGGCGACTTCTTATAGCCCATTGAGTTGCTCACGGTGGTCGTTAAACCCCCAATCCAAAAAAAAAAAAAAAATCGTTTTTCCTTGGAAAGAAAATCACAATAATAAATAAAAATAATAAATAAAAATAATAAAATATGAGCAACTTCACAGCAACATATTAATGGACTAATGGCGTTCATGACTTCACGTGCAGTTCAGAACAGGCAAGGTGAGACTCTTTTGGTCACATGACTAAATCGTTTCATGGCCTCTTCTTTCCAGGGGGCTATGGTAACATGGGAGTGACGTCACCAAGTGAGGGAACTCATCTCTCTAATGTCATGGCCTTGTATTTTCTAGATGGCCTTGGTTCTAGGCAACTCTTGTTTTCACTTGAGTGGCACGTCCAGCTGATGACGTCACGAGGACATCACATGGATAATTTTCACCGGTGGACAGCGATTGGTATGACGGAAACCGGTCTGTCCCAGCCAGAAGTTTCCAAAGCATTTAATTCCCCACAAAATCTTCGGTGAAGACTCGGAAGACACTTTCAACATACAGGAGATGTTGGTCCTCGACCAGGACAATGACGTCACAGAGCCACAACTGCTGTAGACCACCGCTATATAGGTCTGACTGCCAGACACAGTAGAGCGATATCCGCTGGGCAATTGTCTTTGTATTAATATCTTGTAGCAAAAACTCAAGGCATTGTTTTCAGAAAACTTCGTGGGCAATAACTATATTTTGGTTAATGTACTAATAATGTAACCAAATAAACTACGTGGCTAATGATACTTCACATACATCTATGTGAAGTATCAATAGTTGTATTATTGTCTGCAATACTGTTTCACACGTTACTTAGTATAGTGCAATCAATGTGGGCCATGCTTATCAAATATAAAAGTATGAAATACATCAATATTAGAATCTAAAAGTTTTTTGTTATTCATATTGTTAATACACTGAAATGACAAATTATTACGTACACCCACCCAATAGCGTGTGGCTGCACCTTTGGCACGCAGGACAACATCCAAACGTCGTGGTACGGACGCAATGAGGTTCCGAAACAGGCTCAGGTAACGCTGACCAACAGTCTAAGAGTGCTTGGCGTACAGTAGGTAGAGATGTAGGTGGGGATGGTTGATCACGAACAGCTCGTTACAATATGTCCCATAAATTCCCTATGGGGTTTTTCGGTGAGCGAGAGGGCCATGCGAGTGCGGTAAACTCACTGGTACTCTCCTGGAGCCAGTCGTTCTCTAGCCTAGACCGATGGGTTGGAGCGTTGTCCTGTTGAAAGATTGGAACTTGGTTCGAACAGAGGCACGTAATGAAAAAGTGGAGATGATCGGCCAGGAGTTGCACATAGTGGAACAAGTGACGGAAGACTCAGGGGACCCAGGCCTGACAACGTAAAAGCTGCCCAAACAGTTAACCGCCTCCATCGGCCTGTAGTACCCCAACTTGGCATGCGCAGTCCATAGCTTCGTGTGGTTTACGCCACACACGCTGACTGCCATCGACGCGATACAGTGTGAAACGGGATTCGTCAGACCGTAGGACGCATTTCCAATCATCCATGCTCCAGTTACGATGGGCCTTCGCAAACTGCAGCCGAATCATGCGATGCTGTGCGGTTAGCATCGACACACGATGTGATCGTCGACTGCCCCAGCCGAGTTGTGCCATGTGTCGACGGATTGTCTTTGAGCATAGGCTTGTGGATGCTCCTTCATTAAATTGTGACGTGATTTGCTGCAAATAAGCCTTACGATTCGTCTGTACCATGCGAGCCAATCGTCGGCGCCCTCGATCATCCAATGCACTTTCACGGTCACATTTCATCCGACTGTTAGCGGTTATGCCGGATTTCACGTACTCGTGATACATACTTGCTACGGTTTGTCACGGAATTCCTAACAGTTTCGCCGTTGCGCTGATTGAACATCCGGCCTTCCTGGCTCTCACGACTTAAAACCTCGATCAAACTCACTTAAGTCTCTTCCTCGACACATGCTGGCACCTGACGGAATGTATTCCTGTGCGTACCGACCTTCTGTATTTATAGCTCCAACCGGTCTTTCTGCACACCCCTATTTGCTGCGGTCCTGCTGCTTTATGTATTTTCACCGGGGTGTACGTAATAATTTGTCCCTTCAGTGTATATAAACGAACTTACCAAAACGTTGTATTTTGGAGAGATATCAGTCATCGGCAGGATTACATTCAAGCAGTTCAATGATTTAAGCTAAGTCGTCCCTTTTAGCATGCAGTTCAATGAGCCCTTTTACTGCTCAGACACTCTTTGACAATTATTCTAAGCAAAAGGAAATATGAACTGAACTAGGCAGTAATTATGTAATAATTACTGCCTAGTTCAATGGCGCAGTGGTCTAAGGCGCTGGCCTCTGATCATTCGTCCGTAAGGGGTCCGGGTTCGAATCCCAGTCAGGCATGGATGTTGTGTTTGTCTTACGGCACTGGCCCTGGAACCAGTGACCCTAAATTAGGGACGGACGACTGCTTATAGCCTATTGAGTTGCTCACGGTGGTCGTTAAACCACCAATCAAAAAAAAAAAAAAAAAAAAACTGTGATAAGTACTAAAATCGAACATAAAACCATTATAAGTTAAATAATCTGTAGCCAATTTCAAAATCGCGGCTCGTAAATACAACATTCAACTTGAAACGACCTACAAAAAATAATGGGGGAAACTGTGAATGCGCCCAATTGAAATGAAATTAAAATCCTTAAAACAATTAAAAGCTTTGAAACCGAAAAAGCATAGCTCACATCTCACATATCGGCCAAACTAGTTTCCGGTGGCGCAGTGGTCTAAGCGATGGCTTCTGATCATTCGTCCAAAAGGGTTCCGGGTTCGAATCCCAGAGAGGCATGGATGTTGTGTTTGTCTTACAGCACTGGCTCTCTCCTTTCCCTGGAACCAGTGGCCCTAAATGAGGGACGGGCGACTGCTTATAGCCCATTGAGTTGCTCACAGTGGTCGTTAAACCTCCAATAAAAAAAAAAGAAAACAGAAAAAGACTATTTTCAAGAGCTTCCATCGCTGCCTTCCTCAGCGGTGCGTTCGCCGATGATCTGCCCGTTGTGACTAACGCAACGTTGACTTAGACGTACACCCAAGATTGCCGCCCCGGTGGCGCAGTGGTCTAAGGCGCTGGCCTCTGATCATTCGCCCGTAAGGGGTCCGGGTTCGAATCCCGGTCAGGCATGGATGTTGTGTTTGTCTTACGGCACTGGCTCTCTCCCTTCCCTGGAACCAGTGACCCTAAATTAGGGACGGGCGACTGCTTATAGCCCATTGAGTTGCTCACGGTGGTCGTTAAACCTCAAAAAAAAAAAAAAAAAAAAAAAAAAAACACCCAAGATATATGTTGTTGCACGTGGCGAGATCTCGTCTGCAAAAGCAAATACGTAATTTGACGTGAAAATGCATCATGGCGCCTCTGTTGGCCAAGCAAGTACGTTTTACTAGCTTTGGTATTTTATTGTGAGACAGATAGAGCACAGTAGATGGAGCCACAAGGCGTCGTCGAAGCGACTGACGTCATCAAGTATGGCAATTTCAGATCAGATCATATATAGATTGTTTTAGGAAAGGAGTATCTGGCCCCAGATCTTGAGCAACCCTTAGAAATAGGAAGCTAGGAGATTTGGGCTAGAGTGCCTGACAAGAAAGTCCCACGGAAGCGAGGTAGAAACGGGGAGGAAGGCGCCCTTATTTATAACTGGGGGGGGCAGTACCTGGGGTCCGACGACGGCTTAACGTGCCTAACCAACGCCCGGCGGATATTTAGTGGTTCGAGAGTTTGTACCTGCCTGGGATTGAATCTGAGATCACTCAGTGACGGTCACGAACGTTGACCAATAAGCTATCCGCGGCCCGGGCTATGGCAATTAGTCCTGTTCTTCCTGATTTTATACCTCCTGAGGAACGAGGGCGTGACTGGTACAAATTCTTTGAATGGGCGCTGCGGTTGTAATAATTTGCACCTCGCCACGTAACCCAACCATCCTGAGAGTTTCAGTCGGATCGCACACGTTTTTTCTGGTGTTCCATTTTCAGCAAACAGCAATATAATACACTGGCGGAAAGTGAAAAAGAATACCAAGAAGGAATTGGCGGACGATCATGAAATTTACATATGTTAATGGAGTCGAGTTTACGTAGGTGTGATGTTAATTTCGGGACCAACCGGTGAGCGCTTACGCCACAGCACGGCATAATATGCAAATTATCGTCGGTGGTGTTTAAGGAGTACGGCGAAGTGAATGTAATCAGTCGTCGGCGTACGGACACGTGCGAAGACCTTGAAGAAGCTGCAATGCCTGGACATGGAAACCGTGTACGATTTCAGCAGTTATCGGACTTTGAGCGAGGCCGGGTGGTCGTATCGTCGTATTGCGGAGCGAATTGGACGGGAAGTATCGGTGGTGGTACGATGGTGGCGTAGATAGTCCGAGGAACATTCCCACACGAGACGTGGAACCGGGAGTCACAGACGGACTGATGAGCGGACCGATCGACGCATAAGAAGAGCGGCGTTGTCAAGCAGAACATCCACTGCGACGCAAATCCGAGCTGCCGTTGCACCTGAGGTGACTGTGCGAACAATCCGCAACCGTCTACTGGATGCAGGACTACGTGCACGTGTTCCTCTGGCATGTGTACCTCTGACTCCAGCCCACCGTCAGGAACGGCTGCAGTGTTGTCGCCAACGTCTGCACTGGAGAACGCAATGGCGATCTGCGGTGTTCAGCGATGAAAGCAGATTCTGCTTGGGAGCCTTCGATGGCCGTATGCGTGTTCGCAGACGCACAGGGGAGCCTCTCCACCCTTCTTGCATCCGCCAGCGATACACAGGGCCTACACCTGGTCTCCTGGTGTGGGCAGCGATCAGCTATCACTCCCGTACACAACTAGTGTTTGTACCGGGTACATTAAACAGCACCTCCTACATCAACAACATCATTCAGCCCGTTGTTGTGCCATTTGTAAGGTTGGTCCATCGTGGTGTTTTCCAGCAAGATAACGCACGCCCACACAGGGCACGTGCAACGCAACATGCACTTCAGGGTGTGAGACAACTTCCATAGCCTGCACGTTCACCGGATTTGTCCCCCATTGAGCACGTGTGGGATTTTATGGGACAACGACTTATCCGGTCTCCACGGCCAGCCACGACCATCCCCGATTTACGCGTCCAGGTTGAGGATGCTTGGAACTCAATACCCCAAATTTACATCCAACATCTGTACGACAGACTCCATGCCAGAATTGCACAGTGTGACGCAGTTCATGGCGGTTCAACCTTGTACTAACCATTTTACATGGAAATGTTATTTTTCAGTTTACCAGCAAATACAGCTGTATTTTGCCATAATGTTTTGATCACGTTATCCTCTGTATTCCGTTATTATGCTGTATAAATTTCGTTGGTATCAGACGTCTCCTTCTTGGTGTTCTTTTTTCACTTTCCGCCAGTGTATTTCTTTGGCTATTTGGGATTACCTTGTTTATATTTAAGCGTGGAAGAGGAAAAGCTATTTCATTTGTAACAGAAGTTTGGTAGTCAGGTCTAAGTTTAATCTGCGGCGGAAGAAATTCCTTCCAGAAATGGCATGTGTCTCTGCGTTACATTCTGTTTACTACTGAGGTAGCAGGGCAGTAGCTGTTGTTTTCAGGACCGTAGCTACCAGGAGGGCGGTTGCCCTCCCACAATGGTCATTCCAGGGGCGTAAATTCATGCTCTGGGGGATGTAAAAATAGAAATGTAACTGAAAAAAGGGTTATACCCTTCAGTATTTTTCTTTGAAAGACTTTAGTTAGTCTCTGTATTCCATGCAGTTTACCAGGGTATAGAGTAACATACAATATTAGGTGTTCAAAACAGTGAATGGAGGCATAGAAAACAATATGCTGATATGTCTAACCTTTATGACCTTCCCGAACATGAAGGGAAAATTAATCATTTGTGTTCTGTCGCAAAAAGTTCTCTGAGCGTTTGAACTTGAACGGAATTTTTCCAAGCCCTAGTCCTAAAGGTTCTTCCTATTGTTACGTTCACTATCCGATACTCATTCATTTTGCGCTGGTTAGTTTACCGTTCTGCATTTTGTGGAGTATATAATTTATGACTACAAACTTGTGGTGTTGAGATAAAATAAAAATACCAACGTTTACTACAATAAAAGGTTTATTATACATCCGTTATATAGTTTCGCAGAGCTTCTGGCTTGTCTTCATCAGGACGAATGGATGATAAAGTTGAGCCAGAGCCAGAACCATTCGTCCTGATGAAGCCGAGCCAGAAGCCCTGCGAAACTATAGCTGATGTATAATAAACCTTTGATTGTAGTAAACGTTGATATTTTTATTTTATAGCTGTGGAGTGTTCTGTTGTCGACGTTCACATAACGTTTACGCGTTACTTGGCATTTAAAAAGTGTGGTTCTTGGGTATTTACATAGTTTTTACATTTTTAATAAAGTTGTGAAAAACCTGAAGTGCGATTTTTGAACGATTATATTACTTTCCTATAACGGCGGTGTGTGAGAAAGTAAAAATCCACGTGTTATTTAAGTGGAACTCCAGGGGGCGCAATTTTGAACTCGAAGGGGCGTAATTTCAAATTTTGCCCTCCCAGATAAGAAACGCTTGCTACGGTACATCTGTCTCGAGCTTCTGCGCAATCTGAATTTCATACGGAAACAAAGGCAAGTCCATTTCGAGCACTCTGTGAAATGATGAACGTTTTACTGCAGTTTCACTGGAAAAATGACAAACGGAATGTTTGGGACTTCTTTGGACTGTAGCTTCAATTGTCCTAACCTTGTATGTGTTTTGACATTAAATCCTTGTCAACGTGCTAACCTCTCAAACAGTCCTAGTTGTTGCTGTCCGGATATGCTGTTTCGGAGCTGTCCGGATATGCTGTTTCTTTACGAAATCTCTCAACCAATTGAAGATTGTGCCTTGTGCTAGGAGCATCTCTTCGTAATTTTCTCTTGAATGGTGTCTGTGTTAGCACTGTAAGGCAGGTAGATCTCTACAATTTTGGATCTGTACTCTAAACTCCAGAACTACAACAGGGCAAATTTCCAGATATTCAGAAATTACCTGAAACAAAAATTATAATGTTGCTATATATACCTTTCAAGTTAAACACAATTTTAATGGTGCCACCTCCTGTACAGTTAACGTTCCGTTTTTCTTCAACCTTTCGGAGCGTGTCGCCAGCAAGAACCATCGCACTTCAGTGATGCAACTTTACAGAAACAACTGAAAGCATCCGTTATCCGAAATCAGGAACACTTCTTCCCCCAAGCATTTGGGATAAGCAATGCTTAACCGCTGTTATGTTTTCAGCTGTATGAAATTTAAAACTTAACTACATAGTGGTCAGTTTTACAGGTACATTTTCACCCCCACTTACAGCTCTTATAAAATTTGAAGTAATACGTAGTTGTTTGTATAAACAGTTTCTAAGAAATGTCATAACGAAACAACAACAACAACAAAAAAATATATACCAAACAAATTATCTACGTAAAACTTTCAAATTTATTCCTGAACATAGTCCTGTTGGCAGAGAGCAAAAGTGAATTGCAAAGTATGTTGTCCCGGATGTACAAAGTTTGCATGAAATTCAAACTGAATATAAATATAGGAAAAAAACAAAATTATGATTTTTGATTAAGGAGCTGTTAATACTAAATGTAATATAAGTCTATAAAAGGCACAATGATTGACCAGGTGAATGAGTTTGTGTATTTAGGAAGCATGTTTGACAGAGAGAACAAATTGCATGGTGAAATTAGTAGGAGAGTTAATTCTTCATTGAAAATCATAGCTGCTTTGGGAGGTTTTCACGGGAATGATGGGTTCTCAAAAGAGGCTCGCATGGCTGTGTATGAAAGTGTAATTGTTCCTAGAGCTGAGTTCGGGCTCAATTTTCGGAACCCGAGCCCGAATTTTATATTGCAAGATAGAGCCCAGGCCCGAACGAGCCCGAAAACTGGCTAACATGTTCCACCATTAATGAAAAACATATCCTTTTCCACACTTCCACTCTCTTCCTCCTCCTTCAATATGGGGAGTGGAGAAGAGACCTCTATCTATTTTTACAGTGTAACGGTACGATTTTCTTGGACTGTTCGTTTCCACCTGAAGTGCTTCGGGCGGCCGGGCATCCAAAATGATCAGGCGTGCTGCAGTTGTATGTTGCTCAAATAATGCTAATATTTCTTGAACGGAATTCACACCTAAATACAATAAACCAATCTATACAAACTCCGTTTATTGGTGTGAAAGTATATTTAAAGAAGAAATACAAGGACAAATTGTAGCTCCCGAGCTTTCGCTCTCCAACCGGGGAGGCTTTTTCAAGGGCGGCCTATAGCATTTTCTACCCCAGGCCATTTCGAATTGTAGACGTTACTAACAAGTCTGGCGAGTATGACTTGTTAGTAACGTCTGCAACCCTTGAAAAAGCCTCCCGGTTGGAGAGCGAAAGCTCGGGAGCTACAATTTGTCCTTGTATTTCTTCTTTAAATATACTTTCACACCAATAAACAGAGTTTGTATAGATTGGTTTAATGCTAATATTATCGCGCCATAATGCGCTGTAATATGTACGTTGCCAAATAGAATTAGTAGGTAGCTACTGTTTAGAGATAGGGGTAAATTATCGTCGGCATGCTATCAACTATCCAATATCTATAGTTCTTGAAAAAGCTTTTTCTTCTCTGCAGAAACACACTAATGCGCGGCCTGTAGCATTTTCTACCCCAGGCCATTTCGAATTCCCGCTGCCCAACCAGAACTAGTTGCCGAAAAATTCCTTTTTACCAACTATAAAGTGTCTCATTTGGTAAATCATATAAAATCCCATTTATATATAAACAAAATTATCTCGCTCTCCCTCTCTGTTTAGAGCCCGAGCCCGAACCGGAACCGCAGTAAATATTTTATAGCCCGAGCCCGATTCGGGCCAGGGCTCTGCTTCGGGCTTTCGGGCTCAGCCCGTCTCAGCTCTGATTGTTCCTACTCTGATGTATGGCAGTGAAACATAGGAGTCGTTTGTGTGCTGGAGACTATTATACTTCGGTGGTTTGGCTATGTTGAAAGAATGAGTGTGAGATGCTTACTAAGAATTTTTTTTTAGCCCAAGTGGCAGTAAGGAAGGGCAGAGGAAGTCTAAGGAAGTCATGGGAGGATCAGATTTAAACAATATTGGAAATTCCAATTTATCGTATTATATTAATTAGTTCATATTTTTTTAAAACTAAGTGATATATAAAAGTATTTAAGGTGCTATGAGTGTGTAGAAAAATGACGTTATTACATATTTGCGTGCAATAGTTAGAAAAAATCACCAGTTTGTCCGCACTCTCGTATAGTCTGCACGCAACAGTTTTGCGCCCAACAAAAAGAGACAGACAGTCCGCAATCTGTGTTCTTTTTCGCTATAAAAAATGATTTGAATATTTTTTTTAAATATTACCCAAAAGTTTGCTGAATCACTGAGAAGTTCACTATTGTTATTCTTTTCATTTTACTCCATTAAATGTATCACTTGTTCATTTCCCTTTTCACTTCAGCAAATACACTTTGTTTCTTCAACATTTTTCATTTGCCATAAATTCATCAAATCACAACAAATCCACTGCGAAGGGGAAGGGGTGCATAAAAGGTGCAAATAAAAATTAAAGTGACAAAATATATAGCAGAAGGCAGGTAATTTTTAAAAAAAACCCAGTGCAAGGCTGATGATAAAGAATAAAATTGTCTATGGAAAAGCAAAATCTAAATGTTACTGGCAAAACAAACAACAATAGTTTCTTTTAAGTTTGGTCTCACTTTTAAACGTTATGTTCTTGTGAATTGGCAATATCAACACAGAATATTTTCGAAAGTGGTAAAAACTAGAAATTTAGCAATTATTAGTTTAATGATATTAAAAAAAGCTATTGCAATTGCTGAAAATTTGCAAATACTCCCCCTCCCCCCCCCCTCGACATTATCAGATGAAATTTCTTTCAGTAACGCATTTGGCGAAGAGCTTGGAAAGTAGATTTTTCATATTTACGAGAGCTAGCCAAACACAGGTAGTGGTTAGATCCTACAGATGGGAAAATTAATGACTAATAGTTGTTTACGAAAAAATCCCCCACCTCTAGCATGCTAAGCGAATAGCTACAGCAATGGACTCCATCTCTCTCCGATGTGACGCAGCACATAATGGACAAAGTTGGTCGGTCAAACTTGAAGGTCGTTGAAGATTGGATGGTAATGTCAGGACTAATTCCTTCAGTAGCATCGTCTGGGCTGTTGGTGTGACATATCTATGACACTCCCAATCCCAGTGACCTCCCCCTTTCCTGTTTACCCTAAACACTAGCTGAGTTATTCTTCCATTTCTTCCTGAGTTATTCTTCCATAAGCTGAGTTATTCTTCCATTTCTTCCGCAGTCAAAAGTCAAATTACCCCTGCAAAGCAGAAGTTGCACATCATCCAAGATATGATTTGATAGGTATAATGCAGTATTTTTTTCCATTAGTCCATTTATGAGCAAGAAACATTTCCGAAGGTGCTGGGAAGTGGCAGAAAATCAGCAAGCGAATGGAATGAGGTGTTAAAAATTGATGGAGAGTGCAAAGGCAAACACTGCAATTGTGCAACCAAAACAGAGCATATTAAGTTTCATTTAAGGAACTGTTCTGCTCGAAGGATTACATCTGAAGTTTTAAGTGGTGAAGGTGAATCTTCATTGTAAACCTGCGTTACCTTCAACAATTTCTCAAGCCAGTGATCAAAGCAGATGCTCTCCCATTTCTGGTCCAAGTACTTCTAGTATGAGAACTTCCTCATTGCTTTAAACAGCATCACCCATTACTGTTGTAAAAACAAAGAAGCAACAATCAATGAGTAAATTCTGCCTTAAAACCACTAAGGGAATCTCTTGATAAAACAGTGGCTGTTTTTTATGCTGCTTAACATACCATTCAATGCTGCAGAATTGGATGAGTTTAAAATTATGATCGAAACACTGAGACCTGGTGATCAACCACCCTCAGCAAAAGCCATTAGTATAAACTTGTTAGTTACTGCAGCAATAAAAATTGAATTTCAGCTTTCCGAAAAAATGAAATTAGGCAGTTTGACTCTCACCATAGATGGATTGTCCATGTGTGAAGAATGAGCCAGTTCAAGGTATTAGTGTCCATATCAGAACTGAAAGTTTTTTGCAGTATGCTGATGATACTGGTTCAGAAAGAAAACAGCAAAATATTGTGCTTCTAAATTAGAGGCGGCCATAAAGGAATGCGAAGAAAAATTTGGAAAACCTGAATATATTTCATGATGACATCAGCTTGAATTTCTAACTATAACTATGCTGCCATTTAACAAAACATAAAAGAATGTCTTACACAAGTTACAGAAAGAAATAGGGGGGGGGTAAAACTTTGGACTTACTCGTGCACCTGTTTTTGCCGTTGTAACTGACAACGAAAGCAAAATGATAAAAACATGGAAATCTTTAAATAACAAAATATCCAGTTCTCATAACTTATGTTCGGCATATCTGTTAAATTTGGTTGAAAAAGATGTTTCCCCAAAGGCTGTTTTAAAGCAGATTGTGGAGATGGAAAGATATTTTTGTAACGTACATCAACCACATGGATGGTTAAAAGAAAAGCATGAGTTAATGCCACAACTACCTAACGAAACAAAATGGAACACTCATCCTGACTGTTAAAATATTTGTGGCCAATTATCACAAATACAGAGAAATACCTTTAGAGCATATTGAGGAATGTGATCGATCTATTTCAAAAATAACGTGGGCATTTACCCTGAAGCTGTGAACCTGGAAAGTAGGTATTCGTGGTTGTTTGCGCACTGGACACACTTCAGAGAGACATAACGTCTATTTCAGTTGCTGTTGAAATATGGCTGGATTTACTACAAGAAGAAATCCTCTACCATCTAGAATTTCAAAAATGTTTGAACAAGCAATTCCTGCATGCCACTTTCTAGCAAACCTCATCGATTCAAAATGCAGAAGTCAGAAACTTGACCAAGAACAGGAGCGTTGCAGAAGAGTGGATATCTAAATTTCACTCTGATTATATATTCCTGGTGTAATGGCTTTCAAAATTAATGACACAGATTATTACCTAACATCAATGATAAAAGTAAGTGTTATCAGCCAGTTTTCTTCCATAAGATGGTGGCAAATCATGGCGAAAAAAAAAAAAAAAGTCTGAGGAGGATTCAAATTCAAAATTGCCTGCAGGATTTTGTGACTTTTTTTGTATGCCTACATTCAGCACCAGATTCATCTACCTCCACTGAGATAACTTTCTCTACGTTTCAACTAGTTTGGAATGAGTTACGAAATAGGCTTGGAGTAGAGAAAGCCACAAAACTTAAAGTTTATACATTTTTAAGATCACAGCATGGATCAAAATTTCCTGTAGATTGGTAGTTTTGTTTCTGGCCAAAACCTCTGAGATTACATGATTTTAAATGTGGCTGTTTCACAGAAAAACTCGGAGGTTTGAAAATATTTGAAAATTGTGTGGATCACAAAACTATGATAATTAATTTTGGCCTTATTTTGAGGTTCTAGTGAAAAACAAAGCAAACATACTTTATTATTTATACCATTGTTTAATTTTTAGGCGACTTTTGTAAATAGTCAAAAACCATTGCAGTTTAAATGCCACACACAAATAATATCTCAGAGAAATTTTATTTAAAGATATTTCAGTTAGAAGCTAATTATGCTATATTCTGTTTCTGTATTTTTTTCTTCTATAGTATGAATAGATAATGTTGGTCTATTTTATAGTTATTCTTTATAGGTGGAAAGCTATTTATATGCAGCCATTTATTATATTCAGGATTATTGATTTAATTTCCTTATTTTGGTCCAGTTGCTTTGCCAGCTGATCTGAAAGGTTTGTTTTGTGTTGCTAAATAATAAAATTGGTAAACCATCACCTTTCAGAAGAAGGTAAGAAAGAGAACCTAGTCATCATTCCTATTGTTATTAATTATAAAAGAAAATATTATATTGGGTGTTAATTAAATTTATAACATTGTAGAAGCAAAACTAGAATCTAAATTTGAAAAAAAACCCAGGTGGGTGTTTTGCTATGTTTTTTCGAGCTGGGCCCACCTTGGCGAACCCTGCAGTGAACAGCTTAGTGATATCAATATGTATGATGTGTACTAGAGAAATTGGCTTCAAAAGTTTGAGCTCTCAAATTGTTGTAGTTTCATCAGTAACTGATGTCAGATTTCGATGTTTTACACAGATGATGATCAGATTAATTTATCTTACGTGTTTTATGTGAACTTGTTTAAAATGTCAGAGTAACTTGTTATGAGTGTTCCTTTCCTTAATGAAGAAAGTGATCTTAATAATATGGTCGTTCAATGTTCTTTAGAGACTTGATCAGGTTATTAACAGCAAAGATTTTTTTCTTTGCAAAGTAGACCTATCGACGGCGGCTCATTTTCTCGTCGGGATTCTTCTCATGTGTAGAGACTGGACTTTCTTTAGCCGGAAAAGATCTTTTTGTCAGGTATGAGAGCGGATGTGAGAGAGAGGCGGTTTACAGATCCCTTATAGCAAAGACACGGACAGGTGGAGCACAGTAGTCGGGGGAAGAGGGGAGGGGGGGTATGACTAGGGGTAGACAAAACTCCAAAATGTTCAAGTCCCGCCGGCATCTTTTTTTTTCAGGAGCTAGCAGATGTTTTCCAGAGATACGAGAAAAATGCCATGATCGATCATAAAGAAAAACTACACGTGCAGAATTTTGACCTTCAGCAATTAAAATTAATGTACTATTTCTCAGATATTCAAAAATTCGATGCAAAATCCACAACTAAAACTAGGGAATATACTGTATTATATACTTGTATTGAGGACAGACCATCGATGAACAGCCGAAATTTTAGATTGGATTCCAAGGGACAGGAAAAGACCCAGAAGAAGACCACATGGAAGATGGGTGGATGAAATTCGAAAGTATGCGGGAGTGACATGGAGGAGACTGGCACAAGACAGACCGTTGTGGAGGAAACTTGGGGAGACCTCCTTCGTCCAGCAGTGGATTGATAATGGTTGACAATGATGATGATGATACTTGTATTAATGCAACCTACGTCCGATAAGTTCCAGGACTGACGCAGTAAAGAACATAAAAAAGTTACCTTACTCACAATTAATGCTGGTCACTTTTAAAATACCGCTTTTTTGAATCAATATACAGTTTCCAGCGTTTTCGAAGATCCTGGAAACAGTTCTGGAAGGCACTTTTCGGGATAGTTCACAAGTTGTTTTGTCACGGTTGCTTGGATAGATGTAATGTCTGCATGATACAGTCCTTTTAGTGCCAGTTTTATCCTGAGGAATAGGAAGAAATTACAGGGCAATAAATCAGGGGAATACGGCGCATAAGGCGACACAGTGATTTGATGGTCAGCCAGAAAATGTTGGACTGACAATGCGGTATGTGGTCTTGCGTTGTAAAGAATCATCATTCAGAATGCGGGGTACCAATCTGGCATTAAGTTTTCGTTTTCTCGGATCCTTGCGTAGAATCTCATGACAGATAGACATACTGATGTCCACCAACTCAGCCAAAAATCTCACTGTAATTTGGCAATTTTTCTTTAACTGATTCCGTACCTCTTCGATTTTTTCCGCTATCTGCATACTGGATGGACGCCAAGATCTCGGATCATCATGAAAGGGTTTCCGTCCGTCACGAAACCGTGCATACCATTCGAAAACTCTGCTGCAGGGTAATTCTGTGTCTCCATACGCTTCTTTTAACATTCTGTAAGTTGCAGTAGCTGATTTACCAAGTTTACAACAAAAATGGATGTTTACTCTATGCTCTTTTATGGCTAAAACGAAATGAGACAAGAACGCTTGCTATGACTCCCTCAATGCCAGTCTGCCGACACCGGTATAACCGGTTTCCAGCTGTTCTCTGATTAGCTAAGGACTGCTGTTTTCTGGCATGCACGTGATATTTTTATCCCACTATTGTTACGCCAGTTATGCGGTCAGTCCTGGAACTTATTGAACGTAGGTTGTAGCTGCATTTTGGAAATAGGTTATCATTTCAGGAAGTTCAGAAAGAAGTATACAGTTTCAACGCACTATAAAACAAGAACAATGTAAGATATTTTGTGTTACCTGTAACAGAATTGTAGGGGAATGTTTCAAGTTTTTTTTTAGAGACATGTGACTAAGGATGCACACATGTTCTATGTGTGCATCCTTAGTCACATGACACACATCAAGCCGGTAATCCATTTCTGCCCAAACGGGAGGTAAGATATCTGAATTTTGAGAAAGAAGCTGAAAATGTATGGAATCGTTTTCTGCTTCTTTCTCAAAATTCTCCAGACAGTGGGCTGTGAAATCTGCACTTCGCGACTCACCCTCCGCGTTGATTTTTCCGGGCTTCGTTGAATGGTGGTGCAAACACTATCGACGACTTCTTCCGATACACGCGGTCGTCCAGGAATTTTTAAGTTTGCACAAACAGCCCATAGTTTCAAATTTTTTATGCCAATGGTAGATAGATTTTCTGGTTGGAGGTTCTTTTCCGAATCGTGATCGAAAATGCCGTTGCACAACAGTTACAGATTCCGTTTTACGCAATTCAAGAACACAAAACGCCTTCTCCACTGCAGACGCTGCCATTTTGACTGACTAGTCATGTGACACACGCGCTACCGCCTACGTCACTTTCCTCAATAGCGGGACACAAACTTTATGAGTACATCTACCTAACGGTTCGCAGTTGTGGTCCGTGTCTTCAACTGTTACTGTTTTACAGCATCTGGAAACTGTATACTTTTTTATGAATCACCCTGTACATTAAATACACTCACAAACACTCTCTCTATATAATCTCGTCCTCCCATAGCGGGTTGAGTTCCGCAAAGACGACAATGTGCCCTTGAGGATTACTGGCAAATTAATGCAGCCGGCTTGCCATTCCTCTGCTGCATACGGGGAAGAGACAAAGGGCGTCTGGAGCCGACTTCACAGGGAACCATCTATGCATTCGCGTCCCCAAACACATGGAGTCTGCGGAAAACCCCGTAAAAACCTCATACTAGGTGGCCCGCAGGACCGGGATTCGAACACCCGTCAGAGACGTCCGCCTTCCACACAGCGCATAGCGACTTAACTATCTGCGCTATGCCGGTGGTGTTCACAGACACTATTCTGCTTAAATTATATGGTGTTTCCAAAGTACAGTGGCATTCATAAATTTCCGGCCAGATAAACTTTTTGTCACTTTTGCCCGAAAAATATGTTAAAGAAGGCATCTAACGGACTCAAAAGCGAGGAATATGCAAATCAGTGCCCGTGACGCAGTCATCTTACATTGCCTATTTAACGTGGACGTCTAGTGATTTTGCTTCCTATACTTCCAATGGGCAAACTTCTGTACACATTTTCTTCATAATTAATGCGTTCCCAAGGATGAAAATCTGAACATCGATTAAAACAACTTAATTTTATAACTTGGAATACTTATAATTATGGTTATATTTTAGAAAATATTATTAAAAATCAATAACTTTTCCTTTGGAAGTGTCGAGACCAGAAAAAAGATGGCGCAACCTGTACATTGATGACGTCAGTAGACAAATGTTGGATTGCTTAATTATGGTTATGTTTTAGAAAATATTAAGTATTCCAAGTTATAATATGAAGTTATTTTAATCGATGTTCAAATTTTTATCCTTGGGAACGCATTAGTTATGAAAAAAATGTGTACAGAAGTTTGCCATTGGAAGTATAGGAAGCAAAATCACTAGACGTCCACCTTAATACAGCGGTTGCTAAGGGAGACAATCAACTTGCACGTGTTAATAAGTTCTCGGTCAATAAGTTCAATTTGCGGTTTTCCACCTACTGCTTTCAGGCTGTTTTCAATGTTTCGTGTTTAAGGAACGGGTCATGAAAATGAAGTACATGTCGAAAATTCATTTATGTAAAAAAAGTAATTAGTTTAATTAACGCTAAATGAAAAAATCATTCCGTGAGATAGTTGAACTTCTTTCTGTCGATAAGAAATTCCACAGTAAACGATATTTTAAAAAGTGTCGAGCTGGATATGGAATTTAAGACATGCCACGCAGTGGGAGA
The DNA here is from genome assembly GCA_039090855.1 of Macrothele yani. Taxonomy (NCBI): domain Eukaryota; kingdom Metazoa; phylum Arthropoda; class Arachnida; order Araneae; family Macrothelidae; genus Macrothele; species Macrothele yani. The sequence goes on along the minus strand of CM076990.1, from coordinate 18,948,892 downwards.
CACGGAAAACCACCATTCAAGTTGACAGAACAATAAAACGAAAGTCACTGACACACGTAAAACTGCTGTTCAATTTGTGCTGGAATTACGGAAAGGAAAGTCCTTATTGACCTGAGAGCAGTGTCACGGTTTCCAGGCGTCTATTTAATGTAGTGCTTTTTGGTAGAGTTGGCGTGAGAAAGCCTTTTATTAGTAAAAAAACCCAAGAAAGATGACACCGAATTTTCGGGTGTAATAAGCACGTCATTTGAATTCGTTCTGATGCAAATGGAACCGGTATAAAAAACAATGATATCTGACGGAAGAAAGAAATTTTTCAATCGGGTTTTTAATCCCTCAGATGTTGCTGTAAACGGAATCGTGAGCGTATGCCCTCTGGTTGTATGCAGACTTGTTCGTTAAGAAAAACAAGAATTTATATGAGAAACATTTCGCTCCGGAAACGCTCTCCAACACAGAAATAATTTTTCAAATCGGACTCTTAGAAACAGAGATATCGACAAAAATAAGATGTGACTTTACGTCCCCAGGTGGGAAAACCATGCATTATTTTAGGAAGAAAGTATTCTCAAAAGGTTTTTCCATATGAGCGGTATCGGTCCAAGAAAAAAAAAAAAAACAATTAGTCGAGTTTTCAGGAGCCCAGATTTTGCTACAAATACATCAGAAGCGGAAATTAACACTTATGCCCCCTGTTGGCCAAACCATTCTTTGCCATACATTAGAAATTATATGAAAAATATTTTCCATCAAGTCTTGTATGCGATACAGGACGAATTTTTCAAATCGGAGTTTTAAAAGCAGAAATAACGCAGAAAACGCAATTTACCTTTGTGCCCCCTTGCGGAAAGTGTATGATTTATTTGAAAATTTTGAATTTATAGGGAAAACATTTCGCATCGGAAACACTATCCAACAAAGACGGAATTTTTCAAATCTGACTCCTAGAAGTAGAGATATTGACAAAAATAAGATATAAATCTACTCCTCCTGGCGTAGAAACCATGCATTATTTTAAGAAAATGTTTCTAAAAGGTTTGTCGAGATAAGTAGTATCGGTCTACAAATGATGTTTTTTTCAATTTGAATTTAGAAGCTCATATTTTGCTGCAAATACATCAGAAGCGAAAATTAAGGTTTGTGCCCCCTGGTGGCCAAACCATTTTTTTTTTACAAAAATTAGAAATTATGTGCAAACGATTTCGCATGAGGAGCTGTATCCGGTTCAGAAAGAATTTTTCAAATCGGAGATTTCTTTAGAAGCAGAGATATAGGGGGAAACACAATGTACTTCTACGCTCCCTAGCGGAAATTCTATGAATTACTTGAAAATTTTGAAATTATATGAAAAACATGTCACACTGAAAACACTATCCAACAAAGAAGGAATTTTTCAAATCGGACTCCTAGAAGTAGAGAGATATTGACAAAAATATCTAGATTTTTAGTACAAATCCACAGTAAGATGAACGGGATATTATACAAGATAATTTACTACCGTATGCGCGAAGAAATTTGAGTACAAACTGGGTATTTCAGCGACCTAAAGCACTGTGAAGACATAGACGTCTGAAAAAAAAAAAAAAAAATCGCGTAATGAAGTGGCCATAACAATCTCCTAACGTAAATCTCATACTACGAAACCTTTGGAACGAACTTGACAAACGTGTTCAGGTGTATAAATACTCTAATTCGACCAATGTTTTTGAAAATTTGAAGGAAGAATAGAATAAATTTATTAACGACTGTGTTAAGTATTGCATCTATATCACGTCGCTGTGCTGTTGTAATTGCTTCTAAGAGTATGGCAACAAAGTATTAATTGTACACTATTATTTTTAATTACAACCCCTTTTTTTTATAATGGAACATTATGGCCCGATATTTTTAACACCTGTATATGTTATAAAATGTAAGTTTCTCAATACAGATTATTGAGATATCTTTGTCTTTTATTAAAATAAATTCCTTGTTGTAATGGCAGGCAGTATTGTATATAGGGTATCAGTTTCATACACCTAAAAATATAAAAATAATAATTCAACGAATTAACATAGAATAAGTACTGCCCGGAAACTTATGAACACCACTGTGTATGTAGACTTTTCATTCATTTTCTTTCAAGTTACATTCATCGAAATCCGTAGTAATCAGCTTCCAGTTTCCCTTAAACCATTCATTACCCTAAAGCTTCTGCACTGCATGTATTTATTTGATTATGCACTGAAATACCAATGATCAATAGATTTTGCTGGATCTAAGTCTTTAATTAAATGTCCATGGAGAGGGATCATCATAGGGTCGTTCAAGACGTAAACAGAAAAAGACGTGTAAAGTGTACTTGATGCTTTATTTAAAGAGACGGAAGTTTCATAATAGAAAACTGAATTTTAAGAATTAAAATTTTCATAACAGAATTTGAAAACTCGGGCGCTAGGTGTAAATTTTCAGGCGACTGGGCGCATTCGAGTTGTCTACCCCTGACTATCTTATTTTTCAACTGGGGGCATTTATTTCCTAGTCGGCGGCTTAACGCACTTTCAGAGGTGTATTGGGTATTCAGGCCTTTTCGTAGCTGCAGTCGGTTTCGAACTTGCAACCGTTAGGTTGACATTCTACTGGCTGTTCTAACTACTAGGCTGTATCTCTTTGCATACGTATTAATAAAAATATTGTACAGTCTTTTTGAATATGTACTAACATTTACTCACAAGCACGCCAGCATAAAACTATACGCATGCAAACAGATACTGTAATTTAAGAATGAAAGATAGGAAGAAAAGACAAAGTGCGTATTATAGGCTCCGTCAGAGTTGCAGAATGTAGACGTACACGCGTGCGCTGATAGTTTCCAAATTGTTAGCAGATCTCGCACATAGTTTTTGCTTCTGGATTAAAAAAATGTTATTTGCTGTGAGGTAAAAACACTTACTCAAGGCTTTACTCAGATTAATATATTTAATTCTATTTTAACTTTAAGAACTTTCAATTAGTTTTCACATCTTCTGAGTTCTTTTGTTTTTACAAACGTTTCTGGCATCTAAATTTTATTAAGGACTGTTCTCAATGCATAGGAAATGTAACAAAAGTTTTGTTTAAGCAGAACCAGTTTAAATTTTATTGCCAGGTTTTTGTTTTTGTTTTGATTGGAGGTTTAACGACCACCGTGAGCAACTCAATGGGCTATAAGCAGTCGCCCGTCCCTAATTTAGGGTCACTGGTTCCAGGGATGGAAGAGAGCCAGTGCCGTAAGACAAACACAACATCCGTGCCTGACCGGGATTCGAACCCGGACCCCTTACGGACGAATGATCAGAGGCCAGCGCCTTAGACCACTGCGCCACCGGGCGGCTTGCAAGGTTCCTCTTGCAGTTGCCAGTTATTAAATTACAATCTTTTCGTTATGTATTTTGTAAGTATACTATTTTTGAATTAAGTGGTTGAAAATGCTATTTATAATTTTTGAAGGTTCATTAACGGAGCTGTGTTTCTTAATATAAAAACTTCAATTAGTCTTGTTTTTATGAGGTTCATAATCCAATATTTCACCATAAAGGTCCATTTCATGCACATTGCTGAAAATTTTTTTGTAATGTACTTATTTTGTCCTTACTGGAATCTGTAATGTTCTATTTATTGTTTTATTAATTTTTCTTTAAATTACCTTATTCTTTTTTCGGGTTTGCAGCAAGTTTTCTGTTTCAATGGTTGTGTACGCAGATACATTTTATTTTTATACAACTCTGGGCTCCGTAATTTCCACGATTCATCGACTTGTAAATTTTAGTTTCTGACATTACTGTAAAGTTATTGTAGAGACGAGAGAGAGAGAGAGAGAGAGAGAGAGAGAGAGAGAGAGAGAGACGTCATTAACCTGTGCAGTGAAAATTGGGTAACCAAATCTAATAATAGTTGTACTAGGAAAAAGTATGAGGAATTGTAACTGTGTATAAGTTAGTGAGACGTAGTGACTACGTCTCGCAGATCGTGCGTAGTTGTCATATTCGGAACAGCCTAAAAATGAAGCCTTCACTGACCTGAAAGAAGAAGAAGAAACAAGAGAATGTGTCATTGAGGCAATTACTAGGCACACGTCTAGCAAAGGCAGGATATTATTGTTATTGCTGTTCACAGCTGTGAGCGTGAGTAATGGGAAGTGCTCATAACATCACAATAAAGCGCTGATCTGTTTCGCAATGGTGATGGGGGAGAGAGCGAGCGACAGAAAAAAAAAAAGGCGACAATATTAGCTCTGTCTCGCCACCCGTATCCATTTCGCATTTTCCTGATCGTCTGCAGTACAAAATTCCGCCCAACCAAAAGTGGAGATATGCAAAATTTCCACGCTTTATAATTACAATGTCCGTTTGCCACCAAAGTTTGCAGGTTGAAACACATGTTGACAGATTATAGTTCGAAAAACAAAAAAACATTCTTCTGATTTACAAATGCGTGTGTGGTAGTAATTAAGGAATTACACATCAAACTTTATTTCTTCTTAAGTTAAGGCAAAACTGCGACATGGCGGAAAGCTCTTCTGTGCACGCCAACATGTTTTTACCCCACTGAAATACCAGTTGTCTCTTGCGTTATTGTTATTTTAAAGTGGTGGTGTTCTTTCACTGTGACATGAGCTGAGCTGAAAGTAGAGTGCTAAACGCCAACTCCTGCGTGTTGGTTTTCTGTACTCCACACTCTGTGCTCTCTATGTTGCCACTCAAGCAGAACCAAACTTCATTCGAAAAAAAAATGATAAACAAAAATGTCCAATGCATGAATACCTCCCGCAAAACGAGGAAACCTGTAGTATGGGATTCTTGCAGCCTTATTCGATTGTTACCGCCTGACGCGGTGCCGCTGTAATTTCAGTGTTTTGATCGCTCTAATGAACACTTTTCAGAGTTAATTCAGTTTACTATGTCAGTCTTCGTAAGATTTCCACGGTGATCACAGTACTTTTCCTTCAACTTTACGGAGCGTATCACCAGCCAGAACTATCGGACTTATGCTTCCTGTTCAAATTCTTCTTCGGCCCCAAAATTTACCAGTCGATGTGTTTGTTCACAGGTGGAACAAGTCGCGACTCTCTCTCACTCTCTTTTTTTCTTTGTTCTATTCTGTGCTTTTTTTTTTTTTTTTTTTTTGTGAATTATGTTTCTAGAAGAAAAAAAATGATAAATTATATCTTCCTCTGTGTTATTTGAACGTGCACTTTTGCAATATGTTCTGTTGTGATATGTTTTAGACCGTTCAACTAAAGAAGAACTTCGACTTTCATTGCTGTCGATGATTTTTGTGGTTCTTCTTTAGTCGGATGAACCATAGCTCTCAAATCCGGAAAAAGCAATAGGCATGGTTCAATAATATCATTGTCTGCATATACATATATACACATGTATATGACAAACTAGCGAAGGTACTCTGTATACTTACAAAATACATAACGAAAAGATTGTAATTGTGTTGCCCGGGTTTAACAAAAAAACACACGAATCAGCTTTCTGAGCCAGAGCTTTCTAAACATTTTTCTTGGATTTTGGATTGATTTGTCCAATAGATTTTCGCTTTTATGATTTGAGTTAAAATTACAAAAAAGCATAGAAATTTATAATAATTAAATGTAATTCATTGATTGTTAGACAAACCCCTTTTGTTCCTTTATTGCAGCAATCATATCAAAATACAGTGTAACTTGTCGAATTCGAACGTTTTTAATTCGAATTCTTGGTTAATTCGAATTTTTCCTTTGGTCCCTTGAATTTTCTCTATAAATAATATAATAATGTTTAAAAAATCCATTTAAATCGAACTTTTTTTTGTTTAATTCGAAAAAAACTTCCATTTTCGTATTTTCAACAATTACCTTTTAAAAAGGGTACGTACTGTTCTGGATGAAGTTCCGAGTTCTAGATGAAGCAACAAGTTAAACCTTAAACTATAGTCAACTGCTTCGGAAAAGCAGGCTTCCAGCACCTCGATGATGAGTCTCAACTACAACAAGGTAATGGTGGCGAGGAGATCATACCCACTGTGGAGTACTGGGAAGACATAGTCCGTGATGTACCGTATGAGGCTTTTGTGAGAGTTGATGACAATTTAGCTGTTTGTGGTGAGCTGACAGATGATGAGATCTTGGCTGATGTTATGAATAAGAACACCTGCTATGTATCTTCAGATGAAGAACTGGAATGGCCAGAATTTCATGAAGAGCGCCTTCCAAATTCAGTAGAGGCCATGGTTGACCTCCAACAGTTAAGGAAGTTTGTTCAGGGACAGCAGACATTCTGCACTAAACATAAATAATCACAAAATGTCAAGTGGATGAAAGCATGAGGACGGATAAAATCACGGGGGGGGGGGGGATAATATGCAAAATTTGGTTCAAATCGGTCAAAGGGTTTAGACACAAAGTGTCAAGGGGATTAAGTCTGGGGAGGGAGTGTCGTGTCCAAGTTTCATTGTACTGTATTTTCCGCAGGGTTTTAGAGAATAACTGTGCAAAATTTGGTCTAGATTGGTCAAAGGGTTTAGGAGTTCATAGGGAATATACAGTGTATATATATGGTTATACAGACGCACCTATCACAAGGCAATCAACATTTGCCTCCCCTGTGGCGCAGTGGTCTAAGCTACGGCTTCTGACCATTAATCCGGAAAGGGTCCGGGTTCGAATCCCGGTGAGGCATGGATGTTGTGTTTGTCTTACCGCACTGGCTCTCTTCCTTCCCTGGAACCAGTGGCCCTAAATTAGGGACGGGCGACTGCTTATAGTCCATTGAGTTGCTCACGGTGGTCGTTAATCCTTCAATAAAAAAAAATCAACATTTAAAAATGTGACACGAGGTGGGTATGCAAATTCGAAGGACGTGATGACGTGAAAGTATCAATTGTGCGCCTGCTCGATACTGCAGATAGAGATGAAAAAGGGTAGGTGACTGTAGCAATTACGATCATACTGCGTTAGTACATTTGACGGTAGTGTGGGTAGCGATATGTTTTACAGTTTGAGAGAGTATTGTGACATACTGCCACTGAGGGAATGCCATGGTTCAGCATTGTGTGCAGCAAGCTATACCCAGTACGACGGCACTCTGAGCCCCCTGGTCATACGGCGGCTAGAAGCCCGAATGCGCGACACAGGCAATGTTGCACCACGTCGAAGTGTAGACAGTGGGTGATGCTGGACCCTCTGTAAGAACACCATCCCTCGAGGACGCCATACTAGAGTTGATAAAGGAGGAGCCAGTAGCCGTGCGGTCGCGCAACAGTTAGGTGCGCACCAAAGTATCGTATTTGCCGTTCTACACCACGTAGACCTGCATCCATATCACTTCACACTTGTGCAAGGCCTATTACCACAGGATTATCTGCGAAGACAGGCATATTGTGAGCGGCTGCTACAGCAACATACTGCCGGTAATAGTTTCATCCGCCAAATCTTGTGGACTGATGAAGCAAGGTTTACATGTCAGGGTATCTGCAACTCCCATTATAATCATGTTTGGCTATCGGACAATCCGCATGCAACACGTGAACACGCACACCAGGTCCGGTGTTGTGTTAATATCTGGTATGATATTGTGGGCGATATCCTAGTGGAACCATGTATCTTCTTCCCAAACGTGTCACAGCTGCCAACTACATGGTGTTCTGCCGGACTTACTGGAAGACGTACCATTGGTTGTTCTCAGCAATCTATGGTTCCACCATGATGGAGCACCGGAGCATTACGCTGCAAATGTTCGCCGGTGGCTGGATACGGAATATCCCGGTTGATTGTTGGCCGTGGTGGACCTGTCACGCCTACCTGTCGCTAGGTTGCCGGATCATAACCCATTAGACTTCTTCCTCTTGGGTAATCTAAAGGAACTGGTATATCGAAGGCCTGTCAACAGCCTGCATGACCTTGTGGCCACCTTACACTCGGCCATCACAACTGTAACCACTGCTATGCTCAATGCGTGCAGATGTCTATTCCTCGGCTGGCTGCCTCCTGTTCCGCACTACAAGGTAGTCATTTTGAACACATGTTGATGTAATCTTACATGAATTCACGTGTTTTACCATTTCAGTAGGTAAATTCGGTCACGGCAACAGAAACCAGCGTGGAAATTCTCTCGTTGAGTTTGCAGAGGCAGAAGGGTTTTTCATCTTGAACTCCTTTTTCAAGAAAAAGCCACACAGGAATGGACATGGCGACATCCAAATGGGACGACAAGTGAAATTGATTTTATTATGTGTAACAAAAAATTCGTCATAGAAGACTGCAGTGTGCTAAACAAGTTGCTACAGCAACATGCTGCAACTAAGACTTCTGTACATATTTTCTTCGCAATTAATGTATTCCCAAGGATGAAAATTTGCACATCGATAAAACTAACTTTAAGTTATAGCATGGGATACTTAATACAGTTGACTCTCGCCAATCCGGCCTCTCCATAATCGGGCCTCTTTTTCCTTGGGTGGTTTTTGGTTGCGGAAATCGTGTTATAATATCAGACCGGAATTAATTATATTTCATGCACGAGTGAAGTTTTCAATTTTAACGTTATGTTTTGTTTTGAATTGGCACTAACGTTCATGTAATTAAATTTAAAATAAAAGTAGGAAGGATCCTCAAAATAATTAAGAATATTACAAAAAGCATCTTCATTAAAGCAGGCAAAAATCTGTGACATATTTCATCTGTGCTATATTGTAATTGTACGTTTCTTTGACTGCGTACACATACATCTTTTGCTTTACTGTACTGATAATATGAAATTATTTCATTATTGTAAATGAGACAGCATAGTACGTACTGATCTTCTTCTTTTACTATTACCATATGCTTGTCTCTTATTTATGTTTTTTAAATACACGTGTACTGCACATAGTAAACTTGTAATTGTAACATTAAATTTAATGAAGAATTAAATTGAATTTTTATGCACTCTTAGTAATCCGGCACTCTCGCTAATCCGGCACCCCTCTGTGCAAGGAATGGCCGGATTAGCGAGAGTCTACTGTGCTTGCTAAAACATAACCATAATTAAGCAATCCAACATTTGTTTGTCTACTGACGTCATCAATGCACAGGTCGCTCCATCTATTAACAGGTCTGAACATTACTCAAAGGGAAATGATTGATTTTTAGTATAATTATCGTTATGTTTTAGCTAGTATTAAGTATCCCATGCTATAACTAAAGTTAATTTTATGGATGTGCAAATTTTCATCCTTTGGAAATACATTAATTGCGAAGAAAATATGTAAAGAAGTTTTACCATTGGAAACACGGTAGAGATTTTAGGTGGAACCACCTTAATTTAATGTGCGAAAGCTTGGAAACTTTGATTTATATTCTACGCCAAGAAATTCGGATTACTAGTATAGTTATACTATTTTAAGTGTAATTGGTGTACAGTTCCGTATTGCTAATTAATTAATTTTTAAATCTGCTTGGTCTTTAGGCGCCGAGGTTTTCCGTATAACAGAAAGCATAGTTTCTACTTTTTATATTTTTGAGAAAGATCTCCAGCAGTGCTGGTTCAGAAACACCAGAAAGTAAATTTGACTTATGAAAATCGTCGTTTTCAATTCTGTAGCAATTCATTTAAGTTTTCGTTCTTTTGGTTATCAGCGGCGAAATTATTCTGAACAGCTTCAGTGAGATTAAAACAGTTCTGTTTTTTACGCTTTCCAACCGTAGGTTGAAGAAGCGTATATGCTCCAGCTTTTTCCGTCCGTCCGTCCGCCTGTCGGCGCGATAACTCACGTAAAAATGGTTCGATTTCGATGAAATTTTAGTATGTAGTAGGGGACCACCAGGGGACGAACCCTATTGAAAATGGGTGAAGTGGGGTCAAAGGTCACGCCATAAGAGCAGGATCCATTCAATTACCCTTATGCGTCATAACTTGCGTAAATATGGTGGTTCGATTTCAATGAAATTTTAGTATGTGGTAGGGGACCACCAGGGGACGAACCCTATTGAAAATGGGTGAAGTTGGGTCAAAGGTCACGCCATAAGAGCGGGATCCATTTCATTGCCTTTATGCGTCATAACATGCGTAAATATGGTTCGATTTCGATGAAATTTCAGTATGTGGTAGGGAACTACCTCGGCACGAACCCTATTGCAAATTGGGGTCAAAGGTCAGGCAGGGCATAAGAGCGGGATTTATTCCATTGCCCTTATGCGTCATAACTTGCGTAAAAATGGTTCGATTTCGATGAAATTTTGGTATGTGGTAAGGAAACACCTGGGAACGAAACCTATTGAAAATGGGTGGAATGGAGTCAAAGGTCAGGACATAAAAGCGGGATCCATTTCATTGCCTTTATGCGTCATAACATGCGTAAATATGGTTCGATTTCGATGAAATTTTAGTATGTGTTAGGAAACCACTGGGCACGAACCCTATTGAAAATGGGCGAATGGGGTCAAAGGTCAGGCAGGGCATAAAAGCGGTATTTATTCCATTGCCCTTTTGCGTCATAAGTTGCGTAAAAATGGTTCGATTTCGATGAAATTTTAGTATTTGGTAAGGAACCACCTGAGGACGAACCCTATTGAAAATGGGCGAAATGGGGTCATAAGGTCAGGGCATAAAAGTCGAATCCATTCCATTGCGTTTATCGTAAATATGGTTCGATTTCGATGTAATTTTGTTATGTGGTAGGGAACCACCTGGGCACGAACCCTATTGGAAATGGGGTCAAAGGTCAGGCAGAACATAAAAGCGGGATTTGTTCCATTGCCCTTATGCGTCATAACTTGCGTAAAAATGGTTCGATTTCGATGAAAATTTAGTATGTGGTAGGGAGCCACTGGGGACGAACCCTATTGGAAATGGGGGTCAAAGGTCAGGACACTAGAGTGGGATCCATTATATTGCCCCTGTGCATCATAACTTACCAAAAAATGTTTCGATTGCGACAAAACGTTATCATGTTGTTCCGGTGGTATAGTGAAACGGTTCTGTTGAATATCAACGAAATGGTGTCAAAGGTCATTGCACAAAAGCAAGATTTATTCCACAGCCATTATTCTCATAACTTGCGTAAAACTGCTTCTATTGCAACAAAACTTTATCATGGTGTTCCGGAGGTATACTGAACCGGTTCTGTTGAATATCATCGAAATGGGGTCAGGACACAGGAGCGAGATTTATTCCACAGCCATTATCCTCATAACTTGAGTAATAATTTCTGGTATGTTGGAAAGCGTATCATAATCAATGCATTGCATGATTTTACTAACTTGTTTCACAAAAGCAATAGGTCAACACAAAAAATGTTGAAATGCATTTTTTTATTGTCCCGTGAGTTGTAGCTCTAAGACAGGCATAACCAAGGCCGGGAGTACGAAGAAGTTATCTTGCAAACCGAAAGAAACCCAGCCACCCTGGCGGGTCGTGAAGCAGCTGTCAGAGAAACAATTGAAACTGGCAAATGAAAAGAGCATTGTGTTAATCAGTTTGGCGCGTGCTGAATTTTGACACGTATTTAACGAAATTATTTTAGTTGGAACTCCATTGTAACACGTACTCAAGCGTGCGGCCTGTGACCCTGGATTTGATTGTCGGAGCGGGAAACTAGAAGAAGCAGGCGAGACTGACGTGGCGCTCTTGCGTTTCACACGGAACGTTTCCCGCGTGATATTGTAGGCAGTTCTCTCCTGCAGTCTCGTTTAAAATTCGTGAACTATGTGTCCATCCTGTGAAATTGATTGTTACAGCTGAGACACAGGTAGCATGATTTATGAATTTTCGAGGATAAATCAAAGTCTATGCCAGCGTTATTGTTTATTTGATAAATTGTTGTTAAGGATATACAAATGAAAGATGAAATCTTATTATTATTATTTTTTTCCTAAGGCGACCGTTCTATACTTGTAGCGTTCAAAACATGCGCCATAGTGTCCACGTGAGAGAGATAACAGAGTTCGCCATTTTTGTGCTTATTTGAATAAAACATGATGACATTTACTCTTATATGGAGATGTAAAGATTTGCTCTGTATTCGATTTCAAAAATTCATCGAAACTTAGAACCAAATTTCATTCAGCTTGATATGTATAAAGGCCGTTTTTTTTTTTGTCTCGTGTTTTATCAGCAGTAAACATTTTATGCATGTTTGTCCGTCCATCCATTAGCAGATACCATGTCTTTGCGTGCGCAAGTCGGATTCTGTAAAGTATTTTTGCTTTCGCTGGTGGGACCATGAAAACCAAAACCATGACCTTTGCATATTCCAAGTTTCCTGGTGAACAATTTATGACCTACGTCACCTAAACGTTTGTTAATACGAGGGTTGTATCGAAAGTAATGCAAAAGTGGGCATAATTTTTTTTATTAACTGACAGAGGTCATTCACATTACACATATTGATAGACTAACTCTTCCTCTATACAAAGCTACTACTCAACATAGTCTCCATCACAAGCCATGCATTTGCGCCATCGTTGAACCCAACTCTCGAATCCTCTTTGAAAAAAATCAGCCGTGGACTGTTGTACTCACTTCTTCACAGCCACTTTCACCTCGTCTGTGTCACCAAATCATTTTCCCCGGTGACTGCCCTTCATTGGATCGAACAGGTGGAAGTCGGAGGGCGCCAGATCCGAGCTGTACGGTTAATGGGGGACCACCGACCAGCCTAATTTGCTGATCGCCGGATTTGTTGCCAAAGATGTGTGTGGCCTCGCATTGTCATGGTAAATGTGGATCCTTTCAGATTCTTGTTCGGTCTCTTCCTTCTTATGGCTTCTCTAAGCTTCTTGAGTGTCTCAATGGACCGCTCGCTAGTCACGGTACGGCCACGTTCCAGAAAATCAAGGAGAATGACACCCCTGTCAGCCCAAAAAACAGTCATCATGACTTTCTGTGATGATCGCTGGCTCTGGAACTTCTTAGGCCTTGGTGAAGAGGTGTGACGCCATTCCATGGATTGATTCTTCGTTTCCGGATCGTAAAGATACGCCCACGTTTCATCCGCTGTCACCAGATCGAAAAACAGGGTTCCCACTCAACCTAGAAAACAGGGAAAACCTGGAATTCTCAGGGAATTTGAAAATGGTTCCAAAAATCAGGGAAAACTCAGGGGAAATTACCCCCCCCCTTTTTTTTTTGTAAAAATCAATGGATTTGCCAAAAAACTTATGCTTTTAAGATTTCAAACTTTTGCTTGCAATTACTGCCTGCCTAGAATTTGGTAGATTTTACTTTCAGTTATATTAAGTATTTCCTTTATTCTCTAAAAAAAAGATGCAAAATTGAATTTTTGAAATTGCCAGTTATTAAGCTTTTGTTCAATTTCTGCAAGCAGTTGTTATAACATGGAACAATTAGGCACAATGGCTCCTGCTGGAAGAAACACTTCACAAGAGAGCCAACCAAATGATGGATCAAAGTCCTTTCTCTGTTGGTTCTCTTGAAATATGTTTCTTCGAACAGAGCCATTCCATCATTAAGCTTAGCTGCATTGTGTTATAGAAAAATTGAAACTATTCAAGTGCCGGTTTTTTCTTACGTATGACCTGTTTCTATGGGAATGTCTTTACAAATTCCGTGTGGGTAGTATTCACAAAAGTTCACGGAACTTTGGTACAGAAAATAATGTGCACAGTTAGTTGTTATTAATGAAAAGCTAGTAATTTTATAAAGACAAATTATTTAAAAAATTTACAAGTGTGTGCTTTGGTGAGAAAAATGAATGGAATGGAATGAAATGTAACAATTCTTTGCAACATGCCACTTGGAAAACTTTAAAAACCACCTGGAGAACCTGGAAAAATCAGGGAATTTGTTTATTACTTTTGAGTGGGAACCCTGAAAAAAAAACGTATCTTCATTAGCTTCAAACGCTTCCAGCAGATCAGATCAGACTTCCACTTCGTTAAGAACTCAATGACGACACGTTGCTTCTGCTTGGAATCTATTATTTACCTACAATGAAGAAGTGTTACTATAGAGGAAGAGTTACTCTACCAACATGTGCAATTTGAATGACCTCTGTCAGTTAATAAAAAAGTTATGCGCACTTTTGTATTACTTTCAATACAACCATCGTATTTAGCAAACACTGTAAAAAAAAAAAATCTCAAATTCACGAGCCACTTTCCGTCATTTCTTTCGTGAATTAACGGAGCATATTTCTGATACAACTCTTTCCGTGAAATTACGGAAATAAACCTGAATTTCACGAATTTTTCGTACCACGTGAAAATTCTGAATTTTCAAAAACCTTTCCGCAGTTTCTTTCTTATATTGACGGTAAATTACCGTTTTAGAGGATGTGGTAACGGAAAATTCTGAAATTTCAGAAACCTTTATGCAATTATTCTCGTATATGAACCATTCTCACTTTTTCCGTATCCGTATGACGAGAAATTACCGGTAATAGGCGCGATTGGTGCGAATACTTAAGGTTTGATTAACTTTTAAATTTCAATCGTCTGTCGAATTTTGAAGTTCCGCAGCGCGATCGGATATTGTGGATAGCATATCGCATGAATTTTGTTTATTGTGGCAAAGGATATTTCTTCTATTCTCCTCTATTTTGTGCGCCAGGTATTTAATATTTATATTGTGTCACTGTAAGAAACCGGATACTTAACATTGTACAGATGGTTGGTTATACGATGTCTGTGCACCAGTTTTTGGACAACTTAATACAAAAGCTATTATAGCTATCAAGAGTAAATTTTATATTTAGGAGCCTTTTCAGCGTTCGAATTACACAGTGGTCCGCGGGCCATTGGCCAGTAAAACTTCCGTCGGACCACTGAACTATTGGTTTTACTGGCCCGGATGGCAAGTAATTTTTTTTTTGTCTTCTAATTTGTCACAAGTTAAGAAATGAATTTCTATTTCTTTTTTTCAATGATAGGTTTAAAAACAAATGTTTGAGATAATTCCATTGAAATGATACGTTATTTTCTACATATATTGTAAATGTCTTTAAGGCTTTTTTTTTTATTATTATTTTTTACGGACCAGTGGTTTGCAAATCCAGTAGAAGATTTATTTTTAATTCAAACACTGTATGGTGGTCTTCAATCCCCAGGAACAACTCTAAAGAAGGGTTATTTTAACGGCGATTTTAAAATGTTTTAGTTAAGATAATTTTTTGTTCTACCTGATATGCTGGTTTTTGTTGAATTGTATGATTTTCTCTTTTGATGATTAAAGTTTTTGTCTCTGTTAATCGCTAACTTTCGAAACTTAATATATGTGCTTTTTTCTTTTTCTAGGTGAGTATTGATGCCTTAATCGTGGAAGAATTATATTATTCTCCTGTTCTCTGTATGTATTCCTATTTAGTTTTATTGTTATTATTTGAGGAATCAAATGTATATGTATCAGTTTCTAAACTCAGAACTCTGCATGCAAAATATGCAGGCCGCAGACTGAACGATTTAATGACAGTAAGAATCTAAAGAAGCAGTCTTGGTGCAACCAGGAAAGACTAGAAAATGAACTGACGGGTAAAGAAAATGACGAGAATTAATCACGTAGTCAAAGTAGAGATTCACAAGTGGTAAGACCTAGAATTAGGCCATATAGAAGATGGTTGGATTACTTTCAAAAGCATGCTTGAGTAACATTGGAGAGACTGGCTTAAAAATGGAAGGCTGTGGGTAAGACTTGGGGAGACCTTCGTCCAGCAGTGGATTCGTAATGGTTGATAATATACATACAGTCAAATCTCGTTAAACCGCCATATTTTTTTCGTTGCGCTGAAAGGATGGTGGTTTAAAGAGCTTCACATACATGAAAAAGAAAAAAGTAAAATTAATTGAATGACAATATAAGAAATAAATAAAACAAGCTTACGTTCTTACGTATCGGATCTCTAATTCTGAGAATGTAGGGATTGAAAACAGTGATTACAGTTCGTAACGAAAATTCTTAGAAGAAAGTGCTTTTTTTTTTTTTTTTTTTTGCATTTTTCTGTAATCAATACTTTGTTTCATGAGCACCTTCCGTTTTCACTAAGTGAACTGTTGTTGTTCTACCTTTCATCTTTTTGCAACATTTCTCATTTTAGCTTGAAATCGATTTTTTTTGGGTATCATCTTATATAAATAACACCAGATTTATCCATGCTATACAAATCTTTAAATTCGTAGCCAAAAATTATTTCTTAAATATTTTTTCTTCTCTCATCCACTTAACACGTTCAGAGGTTTCGACTGTCTTACAGTGTTTTGAATTTTTGTATCGAACCACTACTGCAGCTGAATTCTTGATTTTGGTATTCTTTCCCGAAGTGAAGTGTCTTGCTTTTTCATAAACTCCATGGATAATAACTCCATGCCTGGCATTTACCTGGCCTATCTGTAAAACAAGATCTTTCCCTAAATGTCGTGCTTTTGCCATTTAATTTTATTTTTTTTTTTTAACTGAGTGCAGTTTTTCATATCCGATCCATTTATGTTTATCGCTTCTCAATATGTGCCCTACCAGCGTTCGAATTACCCAGTGGTCAGCCGGCCAGTGAACTATTTATGTTACTGTTCCAAATGGCCAGTAATTTTTTTATCCCCGTTTGTTTTTGAATTTGCAAGTTAATAAAGAACTGAACCAAATTTCAAAATATCGAGGTTTGGCTATGACAGTTTTCGAATTTTTCTGAAATTTAAATATTTACTACTCAAAAACTGAATACCGGAATTTCAAACCATACTTCAGTTTTATGAAAATTTTGGACAGAGCCGAGGTCCGAATCAAAATATTTGGATTAAGGCAGCACCACAGGGTATGGGTCTTTTATAATGCTTTCCAACTGGAGGTTGAAGAACCGTATATGCTCTGGCTTTGCCCATCTGTCTTTCTGTCCACATGCGGGAACCTCCTGTCTTTCACACTGAAGCAAGGTATTTCATGCAGGTGGCTTTTGGTGAGATGCAAAGGGCTTCATAATCAGTACACTGTATGGTTTTTCCACTTACTTATTTTCTTCCTTGCAACTTCGTGTGCCGTGCACGCACATGCACTCGATTTCATGACTTAAAAAAAGAAACCTTTTGATTTTTCATGCAGGTGGCTTTTGGTGAGATACAAAGTGCTTCATAATCAGTACCCTCTATGGTTTTTCCCCTTACTTGTTTTCTTCCTTGCAACTTCGTGTACCGTGCACGCACATGCACTCGATTTTATGACTTAAAAAAAGAAACCTTTTGATTTTTCATGCAGGTGGCTTTTGGTGAGATGCAAAGTGCTTCATAATCAGTACACTGTATGGTTTTTCCCCTTACTTATTTTCTTCCTTGCAACTTCGTGTGCCGTGCACGCACATGCACTCGATTTTATGACTTAAAAAAAGAAACCTTTTGATTTTTCATGCAGGTGGCTTTTGGTGAGATGCAAAGTGCTTCATAATCATACCCTCTATGGTTTTTCCCCTTACTTGTTTTCTTCCTTGCAACTTCGTGTACCGTGCACGCACATGCACTCGATTTTATGACTTAAAAAAAGAAACCTTTTGATTTTTTTTATCAACTTTTACCCTATGTATTTTTCTATTAGAAAATAAAAGTATCTGCGTAAATTGATTGGTAAATTCTAAATTTAATCATTCGAGATCAAAATTTTGCAGAAATATGCACCAGAATAAAAAACCGCGGTTTTTATTCTGGTGCATATTGTTCCTGCTGCAGAGCTGAGGATAAATAAACTGCGAAGATACAAAAACGCGATAGGAAAGACACAAGGACAAAGAAAGGGTTCTGTATCTTCTCTCCCAGAAACCAGATGCGAACCAGCTTTTTTTTTTTTTTTTCTGCTCAGGGAGAGAAACTTGCTGGGTGTGTAGGTTATGTTTGTAAAACAGCATTTTGTATTCAACATTAGCATTCCCTATGGAACTAAAACGTGCAAGGAACTATTTGAAGAGAAGAGTATTGTTTCAGAGGCAGACTCATGAGTGTCAGTTTAAAAACCAGCGACCCAGGTCACTTTTGTGTTTGTGTGTGGCAATCAAAATATTGCATGATATTTGTATACAATACACTTAAATTTGAAATAACCTACATTTTGCTTCAGTGTGACGTCTTTGATACTAATACCATGTGCATACCAAACGCATTAGTATTTGTGCCATTTTTTGGACCAGTAAAAATGAGTGGACCACCACATTTTGGTTTACACTGGCCCTGCTGATTAGTGACTTTATTAATTAGTATTATTTTATTAATTAGTATTATTTGTTTGCATGCATACAAGTACACATTCTGTTGCTCTTAATTTGTGATATACAGCTCTAATTAAATGTTACGTTATTTCTTGCATATATTGTAAATGTGCAAGGTTTTTCCTTAACGGACCAGTGATTTGAAAATCCGACTGGTCCGCTGGGCCTGTAGAAGATTTATTTCCAATTCGAACACTGCTTTTTTTTTTTTTTTTTTTTTTTTTGAAATAATACTATAAACAAGTTAGTAGAATCATGCAATGCATTGATTATGATACGCTTTCCAACATACCAGAAATCATTACTTAAGTTATTACTCAAGTTATGAGGATAATGGCTGTAGAATAAATCTCGCTCCTATGACCTTACCTTTGAGCCCATTTCGATGATATTCAACAGAACCGGTAAAGTATACTTCCGGAACAACATGATAAAGTTTTGTCTCAATCGAAGCATTTTTACGTAAGTTATAACACATAAGGGCGATGGAATGGATCCCGATCCTATCTCCTGACCTTTGACCCCATTTCGCCCATCTTCAATAGGGTTCGTCCCCAGGTTGTCCCCTACGACAAACTAAAATTTCATCGAAATCGAACCATTTTTACGCAAGTTATGACGCATAAGGGCAATGGAATGCATCCCACTCCTATGTCCTGACCTTTGACCCCACTTCACCCATTTTCAATACGATTCTACCCCAGTGGTCCCCTACTACATACTAAAATTTCATTGAAATCGAACCATATTTACGCAAGTTATAACGCATAAGGGCAATGGGATGGATCCCGCTCCTATGTTCTGACCTTCGACCCCATTAATCCTATTCTCAATAGGGTTCGTCCCCATGTGGTCCCCTACCACATACTAAAATTTCATCGAGATCGAACTATTTTTATGCGAGTTATCATGCGGATAGACGGACGTACAAAGCTGGAGCATATAAGCTTCTGCAACCTACGGTTGGAAAGCGTAAACAAGTTAGTAAAATCATGCAATGCATTGATTACGATACGCTTTCCAACATACCAGAAATCATTACTCAAGTTAAGAGGATAAGGACCCGACCTTTGATCCCATTTCGACGATATTCAACAAACCCGGTAAAGTATACTTCCGGAATAACATGAAAAGTTTTGTCTCAATCGAAGCATTTTTACGTAAGTTATAACGCATAAGGGTAATGGAATGGATCCCGATCCTATGTCCTTACCTTTGACCCCATTTCACCCATTTTCATAGGGTTCGTCCCCAAATGGTCCCCTAGCACATACTAAAATGTCATCGAAATCAAACCATTTTTACGCAAGTTATGACGCGTAAGGGCAAATATCAGGAACACAGAGCATCGCTCGGGTAACGGGAGGGGGGTGATGAGGGCAGAAAAATTATATTTGATATGTTATTTCCAAGTATTGTAATGCTAAGTCTAAACCATCAAGATTAATAATGATAGACGAATTAGAGACAAATTAATTTAGAATAAACATCAAAACAAAGATGAATGATAATCTTTTATTTGTGTTAGAGTAAGAAATTTTTTAAAATTGTTTTTATTATTTCCGAACATGAAACACCAAACAACAAATGTTAACATGGAGTTCTTCATCGAACCCCATAGTAACATTGGTTCTTCATCGCTGTCTATTTATTCGTCGCGTTTGATCGAGGTTTTCTTCCGATATAGATTCATCATTGATTGTTATAATAACGTCGGACATTATTTCTATGCTCCTCGCCTTAGCTGCTCGGAATGGTCTTTTTGTAGGCTGATCTTCTTCCAATGGAAGGTCATGTGTTTCGAGACTGGAATGTGATCGGAAACCATCGGTTTTTGAATGTCCAAGCTGTTCCATATTTACTTCTTCCGCTTGTTCTTGTTCCAACAGTACCGTATTCTTCTTATTAAAGTTGAAACGTGCGCTTTTCGTTGGGGTCGTCCAGCCACATTTTTTATATTTTTTACCATCCACGTGACACTCTGTTAATAGTAATTAATAAAAATGAACTAATCATATTTTAGCACAGCGGATACGCTGGTCATCAAGTGACTATTCGAAAATGTAACAAAACAAAAAAAAATGCTGTATTAACTTTAAATTTTGAAGGGAAAAACATACGAAATCAGCGTTACGCATCAACTCAAAGCAACTGTTAGGCATCAATCCCAAGCAACTGGCACAACTCACTTTTTGTTCTAGAAGAAAAAAGAAGTAATGCGTAATACGCACACAGCGCGTGACGTAATGAGGCAGATAGTCGCGAGAGTGTGACGGCACAAAACTTTAATAGGATCCACAAACAACGCGTGACGTAATGAGGCCGATGGCGTGACCGCGCGCCAAAATGTCATTCGCGAGTCGATCGCGACAGTGTGACTTCATAAGATTTCTAAAAATGGGAAATATTAATAGGACAACGCCATGACACTAAAAACGTGGTAACTCGGGGTGGTTATTTAACCAACTAAACGAATTTTTCCAAAGTCGAGATCAAGCTAAATTGATTTCTAGTACCAGAAAACGGTAGGTTAACCACTTTCATCAATGTCTTTAGAGCCGTTTTCAAAATAAAATTTACATATATACAACATATTAAAAATTAATGCAAACATTGAGGATAAATATTTAATTTCGCCGTAGTAAAAATATATTTTCCAGATATTGATTCCATGATCACTTATGTATTGCTTTTATTTATGTGAGCACTTAATCCGGTAAGTATCCTCGATAAATTTAGTACTCAGGGAAAAAAGTGCAAAATCTTCAAATGACAAATGTTGACGATATCAAATCAAGTAAAGACAAATACTGATCTTCGAGTGTCTGGTTTCGAACTTCCTTTAACTCTCTGCAATTCCTTAATACAATAATTTTTGAGAAAGAGGAAAAACAAGTGTTTACATTTTTCTAGTTTTATATATTTCAGCGATATTGTTTCTTTTTAGTGTCTTGTCTTTTAAATTCAAGAAGCAAGCATACTTTGCATAATAAAGAAAACTTACGTTACTAAAATCTGGATTCCCTTCTAACGTTCTTCTTAGCGAATATTTCAATCAATTTCTTCACGTCTAGTTTTCTGGCTCTGTCATTTTCAATGCTTATCATCGCAAGTCCATCAAGCCTACTTTGAGTGTGTGATGACCGAAGGTAGAAACCTCCGGTTCGATCCCAGGCAGGTACGAACGCTCGAACCACTAAATATCCGTCGTGCGTCGGCTGAGTACGTCAAGCCGTCGGACCTCGGGTACTGGCCTCCCGGTAATAAATAAGAGCGTCTTCCTCCCCCTTTCTATCTCGCCTCCGTGTCACTTTCCTCTCGGCCACTGTAGCCCAAATCTCCTAGTTTCCTATTTCTAAGGGTTGTTTAAGACCTGGGGTCAGACACTCCCTTCCTGAAATCCTCTACATGTAATCTTATCTGATCTCTAATCGGCGCGCAGATAAAAGTCTGTGGTAATGGGGCCCTTTAGTTCAAAAACTTTCGTATCCAAAAGACAGAAAATGTAAAACAAAAAATTTTTAGAGCAAGCAGAAAACCTCTTGTCTAAAATAAAAAATAAATACATACGTATTTATTTTTTATTGTTACATAGTGCCAGTTCTGTCCTTGGCACTATGTAACAACAACACAACTTTACACATATGTGATTAGCAGTGAAATGAAACACGACATGCGACGACTGTCATTTTTCTTGTAGTACGAAATTCTATTCCAAACTTTTTTTTTTTTTTTCTTAATTTAGTTGTATTTTTCAAGCCCTGCTTGGAATACCAGAGCCGCTATCAAAATAATGATTGAGATTCCTTTATTCATGGCTTGGGTTTTGACGGCGTCTTACTAGGTACTGTTAAGAAAAAATAAGAAAAGTAACAGATGAAACAACGTGAAAATTTTTCAAAATAAAAAAGCACGGATGAACAATCGCAGGTGCTACGTTTTTTACGAACGTTTCTGAGCATGTCTAAACAAATCTTAAAGCAATATGCATTTATGTAAAATTTCCTGGCAAAACAACGTTTTTTTACGCTTTCAAACCGTATTTTGGAGAAGCGTATATGCTCCAGCTTTGTCGGTCTGTCGGCACGATAACTCGCGCAAAAATGGTTCGATTTCGATGAAATTTTATTAAGTGGTAGGGGACAACCTGCGGACGAACCCTGTTGAAAATGGGCGAAATGGGGTCAAAGGTTAAGACATAAGAGCAGGATCCATTCCATCGATCTTATGCGCCATAACTTACGTAAAAATGCTTCGATTGCGACAAAACTTTATCATTTTGTTCCGGAGGTATACTGAACCGGTTCTGTTGAATATCATCGAAATATTGTCAACGGTCAGGGCAGGAGCGATATTTATTCCACAGCCATTATCCTCATAACTTGACTAAAATGCTTCTATTGCAACACAACTTTAGTATGTTGTCCCGGAGGTATACTGAACCAATTCTGTTTAATATCATCGAAATGGGATCAAAGGTCAGGGCACAGGAGCGAGATTTATTCCACAGCCATTATCCTCATAACTTGAGTAATGATTTCTAGTATGTTGGAAAACGTATCATAATCAATGCATTGCATGATTTTACTAACTTGTTTGTTTTTGTTTTCAGTTCTTGTCGGTTTTGAGACTTAGAAAAAAATGAAGATAAAATTTGGAAAATGTTTTTTCAGTTGCAGTTGAACCTCTGGTAAAATGTCAAGATGATATATGAAATTGTAAAACTGAAATATCACAGGCTGCTGGTACGCTGGGCCACCATTTTTCAGCAGACAATGAAATGATAACATTTTGTGAAAAACGTGGTAGTGAGAAAGGGCTATATATCCTGGGGCGGATTGGGACGACCAAACCAGGCTGGTAATTTGTCTTTCATCCCACTATAAAAACACATGAACCTGCAGGGACCTTTAAGAGGGGGGGGGGAGAAAAGAAAAGAAAAAATGTTAGATCCTGGATGAAAGAGAACTGCTGAAATATGCTTTGTAAAAACAATTCAGTTGTGAACAAATTTTAATAATTTAATGGTGAACGAGTTTTTAAAATGTGCTTATATTTGAATATAGCATCAAACAATCCTAAAAACGGGGTGTTGTACCATAATTATTTTACTTGAACAATTTGGAGTTTTAAAAGAAAAAAAAAAAAAAAAAAGAAAATACAGGTAGGCTTAGTTCTGATTGAGCCGTCAGTTTGGAACGTAGGACTAGGACTTGCAGATCGGAAAGTTGAAACGAGCTAGTTGAGTGTGGTTTCAAAGCGTTTGTTTAATTTGTTGTAGCCAAAGCCAACACAGGTCCAGGTGCATGATATCAAAAGTAACTTACATAATTTTTGCAAATAATGCTGGATACATTGCGAACACAAAGCAGATCGATACACGAATTACCCAACGTGGGTGGTGCTCTGTCTTTTTGGGCTTCTTACATTCCTCCTCACTTGCTCTTGCCTCTCGTTTTGATTTTCCTATTGCTTGCGTTCATTCTGCGAATTCCGCGGCATTGTCGAAAATGTTAACCCTTTCACACGAAAACAATTTTTAAAATTTTTAGTTTAAACCATTGCGGTATGTTCTTTGTATAGACTCGCAGACAATGAAATTGGCGCACCGAGAAGGAAGCATCGGATTGAACTGAAATTTTATGGACGTAATGATACAGATGAATGATACACATGATGGCAAAAACAGAGCTGCAGGACAATTACAGAGGGATCTGTGGCACGCAGTCCGGTCATCTTCAACACCGCGTTGCGCCGCCTCGTGCGGTGATACATGCTGCAATACGGTTCGACATGGAGGCGAACAGACGCCTGATGTTGTCCTGCGAGAGAATAGCCCACACGTGTTGCACGGTGTGCTCCAAATCCCGGATAGTGCAGCACGGCGGCAACCGGCGTTTGAACTGGTCTCACACATGCTCGATAGGGGACGTGTTCGGGGGCTGGGAAGCCATGGAAGTGTCTGGACATGACGTAGGCAGTCCTAGGCAACCCGAGCCGTGTGCAGACGGGCATTATCCTGCTGGTATAGCTCACCTGGAATCCCTGCCAGGAATGGGAGCACATGGGGCCGTAAGATCTCATCCACATGCCGCCGGCCTTTCAATGATCCTCGTATCACTACTAGAGCTAATCGACTATCGTAAGCAACTGCTCTCCAGACCATAATGCCTACAGTGGGGGAGGTGTGGCGCTTGATAGCGAGGTTGGGATTGTATCGTTGACCCGGGGACATCCACACCCGGATGCGATGATGACCATCTGTCCCCAAAACGAAGAGGCACTCATCGCTAAACACCACACGTCGCCTGTCTGTGGCGCTTTCACGTCGCTCTGGCTTGGCACCACTCCACACGGAGCCGGCGATGTTCAGGTGTTAATGGTAGCACGCGTAAGGGGCGCTGGGATCGCAGATTCGCTTCCGCGAGGCATCGGGAAATGGTTCGTGGGCACACAGAAGCAGCTACATCTGCCTGTATAGTGGACCGGGTCCCCGTGGGTTCCGTTCGTGCCTGGCGCACGATCCGTCGATCCCCTCTACCGGTGGTCCTCCTGGTCTGGCCGGAGCCGCTCCGCTGTGTGGAAGTGCTGTCACGTGACCACTGGTCCCAACACAGGCGGACGGTATGTCAGAACGATCTACGTGGCGCGCGGACCACCCTGCGGTTTTCAACCCGATGATCTGGCCTCTGTCAAAGTTCTTAAGTTGCGTAAATCGACGTCTCTGGCGTCTACCCGGAATTCTTGTCACTCTGTACTCCTGCTTGCGTCGGCCGGTACTTTTCGCTTTCATGGGGCATCGACTACACGCCGGTTTATAAGGCTGCCGGTTCGTGCTTGCCGCGCCACCACAGGGTGTGCGGTCATGTGCACTCGCACTAAACGGGGACCATTTGCCTACCAGCACGCACTCTAGCTATTTGCAAAGTTTCGCGGTTGTAGCATGCTTTCTTCTAGGTCCGCAAATTTTATTGTCCGTGAGTGTATTTGAATAGATCTCGTCGAGAGCCTTAAAACGATTCCACGCACAGTCGTGTTGTGCTCACGGTAGAAAAGACAGAGTCAAACGCGGTGGCACGCCAGAAATATTGTAGCATCTCCCCCGCGCACAGGGAGTGAGGGGAGCTGCGCGCGCACGATGTATTGCGCAGTATGCGAATTGGGCTTCATGCTGTTTACGAATATGCTAACACGATTAGTATGCGGCACGTATTTTTAACTTTCTAATGATTTCAATTGGGGCCTTTTTTTTATCACAGGCGGTCGGCCATAAGTCGTCCCATACTATCTGCCTAGTCAGAAGTAGTTCTACGCCAAAAAAAAAAAAAAAATGTCTTTTGACGATCTCTATTTCCAACCAAATCACCATGGAGTCGTTCCTAAATTTGAACTAAACAGAAAAAAATCGCTTACAGCGGTGCCGAAAACGCAGTGAATAGACATTAGAGCAATGGAAGAACGTGATTTGGTCAAGTTAATCGCGTTGTACTGTACATGGTTTTGCGCTGATGGTCCGCAGAGGGTGTGTGGCGAAAACCTCATGAAGCGATGTACACCGCATGCCTGTCAACACAATCCAAACATGTACCATGCAATGGGGGATGTTCCCTTGATAGCAATAGAAGGTAAGATGGCATCCAGTGAATGCCTGAGTGTTTTGTGTCGATCGAAGTAAATACACCCTGCGATATTACCCCATTTTCGCCCATGTGATCGCATCTTCGTGGATGACATTGCAACAGGATGTCATACAAGAATGGCTTGTTGAGCTTAACGACTTCAATCATTTCCCCTGGGCTTCAGAGGCCCTTGACCTTAAAGCCTATTGAAAATGTGTGGGATATGCAGGAAAAGAACTGTTCGGCATCGATGTCCTTTCTAGACAACACTTATGGAGTTGTGTAGTATTCTGCTGCAAGAATGACTGACTATGTGTGGACCAGTGCTGAGACGGGCCGAGCCCGAAGTCAAACCGGGCTCGGGCTGCATAATACTTACTGGAGTTCGGAGCTTGGTCGGGCTCGGGCTCTGAGAGAGGGAGATAACTTTTTTCCTTTTTTTTTTTTTAAATGTGATTTTTTATGATTTTGCACACCAGACTTTTTTCACTTCATATAGTTGTTAATTAGAATTCTTCGGCAACTGGGTCTGGATGCGGAGTGGAAACTCGGCAGGGTTATTCATCCCGGGCTTGGATAACAAATACCATAGGCCATGGTTTACTGAATTTCTGCGAAGGAAGAGTTTCTTTAAGAACTACAGATAGTAGATTGCAAGCTAAAGAAATTTTGCTCCATACCTCAACGAGGCAGCTCCCAACGTACGACGTAGATTGTTGTGCCTCCCGATTTTTACCTGATTCCCCCCCCCCTGAAACATTTCAGGAAGAAATGAATGGTCCAAGAAACTAAAAAATAGATAGACATTCTTTCCCCACTCCGCAGTTGAGAAAGACATTGGCTAATTGCACGGGAAGGGAAGTGTGCAAGTCTGGAAGAGGAGATTTTTTTTAATGCCTAAACAGATTAATCATAGTTTTCGGGCTCTATCTTGCAATATGAAATTCGGGCTGGGGCTGAGATACTTTGGGCTCGGACAGGTTCGGGATCTTAAAATTGAGCCTGAACTCAGCTGTGCTTTGGACGAATCCGAACTCAAGCGGCGCATAGAATTCATCCGAGTCGCATATTTGCTGTCATTGGCAACAGATGTGACGTTATTCGATACTAAATAGAGGTTCTTATTCTTTGTATAGTGTGTGTGTGTATGTTGCTTCACGTCGCAAGTAACTACGTAAGTTAAACCGGCAGGCCCCGTGTTAACTAATTACTAAAATGTACGTCGCAGGTTTTATTTTAAAGGTCCTGCAGACAAAAACGATATCCTAAGAAACTTTACGTTTCAGTGCTGAAAAAAAAAAAAAAAAAAAAAGAAGGAAGTTCCTTTTAAATTCTCTTTTGCAGCCTCCCAACCATGGACGCAAGTTTTTCGTCTTGCAAAACTTTCCGAAAAACGAAAGTTAGAGTGAAGAATCATGCCGTAATAATTTTTTTTCTCGCGATGTTCATTCTGCCCATATTGTTGTTAATTTCCATTTTATTGCATAAATGTTTGTGTTTCAGTTTGAAAATACAGGTAACAACTTCCGAAAACGCATGTTCGATGGAACCCTGTAATCTTAAATTCTTTTTTTCGTGATGTCCCTTCTGACCTGTATTTGCATATAATTTTATTACATAAATGTTTATTTTAGATTGAAAATGATCGAAAATTTTCCGAAAACGGAAGTTGGACGTGTCGAAGATTTCTCCCGTAATCTTAATTTGTTTTTTTCGCGATGTCGTTTTTGTGCAGTCTTGTTATATTTGTCATTTTGTTATATAAATGTTTGTGTTTCGGCTTGAAAATGGAGGCTTAGTTTCGACTAGGGAGAGGAGATTTCTCCCTTAATCGTTGTTTTTTTGTTGTTGTTTCGCGGTGTTTCTTTTGTGCGGTATTATTGTTTAAAAATCATTTAATTTCATAAATGTTTGTATATAAGATTGAAAATGGGGAAAAATTAAAATTTTCTGGAAACGGAAGTTGGAAGCAATGGAAATTTCTCGTAAGCTTTTCTTTTTTTTTTTTTTTTTTTCGTAGCAATGGTCGCTGTGTCTTGTTTTGTTTATGAAAGCATTTTATTTCGTAAATCTTTGTATTTAATCGTAAAAATTGAGACAGAATTCTAAAAAAAGGGGGCGGAGTGTTCTTGATCCAAACTATTGCAGTTGCTATAGTTACCAAGGCTAAGTTTTTTGTTTGTTTTTGTAGAAGAAATAGAAGGTGGTCAGTTTTTCTTCTTTTTGTTTTAATTTATTTCTACCTGTGCAAATTTTTTATTGAATTTCGCATCCAGTAGTTTTCTTCCCCTGTGACCACCCGCACATTATTTTGCGGCACCATAATACGTGTCGTAGAACTGATCAGCTGATCAGGAACTTCCTGTTATGGGGCCAACGGGCGAAAGTTGATCTGACCTGTTTGCCTGTTCATTACTGATATCCTGGAGGTTATGTATTCAGAATCCAAAGCCATTGCATACAAGTGCAATGCAATCAAAACTTCCTAAACAGGATTTTGAAAAGGTGAAGTTATAAAGTGAAGGTATCAAAATGGCACATTGAAAATAAGAATAATAATTACAATAAAATTCAAAATGCACACTGTAGTAAGTTCGTTTCATGTAGAGCAACCTATTGTGAAAATTGCGCATTCTAATCTTTCGTGGTCTTAACGTGATACAAAAGTTTTGTGGTTAGCAAAAGAACATAAGTGACTCTTTTCGTGCGAAAGTTGTTGCAGCGAGCGGAACTTGATAGAAACTGCGGTACGGAAATCGTGCAGGCAGTGACACATCATGAAAGTGAT
Organism: Macrothele yani; assembly: GCA_039090855.1. Classification (NCBI taxonomy): domain Eukaryota; kingdom Metazoa; phylum Arthropoda; class Arachnida; order Araneae; family Macrothelidae; genus Macrothele; species Macrothele yani. The sequence goes on along the minus strand of CM076990.1, from coordinate 18,920,305 downwards.
CACGATGAACACACCCGTAGGTTCCGGGAAGGAAGTATAATAGCAAACTGTTTTTTTTTTTTTTTTTTTTTAGTATTTTATGCTTTACAAGTGATGTTCATTTCTCTTGTGTATACCGCAATAAGAAAAATTAATCCTGAAAAATGCCGAGCGATTGTTCTGAAGTGATAAGTATTGGGCGAATAGTTTACACTGAAGTGCCACTGAATTAAAGGTGCCTGCCTAGTAACGCGTTGGGCTACCTCTTGTCCTAATGACGGCGGCCATACGACGAGGCTTGGAATCTACGTATTTACGAAAATGTTCTGCAGGTCCATAATTCTCTCAGGATGGGACACATGCCCGAACAGCCTGCTGGACGGTATCTCAAAGATGTTCAACAGAGTTTAAATCCGGGCTTCTAGGTGGGCACTGAGGTTCATTCCACGCAGTAGCCACTTGGTGGGACCTGTAGATGGGCAGTTATCTGGCTAGAATAAGCCATTGCCACTGGGATGTATGCTGGACATGAATGGTTGTAAATGGTCGGCTGGGATGTCCACATACACTTAAAAATTTTGTGGCAGGTTGCACCAAAAAGTGGTGCTACTCCAGCTGCACCACTTTCTGAGAAAAGATACACCATCATGTTGTACAAACAAAACCCAACAACGTAGTTCAACTTCTCACCACATTATGGTATAACGTTGCACGCAATATTGCACCGTGTTTTTGGGTTTATACATTTTCTAAAAAAGTGATGCAGCCGGTCTAGCACCACTTTTTTGTGCAACCTACCACAAAATTTTTAACAGTGATATTTAGGCGCACTCAAAGTCGATTGTACACGTACCAAAGGTCCCAAAGCATTCTAGATGAAGACACCCCAGACCATCACTGAGCCACCACCACCTTGTACTGTTCCAACTTGGAATGAAGAGTTCATGGCTCCTTGAGGTTGACGCCAGATCTATACTCTCCCATTGGCTCGGTGAATTTTAAATCTGGATTCATCACTCCATGCTATCCTCTTCCAGCCTTCTCTGGTCCAGTGTTGGTGTGCGTTTTTCCAGGCAAGGCGTTGAGCCTGGTGTGCCGTTAATAGAGTAATCTTGTGGGCCGGTTGCTCCCGAACCCTAGACGTTTAAGATCATCACTGCGCCACCACTTGCCTGTATTGTTCCAACTTGGTATGAAGGATTTATGGTTGCATTTGAGTTTGACGCCAGATTTGCACTCTCTCATCAGCTCGATGAAGTTAAAATCTCAATTCATCACTCCAGGCTATCTGCTTCCAATCCTCTCTTGTCCAGTGTTGGTGTGATTTTTTCCAGGCAAGGCGTTGAGCCCGGTGTCATGATATTAACAGTGGTAGTCTTGTGGGCCGGTTGCTCCCGAACCCTAGACGTTTAAGATCATCACTGCGCCACCACTTGCCTGTATTGTTCCAACTTGGTATGAAGGGTTTATGGTTGCATTTGAGTTTGACGCCAGATTTGCACTCTCCCATCAGCTCGATGAAGTTAAAATCTCAATTCATCACTCCAGACTATCTGCTTCCAATCCTCTCTTGTCCAGTATTGGTGTGATTTTTTCCAGGCAAGGCGTTGAGCCCGGTGTCATGCTATTAACAGTGGTAGTCTTGTAGGCCGGTTACTCCCGAACGCTAGACGTTTAAGATCATCACTGCGCCACCACTTGCCTGTATTGTTCCAACTTGGTATGAAGGGTTTATGGTTGCATTTGAGTTTGACGCCAGATTTGCACTCTCCCATCAGCTCGATGAAGTTAAAATCTCAATTCATCACTCCAGGCTATCTGCTTCCAATCCTCTCTTGTCCAGTATTGGTGTGATTTTTTCCAGGCAAGGCGTTGAGCCCGGTGTCATGCTATTAACAGTGGTAGTCTTGTAGGCCGGTTACTCCCGAACGCTAGACGTTTAAGATCATCACTGCGCCACCACTTGCCTGTATTGTTCCAACTTGGTATGAAGGGTTTATGGTTGCATTTGAGTTTGACGCCAGATTTGCACTCTCCCATCAGCTCGATGAAGTTAAAATCTCAATTCATCACTCCAGGCTATCTGCTTCCAATCCTCTCTTGTCCAGTGTTGGTGTGATTTTTTCCAGGCAAGGCGTTGAGCCCGGTGTCATGATATTAACAGTGGTAGTCTTGTGGGCCGGTTGCTCCCGAACCCTAGACGTTTAAGATCATCACTGCGCCACCACTTGCCTGTATTGTTCCAACTTGGTATGAAGGGTTTATGGTTGCATTTGAGTTTGACGCCAGATTTGCACTCTCCCATCAGCTCGATGAAGTTAAAATCACAATTCATCACTCCAGACTATCTGCTTCCAATCCTCTCTTGTCCAGTGTTGGTGTGATTTTTTCCAGGCAAGGCGTTGAGCCCGGTGTCATGCTGTTAACAGTGGTAGTCTTGTAGGCCGGTTACTCCCGAACGCTAGACGTTTAAGATCATCACTGCGCCACCACTTGCCTGTATTGTTCCAACTTGGTATGAAGGGTTTATGGTTGCATTTGAGTTTGACGCCAGATTTGCACTCTCCCATCAGCTCGATGAAGTTAAAATCTCAATTCATCACTCCAGGCTATCTGCTTCCAATCCTCTCTTGTCCAGTGTTGGTGTGATTTTTTCCAGGCAAGGCGTTGAGCCCGGTGTCATGATATTAACAGTGGTACTCTTGTGGGCCGGCGGCTTCCGAACCCTAGACATTTAAGGGTACATTGAACTGACCTTCTACTGACATGATGACTTGATCCAGTGTTCAGATCTGTGGGGATTTGTGATATTATGTTTAGCACATCAGTTCGAATGATGCGGCCTAAACGACGTACACCACGAACTGTTAAGGGTGATACGCCTCTGCATTTCATTCGGGAGCTTGTTCTTTTGCAGAATTTTCGTATTCCCGAAATACTGTGGACACTGTAGCACTGAAAAATCCCAGTGTGTTGACGACTTTTAGAGATGAAGTGTGACCCATGCTGCTGACACCTAAAATCTGCCCTCGATCAAAAGCATCCAAATCACGCGTAACATCACGCCTGTATAATCGATAACTGCTGGGGAAGCCTTGGCTGATGGCTATATTTAGTCCCAGTTTCGACCCCGGTATGCGCGATAATGCGGGAGTAGCAGTCAAGCATTTGCATTAATTCTGCTTCCTCTAATTCAGTGGCACTTCAGTGTGTATTAAATAGATTGATATACACCGAAGGGGCAAAAGATTATGACCAGCGCGTTTTTATGGAGATCGAAGCAACTGCAGGTAATTGACGGTGCGAGTGAATGTCATGAAACGATATAAATAACACCTGATACTGAGCTGTTCTTGTTCTTCATATGGAAAACGGAGCGGACTCAACCGAGTTTGACAAATGCCAAATTGCAATGGCCAGACGTCTGGGTCAGCGCATTTACGAAACGGCAAGGCTTTTAGGGTGCTAACGGTCAATCGTGATTAGTACCTTCAAAAAGTGATCCGAGAATAGAAAACCACGAGCCTCCGGTAAGGTGTAGGCGCAACACGGCTCATCGATGCTGCCGTATTTCCCCGAAAGTAAGACCTAACCGGAAAATAAGCCCTAGCATGATTTTTCCGGATGCTCGTAATATAAGCCCCACCCCGAAAATAAGCCCCAGTTACGATACGTAGTACCGTAGTCAGTCAGCCTATCACTGTTCAAAAAACTGAAGCGAGTGCCAAAATAACTGTAGGATACCCTGTTCATGAGTTTAATTTGCCTTGAATATTCAGAGTAAGAAAGAAAGCCGATTGACTTTCAACTCAACCGAGGATATGGTTTTTCTAATTATGGCGCATGCATTCAGTTCGGTTCAGAGAGCTAGCGGGAGATGAAAAGAATCCGTCTTTTGTTTGGCAGCTGTAACATTCAGTTCCGAAAAGGGAATCCGACGTGGGAAACTTTACCGGTGAAGGCTATCTTTGGTGGAAAAGTTATTCATCAACAGGCGGTGTGTGTTTTAAAAAATCAAGGGGGGGGGGGCACACGCGAACTCAAAGAAAAAGTAAGAAATGTTCTAACCGCCTTAAATGGATTACGAAAGGGGTTCGTCCCTGTCCAAGTTATTGCTGTGTTGGCAACGGTGACTGAAAGAATTCTTTAAAAATCAGAGAGTTAATATTTTGGGGCCGAACGTACATTCTTAACTGTCATCATTTTTGTTGCCACTCTTGTGTCGATTAACAATTAACACTTGATTTAATGGTATATTTAAAGGGAATAATATTTGGACCCCCAGACAAGATGAGTGCAAAAAGAAAGAGCTATTCTTTCTGCAAAGAGAAGAAGTTGGATCTCCGAATGGTCCTAAAATGGCGAGCAGAGTACGATAACCTCAGTCAACAGGTGGACGAGGGAAATGCTAAGAAGCGCAAGTGTGGATCAGGTCGGCAACCATTATTTCCTGAGCTGGAAGACATCATCTGTGAATGGTTTGGTGACAGGAGAGCACAGACTTTGGTTGTGCGCAGGGCTGATATTCAAGCATTTGCCCTTGCAATGGCACCACAGTTAGAAATATTCAATGAAGAATTCAAAACATCACAACACTGGCTGGATGACTTCCTTCAGCGATATGAACTGTCTCTAAGAAGATCGACAACACTGTTCAAGCTGGAAGATACAATAGTTATTAAACGTGCACTTGCATTCAAATCCTTTGTTGATGGCATCGACTTTTCTAAATACCAACTCTCCAACATGATTGCTATGGATGAAACTGCAGTGTTTATGGGCCAAGCATCTCAAACGACAATTGATCAGATGGGTGCCTCGTCAATCTACATTATCTCCACTGGTTACGAAACTGCATGTGTTACCTTTGTTTTGGCAATTCGTCTGGATGGAAAGAAAGCCCCACCTCTAATCATCACTAAGGGCAAGAAAGATAAGATTGAACGTGTTTCAGGCATTTATGTTCTTGAAACCGAAAAAGCCTGGTGTACACAAGCAGTTATAAGGAAATGGGTCGATTTAATGCTGCCACTTGTTTTACGAGGTGGCCAAAGAGGTCTGCTAGTCTGGGATTCAGCCAGCACTCACCGCGTTAAAGACATGAAGAACTTCCTTGCCGAGAGAAGAATAGATCAAATAATGATTTCCGCAGGAATGACTGCCTATCTCCAGACTCTTTATATTGCAATAAACAAGCCATTCAAGGATCATTTGCGCATGAAAATCAATGACTACATTGAAAATAGAATGGAGAGAAATCAGCGTGGAAACTTTGAAGCCTAGCCTGCAAGAGGTCGTGACTTGGGTGAAGAATTCATGGGATAAAATCACTGACAGCTGTGTTGCCAATGCACTACGAACAGGCTATATATGGACAAGAAGTGCTCATTTAAGGAGAGCTTTATTGCTGGATATGAGAGATTGGGTCAATGGTTCTACAAGAAATGGAGTCGCAAGAAATTCAGGCCTGGAATTCGGGGTTTAGAGAGTTATGACGATGTTCCAGAAGAAGATGACATGATTGTATTTGAATAAATGTAGATTTTTGTACATGAATAAATGTAGATTTTTGTACATGAATAAATGTAGATTTTTGTACATGAATAAATGTAGATTTTTGAACGTGAATATATGTAGATTTGTGTACGTGAATAAATGAATAAATGTAGATGAAAAAAAAAAAAGAAAAAAATTTGGAAGTACATGAAAAAATAAGACATCCTCTGAAAATAAGCCCTAATGCGTCTTTTGGAGCAGAAATTAATATAAGACCCGGTCTTATTTTCGGGGGAACACGGTAAAGGTGAGTGCATTGCGTTTATTGTGCTAGCCAACAGAAAGGGGTATTGTGCCATAACTCGCCAGTAATTTTAATGTTGGTGACGGGAGTAATGTGTCACAACACACATTACATCGAACCCTTCTGAAAATGGGGCTGCGTAGCTGCAGGCCGCTCCGAGTGCCCATGCTAACTTGACAAAACTGGACCTTCAATGGACCTTAAACTGGACCTTCAATGATGGACCTTAACTGACCTTCAATTACGGACTTTAAACTGGACCTTCAATGATTGGAAGAAGGTCGTCTGGTCCGATGAATCTCGTTTCCTGTTGCACCATTTGCACGTCCGGGTACGTGTGTGTCGTTTACCTGGGGAAGTGTTTTCACCAGGATGCACCACTGTAGGACGAAAACAAGCCCGTCGAGGAAGTATTCTGCTTTGGGCAATGCTCTATGCTAAATCCTCAAATCTTGTAAAAGCAGTGTACATCAATTTTGTTTCCTGTTAAGTTCATCATTAATCTCACTTCTTTACCCTTGTAAGCAAGTTCCTGCGTCATACATTGTTGCTTTGAGGGGAGTACTTACAAAAATGGCTACGTAGTCATTTTTGCAAATTTCAAATAAATAATTACCGTAAATGTGTTGCATTTTTAGGTAATTTTTTTCTTGTAAACATCGTAGTGCGTTGATGCCGTGCCAGAATTTTTTGTTCTTCTGAGATAGCAAATTCAGAATTAGGTGAAGAGAAAGAAATAAAAAATTATTTTAACGATGTGGCAAAAGCAAATCAACAAAATAAAATGTTTCGTATAAGATTATCATTACATGTATTTATGATAAATTAATATCCGTATGTCTCGTAAAATTGTTCAGCTTCATTATTCGTTTCCTGATATCCTGTTTGCCCGCATGATTATCTACGGCCATTTTGTATTTATTGCTTAATGTATGCTTCCCAAGGTCGTTTTCTGAACTCAGTCATACGCATTTCTTTTGTACTCGGCATGCTCTATAATTTCCTTTGTTCATTGCTTGTGTGGTCACTTCCCTGTCTTTTCAGGACTTATCCAAATAAACATTTCTTTACTTAGCTTTGGTTCTTCGGTGTGTAGCAATATGTCTATATCATGGCAGCATGAGTCTTGACACTCATAAACTTTCCTTAATCCACGTCTCTCTCTCTCTCTCTCTCTCTCTCTCTCTCTCTCTCTCTCTCTCTCTCTCTCTCTCTCTCTCTCTCTCTCTCTCTCTCTCTCTCTCTCTCTCTCTCTCTCTACCGTACATCTTACCTTGCTTTAAGTTGCTCCCTGTATATTAGTCATTGCAGATGAATGAGTGCAGGCCCGTAGCTAGTTTTCCCTGAACTAAAAACAATGAACTAAAATACAGAATATGAAAAATGGAAAGGAAGAATGTTCTCAAAATGTAAAATATCTTTCTCTGAATTAGTTTGATTATAGTTGAGTTATAGTTTATTGCTGGAGGCAAATAACAACCAGCATGATAAAAGTATATATATATATTTTTTAATTAGTTTCTGGTTTTTTCCCGTGGATCCATGTAATGACATCGAAGAGTTATTGATATATTTCAACTCTTTCTATTCCTCATCTTCGGTTCCACTTTTTCCTGCATCTTTAATCCTGCATTCGCGTTCGCTGCTGCTCGGAGATAGTCTCTCTGGTGTTGTTTGTCTTAGATGCGTGCGTGCGTTTTCCGTTCATGTCGAATGTTGTGCTATTTCATATTCTCACCAACAAACCCTTTTTATCCCACCCACAAACGATGAACAGAAATTGAAAGCTCTCTCTCTCTCGCTCGCACGCACAGCAAGGATTTCCCGTTAACACTTTTTTGCAATGTCTAGCGGGATACATTTACCTAAAACGTCCGCAACGATATCTCCTTTTTTGTAGGCAATTTACTGCCTTGAAGTTTTATTTTTGTAACAACTGCTTACCGTCTCGTAGTTACTCACAAAGTGACAGTGTTTTTTAGCTTTCTGCGCAACTAGGTTTCTACCTCTGCCTCATTTATTTATTTATTTTGGTGTGTGGTAAAAAAAATTGTGTGAAATCTTCCAAATTTTGCGTTTCACAGAATTAAAAAAAGAGGGGGCTTTCTCTCTTTCCTGACTCTTAATACAATGCCCATGTGGCGGAGAATCATTGGCTCAGCTGTTCTTACTAATTCACCTCGATAAGTAATTTCTTTTGAGTTGTCCATCGATTGTACTGTATCATTTCGAATTTGCTCCTTTAAAAAAGGTGTGCAATACGCAAATAAATAAGGCCAAGTAAAAAATTATTAATGCTTATAATGAAATACAAAAGTGCTGGCTACGGCCCAAAGTGAGTAACTAAGGTGTTAGATGATTCCGAGTCATCGCAATGCGTAAGTGACCGGAGTCATCAGTTGCGGCGGGCAGTAGTAGTAAAAGACTGATATAAGTGGCCAATTATTTTTGTAAATAGGATCAACTTTCTCACGTTTTCGACGATCATTGACTGGCTTTGTTACGCCGTGTGGTACCGTTTGTTGTCGGCATCATTTTTGTGAAGTGATTCAACAGCGCTTGACTTCCCTAATTCAAGTTTATGTTTTTATTATTTAAGGTTCTTTCCCAAAAGCTTATAAACTGGAAGGATGCGTGTTTTTGTTTTTGTTTTACCTTTCGAAACTCAACGGTTATTTGAAAATTACATATATCTCCCATGTGCATTGCAGCCAAGTTCTGTCAGTCAATTTCTAAATCGATATCATCCGGTTAAAGATTATCAATCACTACCGGCTTTACTCCATTGACAAGAAGGTTTTTTTTTTTTTTTTTTCGAGCATGTTAAACGTGGAGTTTATCATCTGTAAATTAATCTTTAATCACACTTATCTCTGGAAGTTCTTAATTCGTGTTATAAGGACTTATTTGCAAACATTGCTTTGTCATCATTTAAAAGAAGTAAGTTCAGTGATCTCATGTCATGGATTGCAAAATATTCTGCGGAATAGCACTGAACGCTTTCAAAGAAACAGCAACTCTCTTTGTAATTTCTTTTTGAATTTTTTTATTTTTTGACCTCAAAAATGGGTCGAACTTTAAGAGGTTTGGTTTTGCGTGTCTGTGTTTTCTTTTCTTTTTCAACGACGTTAGTGTTAGTATCCAATTCATGGTCCTATCATATCAAGGAATTATAGGTACAGTGGCAGAAAACAACATCTGGGATGGTATATTGATATTAGTCGAAACACTCAGAGTAACGATCCCTTTCCCTCAGCACTATACGCCCCAGCTTTTTTTTTTTTTTTTTTTTTTTTTAATAATGTACCATATTTCACATTTTCTCGTGTAATTTGTGCCCAGAAATCCCTCGATGGATACTTAAAATATGTACAGAATTTTTAACAAGGTAAAAAATTTAAATTAAAAACTAAATGTCTCGTCGTTTTATTGTTTTGTACGAACAAAAACACACTATTGATCAGGTAATGTACACTATAAAAAATAAGTGGTGTGTATTCACGAAAAATTCTTGGAAATCATGTGCAGCAAAGTTGCCGGTAACTACATTTCCGTTTGTATAAGTTTACGTTTCTTCTAACTTCAGTATTTTGTCAGATTTTCCGTAGTCAGTAGACGTTTATTTCAGAAAAGTCCGTTTCGGGTTTTTCCGTATTTTTACAGAAATTGCGTAAAATTTTGACATTGCCAGCCCTTTTACGAATTTTTTTCTTTCTTTGAGCACGAAGTTAACGAATCCTTTCCCTTAGCCTCTGGTGGGGTTAGAGCCGGATTCGTCTTCAGCAAGATGCCCCCGTGCTACCGATTGAGCTAGAATGACACGTAACTTATAGTCACGTATAAGGTAGAACTCTAATTATATGATGATGAAATGCTTTTTGTTATTAATGAGGGTGAATTAGTAATGTTATTTTCTGTTGGAGCTTATTATTTTTCTGAATATGTTTGTAATAATTCTGTTTTTTCTGTTGTGTGACTTGTTTCAAATAACGTATTTTTTTCAACGTGATTTTTCGAAGCAACAGAATCCTTTGGAACGTGAAATCTTTTTAGACTAACAGTGACTTTCAGTTACCTTAATAGCGGAAAGGTCTCTGAAAATTCATAATGTTCAATTACACTTCTGAAAAACGGCAGTTTACCGTTAAAATACGAAAGGAATTACGGAAAGGTTTCTCAAAATTCAGAATTTTCGTAGCGTGCGAGAAAGCCGTGAAATTCAGGTTCTTTTCCGCCATTTCACGGAAAAGTTTGTGTCATTAATATGCTTCGTTAATTCACGAAAGGAATCATGGAAAATGGCTTGTTGATTTCAGAATTTTTTTACAGTGTATGAAGGCTACATTTATTTTCAGCTCAAGGTTTTGTTTTCCTTAAAAATTACTGGAATAGATTTTGTGTGGAGCTGTAATTTAACAATGAGGAAGCGACGCTTCTCTTCTGTGCGGTATCCCCCCCCCCCCCCTTTGCGATATGATATAAAAGTTGTATAAGACTAAAATTCTGATTTCAGAAATTTGCCTTTTTTTTTTTTTTCTTTTTCTTTAAAAAAAGTAATTTCTTCCTCGTGTTTTTTTTTTTTTTTAATCTTGTTGTAGTTTTTCTTCTAATAGCCTTTTTCAGAAATTACGGAATAACTTTACTTAAACTGCACTTCCTAATATTCCATATTAAACTATATTTTTATTTTATTTCCTGCAGAAGAAGACTGGAGTACCGGGATGGTTGTTTCTATCCTTTGAACTGCGGGTATGCTTTTGTCCATATTTTTTTATCAACCGAGATGACATCCTGCCCGATCCTACCCCACTTCGAACTCTCTCTCTCTCACTCAGAAGCTAGAACAGAACATTTAATCTCCAAATTCAATTTTTTTTTTTTTTGCTCTTTCTCTCTCACTCAGAAGCTAGAACAGAAGAACATTTAATCTCCAAATTCTAGTTTGTTTGTTTTTTCTGCTTTCTCTCTCTCAGAAGCTAGAACAGAACATTTAAACATTTAATCTCCAAATTCTAGTTTTTTTCTTTTCTTTCTGCTCTCTCTCTCTCTCTCTCTCTCTCTCTCTCTCTCTCTCTCTCTCTCTCTCTCTCTCTCCTCTCTCCTCTCTCTCTCTCACACACACACAGAAGCTAGAACAGAACATTTAATCTCCAAATTCTAGTTTGTTTGTTTTTTCTGCTTTCTCTCTCTCAGAAGCTAGAACAGAACATTTAAACATTTAATCTCCAAATTCTAGTTTGTTTTTTTCTTTTCTTTCTGCTCTCAGAAGTAGAAGGACAGAACATTTAAACATTGAATCTCCAAATTCTAGTTTTCTTTCTGCTCTCTCTTTCTCTCTCTCAGAAGCTAGAACAGAACATTTAATTTCCAAATTCTGTTGGTTTTTTTCTTCTGTTCTCTCTCTCTCTCTCTCTCTCTCTCTCTCTCTCTCTCTCTCTCTCTCTCTCTCTCTCTCAGAAGCTAGAACAGAACATTTAATCTCCAAAATCACAGCAAATTTTAATCGTTATGAAAACTTTTACGCAAATCTGTGCATTTATTACTTTGATTTTACGAAAATAAATACATGAATGATTTACGATCTTGGCCATTTAAAAAGAAAAGTGTTTGAGGGGGAGCCTATCGCCCCCAGTCACTTGTCGCTGGATCCGCTAGTAATATATCTAAGGTATGAAAATACTGTTACAAATGTGATAATTTTTTACTTTTCCCATAGTGTGAAAACAAAGGCGACGTTTTAGAAGTCATTTTAAGTTTTGCTCATGTCTCTGTAAATAACGGTTTTTTAGAAGTCAAGCTTTTCTGCTTCCCTAACGAACGAGCGTGTGAAACTAGGATTTCGCTATCGTTTAATCTATACAGTATATGCACATACAACAAAGTGGGAAAATGCGAGTGTTTCCGTCCGCGAATTGTTTGACTACTTCTGAATAACCTAGAAGTCTGAAAATTGGTGTGCTGATATAGATCTTAAAATCCAGATGCCTAAAAAAGTCCGAAAACAAAACAAAAAAATTCAAAATGGCGGCTTTGGTATATTGCCCGCTTGAATTCTTGTACCACTTCTAAACCTAGAAAAGTCTGACAACGAAAAAATTAAATGGATAGCTTAGCTTTACTTTTTCAAAATGTTAGTAGGTTAAAAATTTATTATGCCAGAAACATTGAAATGCTGTAAAAATTCCATGAAATTTTGATTTAAAATTACGGAGTTGCAAAGCCTGCTACCGTTTTACGTCAAACCGTATGCACTGACTTCATGACCCTGTTCTAAATCACCCCAACAGTTACGGATCTCAAATTACTTTCCGTTTCCTTAATTACTTTTGCCATTCTTTAGTTTTTCTTCAAAAAATGATTTTGTAGATTCACCGTTCGGAGAACTGGCATAACTACTAGTTGTTTACATAAAAGTCCATTAGTTATGTTTGGAGTCGTGGAGCTGGGAACTTGTCACGTGGTCAATGGCCGAACGCAGGTGAGCAAAGCTACAGGCTGATGAGGACAGCGTTCTTGTAATATTTGAAATGGAGAGGGGCTTTCCTTACAGGCTCTAGAGAGACACAATGTGTTCTGAGATTGACATATTCAACCGTTTGTGTGTTAAAACATAGGTGTAATAAATGGGAACATACATGTACACAAGTTTAAAACGGCAAGCTGTTGTTTAATGACGTTAACAACCCTGGTGTATTCTTGTTTAAAACCAACTATAGTGATTTTAAACGTTCGCTGCGGATGGAAAATTTTATCCTTTCTGTGACCTCTGAAACATTCGGCGTAAACACCATTTGCATACACTTTGCGTTAGTTCTATTGCTCAACGCAATTCCTTACTTTTAAAGCCATATTTATGTGATTAAATGATCCATTTATTTTGGTTTAACGCTCTCAAGTAAACATTTGCGTTGCACTGTCTTCTGAGCTGCTCTCTGATCCAGAGTGTGAATCCCACAGTTCTGGTTCTATCCTGTGTGTCTCTCTCGAGATAGAACCGGGACAGTTGGCCACGAGCTACCTTAGTAGCATTAGTGCGTCCGCGCTTTTGTGCTACAATTGCAATTTCATTAACTTGTTTCTGTCGGTTAAGATTGCGTCCCAAAATAGTTTATAAGATCACGGTTCTAAAAGAATACACATTCCTCATATTTGGTGTCAAAAACTCCCCAATTCTCGGTTCCCAAAATGATGACCCTGCGTCCCCCTTCTTACTTTTTATAGTTTTGTCAACAGCATGTGACTTTTCATGGTGAAACACTAAAATACATCGTTTCCTGTTCCCGTCAGTTATTTTGAACAGTGTTGCGACGCTATCGCAGCTGTGAACGTCCTTGTACTGAGTTTGGTTTTCATGGTTGTGGACCTTTTCTTGTTCATTGTGTTTGCGTGCCCGAGATTCTCCGTATGTTTGTTTGTTTGGTTGTGACAAATGTATTTTACAGGGAAGGAAAGGACGGAAAACAAACGTAAGTGGAGCGACTGTGAAGGTCGCCATCGGTCTAATAATTTGTTAGTGCGTGTATTTTGAACTCTTACTGGAGCGTGTGGTTTGCTTTCAAAATAGAAAAAGAAAGAAAAAAAGGGTGTCACGTTGCTAATGAAAGGTGGTACATTTTAAAGTGAGGGTCGATATCTGTAATTCAGCATTCGTGAGGAAAGCAGATGTTTAATACTGTCACGTGATCCGAAGAATTGAATAGTCGACATATGTGTACGCAATCACACCGTTGTATTCCCTCACTGTCAGTAGTAATATTTGCCGAAATTATAAATGTTTACATTAAGACAGCGGAGAACGCGGAAAGACTTGCGTTATCAGAACATGAAGGCTTTAGATTAAGTGCTTGCGATCACCATAGCCGTGTAACTGTAGCGACGAATTTGCGTTTTAAATAAAGACTTCTGGCGTCAGGGTGTTAGGGTCATGGTTGTCCTTTCCTTTTCTTTTTCCAGTGTGAATAAGGAATATCTTGTACAGGGAATTATCGATTATAGCTATCGATATGCTCCTGCATACCTCATATCGAAATAGAGTAAATCAATCATTTTTTCTTGTCTTAGAGGCCTCTCGCGTTACAGAATGGATGCCACTCCCTCCATTTGCGAAACAAAACTGCTTCGACATTCTACAGTAATTATTTCTCGAACGATAAATACAATATCATTAAAAAATAAATTTTGTGTTACGCTTCCACAGTTGGCTTTAAAAAATTAATTTCCCTGTGTCGGGTGATTGTTTTAGTCGTTTCTTTAAACACAAAAATCGCACAGTATTGCATATGTTTATTGTTTGTTCGTAGGTTCGACGACCACGGTTAGCTATATACTCTAAAGTAGGAGGGGGGGGGGTCTTCAACCTCTTAGGACCGAGGGCTATGCCAGTAAATTCGAAACTTCATGCCCCCCCCCTCTCCGGTGGCGCAGTGGTCTAAGCGCTGGCCTCTAACTATTCGTCCGTGAAAGGATCCGGTTTGGAATCCACGTGCGGCATGTATGTTGTGTTTGTCTTACGGCACTGGCTCTCTCTCCTGGAACCAGTGGCCCTAAAGAAGGGGCAGGGGACTGCTAATAGCCCATTAAGTTGCTCACGGTGATTGTTAAACCTTCAATCAAAAATAAATAAATATATAAAAAGAAAAGCTTCACGCGCCTCATATTCATCGACACTGATAGTATCATAGATGACAGATTTTAGTTCATCCTGTCCTACACTTTTACTGCCAAAAGCACATTCAGTAGCAATATACTTTGCACTTTATGAAACAGAATGATACAGTACTAGTACACTGCTGGACAATTGCTAAGGACGGATCATAAACGGCTATATAGCGCGTAAAAACGTAAGTGTGGTTAGATGCCAAATGAAATAAAATAATGTCAGAATGCCAGGACATTACAAGAAAGATAATTTATTGTGCTGTGATATCCAGAAGGCTTTGGAACGTGTTCAATAGACAAACAGGCCATTTTGTGCAGAATACGTAAACGTGAAAAAAATGCAATTACCGTCCACAGGCGTTCCGGCGTAAGATGTCAATACGGGATATGGCCACCATGGAGGGCGATGCAAGATTCCACACGTCGTGTCATGCTTTGCACAACATTATCAAGCAGCTGTTGGGGTAATTTATCCCATTCCTCTGTCAGTGCACGGATGAGGGTGTCCTTGTTTATTGGAGGGCATTGGCGACCAGCAAGACCCCTCCCCAAAGCATCCCACACATTTTCAATGGGATTCAGATCTAGAGAACGGGCTGGCCATACGAGGCGTTGAATATCCTCGCTCTCAAGACACTCCTGGACAGCGACTGTTCGATGACATGTTGCGTTGTCGTCCATGAAAATGAATCTATCACCGACAGCACCACGGAACATGCGAACATGAGGTAGCAGAACATCATTGATGTATCGTTGGTCAGTCATAGTCCCAGTTGGAAGCACATAGAGGAACGTACGGCCATTGATCATGCTGCCAGCCCATACCATGACACTACACGTCGGATATCGGTCCCTTTCCTGCATGTTTACTGGACAATATGCAGTACCACTATCACGCCAGATCAGTTGTCGTCGACAATCAGACGATAGACTGTATTTACTCTCATCGGAGAAGAGGACAGCAGACCAGTCGTTATCAGTCCAATTGTGATGTTGATGGCACCATTGCAAACGGGCGGTACGGTGACGTCTGGACAATGGGATGCACACAACAGGACGGCGGGCGTATAGTCCTCCTTCATGCAAACGTCTGGTGACAGTTTTTCGGAAGATCCGCTGGCCAGTAGCAGCCATAAACTGATTTGCGACCTCACTAGCTGTGCTGCGCCGGTGTCTTTTTGTTGATAGCACTATGTACCGATCTTCTGCAGGTGTCGTACTGCGAACACGACCTCCCCCGTGACGTTTGCTACACTCTCCATTTGTTTGAAATGATTTCCAAAGCCTTAAAACAACACTGTGGCTGACGTCGAACTCCCTGGCAACATCTGTTATTTTTCGCCCTTCTTCAATCTTGCCAATAATACGGCCACGCGTAAAATCATGTAGGTGATGTCGGGAAGACATACTGAAAATTGCAAGTTCGTCAATTGATTCTTTCCCTTTCAACTTTGCGTTTGAACAACAACGTTCAATACGCGTCAAATCCTTTATATCTCTTATCAGCGCTATGACGTCACGAACAAGTTCGGTAATCCAAAATTTGCATACGCACAACACGTCTTACTGTATCCCGCACTTATGCTAATTTCCACATTTTCCTGCCTTCCATTTTATGGTTGCTATCGTTGCTATTGTCATCCGTCCTTAGCAATTGTCCGGCAGTGTATATAACTATATTACAAGTAAAATCTGTTGACAACAAATTACTCGCATTGCAGCAGGGATGGATGTCATTGCAGAATGGGAAACTTGACATTGTTTTTGCTTGACTAAAGCTTCAGTATCAGGTGTAAGGGATGCAAGGTCAGGTGATGCGTAACATCACAGCCTCTCCTTGACAAATGTCAACCCCGCCTTCTCGTGGTGCATCCTGTTCCCACTAAAGGGGCTCTGACGACCGCCCATAGCGGTATAACTATACCATCGGGATCAGAGGAAATTCTATCCCACACTCACCAACCCGCTTGGCCAGCGTGGTGAGTTATGGCCAAACCCCTCCAAAATGATTCCACAACTTAAATCTTGGCCCTCAGTCTCCGGCAGCTGGAATGTACCTGGCCAAGGCAGCGGCCAGTGCGACATGAAGGCAGAGGGTGCTAAGAATCCCCGGAGGACCGGACTAGGCTGCCATCTGATGCTGACCTTGGCTACTTACAATGGACGCTCCCTATCTTCTGATTCAAGGCTTCTTGAATTGGAAGAGGAACTACAAAGGATCAAGTGGGACATCGTGGGGCTAAGTGAGGTAAGGAGAAAAGGAGAAGATCTCATCGAACTGAAAAGTGGACATCTCTTCTACTATCGTGGGACAGATACTGGCAGAACTAGTGGTGTTGGATTTATAATAAACAAGAAACTGAAGGATAAAGTTGTAGAAGTTGAAAGTTCCTCTGACAGAGCTGCACGACTTGTTATCCAACTCTCGAACAGATACCAGGCTCAGAATATTCAAACTTATGCACCCACCACAAGTCATCCTGAAGAAGAAATTGAAGAATTTTATGAGGAAATTTGTCATCTAAATAATAAAGGTAAGCAGCACTTGAAAATAATTATGGGAGATTTCAATGCAAAAATAGGGCAACGGCAACAGAATGAAACTTCAGTAGGTAAATTCGGTCACGGCAACAGAAACCAGCGTGGAAATACTCTCGTTGAGTTTGCAGAGGCAGAAGGGTTTTTCATCTTGAACTCCTTCTTCAAGAAAAAGCCACACAGGAAATGGACATGGAGACATCCAATGGGACGACAAGTGAAATTGATTTTATTATGTGTAACAAAAAATTCGTCATAGAAGACTGCAGTGTGCTAAACAAGTTCAACACAGGTAGTGACCATAGATTGGTGAGATGTAAGATGCACCTCAACACTAAACTCGAACGTTGCAAGCTCATAAGACAAACAAAATGTATTGACATAACCAACCTTAAAAAACACCATAATACCTTCAAGTTAGAACTGAAGAACAGGTTCTCTGCTTTAGAAGGCCTAACATCGGAAGAAGTGGACATCTCTGAAGTTAACAGGAAAGTAACCAAAGCTCTTATGGAAACAGCAACAAAATTAGCTGGGTCTAAGAACAAGTTGCATGTGAACAAATTATCAGGAAAAACCAAAATGTTGATGCAAAAAAGAAGAGAGATGAGGACAACTAAAGAAGATGTGACTTCCAAAGTGGAATATATAGAGCTATGCAAGACAGTAAGAAAAAGTATCACTGAAGACGTAAGGAAATTCAACTGTGAACTAGTGAGGAAAGCAATTGAAAACAACCAAAGCCTAAAGATAGCAAAGGGACATCTCAGTAAGGGAAGAAAACAGATTATGGCACTGAGAAAAGAAGATGGTTCTGTAACAAGAAATAGAGGCGAAATTTTGACAAGAGTGAAAGATTTCTACTCCAAATTATATGAAAGGGATGATATATGCACTCCAGCCATCATGAAAGATACCAGTACCAGAGTTCCTCCAGTCTTTCCAGCAGAAGTTGCACATGCAATGAAGAACATGAAGCGAGGAAAAGCTCCAGGAGAAGATGGAATTACTGTAGACATCATACAAGAAGCAAGTGGAGAAATCGAAACAGTACTCGCCCAAATTTTCACTCGATGCCTTAATGAAGGAAAGATTCCTGAGGATTGGAACACCGCTACAATGATCCTGCTACATAAGAAAGGTGACATTGAGGATCTCGGAAACTACAGACCTATCAGCCTCCTATCAGTAGTTTATAAAATCTTCACTAAAGTTCTTTCACACCGCTTGAAGGTAGCACTAGACATGGCTCAACCGAGAGAACAAGCTGGATTCAGGAGTGGCTACAGCACAATAGATCATATCCACGTGCTGAGAGAACTAATTGAAAGAGCGAGGGAATATGAACTTCCATTGTGCATGGCTTTTATCGATTATGAAAAAGCCTTTGATTCGGTGAAACCATCAGCAGTTACAATGGCTCTGAAAACCTGCGGTATTGAAGATGCATACATTAATATTATTAATAACATCTATGAAAATGCAAGTGCAAAGATTAGGCTGTTTGAAAATACAACACACGTAAAAATTGGAAAGGGAGTGAGACAAGGTGACACCATATCTCCGAAGCTCTTTAATGCCACATTGGAGGGTGTTTTTCAGTCGCTGAGCTGGGAAAACAAGGGGATAAAGATTAATGGAGATTATCTAACCCACCTTCGTTTTGCTGATGACGTAGTCATTTTTGCAACTACCCCATCAGAGCTGCAGAGTATGATCCAGGAACTTGCTGACAAGAGTAAAGAAGTGTGATTAAAAATGAACTTTCAGAAGACAAAAGTGATGTTCAATGCTTTTACAAGAAATGAAGATTTATCGATTGATGGAGAAAAGCTGGAGATAACAGACACGTACGTTTATCTTGGACAGCAGATATCAAGTGAGGGTCACATTGATGAAGAAATTAATCGGCGTACAAAACTTGCCTGGAGAGCTTTTGGAAGAAACAGCATAATTTTCAAGAGCAATATGCCATTATGTCTTAAAAGAAAAGTGTTTGATCAATGCATCCTTCCAGTGCTTACGTATGGTGCAGAGACGCGGACCTTAACTAAAAGAGACATACAAAGGCTGCAGACAACTCAAAGAAGCATGGAGAGGTGCATACTTGGTGTAACCAGGAGAGATAAGAAGAGGAACTCGTGGATCCGAAAAATGACGAGAGTGGAAGACATCATGATCAGAGTTAAATCCCTGAAATGGCAATGGGCTGGACATACTGCCAGAAGGACAGATCATCGATGGACAGCCGAAATTTTAGTTTGGATTCCAAGGGACAGGAAAAGACCCAGAAGAAGACCACATAGGAGATGGGTGGATGAAATTCGAAAGTATGCAGGGGTGACATGGAGGAGACTGGCACAAGACAGACCGTTGTGGAGGAAACTTGGGGAGACCTTCGTCCAGCAGTGGATTGATAATGGTTGACAATGATGATGATGATGATGATGATCAGGTGTAATCCGCGGTGTCGCGATTTGCAAAGTGTCCTTCAAACGTTGATCTGTGAGACGTGTTTTGGATTTTGTGTTTTTCATTTGACTGAACAACTGCTCTCGTATGTTGGTACTGCCAAAGACAGAAGGCATGAACAATGCATGATTACGCATTTCTGGATACTTTACCTCCTGCACACGTTTGGAATGAAAGTCAATTACTGTAGGAAATTGTAAAATCTTGCATTTCACTGCATAGTGACACTGAAGATCTGCAAACACTAATTCTATAGATGAGGTGGAACACTTTCGATGTCAACCAAGAAGGGCGAAGAGAACATTGTCATTGAAATTTCTTTCACTCTGAAGTCAGAACATCTGCTTTTTAATTCCTGTCTCAGATTTGAAATGCATTGTACATAATCATCTGAACTCCATGTTCTATTTTTATTCACCAACGCCAGTAATGTTAGAAAGTGAATGCAGTTTTTATTTTGCAATTGACGTTCCTACATGATAAGTTAGGTCTCAAAAGCTTTCACATAGTCATGAAGATTAGGAATAAGTTGACCTTTCCCAGGTTAACGGTAGTGCACTGGCGTGCAAAAATTAAGGACGAGACGGTTTTTCGAATGTAACGTCGTGCAGAAGTGCTCCACATCGACTCAAATCATACCATAAGATCCCCAAGATGTAAAAATATGGAACAAGTGAGCAAAACCGTCCAAACAAGGAATCCAAAGGATACAAAGACACTTTATTGAAACGGTAGCTTCGAGCGCAACTGGACAGAAGACAGAAACGTCCATGTGACAGGCGGCTGCCAAGAAAAATGTAGTCTTTAGTAGGGGATATGATCACCCCTGAATGCGTTGCACGATTTACAACGTCTGTCCATGCCGAGGACGAGGTTGTCAAGGAGCTGTTGAGGCATCGTGGCCCATTCCTCTTGTAGCGCCAATCGCAGCTGCGGAATCGTTGCTGGCGGCTGGTGACGTGCTGCCAAGCGTCTCCCGAGAAGGTCCCACACGTGTTCGATTGGATTTAGGTCCGGGGCCCTTGCGGGCCGATCCATGCGTTGAATATCTTCACTGTCCTACAGCTCAGCGACAGCCACTGTACGATGAGGTATAGCGTTGTCGTCCATGAAGAGGAACTCAGGACCCACAACACCACTAAACAAACGCACGTGAGGCAGGAGAACCTCGGTACAATAGCGGACACCAGTGACTCAACCTCCATGGAAGATGTGGAGGTCAGTACGGCTACCAAGCATGATACCGCCCCAAGCGAGAACTCCGCCACCTCCAAACCGGTCAATTTCGATAATGTTTGAGGTGTGATTGCGTGTTCCTTGCTCTCTCCAGATGTGTATACATCCAGAATCGCTCGTCAGACTAAATCGGCTTTCATACGTAAAGAGAACTCGACCCCATTGCTGATGTGTCCAGTTCTTGTGTTCCTGGCACCACAGAAACCGCCGTCTCCGATGAGCAGGCGTTAATGGCACACACCGTACTGGACATCTTGCAAATTGACCACCTTTGTGCAGCCTCCTGGCCACGGTAAAACGCGATAACGGACGTCCAGTTGTCTGTTGCATGTGCCTTGCGATTTCTCCCGCTGTCTGCCGTCTGTCACTTCTCGCCTGTAGGACAATATACCGGTCGTCCGCCGCCGTGGTTGCTCGTGGACGACTACTGCTAAACTCTAGGACAGATGTTCCTGTCGTTTGAAATGCTCTCCAAGCTCGTGAAACGATGCTATGAGCGATCCCAAACTCCTCGGCCACACTAGTCACACTTCGACCTTCTTCCAACTTCCCAATGACGCGACCTCGGATAAAGTCATCCAGATGTCGTCTACTGGATTGCCTGTTGGCCATATCACACGGTGGCAGCAACTTAACGTCGTTCAAACCGATGTACACCGTGCAATAGCTTTCACCGAATTGCTGAGCGTACACCGCCCGTGTTCTTTATACCCTTCCGACACTAGCCCCCCCCCCCCCTCTACGTCATGCTGCATATATGCACATGCCCTACCGTACCCTAGTCTATCTCCTGAGTGGTCTTTCGGTCCGTTCTGCTTGCTCATTCCGTTGTTATGCTAATTTCTCCTCTTCGTCCTTAATTTTTGCACACCAGTGTATAAAGGGGGTGATGACTATTCTGGTGGCGCAATTTCCTTTGAACAGTTGTCGCGGATTTCGTTTCTTCAAGCCGAGACACACAGTGAGCACGCTCCGCACCTGTGAAAGCAGCCATTTTTTAAATGCACGCCATTGGCGGTCTTGGTTACAGAATTCGGTACTATTGCACTACGTGAGGTTAAACTTGATGTGTTGTGCTACAGATTAACGCTTTCAAAAATTGTGTAAGTAGTTGAATAAATTTCTATACGCTTTCCAAGTTGTAAAGTCCTTTTTGAATCACCCTATATTAGAAAATATGGCAACCGAGCCTCCGAAATACTTCTGGCTACAGTTATTTAGCTCCCATTTACATCACTACATATTTATCTTTGACACTTGATGCAGAATACCTAATACGTATGAAAAGGATCGCTGAGAGAAGCAAATGAAAAATAGGAAGTTTTAAATCAGTAGACGAGATTTGCGACTGTTATCAAGAATAGGCGAATGTTATAATGCGAGTGAAAACACATTATTTTTATTATAAAACATTATTGTTATACGAAACGCTAAGAGTAGCCTACTTCAACTGAAAAAGAAATTTCTATTTTTAATATACACTGGAATCCAAAACCTAAGGACGGGCTTCGTTTTTATCTGTATAAGAAAAACAATACATGACTGCAGCCAAATGGGGAAATATTTATATTGCCAGTGTACGAACACATGAAAAGGCACAAAAAATTGTTTACGAATGACACTCAAATTATATTGTAATCACTGTCTACGCAAAAGTTACAAAAAATCCGAAGGACATAGTTGCAGAATGAACGTACAGTGCTTACCGGTAGCGCCAGGCGGAAAGACATTTCAATATGAAATATGTCCACCCCGAACTACGATGCAGCTCTCACAACGTCGTGGCATGCCGAGCACCAAGTGTTCTAGGAGCTCCTGAGGCAAATTGGCCCACTCCTCCCTCAGAACACGGATGAGGCCCTGCTTGTTTTCTGGAAGGGAGTGGGGGTCGAGCACCAGTGCGTCTCCCTCTTTGCGTTCCAGACGTGTTAGAAAGGGTTGAGGTCTGGGAATTGTGCTGGCCAGTCGATGCGATGAATATCCTCGGGCCGCCCCGGTGGCGCAGTGGTCTAAGCGATGGCCTCTGATCATTCGTCCGTAAGGGGTCCGGGTTCGAATCCCGGTGAGGCATGGATGTTGTGTTTGTCTTACGGCACTGACTCTCTCCCTTCCCTGGAACCAGTGACCCTAAATTAGGGACGGGCGACTGCTTATAGCCCATTGAGTTGCTCACGGTGGTCGTTAAACCTCCAATCAAAAAAAAAAAAAAAAAAAAAAAAAAAAGAATATCCTCGGTCTTCAGAAGTGTCTGCACTGCTCTCGTATACGAGGGGCCGCATTGTCGTCCATGAACAGAAAGTCTTCGTCTACAACACCACGTAATAATCAAACATGACGTAGAACTTCGTTGCAATATCACTCGTCCGTCATAGTCCCGTTTTCTAGCACCTGTAGCTCGGTGCATCCATTAATATTGATGCCACCACACACCATGACCTTGGCACCACGGTATCTGTCCCTTTCTTGCACATTCTCCCGCTGGTACCCAGTACCACTTTGACTTCTAGAATCTGAGGGCCGACTGAAACGACTCTTATCTGGGGGAGTATATTAGTTAGCCCATTGATGACGTGTTCAATTTCTGTGGATACGACACCACTGAAAACGTGCGCTACGTTGAGCTTTGGATAAAGGGACGCAGACTATACAGGTCTTCGGGCATATAGCTCTATATGTCCCAGACGTCTTGCCACTGTTCGTCGGGATATCCGCGTTCCTGTGCTGGAATGGAGACGACTTGCAAGCTGATGACCAGCTGTGGTGTGGCGATTACGTTTTGCTGTTACAACTAAAAAAATGTGTCTTCATGCAGTAGAGCGAGGGTGATCGCCTAGTATGGGTCTGGAACACATTCCATTGGTTTGAAACACTGCCCAGAGCTTGGATACCACACTATGCTCGATTCAAAACTTCCTGGAAACATCAATCACTGAGTGGTATTCTTCCAGCTTCCCTATAATTCTTCCCCGCGTGAAATCATCCAGATGATGTCTTTGAGACATAACGTAAATTACAGGTTCGTTCTTTTATGCCTTCATGTCCAGATTTTCCTTCAAGAACATGTCGCATACCGCGCCATTTTCTCTTTCATCCATTAATGTAAGAGATACCACGTGACCCTTGTGAGCTTGGTTCGACATTTTGCGTGCGGGCTTTCTACAGAACGTCCCGAATTATGCGAATTACCACAAGCTGTTGCGTCTGATTTTGTGGTTGTAACCTTTCGAAATAGTGTTCGTCCTTAGGTTTTGGACACTAGTGTACTCTTGGCATTTGGTAGGTAGGAGATTTTTCTAAATGACTTTAACGTTTTACGAAATTTATGTTTCTCAAGCATTGATAATTTGAACTGTTTAATTATTAAATTAATTACAACTGTATTAGATTTCAAACCTTAGATGCTTACTAAATTAATTTATGCACAATAAATCCCATATAAAGATGTGGTTAAAACAAAAATTCTTTGGATGAAACTCACTTCTTGAGACATTATATGGAAGAAAGTGACTAATTATTCATTTCTTAAAAATAGAATAAACGGGCGTTGGTGGGATTATACCATTGGACGAATCGGCACTGCACCAGTCGCACCATTGGACGAATAGGCATTAGAACAATCCTATCGTTGGTTCAAACGGCATTGGACCAATTCTTCCCTTTGGACGAATCGGAATGAGATCAATCTATGTTGGACGAATCGTTGGGGACCGGAGTATAATACAGTGGCTGCAGGTTTTTTAGAAGCTCGGCCTAGCGGTCAACATTTGTGACTGCCACGGAGAAACCTCAGGTTCGATCCGAGGCAGGTACAAACGCTCGAACCACTAAATATCCGCCTTGCGTCGAATGGGCACGTTAAGCCGTCGGACCCCGGGTACTGCCCCCGGTAATAAATAAGGGCGTCTTCCTCCCCCTTTCTACCTCGCTTCCGTGTCACTTTCCTATCTGGCACTCTAGCCCAAATCTCCTAGCTTCCTATTTCTAAGGGCTATTTAAGACCTGCGGTCAGACACTCCCTTCCTAAAAACCATTATATACACTATATTGACAAAAGTCACCAAAAACCTAGAAAAGAAAAACAACAGGGCATTTATTGACCTACATTAGTCCGGTGTCAGTCCACCTTTGGCCTTAATGCATGCACTGACCCTTCGAAGCTCGAAGTGGTTGGGTTTTGAGCTCCGTGATTTTCGTTGCTATAAGGTGTTTATTGAGTGTTTTAGTTTCTGTGGTTGCGTGTATCTTCAAGTTGAAGTTCTACGCTTTACGTTCGTGTATCTCCCAGGTTGGTGAGTGCCATATTTTTTCATTATTCACTGTTTTATTTTTCAACCAAGCTGGTCTTTTTTCGTTAAAGTCTCGCCATTGCTTCGATGGCGGAGGCAGACAAGGGTGACGCCCACATCCTTATCTTGGCAGATCAGCCAGCTTCCTCTTCTTCTTCTACCACTCAGCTTAATGAGGTGGCTCCCGAGCGTCATTGCGACGTCATGGACACCTCTTCTTCTCCAGCTATTACTCCCACCAAGTGCGGTGGTGCCAAGTCTCCTATCTACATCTCAGCAGATGATGACGTATCCGTTATCAGCAATACTGAGCTCATAGCTTCTACTTCTCATCAACTTTCTGATTCGCCCTCACCGCTAGGAGCCGCTTCATCGAATTCTCGACCCATGTCTGCCCAAGCGTCCTATGCTTCTGCAACTTCTGGGGTCCTCACACCCCCAGTTTCATCTGCTATGCCTTTTCCTGAATCCTATGTCACTGTCGTCGGTTCTACTGCTACAATTGACATACCAGAGGATTCCCGAGCTGGTCACCTTTTTTCCTCCACTATGGAACGCGGCGTCTATTTTGATGCGCTTCCCGACACTAAGCTGTGGCAATATAGCCGAGCCCTCAAAACTATCTTACCAAAGGATGCAATAGACTTTGTAGCTCGAAAACCCAGATCTGTCTTGGTCTATTTTAAGGATAAAGCGCATGCTGACCAGGTCCTTACGGAAGGTCTAACCATCAATGACGTGCATCTGTTAGCACAACCGGTTGCGCACCGCCCGGTGCAGGTGACCTTCTACCCCGTACCACCAGAAGTATCCGACGCTGCACTTTGCACCTTGCTCAGCAGGTACGGCAGAGTTGTTGGCTCCATAACAACTCTCTCTGCGGCTCCCAGAGACCCTGAAGACAAATCGATTCGGGGTTTCCGCCGCACTGCTCGAGTCCTCTTTTCATCTGATGCTCAGCTGAAAGCGGTTCCGAATGTTTTGCACATCCGCTGTGGACAGCAACGCCGAAGAGTTGAGATAATCACTTCACAGTGTTGCACTATATGTCAGAGCGAAAGTCACATAAGGGCTCAGTGCCCACGTGCCTCCCTGCAAACAGCTCCACACACTACATCTTCTTCTACTTTGTCCACCAACGCTTCACAGACTTCTTCCTATTCGAGGAAAGTCGCGGAATCAAGATCTTCCAAAAGTCAGCTTACTGCCATTGGTCAACAAACGACTTTGATGCCTCCACCTCCTGCTGATCCTAAGAATTTTCCCAGGCTTCCAAAATCGACTCCCCCTTGTACTTTTACAACCACTGCTGATGTACATGTTGACCACTCCTCAGCTTTTACCGTTGGCTCCATGACACGAGTCACAGGTAACGCTTCGGGTTCAGACTCTCCAGACGATCATGAAGCTTTAGTGGTTGCTGGAAAACGCAGTGGTGCTACTCGCTCCAAGACGAAGAAGTCAAAGACTCTGGCGTCCCGAAGATCATCTCGCTCTTCTACCCGCTCATCCACTCGCTCCGTCAGCTCTCGACGACCGTTCTCCAGGTCGCCTCTACACACTTCCTCTGAGACAGCATGTGAGGGTGCCTTTCCCTCACTAGAAGAATTCACAACTTTTCTTGCTGAAAATGCTTTCCCTGCTGAGCCTCTGCCATACGAGGACGTGCTGGATTGCCTTTTAGGGTCCTCTAGCCCTTCCTCAGCACGCACTTCCATTCAGCAGTATGAAGCAGCTCTTCCACAAGTGCTGGTTCAATTACACTCACTTGAAAACACTCTTCGGCGCACTGCGGACGAGGTCCCGTGGAGTGCTTGTTTTCTCCGTCGACTCCACTCCATCACTACAGCCAGTCAATTCCTACTGCATCCCACAACTAACCTAGACATTCAAGGTGGTGTCACTTAATTGTCGCGGTTTTGCGACACCTCTTGCGAATGCGCTGGTACGAGAGGATCTTGCTCCGCTGAATGCTGATATATTACTTCTGCAGGAAACAAACTGTACTTCCACCACTCAATTTCATCAATGGCGTCAGTGGGATCATACTTTCCATCACGCCTACAGCCAACTGTCGCGTGGTGGCATAGCAGTTGGTGTTCACTCACGTTTTCGTTAAACTCTTTCCTCCTTCTCAGTGAAAAACTTATGTCGAGACTTATTACAACGAGTCTCTTTCACCGTCGCAGCTGAAAAATTTCATGTATTCAACATTTATGTTCCTTGCACTCCTACTCACGTGGCCAGAGTTGTTTGCAAAACTTCGACGGGCTCTGTCACGTATTCCCATCACCGACCGGGTACTTATCGGAGGTGACTACAATTGCCCTCTACATCCCCTAACTGATCGCTCTTCTTCTTCCAGAGAACACCGTACGGAAGTAGTACATCTCTTACAGTCTATCACTTCAGACTTCTCACTAGTAGATGTTCAACGCCATTTGTCACCAACCCAGACTACACATACATGGCGTGCACCAAGAGCCATTGATCCTCCTACAGCAAGATTGGATCGCTTTTATGCAACTTCTCTTCTTCTACCAGCAATATCAGATTCATGCTGTACACCTACAGCTTCCTCGGATCATTGCGCCATTGCCATAACAGTTTTTGCTACTTCAACACAGCCACGTACAATCCGGCCTTGGACTTTTGACGACACTCTTTTAGATGACTCAGCCTTCTGCTCATCGGTGCGAGATTTTCTTGCGGATTGGCGTACAAGGCTTCATTCTGCACCGTGCCCCCTCAACGTTTGGTTGGAAGTAAAACGCCACCTTATATTACTGGTACGAAACCTGTCATACTCGATCATGACACAACGGAGGATGCGACTTGATCATACTAGGCAAATGCTTTCTTTGCTCAATCTTGCTGATCCCCTATTTCAAGTCTACCAGGCAGAATTACATTCACTTTTGGTGCCACTTGCAAAACAAGCCCTTCAACGCCTTAAACTACAATACCTGAAACCTGATGCTTGTTCGTACGAATTCCTTACGTCACTTGAGTCAACTCGCCGATCCTCTTCTGTTCTACAGCACCTTCGTCTTCCAACTGGAGTAGTTTCATCCGAACCAGTTCCAATTTGTTCTATGGTACGTAATTACTACATTTCAAAATTTTGTGAAACTCCTCCTCCCTCCCCTACGGCTTCTGCTCTTCTGTTCTCTTCTTTGCCTCAGGTCCCTTCTCATCTTTCAGCCAGCCTCCTCCATCCTCCCACTTTAACTGAGCTCTCTGACACTTTCTCGTCCCTCAACCCCCGGGCTTCACCTGGCCCGGACGGTCTCCCTGTTTCTTTCTATAAGGCTTTTCTTCCTGCCCTCCTTCCATTTCTCCTCTGTGCCTTTTCTACTGCCATGCATCTTACATCTCTTCCAAGGAGTTTCACGCTCGCACATGTTGTACTTTTCCCCAAGAAGGGTGATCCGCTTGACTTGGGGAATTGGCGTCCCATCTCACTCTTAAATACTGATTATAAACTCTATACTAAATTTCTGTCCCGCCGGCTTAACCCCATACTCCCTCATATTTTCTCCACTAATCAAACCTATACTGTACTCGGGCGCTCCATCTCCCATAATATTCAGCTTCTTAATGATCTAATTCACCTCGCCCGCTCTCGCTCAGAACCCCTTGCTCTTCTTTCCCTCGATCAACGCTCAGCGTTCGATAATATTTCTCATGATTACCTTCTTGCTACATTACTAAATTTCGGCTTTCCTCCTTCCTTTGCTTCTCTTCTCATCTCCCTCTACCGGGACGCAGTTTTCCACGTCAAGCTGCTCAACCTTCTCACAGCTCCCATACCCTTTCGTCGCGGCGTGCGTCAGGGTTGCCCCTTATCCGGGCAGCTCTTCGCCCTCGCAATAGAACCTTTTTACGCGCAGTCCATCGATCCTTCTTTGCTTCACGACCACCGGTGGTAGCCAGCACACGTCATCATGTTGCTACCTATGTTGCCTACGCCGACGATATTACATTCTGCATTCGGCAAGACTCACAATTTCACGATCTCCACAATCTCTACAATACCTACGCCTCATGTTCCGGAGCAGCGCTAAACACAACGAAAAGCACAGGCCTATGGACCGGTTCGTGGACTAACCGCACTGACTCTCCTTGGGGAGCAGAGTGGTCCAACACATCTCAACGATTCCTAGGAGTCCACCTTGGAAAACCAGCAACTGCTTCACTCGTCACCTGGATGACTCTCCGGCCACGCCTACATCGCTCGGTCGCAATCTGGCGGCGCGCACAATTCTGCACCTCCGTCTTTCAAAGAGCACGTCTAACGCACACTTACCTGCTTTCAATGTGCACGTATTCCTGGTTGGCTTCGAAGCAACCAGCACTACGTCTTCTTGAACTCACCCGCTGTCAAACTCAGGTTATCTGGCCCGGCCATCACTGGGTCGGAGCACCTCAACTCAGCCTGTCTCCTTCCAACGGAGGCATTAGTCTACCCGACGTCAGATCCTATTACAAGGCTTATCGTGTGTCTACGTTTTTACGATCACTTGCGGCACCTGCTCCCTCTGCAGTTGCTGCTCGTGATGTCATAGTATCTCCGCATAACCCACGCTTTACTCTCCTTTCGTTCTTACTCATGGACCACTGTCCCCTTCTCACACTTTTCTCTCCTGTCTACAAAGAGGCTATCTCCTTTCTTCGTTCCCTCCCTCTTTCTCGCTCTCTCCCTGCCTCCACAAATGACCTACTTTCCGAACCTCTTTTTTTTTCTTCTCTGCTACACCCTCCCCATCTCCCATGTTTTGCTTTTCCTTCATGGCTCAGAGCTGGAGTCGTTACTGTCAGCGATCTTGTTAACACCGATCTTTCCTGGCTCCCCTTCTCTTCTCTACCCTCTGCTCTCCGTTTCAATGCCAACGCTCACTTTGTTCACAACTCTCTTATTTCTACTATAATCTCCATGTTCCCTGAGCTTGCTACTCCCTCAGGTCTCATTTCTGTTCACTCTGCCTCTCTCCTTCTCCCATTTTTTCTGTCGTCCATTGGTCCACCTCTTCCTCTTGTCTCTTTCTCAACAGCTGATCTCTACCGTTTTCTCTCTCGCTCTTCCGCACCTCTTCCCATTTCTGGTATTCCACTTTCTTCTACCTCCGCAGTGTGGTCCGCTGCGCTTTCCCCACTTTCAGCACCCCTTGAAGTCAATTCACATTGGCTTTTCTTACACAACCGCCTCCCTGTGCCGTCGATTTTACATCGCATGACCATTTTATCTTCACCCTCCTGTCCGTATTGTGGCGAGGAGGCTGACGTTCAGCATGTCTTCATGTATTGCACAGTATTATTGCCAATACTCCATCTCGCTTTCACGCTAGCGCAACGATCCTGTGAGACCGTCCTCACCTTCAGCGCCTACCGAACACTACTTCTGAACTCTTCTCGCCTTATTCACCTTCCGGCAGTCTGCTCCTACATCTTCGTGCTTGTAAAACATATAATTCACGTGTATCATCTTCAGCGTCCCCCCGAAGCTTCTACTGACATAAATAAAGTCAGTACTGCGTTACTTTGTCATTTTCGTAATCGCCTACTCTCCCGCCTTCGACTAGAACTTACCACTGCAGTTGCACGCTGCAGTGAACCACAGTTCCTATCAACTTGGTCACCAGCAACCACTTGGTTTGCAGGGTCGCCCACAACGCTTCACCTTACAGTCGGAACTTTTGTTTCACCTACCTCCTGATAGATACAATTTTTGCCATGCTGATTTGTCTTCAATCGCTGCTTCATCAGAGACTATTTTTTGTCTTTTCCGACAAATTATCATACATAAACTGTATTCTCTCACCACTATATTGAGCTTTGTGAATAGGTCGTTGCGTCAGCTACAAGCACCTGTAAATCTTCTTTTCATATGTCATTTTGAGACGATTTTTCTATACACATTTCCTTTTTTTTTTTTTTGCTTCGCAACTGAGTGCAATCTTGTTCCTCAACATTCACTGTACTATATTATTTGTACTCTCTATTTTATCAGAATTTTTTTGTTTGTCTCACTATTGTACATCACTTTTAGTAGATCAATTATTGTATAGAATCCTATGAATTGTTCGAAGCATGAGCTACTTATAATTGTCAATTTCTTTTCACGCTTTTTTTAAGACTCTGTTCTCATCCTCTTCATATGTATCATTTCGTGTATAACTCATGTGTAAATTTTTTTGTTTTTCATTACTCATCTTGCTGAATTATGTATTCTCTCTGCGATGTCAGAGACTATTTCTTTTACCACCTCTGACAAATCAATATATATAAATTGTAACTTCTCATTGTACAGAATCATGTATATAGGTCGTTTCACGAACCACAGACATCTGTAAACTTTGTCGTTTTTACAGTATATTCTTATCTTCAATTCCTGATTCAACAGTGTAATTTTACTTTTCAACTGTGTAAATTTGTGTTCTCCAATACTCACTGTAATGAGTTGTATCTTCTCTCTGTATTTTCAGAGATAATTTTTCTTTTGTATTCTCAGGAAAATTATTGTATATAACTATTTTTCATATCACCGTTGTATGTAACATGTAGTACCGCGAGCCACATTCATCTGTAAATTTTTCATCATCTGTCTTTCGAACTTTCGATTTCATGTTTGTCCCTTGATCACCTGCAACCTCCTGGTTTTCCAGGTCACCCACAATGTATCACCTTTCGGTCAGAACTTTTTTTTTTCATCAATATTGTGTAAAATTTATACTCTATAGTGCTCATCATTCTGGATTGATTTTACTCTCTGTATTACCAGAGATTCATATTGCCTCGCCAGATTTCTACTGCACTTAACTGTTGTCATGCAAACGTTGCACCGAATCCTGTAATTAACGTAGCGCAAGCTGCACATTCTGTTAATTTCTCATCACCTGTCTTTTGAATCTATGTCTGCAAGCTCGAATTCTGTATTATTCCTTGCATCAATACTGTGCAAAATTAATATTGTATAACGCTCTTCTAGCTGAATTGTTCCTATTCTTTGCTTTGTCAGAGACTTTTGTTGCCTCACCAGACACTCGAGTGTAATTAACTGTTTTTTTACTATCATCAATGTACAGAACCGTGTAAATAAGCAGTAGCGTAAGCTACAAGCATCTGTAAATATTTTTTTTGTCATACATCATTTGAGATGATTTATTCAAGCACATCTCCTGTATCTTTCTTCTAATAAATACTGTGTGAAAACTGACCCACTGACCCTTCGTGGCATGCTTTCAGCAAGGTTTTGGAACGCAGCGTTAGGTATGCACTTCCATTCAGTACATAATGCTGCCGCTAACTGTTGCTTAGTTGTAGGCCATGGTTCCAAACTTCTTATGCGGCGCTCTAACTCATCCCATAGGTGCTCTATGGGATTAAGATCAGGGCTCTGTGCTGACCAGTCCACACACCGAATTATTGTCAAACCACGCCGTAACAGTCCTTGCTTTACGGCTCGGTGCGTTATCCTGCTGGTACCAACAAGTCTCATTCCATAGTATTGCCACAGAGTTCGTAGGGCATAATTGTCCATAATATCGAGGTAGACGTGCTGGTTAACAGGTTTGTCCAAGAAAACCAATATTCCGGGACCATACCAAGAAAACACTCCCACACGAGTACACTGCCAGCTCCAAACTTGACCGTAGGAACTCGTACACTGTGGTAAATAGCGTTCCCCGGCTGCCGCCGTACCCACACAAGACTGATAGATCGTGTATCTGGATTCACCAGTCCATAAGACCCGTTTCCATTGATCTGCTCTTTACACTAACGACGAGTAGCATTCCGAGTATAGATGATAGGCTTATGAGCAGCCGCACGACCACGGTAACACATGGAATGAAGTTCTCTGCGAATGGTACGTGTACATACCAAGGTTCCAGCATTTTTACTCACCTGTACACTGAGGTCTTGTGCAGTACTCCGTTGATTAGCTGTAACGACTCTCCTAAGGCTTCGACGTCCTCTATCACTGATTTTCTTTGGTCTGCCGGTTCAGGCATGCCATGTGTCTTCCACTTATTCAGTATATCCAAAACAGTTGACTTGGGTATGTTTAAAAGCCTCTCGGTTTCTCTTATGGACAACCCACTATTATAACACCCAACAATCTTTCCTTTCTGAAAGTCAGTTCTCTCCCGCCGCGACATTTGCACTCAACCTCACAGTGCGATATGATCGCGGTCAGCTGCAGGCTTGTTTTTATACCGTTTGCAGCTGTACCGCGCATCTTAACAACGCAGCGGATCCGTTCGTTTGCTTTTCAATATAGTGATGATCTGATCGGATTTTTAGAAGCTTCTGAAGGGAAGGCTTCATGTTTACTTTTTAAGAACTGCATTTCACCCACAGCGCATATGCGAAGTCTTAAAAGTGTAAGTATTTTGTCAGTGGAAGAAAACCTTAAATGTTATCATCAAACAGAAGTAATCGCTCTTTCCACGTTTATAAGTGAGTCACGGAAAAATTATATTTTGCCGTCACCGGGAATCGAACCCAGGGTCTTCCAATTACGCGCCGGACATGCTTTCACTGCACCACAGCCGCCTCGAATACACTAACTGCCATGACACTTGGCAGGTTGCTTCTTGGAGCCCCGCACAATGCTGGGGACTCGCCAAAGATGGTAAGCAGCAACTGAGCAAATAACTAGAAGGCGAATGAATAATTAATGCAGACATTTGACGTGAACAAGGAACATCAAACAGAAGTCATCGCTCTTTCCACGTTTATAAGTGAGTCACGGAAAAATTCTCATTGGCCGCCACCGGGAATCGAACCCAGGATCTTTCCAGTTACGCGCCACACATGCTTCCACTGCACCACAGCGGCTTCGAATTCCTCCAGACTCACACACACTAACTGCCTAGCCACTTGGCAGATTGCTTCTTGGAGCCAGTGTATGCGAGTCTGGAGGAATTCGAGGCCACTGTGGTACAGTGGAAGCATGTCCGGCGCGTAACTGGAAGACCCTGGGTTCGATTCCCGGTGGCGGCCAATGATAATTTTTCCGTGACTCACTTATAAACGTGGAAAGAGCGATGACTTCTGTTTGATGTTCCTTGTTCACGTCAAATGTCTGTATTAACCTTAAATGTTACGTATGCTTCAAAACTGAAAATTCCGTTTCTTTTGTTAGTTGAAATTTCTTATATCGGCCTCTGGGTTTTATCAAAACCCGAAGCAATTGTTATTATTCTCTGTCTGCGTGACAGTTGCTTGCCTGAATTGCAAAAATTAGTGATCCGCTGTATACTGCATGACATCGCTCGTGTACAATATCGGCAGGACGCCATAACAGGTTAAATTTTTCTGCACTGGGAGATGGCGGGCGTTCCCAAGTTATGTTTCGGTGTCACACGATGCAACCATTAATTCTCTTTTAACAATGCTCTGCAGGAAATGGATGTGTTTGTCATGGTATCGCATCAGACTCTTTGGAGTCAAATTTAGCATATAAACAGTTTTATGTTGTCATGTTAATAATACATACACACTGTGTGACGCAATTTACCCATTGCTCTTTAGTTCTACATTTGCTTGCACTTAAAGCGTCAACGCTACCTAGCGTATTTCGTGAACATCAGATATGTTTGGGTGTTCAAATCGTTGCTCATCATGAATATCTGTTCGACTATTACTAAAGGCATTGCTCGAAACATCTGCTTATTGTGGCCATTATGATAGGTCTATATATATACCCACTAAATGTAGAGGAATTTCCTCCATCTTAGGTGAAGAAACCTAATGGAGCTGCGTATTCTGCGTTCTTAATTAAGAGATCGTGTTTTGAGTCGTTCCAGCTGCTGCTGCGTGCTTATACGACTTGGCGCATGCTGTGCACAATCTACAATATTTAGTCTTTACAAGAGCGCATACGTTATGCGTGTGCCCTCGTATTTTGAATACCACTTGCCGGCGGAGCTCGTGTATTCACTCAGGATTTGTTCCCAAGTTGCCTTTTACACTGCATCAACAAAACAACTTGAACAAAGGTTGCTAATTTTTGGCGGTGGATTTCCAACAGTTTTCTACGCAATACAATATAGCAACTCTTCATTTCATTCAGAAATATATTACAACCCTAGGATATATTCTGGAATTTCTGCCGTTGCGGAAGAGAGAGAGGGTGCGAGATCCTGATGCTCGTGATCTCGTTGGTGTTGACACTTTCCGAAGTAATTCAAGATCAAGGGTAAACGTATTGATTTGAGAAAGCGAGCGAACCTGAAAGTGGAACCGTCTATAATTATGCAAGCATTGTGCAAAAAACCTTTTTTTTTCGGGAGGGGGGGGATTTTCCGGGAATTGGCCACCCTCTTACGCCTCCACCATAGCCGTTTGACCAGTCAGAATAACATATACTTTTTTTTTTTTTTTCAATGAAAACGAAAAAAAAAAGTATAGAAAAAGAAAAAGATGTTTGCATTCTACAAGGTATTGAAATCGTTCTCTGTTGCAGTAAAACTTCCATTAACGGAATTTTCCTAATTACGGCAACTGTCTACTTTCTCTGCGGAAAATCATGCGTTGTTGGCCATTCGCCTGAGATATGTCCGGGTTTGAATCCCGGTGAGCCGTGGTGCAGTGGGCTAAGCGATGGCTTCTGATCATACCTCTGAATGGGTCCGAGTTCGAATCCCGTGAGGCATGGATGTTTTGTTTGTCTTGTGGCTTTCTCCCTTCCCTGGAACTAGTTACCCTAAGTTAGGGATGGCCATGGGTGACTGCTTATAGCCCGCTGAGTTTCTCACGGTGGTCGTTAAACCTC
Source organism: Macrothele yani (assembly GCA_039090855.1). Taxonomy (NCBI): domain Eukaryota; kingdom Metazoa; phylum Arthropoda; class Arachnida; order Araneae; family Macrothelidae; genus Macrothele; species Macrothele yani. The sequence goes on along the minus strand of CM076990.1, from coordinate 18,884,556 downwards.
TGATCATAAAAAAAAAAAAAAAAAAAAAAAGAATTCCAGTGAAGGCGGAGCATGGATGTTGGGTTTGTCTTACGGCACTGGCTCTCTCCCTTCCCTGGAACCAGTGGCCCTAAATTAGGGACGGGTGACCGCTTATATCTCGCCAAGTTGCTCACGGTGTTCGTCAAACCCCGGCAAACAAACAACATGCGTTGTAAATGTCCCCCCCCTCTACAATTGGGACCGATCGGAACGTCCCAATTGTATACTTAGAACCTCCTCGTTATGGCCAGGGTGGTTACTTCTTGATTCGTCTATTCTTGTTTGGCCTATTCCTGCTACATCGAAAGTTAATGGGTTCCGCCATTTTAGGCGAGGAAAGAATTCTTGAATCGCCTATTCTCGTCTCGCCTAAAACTTTCACCTGCTAGAGGAGAGGGATTCACCTGGAGCAAACTTCTTGATTCACCTTCTAAGTCCAAAGTTAATGGGGCGAGAAAATACTAAATTTCGCTTAAGCTTTGACGGAGTGATTTAAAAAAAAAAAGATACGTTTTTACCTCTCGTACATCTTTACCTCCCGTGAATTTTTTTTTTAATCGGAACACTAAATCTGTCTTGTGTTAAAAAAAAAAGGACAGTTTTTCCCGTGAAAAAAACAAACTAGTTTTATCCCTAAGGTTTGAAACTAGTTTTATTTCTTTAATCGAAAAAAAAAAAAAAAAAGCCAAGTAGAAAACAAAGTTGTGCAAAACATTTATAATTTAAAAAATGGGATAAAAGTATTACATTATTTGTAATAGTTTTATCCCGTACTTTTGTAGAAAAAGTTGTGCAAAACATTTCTAATTTAAAAAGGAATAGCTATTACATTATTTCGCGTAAGCTTTGATGCAGTGATTTAAAAAAAATATTCATCTTTTATCTCCCGTTTTTTTTTTGTTGTTTTTTAATCGAAACATTGAATCTTTCGTGCGTTAATGTAGGAGATATCAAATGATGAGTAAAAAGTATAAAACAGAAGGTAGTCGTCAGCGTGATTAAGGTATTAAATGTGTCGTCCAATCAAAATCGTGAGAAACTATAGTGAGGGGTGGAGGGAGGGGTTATGTGGGTGTAAGGCAGAATTCAAGAAAGCGTTGATGATGAAAAGGTAAAGAAAAGTAAAGGGTTGAGGGATGTTGATGAGGGGTCCGGACTAAAGCCCACCGGACACTTGTTCACTATGGATGATTTGTATATAATACGTAACGTCGGAGGACGCTTCCGGTCTAGTCTAGGAAAACTGATCACATAAATATATACCGACCGTATAAAAATTGCACTTTGTTTTAGAAATGTTGAAATTTAAGGGGTTACCCCCAAACCTAAACTAATATACACTGCTGGCCACCCAAAATGCAACACCAAGAAGAAAGCATCCGATTTGCCCGAAATTCGCAGCATGCGTCTCCCGCGAGAGGACATGCAAACGATTAGCATTGCAGGGCATATGCAAATCATGTGCGCCCGGCACGCCACCGAGAAGCACTATAAGAAGGCTGCACAGAAGGCGAGGTGTAAGTAGTGGAAGTGTGTTGTGCTGCCGGACCTGTGCGTGGGAAGCTTCCTGATGCCTCGTCGCAGAATACGGCAGTCATTCCAGCACGTTTCGGAGTTCGACAGAGGACGAATAGTGGCTTATCGCGACAGCGGTTTATCGTACCGAGACATCGGTGCCCGTGTGGGACCCCCGCACGGGGATAACTGGTTTTCCAGTTATTTGGGGAGCGGCGCCCCCACGGCCCGAGCTGACCTTGTGACTGGTCAACATCTGATGTCATGCCACAGCTTGTTTTTTTCTTATGTTGGTGCTGTTGGTGTTTGCAGGGACGGCTGTTCATCCAGCTGTTGGGGAGTCGCGGCCCCACGATCCCGAGCTGGTCTTGTGTCTCGCTTTTTCGTTTTTCTTTATTTTCTCCACTGGCTAGTTGCCCGTGTTGTGTTCTCTACCTAATCTCTACCACGTTATGTACTAACACCCCGGTCTTGTGGTTTTGTTACCCTCCACCACTAACTGATTTATATTAACCGCTCAGTTCGTAGGTTGCTGAGATTCCGTTTAGGTTCCCTGCCAGGATTTGTCTTCTTTGGATTTCTTTTTTCCTTTTAGCTGGTTTGGGTGCTAGACCTACCTGCATGTTTGCCGCGTGCGGAGACCCGTGAGGCGGAAATGGGATGTCTGGCGGCTGAGGTCGCAGGAGACCGGTTAAGTGCCTCCTGTGTACCAACACTCCTCTTCGACCCCGGCTTCGCTGTAAACGGGAGGCTAGAGACTAACCCACCTCTAGTCAGAAGTCTTGTACCAAGTTGTGTACAGGGCTTTAGCGGCTTTTTTGTCGTATGGCACGGCATGGTGAGCCCGGGGCTGTGGGATCATGCCAAAGGCGTTGGCATGACGGTACCAGGAGGCCGAGGTGTCCGCCGAGTGCGTGTGATCACAGCCAACGGACTATATCTGCAACGTATAAGCTCCAGAACTGTGTCTAGCGTCATTTTCTTGGCTTGCGGACCTCCAGTTCTCCCTTGTAGGGCTCGGTGGTGGGTGGAGTAGTCTGCAGACGAATCTTCCTTCTTTTTTCCATGGGTAAACCCAAAAACAAACGCTCCACATTTAAGTCACCTGAGACAATGATCGTTGCCAACGACACTACTTCATCTTCTCTACCTACCAGGTCTCAAAACCTTAAACGTTCTTTAGACCATGACCTGGACCAAGAATGTAAAACCTCTTCTTCGGCAGCTGTACCAGTCGCTCCGAAGCGTCGTCTATACCCTTGATTGCTGTGACTACGCATGCTACACACTTACTTGTAGAATCCATCGATCCGAATGAGAGACTGTCCACCAGATCTCCATTTTTCATTTCTAAAGCTTTGGACGCTGCGGTTGGCCCCTTGAAGTCTGTGAGGAAGCTTCGCTCTGGGGACCTGCTTGTCCAAACTTGCAGTGTTTCTCAGAGTAACACTTTTCTGCACCTTTCTAGTCTTCAAGGCATTCCTGTTAAAGTGACACCTCACCTGTTTCTTAACACCTCTCAGGGTGTTATTTCGGAGTTTGATCTCTTGCCATGCAGTGAAGACGAATTGGTGACTGAACTTGCAGATCAAGGTGTTGTTGCTGCTCGTCGTATGATGTTCCGGCGCGATGGTTCCTTGATTAAGTCTAAAAATGTCATCTTGACTTTTAACTCCCCGAAAGTTCCGACCGAAATCAAGGCTGGCTACTTGGTCTGTGGTGTTCGCCCGTACATTCCCAGTCCTCTGCGCTGTTTCCGGTGCCAGAGGTACGGGCATTCCCAACGTTTCTGTAAGAGTTCCGCTCGTTGCGCAAATTGTGGCTCCAGTGAACATGACGGGGATGGTTGCACCTCTGCGGCCTGCTGTGTTAACTGCAGTGAGGCCCATGCAGCTTACTCCCGCAACTGTATGAAATGGAAGGACGAGATGGCGATCCAGCGCCTCAAGACCCTGGAAGGCCTCTCGTACCCTGCTGCCAAGGCCAAGTTGGGTATACCCACCACCCGACAGCGTACTTTTGCCGCAGTAGTTAAGTCTCTGCCACCACCCGTGCAGCCCTTTGTTCCGCGCCCTGTAGCTCTCGCCGCACTTGCCAAGAGATCTACCGTTGAACAGGCGACACAGGTGGATTTCACCGAGCTCCAGCTTTTTCGACCAGGCTGCGTCTGCGCCTTCTTTTTTGAAGACGCCCGCCTCTTCCGGTTCCCAGCAGACAGCCTGCACGCGCGGAAGACCCGGCCCTCAATCCGCAAAGGTGTGCAGTGTCCATCAAACTGTCTCGGCCTCAGCGAGGTCCCCACCCTCAACCAACATTATAGAGGAACATGGGGGGAGGAGAGTGACAGTTCGTCCCCAGCCTCAACCAGCATTGAGAGGAACATGGGGGGAGGAGAGTGACAGTTCGTCCCCATCCTCAACCAGCATTGCAGAGGAACATGGGGGGAGGAGAGTGACAGTTCGTCCCCGCCCTCTGCCAGCATTGCAGAGGAGTGTGGGGGGAGGAGAGTGACGTTTCGTGTCCCTCAATTAGTGATTTTTTTTATAAATCTGATTAACTACCTTGTCTTCCCAGCTTTCATCATACTCTTTTTCAACTTTTAACAAGCCTGTCTACTCTTACTCATTTTCCATGCTTTTAAAATTCTGTGGCTGATAGTTCTTTGTCTGGCGCTCTTTGGCCAAACCTGGCCCTTGCGCCACTAAAATCTACTAACCAACCAACCAACCAACCCGTGTGGGACGACATCCAGCCACAGTGAGGTGAGTGTGGATTCGGTGAGTGCAGGAGGGACGGAAGGACCGACGTGAGGGATTGCCGCAGCCTCGGCACACCACCGAACGAGAGGACCGGCAAGTTGTGCTGCGGGCACTGACAGCTCGCACCGCCACATCACGAACGTTAAAGCAGGAATTAGGGTGTGTTGCGCAACCACCTGTGTCAGCACGTACCGTTCGACGTCGTCTGCAGGAGTGGGGACTGTCGCACGGAGCCCATTGCTCCGATTACCATTGACGTTACACCACCGGCGAGCGCGGCGGCAGTGGGCCGTTGAATGCCGCACCTGCACTACGGAATGGCATTACATTGTCTTCTCCGACGAATCCCGCTTCTGCCTGCAACACCACGATGGTCAGATCTACGTGTGGCGGCACCGCGGCGAGAGACTGTATGACGCCTGCATTATGCAGTACCATACCGGTCCTTCGCCTGACGTTATGGTTTGGGGCGCAATTGGATATGACACCCGCACTCCTCTGGTACGCATCGCCGGTACACTCAACGGCCACCGCTACATCTCCGACGTTTTGGAGCCTGTAGTCCTCCCTTACCTGCAGGACCTACCAGCGGCCACGTTTCAACAGGACAATGCGCGCCCGCACGTGGCACGCATCGTGCAACAATTCTTCACGGCCCACCAGGTGTCACTGCTGCCGTGGCCCGCCTGTTCTCTCGATATGTCACCCATCGAACACGTCTGGTCGCTGATCGGCAACCGAGTGGCCCGGCAAGCACCACCCGTGGCTACGCCTGATGAACTGTGGCAACGTGTGGAAGCAGCCTGGACCGACATACCTCAAGCCCACATCCAAAGCCACTTTCGTTCAATGCCGCGGCGTGCAGCGGCCATTATTTCCAGCCATAGGGGCCACACGAACTATTGATGTTTGCGTGTTCCGCAAGTCGCACGGGCCTGTAAGCTCAATCGTTTCATCTTTGTATCTGTTGTTATGCGTCCAGTAAATCTGGCTTTGCTATCTCGTGTCCTTCTTGGTGATGCATTTTGGGTGGCCAGCAGTGTGTAGTTGTAAATTGAGTTTCGAATTTATAGTTCAAAACAGATTTTACGGGTCAGGTCCAATTTATGTGACGTCCGGGTCCAAAATTTTTGACCCGTTTTCAACTCTGGACGTAACACCAAGACACCACCAATGCCTTATGGGTGACTCGAATTCATGCCCAGCTCGGACGAACTAGCGCTTCTCACCACTCGGCTACCAACAGGGCGTCAGTTTCGCACTCTTGCCTCCCACGCTTACATTTCTTTTCTGTTAGATTGCTTATGAGTTTGCAGTTGTGTACATAATTATTTTTACGTGCACAATGCAAACTCATAAGCACAAAATGTAAATATATTTATTTACATATATTACCACATGGGAGATGGGTGGATGAAATTCGTAAATATGCGGGAGTGACATGGAGGAGACTGGCACAAGACAGACCGTTGTGGAGGAAACTTGGGGAGACCTTCGTCCAGCAGTGGATTGATAATGGTTGACAATGATGATGATGATGATGATATTGCTTATGAGTAAATATAAGCATCAACACCGCAGGAAACTTTGAAGAGTGTTTTGTATTATTATATTTCTGCGGAAAAGGAAGGTTTGCATGATTTCGACATACTGTAATGTACAGATAACGAAAATTCTCTTTAAAGGACACCTCTCTTTTACGAACAATACCAAACGCCCAGAGATTGTCTCTAAATGAAAGGATTTACTGCAATAGTAAAGATAATTACGGTTGCTGTTACTGTATGTTAACACTTTTCTCATAATCTCCAATTTCATAGTAACATCGGAATTTGCTGGTGTTTTTCTATGCATTTTTGTACAAGGAAAGCCATTGTTCTAGAAAGTTCAGTGTGAAATCATCCGCGTCACACGGTCTCTTACTTACTTTACAGACGGCAGCCCTTCGAGTTGAAAACTCTTTTTCTCTTTTGCTTCTTTCAGCAGATGTTCGTTTTGTCACTCCTCAGAGACTTGATACTGTTCCACTTGTCACATGTTTCAAACCAAATTAGCTTAACGCTTGTTCCGGAGCTAAAGCGCTCTACGGGGAAGGGTGTGTGTGTGTGTGTGGGGGGGGGTTTGCATGTGTAGCAGTGCGTCCGAATCTAATTAAATGAAAAGGCTGAGTAATAGAAACACGTAACGTTTCAGTTTTGATCGCTAAGCGAGGCGACACACGAGATGAGATTTAAATCGGCTAAAATACAGTGTTGAAAGCTTTTCTGTAAGCGTGAAGGCAAACATAAGTGGGCGTTGTTGATTTACCCGCCCACCTTCCCAGAAGATTACTGCAGTAGTTGAGGGGGGGGTGAAGACATGCTACAATTGATATTACCCGTCGTCGACAACTGTCTACATCACTTAAAGCAGCTGCTAGGAATTACGTGATCAAAGCTTCTAAATCGTTTTCCAAACGTAAAGAGAATTTAAATATTCTTGCTAAAGGTTCATAAAAATACAGAATTTTATGAGCTCACATGGATGTGTTATGTATGCCCTTAGCCAGAATTTTATGAGCTCACATGGATGTGTTATGACATGGATGTGTTATGTATGTTTAGAATTTTACGAGCTCACATGGATGTGTTATGTATGTTGCTTTAGCCAAACTCCATTGGAATTGTTTTGTTGGCAACACAAAATTATTTCGTTGGCTATGTTTTGTTATTTCAACTAAACGTTTCATCACGATAACAATACATATTGTTGAATCAAACAAATTCCCAAAAATCGACCTAGGCATTTTGTTAAATGAACAAAACGCTTTTTCGTGATAACAATAAATTTTGTTGACTACATATCGACAAAATAATTTTTTGGTTGATTCAACATTTTTTTTGCCGAATCAACAGAACATTTTTCTCAGTGCAGTACTCTGACTTTATATGTGCAAAGTATAACTTCAACAAAGTGTATTTCAATAAAGTTAAAATCTAAAGTTATAATTATTTGAGAGCAGCGTAGTCGCTGCTCGCGAATAACGGGGAAATAAAATTATATCAATAAGTAAAAAAAAAAAAAAATTGCCGCAAATACACTGTATTATACACTGAGTGGCCACTTTATTATGACCACCCCCTCAGTATTTCGTTGGGCCACCTTTTGCCTTTAATACTGCGTCGATTCTTCGTGGCATGGACTCCACGAGATGTTGATAGGTCGTTTGTGGAATCCGAGACCATGCTTGATGAATAGCACTTTCCAGGAGTGTGAGATTGCAGGGTGGTGAATCCAGCTGTCTTGCTGGCTCGTTCAACTTCATCCTACAAATTCTCAATAGGGTTGAGATCTGGAGATTGTGGAGGCCACCTAAGCAAAGTAAACTAGCCGGCATGTTCCTGAAACCAATCCTGTACAATACTAGCACTATGGCAGGACATATTATCTTGTTGAAAGTAGCCAGCGCCATTGGGATAAACCACTCACATGACAGGATGCACTTGGTCCACAACGATGTTTAAATATGATGTGCCAGTCAGACGGTGATCAACACGAATTAAAGGGCCCAAAGCATGCCAAGAAAACATTCCCCAAACCATAACGTTACCTCCACCAGCTTGAAGGGTTGTAGCAATGAATTTGGGGTCCATGCTTTCGTGCTGTTTCCACCAAATTCTCACTCGGCCATCGGCATGGTGCAACTGAAAACGTGATTCATCGGACCACATCATTTGTTTTCAATTATCGACTGTCCAGTCCTTGTGCGAACTGGAGACGTTTTCTCTTGTTAACTGCAGACAGCAAAGGTCTTCGAAGAGGCCTTCGGCTGCCATATCCTATCCGATGCAGTGTACGGCGAACAGTGCATGCAGAGATCATTTGAGGGGATCCTTGATTAAGATGGTCTGTAATTTGCTGCACTGTTGCCCTTCTGTTGTCTGTTACCAGTCTGGACACTCTCCGCTCCGCCTGAGCAGTCACTAGTCGATGACGACCACACGCTGCACGTAGAAACCCAGTTTTTTGACTGACAGTCCAGTCTTTAAACACTTTAACAACAGCTGCTCTGGAATATTTCACGAATGCGGTGGTTTCGGTGATACTCGCTCCATGGCTCCGAGCTCCTACAATCATGCCACGTTGAAAGCCCTTCAAATCGCATTTTTTACCCATCTCGTCACCGAAAAATCCCTTCTACTACTGTCGCAAGCACTAAGCTTTTCCTTTTTATGCTAGCCTCGCCCTCTGGCGGCAACAGCTTGCAGCCATAGCTCATTTGCTTCAAACTGTCAGGTGGTCATGATAAAGTGGCTACTCAGTGTATATTTTAGATGTTAGTTGCTTTGACGTTATCGCCGATTACACGGAGTTGCGACAGACACGGTGCGGCAATTAAGTAATCAGACTGAATTTTTTTTTAAACTGGAAAAGCAGGAAAACTTACGTTATTATATTTTATTCGAAGTATATTCTTCCTGCTTTAATACAAGAAGTGGCACGATCAGGCACTGGAGTGAAGAGCTGATGTCACAGTTCTTTGTGAAGCGAGGGGAGGGGGGGGGCTGGACAGTATTTTGGGGCCCCAGTATTAGTGGCACATCTAGGATTTCACTATGGGTGCGGCCAAATGAAAATACCCAGGAGAAAACATTCCGAAAGTATGATGAGGAAGCCATAAAAATATGCCGCCATATTTAAAGTGTTAGCAGAAAAACAACAACGTAAAAATGCATAGATTCTCCCATGATTCTTCATGGACGAATCACTGTTAGCAAAGAAAAAAAAAGAAAAATGCATGGTTGAAAAATGGATACCAGTTCATTTCTGCTTTAATCCGCCCCAGGGTTCTGCTTGTTGAAATTATGTCAAAGTAGTGGACAAAATAATATGATCCAAATATCATGATTCAAACGAATTCTTAATGTACCAAAATTTCCCCCAATTACAGATGTGTACCAAAGGAAAAAGAAAAAAAAACTTCTGTAATGCTTTCGAAAGATTTGAGAATGGACTGGGGGCGACTAAACTTTTTGCGGACTCTTCCTAAAAAAGCGGAAAGGAATAAAACATTTCTTCACAAGGCAGTTTCTTATAGTTTTTGTTGTGCTACCCGAAAAAAAAAGCGAAAGAAAGCTGTGAAACTCTGTCAATTCTTCAAGCACCCTGCATAATTCTGGGCCCCTTGAATATGCGGGGCCCGGGGCTGCAGCGCCCCTCTTAAATGGGCTCTGACACTGACTCTTTTGCTTATGGGTGCGTTATCGTGAAGAAGGAGCCATTGCCTGGTTTTGTACTCAGGCCTCACACAAACAATCTTCTTCCACAAAAATTCCAAAACTAGATGTGTAAGCCAGGGTTGTGCAATTACGTGTAACCAAGTTAAAAAAATCATGCAATGCATTGATTATAGTACGCTTTCCAACATACCAGAAATCATTACTCAAGTTATGAGGATAAGGGCTGTGGAATATATCTCGCTCCTGTGCCCTGACCTTTGATCCCGTTTCGACGATATTCAACAGAACCGGTTCAGTATACCTCCGAAACAATATGATAAAGTTTTGTCGCAATCGAAGCATTTTTACGTAAGTTATGATGCATAAGGGCTATGGAATAGATCCCGCTCCTGTGTTTTAACCTTTGACCCAATTTCGCCCATTTTCAACAGGATTCGTCTCCAGGCAGGCCCTTACAACATACAAACATTTCATCTAAATCGAAGCATTTTTACGTAAGTTATGACGCATAATGGCGATGGAAGCGATTCCGCTCCTAAGTCCTAACCTTTAACACCATTTCGCCCATTTTCAATAGGGTTTGTCCCCGGGTGGTCCTCTACCACATACTAAAATTTCATCGAAATCGAACTTTTCTTACGTTAGTTATGACGCATAAGATCAGTGGAATGGATCCCGCTCCCATGTCCTGACCTTTGTCTCCATTTCGTTCATTTCCAATAGGGTTTCTTCCCAGGTGTTCCCCTTCAACATACTAAAAGTTCATCGAAATCGAACGATTTTTACGCTAGTTATCGTGCGGACGGGCATACGCACACAACGCGTGACGTAATGAGACAGACGGCGTGACCGCGCGCCAACATCTCAATCGCAAGATTGTGACGTCATAAGATTTCTAAGCATGGACAACATTAATGGGACGACGCCATGACACTAAAAACGTGGTAATTTTGGGTGGCGATTTAACGCACTAAACGAATTTTCCTAAAGTCGAGATCAAGTTAAATCGATTTCTAATACCAGAAAACGGTAGGTTAACGACTTTCATCAAAATCCTTAGATCCGTTTCCAAAATAAAATTTACATACATATAGCACCGTGAATTGTCGGCCGCTGTGGTGTAATAAGGTTAACGCGCTCGGCTATATATCGAGAGATTCTGGGTTCGATTCCCCGACGGCGGCCGAATAACAATTTTTCGGTTGCTGTGCGTTGCTTAACGTGGAAAGAGCGATGGATTTATTTACTCAACTGACGTCACGTATTTAGATGATTTTCACGTTGGATCTCGCCCTTTGGATTATTGCTATAATTATATATACGTAGTTAATGCCCACCAGATGGAGACGTCTCAGTAGGTGAGCCCATCTTACGGATTTATGATGTCAGATGCTGACTGAAAAAGAAAAACACACATAGCACGGTGAATTGTTGGTCGCTGTGGTGTAAGGCTAACGCGCTCGGCTAGATATCGAGAGATTCGGGGTTCGATTCCCCGACGGCGGCCGAATAACAATTTTTCGGTTGCTGTGCGTTTCTTAACGTGGAAAAGGCGATAGATTTTATTTACTCAACTGACGCCACGTATTTAGATGGTTTTCATAATCAACAAAAGGGGTAAGTTATAAAAACGAGAAGTCACAATGAAATAGGCTGTTTGCTATATATAGATATCTTAGTGAGGTACTAAATGGTATAAATCAGATTAAAAAACAAGAAAGATGACACCGAATTTTCGTTGAAATCAGCGCGTCTTTTCAAACCGTTCTGATGCGAATAAAGTTTATCAGTTATTAAATGTCAATGAATAGCGAGAAAAAGGTTTTGACCTTTACGCCCTCTAACGGGAAATCTGTGCATTATTTAAAGAAGATAATGCGCCACATCTCTATTGTAGGGAATGGCATACAGTAAAAAAAAAAAAAAAAAATGTTAATAGGAATTTTAGTAGCAGAGATATAGCTGCAAACAGAAGTACACAAACTCCACATAGCAACAGTTCTGTGAACTATAAAAGTCCTCAAATATAAGCTTAAAGTGTTTCACAAGGTAAGTGGATCCGGTGTTGAAAGATTTTTTAAATCGCACATGTAGAAGCAGAGATATTAAGAAAAACAGAATAAACATTGGCGCTCCCTAGTGGCGAAATTCTATGTTTTTTGGGTAGAAAATACACGTAAAATAGTTTTCATAGTTAGTAGTATCTGACGGGAAAATAATTTTTTCAGTCGGGTTTTTCGTCTCGGAGATATTGCTGAAAATGGAAACGTGATCTCACACCCTCTAGTGGTACACTTATGCATTAAAATTTTAAAACTACATGGGAAACATTTCGCGCCGGAAACCCTCTCCAACAAAGAAAGAATTTGTCATATTGTACTCTTAGAAGCAGAGATATCGACAAAAATTATATATACATCTACACCCACTGGCGGAAAAACTTTAGGAAGAAAGCATTTTGAAAAGCTTTTCCGAGGTGAGTGGTATCTGTCCTCGTAAGAATTTTTACAATCGAGTTTTCAGAAGCTCAGATTGTGCAGCAAATGCATCAGAAGCAGGGGGAAAAAAACACTTCTTACACCCCCTGGTGTCCAAATCATTTTTTACCAAAAATTATAAATTATGTGCAAAACATTTCCCATCAGGAGCTGTGTCCTATGCAGGATTTTTTTCCAAATTGGAGTTTTAGAAGTAGGGATATCGTGGAAAACGTTATTTACCTTTACGCCCCCTAGCGGAAAATCTGTTTATTACTTGAAAAAAGAAACTGTACCTAAAATAGTCTTCGATATAAATGACATCGAAAGGAAAAATAATTTTTTAATCGAAAATTTAGAAGCAAATATAAGGAATAAAATGTATTTTGAATCAGATATCACCTGCCTTTACGCCCTCTAGCGGCTTAGTTGTGCATCGGGAAAAAAACAACAAAAAAAACAAAAAAAAACCATAAAAACAGAATGCGAGGATCAGCATTTTCACGTTTCAAGCTTCCGAATGCAAAAATAGTTTTTCAAATCGGGCAGATAGTCGCAGAGATAAGGTGTCCACAGACGAACAGACAACCCGATAACTTAAGCGCGATTATTATTATTATTTTTATTATTTGTACAAAAGACGTGCTAAAAATGTTGAACCAAGAAAACTCACCAATAGTTCAAAATGGTGAAACAGTGGAAATTTTCCGGATGCATTTTAGATTTTGTGCAATGGTCTGGTAAGGCGTATGGTGACTTTACAGCGATGCAAGTGTGACACCGATGTCTCATGCTTTTGACTTGGGAAACATGGACTCTGTAAGGGTCGCCCGTAATCGAACTGTCAAATATGAATTTATGTACTTTTAATATTGTGATGAACACGTGCGGACGGACGTTTCATTCCGCCATTTTGTTGTTCCAGATAAGAACTGATATTTTTCACCACCCACGTGGTACGATTTTAATCCTATGGGGGATTAAGAGAGGGGTGCATGAACACTTGGGGCATCTGACCTTGAAGAGTCAGCTGCTCGAGTGCTTCTGTTAAACAAGTTGTCATTCTGCTTTTGTATACGTGCAAGGTTGTAATCCCCTGCGGGTATCCGACGACATTCCTGAGTACAGGTATTTCACGTGCTGACCGGGACAACCAGTTTTTCTTGCGCATGCGTGATAGAGGACAGAAAGGGCGAGGAGGATTAAGTGACACAGTTGAGCTTCGGTCGTCAAGGAGAGAGGGTCCTGGTTTTGGACACCAGTTTCTGACGGAAGGACTGCGGTTATCGCAGACGTGCAGCGTGGTGAACGGGAAGGAGGATTCCTTCGTCCACCGGGTATCGCGGAAAGGTAGCACGGGAACCTGAGTGGAAAGTCATCGGAAACCCGTGAAGCAAATGTTATCGGAATAATAAAGTCTTGTTGTTGTTTTTATTTCCGTGTACTGGACTGAGTTTGTCGAGGTAATTATTCTTCTACACAAGGACGCCTTCAGCCGCCTTGATAGCCAGATTGTATAGTAAAGGCGAGGCGGTAGCTCGCTATACGGCGGGAAACAAAAGGTATTATCTAAGAATTGATATGTCTGGCCCTACAGCCAGATAAAGTGGCGCAGCCGACAGGATCAGCCTGAAAGCGAGCTCATGAATGACGTGAATGGCGACACGTGTGAAGAAGGAACAACGGACTTTTTGTGAAAATTCCTGTGACCGAATGACAGAACTCTGACGACGTGCCGACCGGAAGAAAGAGACACCAGCGTGCTAGCCGAGATAAGGTATCCATCGTGTCGACAAAGACAAAGACAGTGTGCACCTCAGCCTACGGAAATCCCAAGCAGGACGAGGACTTACAAGCAAGACAAGAGAAGAAGCCTGAGTGCTCCGGTAACGTACCACATTTTTTTCTGAGATTATTTCTGTGTCTTTGCCTGTGCATTTGGTATAATTTAGGGTTAAGAGTAGAAGTTCTCACCATGGTACTAGAAAGGAAAGGGAAAGCTAATAATTAGATATTCTCAGAGTAAAGCATTGTAAAGTAAAATTTTGTAACAGTTAATTTTATGTCAGTTGCTAGAGAATGCGAAGTGTCAAAATATTTTCGTTAAGTAATAAGTGTTTAGATAAGTCGAGATTTCATGTTTACGATTTAAGAAATTTGAAGCTAAAATAGCGTAGTTTTTTTTTTACGTGTAGCGAAAGAGGCAGATGGAATATAAGTATTCTGAGTAAAACAGGATAATAGATGTTCGGGTAATGCATGAAGGTAGAGATAGGTTAGAAACAAAACAAGAAGCAGATTAACCTTTGATGATTTAATGCGGAAGTTTGCATGATTTCTTTTCTTATTTCTTTGCATGAGTGTATTTTTTGAATGTGTATTGTAGTGTATTATCATGACTGAGCTTTTGGAAGGGAAAGTTGAGGATAATTTAGACGCGGACAACGAAGATAATAGTATTCTTAGCGATTCAGAATTAGATTCTAGTAAAGAAGTAAGCATTAATATGGAAGACAAGAAAAATAATCCAGCTAGAATGGAATGGGAACTTCAATTTAAAATGCTTGAGATAGAAGAGAGAAAGGCTGAGAGGGAACAAAGAATGCTAGAATTACAATTAGCGGATAGGAAAGAAGAAAGGGAATTTGAGTTAAGAAAATTAGAATTAATTAATGAGAAAGAGAAGGAGTCTATTAAAAGTAAAAATGAGGGTAAGTTGGCCGACTACATGAGAATCTTAGAAAGAACTTTACCCAGAAGTCCCAGTAAGCCGGAAGAAATTCTGGACTTCGTTGATTCGTTAGAAAGGGCATTTGTATTACACTCAGTACCGGAAGAAATGAAAGGTCGTTTGGTGATAGCCTTATTCAATTCAGAATGTGTGAACCACTTATTTCGTCGTTTGACTATAGAGCAGTACGATAAGTACGAAATAGTTAAGGAGGCAATTTTGATGGAATGCCATTTGACTCCGGATATTTATTTGAAACAATTTGAGAATATTAGTAAGAACAAAGGGGAAAGCTACTTGCAGTTAGCGGGACGTATTAAGAGGACCCTAACATACTACATCAACAGTAGTGAAGTGAAAGAATTCGATCAGTTGGTCAATTTGTTGGTATGCGACAAATTCAAAACTTTGTTGTCCCCAGAACTGAAGACCTACATTCTTCAAAGAGGTTCCGTAGGGAAGTTAGTTCCTTCGACAGAATTAGGAGAACTTTGTGATTTATACGAAAGTCACGTGGGAGCTATGGGAATAGAAGAAGAAAGATACAAACCCAGTCATCCCTCGGGAACGTATTTCAAAGGAGGTCAATCAGAAGCCGGGAAGAAGGGAAGTTTTCAGACAGGCGGAAATCAATTGAAAGGAAAGTTTTCCGGGACAGATCAGAGCGTCGGACATAAGCCTGGTTACTCAGCGGCGAGGCCTATCGTAAGGAATTCCAGTTTGGATAAGGGAATTATATGCTTTAGATGTGGAGTAGTAGGGCACCGTAAAGCAAACTGTAACCAGAAGGCATCCCAGAGTACTCCCAGCTCTTACTCTCAGAATTGGAGGAAAGACCCCCAAATAAGGTAAACAGAGTAACGGTGGGACAAAAGAGAGCCGAAGATGTTTCAGAGAGAAGGATAGAGCCGGTAGAGGTCAGCAATGATAAAAGAATGACAGCTAAGGTAGATAGAGTTTTAGGCCAGGAAGGAAGTCAGAACGAGGTAATAGAAATTCCGGTAGGAGAAGTGAAGAGGGTTAAGTCGGAATGCGGAAAGAGCACCGAAATCCTTATTGACTCAGGCGCGGAGGTGAGTTGTGTAAGAGGAGGTTTACTTGGCGAAGAGTTGTTGGAGCCAAAGGGTAGAATAATTTTAAGAGGCTTCGATGGTAGTAAGGGAGAGTTTGCAATTAAACAATTAAATCTCCGATTAGATGAAGAGGGATTAGAAACAGGAGAAGCGCCAGAAAGTTTTTGTGAAGTGATGTGTGCAATTGTTCCTAATCTGGTAAACAGGGTAATTATAGCAGCGGAGGATTACCAGCGCATGAAAAGTTTAAGGGAAGCTACTCCGATGTGGGCAACCTCGTGTGAAAAGGCGTTAGAGTTAGGGAATAGGCCGGATGTGCATCCAGAAACTGAGACTGGCGAAGCGCTAATCGAAGAGGAGGATATTCTAGGAATGGAAAGCCCGGCGATAACAGATACTTCAGCGGAGGAGGAGCAAGCGCGCTTGGTAGGTAAAGCGTGGCTTGAAGAGCAAAATAGCCCCAGGATTTTAGCGCTCAGTGCTAAAGCCGGCAAGGAAAATCAGCGAGAGCAACAGCAGGCCGACCAATCATTGGAGGCAACGACAGCTAGCGAGGGAACAGGAGATAGCGTTACTGATTTGGATACGAATGAAGCTCAGGAGAGTTCAGACAGACGCTTGTTTACAGAGCAAAAAAATAGGTGTATGACGTTAGCAGCCGCTAGGAATGAGGCGGAAAATGGCAGAGGTGGTTATCTCTATACGGATGGGATGTTGTATCATTGGGAGCAAGTGTTGGGACAGGTTACGTTACAGTTGGTAGAACCTGAAGAAATCAGGATAGATAGGGAGAGGATAACTCGGGAGCAACTTAGGGAGTTACAGGAGCTGGTGAACAGCTCGAAGAAGTTCTTTTCGGGAGAAGTGGGAGAGACGTCAGTGGGGAAGCACGCAATTACACTCAAACCGAAAAGCGTACTTCGTACCCAGCACAGGTACAAGGTGCCACAATCGATGCAGAGAGCAGTGGAGAGCCAGATCCAGGAGTTGTGGGATCGTGGGATGACTGAAGAATCAAAAGGAGAGTATAGTCATCCGGTAGTATGCGTGGCTAAGAAAAATGGAGAGGTTCGGATGTGTGTAGATTACAGAATGTTAAATTCTCACACTGTTCCGGACGCATTTCCGATGTCTCATATCCCAGATTTGTTGGCGAAGGTGGGGGCAGCCCGGTATATTACTACGCTTGATATGTTAAAGGGGTACTATCAAATCCCAATGGACCCCGACAGTAGAAAGTATACCACTTTTGCAACGCATAAGGGGCTCTATCAATGGAAAGTAATGCCCTTTGGGTTATCAGGAGCGGCGGCTACTTTTCAGAGAGCCATGAATAAGGTTTTGACCCCGCACCAAGACTATGCGATAGCGTACCTGGACGACGTGGCTATTTTTTCGGGCTCATGGGAGGAGCATTTGAAAGGAGTAATTGAAAATTTGGAGGCGGCAGGCTTTACGGGAAATTTGAACAAATGCTGTTTCGCCCGTGCGGAGGTGAATTACTTAGGGCACGTGGTCGGCTCGGGCCATCACCGGCCGGACCCCGAGAAATTACAGGCCATCAGGGACCTTTTGCCCCCTCAGACAAAAAAGGAAATACGTAGCTTTTTGGGATTATGCGGGTATTACCGTGATTACGTACCTAACTTCGCAAAGATAGCTAAACCTTTAACAGATTGCACAGGAAAAAGGGCGGCAGATAGGGTAGTTTGGTCGGAAAAGTTGGAGGAATCATTCAGGACTCTGAAGGAAAATTTGTGTAGGGCACATGTATTAAACACCCCGGATTTCAGTAAGCATTTTATCTTACACACGGATGCGAGTTCCTTTACGGTGGCATGTTGTTTGAGTCAGAGGGATGAGGAAGGCAACATTAGGCCAGTGGCCTATGCTAGCAAAAAATTAAATGGGACGCAAGCCAGATGGGCGGTCAGCCATCAGGAGGCGTACGCCATAGTATGGGGTTTGCAAAGGTTTGAAGGGTGGATTTTCGGTAACCGGGTCGAAGTTATGTCCGATCACAACCCCCTTACTTTTCTCACCCGTTCCGCATCGCAAAGTTCAAAATTACAGCGTTGGAGTTTGGCTATTTCCCAATTTAATTTATCCATATCTCATGTCGCGGGCAAACTAATTCCTCACGCCGATGCGTTGTCAAGACTCAGTTTTAAAGAGTAGGGAAGCGCCATGGTGAGAATGTTTCACGGCACAGGTGGAGATCCACAGAAGGTCTCAGGGTGGTACAAGTGTTACATAACGTGCGAGAAGTGAAAAAGTGTATTATGTTGTGTCACCCAAGATCTGCAGGCAAGGAAGAGACTGACTCGAGAATACGGCAAAAGACCGTATCTCTCGTTCATTTGGTGGGGGCCTGTAAGGGTCGCCCGTAATCGAACTGTCAAATATGAATTTATGTACTTTTAATATTGTGATGAACACGTGCGGACGGACGTTTCATTCCGCCATTTTGTTGTTCCAGATAAGAACTGATATTTTTCACCACCCACGTGGTACGATTTTAATCCTATGGGAGATTAAGAGAGGGGTGCATGAACACTTGGGGCATCTGACCTTGAAGAGTCAGCTGCTCGAGTGCTTCTGTTAAACAAGTTGTCATTCTGCTTTTGTATACGTGCAAGGTTGTAATCCCCTGCGGGTATCCGACGACATTCCTGAGTACAGGTATTTCACGTGCTGACCGGGACAACCAGTTTTTCTTGCGCATGCGTGATAGAGGACAGAAAGGGCGAGGAGGATTAAGTGACACAGTTGAGCTTCGGTCGTCAAGGAGAGAGGGTCCTGGTTTTGGACACCAGTTTCTGACGGAAGGACTGCGGTTATCGCAGACGTGCAGCGTGGTGAACGGGAAGGAGGATTCCTTCGTCCACCGGGTATCGCGGAAAGGTAGCACGGGAACCTGAGTGGAAAGTCATCGGAAACCCGTGAAGCAAATGTTATCGGAATAATAAAGTCTTGTTGTTGTTTTTATTTCCG
Organism: Macrothele yani; assembly: GCA_039090855.1. Taxonomy (NCBI): domain Eukaryota; kingdom Metazoa; phylum Arthropoda; class Arachnida; order Araneae; family Macrothelidae; genus Macrothele; species Macrothele yani. The sequence goes on along the minus strand of CM076990.1, from coordinate 18,865,767 downwards.
TGTACTGGACTGAGTTTGTCGAGGTAATTATTCTTCTACACAAGGACGCCTTCAGCCGCCTTGATAGCCAGATTGTATAGTAAAGGCGAGGCGGTAGCTCGCTATACGGCGGGAAACAAAAGGTATTGTCTAAGAATTGATATGTCTGGCCCTACAGACTCTATGGCAACAAGTCCCACTCCTGAACAAGAGTAGATCGGAGTTCCTTGAGCGTTCTAGCAGGAGGTTGACGACCTGCAATGCGTCTCTCCGATGCTTCCCACACATGCTCTATTGGATTGAGGTCTGGGGAATGCGCTGGCCATGATGTACGGTGGATATCTTCACTTTCCAGATAATCATCGACAATAGCAGCTGTATGATGTCACGCGTTATCGTCCATGAATACCTAAGTCAACGGCACCCCGAAAAAGCCTCACTTTAGTGATCAAGGGTGTCGTCTGTGTATCTACCATCAGAATAGACATGGAGCTGCATGTGTGCGCCCGTTGGACATAATACCACCCCGGACAAGTACACCACCACCTCTGTAATGGTGCATTTCTCGGTTGTTTATGGGGGGGGGGAGGGTATAACGGGTTTCAGATTCTCTGTAGATGAGAACAGGACGGTTGTCACTTTCGAGACTGAACCTGAATTCATCGGAGAAGGGGACATTATCCCATTGATTTTCGTCCCAGTCTCGAAATTGTCCGCACCACAGTACCCTGGCATTTCTTTCTGATGGAGTGAGTGGGATGCATACTGCTGCAGGTCTTCTTGCGTATTGTCCTTGTTCGTTGAGCCGTCTGTGTACTGTTTGCCTTGAAACAGCCGGTCCACCTGTCTCAGACAGCTCTGAAGCTAGCTAGCGCTCTGTCAGACATCAGCCCTTTACTTCTCGCTTTGAGTGCCCCATTCCTCTCATCTAAGCCGTTTTAATCTGTTGACGATCTGCCACAGGTTGACGATTGACATCTCCGTTGGCCTGGTACCTTCTCCAAAGTCTGGATACAATGTATTGATTCATGCCAGCGGCTCTGGCAACGTTACTCTGCGATTCTTGCATTCTGGTAATCCGACCTCGTGTAAACATGCACTTGCTGTCTTTCTGAGATACTGTTTTAATAAAAAATAAATTCTACTACTAACAGGGTGCGATAATGACAAGGCGCAGTGGTCTGAGCGCTGGCTTATGACCATTCGTCCGAGAAGGGTCCGGGTTCGAATCCCGTTCGGGCATGGATGTTGTGTTTGTCTTGCGGCACTGGCTCTCTCCCTTCCCTGGAGCCAGTGGCCCAAAATCAGGGACGGGCGACTGCTTATAGCATTGAGTTGTTCACGATGGTCGTTAAAACTTCAATCAAAACAAAAAATAATAATAATGACAAATGTCTTTTTTCGCATTTTGGTGGCTTTTGCTCAACTCCACAAATGTGCGCCGCCCTGGTGGCGCAGTGGTCTAAGCGATGGCCTCTGATCATTCGTCCGAAAGGAATTCGGGTTCGAATCCCGGTAAGGCATGGATGTTGTGTTTGTCTTACGGCACTGGCGCTCTCCCTTCCGTGGAACCAGTGGCCCTGAATTAGGGACGGGCGACTGCTTATAACCCATTGAGTTGCTCACGGTGGTCCTTAAACCTCCAACCAACCAACCACAAATGTGCTGCTTCGCCTTTTATGCCAATTATCGTTCACCACATGGCATTGCGTCATGATTTCTATATTTGCATATTCCCACGTCCTCTGTGTTTTAATTTATTACCCTGCCCCCTTTCGTTTGTTTTAAATTGACGTTTTTCCAACTGCTGAACTTTTGGACACCAGTGTAGAAAGAGCGTTCGTTCTCGCCAATAACCATGTGACAGCTGATTTTGGAAACGATACGCACGGAGACTTTAAATAAATTTCGAATTACTTTCGAGGGCTCAGAACTCCAAAGACTGTAACCACAGTCAGCTTATGATTTATTTTTAAGCGAAAAACAAAGGCATCCTAATGTAAAGTCATAATCTTCATATGATATTAGTCCATGTGAATCAGAGAGTGATACTAAATGATGTGATCTTTCACCAATGCCCTTTGTCCATTTTGTTTTTCATTTGTAAGTATACGGTTTCTTTTACAGGAGTACTTGACAGATGACATTTTCATTTCCAAATAATTATGTACCCCTTGGAGAAGGGGAATAAAAAAAAAATGTGAAGAATGGGAATTAAGATGAAAAATATATAATACTCAGGCCACCATGGAGCAGTATTAACTGTTAATGCTTAATAAAATCCAAAATTTCTAAAAAGACAATACTACGGAAAATGAAGAATTTGCTATTCAAGATTTTTTTAAACAAATTTCATCCTGCTGTACAGTTAAATACGTGTAACGGCATTTGATTTCGGTGCCGGATATCTGTTAAAAGTGCCGCGTACAACTTGGTGGAATCTCCACTCATCAAAATTCAGGGAATCTCTGTCTAAGAAACGGCGTAGGTTGGAATTCCTAACTGCATGTCTGAAGTGGAAATGGAAAAATATTCCAGGCTTTCAGAAAACGCTCTGTAATGCGCATGGGCGTGGATCTCGAACGTTGTATCTGACTCAGGAACTTGACTTTGAATCGTTTGCGAGTGCTCGATTTGTGCGTTGTCACGTAGCCGCAATGATTCAGACTGCCCTTATTATCGCTGTATGAAGGAACTCTCGTAGCTGGTGTAATTGTGAAAATAACTGTAGGAGTTCATAAGGCATGTTTAACCAGACGCAATACGTTCTCATCACTTATCACCTTACACGATGTGGAAGTTAAATTTGCCATTATCTATCTATCTTTGCCAATCTTAATTCTGCTAATATGGCGAGAGAGGGAAGGAGAGAGCATTTATGTATATGAATTAGATATTTGAAATACGTAAGTGAACTTTTTAAAAGCATTCTTTGGGGGGGGATTCTGTGCAGTATGATTTTGTTCGTCCGTCTGTAGACAATATATTTCTGCACCGATTAGGATTAGTCCGAATTGGCAAATTCTTTCTTGAGTTGAGAAGCTTTAACTGTAAAAATAGTCTTTTTCCGACGCATAACTTTGCCGCTAGGAGAAGTAAATGTAAATGCTTACGAAATCAAAATATACTTTATTCCATATCATTGCTTCTTAAATTTCAATTGAAAAATTGTTTTTTCCTTCGTATTCCATTTACCATGAAGACCATTTTGCACACAACTCCCATTGCAAACGATGCACAGTTTTCCCGCTAGGGGTGTAAAACAAAGGCCGTTCCATAAAAAGTGAGAGTAATTTTTTTTGTTGGCAACAGCGTGAAGAAGAAAAATAACCACGCAGACGACTAACTGAATTAAGGAAGTATCTATGGCAACAGTTATTAGCCGTGGCAGACGATTCTGGTTTTGTTATTGCTCAGTTGTTTAAGGTACTTCTGCATTTCGCCATACAGCTACGGAGGTGAGTGATTCAGAGTTAAGAAGTGAAACGCGTTGTACGATAAAATTTTGCTATCGTTTAGGTAAAACTGCTCCAGAAACAGTTGATTTTGTGGCCGCCGCCCGGCAAATGGTATTTCGCACCTGTTCACCTACGTCACCTGCAAAGGAGGTGTGGGAAGCTCTCGCGCTCAGCAGAGAGGAGAGACTTGCACTTTGTGATGTTTGTACACGATCTGTTATCTATCTAAAAAGTTCGCTCCTGTAGACGGTTATACGCAGTGATGTGAGATGTAAATATTAATTTGATTGTTGTTATTAAAGAGATAAAGAATACATTTGGTGACCCATTCTAAATTAATTAATAACCACCAAAATTTAATGAAAAAGCTTACAAAGATAAATGTTAGGGTGAGTCAACGATTTTTAGATGGCCCCATGATTTCAAAAAAGGGTGTTTGTCTGCAGGACCCGCTCCTAGGCTTGGTCGACCTAAAAGTGTTGTTACAGAGCGTATTGCTAACACTGTTTGGGCAATCCTGCGAGAAGATCAACGAATGAAGTGTGAAGACATAGCGGCGTCAACTGATGTTGCAAAAATCGTCGGCGTTCCGCATTCTACGCGACAAATTACTGCTGCATCGTGTGTGTTCCAGGTGGGTGCTCATCACCTGACGAGAGAACAATTGTTAGCCAGAGTTCAGGTGTATCATGAGTGGAAACAAATGATTACAAATAATCCAAACTTTCTAAACACAGTAATAACAGCCGATGAAACTTGGGTCCTATTTCGACTTCCCTCACGAAGCGCGCAAAGAGTGTCGGGAAACACACAGGCTCGCTTCCTCCGAAAAAATTCCGCCAAACTAAATTAGCTGGGAAGGTGATGATGATGATTTTCTTTGATCATGAAGGTGTAGTCTACCAGCATGCCTTTCCTCCACAAATTATTGTCAATGCTGAGTATTACATTTCAGTCTTGAAGTGTCTGCGACGACACACAGGTGTCGCGCTGCAGATCGCCGTCTTCGCAATTTGCGAAAACAAAATCGTTTTGGCGATGAAAAAGGGCTTTGGCGATTACCTTTTTGTACAAAATCACTCTGGCGATAAAAAATTTTATTTGGCGAATAGAGTGGCGAAAACTTTAAAAGAGCCAGCGTACTGCTGCATGACACATATCGATGACGACACATATCGATTTAGCGACCGGAACTGGTGGGCAAATGGAACCTACACCATGGTAACGGCCGGCCACATGTGACTGCCTTTGTTGAACAGTTTCTTACGAAATGCAGTGTTGAAATCATTCCATAGCCTGCCTACAGTCCTGACCTCGCCCCGTGCGATTTCTGGTTGTTTCCAACAAGGAAAAAGTTCCGTGGCGCAACATTCAACATATATACTGATGTTATTCAAACTGTACAAGGGTCGCTAAAACAGCTTCCACAAAATGCCTTTGCCACATGCTTTGAAAAGTGGACTGAACGATGGAACCGTTGCGTATCATCCGATGGAAGATTCTTTGAGAAAGAGTAACATATATTTTGCTTATATTTCTTCATTTGGTGTGATTTTACCCTCAGTTTTTATCGAACGGCCGTTGTACATGTATATTTTATGTATATTTTTTTCACGTTGAATAGTTTCCACTGTGCGTGTCATAAATTTTGCGGTTTTTTTTTTTTTCTTTGCCACTAAGGGGAATAAGCGTATTTCTCATTTTGCGAACACGTGCCAGTAAGGGCTTAAGCGTATAATTTCATTTTGGAAAGGGAAATACTTTTTGCATACTTCTGCTCACAAATAAGTCCGTGTTCCCGCTAGGGGGTCTATATACGTATATTCTGCTTCCCTCGCTCCCTCAACTTAACCGACTTGAAAAATTCTTTCTGTGTTGGATGTCTTCCAGTACGAAGAACATTTTCCTTATCTTTTCTAATTTTTCATGATGTGCAGTTCCGCATCAACGTAGCGTAAGATAGTATTTCTTTTTGCGGCTGTATGCCCCCTTCTAAAAACTCGATTGAAAAAATTTCTTTTTGTCCCAGATGCCAATATTTAGATGAAGATGCACCGTTTTACCGCTGGAGGCTTATGTTGTGTATTCGGTCTTCCGTGCGATCTCATTCTTCTGTTAGTCTCATTTAAAACATTCATTTCCCGTCGCATAACTTATTTCCTCTGTAGGGAACTCTTGTATATTCTCTCTCTCATAATACACAGTTCTGCAGTTACTGGGCGAAAAAACTTTTTCTATCAACAACGGTATCCCGCTTCGAATAATCCGACTGAAAAAAAAATATTTTTTTAAATTAATTAATAAACTGATTTATACTCAAAATAGAATAACTATACTAGTGATCCGAATTTCTTGGCGTAGAACAGAAATCAAAGTTTCCAAACTTTCGCACATCGACCATGATGGCTTTTTAAAGGAAGGTAGACAGCAAACTGAATAATAGAACTCTTCAACAATTTGAACGCGGTGACTTGACTAGACAATAAATGAATAGATGCGAATATTACTATTCATTCGCAGAAACGAGGCGTCATGTTAGTTGGTCACGCGGTACCGTGGGAGAAAACGCAGCGTTATTTGACGAACTGGTTCCAAACTCGTGACAATTGTAGAGAGACGCTATCATTGTAAGCCATATGTGAGGTTTTGCAAATGGCAGAAGATGTAGGCATGGAGTAGGAAGCTAATTTTTTTTATCATTCCCCATAGGATCAGCGGACTTGACTTCTCTGGACAGTGCAGGTCAGGGGTTGAAAAATATTTTGAAATTTAGGAGCCCCCCTCCGAATCAAAGTACTCGTTCCTGAAAATTGACGTAGGACAAAAAATGCGGAAGCCAGCTTTGAGGTATAAAGAAATGCCACCGTCAATTATCAAGTATGCTTTTTATGGATCTAAATCTAAACAATAAATGAGCATAAAATATAAAGCCAAACTTGAGAAATATAATAGGATGAAAATGAGTAGTATTTATACATTTTCCAAAGCGCTGAAATTATAAATCTGGTTTGTTGGGGAAACACACACACTTTTCGGATCACCAAATGCCAGGAGATTTGAAATTTAAGGGAATAAAAAAAAAATGCAGTGGTATGCTAATGTAATTATGCGAATAAAAATGAAACAGACTTCTACATAAATCTGTGATATATTTTGTTAAATATTTTTTCTAGGATGGAAGTTATCATATTAGACATTTATCTCTTATAATTATCTATTTGTCTTACTGATAAAGGATTAAGAAAGTTTACATAATATTTTACTGTTCTCTCCGGATAATTCCTACAATACAGAAGACTGATTTTTTGCTAATAATCAGCAGTTCTGCTATAATAAAAATTAAACTTGTCCGCGGAAGTTTGTATTAATAAGAAGTAATGTTCTAATAAAAGAAACATTGTATATTGACTTCAATATCAAGTCAATTTGAAGAAACTTAACAAAATCTGAGAAATTGTGAAAATTACCAACAAATCTTTTCTCAAAAATATGTTTAATAGAAAATCTATTTACATAAAACTTTTACTAATTACATCTTTTAATAGAAAACTATTTACATAAGTGCTGAAGATAACTTACTTTAATTCTTCTGTTTCTTAAGGACAGTATCAGTTTCGTACACAGTCCACTGTTTCTGTGATGTCCTTGAACTTGCCGAATACCTTTTGAAGAAAAATACCAATGGTCCACATTCTTTCATTTGTTGCAAGACCATTTTGAACGATCAACCATCATTGCTGCACCATCAGTACAATTCTAGAAGCCACTTACTATCACGCCACGGTAGGCCTACTCGATCCAGTGCTTTTGTAGTTGCATTGAAGTAATCTTTTGCAGTAGCAATTTTTAATTCTCCAACAGTCAAGAACACTTCTTTAACTTTTTCATCTTTTACATATCTCATACAGAGAATGAGCGGTTCTACTGATCATGCATCTGTTGAAGAATCGAGCAGAAGACTAACATGGGGACAATTCTTTATTTCAGCTAAAAGATCTCTTATGACTTGAATGACTTGAAGAATATGTTCAATGAACTCTTTACACCGTTTTTCATTACCATATTCTTCCAAAATATCAATATAAAATTTTTAAGCAATATTAGCAAGTCACATATATCTGAAAAAGCGTGGGTTTTTTTTGTTTTTTGTTTTTTTGCTCCGTCGAACTTCTGTTATCGGAAACTGTTGTATACACTTTCAAGCTGAAATGCAACTTCTCGAGAAAAAGAAATTATGATCGCGGAAATTTTTTTCTCTCCGTTTAGCTTTCGTTTTCGGAAGTTCTGAAAAACGGAATACCGCTCCCCAGGCGGAAAACGAGCCCCCCTCCCCCTAATCCTCCGAAAATAAAACATTATCTTTAGTTGTTTTTTTTCATCGCTCTGAAGTATAACCGAAATGTGGAATTCCGCGAATCCGAAGAACAATCTCATGCGTGATTCGTGACAGTCTGCAATATGCAAAATGAACTGCTCATACGACTACGCATGGAAGCCGATTCACGCGTCCATAAACTGATTATGTTCCCGATGCATTCGATTGCAATTTTCGGAACTCTGAACGGTCAGTTTCTAAATCACGTATTTTTTTACAAAGGATACGTTTTTAACGCGCGAATTTTGCGAGCGATCCAAAAACGGACCCAAGATTTTATATTTATATATATTTCTTCTTAAAATTTCGTAAGGCGGGAGACTCCCGCTTAAGAGCTTTGTTTCGGCGGGAATCCCGCCATTCAGCCCTGAAATGGCAATTAAACGAACTTCAAAACCACGTCGTTTTTCACTTCTTTGCATAAACTGTGTCATAAAAGTTTACATGTAATTTCTTGATAAAGAAAAATGATTTTTATGACAAAATCCCGGTGTAATCACCGATTATAAAAGGAGATTGCATATGGAAAAACAATGCGTAAAAATACGCATTTCTCAATTTTAAAGCGTATTCGGCGTTTTTAAGGCGTGAAATACGCGTGTAGAGGCGTTATCGCGATCTTTAAGCAGCGTACTAACTAACAAAGAAATAAATAGCGCAATACACGTGAATGCGAGGTGGAAAAAGAGGTAAGCTGAAAGCCTCTGTAGTCCATTCCCTCTCTAAAGCAGTCTCATCGTAAATCGTATGGACTTCGATCTTCGCCTGTTGTGGTTGAAAACAATAAACGAGCACTTTCACGGGAAGCGACATAAGTAAGAGGGACATTGGCATACGAGTGTAAACTTTAGAGGAACGCGGGGTCCCGCGGCAGCTACGGTACTTGACCTCCCCAACCCTTCGTACCGCTGCATTCAGCCTTCGGGCACGAGGTGCCCTTTGAAGGAAGCCAAAATTCTGATTGTTGTTAGTCACTAAAATGTTGCTTTTGAACATCGCAACAAAAACTTTTTGGCAAAAATCAATTTAGAAAAACGCACAAAAGAAGTAATAACAAAAAAAAAAAAAAAAAATGCAGCAAAATTTCTCCGCACTGACTGTTCCGTGCACCCAACGTTACGCACCCGTTCCTTATTTCTAGTCGCCCGTAATTTTCGAACCCTGGTGCAGGTGTTACTTTTCCGTCCCTTGTGTGTATTTTATGTTCGTTGAGTCTAATTCTGAAGAACGCTTGGTCCTTCCGATGTAGTATCGCTTGGATCCTTTTCTGTTGTTGTTGATGAGATACCTTTGGCCCCGAAGAACATTTAAAGCACTTTTTTTTTTTTTTTTTTTTGCTGTTGCAACGTCCTGCTTCCATCTATTCATGACATCACTTACAGTGCATTTTGGTATGTTTAGTTTAGCTGCAGTGCTCCGTATGGAAACGTTACTCAAATGACGGCCTATGATCAGCCCACGCTGGAATTTGTAGACCACGTCCACGCGGCATATCCGCTTCGAAGTTACTGGTAACACCCAGAGGAGGCTCTGAATGCTTCTGATAATATAGTGTAATCTTCGATGTGGTTCCTCGTGTTGTGCCTACTATTTCTGCAGTTCTAGTTACCGGAGCTCCTGCAAGACGCACACCAATGATCGTGCCTCTTTTGAGGTTACTGAGATCTGACATTGTTGACAGTTTTTCCACAACATCTGTTTCACCTGCGACTGTGACACTTTCACGTGATCAAATGATCATGTGTAGAGGATTTTAGGAAGGAGTGTCTGACACCAGGTCTTAAACAACCCTTAGAAATAGGAAGCTAGGAGATTTGGGCTAGAGTGCCCGAAAGGAAAGTGACACGGAAGCGAGGTAGAAAGGGGGTGGAAGACGCCCTTATTTATTACCGGGGGGCCAATACCCGGGGTCCGACGGCTTAACGTGCCCATCCGACGCACGGCGGGTATTTAGTGGTTCGAACATTCGTACCTGCTCAGGATCGAACCTGAGGTTATCTCCATGGCAGTCACGAGCGCTGACCACTAGGCCACCCACTTCCCTTCCACGTGATATCGCCTGCACCCCCTTTATATACCTCACATCGCGAGTGACATTATCCCTGTAATTTGCATACCGCGCAATGCGTGTACTTCAGCCGCAGTTGGTGTTCCCTTTATTTTGATAAACTCCTGGAAGTGCATATTATTTTCCTTGTATAAATAACAAAATATATACAACATAACTCCATTAACGGGCACCTCCGAATAACGGTAACCTCTGAACAGAGGCAAGTTTCGGTTGGCACAGAACTGCTGATTTAAGATTGTTAACCATAACTTCCGTACAACAAAACCTATTTATTAATAGCGGACAACGAACACCCCAGTCAGTTCCCAAAATGACCCACCGGACACGTTGTTCCTTAGGATTTTTCGTAGTTCCTTTGGTACTTCAGCGAGAAGAATAAGCTGGGGACGAAGAATATTGCTACTTTAACTGTTCCTCGGGCGGACAGGATGTGTTGGATTATGGCAAGTACTATGCTACGCTTGAGTGAAAAGAAAATATTTTAAGTTTAGTTCTACGTAAAGCGAGCTTTCAAAGCACATGTGTACTTCAGCCGGACCTCGAGGCTGCAAGTGTGGTTGCTTGCTGCTGCCTGGTATGTTGTCAGCTGGCGACGGTATCTTTTGGTTTGGTCCCTGTGGGTTCTGTTCCTGTCTTCCCGCGTGCGATCAGCTAACCGTGTAGTTCCACTTCACTATCTGACATTTTTTTTGTGTTTCCTGTAGCAATCTCCTAGCTTGCTATTTCTAAGGGCTATTTATAGTCAGTCACCAGTTGCTGTTTTCCGAAAATCCTATGCACCATGTTTATGTGTTTAATCATTATATTGACTCTTATTCAGCATTTCGAGAAAGTACTGTCGGTTTTCTTTGTGCGTAAGCTTCATAATAATACCCTCATTCTGCTTTTGTACACTGAAGTGCAAAAAATCATGGGATAGCAGTATGCAAATTTGGGCGCTGCCATCGTATAAGGGCTTCGACGCACGCCACGATTTTTATCAGTTGCGACAAACAGGTTGCAACTGATACAAATCGAATCGAATAAACTGATAAAAATCAACAGGTCGATTTTTACCAGTTGCGACTCAGGTTGAACAAACGCCAGCAAGATTACGGCAAACCGATGTGAATGATCGGAGTGCGAACGAGGCACGGTAGTGGGAGCCAGACAGATAGGACATTCAGTTTCCGAAGTTGTGCGAACATTCAACATTCCTCGATCTACGGTGTCACGTGTGTACCAAGAATAAATACCTCATGGAAGGCATTACCACCCACAGTGGACAGCGCAGTGGCCCACCACGAGTGCTGAATGGCCGTGACCAGCGGCGTCTGACCAGGATTGTTAATGCTAACAGACAAGCGAGACTGGCTCAAATAACATCCACATTCAATGTCGGAGGTACCAGAGACATATCCATCAGATCAGTGCAGCGTAATTTAGCGTCCATAGGGCATAGGAGTAGAAGACCCACCAGAGTGTCTTTATTAACACCACGACATCGGTCAAAGCTCCTTACCTGGTCTCGTGAACACGGTAATTGGACGCTGGAAGACTGGCAACATTTGGCTTGTCCCGATGAGTCACGCTACCAGTTGTTACGAGCTTATGGTAGGATTTGGTTCTGGCGCAGACTCCATAAGGCTATGAACCCAAGCTGCCAACAAGGCACTGTGCAAGCTGGTGGCGGTTCCATACTTGTGTGGGGTCTCTTTACGTGACACAGATTAGGTCCTCTGGTTCTCGTAAACACGTCATTAACCGGTAATCCTTTTGTTGCTCTACTGGGTTACCACTTGCAGCCCTTCATGGATTTCATGTACCCCAAGAACGATGGGATTTTCCAGGCGGATAATGCACCATGTCATCGGGTCCAAGTTGTCCAAAATTGGTTCGAGGAGTATTCTGGACAGTTCTGACAGATGGTGTGGTCAACACGTTCACCCCACCTGAACCCAATAGAGCACTTGTGGGGCGTGGTGGTAAGGTCTATTCCCACCCAAGATCCTGCACCTACAAATACCAGGGAACTGTGGGCGGCTGTTCAGACGGCGTGGCTCGACATCTCTCCAGAAGTCTTCCGGCCGCTTGTGGAATCGATTCCACGTCGAGTTGCTGCACTTCGCTGGGCTAGAGGAGGTCCTACACGATACTAGGTACGTATCTCATGACTTTTGGCATTTCAGTATACGAACTCAATAGAGTAGCAATGCTAAATTAAGCCTAACCTCCGAATAACGGCCACCTCCGAACAACGGTAACTCGAATAACGGCCACCTCCCAACAACGGTAACTTGTTTCCGGTCCGACCTGTGACCGATATTCAAAGGTTTCACTGTATTTTACCATTTTACATGAAAATTCAGAATTATCAGAAACGTATCCGCAATTCCTTACTTATATTGACAGTAAACTGCCGTTTCTAAGACGTGTTAACGGAAAATTCTGAATTTTCAGTAACTTTTCCGCAATTTCTTTCGTATATGAACGGAAAATTCTGTTGTCACTTTTTCCGTATTCATGTGACAGAAAAATTTAGGCAATAGAAACGATTCGCGGGAATATTTGAGGTTTGATTAACTATTAAATTGAATGTAGGGTGTCTATGTATATCAAGAGTAAATTTTATGTTTAGGAGTGTTATAAAATAATACTATAAAGCAGTACATTTCACCTTTTCTTAAACATGATGGAAAGTCCTTGTCAGTTTCAAAAGATGTCGAGTTCCAAAGCATGCTGTTACTTCGAAAAATGACGATGAAAAAACAGACGTAGTTTGTAATAAGTCCTTCTACAGGAAAAATAAAATTATTACAAACGTATTCAGAAAAATAATAAGCTCCAACCGAAAATAAAATGACTAATTAACCAACATTAATAACAGTAAATAAATAAATAAATAAAATCAGAGTAATTAAAGTTGTAGCTTACACGCGAGAGATGTTAACGAGAATTTTTGGCTCAGCGATAAAACACGCGCTCCCCGTTCAGAAGGTCGCTGGTTCAAGTCCTTCTAGGAACGAATAAGGAAGGGCTTGTTAACTTACTGTAGTACTCCGGTAAAGAAACTGGGAAAAGTCAGAGCTGAAGATTTTTCGAAATTTCAATAAAACCACGGAAAACCGCAAAACTGATTTTTCGGAAATAAACGGAATTACTGACTACAGAAATTCTGTCAAAATACTGATGTTAGGAAAAACCGAAACTTTTTTAAAACGGAAATCTCGTTAAAACACGGATGCCCACCAGCAACTTTGCTGCGCATTATTTTCAGAAATTTCTCGTGGATTCACACCACTTATTGTTTACAGTGTACTTGAATATCGATAAAGTACACTGTTTGTCCCATTTCTATACTACTGTTTCTCCCATTTCTACACTAGTTTGTCCCATTTCTACACTAGTTTGTCCCATTTCTACACTACTGTTTGTGAAAATTGCAACACCAAGAAGGAACCATGCGACTCGAATGAAATTTATACCACACATTACTGACTACTGACTTGACTGTACATAAGTGACCTAACTTTCAGAACAATACAACAATTTTTACCTGCAAAAATCAGTATCTTGTGATGCCTCCGCGAGCTGCAATAAGAGCTAAACGGCGTGGCATTGAATCGAAAAGGCGTTGGATGATGTCCTGGGTAATTGCTTTCCAGGAGGCATGTATGCGAGTCCACAGATCATTGGTACTGGCCGCTGGAGTTCTTTGATGGGTCAGTTGCCGGGTGACGATATCCCAGACATGTTCAATAGACGACATGTCTGGCGAATTTGCAAGCTAGGAAAGAAGTGGTATCTGCTGTGCTGCGAAGAGGGCTTGAACATTCCTGGCAACATGTGGTCGGGCATTGTCCTGCTGGAATATAGCGCCAGGAGTGCTCTGAAAGAAGGGTATGACTTCTGCCTGTACAACTTCCCTGTTGTAGCAGTCGCTGTTGAGATTGCCTTCAAGTCGTAGCAGCCGAGATCGCAAATGGTACTCAGTGGTACTCCACACTAGAGGTCTGCAGGGGCCTAATTTGACGAGTCCGCCCAGGCCCAAGGACGTGCGTTTAAGGCCCAGCCCGTTTCAAATATGAGACACTCGGCCCGCACTCGTCAATTGCAGCTTTTATTTAGGCCCGGCCCGGCACCATTTGGCATTATTTTGTCTTTCTATTGTATTTTATTAAAATTTAAAAATTAAATAATGAAATATTATTGAAAATATTGATTTGAATGTAAGCCTAAAAATATTCGAAAAATATAACTTTTAAAAAGAGAGAAAAAGGGGAGACTAAGCTCGTTCAGAATCTCCTTTTCTTTGAACTAGTAAGCGGTGACACTACAAAAGTAAATCCCTATACAGATTAAGGATAGGAGAAAAAAATCCATGTCGTCCCTCTCTCTCATACAAACACACACACCACTGCAGACATCCTCCGTCCCCCACTCTACACAACATCACACTCGCTCAGGTTCGAATCTGTTTTGTTGTCAACAAACCCCAAAATGGTTTTACCACCTTAACACCTCCAGATTGGTAAAAACAATGTGAGTGCCTTTCCTTGCCTTTCTTATTACACCCTGGGCTATGTCATGGCAGTAAATAAAACCAAGTGAAGAGGGTGAATAGGAACAGTTAAACACACCAGGAAATCGGGGAACTCGACTTTTTTCTTTCTTTACTATTGCGATAAAAAGAATGGGTTTACTGGCCCAGCCCAGCCCAGCCCAGCCCAGCCCAGCCCAGCCCGTTGCTTTGTTCTCTAAACTAAAAAATGGCCCGACCCGGTCCGGGCAAAGCCCCATCCCGTCCCGTGCAGACCTCTACCCCACAACATCACACTTGGCATTCGGCCCGTATGACGCTCGAACATGCATGCTGGAAAGAAGGCGCTCACCACAATGCCATCTATTGCGTATGTGGCCATCATGGTAGTCCAAGTTAAATCAGGATTCGTCCGAAAATACGACACGTTGCCAATCAGCACGCCATTGTCCAGATTGAAAACCCCATTCCAGGCTGCGGCGTTCATGGTTCAGGGTCAAAAGAATGGGCCGCAAAGGGATGCGTGCACCAAATTTCCTGTGCAGCAGACGGCGTCGAACTGTGGTGGCAGACAATGCCACACGTGTTGCAGTGCTCCACTGTTGTGCTAACACTTGCGAAGATGCAGAACGGTTCGTCACTGCCATGCGGATGAGGTTTCGGTCATCCCGCTGTGTCGTCACATTTCTCGGTCCACTGCCGGATTGTTGATGCACCTGGTTCTCCTCGGTCCACTGCCGCCACACGCGCATCACTGTTGTGGCGTTATGTCCCGTCCGAACCGCAGTGTCGCGGTACGAAAATGCACCTCCACGCAGACCAATCATTCGTCCCCGTTCGAACTCTGTCGTATGATGATATTGCGCCCTTCGACGTCGCCGAGCCATTATTGAATCCTTGAGACCCTTTTACAACTCGCTGTTTGCGATGCACTACTGGGGTGAATCCTAAACAGCCCTCTCTTTATACCCCTCATTCGACTGTCCATAGGGCACCGCCGTGCTCGGACATGCGCAATGACTGTACACTTCTAATCATTTGCATGTCCTACCCTGCTCTGCGTATCCTGTAAGCTTCACGTGATTACCATCATTCCTTCATGGTGTTGCAAATTTCACAAACAGGTGTTTATATTGATATGCACTATGTTGACAAAAGTCACAAGACACCCCTTCAAAAGCAAATGAACGGATCTGCTGCGTTAAGATGTGCCGTACAGCTGCAAGCGGTATAAAAACAAGCCTGCAGTTGACCGCGATCATATCGCATTGTGAGGTTGAGTGAAAATGTCCCTGCGGGAGAGAACTGACTTTGAGAAAGGAAAGATTTGTGGGTGTTATATTAGTGGGTTGTCCATAAGATAAACCGAGAAGCGTTTAAACATACCCAAGTCAATTGTTTTGGATGTACTGAAAAAGTGGAAGACACATGCCGTGCCTGAAGCAGCAAAACGTACCGACAATCCAATGAAAATCAGTGATAGAGGACGTCGAAGCCTCAGTAGAGTCGTTACAGCTAATCGACGGAGTACTGTACAAGACCTCAGCGTACAGGTAAGTAAAAATGCTGGAACCTCGGTATGTACACATACCATTCGCAGAGAACTTCATTCCATGGGCTACCGTGGTCGTGCGGCTACTCACGAGCCTTTTATCTCCACTCGGAATGCCACTTGTCGTTTAGCATGGTGTAAAGAACATTTATCGTGGACCGTAGATCAATGGAAACGGGTCCTATGGACTGATTAATCCAGATGCAAGATCCATCAGTCTGATGGCCGTGTGTGGGTATGGTGGCAGCCAGGGGAACGCTATTTACCACAGTGTACTGTTGCTACGGTCAAGTTTGGAGCTCTCGGTATATACGTGTGGGGTTTTTTTGTTTTTTCGTGGTATAGATCCTGCCCATTGGTTATCGTGAACAAGCCTGTTAACCAGCATATCTACCTTGATATTCTGGACAATTATGCCCTACCAACTCTGTGGCAATGCTATGGAACCGAGCCTTGTTGGTACCAGCAGGATAATGCACCGAGCCATAAAGCAAGGACTCTTACTGCGTGGTTTGACGATAATTCCGTATCGTGTGTGAACTGGTCAGCACAGAGCCCTGATCTTAATCCCATAGAGCACCTATCGGATGAATTAGAACGCCGCAGAAGAAGTTTGGAACCAAAGCCTACTACTAAGCAACAGTTAGCGGCAACATTATGTACTGAATGGAAGTACATTTCTATCGCTGTGTTACGAAACCTTGTCGAAAGCATGTGTCGGGGGGTCAGTGCATGCATTAAGGCCAAAGGTGGACCGACACCGTACTAATGTATGTCAATAAATGTTATGTTGTGTTTCTCTTCTAGGGGTCCGGTGACTTTTGTCAATATAGTGTATTCTGAAAGATATTCAAAAGAAATTGATTTAATATTTAATACGCTTGAAGACATATACAGCGAAAAAGAGCATTTGCTTCGAATCAGTGCCGATACCGAATAAAAGAACACCAAATGGTGTAAAAAAATTGAATATTTATCGCCATCCCGGAAGTTTAGCGGTATTAGGCGCTTGCTTCTGTCCATTTGTCCAAAATCGCCTGATTGGAGTTCGTAGTGTCGAATGAGTGGTATATTTGTCTGATGGCGCTGTCTCTTTCCCTTTCCTGTGACCAGTGACCTTCAATTAGGGACAGACAATGTCCTGTAGCCCTTAGAGTTGCTCAATGCGATCATCTAACTCCGACTTAAAAAAAAAAAAGTGTCTACATATGAAAACTGTGTTTTTATACTGTAAAATTACTTGCTGTGGCGCATATCCAACTTTAGAAGCAACATCATTCCAGCATTTTTGGGCGCTCGCATAGACTGACACCTGGGGGCATCCCCCCACACCCCTCTCGTTGCTACGCGTCTGTAGAAAGGTTGAATTATTCCTCGTTTTTGTTTTACCTTACGTTTTCTCTCTCTGATCGTTTGAGTACGAAATAATATTCCTTAAAATCTAGATAGTCGGGGAGTCTGAGGACATCTGGCAGGCTGGCAGCTGAGGGGCGCCCGCGAAGTAATTTCATGACATCTTTGTTGTTAGTTCCAGGTTCTCATACTTGGTGCATTTTAAATAATACTCAGTTTTCTCGTTGGAAGGCATTTATGCGTTTCTTTTTCTCTGACTGGCTCCGCTTCTATGATTTCGATTTGGAAAATTCATTTTGTGTCGGAAAGCATCTAGCATTTCGTGTTCACCTTTTGACCTTTCTATAATGAACACTTCCGCCATTATTTATAAGAAACGCGTATTTCCATATGAAGTCACTTCAAAAGATATTGATTGTTTTTACTGTCGTATTTCAGTGATTTGCTCAGATTCAGCTATATTAGGTGCATTCCTCCTGGCGAAACAGTTATTGGAAGTATTACACTCATTATGGCAGTTGCTTTTTTTGTGGACATGAAAGGAGTGGCTCATTAAAGTCAGGGGCGAATTTAGTGGGGAGGGTGGGGGCCTTGCCCTCCAAAGTGTTTCGTTTTTTAAAGTTTTTGGTTAAAATGCGACTTACATTAGAAAAGAAATGTCTTAATTTCATTAAAATGCATCAATTTGCATTAGAAAAAAAAATGCTTTAATATTTTCTTCTATTTTTCATTAACTTTAATTTTGTTCAAGTGGATTTTGAAAATCTCCATTTTTCGTCGTCGTCCTCCTCCCCCCCCCCCCATCCCGGAAAAAGATTCTATATACGCCACTGTGTAAAGTGATCAAGCAATGCAAGATCAGACTTGAGTTTCAGTGCGTTTAGTCCGCTCACGTGACATTACGTGGACTCACTCTTGATTCATGAGTTTTTCTTTCATGTGAAGGAGTTCTGGGTCGTTGGATAGCACTGATGTGAAAGCTCTTGCTTTATGACATCAAGAATATTTATAAAATAAACTAAGATTTAAGAAGACCCGCTATATTTCAGAATTGTGTGAAACATTTACTTCCGAGTCAACTCTAAGCAAGGACTCCCTTAGAATTTTTTAATTTTTTTCCGGGCGGGGGAAGAGGGCGGTGGCAAAGAAGGTTCCTACACACAAGACCTCTTAGTCATTCAAAGTAAATGACAGAAATACCATCCCGGTCTCACTGTATAAAATGCAATTTATTTCTGAAGACAAAGAGAAAAATACTGTAAAATGTTTAATATTATCGTACAAAGAACAACTTCGTACGATAATTAAGCTATATTTTGATTGTGTCACTCTCTGATGGGGAAAAAAAAAGAAAAAAATGCAGTCTTCTATCGCTTTTCTTAAATCGGTCAATCTGTACATATAAAACTGAGAGCCCTCACTGACTCATCGCCATTCTCAGAAACAACTGAACTTAGAACTTTCATATTTGTCAGGAATGCTCCTTTTACAACATAGAGGCGCACTAAGAAAGGATTTTTTCCTACGATAACTTTAAGTGGGTCGAAATGCTTTGATAACGCTAGGACGTTAAGCAGTGATCGAACCACTGTTGCCCAGCAACTGAAGCCCCACCCTAAGTTTTGAAATGACTTGAGTTGACCTGCTCATTATATATTGTGTTCGGAATTTATTTAACAAAAAACCTTAAAAATCACGTGAAAAACGCTATATCATAATATGCTTTGCAGTTAAACATTTATTATCGTTTGACATATCGAATGTCAAGGTTTTTTGATTTGTTCTAAATTTATTTAACAAAAAAAAAAAAAAAGCCTTTTAAAAATATCACGTAAAATCCGCTATATCATAATATGCTTAGTATTTAAATATTTATATTATTATTATTCAACTGTGAACTAGCGAGGAAAGCAATTGAAAACAACCAAAGCCTAAAGATAGCACAGGGACATCTCAGTAAGGGAAGAAAACAGATTATGGCACTGAGAAAAGAAGATGGTTCTGTAACAAGAAATAGAGGCGAAATTTTGACAAGAGTGAAAGATTTCTACTCCAAATTATATGAAAGGGATGATACATGCACTCCAGATATCATGAAAGATACCAGTACCAGAGTTCCTCCAGTCCTTCCAGCAGAAGTTGCACATGCAATCAAGAACATGAAGCGGGGAAAAGCTCCAGGAGAAGATGGAATTACTGTAGACATCATACAAGAAGCAAGTGGAGAAATTGAAACAGTACTCGCCCAAATTTTCACTCCATGCCTTAATGAAGGGAAGATTCCTGAGGATTGAAACAACGCTACAATGATCCTGCTACATTAAAAAGGTGACATTGAGGATCTCGGGAACTACAGACCTATCAGCCTCCTATCAGTGGTTTATAAAATCTTCACTAAAGTTCTTTCACACCGCTTGAAGGTAACACTGGACATGGCTCAACCGAGAGAACAAGCTGGATTCAGGAGTGACTACATCAAAGCTGGATTTGATGCGACGGGAATCAGTAAGAATCGGACGCAGTATGGGTAAGACGAAGGATCTAAGTGCATTTGATCGTGGGCAAATTGTCGGGGCCCGACGAATGGGTCACTCCATCTCGGAAGTCGTGCAGGCACTGGGATTTTCACGAGCCACTGTGCCACGGGTGCACCGTGAGTACATCGAATCCGGTAAAACCATCCTTGCAAGGGCCAACTGCCGTGGACAACAGCGTGTGGATGAGCGGAGTCATCGTCGGCTAGCTCGCATTGTAGCAGCAGATAGACGGGCCACAGTGCAAGAAATCACTCGGCAATTTAACGCTGGTGTACAAAAACGTGTAAGCAGCCACACCATCCGGAACCATCTCCTCGCTATGGGGTACAGAAACCATCATCCCACGAGGGTACCGCTGCTGACCGCACATCACAGGGTGCAAAGATTAGCATGGGCGCGGGAACGTCGCTACTGCACCCTAGACTTGTGGGAAAAATGTTGCCTGGACTGATGAGTCGAGATTCACGTTGGTATATGCGGATGGCAGGATACGAGCACGGCGCAAACCATATGAAGCGATAGATCCTTCTTGCCAGCAGGGTACTCTTCAGGCTGGTGGAGTGGCATTTTCGTCTGGAGACTGTTGACGTGGACTGAAATGGGACCCCTGGTACGTGTGACATCGTCCCTCACAGGTCAACATTACCGGGATATCCTGGACGACCATTTGCTCTTGTTTGTGCGTCTTCAACATCCCACTGGGGATCTCATCCTGCAACAAGACAATGCACCGTGCCATCGCTCCCGAATTGTATCCGAATAGTTGGATGAACACTCCACCGGCGTGACCTCGCTTCCTTGGCCAGCTAGGTCACCTGACCTCAATCCCATCGAGCACATCTGGGATGCCATCGAGAGAGTTGCTCCAGGCTCTGACCCCCTCCACCAAATCTGCGTGAACTGTGGGATCTTGTTCAGGGGTCGTGGATCCGTATGGCTTCCCAACGCTTCCGGTGTCTTGTCGAGTCCATGCCGAAACGAATCACCGCCGTCATCAGGGCGAAAGGTGGTGCTACACGTTACTAGACAGGTATCTCTAATTCAATTGCTCTTCAGTGTATATCATATATATCATCTGTATTTCAAATGTATTTTAATATCACGTTCGAAGAACGGGTATTTAGCAATTTTTCTTATAAAATCTGCATTTCTGTACATCCAGTTTCGATGGACACTCTATGCACCGAGGCCATCTAATCTCTCCTGGGTCACGGTTGGTCTCACCTAAGACTTCACCCTACGCAGGAAACTGAAACATCTTTCGACGGTTTGTTCCGGGGAGTGTGGCTGCAATGTGTAGTGCCCTTGAAATGCCGAATAAAATTTCTCAGCTTCCTGCATAATTTTTTAAAGGAAATCATTTCTGTTTCCGCTACCGACTTGTCTTCCCAAAAGTGGTACCACGACCTTCATTCTGCGTCGACATTATCAAGATTAACACTGTGCGTTACTGAAATGTCAGCAGAACCTTTTCAGTTGTTATCCGATATCCGGGGATGGGGGTCACTTGACCCTCTTTGCGGGCGCCCATGACTGTTCACAAGCATAGTTTGTAGCCTTTTCCTAAAAAAATAATTCTATCCCACGAAAAATTGTAAAAAAAAAAAAAAAAACGTTGGTCAAATCTACTTTAATCGATTAAAACACATTTTTAGCCTTCTTCCAGCAGAAAGGTATACACTGACTTGAAGTGCCAGAAAAACTGGTACACCAGTCTAAGACTTGGTAGGTCCCCCACGGGAGCGTAGGATTGCAGAAATAGGACGGGGCATGGACTCCACTAGCTTCTGGAAATATGCTGTAGGCAATGCACACCATACTTCCTGCAGAGCGTTCCATAATTCGGGTGTATTCCGAGGTCTCGGATTCCTGTGTTCGATAGCGCGTTGCATGGCATCCCAAATGTGTTCTATCACGTTCAGATCTGGGGACTTCGGTGGGGATGGCAACACCACAAACTCAGATGAATGCTCCTGTAACCAGAATGTTGCGTCCCTACACTTGTGTGGAGATGCATTGTCCTGTTGAAACAGGCCCAACCCATCAGCATGAATGCCGGACATGAACCGGTGTACCTCGTCAGAAAGGATGCCCACATAGCGTTGGCCAGACACAGACGTTTGTAGACGTACCAGGGGTCCCAGTAAAGTCCAGCTAAACACACCCCATACCATTACGGACTCCCCACCAGCCGGTACAGGGAACTGTACCGGCTGGTGGGGAGTCCGCCACACACGAATCCGTCCATCTGCCCGATACAATTGGAAACGCGACTCGTCAGACCAGGCTGCTTGTTTCCAGTCATCAAGTATCCAGCGGCGGTGTTGCCGTGCCCAAGCAAGGCGCATAGCTCTGTGTCGTGCACCCATCAAGGGGACTCTAGTTTGGCGTTGGCTCCCAAAGCCCATATCGTGCAGGGTTCATTGCACATTCCGGACGCTGATGCTTGTTGAGGCTCCAGCATTGAATTCCGATGACACCTTCGAGAGTGTTGCACGCCCATCGCGTGAAACGATTCTTGACAGCCGACGATGGTCACGTTCACCCAATGTCTTTTTACGGCCACATTGGTATCGTAGGTTGGAGGTTTTGCCGGAATTCTTGTAGTCACGGTACACCCTTGCAATTGTCGTCCGTGAAAATCCGAACTTCGTTTTCTACCTCCGAAATACTATGGCCCATCTCACGAGCGCCAACTATGACACCGCGTTGAAAATCGCTTAAATCGTTATTACTTGTCATTCTCATGCCGAAAACAGCTCTGGCAGCTGGCAAGGATGTTCGCTTTATATACGCACTGGCGGACGCAACCGAGTACACGCATAGGTGACGTTGCTATGTATTTTGCATAAGCTCTTCTGTACCAGTTTTTCGGGAACTTCAGTGTGCGTATGCATATTAACATACAATAGCAACTTTGAAATCTTGGCCGTGCACGTCGTACAAGCTGCTTCCTAAACTGTTGTCTAAAGAGATACCATTGCAAATTGAGGTATGCATTTGCTTATGTCGTTCATCGTGAAAATTGTGATAGGAGGAGGAAACTGAAAATTTGGGGAAATCTTGATTCGTCTGTTGTTTAGCCGTGTGAAAACAATGATTTTAGTGGGCCTTCTAGATACACAGGCATCCTAACAGGCAGAAATAAAATACCTTCTTCTCCGCCTATCGAGGAAGTTACACACCAGGAAAAGCAAACGCCATTAAATATCATTGGCTTGCATATGCATGTTCGATTCAAAGGGAATTTTTCTAGTCCATCTGTGCATATACAGTGGTTGCTCTGGCTTTTTTTAGTTTTTGCCTGCCCATTCGCCAAATTCAAATTTTTTTCGCTAGGTGTGATCTGAAGTCGCCATTTTTTTTTCACTCACCATTTGAAATATAAAAACAAAGTGTTATAATAGTACAAAAACAATAGCTTATAGATTATTTACAATTAAGCAGCAATATATTATGTTATAGATCCTGAATTTTAATAGAAAGAAATATAGACACGCATTTTCAATTTTCAATTTATTGCTACTTATAAAATTTCTAAACAAGGAATTA
Source organism: Macrothele yani (assembly GCA_039090855.1). Lineage (NCBI taxonomy): Eukaryota > Metazoa > Arthropoda > Arachnida > Araneae > Macrothelidae > Macrothele > Macrothele yani. Next base: position 18,842,371 of record CM076990.1, on the reverse strand, counting down.
TTGACAGGATAAATTTCAAGTTAATTGAAAAATTGGGTGTTACATTTATTCTGTGGCTTGGTTGTAAAAGGGCCAGAGTAAAGAAAAACACTGATGTTGAAGAATTGCACTTTATTATTACTTACATAACTTTCATCTAATAACTATTTTCATATAAGTCGTGCAGTATTACTTAATGGTTCACATCAAAAGATAAGAAATGCATAAATATGGTCGCATTTAAAAGATTCTATATTAATTTTTAAAATACCCTTGGCATTGCCGAAGCAAAATCTGACATTGGCTCGTTTAGAACCAAGCCACAAAATTATTCAAAACACATAAATCAAGCACATACAAATCAAAACACTAAATTCTGTGTTGAGGAATTTCTCCCATTTTCTGTACGCCTTCTCGTTTTCCGTACACCAGTTCGCCGGATGGGGTGCGGAACGAAATCGCGTGATATCATCGATGGCGTCACGAGAATAGAAATCCTTGTAGTGCTCAAGTGAAGTGAAGAAGAAACAATGGTCGACCACAAAGTTTGGTCAACGCGAGATTTCCCTGTCCGATTTCGGGCAAGATCCTCCGACGCATCTTAGATCTTTCGACGCACGGAATATCACGAATCCCACCTAGATCAAAACACAGCGAAACACTTTTTATTGATATAGAAGATCCTTTTAAGAATATCATTAAGACTGTCTTCGAATAAGTGTAAGATAAATTCTATCCTATATCTGAAAAGTAAATTCTTCTTTACACATTTTCTCGAAAATTATTATTTTGTAGTGTCTGAAATTTTGAGCACAAATGAAAACGACCTATGGCTAATATGTGCCACAGTTATTATTCCGAAAAAAATTGTTAGAATTTTTTTTTAAATTCAATTTACCTGACTCGAAAGTATTTTAATTTGGGCGCTAGAGGGCGCAATAAGTTAGCTTAGCAGTGGTTCTGTCTGGAAGAAACGAAATCTCTCATTTCTGTCTGATTTTTTTTAATTATCTAGGCCAAATAGAAATAATTTAATGGGGCAAAAAGTGAGACTGCAACCTTGTCTCCCATAAATCACCTTATATCCTACTGTACGTTCATTTTTGAATCACCTTAAATCCTACTGTACGTTCATTTTTTGAAGAGAAAATGTGTGCATTAGCAGAGAAACCCTAAATTTGAGCTATAAAAACTCCGCCTACCTACTAAGCTCCACCCCAGACAACGTTATTGGTTAAAACGCAAAAGCGTGTATTTTGTCTTTTCATTGTGGAGCCAACGAGAGACCGTTTCCATTCTGAATACTGCGAGGTCTGCAGTGATTCGGTGACGCCAATTTCTGGGACAGTCCCTCAAGACGTAAAAGCCACGCCCAAGGAGGGATTTTTTGCGCCATCTATCGCAGAAGAGGAACCTTAACACTCATTCAAAGACAGCCTTAATGCACAACAACAATGATTGCATTATATCACAGAAAAAAAAATATTCTGTATTCTACAGATTCAACATCTTTACGTGTGTTTAAATTTTCAGAGTGATTCACAGTTTTATAAATGAAAAGCCCATGTTCAAACAAATGGGCATAGACCTTCCACTGATCAGATATTATTGTTGTTCCCTTTGCTGCATACTTTTTTAAGATGGGGATAAGACGTCCCTCGGAACTTTTTTTCAGGCACATCTCCAATCGGAATTCTTTTGTATCTCTCTCAATCATTCCAAGTATCCAGGTTCACAGATGGAAACGGCTCACAGGGTTGACAATTTCTTCCGGGTCAAACGGGTCGGGTCAAGGTATTCCTGATCAGATTTCGACCCGGTTTTATTTCCGTATAGAAAAAAATATTTCAAAGAACCCTTCAGTGGTCTTTGAAATAATACTTCAGAGCTGCAGAGTATAATCCAGGAACTTTCTGAGAAGGGTAAAGAAATGGGGATTAAAAACGAACTTTCAGAATACACAACTGAAGTACAATGCTTTTACAAGGAATGAAGATTTATCAATTGATGGGGGAAAGCTGGAGATAATCAATTCCTACATTTACCTTGAGCAGCAGATATCAAGCGAGAGCGTATGAAACTTGGTTGGAGTTTTTGGAAGAAACAGTACAGTTTTTAAAAGCAGCATGTCATTATGTCTTTAAAAAAAAGTGTTTAATCAGTGCATCCTTCCTATGCTTACGTCCGGAGCAGAGACGCGGACCTTAACTGAAAAAAGATATACAAAGACTGCAGACAACTGAAGAGCAGAGACTTGAACCTTAACTGAAAAAGACATACAAAGACTGCAGGCAACTGAGAGTAGCCTGGATGTTTGGTGTAACCAAGAAAGATAAAAAGAAGAACTCGTGGATAAGGAAAATAACAAGAGTGGAAGACATCACGATCAGAGTGAAATCCCTGAAATAGCAATGGGCTAGACATATTGCTAGGAGAACGGACCAGCGATTAACAACTGTTACGTACTATAGAGGTGAAAACATGTATCAAGACGACAAATCTGCAGCGAGACATACTGTCCGCGTAGCTCAGTTGGGACAGCGTCTTACTTCGGAGTGAGGGAACACGGGTCCGATGTTCGTCGCGGACAAACTTATGTTTTCACATTGGCGCCCGATTGTGGAAAATGGATCCACTGGCCGTTGGGTTCTTCGAAAAGTGTGTGATATTTATTCCACACATTGTATGGAGTTAATGAAAAATCCTACTTCGCTTCAAAGAAAAAAAAAATTAAGAGGGAGATGATGTGACGTACTGCAGAGGGGAAAACATGTGTCAAGACGACAAATCTGCAGCGAGACATTCTGTCCGCGTAGCCCAGTTGGGAGAGCGACTTACTCCTGAGTGAGGGGACACGGATCCGATGTCCGTCGTGGTCACAGATCCGATGTCCGTCGTGGACAAACTTATGTTTTCACACAACCGAAAGTTTAGACTGGATTCCAAGGGACAGGAAAAGACCCAGAAGAAGACCACGTTGGAGATAAGTGGATGGAAGAGACTGGCCCAAGACAGTCTCTTAACAACGGACTGTCTTGGGATGGAAGAGACTGGCCCCGGACTGTCTTGGGATGGAAGAGACTTAACAACGGACTGTCAGTGGATGGAAGTGACTGGCCGAAGACAGTCCGTTGTTGAAGAAACTTGGGAAGACCTTCATCCAGCAGTGATAATGATTGACAATAATGATGATGATGATATATTCGAGTTTGTAGCTCAAAGCAGATTTGTCCGGGTCGGGTCCAATTATGTGACGGTCGGGTCCAGGTCCAAAATTTTTGACCCGTTTCCAACTCTGTCTAGGTTTCCTCCACACACCTTCCAACATAGATTTTTGTCTTTCCAATTTTGCCTATCAATCTCAACTTCTCTTCCAATTTGTCCCCCTCTCTTCCACAAATTGCAATATATGCGAACCTATTACTTCTCTATAGTAGTAACACCAGTCACTTATTGTTTCCGATGTTTTCAAGCCATCGTGAATGGATGTCTTCGTTTCAGCCGAATCATAGTCGCAATAACAAGGAAAGTTGTACGTTATTGACATCGTCTTTTGAGGAGGCAGTACTGTTTTAGCAAAATAAGGTTCCTTGTTCCCTAGAGTCAGGTTCTCCACGATGGCCATCAATATGATACTTCGGTTGAACATTTCAAGTCCATGTGCTTTGGAATACAATTTCATGTGCTGCCGTTCTGAGCATTTACTTGTCACAGGGATTAAACCTTCTCACACGACGTAATACATGCTTGCCTGTCTTCGAAAACTGTAGTACACAACCTTAAAGAATTCCAGTACACCATCTTAACTCAACATACAGTCACTTCGTCTTTACGGTGACAACAACGTTATAAGCAATGTTGAAGGTGGGATTCGGAAGAACACCGGAGAAGGGTTACGTCAGTGATGACGTCACTCTTTTCTCGTCATCGGTTTTCGTCTCATGCGCAATGTAAACAAAGAAAAAAGTAACTAACATTCGAATTTCATTTTTTAAGTACCAAATCGAGTAAAAATTAAAGATTGTTTCTGCTCGGACGTCATTAAAAAAAAAAAGTAGTCGCCAATATTTTCGGCAAAACTGTTTGGCCTTCGCCAAATATTTTTTTCGCCAATCGATTTTTTTTTCGCGAAGAATGCGATCGGTAGCGCGACCCCTCCATATACACTTCCCTACCATTAATATCCAGACACTTGCGTATACGAGTATATAAATAATCTTTAGAGAAAATTTAATGTGGAATGGAATGCTCTCCGCAAGTTTTTTTCTTTTTCTTTTGTAAGTGTCCGTTTGTATGTTCCGCCTTCGAAGCACTTACCCAACAATCCAGTTCTTCCCAGAGATTCTCTATAGGGTTCAGGTCAACACCCAACCCTAGGCTGTGACCAGTCAAACTCCTCAAACCAATCTGTAAAGACGCATGCATTGTGACAGGGTGTGTTGTGCTACTGATAGAGGCCTTCCTTATATGTACTGCCACAACGTTGGCACACTCTGAAAAATAAGTTGTGTGAATTCATGGAAAATTCCTGAGAATAATATACAGCAAAGTTACTGGTTGATCTCCGTCTTTTAACGAAATGTCCATTTTTAAAAGTTTCCGTTTCCTTCAGTATTTTGACAGATTTTTCTGTTGTAACTAATCCCGTATATTTCAGAAAAGTCAGTTCCGGGTTTTTCGGTCTTTATATGGAAATTTTGCAGAAACTTTGATTTTGACTCTTACCAGCCTTTTACCAGAGACACCCCCCTCCTTCCGTGGTGGGTTGCAGGGTACGTCTTCAACGACAGCGAAACGCGCTACCAAGTGGAGTGACCTAGAAAGTCACTTAACACGTGTAAGGTAGAAATGATGACTCGAATTACTCGGCGAGGAAATGTTTTTCGCTATAAATGCGGGTAAATTAGTTATTTTGTTTTTATGTAGGAGCTTTTTATTTTTCTGAATACGCTTGTAATAATTTTATTCTTTCTTTACGAGGACTTATCACAAATCGCACTTTTTTTCATCATGATTTTTCCAAGCAGTAGAATGTTTTAGAACTCCAGATATTTGTAAACCAACGATTATTTTCAATTATGTTTAAGAACAAGTGAAACGTACTGCTTCATAGGATTTAAGGGTTCACAAAACCCTTAAATATAAATTTTACTCTTGATAGCATTAATAGCTTTTCTGTTTAAGGGGTCCGCAGACTGATACTACAGGGTGTTTCACTATAGTCCCCCCAAGGAGTGAGTCATATTTTGCAACACACTCTACTTAAAAGCATGACGTGCGGTTTACAACGTACCTTAGTTCGTGGGAATGTAGCACCATTCACAATAAATGCTGGAAATGTTCTCCACCGACATCCAAACACACTCGAACGTAGCGCTGCATATTATCGAAGATCCATCATAGCATGTCCCCATCAATAGTCCAGATTGCTGCACTGATGTTGCTTTCTAAGTCTTCTAAAGTGCCCGGCTTATTGTTGTAAGCACGACATTTCAGATATTCCCATAAGAAAAAATCTTGAGGAGTCAGATCGGGTGAACGAGGCTGCCACAATCCTTTGGAGACCTCGTTCACTGAGGAAAGAGGAAATTTCACTCATTCTCACACAGGGCGTGTGGCATGCCGCTCCATCCTGTTGAAAGTACTCCGTTGTCAAATCGATGTCGGTTAATTGGTCCACAAATTGTCTGAAAATGCTCACATATGACGTCAAGTTCACTACGTTCCTGAAGAAAATGGGTCCACTTATTTTGGTTCGGGACACAGCACGAACACAGAGTTCCTCAGGATGTAGTGGATTATCTGCAGCCCAAGCGCTGGAGTTTGGGGAATTGAAATACCTGTCCAAACGAAACCATGCTTTGTCAGTGAACCATGCGAAATCCAAAATGTTCGGAATTGCGAGTAAAAATATCAGGAACGAGAGACAATAAGACACACGCTTTTCAAGATCCGGTTCTTGCAACTCGTCACACGGTTCGGATGAAGCAACGTTTTTTTCGCGGCTCTTTGGCAGGTGGAAACAGAATATCCAGTTTCTTGTGACAACCGTCGTAGTGACTTCTTCGGTGATACCAGCAGACTTTGCTTCAGCTCTTCGATTTTTTCCGCTAAAGGAGGACGTCCGCTACTGTATTAGTTCAAAACACTGCCCGTGGTTTCAAATTTCTTCGTTAACCTGACGATGTAACGTTTGTCTGGTGCTTTTGCTCTCCCCAAACTTCTTCAGGAATTCACGCTGTGTTGCCTTTATAGACTTTGTTATCCAATAACTTTTCACAATAAGCACCTTCTCCTCAACGGTATACACAGCTATCCTGAACGACGTTCAACGAAGCAGTAAAACACGCAGATTGCCTTCAGACGGAATTGGTGTGCCCGGCCATCTGGTGAAGTGACGTCACAATAAGTCATCGCCTTTTCAAGAAAATTAGTCCTTTGCATTTCTCAAGCATCAAGGTCAATTGTAAAGCAAACGTGGTGTTTTTATGTAGAGTGGGAAAAACACAATGGTTGGTTCTTTGGGATGGGGGGGGTAGAGGACTTCCAGTATCTACTGAAACATCCGGTACAATTGGGCCGCGGGTGGCCTAGTGGGCAACGTTCGTGACTACCACGGAAATGACCTCAGGTTCGATCCCAGGCAAGAACGCTCGATCCACTAAATATCCGAACGCTCGATCTACTAAATATCCGCCGTGCGTCGGATGGGCACGTTAAGCCGTCGGACCCCGGGTACTGCCCCCCCCGGTAATAAATAAGGACGTCTTCCTCCCCCTTTCTTCTTCGCTTCCGTTTCACTTTCCTATCAGGCACTCTAGCCCAAATCTCCTAGCTTCCTATTTCTGAGGGTTGTTTAAGACCTGGGGTCAGACACTCCCTTCCTAAAATCCTCTACATATTATATGATCTGTTGATCTGATCTTGTACGATCACCCGCATAATACTTTAAGTACCCAGTATCTTGCGGTAACGCAATATACAATAGCTGGTGCAACAAACGGGGGGGGGGGGGGGGGTGTCCGTTGCCACAATAATCTAAATACCATGCGAGATGATATTCGCAAAATCCGATATCGTTATAGAACTTCAAAATCTGGTTCTCCGACGGACGGTTGAAATTTGGTAGTTAATCGAACCTCAAGTATATCGCTTCTTTTTCCGGAAATTTTCCGTCCTATGGATACGAAAAAAGTAAGAACATTTTCCGTTAATATGTGAAATGAATTACGGCAATGGTTTCTGAAAACTCAGGATTTTCCTAAATTACAACAAATTCGTGAAGTTCAGGTTTTCCCCCGTGATTTTATGGAAAAGATCGTATGAGGAATATGCTTTTTGTTAATTCAAGAAAAGATTCACAGAAAATGCTTCGTAAATTTCAGGATTGCCGCGCATTGGTCTAAGCGATGGCTTATGACCATTCGTCCGAGAAGGGTCTGGGTTCGAATCCCGTGAGGCATGGATGTTGTGTTTGTCTTACGGCACCGGCTCTCTCTCCCTTCTCTGAAACCAGTGGCCCTAAATTAATGACGGACAACTTCAATAAAAAAAAAAAAAATCAGGATTTTTTTTTTTTAGTGTAGTGCATAATTGTACAGGACGTCTAGGTAGAGTTTAGCATCCGTAGTTTTGTCCGAAATGACTAGAGGACCAAGCCCAGCCACTTAAAACAGCTCCATATCATCACGCTGCCTCCAGCACATATCATTATCAACACGATACAGTCCGGAAGGCACCTTTCTCCCAGCACCTGCCATTCTGCCACAAGCATTCGACTGGTGTAGTGACTCGTCAGTCCAAAGCAAATTTTTCCATTGGCCCGTAAATTTTAAGACCAGCGTTCCTTACACCACGCTAATTGGAGTGTAGCATTAATAAAAGTGATTTAGAGTCTTGTAAATGACTGTTCGACCGCTGTAACCTATGCGTACAGTGTGCAGTACTGGTGCTATCATTAGTCCCAGTAGTCTCACATAGAGTTTTTATGACTTGGGGTACTGATTTGCATTCTGAGAGGACAGTCCGCTTCTGTCAAATTCTTTTATAACTTCGGTGGTTTATCCCAGTCCGCTGCACTTTGCACAACACATCACCAACCGTTGACATAGGTATTTTCAGTGCCCTTGAAATGTCTCGTACGGAGCGATTGGTTATGGTGGGTGCAGTGACGCATATTCAAGGCTAGCTAGGCCAGGTACGAAGCCCAGAGAATGCAAAAATAAAAGCCAATTATCATCGGTATTAAGATATGTTGAAGCTTTCGCTGCGACAAAGAGAATCAGTCGGGCGAGCGAAAACTAACAGGGCTCCTAGTGAAGGGATGGTGTCATGGTAACGCAATCAGCTCTACAAGTCTTCGCTGTGTGATTCGAAGACTTTCGATACGATCGCCAGATAGCATTTTCATGACAACGCGAATGAGCGGGCGAAGGGTGAATGGGCCATTGCTTTGGGCAACGGTTCGCTCAGAAAAAAGAAGACTTAATAACAGTCCCTCGCATGTTCCCGCCCGTAACAGTACGTGTTTCGCGAGAGTTGTTTCAGTTGTGTGAAGTGTCAATAAATTAAAATCAGTGATATTTTATCTTAAATTCGTGGCTTTGTTGGATTCGAGCAGTTTTGATAAATTTTGTGAAATCTTTTCTGAACATCTACTGGCAGGCATGCTTCAAATTTTGATACAGTTCGACTAAAAAATGAACTGTAGGTGTTTTATTCCCTTGATGAATACAAAGAGATATCAGTAAGACACATTACTTGTTACATGAAATTGAATAAATGGGACATTTTGTTTACTGAGGTGTACAAATTAGCAGACTTAATATTAAAGTTTCCATCTGCAACTGCCGAAAGAAGTTTTTTTGTGCATTAAAAAAAATCAAGATATATATTACAGCCGCACAAGGACATGTACACTCGAGCAACTTGGCTGTTTTGTCAATAGAAAAAAACCTCCTTTTTTAATATGAAAAACTACTCGGAAGAAACTTTTCATGAAAACGTAACATCTCAAGTTCACACAAAAGGAAAGAAGACTGGAGTTCATGTAAAAATAAAGTATTCAAAAGATAAAGTGTTAAAATCCTAATTCTCATAATTATTTGGTATTATGTTAGCAGTAGCATGTACCTAAAATTTAGAAAAATTACTTCTATTATTAATAATACTTAATAACTGAAAAATAAACTTCGCAATTAAAAAAGAAAACAGTACTGGGAGAGGGGGACGAGTGAGATAGCGCAGGTCTCGGACTCAAGATACGCCACTGGTGGGTGCTATCTACCAATCTGCGCTGGAAATCAGGTAATTCCTTCGATCGAGACATTTTGCATTCACAGTTGTGCTATCGTCTGATCAGTGGTCTCAAACTCAGAAGGGCCGCTTTCCAGATTTGAAGGAACTTCGGGGCCCGCATGAAGATTATTAAATTTCTTATAAATAAACATCAACTTTACAAAAACTACCCCAATGGCACTAGAGTGGAATATTATTTCTAATTATTGGTAAAGAGTAAAAACAAATGCGCCACCAATCACTGGAAACAATCACATTTTACCAACTGAACGTATTTATATTTATCTCACCGTGCAGAAAATATTACATGTTCTGACCAGAAATTTGGGCTCGCTTTTCTGCCACTAACTTATCGATATTTGGAATAATGCCCTTTGAACATGCTACTTTTAAAATTGAGCATAAAGTACTGTTACTTAACCTATTCTTTTCAAGACATTTTACTTGGTTCATTCTTGAAAACAACTGTTCACTTGAGTACGTTGTTCCGAACATAGACATAACCCGTGCAGCTATGTTATGAATGTTTACGTACTTGTCCTTTGAAACTAACTGGTAAAAATGTTACATTGCAGCTGTTGAATTTTTCCTTTATGAAAGAATCACACTGAAAGTCTATTAATTCAAGCTGAAGTTCTTCAGGTGCGTTGTCAGCATTATAGAAAAATGGAGACTTGGATATATTGAAAATATTTTCCATGTCTTTGAAAATTCAAACCGCCTGCTGAAATCCTCTTTTAGCATAACTATTTTACTATCTTCGTAGAAAATTCACCAAAGTTGATTTCTTCTTCAGCTGAAGCTTTTAAAGTGGGAAAGTGAGCAAGATTTCCTGCACTGAGCTGAGCTTCCTAAAGGTGAAGTTTCCTCTGAAATGTGTTAACATTATCAATAATATCAGTGACTAACTTGTTTTGGCCTTGTAGTTTGATATTCAGATCGTTTAAATATCCAGTTATATCTGTTCTGAATGCCAGATCATGTAACAATTTTGAATCGTCAAAAAGCGAGACGTCTTGATCTTTACTTTCAAGGAACATCTTTATTTCATCTCTCAAATCCCAAAAACTTGTTACTTATAAAGAGGATAGCTTTGCTGAGCATTACTATGTTTATATTATATTTTATATATTTTACTTAAAAAAAAGGTGATTTATTTTTATTTTGTAATTTTTCATGCGGGCCTTGTGGTGCTGGGCCGCGAGTTTGAGACCACTGCGTCTGATGATAGAGCCCTAAGAAGTTATTTATAGTTGGGTCTGTAACTTTCGAAAGACCTAATTCACTATCGATAGATAAGTTTCCGAATAATAATGATAGGGCAGTGTATACGCGACTGTAATTTCTTCACCGAGCGCAAAGGAAATATGTGCTCGAAGGAAAGCAGAAAACGTGTTGATAACCGTGTAGATTCTAGAATCTTATATGTATGCGGTTTAAAGGAAAATTTTCCAGTCTGACATCTAAATTGGGAGATATCATGTCCACAGAGGGACAACCGAAACGGTCAGCGCGTAATTTCTTGTCTTATATAATGCGTTTGACAAAATTGTAAACGATGATCCCGATTTTCAAGAGACTTGTGCAACTTCAATAGCTTACACTCTCATTCCTCAAGTTTCAGTTTCCACGAGTCGTACTTTTTTTATGTCGTAACCCCCCCCCTCCTTTCCGCTTCGTTTATTTGCACGTGGTGACGGGAAGATTTTTCTTTGTCTGTGGAAGTGAAGCAAGTTTGTGCAATGTATAATCAAGAGTAGTTCGAGCTATCAGTGTACGTTCAAGGGTGTGCCATGATTGCTGGCATGTCATTTTCCTGGTATTATTGGTTCCATCTGTAAAGTGAAATGGCCCACACACATCGCACGCTTGTCATTGTGACAGGCGTGTCATTCCTCGAGTTTCCCCGCCAACGTTCTTCCTTCGGTAGAGTTGATATTTATTTATGCAACAAGTGAAACACAAGCAGCAATTTCACATTGAGATCGGACGGATAGGAGAAAAAATTGGTATGTAAAACGAGATTAAAACATACCGATAGAGTAGCTTAAAACAGAGCGCGTAAATCCCAGCTGGTGTGTAAACATTTACTCATTGGCCACCCTAGTGGCGAATGGTCTTAGCGCTGTCTTCTGACCGCTCGTCCGAGTGGGCCCGGCTCTCGTTCGAGTCCCAAAAAAGACTTGGATGATATGTTTGTTTTACTGCACTGACTGTGTCTACCCTCGAACCAGTAGTCATAAATTTGGGACGAGCTACTGCTTCTAGCACGTAGAGTTCCTCATGGCGGTCAGTGTTCTCATATCCTCCTGTCCTGTCCTTGAAAATACAATATTAGCCCATTGGGATTAGGAGTTACTAAAAAAATGAGAATAGTCTCAGTGGTGGTTTTTAATAAGGAAACGCCAGATTATATCATCATCATCATCATCATTGTCAACCATTATCAATCCACTGCTGGACGAAGGTCTCCCCAAGTTTCCTCCACAACGGTCTGTCTTGTGCCAGTCTCCTCCATGTCACTCCCGCATATTTATGAATTTCATCCACCCATCTCCCATGTGGTCTTTTTCTGGGTCTTTTCCTGTCCCTTGGAATCCAATCTAAAATTTCGGCTGTCCATCTATGGTCTGTCCTTCTGGCAGTATGTCCAGCCCATTGCCATTTCAGGGATTTAACTCTGATCATGATGTCTTCCACTCTCGTCATTTTTCGGATCCACGAGTTCCTCTTCTTATCTCTCCTGGTTATACCAAGCATGCACCTCTCCATGCTACTTTGAGTTGTCTGCAGCCTTTGTATGTCTCTTTTAGTTAAGGTCCACGTCTCTGCACCATACGTAAGCACTGGAAGGATGCATTGATCAAACACTTTTCTTTTAAGACATAATGGCATATTGCTCTTGAAAATTATGCTGTTTCTTCCAAAAGCTCTCCAGGCAAGTTTTGTACGCCGATTAATTTCTTCATCAATGTGACCCTCACTTGATATCTGCTGTCCAAGATAAACATACGTATCTGTTATCTCCAGTTTTTCTCCATCAATCGACAAATCTTCATTTCTTGTAAAAGCATTGAACATCACTTTTGTCTTCTGAAAGTTCATTTTTAATCCCACTTCTTTACTCTTGTCAGCAAGTTCCTGGATCATACTCTGCAGCTCTGATGGGGTAGTTGCAAAAATGACTACGTCATCAGCAAAACGAAGGTGGGTTAGATAATCTCCATTAATCTTTATCCCTTTGTTTTCCCAGTTCAGTGATTGAAAGACATTTTCCAATGTGGCATTAAAGAGCTTCGGAGATATGGTGTCACCTTGTCTCACTCCCTTTCCAATTTTTATGTGTGTTGTATTTTCAAACAGCCGAATCTTTGCACTTGCATTTTCATAGATGTTATTAATAATATTAATGTATGCATCTTCAATACCGCAGGATTTCAGAGCCGTGGTAACTGCTGATGGTTTCACCGAATCAAAGGCTTTTTCATAATCGATAAAAGCCATGCACAATGGAAGTTCATATTCCCTCGCTCTTTCAATTAGTTCTCTCAGTACGTGGATATGATCTATTGTGCTGTAGCCACTCCTGAATCCAGCTTGTTCTCTCGGTTGAGCCATGTCCAGTGTTACCTTCAAGCGGTGTGAAAGAACTTTAGTGAAGATTTTATAAACCACTGATAGGAGGCTGATAGGTCTGTAGTTACTCAGATCCTCAATGTCACCTTTTTTATGTAGCAGGATCATTGTAGCATTGTTCCAATCCTCAGGAATCTTCCCTTCATTAAGGCATCGAGTGAAAATTTGGGCGAGTACTGTTTCAATTTCTCCACTTGCTTCTTGTATGATGTTTATAGTAATTCCATCTTCTCCTGGAGCTTTCCCCCGCTTCATGTTCTTGATTGCATGAGCAACTTCTGTTGGAAAGGACTGGAAGAACTCTGGTACCTTTCATGATGTCTGGAGTACATGTATCATCCCTTTCATATAATTTGGAGTAGAAATCTTTCACTCTTGTCAAAATTTCGTCTCTATTTCTTGTTATAGAACCATCTTCTTTTCTCAGAGCCATAATCTGTTTCCTTCCCTTACTGAGATGTCCCTTTGCTATCTTTAGGCTTTGGTTGTTTTCAATTGCTTTCCTCACTAGCTCACAGTTGAATTTCCTTACGTCTTCAGTGATACTTTTTCGTGCTGTCTTGCATAGCTCTATATATTCCACTTTGGAAGTCACATCTTCTTTAGTTGTCCTCATCTCTCTTCTTTTTTGCATCAACATTTTGGTTTTTCCTGATAATTTGTTCACATGCAACTTGTTCTTAGACCCAGCTAATTTTGTTGCTGTTTCCATAAGAGCTTTGGTTACTTTTCTGTTAACTTCCGAAATATCCACTTCTTCCGATGTTAGGCCTTCTAAAGCAGAGAATCTGTTTTTCAGTTCCAACTTGAAAGTATTATGGTGTTTTTTAAGGTTGGTTATGTCAATACATTTTGTTTGTCTTATGAGTTTGCCACGTTCCAGTTTAGTGTTGAGGTGCATCTTACATCTTACCAATCTATGGTCACTACCTGTGTTGAACTTGTTCAGCACACTGCAGTCTTCGATGACGAATTTTTTGTTACACATAATAAAATCAATTTCACTTGTCGTCCCAATTGGATGTCTCCATGTCCATTTCCTGTGTGGCTTTTTCTTGAAAAAGGAATTCAAGATGAAAAATCCTTCTGCCTCTGCAAACTCAACGAGAGTATTTCCACGCTGGTTTCTGTTGCCGTGACCGAATTTACCTACTGAAGTTTCATTCTGTTGCCGGTGCCCTATTTTTGCATTGAAATCTCCCATAATTATCTTCAAGTGCTGCTTACCTTTATTATTTAGATGACGAATTTCCTCATAAAATTCTTCAATTTCTTCTTCAGGATGACTTGTGGTGGGTGCATAAGTTTGAATAATCTGAGCCTGGTATCTTCTCGATAGTTGGATAACGAGTCGTGCAGCTCTGTCAGAGGAACTTTCAACTTCTACCTCTTTATCCTTCAGTTTCTTGTTTATTATAAATCCAACACCACTAGTTCTGCCAGTGTCTGTCCCACGATAATAGAAGAGATGTCCACTTTTCAGTTCAATGAGATCTTCTCCTTTTCTCCTTACCTCACTTAGCCCGACGATGTCCCACTTGATCCTTTGTAGTTCCTCTTCCAATTCAAGAAGCCTTGAATCAGAAGATAGGGAGCGTCCGTTGTAGGTAGCCAAGGTCAGCATCAAATGGCAGCCTAGTCCGGTCCTCCGGGGATTCTTAGCACCCTCTGCCTTCATGTCGCACTGGCCGCTGCCTTGGCCAGGTACATTCCAGCTGCCGGAGACTGAGGGCCAAGATTTAAGTTGTAGAGTCATTTTGGAGGTGTTTGGCCATAACTCACCACGCTGGCCAAGCGGGTTGGTGAGTGTGGGATAGCATTTCCTCTGATCCCGATGGTATAGTTATACCGCTATTGGCGGTCGTCAGAGCCCCTTTAGTGGGAACAGGATGCACCACGAGGAAGGCGGGGTTGACATTTGTCAAGGAGAGGCTGTGATGTTACGCATCACCTGACCTTACATCCCCCAGATTATATAGATTACTAATAATAATATAAAAAAAACCGGTTACAAATACCTATACACTGAAGTGCTAAAAGTCATGGGATAGCAGAATGCAAATTTTTAACTGGCGCTGCCGTTCGTATAAAAGAGTGTATGAACACCGATGATTTTATTTATAGTTGAAATGGGAATTCTGTTTAGCGGCCGCTTTTACGGCTATAGAAGACAATCCTACTCAGTGGCGGACTGGGACAAAAAGGCCTGGGGTGCTGCATACTACTAGGGGCCCAGACTGTGTGTGTGTGTGTCGAAATGCGAAGGGTTAGGAATATACGTGAATACGAGGAATCCAAGTCGACGCTGTATGCATTCTTCCGCCCAATCCCTTGAAATGTTGGCAGAACACAAGTCAGGACAAGAACACCGGAACACGGAGCGACGTCTCAACGGGAGTCTCTGCAACCGCTCGTGGTGTAACTTGGGACGGGAGTTCTAATGATTTGGCTCCTGGCAGTAGTGCTATTGTTTTTATGCCTTATGCGGTTTTCGCAGTTGCAGAGAGCCATTCCATTTGTTCCTGGCATATTCGTCATTTAATTTTACTCGAACTTTATCTTAATGAATTCCTTTCTGATGTTGCATCGGGGATTAAATGATCTTCTAAGCTGTGGTTGGAATGTTTTCTCAGTGGACTTTTCCATTTTTGGAGTCCATTGGGCTGTATTTTTTGGGGTACGGAAGCAAGGAGAAAGAGGGGTAATCGAGGTTCAGAGAAGTTACATTTCGAACACGAGATGCGAATGAGATGACGAAATGCAAGGGAAATAGATGGACGGATGCGAGGGAGATGTACTCGTACATACGTACCTAGCTGGGGAGGAGACAAATATGGGCCAGTTATTTAGGCCAATTCCGGTTGCTGTGCGTTTTATCAATTTTCAGGATTTTTTAATATACACTGAAGAGCTATTGAATTAGAGATACCTGTCTAGTAACGTGTAGCACCACCTTTCGCCCTGATGACGGCGGCGATTCGTCTTGTCATGGACTCGACAAGACACCGGAAGCGTTGGGAAGCCATACGGATCCACGACCGCTGAACAAGCTCCCACAGATCACGAAGATTTGATAGAGGGGGTCATCTCTCTTGATGGCATCCCAGATGTGCTCGATGGGATTGAGGTCAGGTGACCTAGCTGGCCAAGGAAGCGAGGTCACTTCGGTGGAGTGTTCATTCAACCATTAGGATACAATTCGGGAGCTCCATTGTCTTGTTGCAAGATGAGGTCTCCAGTGGGATGTTGAAGACGCACAAACGGGAGCAAAGGGTCGTCCAAGATATCCCGGTAACGTTAACCTGTGAGGGACGATGCCACACGTACCAGGGGTCCCATTTCAATCCACGTAAGCAGTCCCCAGACAAGAATGCCACCTCCACCAGCTTGAAGAGTACCCTGCTAGCAAGAAGAATCCATCGCTTCATGTGGTTTGCGCCGTACTCGTATTCTGCCATCCGCATGTACCAACGTGAATCTCGACTCATCAGTCAAGGCAACATTTTTCCACATGTCTAGGGTTCAGTGGCGATGTTCCCGCGCCCATGCTAATCTTTGCACCCTGTGATGTGCGGTCAGCAGCGGTACCCTCGTGGGACGATGGCTTCTGTACCCCATAGCGAGGAGATGGTTCTGGATGGTGTGGCTGCTTACACGTTTTTGTGCACCAGCGTTAAATTGCCGATTGATTTCTTGCACTGTGGCCCGTCTATCCGCTGTTACAATGCGAGCTAGCCGACGATGACCTTGCTCATCCACACGCTGTTGTCCACGGCAGTTGGCCCTTTGCAGGGACGGTTTTACCGGATTCGATGTACTCACGGTGCACCCGTGACACAGTGGTTTGTGAAAATCCCAGTGCCTGCACGACTTCCGAGATGGAGTGACCCATTCGTCGGGCCCGACAATTTGCCCACGATCAAATGCGCTTAGCTCCTTCGTCTTACCCATACTGCGTCCGACTCTTACTGATTCCCGCCGCATTACTCCTTATTATATTGTCGGATCGCTGCATACGTCATGTCCGATCCGTTTACAGGGCCGCCCACAGCGCCACATTTGCATAACGCCAGCTATCTGTAATTCAATTGCTCTTCAGTGTATAAACTTACCGAATACGTATTTTAGGTACGTTTTTAGGATGTTTTTGTTTCTAGGGCCCGTGGACGTTAAAGGCACGTGGTGCAATCGCACCCTAGCACTCCAGGACTGTCCGTCCCTGATTCTACTGAATCACTTGTTTTAAGCAGGGTAGGCGTTTCTTGTGTCTGGAATATTGCGTAGAGATCTGCACGGGCCTTAATTCTGAAAGCCCGTTCCGTCCGAAATCCTAACGCGTTGGTTTCAGCCCTTTGTAATGAACGTTCCCGATTGGTGATGCACTTCCTCGTTTCAGTCTTTGTCTCGCCTATACAGTTGTTTTTGTTGTTGTTGAGAGGGGGTAGGTTAACGATCACCATGGGCAACTCGATGGTCTGTAAGCAGTCACCCAGGACCGGGCCCTGAGCCACCCATCTCAGGGCCACTGGTTTCAGGAAAGTGAGAGTGCCCCTGCAGTGCCTCTTTGATTCCCAACTAAAGCTATTAAAAGTGATCACAAACACTGGACGTAATTTTAACATTTTAGAGTCTCAGTTCAGTGATAAGGAAAAAGTGTAAGATATCTTTAAAAAAAAAATCCTGAATGAAATGTCTGTTAATAAATGTGTTTTGGGATGGAATTATCTTTATAGTGTAAATCAGATTTTCTTTCATTCTTTCAAAATCAGATTTGATTTCTTTTATTTGCTAATTTGAATCAGCGGTATGGGGAGGTAATATAAGGAACAACTTATTGATATCAGTGGCGCACCCAAGGAGGGTGGTCCAGAGCCACCCCATGAGGTATCACTTCGTTCTGTGTTATTATCTGCTTATTTTAAAATATATTTGTATTTAATTTTAAATATACGTATCTTTTACGAATGGATAATTGGAAATGCATTTTAATATGGAAGGAGTATTTTTATTGCTTCCCAATATTTAGGAAGGTGTTTTCTCTGGGGTATTTTTATTTGTGTCTTCAATAATTTGAGCCACCCCAGCGCCCAACCAAACAATTTACGGGTCCCAGATAAGCACATGAGCGGGCCCTCATCCATATCTCTCTTTAAAAAAATGTGCAACGAAGACAAAGGGAAAATTACATAACAGTGGTTTCCGTTTCACAATGGTTCATGCAAGTATAAAAGATAAATGAAAGCATTAAGATATTTTTTTGCACAATTATAATCACGGAGAAAAAAAATCTAGATAACATGTAGCAGTGGCGTTTTACATTTTTGCTTGTTCCATCCCTGCTTCTGATATATTTTATTAACATGCAGTAAATTAAATTTAAACAATCAGAATGCACGCTGTTAATCCCTCCCCCCCGCCTCCCTAAGCTGCGTGTGTGAGCTGCCGCGTACAATTTGAATATCATCGGCGCGAAGTGTAAAAGGGTTGCAAAACAAATAAAAGAATTAAATCTTAACAGTAGATCGGTTTAAAAAAATCTTTCGCAGTAAAAAGCAAAGGAAAAAGTTTAAAAGTAATAAAAATTTATTTTCCCGAGAAATAAAAAACAACAAAGAAAACCGGCTGCAATAAAAGCCAATCACCCTTTCCCGACTCCCGCCACATAACGCAATAATTATGGGAAAATCCCCATAGCATTACTACATAAAAAATATTACTTAATTTCGATTCTTGTCCTTGTTTACTAGATGGAATGTAGCTTTAGTTTTAGGGATGTAAATCACTTACAGTTTCTGTTACTTCCTTCACAATAAATGCGTTTATTAATAAAATGTATCAATGAATAAAGATAGACGTACGATGAATATTTCGAGGAACATGTAACTCACGGCAAGAGATCGGAAACATGTATGAGAGAATCCTATGCGCTTAAAAGTTTGTAAATGTATGCGAGTACCGCACATAACAGAATAATCGGAATATGCATATCAAATTATGAGATCAAAATAAAGTTACGCTTTGCTATTCCGGATCACTCAAATGCATTATCACAGATATGCATTATCACAGATAAATCTCATCTGCAGCGGCGAAATCAGGGTTTTATTTACGCTTTCCAACCGTAGGCTGAAGAAGCGTATATGCTCCAGCTTTGTCTGTCTGTCTGTCAGCACGATAACTCGCGTAAAAATGGTTCGATTTCGATGAAATTTTAGTATGTGGTAGGGCACCACCTGGGGACGAACCCTATTGAAAATGGGCCAAATGGGGTCAAAGGTCAGGATCCATTCCATCGCCCTTATGCGTCATAACTTACGTAAAAATGCTTCGATTGCGACAAAACTTTATCATGTTATTCCAGAGGTATACTGAACCGGTTCTGTTGAATATCATCGAAATGGGGTCAAAAGTCAGGACACGGGAGCGAGGTTTATTCCACAGCCATTATCCTCATAACTTGACTAAAAATGCTTTTATTGCGGCAAAACTTTTTAGTATGTTGTTCCGGAGGTATATTGAACGAATCGATAATCTGGGTAGGGAGGAGGGTTTCTCTGCGCACGATTTCTGGTATGTTGGAAAGCGTATCATAATCAATGCATTGCATGATTTTTACTAACTTGTTTCAAGGATATTGGTATAACAGTGTAAGAGTATTGCTTTGCAGTCATTGTTCATCGTAAACTTTGTTCAATGTCTTAAACTTCCCCGAAAAACATACATTTCCCAAATAGGATGTGGGGGAGAAGAGACTGAATGAGATTTTTTTCTTTTTCAAAAAAAAAAGAGAAAAAAAAATGATCTGGACCCTTTATCTTGTGACTACTTTTGCATTTATTTCCAGGTAAAACTGTTTTTTGCTGAGTGTACTGTTTCACATGACATATATTTCACCATACACTACGGTGTTTTTTCAGTTTCATCTACATATTTGCTGTTCATAAACTGTCTTTTGTTCTGTCTTGCTGCATCGCGGGCCCCTTGGATACCCAGGGAATCTGTCCCTTTTTTCTTTCTCATGGTTGGGTACTGGGGCCACCCCCGCAAAGAAATCCTATTTGTGCCATTGGATTATAATACGTCAGTCTTCATTTTGAAGCCGAAATGTTCTCTATTCCACCACCTAAATGCTATCTATATCTTCCTGTCCGCAAAGTCCCCACCTCCGGCAAGGTGGTCCTCTCCAGTCCATCATGCCGTCTTCTATTGGAACTGTACACTGGTTAACTTGAGGATGATTTTAATTCTAGCCCAGGGCTTTCTTTTTTAACTGATGAAAAGGAAAGCCCTGCAGGTCTGGTCAGGCCGATCCAATCTTTTATTGGGGCTTTACATTTGGTTGACAGTGGCGGCGGTTCTAGGCCGGAGGGGCAGCCCCCAAATATAATAACCGGTTTTGGGGGAAATTATATATTAATTTTGACACATGCAGAAATTGTGTTCCCCCCTCCACCTCATTTTTTGTCTAGAACCGCCACTGTTGGTTAATTTGAGAATGATTTTGGATTTGCGTTTCACCGTAACTACCGTACCGGCTTTTCGGTTTCGAAATATAGATATTCGTGCATTATTCTTCTCACATCCCAGCGGCTGTCTTTTAGCAAACTATCTTTCTCAGTTGGAAATATATGGTTTCTTTGTTCCGTGCTGTTTGATGAATGGCACACCGTCTTAGTGTGAAATGTATGAGGAAATGATCGGCACTGCTGTGGGCGTCGTGTGGTGGGAGGGAAGTTTGTGAGTGACCCAGACCCGGTTTCTGTCCACCTCCCCCGCGAAATGACTCCTCCTGTCCTGTCGCCTGTGCTTCCCGAGTGCTGTTTTATAACCTCGCCCGTTGAGGTGGGAGCGGAAATGGCACGGGTTGAGCCCGAGCACTTGAATAAAATATGATGTCATCATTCAGACTTTACGACTACCTGACGCAATTTACCTGTTTGGTATCTATCGAACTCACGGCTCACCTTGTTGTGCAAATAACTTCGTGTCTATTGTCGCCTCATGGCTTCCGCCTCTCAAGAGCCTTTAGAGTATTTTCGACCTTCGGTGCTGTCCTAGTAGGTGCTTTAACAGGGATTTTTTTATTTTATTTCACTTGTCGTGGGGCTGACATGTTCAACTGAAAGATTAACAAAAAGGGCAATAAGGGCAATTTTTTTGTGCAAAATTTTAATTCACGTAAAATTTTTAATTGCAAGAAAATAATTTTGTGTGACAATAAACAATACAATAAAAATCCCAATTGAACGTTTCTGAGGCGGTCGATGCATGGGCGTACTGATAATATAACCCGCGCAACGCAGGTGTTGCGGGGTGGGGGCTCACGGATGAGAGGGCCTTCTAACCTCAGGAAAACCATTTTACAAAAATTTCTATCGAAACTCGATATGAAGCTGGTTAAAGAAGTAAATCTGTATCTCGTCCGCCCATTGCGGGTTAAGTTCCGCAAAGACAATGCGCCCTTGAGGATAACTGGAACATTAATTCAGCCTGCTTGCCATCTCCTGCTGCATACGGGTAGCAGACAAAGTACGTCTCCGGAGCCGACTTCACAGGGAACCATCTACATATTCGATACATATTTGATACATAGACTTCATATAATCCATCCATCTATCTCGTCCGCCCATGGCGGGTTGAGTCCCGCAAAGACGACCATGCGCCCGTGAGGATTACTGGCAAATCAATGCAGCCGGCTTGCCATTCCTCTGCTGCATGCCGGGAAGGGACAAAGTGCGTCCTGGGCCGACTTCTCAGGGAATCGTCTACGCACTTGCGTCCCAAACAGGGAGACTGCGGAAAACCCCGGAGGAACCGCATACCATATGGCCGGCAGCTTTGAATGAAGAAATAAAAAGAAAATCAATTTCTGGTTGTTGTTGTTTTCAATAAATAAATGAGATATTTGGAAATAACAGGGTTCCCGATAGCGTGCGCAGACGCGCGTTTCGCGCAAAGAAGTTTGAATTCGCGCAAGAAAAATAAAGTGACGTGCGAAATGGGCGCGCGCGCAGAAAGATTTTAATCGTGAGCTATTAGCATGGAAAATCTACGAAGGCGATGCCGTTTCAGATCACGTGTGCCGATTTCACGACGTCACGGTACAATCCTATTGTTCAGTCACATTTGCCGATTTCATGACGTCACGGTACAATCCCAGTATTTCCTTTCCGGTCGTATATAAACGGATTTCGGGATAATCCGCGTAGAGCCTTGAGCCGCGGATGGCTTAGTGGTTAGTTAGTGTTTCAGGCTATCGATGCTGGGTCCCCAGGTTCAAGCCTGGGCTGATCTTTCAGAGATGGCGTGATTTACTAACAATCTGAATATCCGCCGTGCATCGGACGAGCACGTAAAGTGACGGCCCCCAGGCTGGACCCACTGGTTAAACGGGTATCCTTTCCTATGTCCTCCCTGAAATTCTCTCACCCATCTATGTGCAATATCGTACTTGTACGGTGGCGCCATCTACTGTACTCTAATCTCACTACAAACTGTTCTGTCAAAAGTCGCTAGACTTGCTCTCATTCCTTCCGTTTCTGTGTCCTGCCGATCTCGCTGTAGGTGGCTGGGACCTAAACTCTACTACCTGTGGACGGAAGTCCTACAAGAAAATGACGCTGACGGCATCCGCGTAGAGCCTATACTCGGGGCAAGCTTAACCTGTCATTGGAAGGAAGGCTACAGAGTGTATACTTCCACTGCATAAAATAGTTCCGGTCTAAAAGCTCGTACTCCAGCTTCAACTGGCACTTAGAAATGACACAGATGTTCAATACGTTGTGTGTGTGTGCATTTAAAAAATTCAGATCTCAGTTTCAGCGGCATTTCTAAAAATACATATAGAACCATCAGTGACGTCACTGATGGTTCTCTGTCACAGCATTCTTGTTTGG
Organism: Macrothele yani; assembly: GCA_039090855.1. Classification (NCBI taxonomy): domain Eukaryota; kingdom Metazoa; phylum Arthropoda; class Arachnida; order Araneae; family Macrothelidae; genus Macrothele; species Macrothele yani. The sequence continues at coordinate 18,819,563 of CM076990.1, read as the reverse complement.
GTCAGAGTTAAGCTGTCAACCCAGGGGATATTTATTGCTGTGGGGGGGTGGGGGGTCATTAGTGGAAGGATGAGGGCGAAAAAAGTGTTTCCGAGGTCATTTCGCGTTTCTCCTTCTTGATTGTTGTTTTAAAACACTCTTCTGTCTTTTCGGTTTTTTCGAATGGCATCTGCCGGTCACTCGAGTGTATTTCAGCCGCATAAACGTGGGAAATCACTACGAAGCTCTGCTAAGGTGATCGTTATGAATGTTTTCACTAAATTGATGGAAAAACATTCGCCGAATAAATCAAATGAATTAACAGTTCTTACGGCAGAACTCACTGGCGTTTCAAGTCGCACCATTGCGAGAATGAAGGTTGAATTTAGTACTGAAGTACCTCAGATCCATTGGCAATTTATTTCTTCAAATTAAAATACAATTCTCGCTTGGCTTACATAGAACGTTTTCTCGAAATTAGTTTGGAGTTCCCAATTCAGTTCTCAATATAGGCCAAGAAACGGCCATCTTTTCCTTTTGAACTTTTGTGCGCAGTTGCCTTAAACGCGCATGAACCGGCATGAAAATTCAGACAAATGAAAGATTTCCTTCCCCAGCCACACATAATTCGGAAACTTGGAAAACTGCCACACATTCAAAGTGTTCCTCGGAGGAACAGCAATTTGTGCCCGGCCCATCAATGAAAAACATGTGGCAATTTTCCAATGTGTGGCAATTTTCCAAGTTGCTGAAAGATGTGTGGCAGTTTACAGTGAACCCTAAAATATCATTTACCACAGAGACGGGCTCTTGTCCAGTACTTATGGCAACACGGGGTAGTTAAAAATGCATACACATTTAACGGATGTCTGTTATAAAAAAAAAATCTAATCAAGGCAAAATTTTTGAAAGAACGAAATTTTACGCATAACTGATGACATGGTAAAATTACTTTTAATTAAATCCCGCAGTTGGTAATCTTCAAGCAATAAGTATAAATATATGAAATATATAAACAAAAAATGGAAAAATATGTGAAAACAAAATTAGGCCACTTAAGACTGCTTCCCGTGTTTAGCAAAGATAATTTCATTTTAAAAGTAAGAAAGAAAGAAACGTTACACGTTCTGTAACATCTCCAAAAAAAAAAAAAAAAAGATAAGAGAGGGAGAAATAAACTGCTTGTCTACCGGTCTGCAAAGCGCGCGGCGGTGGGGAGGGGGTTAAAATAGAGGGGTTTGGTAAGGGATCACGGTGACAGACAGCCAGCCCTGAGGGCTTGTGGGAGAAGTTTTCCGAGTGAAGGTTAATTACACACCATTAGTGCGGAGTAATACTGGGAGTGAAAAGGTCACCGTAGCTTTGGCCCCATTGCCAGGATAGCTTTGCCCCGAGTATAGGTGCTGGCCCCCCGGTAGTAAAAAAAGGACGTCTTCTACCTCGCTTCCGTGTCACTTTCCTATAGGGCACCCTAGCCCAAATCTCCTAGCTTCGTATTTCTAAGGGTTGTTTAAGACCTGGGGCCAGACACTCTCTTCCTAAAATCCTCTACATATGATCATAATCATAATCCGCGTACAGTACAACGAGACGAAAGCCCACGCGCTGCTAAGGGTGCCAACCATTACGGTTTCGGCCATATGATTACCGAATTACGGACAGGTTGGAAGAATTGCGGATTTCAATGTATTTCGTAAAAGTTCTGAAGTTTGTGTCCTTTTTTGTTAAAATCACGGTTTAAACTGCGATCGCATTTTGCGAATATATTTATAGTTTTTTTCGCACAAATGCGAAAACTATTTATTGGTCCCGTTTCTAAGTAAGCGCCTTTGAAATTCAGATATCGGACGGATATGGGGTGAAGAACGGCCAGAGGATATTGGATGCATTGGCAAAGCCGATATCGGGTGAAGAACCGCAAGGTGATATTACATAATATGTCTGAAAAGCCGATATAGGTGCAATGACGTCCGCATACCTGCCAAGTATTCCGGATTTTCCGAAAGTTTTACGGAGTTTTGGGTAGTTTTACGGTCGGAAGATAGTTTCTTCCGGATTTTCGACAAAATGGCTCGTGAATTTTTTTTACTGATGGAAATTGATATCATTTTTATTGTCGCTTAGTGTAAACTCCTGCTTTTGTTTTATTATGATCTCATAGCGATTGAACCTCAGGTTGTCTCATGTTTCTAGCTGGGAGCGATCGCACACACCCTCCCGCCAATCCTTCCAAACTTGCTCTCCCTCAGTGTTGGAATAGCTGCGCTAATTGCGCCAAAGTGCTTAATTTTTTTTAATTCTGCGCCGTGCAGAGTTCGCCAAAATGCGTAATTACGCGTCTAGTATAAGCATCAAAAAGTGTGTTTACGCATCGAAATTTTACCAACGCGTAAAAATACGCATCAGGACGGTATTTCGTCTTTCAAAAACTGAAGTAAACGAAATAAAGATTTCCATAATCGTAATTTCTTTTTCCTGCGGTGTTGCCTCTGTCCAGTATTGTTGTTATACATCACTTTATTCCAAAAATATTTGTATTTCAGTTGGAAACTAGAGGGAAAATTTCCGAAAACGGAAATTCGACGGCGCAAAAATTTCCCTGCAATGAGCATGCAACAGCTTCGAAAACTTTTTCTCCTTTTCCGTCATAATTGGAGTTTTCTTAGAGATCGATGCATAACTTAATAGAAATTTCGGAGCAATTGGTAGCGGAGGAGACTATTTTTCGCTGGAAACTTTCGAAAACGGAAGTTTCGTCTTTCAAAACTTTCGAAAACGGAAGTTAGACGCAGTGAAGATTTCTCTCATAATCGTAATTTTATTTTTCACGCGATGTTTCCTCTGCCTAGTATTGTTGTTAAATATAATTTTATTTTATAAATATTTGTATTTCAACTTGAAAATGGAGGGAAACTGTCCGAAAACGAAAATTGGACGTAGCAAAGATTTCTCCCGTAATTGTATCCCCCCCCCCCCCCCAAACGATGTTCTGAACATATCCTGTATTCTTAAATATTCCCCCACCCCCAAAATAAGGTTTGCATTTCAGCTTGACAAAAAGAGGGTGGGGGGGGGAAATAAAATTTTATCCCGTAATCGTTATTCTTTTTGCTGAAAATGAAAGTGAAGAAGCTGAAAATTTGTAAGAATTGATGCATGGTGTTGAAAAGTATTCATATTCTCAAAGTTACACTATTCATCCTTTATCTAAATAGCGTTATCGTGCATTCGTGATAGATAAAATTGTCATCCAAGGGCATTAAAAAAAAAAAGTCACTGTCTTGTCATTGCATAAATGAAATCAAGTTATTTCTAAAATTGCATCATTCAATTAAAAAAATAAAATAAAATTCAAAACCTTGAAAATCATCACAATTTCTGAACTCCATCTACGAGTGACTGATACAGAAAAATAATTGAATACAAGTATCATCAAACATACTGCTAGCACATCTCATACATTACCGCTCTCCCCTAATAATAGATAATAATAAATTAACAGTTCTGGTACTGTCTCAAATGTTCTTGATTTTATAGTAAATCTTGATTTTTGCAAGCAATCTTCTTGCTGTGGGGGAAAAATTGGGATGTGGGGATTGTGGTAATATACTTTGATAATCATTGCAAGCGAGTGAGATGCATGCTGCTCTTTTTGCCATGCCTAGAAACCAGTTCAACAGGTGAAAATATTGCTAAACTTGTGCCTGAAGAATTTCACTATCATGGTATTCCGTGAATGAACTGTCTTGCCTTATGTGATAAGACTCCTGTTATGGTGGGGAGAAAAATTGGTGAATCTTTGAAAAAAAATAGTGTCTCACTCTCTAAAAATGAAACTCATTAATAAGGTTTGTTAATCTCATTTTATACTTAAATACTAATATTTCTTTATTTGTATTAAATAATTAACTGTAATTAAAAAAATAGAGAAACCTATAATATATAATTTTATTATTTATAAAGTGTAAATACGTGCCGCTTAACACGCGTTGATGTCCCGGTTTTTGATTTTGAATGGTGGCAGCTCTGATATTTGTTCGTACTGTAACACAATGGAAAAGTTCCTCATTAGAAAGAGGAAGCGTTCTACTGACGATTCTGCAAGTTCGGCATCGAGTGCTACGATTTTAAACAGTGAAATATTGCCTGAGAAATGTAGTGAGGCTGTTCCTGCTGTACCTCCAACTAAATTTTAAAAAATCTTAATGTTCAAGAGAAATTGTGCAAAATGTACAACTAGCTTGAAGTCGAAACCGACGAAAATAAAACAATTTTGATGTTTTGTTCATTTTGCAAGGCGTCATCAAAACCAGCGTTATTTGCAAAAGGTAATTTAATGCCATTCATTTTTTTATCAATGTATTAATGGTCTGTTTTTTCTCATCTGAAGTACTCGTTTCTAAAATTTGGCTCATGCTTGTATTGATACTGAGAATTTTTTTTTTATCCTGTCGTAATTTTTGGGCTAAAAGCAACGGCTCATACAGTGTTAAAGTGGTTTTTTGTTTTCGACGTTGTAAAGGTCCCTATGTATATTTTATTATTCATTGTTGTGAAAGGAGTCAATTCGCTCAAACGCTTTTGGGATGGGAAGTAAATATCCTCATTGGTGTCGTGCAAATTTGTTTTGAAGTTGTTAGACCACTTCAAAGATTTTGAAGATTTGAAATGCCTGTTGAGTGAATATCCATATATATTTATTCTGCTAAAAAATAGCTATGCTAGTTTTAAATTTGCAGATGTTGCAAAACTTTTCATCTGCAGGTATAAAGATGTGTATCCAAGCACAGTGTTGTATGAAATTGCTTTGGTTGTGCCAATAAGTTCTGCATCAGTAGAGCGTTCTTTTAGCACACAAAATCGAATAAAAGATAAATTTCGCAACAGACTGAAAGAATAAACTTTAAAAATGTAACTCAAATATCAACAGCAAATGTAACACTAGAAAGCTTTCCATTTCACAAAGCTGCTGAAATATTTAATAACAAAATTAGAAGATATGTATAAAATATTTATATTATTTTTGTGTTTGTTCGTCCCTCCCCCCCCCATAAATGTAGTATTTTTCTCTAAGTTTACGATTGTTTAAAATTGACCCCTGATTTTTCAAAATCACCCCCAGAAAAAAGCCTGGGGGACATTTTCACCCCTGATTCTGGAACCCTGGTGAGAGCCCTGAATAATTTCTCGCGGTTTTAGTTTATAACAGCTGGATGGTGGGAAGGAATGTAGCTATTCCAGACGACTTGAGGCCTCTTTTCATAGCCATAAGCTGCTCCTATACATAGCTTCTGTACATACGTATATGTACGTATTTAAAACAGAATGTGAAAGAAATATCAGTTCAATAAATGAAATTTTTATATCAATAAGAAAAAGTTATGTATTACAGTTGTTTTCACATAACTTCGAGTCCTTCAGAATATTATGAACTAAAAGATGTTTCTCATGGCGACGAACAAACAGATACCCCTGTCATTATTTTTATAGCAGAATCAAGAGACAAAAAAATTACTGCGTGCAAAACATTACGAATTATGTTAAATGTATTTTTATATATTCAAATGTAAGTAAATTAAGTAGTTTTATTTTTGCGAGCCATAATGTTTAATTGTTACTTATTTTGAAGATGACAATCCGATTTTTTGGCGTAAATGTGACAAGGATGGTAAGTCAGATAATATTTGAAAACTTGAAAATTTTCATCGTCCTGGAGCGGGACTCGAACCCGCGTCTCCCAGAAAACGCCTAGGTATGCTAACCACTACACCACCCAGAACGACCAAGTTTCAAGTTTCCGATCAATTTGAATTTAACCATCACAGGATTCGCTAGTCGAAGCAACCGGCATTCATGTTTAGCGAATCTGGAGGTTAATAATCCTATCCCGTGATTGCCCGGAGAAGCAGATAAATCATGAAAGATATACGGGATTACGCCATATAATACAAATTTTGAAGATGACAATCCGATTTTTTGGCGTAAATGTGACAAGGATGGTAAGTATGGTTAAATTCAAATTGATCGGAAACTTGAAACTTGGTCGTTCTGGGTGGTGTAGTGGTTAGCATACCTAGGCGTTTTCTGGGAGACGCGGGTTCGAGTCCCGCTCCAGGACGATGAAAATTTTCAAGTTTTCAAATATTATCTGACTTACCATCCTTGTCACATTTACGCCAAAAAATCGGATTGTCATCTTCAAAATTTGTATTATATGGCGTAATCCCGTATATCTTTCATGATTTATCTGCTTCTCCGGGCAATCACGGGATAGGATTATTAACCTCCAGATTCGCTAAACATGAATGCCGGTTGCTTCGACTAGCGAATCCTGTGATGGTTAAATTCAAATTGATCGGAAACTTGAAACTTGGTCGTTCTGGGTGGTGTAGTGGTTAGCATACCTAGGCGTTTTCTGGGAGACGCGGGTTCGAGTCCCGCTCCAGGACGATGAAAATTTTCAAGTTTTCAAATATTATCTGACTTACCATCCTTGTCACATTTACGCCAAAAAATCGGATTGCCATCTTCAAAATTTGTATTATATGGCGTAATCCCGTATATCTTTCATGATTTATCTGCTTCTCCGGGCAATCACGGGATAGGATTATTAACCTCCAGATTCGCTAAACATGAATGCCGGTTGCTTCGACTAGCGAATCCTGTGATGGTTAAATTCAAATTGATCGGAAACTTGAAACTTGGTCGTTCTGGGTGGTGTAGTGGTTAGCATACCTAGGCGTTTTCTGGGAGACGCGGGTTCGAGTCCCGCTCCAGGACGATGAAAATTTTCAAGTTTTCAATGATGCCTGTTGAAACTCCTCGCGGATGTGGCCCATCGATTTGGTGCGGTTCTTCCGAATTTCTCTGGCCAGCACCCGTCGGTCTCTTTCTTCCAGTTTTGTGGGTCTGCCGGGTCGAGGCACATTCCGACAGTCACCTCTCATCTTCCACCTGCCAATCACGTAGGCCACTGTCTATTTTGGGTACTTCAACTAGCTGGATATGTCAAGTATGGATCGGCCGTTTCTGTGATACCCGACGATTACACCTTTCTCGAAATCAGAGAGCTCCGAACTGCGTGGCATCTTGCATGCGACTGGTTGCGTTGTTGTTTCCCACACGATATTTAACGGCGGCGGCCGTGACGTGTATCAGGACCGCAGATATCGTCGATTGCAGGGGTGACCAATTACTTGTTGGTAGATAGTATATATATATATATATAATGACCAAAGTTGCCCCAGTCCTCCCTGCAGAAGTTGCACATGCAATTAAGAACATGAAACTGGTACGAGCTCCCAGAGAAAATGGAATTGCCGTGAAAATAATGCAAGAAGCAAGTGGGGAAATAGGAACTACACTCGCCCAAGTTTCTGCTAGATGTCTCAATGAAGGAAGGATTCCCGAGGATTAGAACAATGCTACAATGACCACGCTACAAAAAAAAAAAAAAAAAAAGTGACGTTGAGGATCTCAGGAATGGCAGGCCCATCAGCCTCCTTTTAGTAATTTATAAAATCTTCACAAAGGTTTTTTTTACATCGCTTGAAGGTAACATTGAACTTGGCTGAACCAAAAGAACAAGCTGGATTCAGGAGTGGCTACAGCACCATAGATTATATCCATGTACCGAGAGAACTAATTGAAAGAACAAGGAAGTATGAACTCCCATTATGCATGGCTTTCATTGAGATGCTTACATTAGCATTATTAATAATGTCTTTGAAAATGCAAGAGCAAAGGTTCGGATATTTGAGATGCAGCAGCACCAATAAAAATTGGAAAGGGAGTGAGACAAGGTGGCACCATATCTCCCAAACTCTTCAGTGCTACTTGGCAAAGTGTCTTTCATTGAAGTGGTAAAACGAAAGGATAAAGATTAATGGAGACTATTTAACTCACCTTTGTTTTGCTGATGACTTAATTATACCCCTTCAGAGATTCAGAGTATGATCCAGGAACTTGCTGACAAGAGTAAAGGAGTGGGATTAAAAATGAGCTTTCGGAAGACATAACAGATGTACAATGCTTGTACAAGAAATGAAGATTTATCGATTGATGAGAAAAAACTCCAGGTAACTGATACCTACATGTACCTTAGACAACAGATGTCAAGCAGTGGTCACATTGATGAGGAAATTAATCGGCGTATAAAACTTAGCTGCAGAGGTTTCGGAAGAAACAGGATAAAAATTTTAAGAGCAATATGCGAATTATGTCTTAAAAGGAAAGTGCTTAATCAATGTATCCATGCCAGTTGTTCCATATGGAGCAGAGACATGGACTTTAAACTAAAAAATACATGCAAAGGCTATAGACAACTGAAAGGAGCATGGAGATTTGCATGCTTGGTGTAACCAGGAAAGGTAAGATGAGAAACTCGTGCATAAAGAAAACTACAAGAATGGAAGACATCGTGATCAGAGTAAAATTCCTGAAATGGCAGTGGGCCGGACATGTTGCCAGAAGAACTGACCACCGATGGGCAACGTAAATTTTAGACTGGATGCCAAGGGACAAAAGAAAAAGACCCAGAAGGAGACCTGATGGGAGATTGATAGATAAAGTTCGAAAACATGCCGGAGTAACATGGAGTAGAGTGTTCCAACACAGCAGTTTTCTGTCTACCTTCTTTGAAAAAGCCATCTGGTTATTGTGCGAAAGCTTGGAAATGTTTATTTATACAGGGTGATTCATAAAGAAGTATACAGTTTAAACGCGCTATAAAACAAGAACAATGTAAGAAATTTATGTTACCTATAACAGAATTGTAAGGGAATGTTTCAAGTATTTTTAGAGACAGTCACAGATGTTATATGTGTGCACCCTTAGTCACACGACACATCCAGCGGGTAATCCATTTCCGCCCAAACGCGAGGTAAGATATTTGAATCAAGTGCAGTGATAGTGGCTGTGACACGCTGTTTCAGCTCCGCTAGATCAACAGGAAGGGGAGGGGCGAATAACTTGTCCTTTACGTACCCCCACAGGGAAAAGTCACAAGGTGTATTAAGTCAGGACTTCTGGGTGGCCATTGGGTCAGTGGCATGTTGTAGTCCGCAGCTCGTCCGATCCATCGGTGAGAAAGATGTTCATCGAGATAATCTCGCACGTGACACGCGCGCTATCGCCTACGTCACTTCCCTCAGTAACGGCACACAAACTTCATGAGTACATCTACCTAACGGTTCGCAGTTGTGGTCCGTGTCTTCAACTGTTACTGTTTTACAGCATCTGGAAACTGTATACTTCTTTATGAATCACCCTGTATTTTCACTCCAATAAATGGAATTACTAGTGAAATTTTACTGTTTTATAAATATCGCAAAGGGCAGTATGTCAGTGATTAAATTTATTGTAAATTTTGAAGGTGATCTTTATCTTCTGCACCTTACACTTATGAGCCAGCCGTTTAAATGTTTTTTTTTATTGCCTAATTACTTAACTTGAAATATTTCACTATCAGTTTTATCTCCCTCTCTCTTTTTTACTTTCTGTGTTTCGTCATCCGGTCAGAGTTACGCTCCTTTGCTGCCTTTTCTTCTAGTAATTACATTTTGTTGGCTGTTATATCTCGGAAGTAGTGAACAATCATGCAGTCGAAGTTACATGTGCGTAATTCAGGCTTTTCCCTGTATTTCTTCCCGCGGCTTATTAAAATTTACTGTATTAGGATCCAGTGATAGTTAAAAAGTAAGATAGGCTGTAACACTGAATAAAGGTCCACATTAAATCGCGGTGATGGTAGTTCCAGGTGCCTGTCTTTTCTTAACGTTATTTAACGTGGTATCAGGAAACATTTGAACGGAGGGAATTTAAATTTAGCGCTAATTTTGTGGATAAAAATCTGGACTTAAAATAAAAACAACTTCGAAAGGGGGAGCGTTAAATAGCAATATATATCTCCCTGTAGCCAGTTTTGAATGCAGCGTATTCTAAAACTTCGGACACAAAGAGCAAAAGAAAAAGAACAATGCGAAGTTAGAAATGCCACTTTTTTCTTTTTTACAAGAATTAATTTTAATGTGTAACATCTTATGTTGGGCTATGCGACTAAGAATGGGTGCTTTATTCTCCAAACGTGCCGCAGAATTATTTATGTTTAAAGAATTTTCCATTCGTTGCAAAACGGACACTACGAGCATATACATTTACAGTTACATTTCTAAATAAAGTTGTAGGATTCTCAGACCCCTTTCGAAGCTAAATATTGTAAATATACATTGATATTTACTTTCAGTCGAGAAGTTTCTTTGTTTGTGCCATTTTCAGCAGCGTTCGTGAGACGAAAAATTCCTCCAGACGGAACAGCGTCGGGCATTGAAGAATTAGCAATCCTGGTGAACGAGTGAACAGTGTTGAATATCACGATAAAAATCGATAAAAATAGCGGTATACGCTAATGTGTATTTTTTAATACACATTTTTATAATCTGTTGTGCTGATGTTGTCGGCGTGTGTTTATAGTTTTGTGTCAGCGAATGGCGAACAGGGATAGATTACATCTTCAAAGGCTGCTAGATAGACTGATTAACTACTTAAGTCGGCTAGTCAGAGATTACCCATCTCCCGAGGCTTCAGGGAGATGTAAAAGCATTGTTTAGCAGATCAAGGGCTCTCTTGCATTTCGATTGGTATTCGTGGTTGAACGTGAGTGCTTCCCAAAGCCAGTGACAGGATTATTTTTTTATTTTGACCGGCTAGAGATAGCTGGAGGGGTATTTCCTTGGCGCTACATCGGAGCGCAAGATAATGACTTTGCTCTCTCTAAGGAGGGATCGGGGTTTCTTGTGAAGAACGAACGCGACCGCTGAGAAGGAATCAGCGGACGTTTCTTCATTCGCTGCCAGAACGAGAAGCACTGAAGCCAAATTAATTATGCATGGAGTGACCATTGAATTACTTTATTAGGTTTTCAATGAGTGTTGACTTTTACCATGTATTGCTCTTCTTTGATGAAAGAAGTCAGTTCCTCAGACACATTTAGATAAGGGGGACTAACGGCATCCTGTCATGGATGGAACGAACCGTATTTAAATGTGATGGATCTCGTTAGTTTCCAAGACCGACCTTATTCGTAAAAATGTGGAAAGGTGCGTGGATCATTAAAGGTTTTTCAAACTTTTTTGTTGTTTACAGCGTTTTTTGCTTTGCAGGACATATTGCATTTAAACTATATTTAATCAGTGGCAGAACACTGCTGAGCCTGAGAGGTGCAAACGGACTGGCTAGAGTTTTCCGCAGCGGATGATGAGAAGAATAAATCAAAATGGCTTCCGTGACATTTACCCTTATACTCAACCGCGAAATTTGAAAAATTTAGGATGAATTTCTCGCACTTGGTTCATTGATGATTCATTAGAAAAAGAATGTCATTGAGCGCTTGTGGCGCAAAAGCATCATTTGAATAGACGTTGAGGTCAGTCGCACACACACGGAGTGGATCCTCCGGGTCCGGACTCCCTCCACCCAAGAATGCCTTTGTGCATCATTCATCAGATTAAGAAAACGATTGATATTCTTTTTAATTACATTATTCCGACTGTTGCTGAATAAAAAAAAAATTTTCTACAGAAGGTTTTATAAATATGTGTACGCATATTATACAGTATACTGTATATACTCTACTGTTTGTGAAAATTGCAACACCAAGAAGGAATCATGTGATTCGAATGAAATTTATACCACACATTACGGATATGACTAATAAATGATTTAATTTTCAGAACAATACAAATTTTTACCTGCAAAAATCAGTATCTTGTGAAGCCTCCACGAGCTGCAATAAGAGCTTCTAGACGGCGGGGCATTGAATCGAAAAGGCATTGGATGGTGTCCTGGGTAATTGCTTATTAGGTGGCACGTATGCGAGTCTACAGATCATTGGTACTCACCGCTGGAGGACTTTGATGGGCCAGTTGCCGAGTGACCATATCCCAGACATGTTCAATAGGCGACATGTCTGGCGAACGTGCAGGCCAGAAGAAAAACGGTATCTGCTGTGCCTTGAAGAGGGCTTGAACATTCCTTGCAGCATGTGGTCGGGCATTGTCCTGCTGGAATATACCGCCAGGAGTGCTCTGAAGGAAGGGTATGATTTCTGCAAGTACAACTTCCCTGAAGTAACGGTCGCCGTTGAGATTGCCCTCAAGTCATAGCAGCCGAGATCGCGAATGGTACCCAACACCATCACACTTGGCGTTCGGCCCTGTATGACGCTCGACAATGCATGCTAGAAGAAGGCGCTCACCACAATACCGTCTAATGCGTATACGGCCATCATGTAGTCCAAGTTGAATCGGGACTTGTCCGAAAATACGTGTTGCTAGTCATTGTCTGTATTGAAAACCCCATTCCGGGCTAAGGCGTTCAGCATGGTTCAAGGTCAAAAAGGAATCCGTCGCAAAGGGATGCGTGCAACCAGTGCTCCGTGCAGCAGACGGCGTCGAACTGTGGAGACAGACAACGCCGCAGTGCCCCACTGTTGTGCTAACACTTGAAAAATGCGGAACGGTTCGTCACTGTAATGCGGATGATGTGTCGGTCATCCAGAGCTGTCGTCACATTTCTCGGTCCACTGTCGTGGCGTTATGTCCCATCTGAGCCTCAATGTCTGGTACGAAAATGCACCTTCACTTAGACCAATCATTCGTCCCCATTCAAACTCTGTCGTATGGTGATATTGCGCACTTCGTCGTCGCCGAAGCAGTATTGAATCCTGGTGACCCTTTTACAATTCGCTGTCCGCGATGTCCTATATACTGGTGTGTATCCTAAACAGCCGTCTGTTTATTAATACCCCTCACTGCACTGTCCAGAGGGTGCTGCCGGGCCCAGGCATGCGCAGTGACTGCACTTCTAATTATTTGCATGTCCTACCCTGCTCTGCACATCCTGTAAGTTTCACGTGATTACCATTATTCCTTCATGGTGTTGCAATTTTCACAAACAGTAGTTTATATTTGTTTGTCCCGTAGATTTCTTGCCCCCCCCGGCCCCTCCTCTCCTCGTCGAAATTCTGTGTGAGCTGCTGGTTGAGGGTACACCATCACAAACTGTAGAAGACAATTAAAAAGAAAAGCCACGGTTCAGGGTTATTATATAACGTAATTTTCTGTATGCGCGGCAGGAAAAAAACAAATTTTGTTCTTTGCTAGTGCAGCATGTTCCGTTTATTTGTGAATAACCTATATTTCTCCTTCGGTAGCGTTTCACGGGCCATGGTGATGCTAGCGGCTTAAGCACGTGGGATTAAAACCCATATATTCGGGGGAACGATATATCTATCTTGCAAGAGAAGGTAAAAAGACTGAAGTGAGGACTCTTCAGACATCGTGAAGTTTGTCTCAAATTCCTCCACAGCGTTAGTACGGACTGGTAATTAAGTCGAGTTTTTGTATCTCTGGGCGCTTAAAAAAAACCAAGAAAGATGGCACCGAATTTTCGGGTGTTAATAAGCACGTCTTTTGAATCCGTTCTGACGCAAATTAAATTTATCAAAGCTATTCAAAGTCATCCAGAACCGGTATGGAAAACAATAGATCTGATGAAAGAAAGATGATTTTCAATCGGGTTTATAATCCCTCAGATATTGCTGTAAACGGAATTGTGAGCTTACGAACTCTTAAAAATAAGATGACTTTACGTCCCCTGGTGGGAAAACCATGCATTATTTTAGGAAGAAAGTATTCTCAAAAGGTTTATCCATATAGCGGTATTGGTACAAGAAAAAAATTAGTCGAGTTTTCAGGTGCCCAGATTTTGCTACAAATACATCAGGAGCAGAAATTAACACTTATGACCCCTGGTGGCCAAACCATTCTTTACCAAACATTAGAAATTATGTGAAAAATATTTTGCATCAGGTCTTGTATGCGATACAGGAAGAATTTTTCAAATCGGAGTTTTAGGAGCAGAAATAACGCAGAAAACGCAATTTACCTTTGTGCCCCCTAGCAGAAAGTCTATGATTTACTTGTAAATTTTGAATTTATAGGAAAAACATTTCGCATCGGAAACACTATCCAATAAAGAAGGAGTTTTCAAATCGGACTCCTAGAAGTAGAGATATTGACAAAAATAAGATATACATCTACGCCCCCTGGCGTAGAAACCATGCATTTCTTCAAGAAGAAAATGTTCCTAAAAGGCTTGTCGACATGAGTAGTATCGGTCAAGAAACGACTTTTTTTCAATCGAGATTTTAGAAGCTCATATTTTGCTACAAATACATCAGAAGCGGAAATTAAGACTTACGCCACCTGGTGGCCAAACCATTTTTTACAATTATTAGAAATTATGTGCAAACGATTTCCCATCAGGAGCTGCATCCGGTGCATAAAGAATTTTTCAAATCGGAGATTTAGAAGCAGAGATATAGGGGAAACGTAATTTACCTTTACGCCCCCTAGCGGAATGTATATGAATTACTTGAAAATTTTGAAATTGTATGAAACACATGTCACACTAGAAACACTATCCAACAAAGGGGAATTTTCCAAATCGGACTCCTAAAAGCAGAGATATTGACAAAAATAAGATATACATCTACGCCCCCTGGCGTATAAACCATGCATTATTTCAAGAAAAAAATGTTCCTAAAGGTTTTGTCGACATCAGTAGTATCGGTCAACAAACGACTTTTTTTTTCAATCAAGATTTTAGAAGCTCATATTTTGCTGCAAATACATCAGAAGCGAAAATTAAGACTTACGCCACCTGGTGGCCAAACCATTTTTTACAATAATTAGAAATTATGTGCAAACGATTTCCCATCAGGAGCTGCATCCGGTTCATAAAGAATTTTTCAAATCGGAGATTTAGAAGCAGAGATATAGGGGGAAACGCAATTTACCTTCACGCCCCCTAGCGGAAAGTATACGAATTAGTTGAAAAATTTGAAATTATTTGAAACACATGTCACACTGGAAACACTATCCAACAAAGAGGGAATTTTTCAAATCGGACCCCCTAGAAGTAGAGATATTGACAAAAATGAGATGTACATCTACGCCCCCTGGCGGTGAAACTGTGAAATATTTTAGTAAAAAAATATTCCAAAAAGGTTTATCGATGTGAGTGGCATCAGTCCACGAAAGAATTTTTTCAATCGATATTTTAGAAGCTCGGATTTTATGGCAAATACATCAGAAGCAAAAATTAACACTTACGCTCCCTGGTGGCCAAAGTATTCTTTACCAAAAATTTGAAATTATATGCAAAAGATTTCCCATCAGGAGATGTATCCGCTGAACAAAAAGTTTTTCAAATCGGAGTTTTAGAAGAAGAGTTATCGGGAAAAATGTAATTTACTTTTACTAGCGGAAAATCGATGCGTAATTTGAAAAGTAACTATATCTAAAATACTCTTCCACATAAATGGAATCGAAAGATAAAAAAAAATTTCAAACGGATGTTTAGAAGCAAATCATCATCATCATTGTCAACCATTATCAATCCACTGCTGGACGAAGGTCTCCCCAAGTTTCCTCCACAACGGTCTGTCTTGTGCCAGTCTCCTCCATGTCACTCCCGCATATTTACGAATTTCATCCACCCATCTCCCATGTGGTCTTTTTCTGGGTCTTTTCCTGTCCCTTGGAATCCAATTTAAAATTTCGGCTGTCCATCTATGGTCTGTCCTTCTGGCAGTATGTCCAGCCCATTGCCATTTCAGGGATTTAACTCTGATCATGATGTCTTCCACTCTCGTCATTTTTCGGATCCACGAGTTCCTCTTTTTATCTCTCCTGGTTATACCAAGCATGCACCTCTCCATGCTTTTTTGAGTTGTCTGCAGCCTTTGTATGTCTCTTTTAGTTAAGGTCCACGTCTCTGCACCATACGTAAGCACTGGAAGGATGCATTGATCAAACACTTTTCTTTTAAGACATAATGGCATATTGCTCTTGAAAATTATGCTGTTTCTTCCAAAAGCTCTCCAGGCAAGTTTTGTACGCCGATTAATTTCTTCATCAATGTGACCCTCACTTGATATCTGCTGTCCAAGATAAACATACGTATCTGTTATCTCCAGTTTTTCTCCATCAATCGATAAATCTTCATATCTTGTAAAAGCATTGAACATCACTTTTGTCTTCTGAAAGTTCATTTTTAATCCCACTTCTTTACTCTTGTCAGCAAGTTCCTGGATCATACTCTGCAGCTCTGATGGGGTAGTTGTAAAAATGACTACGTCATCAGCAAAACGAAGGTGGGTTAGATAATCTCCATTAATCTTTATCCCTTTGTTTTCCCAGTTCAGTGATTGAAAGACATTTTCCAATGTGGCATTAAAGAGCTTCGGAGATATGGTGTCACCTTGTCTCACTCCCTTTCCAATTTTTATGTGTGTTGTATTTTCAAACAGCCGAATCTTTGCACTTGCATTTTCATAGATGTTATTAATAATATTAATGTATGCATCTTCAATACCGCAGGATTTCAGAGCCGTGGTAACTGCTGATGGTTTCACCGAATCAAAGGCTTTTTCATAATCGATAAAAGCCATGCACAATGGAAGTTCATATTCCCTCGCTCTTTCAATTAGTTCTCTCAGTACGTGGATATGATCTATTGTGCTGTAGCCACTCCTGAATCCAGCTTGTTCTCTCGGTTGAGCCATGTCCAGTGTTACCTTCAAGCGGTGTGAAAGAACTTTAGTGAAGATTTTATAAACCACTGATAGGAGGCTGATAGGTCTGTAGTTCCTGAGATCCTCAATGTCACCTTTTTTATGTAGCAGGATCATTGTAGCATTGTTCCAATCCTCAGGAATCTTCCCTTCATTAAGGCATCGAGTGAAAATTTGGGCGAGTACTGTTTCAATTTCTCCACTTGCTTCTTGTATGATGTCTATAGTAATTCCATCTTCTCCTGGAGCTTTCCCCCGCTTCATGTTCTTGATTGCATGAGCAACTTCTGCTGGGAGGACTGGAAGAACTCTGGTACCTTTCATGATGTCTGGAGTACATGTATCATCCCTTTCATATAATTTGGAGTAGAAATCTTTCACTTTTGTCAAAATTTCGCCTCTATTTCTTGTTATAGAACCATCTTCTTTTCTCAGAGCCATAATCTGTTTTCTTCCCTTACTGAGATGTCCCTTTGCTATCTTTAGGCTTTGGTTGTTTTCAATTGCTTTCCTCACTAGCTCACAGTTGAATTTCCTTACGTCTTCAGTGATACTTTTTCGTACTGTCTTGCATAGCTCTATATATTCCACTTTGGAAGTCACATCTTCTTTAGTTGTCCTCATCTCTCTTCTTTTTTGCATCAACATTTTGGTTTTTCCTGATAATTTGTTTACATGCAACTTGTTCTTAGACCCAGCTAATTTTGTTGCTGTTTCCATAAGAGCTTTGGTTACTTTTCTGTTAACTTCCGAAATATCGACTTGTTCTTCAGTTCCAACTTGAAAGTATTATGGTGTTTTTTAAGGTTGGTTATGTCAATACATTTTGTTTGTCTTATGAGCTTGCCACGTTCCAGTTTAGTGTTGAGGTGCATCTTACATCTCACCAATCTATGGTCACTACCTGTGTTGAACTTGTTCAGCACACTGCAGTCTTCGATGACGAATTTTTTGTTACACATAATAAAATCAATTTCACTTGTCGTCCCAATTGGATGTCTCCATGTCCATTTCCTGTGTGGCTTTTTCTTGAAAAAGGAATTCAAGATGAAAAATCCTTCTGCCTCTGCAAACTCAACGAGAGTATTTCCACGCTGGTTTCTGTTGCCGTGACTGAATTTACCTACTGAAGTTTCATTCTGTTGCCGGTGCCCTATTTTTGCATTGAAATCTCCCATAATTATCTTCAAGTGCTGCTTACCTTTATTATTTAGATGACGAATTTCCTCATAAAATTCTTCAATTTCTTCTTCAGGATGACTTGTGGTGGGTGCATAAGTTTGAATAATCTGAGCCTGGTATCTTCTCGATAGTTGGATAACGAGTCGTGCAGCTCTGTCAGAGGAACTTTCAACTTCTACCACTTTATCCTTCAGTTTCTTGTTTATTATAAATCCAACACCACTAGTTCTGCCAGTATCTGTCCCACGATAATAGAAGAGATGTCCACTTTTCAGTTCAATGAGATCTTCTCCTTTTCTCCTTACCTCACTTAGCCCGACGATGTCCCACTTGATCCTTTGTAGTTCCTCTTCCAATTCAAGAAGCCTTGAATCAGAAGATAGGGAGCGTCCGTTGTAGGTAGCCAAGGTCAGCATCAAATGGCAGCCTAGTCCGGTCCTCCGGGGATTCTTAGCACCCTCTGCCTTCATGTCGCACTGGCCGCTGCCTTGGCCAGGTACATTCCAGCTGCCGGAGACTGAGGGCCAAGATTTAAGTTGTAGAGTCATTTTGGAGGTGTTTGGCCATAACTCACCACGCTGGCCAAGCGGGTTGGTGAGTGTGGGATAGCATTTCCTCTGATCCCGATGGTATAGTTATACCGCTATTTGCGGTCGTCAGAGCCCCTTTAGTGGGAACAGGATGCACCACGAGAAGGCGGGGTTGACATTTGTCAAGGAGAGGCTGTGATGTTACGCATCACCTGACCTTACATAGAATCAAATATGTGAGATAAAATGTATTTTTGAATTCGACATCATCTGCATTTACGCCCTCTAGCGGCGAAATTGTACATCGTAAAAGAAAAAAATGAAATAAAGGATCATCATTCTCATATTTCAAGCTTCCCAATGCAAAAAGAATTTTTCAAATAGGACTAATAGTTGCAGAGATATCGTGGGTACATACGGACGGACAAACCGATAACATAAGCACGATCTTTTTTTACAGAAAGACGTGCTAAAAATTGAATGTAACAGTAATCAATATGCACTACAAACTGTTCGATCTATTTAGATAATTAAATAATGAATTTTTGTTTCATTTCCCACATGTTACCCTATGCCAAAGAATAAAGCTCCTGATATCTTGATCCGAGTGTGAGGCTTAAATTCAGATTCTGAATCTATCACGTTAAAACGTGCGTTGGACGCGGGCTCTCTGTGCGAGCCACAGGTACATGTAATGTTAGAACTGCTAAAAAAATTGCTTTCCATGGCTAAGGAAGTTCTAACATGATCTGTTCGAAAAGAAATTAGTAGAGAACTCCGTTGAACATACACTGAAGTGCCATAAAAAAAAAAAAAAAAACTGGGACACCTCTTTAATAACCTTTATTACACCGTGTGGTTTCATAATCTTTTATTACACCGTCGACATCTTTCTTTGTAATTATACACTTTCCACATTTTGAACAACAAGCAAGACCAAACGACACAGAATTATTCTCCGGTTCCTTAATGAGACGAAAAAATTTCCAGCATTCACTCTTCCCCTTGTGGTTTTCAACAAGCACGTATTTGTTGGCCTCCACGCTTTTCTCAACCTCCTTAATATTAAATCCATCCATCTTAACAAATAAGGAGTTAATTTCGACATGACATGTCATGGGAACGGGATGTTAGCACATTAATCGGAAACCTCTGAATGCTCAATGTAAAAGATGTGATATGAAAAGTAACTCTTAGTCATATAGTGAACTTCGCACGGACAGAGTGAATCAGCTGAGAAGCAGGCGAATGGCGTTAGCTGTACCTTGTCCTGGACAATCTCTCTGTAAAAGAACGCAAAGGAAGGATCTTTTTACGATATGGTGTCGGTGTGTCTGACGTCGCGTCGGTCGGTAGAAATCTTCGCTGCTTTAAGAAAGAGAGGACAATATTTTTGCATGGCAAATCGTTATTCACTCCGTGGGCACCAGTATCGACTACAGAATTCCGCAACGCGCATTTTTCTTTGGAATATATTTTTCTCTTTTCAAAAATAAAACGGGAATAAAGTCGGGTCAAAATCGGGTCAGGAACACCTGGACCCGACCCGTTGGACCCGCAAGAAATTGTCGACCTGTTGACCCATTTCCATCACTGGACGTGTGCGGTGGCTCATTGTCATGTTGGAAAAGGTCGCACTCGTCTGATTGGTTGCATGATATGAACGGGTGGAAATGATTTCCAAGGATGGTTACGTACACTGTAAAAAATAAGCGGTGTGAATACACGGAAAGTTTCTGAAAATAACGTGCAGCAAAGTTGCCGGTAGGTATCCATCTTTTTCAGAAATTTCCGTTTTAAAAAGTGCCCGTTTATTTTAAGTTCCCTATTTTCACAAATTTTTCGTTGACAGGTTTTTCCGTATTTAAACTGAAATTCCGCAAATCTTCTCAGCCTTACCCCAGACAATCCTTCTGCTGTGATCAGGATCGAACCCCCGTCGCTCGAGCTGGCTCAACAAGTAGCTCGCGCCTTTAACAACTGATCCACAAACGCTCGGCAATCCGAGTTACGTACGTGGTAAAACGAATTCCGCGACGATGAAATTTTTGTTTTTTATCATTAATGTGAGTGATTTAGTCATTTTATTTTCTGTTGGAGCTTATTATTTTTCTGAATAGGTTTGTAATTTTTTTTTCTGTAGGAGGACTTTTCACAAATTAAGCATTTTTCATCGTGATTATCGAAGCAACAAAATGCTTTGCAATTTGATTTTTTTAAACTGACGATGAATTTCAGTTATCTTTAAAAAAATGGGAAATGTATTTTTATAGTATTATTTAACAAAAAAAAAACTAAATATAAAATATACTCTTGATAGCTATAATAGCTTTTGTTTGAAGTTGTCTGAAGACTGATAAATAGACATCGTATAGCCATCTATACAATAAGTTAAATACCCAGTTTCTTACAGTAACACAATATATATATTAAATAGCTGGTGCACCAAATAGGGGAGAGAAGAAAAAAATGTCCTGTGCCACAATAAACAAAATCCATGCGAATATGCTATCCACAATATCCGACCTCGCTACGGAACTTCAAAATTCGGCAGACGATTGAAATTTAAGAGTTAAAAATCTTAAGTATTCTCAGGAATCGCTCCTATTACCGGTAATTTCTCGTCATACAGATACGGAAAATGTAAAAACAGAGATTTTCTGTTAATATACGAAAGGAATTGCGGAAAGGTTTCTGAAAATTCAGAATTTCCCGTTAACCACATACCTTAAACGGTAATTTTCCGTCAATATATGGAAGAAACTGCGGAAAGGTTTCTGAAAATTCAGAATTTCCCGTAGTACGAAAAATCCGTTGAATTGAGGTTTCTTCCCGTCATTTCACGGAAAAGGTTGTATCAGAAATTTGCTTCGTTAATTTACAAAAGAAATAACAGAAAGTTGTCCGTGAATTTCAGAATTTTTTGTACAGTGTAGCCTCCACCAGTCAGAGCGGTCTGCAGACTTATGAGGGGTCCTAATGCGGGCCAGCTGAAAACACCCACACCATAACAGAGCCACCGCCGGCCTGCATTGTCCCTTGTATAGGCAATGCAGAATCGGCTCTGCAAATGGCTTCAGTCACATTCTTTGCAAAGGACTTTCACGAAACGATGGGACAGATATCTCAACAACCTTGGAGTTTATGTAGAAGCATAGTGTAAAGATTTATCTCTGGCTTTTATATTCTGAAATACGTATGTATTGCAGTGAAATTCAGAAACTGAAAAAACAGCTGCAAAAGATTGTAACTAACCATCGTGAATCACACGGAGTGTCAATATGCTTTGGTACCGAAACGTAGTCTTTCTTAATTAAATTTTTATATGTTTTTTTTTATGAATTATTTATTTTAAATTGCAAATTTTCGGAGAAAACTCTTCTTCATCAGGCAGTTCGCTGTCACTATCGCGTTTACAGTTGTTTTTCACCAAATCTTTGCCAGATGTTAGGCAGGTACCAACCTTTGTAGTCACTGATGATGAAATTCCGAGTTTTCTCAGTTTCTATTCCTTCTTTTAATTATTATTATTATTATTATTATTATTTTGAAATTTGCTTTGAAAACTGGTGACTTTAATGCAATTCCAGTGCTTGTTGTGACCAGTTTCTCTAACATGCCTATTTAAACCTGTATTGTTAGAGCAATTTTTTATACTGCTTTATGTTTTGCTATTCGAGTTTTTAGTCTTCCACCTGTCTCTTTATGTAAAATAGTCCACAACTACATATTTACATCGTAGACCACTCCTTGCATTTTTTTTTAATATCTTCTTCTCTTTGAACTATCTTTCGGATTTTTTTTTAACTTCGTTCTCTAAACTTGGAGCTAGTCTTATATGTCTTACTAATTTTCTTTAATGATTCGAATAAACCTTTGTGATAATAATTCTTCTAGGGAATTTTATTTGTTGCCGTTGTTTGTTCTTCTTAACTGAAATATTTCGAAGTTTTTCAACTTCATTTTTAGGCTAGTTATAGGACGTCTTTAGGTTTTTCTTTGTCGGCTGTTAAAGTTTACGAGCGAAAGGAACTTGCATTCCATTTAGTTGCTGGTTTTCATCTGCAAATACCTCTTTATGGTGTTTTTCAAATAACATGAGTGCCTAACAAGAATTAAAATCAGGTTGTGAAAACTAAAACGAAAAAAAAATAATAATTGAGGTAATAATGAGTGAGAAATGCAATTCCAACTTAGACGTGAAGGAAAATGTGTATCTTAGGTACAAAGCTGTTGATGTTCCATTTAGATTTAAAAAAAAAACGGTTATTAATGTTTTTCTTTGTGTGTTTGGTGAATTTTGTTTGCATAATTTCTTTACCAGCTGGCAATCTGTTTTCCCCCTTCCCAAAAGGGCTTGTTTTTCGAGAAATTGAGGTCAAACATTTCATGTTTTGACACTTGCAACACATCCCACAAGCTGATATGTGCTCTGTTCGTTCCGCCACCTTAAAAAATATTCCGATTACCTTGAGAGAGCATGACTGTGCGCTCAGACAAGAAACTTGAGAAATCTTGTATTTCGTATGCGGGGGTGATTCCTTTTCTCTCGGTCGAGTGGGTATTGATTGGGTCATGTGATTCAGGTTGGTTCTTTAATGCCACAGTATCCCATTCTCTGTAGATTATAGGTTTCTTGAATTGGCTGTCAAAGTTTGTTGTATCTAAAAGGGCAACAAATTGCAAAAGAAATTAGTTGCTTCTTGAAAAATTAAACAAAACTGGAGGTACATTCAGTATTTCAAAATTTCTTCACATTTTTTCTCATACTGGGCAGTTAGAGAGATGCTTCGTTAATTGTTTGTAAAAGGGTTGTCCCAAAACAACTGACAATGTTTTTAGAAAAAAAAAAAATATGTGTTCCTTAATTATCAAAGAAATGGTCATCTTTTTCGAAATACTGTCCATTGCATCGGATACCAGTGTCTCGTCATTCCTTCCACTTTTTGAATGTCTTGTGGAATTCTTCTGAAATACTGTTAAAACACCCCTGCACGGCTGTAATAGGTTGTTGATTAGTCTCAAATTCTCGTCCCCGTAATGTCTATTTTAAAATGGAGAACAACCAGAAGTCACGTGGTGACAAGTCTGGGCTGTACGCAGGTTGGGGCATCAGCTTAATATTCATTTTCTCCAAATAAGAAACGAGAGAACTGGCCATGTGCTTCCTTGCATTGGGCTGCACATGAAAAGAAATGGGTGAACCTTAGTTGAAAAAACTCGTTGCATGCCCAAATGCTGGGTTAAAATTCTGTGAATTGATGATTTTGAAATGTGAACCATATCTTCGGTATCTCTAATTGATAGATGTATGTCTGTCTTCCCATATAATAACACCTATTGTATTTATGTTTACCTCTGTAGCACTCGTTGAAGGTCTTCTATGCGTGATTAAAACCCCCAACTCACGACTATCCATACATTCTTTATGTCATCTGTAAATTGTTGATTTTCCTAGATACTCATCTTTATAAGCCTCTGAAACATATGTTTTCTGCTTCTTGAAAAGTAAGTTCTTTACTTTTCAAGAAGCAGAAAACGTATGTTAATAAGTGAATAACAGACTTAAAAAAAAAAAAAAAATACTGAAAATATTTATCGTAAGAAGCCCTTGTTAGAGTTCTTCCGTAGTCTATTACTAATCCAGTCATGAATAAATTTGAAATATTTGAGAATTTATTAGTAATTCGGGCTAGAGATTTACTATATTTCCTGTGCCATTTAAGTTGAGATTTTTATGTCACAAGAATTTTTTTACAAAAGAAAAAATACGCGTACATTCTTACCATTCGTCAATGTATGCATGTAAGCAAGGTGAAATTTTACTGGTATAGATGCGATAAATTTTACTGGTGTAGATGCGATTAGATATGCGAATGTCTAGGAATTAATCAACAAAATTTCGCCTTCCTTACATGCATAATGCGATCGTTACAAGTTGCAATACAATTTGAGATGTGTGTAACTTTTATTTTTTTGCGATGCAAGTTTTTAAATGAACTAACAGCAAGAATGCTGTTGCTGATGTGGAAAGTGACTAATAATACTGAATTTAAGGAATTAGGCTAATAACTCCAAACTCAATGCAAAAGAATTCTTGAAAAACTGAACTTTTATGCATACAACAGACTGTCAAATATGCATGACTCAGAAGTATTGCAGTGTTTTAAGATTCTTTATATGAAGTTGTGGCCAACGGAGAAACCAACACTTGAGTCTTATGACGATGATTTGATAGGAATGTAGTTCGACCATTTTTCAGAACTTCGGAAGAACACTAAAAGAACATTCTCTGCTGCAGGAATGAGGAGATTTCGAAAAGTTTTGACTGAGGAACATGCAACGCTTGAAGGAAGTAGTTTGTGGGCTTACGTCATAAAAGACTACAGTGCTGCCTACAAAAATTTGTGCCTAGTCATCAACATCTGGAAAGGGTTTCCAACCTTAAGTTTATAAGTAAGAAGCGTGTTTTCAGCAGTGAATCATGTGTAAACTGATTTCAGAAATAGAATAAGCACAAAGACTAGAGGTCTGCACGGGCCTTATTCGGTGAACCCGTCCCGAGTCCGTGCGTTTAAGGCCCGGCCCGGGGCCGTCAATTGCAGCTATTATTTAGGCTCTGCCCGGCCCGTGATGTGCCATTTTGTATTATTTTATCTTCCTGTGGTATTTTATTAAATTGAAAATTATGAAATGAGGTATTATTGTAAATATTTAGTTGGATGTAAGCCTAAAAATGTAAACTAAACTTTGTCAATTATCAAAAAATATAACATTTAAAAAGAGAGAAAAAAGAAGACTAAGCGCGTTCAAAATCTCCCTTTGTCTGAAATAGTAAGAGGTAACACTACAAAAGTCAATCCCTATACAGATTAGGGATAGGAGAAAAAATCGATGTTGTCCCACTCTCTCATCAAACGGTGTTGTGCTTTCTGCGGACGTGCCACCTGCGGACAGAGCAGTTCATAATGGCATTTTTTGAAAATGAAAGAATTAGTAGAACCGGTAACAAAACGGAAGAAAATGTATGTAAAAATTGGTGAAAGAATTTAAAACATTATTTCAGCATTTGAAAAACAAAACGACTCAAAAAGGTGCTTAAAAGCCTTAAGTTGTGTAACAGATTTTGACTAAATTTGGAATTTGTGTGTGTGTGTGTGTGTGTGTGTGTGTGTGTGTGTGTGTGTGTGTGTGTGTGTGTGTGTGTTGTAACATTTTTTTAGTTTTGTAACATAATTTGAAATTTGTAACTTTAAAACTTGACATAAGGAATTATTCTCCTGCAATTTTTAACCGCCAGTGTGAATTGTCCGCATCTGGCTCAACGAATCCTTTCATTCTATTCAATGTCGGTTTGTCCGCAACTCGCAATTCCGCAAAAAGTACGAAACCCATACAAACACCCCCACTACTGTAGGCACTTCCGTCCCCCACTCCATACACACTCGCTCGGGGGCGAACTTTTTGTTAGCAAGCCCCAAAGAGATTTTACCATCTTTTAACACTTACAGAGGGGAAAAAAACAAAAACTGCGAGCGCTTCTCTTCGCCAGTGTGATTACGCCCTGGACTATGTCATGGAAGTAAGTAAAGCCAGCAAAACAGTTAAAGAGAACAGAAAATCGGGAAACGCGACTTTTTTTTTTTTGTTTGTTTCTTTTCCATTGCGATGAAAAGAATGGGTCGACTTGGCCCAGCCCCGCCATAAGTTTCTAGTTAGACTTTTAGTAATTTTCGAATTACTTTGGAGGGCTCGGAACTCAGAGACTTCAACTCACAGTCAGATTGTGATTTATTTTTAACCAAGAAACAGAGGCATCCTAACGAAAAGCGAGTAAACGTCCATCCACTGAAATCAGCTTGATTCTGAATAATATCACCTTTCACCAATGCTCTCTTTCTAGCATTTTATTTCTTTGTGAGTACACTATTTCTTTCCCGCGAGTATTTGATATAAATGACCTTTCTTCATTTCCGAATTATAATTATTTTTAAATTCATGCGATGGTTTTTGATGTACTTCTTGGGGAAGGGGGCATGAAAGAAAATTAGTGTAGAATACTGGCAATTAAAATGAAAAATATACCCATGCCCTCATTGGGTTAATATTTGTTAGTTCTGTTATATATATATATAGTAAATCTGAAATTTCTAAAAAATTGCCACGCAAAATAATAATTAAAAAGTCAAAAAATGATTGCACAGCAGATTTTTACTATAAAGTATTTTTTTTTTTTAAGATTTCATCCTGCATGTAAGATGTGTTTGTTTGTTTTCTCAACATATCGCAGGCATGTACATTGTACAGGTTGTCCATAAAGTCTTTCCTGCATTACAATAATTAATATAAAAAATGTATAACTGTACAGGTACAAAAAAAGATTGCACGACAATGATGGTTCACAAGTAAAGTTTTTTTTTTTTTTTTTTATAAAGTTCAGCACATCTCCACATTGTGTCCCGGAGAACATCTAAACGATATTCGATTTCATGCTATGTTTTGTTTAACATCTCAGCAGAAACAAAACCAATGATGCCCGTTATTCTGCTCTTCAGCGTCTCGACATCCGGAACACTGCTAGAGTAAATTTGTCTTTCACATAACCCCACAGGAAAAACGTCTAGAGGGGTTATGTTGGGCGATCGAGGGGGCCATGTCATGGGACCGTCGCGGCCAATCCATCTGTCCGGAAATGGGGCGTTCAGGAATTCACGAACCATTATTGACCAATGTGGTGGGGCACCGTCTTATTGGAAAATAACCGAAAGTTGGAGTGCATGCAACTGAGGTTCTACAAAAATGTTCCAGCATGTACACGTTACATGTTACCGTGAGCCCTGTAAAAGAGAAGTATCCGATGATCCTGCCATGCATCAGGCCGGACCATACGTTCACTTTCGGGCTAGCCCTCTGTTGTTCGATGACATAATGGGGATTTTCTGATCCGCAGATTCGCACATTGTGCCTATTTGCTGTACCAGAGACGTGGAATGTGGCTTCATCTGAGAAACCGACACGATGCAGATAATCACTATCATGATCTATGCGCTGCAACATCCCCGGCGCAAATGCAGCACGGCGCGGCCGGTCATCAGGTTGAAGAGCTTGAACGATCTGTATCTTAATCTTATAAGCATACAGACGAAGACGTTTGTATAAAATTTTGTGAGCCGTGGCACAAGGAATCCCAGTTTTTAGTAAAGCACAACGAATGCATTTCCTGGGCCTTCGCAGAAATGTGTCCTGATTCAACTGCAGCTGTTTCTTATGTAACCGGTGGTCGGCCTATTCGGGAGAGATCGCCAACACTACCCGTCGCTTTAAACTTTTCATACCAAGCTTTTATGCTTTTTTGGTCCGGTGGTGATCGTCTGTATTTTTTTCTGAAATTACTCTGGGCAGTAACCTTCGATTTGTTGTCATGGGACCACAACACGCATGCCACTTTTTCTTGCATGTAAGCCATTATCGATTAAATGCTTCTCTTATTCAGCAGTAGCGCTCACCTATAGAACAGAAAAGAAAAAAACAACTTAATGAGTGCTGCTATATTATGTTGCCAGCCATTTTATTTTAACTTACATAGATATTTTTCATATTTATTTTTGCAATGTGTGAAAGACTTTATGGACACTCTGTATTATGTGCTTCGAAACTGAGCATTATATGAAAATGTTCTGGCAAAATCCGTTTTAGTACAGTAGATTACCAAACATCATTGAAACACGGTTGTTGTTGTTTTCCCAACCGATATCATAAACTTTTTTTTTTTTTTTTAACAGTATTTCATTTGTTTACGTATTCGAATTTTAGTTTAGCAGTAACTTTAGCAATAGATAGCCTCATATTATTGGCGCGCAAGTGTTTATCCAGGAATTTAAAATTAGGGAGGGAATGTTTTGGAGGAAAGCAAATCTTTCGATTGTTAAAACTTCCAGTTAAGCTTTAAATGTAAGATTATAAATGGGATAAACTTCAAAAATGGAGAATCGTTGGATTTTTCTAGTTAAGAATCGATAAAATCTTGAATCTTTTTCTCCAAAGCAACACACATTTATTTGGTTTCTGTGCTGTTTTTATTTTTCTTATTTATTTCTCATATCTAAATGCTTCCCTAAACGAGGCAGAGAAGTACTAAAATGGATTGCTGAAGCAACGAATATTATTTTCACAAATCTTGTTCGTATTGAAATCATTCAGAAGTATATCTGCAGAATTTGTAACAGGCAAGAATTAAGATATACATACTGGTTGCAGTGTACTTTAAACGTATGGTTTGAACAAAGAAAAACTAAGTAAGAAACTCCTTGACTAAACCGGTTGATCAGATCAGATCTGATCATATGTAGAGGATTTTAGGAAGGGAGTGTCTGATCCCAGGTCTTAAAGAACTCTTAGAAATAGGAAGCTAGGAGATTTGGGCTAGAGTGCCCGATAGGAAAGTGACACGGAAGCGAAGTAAAAAAGAGAAAGATGCCCTTATTTATTACCGGGAGCCAGTACCCGGGGTCGGACGGCTTAACGTGCCCATCCGACGCACGGCGGATATTTAATGGATCGAGCGTTCGTACCTGTCTGAGATCGAACCTGAGGTCCTTTCCGTGGCAGTCACGAACGTTGCCCACTAGCCCATGACTGAACCTGTTCTCCACGCATCGAGCTTTTATATGATCTACGACATCGACAACCTATTTATTCCCCTTAAACTATGCGAATCAGCGGCACAATACGTCGTCGCAGTGTGACGTCAAGAGATGACCCTGGGCATAAACAAATGTCTGTTCTTCCATGATTCCCATAACGTTTCAACATGATTGGTGAAATGTGCTCATATTTTGCAATTTCTTCATTTTTTGTCTGACAATTTGAAGCTAATTCAACGTGGTGAAAATGCTGTGAAGTCCTCTCACATCGAGTCATTTTATTATGAACTGCATGGCGAGGAAATACGTGGTCAAATTCATGCTTCAATTAAAGATAAGGGTAAATGTGTAGTTTGGCGTCCTAAATTATTTGGCTACATATTTCGAAAGAATGAGAAAAATTTGTGTGTGTGTGTGTGTGTGTGTTAAGTAAGTAATTTGATGGCAAACGGTGAAAAAATTTCATCTTTAAAATGCATTTTAAAGATTTTTACCGTAAAACTTACCTCCAAGTACGACGACGTGAACACCAGTTGCGGCAGGCCTAACACAACGCTGCGGCGACCACGCCAAGCTTGGCTCCGCTGACACGAAGGTCCCCTCCGGCGGCCAACTAACTGGCGAAAGCCTACAACAGGAAGTGGGTACGTTCTTGCCATGAAAGCGTTTAAATTTGTAGTGCTACCTGACAGAAAATAGTTCATTTCTGTCGCAGTTTTTCAAAACACATGGTGAGAATTGCTTTGTTCTTACGCATATAATTCCCTGTTACGAAGTAGAAAGAATGCAGATGCCTTTCTGTCTTCTAGAAAAGCGTTAAAGTAGATATCGCGTTCTCTGCAACGGAAGTTACGTTGCATCAGAAAGTGAAAGTTTTGCTCCTGGTATTGACGGCGTGGTTCGAAGTTCATTCAAATTGGATTACAAAATAAGTAAGTAAATAAAATAAAATAAAATCCTCGAAGAAGTGAGTTTATGCATTCGGCATCAAAGAATCATACCGAAAAAAACCCAAGAAATTGTCAGATTCTGATGTGAAAAACTGAGACAGAAATGAGCTATTTTCTGTAGCGTAGTAGTACAAAATGGAACGCTTTCATGGCAAGAAAGAATCCGGTTCCTCTTGTACTCTTTTTCCAACGAAGTGGCCGCCGGAACGAGACCATCGTTTCAGCGGAGCAAAGCTTGGCGTGGTCGCCGCGGCGTTGTGTTAGGCCTGCCGCAGCTGATGTTTACGTCGTCGTACTTGG
Organism: Macrothele yani; assembly: GCA_039090855.1. Lineage (NCBI taxonomy): Eukaryota > Metazoa > Arthropoda > Arachnida > Araneae > Macrothelidae > Macrothele > Macrothele yani. Next base: position 18,789,343 of record CM076990.1, on the reverse strand, counting down.
AGGTAAGTTTTACGGTAAAAATCTTTAAAATGCATTTTACAGATGAAACTTCTTCACCATTTGCCATCAACTTACATACTTTAACATATGTATATCTCATTTTTTCCAAACACGTAGCCAAATAATTTAGGACGCTGAACTACAGATTTACCGACATTTTAGTCCGTAGGGCATGTTTCCGGTTTTTTTTTTCGGAAATCTATAAAATGAACACTGATTTTTGATAGTCTGGTGATTACAGTGTATGCTGCAAAACGTAAAACCATATCTAATATATTCAGTTTCACCTTAAAAAATTAATTTTCAGGACTATCGACGGCCGCCAACGATAAAACTAACGTTAGCTAACGTGTGAACAACGTGTGTTTATGCCCAGTCGCCATTCCGTGACGTCACGACTTCGACGACGTATAGAACTCAGTGCAAAAGCTATTAGGCGCCCCGGTAGCAGTGATCTAAGCGCTGGCTTCTGATCATTCGTCCGAGATGGGTCTGGGTCCGAATCCGGGTGAAGCATGGATGTTGTGTTAGTCTTGCAGCACTGGCTCTCTCCCTACCCTGGAGTCAGTGACCCTAAATTAGGGACGGGCGACTGTTTATAGCCCATTGAGTTGCTCACGGTGGTCGTTTAACCTTCAATCAAAAAAAAAAAAAATCCATTACTTTGGGGGAGAAGCACCAAATGTCCGGTCATTCAGCTTAATTATTACTGAACGGACCTAGCCATTTGTGGTTATCATTTTCATCATGAACAACAACCATGGGACAAATGCCCATAGGAGCTAGCTACCAGAGGGCGGCAGATTACAGTTGTTTTGCGTTTTTACTACCAGCTCATCGGCACTCATCTGGTAAACCCTGTCAGGGAAGGGGGACTAAGTGCGTCCTGGGCCGACTTCAGAGAGAACCATCCATGCATTCGCGTCCCCACCGTGGAGGAAAGATCAAATGATCATATGTGGAGGATTTTAGGAAGGGAGTGTCTGGCCCCAGGTCTTAAACAACCCTTAGAAATAGGAAGCTAGGAGATTTGAGCTGGAGTGCCAGATAGGAAACTGACACGGAAGCGAAGTAGAAAGGGGAGGAAGACGCCCTTATTTATTACCGGGGGCCAATACCCGGGGTCCGACGGCTTAACGTGCCCATCCGACGCACGACGGATATTTAGTGGATCGAGTGTTCGTACCTGCTGGGTTCGAACCTGAGGTCTTTTCCGTGGCAGTCACGAACGTTGCGCACTAGGCCACCCGCGGCCCCGTGAAGAAAAGAAATAGGGTCGAGGTGCTAAGACGTCTAATCCCTGAAGCTAATTTTTGCCGCAGTCTCCCGGCGATCTTGGAGCACTAAGTTTTCGGCCACACCCCTTATAAGCTCAAAAGGAGTCCAACAGCTTTACGCGAAGCAAGTCCAAAACGATGCTCTTTTCAAACACTATGTAGGGTGCGAAACAGCTAAATCCGCTACCTAAAGTAGTCCCTGGAGTTTAGATCGAAAAGCAGTAAAATTATCGCTCAGAATCCATTTTTGTTTGCTCAGCAGTTTATCAGAAAAAATTGCCATCTAAAAAAAGTTCCAGAAGTTAGTGCACTTTCGGAAATAAATTTGATATGAGAAGTGGCTGAATCAAGAACTTCGCACTTTCGGCGTTTCTGCCCACTTGGGGTACAACTCTGACAGGGAGAAGGGGTGGAAGACCTCTCCCAACATTAACAACACAGAGACAATATATTGACAATCCGGGAAACTCTTTAAGTGTAGGTTACTTAAACAGGCAGTAAGGAAAGCAATTCGGCCTCCACCAGACCCCCACACACAATCCCCACTACGCCGCCCGGTTGGCGCAGTGGTCTAAGCGATGGCTTCTGATCATTCGTCCGAGATGGATCCAGGTTCGAATCCCGGTGAGGCATGGATGTTGAGTTTGTCTCACGGCCCTGGCTCTCTCGCTTCCCTGGAACCAGTGGAGACTGCTTATAGCCCACGGAGTTGCTCACGGTGGTCGTTAAACCTACAAATAAAAAAAAATCCCCACTGCTTGTGAGATGTGTGGATGGACGGGTCAGAAAGGAAACAATAGAAGAGCACATTAACGCGAATGGATACCGTTCTTGCGTTCCACGACGAGTCGTGTAATGGGTCTCCCACCTTTAACAACAGTACACTTTTTGGGCTACTTGGAGTATGGGGAAGGAATGCAAATCACCCATGTTTCATTAGGGACTTGAACCTGGGACGAGAATGGACTAAACCAATGGCCTGCACCTTTGCCCACTTGGGCATCGGGGTGGAATGAAATGTTTCCCTCTGTGTGATATGAAATGTTTTCCTATATGTAATAGTACTGTAATTAGTTGAAAATCTACACAATATTAGTCTACAGATCAGATCATATGTAAAGGATTTTAGGAAGGGAGTGTCTGACCCCAGGTCTTAAACAACACTTAGAAATAGGTAGCTAGGAGATTTTGGCTAGAGTGCCCGATAGGAAAGTGACACGGAAGTAGAAAGGGGGAGGAAGACGCTCTTATTTATTACCGGGGGGCAGTGCCCGGGTGTCCGATGGCTTAACGTGCCCATCCGACGCACGGCGAATATTTAGTGGACCGAGCGTTCGTACCTGGCTGTGGTCGAACCTGAGGTCCTTTCCGTGGCAGTCACGAACGTTACCCACTAGGCCACCCGCGGCCCATATTAGTCTTTAAGTGACTACAGTATTTGTCATTTTCTTGTAGGACTTCCGTCCATAGTGAGTCTAAAGTTTAGGTCCCAGCCACCTACAGCGAGATCGCCTTTTGGGCTGGACACAGAAACGGAAGGAATGAGAGCAGGTCTAGCGACTTTGGCAGAACAGTTTGTAGTGAGATTAGAGTACAGTAGATGGCGCCACCGTACAAGTACGATGTTGCACATAGAGGGGGAGATAATTTCAGGGGGGCATAGGAAAGGATACCCATTTAACCAGTGGGTCCAGCCTGGGGGCCGTCACATATGAGCCGCGGATGGCTTAGTGGTTAGCGAGTCAGACTACCAATGCAAGGTCCTCAGGTTCGAACCTGGGCTGATCTTGCAGAGATGGTGTGATTTACTAACAATCGCTGAATATCCGCCGTGCATCGAACGAGCACGTTAAGTGACGGCCCCCAGGCTGGACCAACTGGTTAAATGGGTATCCTTTCCTATGCCCCCCCCTGAAATTCTCTCACCCCTTTATGTGTAACATCGTACTTGTACGGTGGCGCCATCTACTGTACTCTAATCTCACTACAAACTGTTCTGTCAAAGTCGCTAGACTTGCTCTCATTCCTTCCGTTTCTGTGTCCTGCCCAAAAGGCGATCTCGCTGTAGGTGGCTGGGACCTAAACTCTACTCACTGTGGACGGAAGTCCTACAAGAAAATGACAAATACTGGGGGCCGTCACTTAACGTGCTCGTCCGATGCACGGCGGATATTCAGCGATTGTTAGCAAATCACACCATCCCAGCCCAGGTTCGAACCTGAGGACCTTGCATCGATAGTCTGAACTGCTAACCACTAAGCCATCCGCGGCTGCCCATATTAGTCTACAGATCATTTTCCCTATAGTCTTGGAGGTTTTTAGAATTTACTGGTGATTGGGTAATAGTAGTTTACAAGAGTTTACAGGAGATTGTTTAATGGAAGTTTCCAGATGATCACATAATATCGTGATTACATGCAGCATTCAAATCTTTTACAGTTTAAAGTTCTTCACAGTGTCTCGTATACAAGCTCTTGCAAAATTCTATAATGTTGGAGGCATTCTTTTTGGTTTTCTAGCATTTCTCTTCATCGAATCTGAAAGTTCTTTTGTAAACTAAAAGATCCACATCGATTGAAAAATCGTTTTCATACGCGTAGGCAGAAATTTATTGAGTAGCATCAGCCTTTTGACGTCCTCGAATGACCGCCAGTCGAAAACCAATAACGACCAAGGTCGTTCAAGCATTATTCTGCCTTCTCACGCGAAAATACCGTCAACAATCGCAAATCACTAACAGCGAAATACATTTTGTGATGACTGACGACTTTATCAGACCTTCACAAGAAGAATGTTATCGCTTCCAAATCTTTGGTCAAAGTGCTGTGGCAGTTTTGTTGTGTTTTGCGTCTCAAAATCGCTGATTTATGCTAATCGTGTGATCTTATGCAAATAATTCCACACACATAACATAGCAAGTGTGTGCATTGAAGCAGTGAAGCAGTGAAGCTCTTATACTTTCCTACCTTTTGTTTCTCTCTCTCTCTCTCTCTCTCTCTCTCTCTCTCTCTCTCTATTGCGTTTTTAAAATAAAAAGGGAAAGAACCTTTATCCTTGTCGCTACTTGGCGTCATCTAATCAGGTTTTTTTTTAAAGGACACCTTTTCAAGTACAGATTTCCCCCGTGGACCAGCGAATGAAACAGGTCACCAAACGGCTCTTCAAAAATAATTCCTGATTCGAATTTGACAAGACCTCAGTAATAATCTGTCTTTTTCGAATGTTCTACGGAGAAAATGACGAAACTCTGTAGAATTTTTTCTGGATTTTGTTCGGGCGCTGTCTTCCGACATTTCCCTTATGGTATGCAAATAAGTGTAACTATGAAGAAACGCCGCCGTTGTTATATTAATAGATAAGATAGTAATGATTCCGTTGTAGGTTTATGAATAAAAGAAAGTGTTTATATCTTTCGGTATTTAACGTACAGTTAATTTAACTTGTAAATAAAATAGGTCTGTTTAAATAGCCCATATTGTATACATGAATCAGCTTGAATTGTAACTACTCGTATCATGATTTGTCTAACGGTTATTTCGTTAGCGCCGAATCAAAGGGGAGAAAGAAGCCTAATGCACGTATTTGCATATGCCAGTTGTATTAAATGTTTATTTTTATACAGACGAAGTACTTTAAATTATAATGTGTATTACACAGTGAAAAAGCGATTTATTACATTATCACACACACACACACACACACACACACACACACACACACACACACACACACACCTCTACTAGGTTGTAAAGAAAGTATCCGGAAAATAGAGAAGAATGCACTTCATGCTTAAAAAATCGTACCAAACACTTAATCGTCCAGGTAGTCCCATTAGAATTGATGACCTTGTTTCACCGATCTATGAGTCGAAATATCCCATTGCGACAGAAGTCTGGCGAGCGGGAGCTGAAGAATTCTTCCATGCAACGTTTCACATTATCGTCATTAGCAAAGCTTTTTCTCAGCGACAAAATCCGAAAAAGACAAAGAGAAAAAGTCGGACAAGGCAAGAGCCAGGGAATAAGTGGAGGGGGGGGGCGACAATATTTCCCATTCCAGCTCGTGCAAATTTTTGTTGGGTCCGTAAAGCGACATGTGGACGAGCGTTATCCTGGTGAAAAACAACTCCATGGCGATGAATCAACGTTGAGCTCTTTTCTTGCAGTGCAGCATGGAGACGGTCCAACTGTAGTATGTTAGCAAAAGCTATGATGACAGGGGGGGCAAGGAAGGAGTCCTCGGGTGTGGACCTCTCCCCTCTTGAGGGCGGATTGCGTACAAATTTAATGTGATATACGTAATGCAATCGAAAAGTTCCGAGACTAGGTCCGTAGCGCGCCAACAGATGGCAGTACGCAGATGCGCGAGCAGCGGTCGAGGACAGTGACCTTCATGAGTCATTGTGCCGAGTGGCGTCGTTCTGTGAACATCGGGAGTTGTGCTACACGATATTTGGTGACCACGTGCAGAACACATCTGCGGTTTCAATATGGACTGCAAACTAGAGCAACGAGCGAACATCAAATTCTGCGTCAAACTCGGCAAATCTGGAACGGAGAAGCATGAAATATTGCGGCAGGCTTATGGCAATAAGTCGTGCGAGGTGTTTTGAGTCGCACTGGAAGACAACGAGAGGACAAAGTGACCGTCCACGAGCAAAACCCCCGAAAATGTGGACAAAATTAGGGAACTGGTGCATGAGGATCGTTTGAGAACCATTCAAGACATTGCTACCATCGTCAATGCGTCATACGGAACAGTACAAGAAATTCTGACGTCAGTTTTGAATATGCACCGCATTGCTCCAAAGTTTGTGCCAAAGATTCTGAACCCAGAACAAAAGGCGCTCCGTGTCGAACTCTATCAAGATCTTCGTCAGCAGGTGGTGAATGAACCAATGTTCCTGTCACGGGTTATCACTGGGGACGAGACTTGGGTCAACGGTTACGACCCGGAGACCAAACAACAGTCGCCGCAGTGGAAGAGCCCAGCATCTCCACGACCGAAGAAGGCCCGACAGGTCCGGAGCGCAACCAAAAGCATGCTCATCGTGTTCTTCAACATTCGTGGGGTTGTGCACCGTCCCCCAGGGCCAGACAGTCACCGCCCTGCTTTACTGCAGTGTTCTGCGGCGTCTTAAGGAGAACATTCGCCGCAAATGACCTGAAATGTTGCGCAGGGACGATTTCCTGCTCGATCACGACAATGCAGCAGCTCACAGAGCGTTAGAAACACGCTAGTTTTGCAGCCGCAACGGCATGACTACCCTTCCTAACCGCCTTACTCGCCGGATTTGGCCCCCTGCGACTTCTTTCTGTTGCCGAAGATGAAGCTCATGGGTCGCCGTTTTGAAACCGTAGACGAGATCCGGCGCTAATCGCAGACGAAGCTTGACATGATTCGGGAACAGGACTTCCCAGGAGCATTCCAACAGTGGCAAAAACATTGGCAGCGGTGTATCGCTGCCTAGGAGACTAATTTGAGGGAGATCATAGTCAGACTTAAGTAACGTAAGTACTTTGTTGTATATCGGCCTAGTCTCGGAACTTTTTGATCGGACCTCCTATATGAATATATGATGCTTTACCAATGAACCAAATCCACGATTCTCTCCCTTAAGAAATTTCTGGCTTCGCCACTGTGTGATGGTATTGTTCCGCGGTAAGAGTTCGTAGTTAATCACAGCGCGATAATCCCACCTTCTACTCAGCATCATTTTCCTTCCATAAAGTAGTGGCTTCGCGACCTTCTGTTGGGGTTGTCCCTGCATGGTCCATGCTCTTGGTCGCGTAACATTCACCTATGTGACCCATTTTTCGTCACCCATGTCCAACAAATGCAAAAATTCATCCCGATTTTCTCTCTCACGCAGAGCAACAGCAATGGAGTAGCGTTGCAACCGATTCTGGTCAGACAAAGCATGGGGCACCCATTTGCAGAGTTTACACAAATATCTCAACTTCCGAAGTCTGGTGTTGATGTTCGTATGGGAAGTCTGCCGGTTCCCGTAGTGTTGCATCAGCCTTAGTCGATAGCACGTGTTGCAGTGTTATCTTCAACCTTACTGGATCTGCTACTTCTGGGCGCATCAGACAGATCCCGTACAGCCGTGTCAAATTTCCTGTACCATTCATAGCAAGTACTCTATCCGATAATATCGTCACAAGACGCGTTTCACAATTTGCTAAGTGCTTCCGTAGCTTTCACACCAATCAAATATTCATAGAGCAATATTGCACGCACACCTTCCTTCGATATCGCCATCGTATCGTCGACACGTGCAATTAATCTTCACCACAACATTGTACGTTCTGTTCTTAGAATCTGTTCTTTCGCGCACAGCACTCTGGGATGTTTACGTCACCGCAGGCCCGCAGTATCTTGCATTACACACGCCACATACGATTTTTTTCGAAAACTTCCTTAACAACCTGATAATAACGTCTGGTTCCACCTTTCTTCCTCACAACAGGAGTAACACATCGTGGCATGGACTCTACCAGGTGTTGGAAACGTTCGGATGATGTTACAGCTCATGAATTTTCGGCACAATCGCCCGTGAAGCGGCGACAGTATGCATCGCTCCTCGTTGTCTCACATATGCTAAATAGGGCTCAAATCTGGAGAGTGAGAGGGTCATTCAAGTGTTGAGAACTTATTGGAATACTTCTGCAACCAGTCCTTCGCTAAACGTGAGCGCTGAGAGGGGCGTCGTCTTGTTAGAAGACGTCATCTTGGGGTGAAAAAAATGGGTAACTATGAACAGATGTGGGTTTTCTACTGGTGTGGAAAAATGGGTAATCATGAACGGATGTGGGTTTTCTACCGGTGCGTCAACATAACCTTGTGCGATAAATGGTGGTATCAGTAGGTACAGGTGCCCCAGGTAATCACGCCCCAAAATATTGCAACACACGCACTCTCCCGTCGGTGATTTTGTCGGACCGAGCTCCCGGTTTCCGTCCTTCCGCTGGCGATGTTTCTTTGCCCACTGCGGCCTCTCATTCAGTAACGGATTAATAAACACGGTACTTCATGAATACAAATTTTGTATTTACATGAGATTGTATTAGGTGTACAAATAAGTTTTAAAGCGTTTTAAGACAACGCAACATGTAATTTGAGAGAAAACAACAATACCTTTACGAATCAAAATATGCGCCGTCGTTATCTATCACCTTCCGCCATCGGTCGGGTAGCTGGCGGATTCCATCCATGAAGAATACTTCGTCGTGTGACGCGATGAAGACGTCAACCCATTTTTGCACTTCGTCACATGTCCAGAACCGTACAGCAGGCAAACCATGTTGCATCGATCAGAACAAATGATAGTTTGAAAGGGCTATGCCGAGACTATACGCAGGGTGCTCCAAAACTTCCCAGCAAAGCGTCAATACCGTTTCCTTGACCGATTTCGCGACATGCAGTCTAGCTTTGTCGTACAGTAACTTCACGGGACGCAATCCTTTGCCTGTGAATGTACGTTTCCAACAGATTTCCTGATTCAGTCACAGCAACTATTGCTTGTAGCTACCAGCAGTAACAGTTAAACCTTGTTCCAATAGTTCATAATAGAGCACAACCTTCATATCCCACCAGATGCACAGTAGAACTTTCTTGGAGTGAATATTGCGTTTCGGTGTCGAAAACGTTGCTTCACCAGTGTTTTTTGCATTTGGGATTGTCATACCATATCCACTTTTCATCACCCGTAACGTTTTTCCACAGGAAAGACTTTCTGTGTTGTTTATTCTACAGATTCAAACACTTCATGACACGCTCATCCTTGTTCCTCTGGCTCAGGTCATGTGGCACGCATTTTCTTTCCTTCTAAATCTTTCCCATTGCACGTAAACAATTGGAAATGGTTTGTTGAGTCACCCCGGTTGTTCAGCTAGTTCTTTTTGCGTTTCAGATAAATCTTCATCCAGCAATGCTTGCAGTCCTTCGTGTGCAACCTTCCGCTACATTCTCAATCGCTAACATCAAAATCACCTGCTTTAAACCGTCTAAACCAAAACTCAGATGTGCTTTTTGATACAAAATTCTCCCCCAGAACAGAACAGATCGATGCACATGCTTTTGCAGAACTTTTTCCTTGATGAAATTCGTAACGAATGCAGTGTTGAATAAATGCAGTATCACTTGCCATCTTTCACCTACCGATGTGCAAGTGCAATTTTGACTGTTGGGCAAACTTCTATGTCATATTTTATACTCTGGACCAGTTACGGTCACATGACAACAAGCGGGGGAATGTCGGATATGTAAATTAGCGGTATACGTCTCACAAACGCTTTAAAACTTATTTGTGCACCTAATATGTGTTCATATTCATTGGCAGGGAGTTTTTCAAAGAGATTTTGGGGCCCAAAGCTACTAGTGTTAAATCAGATCGTTGTTAGTATCGTCGTCGCTTTCGCATCTTCACAACTCCGCAATGCTATTGAAAGTGCAGCTAAGATTTTTGTTGTTGTTGTTTTCATTTTAAAAAATGAACATAAAAATGCTCTCCAAAACGAATAAGTTTGAGAAGTAAAGATCACAAAAACAAAATTGGGGTAATTTAAATTTATCATGTAGTATTTTCAGAGCAAAGTTGATGTTCCGTGGAGAGGTTGGCCCAGGGACCCAGGCCCTTCCCATGAGGTATCTCTTGGTCCTTCGTTCTTTGATTGCTTATTTTTAAATATATACAGTATAATATGGCAGAGATATTTTCATCGCTTTGCAGGTGTTTTCTTCGGTGTATTTTTAATTGCATCTCCAATGTTTTGGACACCTCTATTAAGAAATCCTCAGTGTGCCCCTGGTTCCATGGATGATGAATCGTGGTTGTTCCGTATCCAAAATTTGATTTCCAGCGTGGGAGGTTCCTCACAGACACACAAAAGAAAATCAGTAATCAGTTCAAGAATGGAATTTCAAGTTTAGGAAATGCTTAAATTTCAATTTTTTTAATGCTTTAAAATAATTTCAAAAGCCTAATATAACATGCGGGGGGGGGATTAAAGAGTGTTCCTCAAAATCGGCCCAGTTCCGTGTGGGCCCCAAGGATATTAGATACACGGGGTTGCTCCAGTATTGCTCCATCTCTCGCTGCTGCCTTGGATTCATAATGGCCTATTATTATTATTTATGCTACAGCATATGATTCAAACGCCATATTATTAGCATTTGTTAAATTGTGGGACAGAGGGACATCTGTTTTTCCAGTTTGCCACGTTACTCAAAGTGAGGAAGCAACGAGTGGTACGCAGATAAATAAATACAAAGGCCATTCCATAAAAAACTGAGAGTAATTTTTTTGAGTTGGCAACAGTGCAAAAGGAAAGAATAACTACGCAGATAACTAACTGAATTGAGGAAGTATCTATGGCAACAGTTATTACGTGGCAGATGATTCTGGTTTTTGGCCGCCCCGGTGGCGCAGTGGTCTAAGGCGTTGGCCTCTGATCATTCGTCCGTAAGGGGTCCGGGTTCGAATCCCGGTCAGGCATGGATGTTGTGTTTGTCTTACGGCACTGGCTCTCTCCCTTCCCTGGAACCAGTGACCCTAAATTAGGGACGGGCGACTGCTTATAGCCCATTTGAGTTGCTCACGGTGGTCGTTAAACCTCCAATAATAAAAAAAAAAATTCTGGTTTTGTTATTGCGCAGTTGTTTAAGGTATGTCTACATTTCGCCATGCAGCTATGGAGGTGAGTGATTCAGAGTTAAGTAAAATTCATAGTGCGATAAAATTTTGCTATTGTTTGGGTAAAATGACTCCAGAAACAGTTAATTTAATGAAAACAGCTCACAAAGATAAATTTTTGGGTGAGTCAACAATTTTTAGATGGAACCATGATTTCAAAAAGGGCGTTTGTCGGCAGAACTCATTCCTAGACCTGTTCGACCTGAAAGTGTTGTTACTGAGCATATTGTTTACACTGTTTAGGCAATCCTGCCAGAGGATCGATGAATGACATGCGAAGACATATTGACGTCAACTAATATTTCAAAATCGTCCGCATTCTACGCACCAAATTACTACTGCATTGTGTGTGTTCCAGATGGGTACCTCATCACCTGACGAGAGAACAATTGTTAGCCAGAGTTCAGGTGTGTCATGAGTGGAAACAAATGATTACAAAGGATCCAAACTTTGTAAACACAGTAATAACTGCCGATGAAACATGGGTCCACTATTTTGACCCCCTCACAAAGCACGCAGCGAGTTTCTGGAAATATACAGGCTCGCCTCCTTCCAAAAAGTCCGCCAAACCAAATCAGCTGGGAAGGTGACGATGATAATTTTTTTTTTTATCATGAAGGTGTAGTCTACCAGCATGCCGGTCCTCCACAAATTACTGTAATTGTTGAGTATTATATTTCAGTCTTGAAGTGTCTGTGACGACACATATCGATTAAGCAACAGGAACTGGTGGACAAGTGGACCCTACAACATGATAATGCCCGTCCACATGTGGCTGCTTGTGTTCAACAGTTTCTTACGAAATGCAGTATTGAAATCATGTCACATCCCTCCTATAATCCTGACCTCACCCTGTGCGATTTCTGGTTGTTTCCAACAATGAGGGAGAGGTTCCGTGGCGTAACATTCAACACAGATGCCGACGTTATTCAAGCTGTACAGGGGTCGGTAAAGCAGCTTCCACAAAATGCCTTCGCCACATGCTTTGAAAAGTGGGACTGAACAATGGGACCGATGCGTATCCTTTGAGGGAAGATACTTTGAGAAAGAATAACATATATTCTGCTGTACCTATATTTCTTAATTTTGTGTGATTTTACTCTCAGTTTTTATGGTGGCCACTATAGATGTGGGTACTGGAAACTGTGCATAAAAGAAAAAAGCAGGGAGTTGAAACAAGCAGGAAAAAAGAAAGAGTGAAATGGCAGAGCATAATGCCATTAGCACTCCTCTCAAAAAACAAGTGATCAAATTTGTAATAATATTAATTCCAAGTATATAGTAAGCCACAAGTAGTAGGGAGTGTGTACTGCTTGGGGAAAGGGTAGGAATTAGCTTTAATCTTCTAGCTCTTAAAGCATTCACCCCCTCCCCTACCACCCCTCATGCACACTTTCTGCAATTCACGAGTTGTCTTATAAATCAGCTTCAGATTTTTCCATGCAATACAGTTTTCCTGATATTTTAATGAATTGATGTAGTGGTTGTTTTTTTCTTCTGGTGAAAATGGTTGTGTACTGCAAGAAAGCAATCTTTTGCATAGCACACTGGAAAAAATGAATTTTTATAATTTTTTTAAATTTTAATACTTTGCTGTGTTGTGACAGTAGTGTAGAGAAATTTCAAATTGCTGTAAGAATCACTATTTGACAAAGAAACTGAAGAAAATATTAAGCTTTAAAAATTTGTCTAAAGTACTGTATTAAAGCACTTCAGTAAAATCTCGCAAGGTTTCTCTGTGATTGTAAATTATTTAAAACAATAGAGTAGTTATGGAATCTTTCATTACTGTAATGTTTTTGTGGTAACACGGGTAATATTTTTCAATTTTTTTTTTTTTTTTACTCTTTTGCTAGTTAGTCATGCTAGTGTTCATGATATATATGAGTTGCATAATTATAAATTACTTGGCCTTTTTTTAAAATCATGATTCTGTTTTTGTCCCCAGGGATGTCTCAAGGACAGCAAAGTTAGGCTAAGTACATCATGCCCTTCTATACCTGAAGCCATCAATGAAACAGGTAAGATTTTGGATAATTTTCATAAACCTCTAGTTGATCCATGACTCATTATTACTGTAGCAGCAAGGAATACATTAAATGTTCTGAAGGTTGTAATAAAAAAATTGTTGCTATTTATGATGGAAATGAAAATGATTAATAATTCTACTTTCCATAAAATACGTGAATTATGGAAAAAAAATTACTCAGATTTTCAATATTTATGTTCTGTGTAGATCTAGTCATGAATCAAATAATTGATAATCAGGGCTTGGAAAATATTGAAAAAGTTACCTGCCCAGGTAGTAAAAGCTGGATGCCCAGGAAAATTCATTTTTTAAGATAACAAATCAGAATAATTTTTTAAGTTAAAAAATATGAACTTTTTTCACGTGTTTTCCATTTTAAGGGTCTGTATTCAAAATGTCCAATGCACAAAAGCGTGTATCCCAAGTTTTGAGATGATGAAATTGGTATTTGAAAAATTTTGTGATTCTGCCTAAAGTGATTAATTTAAAGTTTTCACCCTTTGTTACCAAACATCAGAGGCTAGTTCCATGATAGGCATGCATCCCATCGCTGACCATAAAAAGTCATTTGGAGCAAAACTACATACGGTTCCAATTTCTGGACCTAGAGCATAATACAATTAAAGAGAAGATATTCTTCTGTTCTCGGCTCTCTGTAACAATAATACAACTTCCGGATATTACCAGTGAAATGAAAAACAGCATGCAACATTACCAGTGAAATAAAAACGCCTGCTATCATCGATCAGATGTATTCCATACTTATGTAGGTTTAGGTTGCAACTTTTTCTGCATGGCCCAAGAAAATGTGAATGGCTATTTGGCTGCTACATAGGGCAACACTCTGTCCAATTAGAATTCCTTTCTCTCGAGAGCTCTGATAATGTGAGGTTCTTTTTCTTGACCTCTATTTTCTCTGAGCCACTAACACTTTTTCATGATTAACACAGTGCACAAAAATCAATCTCCTAATTGGCCTGTCGATGTTTACAAGCATGTATTTTGCATAATTAATCAAAGATCATTTACTTTATTTATTTACAATTATGTACATGGTCAAATCATGTCTCCACCTCCCAACCAATTTTAACATTGAACTATTCACAAAATTATGCATCAATATATTAAAGTAAGTCCTTGAACTATTAATGTCTAGTTATGTCTGACCAGATACAAGGCAGTTCAAAAACTGTCAGGTATAATTTTGATGATATAATTAAAATAAAAATTATATAATTTTCATATTTTTAGTTTTCAGTACTTTTCCTCACTTAGTATATGTAAGTTTTTGTTAATCAACTGTAGTTTTGCTTCAGGAAATATGTCTTTTCCACAATGAAACTTAATTCATGATTTCATATTTATACCAGTTGTAATATCAGATATATTTTTATTGTGTTTAAAGATGAGCTTTAATACCCTAGTTACTGACTGTTAAGTACTGCTGATAGTATCTGAGATATTGCTCCATCTGTTAGAGTCATCATCATTCCAGCTATTAAACACTTTCGTTGTAGTCCATGGGTCAAGGAAATGTTTGAGGAAAAGTCAATGGAAATCTGGACTGCAGCCAAAGACATTGAAATGCATGACAAGGATATTTATGAGAAATCATTATTCTTTATCTCTACTAAAATAAATGAGTATGTCCTCCAGAAGATCGGAATGGCCTGAGAATGTAGATCCATATAGCAGAAAGTTCCTGATTAGTCTGCAACAGATATCATGATGTCACAAAATAATCTGAATATGGTTAATGGCGCAAAAATAGCTACTAGACGCAAAAAACAATAAAAATTTGCATAGATAGAAATTAAAAGAGAGGGAGAGAAAAGAACTGTGATCCTTATATTTCTTCTACCTAACAAAAAAAAAAAAATGTCTAAATCTAGTCATTACAGTAATTGCAATGTTAACTAGGATCAAGAACACTCTGCCCTCTTACCTAGAATTTTGCCTCCATTTTCAAGCTGAAACAAAGATTTGTAGCATAAAATTATATTTAACAACAATAAAGGACAGAGGCATCCCTAGAAAAAAAAATTACAATTGCAGGACAAATCTTTCCTCCATCCTACTTTCGTTTTAGGAAAAATGTTCTCCATTTTCGATCTCAAATACAAACATTTGTGTAATTAAACGATGTTTAAACAATTATACACTGCAGAGAAAAACACCACAGAGACAAAAAAAAAAAAAAAAAAAAAAAAACGATTACAAGAGAAATCTCTGCGGCCTTTAGCTTCCATTGTTGAAAATGTTTGCTTCTGTGCTACGATTACAGGAGAATTTTTTGCTCCTTCCAACTTTCTGTTTCATAAAGTTCTGAAAGACGGAAATATTGCTCAGTGATCAAGAGTCTGAAAGAGAGGATTTAATAGATTCAGGGGATATGGTTTTTGTCTGCAGGACCAAAACAAATCTGCGACATAAGATGCCAGTCTCCGCGATTCTGCTACAGGGATGTAGATTATATAAATTTTTGGCAGTTTTAAATAATATGAAGGAGGAGAAAGATAAAGGAGGAGGGAAATTCACAACAGTGTGCAAAATCATTTAAAACTATAAGTTCAACAGCAACAAGAAAAAAAAAGAAATTAAAGGGAATTTTTGTATATGTTGAAATGTACTAGTTTGTATAAGTTCATTTTTTTTTTTTTTTTAGATTAGGTAGTTTCCTTACTCATTATGGTTAAGGAATCTGTAAAAGTACTAAATGATCTTTGAAACATAGTTGAATGCTTGTGAACATGCTTGTGTTAGGAAGAACAACACTGGGGAACAGAAAAACAAGAATATGAAATATAGGCTTCAGCAAGTGTTAGATTAAATCCAAAAATAATAAATGTTATGCTGATTTTGCAGGATAAAAATCATCCCACTTTTTTAGGCAAAGTATAATCATTGACAGTTATTTACTATTTTACCCCCACCCCCAAGTATTCTAATATATGTATATATATATTTTTTGCTTTGAAGTGAAATATTGCTGTTTAATACTTAAGATTTCAGTATAAAAATGATTAAGTTGTCAAGCACTTTTGTGAAGAAATCATTGTCCTTTTTCTTGAAAATGTCTGAGTCAAGTTCTTGTTGATGGCTAATTTCCTGTTAATCTCACAATACTTTATTGTTTTCATATTTGACTATTTAATATCTGTGTTATGTTTTTGTATTGTATATGTGCTGTTTTTTTCCACTAAAGCAATGGCTGTCATATTAGTGATATTTATCTGAGAAATAATTGTAGCCTCTTGTATGTGTGTGTGTGTGTGCAGTGGTAAAAGTATGTTATTGATGCATCATATACTTTCAGATGGATTTCCTAGAGCCATCATCAAAAGAGGAAGGCTGAATACAGCATCTGGTCATTTTATGCCATTGAAGAGAAAGATGTCTGTTTCATCAGATTCAAACATTGGTGATGGTGACGCGGTGGATTCGAACATCAAAATCCAAATCAATGACATTACTCCATCAAATTCGCAAGAATTTCTTCACATTTTAGCCTCAAGGACGGGAAACAGCATTTCTATTACTCGACCCCACCCAATTGATGCTTTTCGCTTAAGATATAAACGACATTCAACGACTGAAATCTTGTGCCGAAGAACAGGACGCAAATCGGCCAAAAAGGGGCTTGCCAGAAGACAGAGCTGGTCCTCAATGATGGATGCTGTCCATGGAAGTGATGATAAAATGCCCATTCAGAAATGGTGAGCATCATACAAATTTTAACATCTGGCAAATACATTTTGGTTTGTACAGACCACACACACAAAAAAAAAAAAAAACACCCCCTTAACTTTTGAACCGTTTGTCGCATGCAAACAAGTAAGGTACCGTTGGAAAGCACTTGAAGGGAACTATCATGTGATGTGAAGAAACATGCTAATTAGCTCTCTATACACGCATTCTATTTGGCACATAATAAAACTCTTAAATTCCGAATTTCATACGAATCAACCAATAAATACGTGTACAGTGAGCTACGGAAAAAAGATTATGCTAATGTTAAACTGCAAAAGTTGTTTTTGACTTGTATCATTTAATCAAGAACAGATATGGTGATTCAGTGTTGCAACAGTAAAACACAAAGAGGCCCAGATAATATGAGCTGCTATACAAGAACAGAAGGAAAATTATAAATTATGAAATATGATCATGAAAAAAAAAAAAAAAGAATTATGACCATATCTGGTTAAATGTCCATTGGATGCAGAATATCATAAAACCCTTAAATCCAAATTTTCAGCGTGGTAGCATAAAACCTTGCTGAGATTTATTGAAAACCCAAGCATACATTGATTAAGGGGCCATGCATAAAAAAGCATATTTTCCTCTACTTACTGTAAAACGGTTTAAACCGCAATACTAAGAAACGCTTAGGAGAAAGTGTTTCTACGTGAAAGTTGGTTGAAGGAAGCAGTAATAATGTTATATCCCTAAATTCAGAATTGCAACTTTTAATGATAAACATCATAAGTTAACAGTTTTGCACAAAAATAACTTACGACATAGTTCATGCAGTTACATATTTAATGTTTTTCTGTTGGTTACATAGCTGACACTTGTATATTGTTTAATTCAAAAATAGAAAAAAAAACAAAAACAGTATGTTCCACAAAACGAAAGCTTCGTATGTGTTTTCTGTATATTTTTTACATAAATACTGTTGCAGCTTCATTAAATTATGAAATTGTGGTCATGAAAATGAAAACTGCAAATTTTTTCCTGTGCGAGTGAACCAGTGTGCCTGATTTTTTTGCACATCTTTTCTAAAAAAAGATCGTGCTTATGCTATCAGTTTGTCCGTCCGTCCGCCTGTAGACACCATCTCTGCAACTATTAGTCCGATTTGAAAAATTCTTTTTGCATTCGGATGCTTGAAATGGGCGAATGATGATGCTTTATTTCGTTTTTTTTTTTTTTTTATGATGTACAATTTTGCTGCTAGAGGGCATAAATTCAGATGATGTTTAATTCAAAATACATTTTATTACATATATTTGCTTCTAAGGGATGTAAAGTCAGGTGGTGCCCAACATCACAGCCTCTCTCAACCCCGCCTTCTCGTGGTGCATCCTGTTCCCACTAAAGGGGCTCTGACGACCGCCAATAGCGGTATAACTATACCATCGGGATTAAAGGAAATGCTTTCCCACACTCACCAACCTGCTTGGCCAGCGCGGTGAGTTATGGCCAAACCCCTCCAAAATGACGCCACAACTTAAATCTTGGCCCTCAGTCTCTGGCAGCTGGAATGTACCTAGCCAAGGCAGTGGCCAGTGCGACATGAAAGCAGAGGGTGCTAAGAATCACCGGAGGACTGGACTATGCTGCCATCTGATGCTGACCTTGGCTACGTATGATGGACGCTGCCTATCTTCTGATACAAGACTCCTTGAATCGGAAGAAGAACTACAAAGGATCAAGTGGGACATCGTTGGCCTAAGTGAGGTAAGGAGAATGAACTGAAAAGTGGACATCTCTTCAATTGTCATGGAACAGATACTTGCAGAACTAGTGGTGTTGGATTTATAATAAACAAAAAACTGAAGGATAAAGTTATAGAAGTTGAAAGTTTCTCTGACAGAGCTGCACGACTTGTTATCCAACTCTCGAGAAGATACCAGGCTCAGATTATTCAAGCTTATGCACCCACTACAAGTCATCCTGAAGAAGAGATTGAAGAATTTTATGAGAAAATTCGTCATCTAAATAATAAAGGCAAGCAGCACTTGAAGATCATTATGGGAGATTTCAATGTGAAAATAGGGCAACAGCAGCAGAATGAAACTTCAGTAGGTAAATCCGGTCATGGCAACAGAAGCCAGCGTGGAGATACTCTCGTAGAATTTGCAGAGGCAGAAGGGTTTTTCATCATAAACTCCTTTTTCAAGAAAAAGCTCCTGCAGCCCCATCATGTGCAGCTTTTCCTGGCGGGGCTGCCTGGAGCCATTTTCCAACAAGATAACGCCCATCTGCTCACGGCTCGGGTTTTCCAGGCCTTTCTACGTCATGCTTCAATGCTTTCATGGCCTGTCAGATCACCTGATCTGTCGCCCATCGAGCATGTGTGGGACCAGATGGGAAGCCAGCTTTCTCCATGTCCCAGTGTTCATTATTTAGAACGTCTGTTGCAACAAGTGTGGGCCAATCTGTCCCAGGATAAGATACGACATCTCTTTGACTCCATGACGGACCGTATCACTGCATGAGCACAACGCGGTCCAACACTATACTAACTCTGACCGGAATGTGTACCATATGTCCGCGGGAAATCATCCTGCTGCTGTGGTGGTGTAATCACTTCTGTCATTGGTGTGTACCATCTCACTACTAAGTTCTCATTTCAATCTGACTCCTTCTTCTTGGTGCATGGATTTTTATGGCAATGAGTGTACCTTGATTTTAGCTGAAGAGTAATAATGTCTAGTAAGGTTTTCCATAGTCTTTCTGTGTGGGCTTTTCACTTCTTGTGAAAGATTTGGTGCCTTTATTTTTTCAAGAAAAGGTATTATTACTTTAGATGGTATGTGTAATACTTAATTACTGTAGATGATAAGAACTGTAACCCTGATTACTTTAGGTGATAAGAACCATAATGCTTGTTAGAATAAATTTTAACTGACTAATGGTGAAAAGCATTCCTTTTAGAATTAGAAATTAGTGTATGAAGTTATAATGAGTTGGCATTATTATTTTTTTCCCTGTTAGATCACTTAACTGAGGGTATCACAGGTGTAGAATTATATAGGGACGGAGGGAACGTGTTCCTCCTTACTTTTTCTTAAGTAGGGATCATTATCCTCAGTTTTTGGCTTTAGTTTATCATCCAACATAATATGATTATCTAAATTTTTCAATTTCTAAAGCTCATTATTTCTAAAACTTAAATTAAAATTTAGAATATTTGAGTACTACACTTTTCTAATACCAAATGTATTGTTGAGAGGTTATTTTTGTCTCCATAGCAATGCATGTAATGTAATCTCATGAGAAAGATATTTGTGTGTATGTACTGGATGATGTGGTTCTGCAGAGCACATGGTCCAAACTCTCCTGAGCCTCTACTTGCTAGCATTGTACCCTTCCTAATCTCCTTGATTGATCTGGGTGTCTTATGTAACTCTCCTATTTTATGGCTTGTCATTCAGTTAGCTCCCTCCATTTGATGATGACCTCATCGTCAACTACAATGAGAATAACCACGGGCCAAAGCAGTTATTTTCACTCACCTTAGGAGTGGTAAAGTTTGCGGCATTGGCTTTATTGCTTTAGCTGTGTCACTTACTTTATGGCATCTCAGTTGTTCAATGGCCTCTCTGTTCTCTGATTTAATCAGTAATTTAACAATATCACCATAACTATTCAAGTTCTATGAGATTTTGTTGAGGCTACTGACCCTCTCCCTGACTTCCTGCATTTGTTTCACCACTGTCCTTTGCTTTTGAATTATTTTATTTTTTTTTCTCTTTCTAATGAAAGGGGGCTGTTAACATTTGGAAATGTTTTGTGCAAAAATTAATGTATATATTATTTCAGTAGATGTTTTTAATTATTGCTTTTAGCCACCCTGACGGTTCAGTGGTCTGAGCGCTGGCTTCTGACTATTCGTCCAAGATGGGTCTGAGTTTGAATCCAACTGAGGCATGGATATTGTATTTGTCTTATGTACTGGCTCTCTCCCTTCCCTGGAACCAGTGACCCTAAATTAAGGTTGGGTTTTTGCTTATAGCCCATTGAGTTGCTCATGGTGGTGCTTAAACCCCAAGTAAAAACAAAATTTTATTTTACCTTTGCAGTTTAGGCTTTTATGCTTCTTAGTTGTCTGAATAGAAACAAATATTACACTCTTATTAAAATTACAGTAATTACACTAATTCTTTAATGAGAAGAAAGTATACACATACATATATACAGATTACTTGAAATATATTTTGTTTAATCATAACATCTCTGGCCCCTCCAGACTTTTAAGACAAGTCTGTGCCCATGGGGGATATGTACCAGGGAATTTTTTGTGTTAACTGTGTGAACGTGGTGGTGCAACACTATGCTATTGAGTACTGTTTTAATGTGATAGGAATCTGTAATTGTTTAGACTTTACATTGTGCTAGGTATTTACCTGGAGTATTAATATTGTAGTTTTTGCAATTTACAACACCATTTGTTTCAGCCCTGTGTTCTGGCATTTTGTAAGGACAGTCTTATATTGATTTTCTAAAAAGTGATTCTTTGATGTGTGCACAGATATTCAATGTCTTAAAAAATGCTCAAGACCAATGCTATTTGTGGAAAATAAATTTAAATTAGGTTGGTTAGCTCACCTTCGGTCACAATGGCAGTAGTAAACACCCTATTTAGAAATACTTTCAATGGTGTTAAAACATGGTTGGTATGTGTTGCCATTTCTTTTTTACATGTATCCATCATCTGAGAAATATGTGGAGGACCATTGGTCTTACTCTGATGTTGCACCCTAACTGATACCAAAAAGGTTCAATAGGATTCAGCCAAAGCCATCTATAATAGAAAGTACAAGAGGGAGACAAGTTTCCTCCTTTTGTGATGTTACTATCTGGCTACATGGCCTGTGTATTGATATTGTGTTTGCAATCACACATGACAATGTTGGAAACCAATCGGAGGCCTTGGTTATTGCGTGCATAGGACAGGCATGGCGAAACATTGTAAGAATGTTATCTTATTCGAGCCATGTGTTTATGACTGATGCAGTATGACCCAAAATGCTAAGGTTACAGATTTGAATCTCAGACAACATGTAAGAAAATGTTTGTTCTTAAATTCTGATTTTGTCCTATGCCTTGAACCAGCATCCTGAATTAAAACTTGACTGTCTTCCTCTGAGAGCTTTCAGAGCTAATGCGAGTTGTTGATTTCCTCCACATCCCCCAAAAATGGGGAAGGAGGTTACTGTGCTAAAATTCACAGAAGCCAGTGTCGGAAAATTGCTGAAGTTTATGTTGCATGGTGATATCTGAAATATTAATGCAGACCATCCTCTACACATCCTGTCTACACCATGAAAAGTGTGAGATTCTCAGCACTGCATTAATAGATTTATACAAATTATAAGATGCAACATCTGGCTAACATACCTCCAAATTTTGTTCTTCACGCTATATATTCTGCTCTCCACAAGTTAAGGAACAAACAGATTTTCATATACTTTTTAAGAAAACAAGATGAAATATTTAAAGTGTGTACAGTTGTAAAAAATGTGAAGGGTTTGTACATGGTGTATTTTGGAGAAACCAGTAAATTAACATTTTTTGAAAACAGGGGGATTGTGAAAAAAGTGGGGAAAAAAAAGTTTACCAGAAAAACTACACAGTGAGGCATCATAAGTCCATGGCGTCAATAAGATTGTCAGATACCTTAGTGGACAATTAAGCCTATAAATGGCACAATCCTTGTTTTTGAAACCCATATAAAGAAGTTGGAAGAGTGTAACCACTCTTCCATAGCAGTTCTATAAATTTTCAACAGGTCTCAGGTCTAGTCCTAGCTGCCCAGTTCATGTGTTCAACATCTTAATCTTCAGTGTGCTGAGAGACCAGGGCTGGCCAGTGAAGTCAAGTTTATCACCTGCTAAAATAAAAGTATAGCCAACTGTACTTGCATGTGGTCTGTCATTTTGATGAAGGATGTTGTTTCTATGTATTTGAGCATTTAGAGATCCATGTGCAAACCCATTGAGATCTGTGCAGCAGCTCAAAAAGACCCCTGCCGAAACTGTAAGACTCTCACCTCTGTGGCTGTTTCTTTCAAGAATATCTGGTCCTTATGTTCTCTCCAAATCATTACACATGAATAACACTTATAAACAAAACCTGGACTCTTCTGTGAACAGTACTGTTTCCATTGTTATCTAGCTTGCCCTAATTTGGCTGCTCTATGAGGTGGAGAAAGGGGTGCACAAATTGTAGGTCTTCTTGCACAGAGCCCTTTGTGAAGTTTTCCTCTCAAAGTAGTGGCAGATGTACCGGTTCTAGTTGCTACAAAATGTTTGGCTATGAGCTGGGGCACTATTGTGTTTCATTGTGTTCATACTGGTTGAGCCAGAAGATGGTTCCATGAAGATGTAAAGCAAGAAAAATCTTCAATTGGTCTTCTTGATAACAGTCCTTAAATTTAGATCCGATGCCAAAATTTGTGAATAACATTGTTGTTGAAAATTCCACCTGCATCAGCTTATGATTGGTTCATTTCCATCCAACTGATGGTTATCCATCTTAATACGTCAGATAAATCTATTTCTGATGTAATAAACAGTATTGGGAAAATTTTGAAAGATTCTCTAAGGTTTATTACAAAATAGCAGTGTTATGACCCTTTACAAAATTGCTGCATTTCAAGTCATATTGTATCATGTTCTTAGTACACACATTCTTTTTTTTTTTTTTTCGTAATTATTGGTAGTTCTTCATTTACACATTTACTTGCCTTGGAACACATTATTCTTGCTATATGTATACATAATTGACGCCTCTGTCTTTTTTTTATATATATATAATTTTTAAAAGTTATATATGAAAAACTGTTTTTCTTAACTTTTGAAGGGCAGTGTGGTTAGGTATACAGCACACTGATACAAATTTGATCATGTGACTAGAACAACATGTAACAGATTCATCATTCTATATCACTTTCTTCTATTTCCAAGAATGATGGAAATGGAAAAAAGTGATATATGTATTTTATAGGTGTTTTTACCGCACTAATGGTTTTGAGCAGAATGTTTCCAAACACCACCCACTTGGTTACCCCAGATCAACAACATTAGTTCTTTCCAATTTAGAACAGAGATTTCTGAAACCATTTTCATGCTAATTCAGCTCCCTAAAAAGTCACTTTTTGTAACAGTGTATTGATAAGTGAATTGGAATGTCAGGGTTATCAAAAAGTGATTCTTGTTTCTTTTCTAGGAATGTTGAAACTGGCACTTGAATACTTCCAACTTTCAGTTACGACTCATACCAAATTTAAATTTTGCTTTCTATGCTGTTTTAATGCCATTTGTATGATTTGGTTCAAAAACTTATTTATATCAGCAGCTAGTATATGGTGTGTAAGGTGATGTATTTTGTAAATCAGGTGTGGGCAGATTATGCTTTGCAAGCAGATTCAAAGTGACCTGTGATAGGATTCGAAAATGCGAGGATAAATTAGTTTTTTTACTTCTTGTCATCCAAAAATGTTTTTTTTTTTTATGAGCATGAAACACCAGCACGCCACAGTTTTTATAATGCCAACCTTTCCACAACGCAGCACCACACCACTACCCATTTCTTAACATCAGGCCATGCTGTTTAACTCTGATATCTTGATGTTCCTCCCTGCTTCCTAGTCAGACATCATCAAGGACTTTGAAACAGTTAGTTTGTTTTGGAAATCCATTTCAAACAGAGTCCAAGCCATCAGTAGAAACTTATAATCATAGCTGCAAACAGGAATAGACCATGAATCACAAATGGAATATGGGATTACATCATACAATATAAATTTTTAAGATGTGAATCCATTTTTTGGTGTAAATATTTATTTATATCAGCAGCTAGTATATGGTGTGTACGGGTTCAATTCCTACTACAGGACAACGAAATTTTCAAGTTTTCAGATATTATCTGACTTACCGTCCATGTCAGAATTCTTGTTCCCTCGAGGGAATGATGCCCCTCATTGAAAAACCAGTAAAATTCAGTTTAGTTTTCAGGAGGCATTTATAGGAATAAAGTTTTTCTTTGTTGTTTAACCTGCCAAAGTATTTTCTATGTTTTTAGTTTATAGGTATGTGTAATAATTTTGGGGGGAATGAGGATGCGAAATGTTTTGAAGTCTAACATAAGTCAGTAACTACGAAATATTTTTTTTATGATGCTTCAGTGATTTCTAGCTAATGTTAAACAGTTTCACATGTTATTTTAGTTGCTGATATGTGCAAATAATCATTATAGCTATTGAATCGCACTGCCTTTAGTGCACATTCAGAAAAACATTAAATTGCTTCTCTGGATGTTTTTGATACTGACATCATAAGACAGGTTTGTTTTATCTTACTGGTGATCAGTCATTGCAATAAGAAATCTTGATTGGGTTCAAGCAGAACCATAGGTTCAAACTCATGGTACATGTGCTTGGTTGAGTAACTAAAGTTACCATTCTTGCAATTATCATTGTACACCTCTACATAAAGTGATGTGAAGTTGCTGTCCACAGCCACAGCATTATCACTGAATTCCTCTAAATCCGAACCACATCTAGTTGCTGCAACAATATCATCTGTGCATTTTGTGTCGATGGGCAACACTAGTCAGGTGAGACTACCTTGGCAACAAGGACTGTTCCAGAGGGGTTTTCCAAAGAGTTGTGGAGACTGTGCAGCACCCACCTTCCCAAATTCAAAGCATGCCATTTGACGTGTAGGTACCAAATCATTTGCAGCAAACTTGAATTAATTTTGTTAAAATTAAGCCATAGTTTTGTGAGCAAAGAGGTTCCATGGAGGTTGAGTTGTGACTTATTTTCTTTTGTTTCATTCGAACCTGTGTGCCATTGCTCATAATATGACTAGTTATTTTAAATTATACTTTTTGGTTTTATTGTCATGATTTTAGTGTGCTTTTTTTTTTTTTTTTAGATGAAGCATATTTATTAATATCTTGCAAGTCCTTCTCTCTCTCAAATGCACACCTTATTTCTTGTAGCTGGAGCTTAAGCAGTCTAGATTCAGATGTAGAAGACATATTCTATGATGCCAGAGATATACCTTTGTCACCTACTATGACCTCAACTACAAATGATGGTAGTTCACAAAGCATATCAGAAGGAGTTAAGGAGAAACAACGCAGTTTTTCAGGTATTACAAGAT
This sequence comes from Macrothele yani, assembly GCA_039090855.1. NCBI lineage: Eukaryota > Metazoa > Arthropoda > Arachnida > Araneae > Macrothelidae > Macrothele > Macrothele yani. Next base: position 18,763,441 of record CM076990.1, on the reverse strand, counting down.
ATTTAACAAGATCAAGTTATTGAGTTACGTAAAACAGCTTTCGTTGATATATATATATATATATATATATATATATATGCAGAGTTTTTGCTGGTCCTTGATAAAGCCAAGGCTCAGTATTCTCGACACTTTCTACATTCAGTTTTTCTATTTTTTTCTTTTTACTCACACCGGTCAATACATAACCTTTTCTATGTTGTACGTGGTACGAGTCAAAAAATTTTTTTGCTTCAGTCTCTTCTTAATAGAATATATATATATATATATTTTGTAAGAATTTGGTGAAATATATTCTTTTTATCATGTTGAGGCAGACAAAAGTAACAGTACATTGGAACCTCTTTTATTCCCTTTAGAAATTCTTTTTAATTATTTTTTTTAGGAGGAGGTTTCTGTTTTCCTTTCAGAGTACATAAAATTTTTTGACGTGATACTTAGAACTATCATAGCTATCATTATTAAGCATATAAACCATATGTCAAAGGTTACACACAAATTTTTGTGGTCACAGTCGGATTCCAAATTTTGTAATAATTAATCATTGTAAGCCACTGGCAAGATATATTGCAATTGCAAAATGCCCTAGTGTGTCTGAATAGTTTGTGGATTAGCACTACTATTACAGAATCAATGTCAGAAGTAACTGAAGTTAGTCTCTCTCTCACCAACTGCATAATAATTTTTATAATAATAATTTTGGAAATCACAACAATAAAACTGGTGTCCCCATCTCTTTCTGTTCATTTTAAAAATTTTAGAATAAACATTTACTCTTAGGGCCATTAGTTATGTTTCATTGCAGTAAAAAGTTAAAAAATAAATTCTTGTAATGCTGGAAAATATATGAAAGAAAAGAATTCTCTCTCTCACACAGTAGGGGGGCTAAAATGTTTTTTTAACTTCTGCATAGAACCACTTCAAATTCTCCAGTGAAACCAACTATTGGACTTGAAAGTTGCTTTTAATTCTCTGCTTCCTATGGAACTTGAAAAAGGAAAAAGTGATTGTTGCTAATTTACTGCTGTAGTTGTGTAGATTTCAGACTTCATTCTGTACAGGCAAGAAGACTAGAAGCATTTTAGATTTTTCCTGTTATTGCAGTCATAGCACAACTGGAATTCCTGTTCTCCATATATGGGTGGCATGTATGATAGTTTAGTGTCTTATGTTGATTATTCATTATCATCTCATGGCAGCTTGGTGTTCAGATATTACTTGGCACAATAATTTTGAAAATAACAACAATAAAACTGGTGTCCTCATCTCTTTCTGTCCATTTAAATTTTTTTTCGCTTATAACCATATTGCATCCTCAATTATGAATGGCTGTTTCCACAACTTTTATTCTCGTGGTTCTAAACCATCCCCTTGTCTGTAGTTTAATACCACAAAATGTGATGTACCTTTAAGTAATCTTTATTCTTCCATGAGAACACACACACACAGTACATATGTACAAACCACCTCAATATGTTCACACTTATCTCTTCTACCCATGGGTGCCGACAGGGGTTCACAGGGGTCACTTGACCACCCCTGTAGAATTATTTTTCCCTTTATTTTATTTTATTTATTACTTTTTTTTACACTAACAGAACTGGACCACAAGAAAAGATGGAGTTTGGGGCATTTAATTTAATATCCCAATTTTATTGGAAATTTGGAATTGGAAAATGATAACATGAAAGCGGAAAACCTAGCAAACCCTAAGGTAGTATGCCCAAACAAGTTCGGCTCAGGGTGGTGTGTGCAGAACTTAAAAGGCTTGGCGTGGCCTGCTCGACACTGTTCATTATTTTGAAAACAGTTACCAATGTACATGATAATACATGACTATTACTAACATACACTTTCTTCAAGAGCAGCATCAATTAATAATAAGAGTAGTAGTAGTAGTAGGTAGTAGTAGTGTTCTAGTGTAGTAAGTAAGTAGTAGTAATAGTAATAGTATTAATCTTTCATTTTCACGAATTACTGCTTTCTACATATTAACCAAACCTTAATTAATTACACTTGAGCCCCTTGAAAAATTTCCTGCAGGTGCCCATGTTTCTACCAAAGAAGTAGTTTAGTTTTGATGTCTATGTTACCACCTGTTTTGCCATTGGAATCCATGTATTTTTCATAGATATTACTTTAACCAATCCCATGTCTGCAGCATCAAACCTTTGCACCCAACCCTTGATTCTGTAAAAGAGGTTTGCCTCAATATGTATACAAGTTTAATTCACTATCTTTCAGGGTGAAAGTATTCTTATGTTGCTGATGGGATTTGTTAACTCCTTTGTCTAATTTCTTATCAAGCTGTCCTGTATCATCAGTAATCACACCCAATAATTAAAATATGTTACCTATTCCAGCTTTTATTTCCCTGTAATACACAATTAACAACTTTTGGAGTTCAACTTAGAACTACTGGTGTGGACTTCACATTAGTCTGCATCCCAAATCTTTTGTATCTGCAATCACTTGTTTCAGTTCTTAGCAGTTAATGCTAAATGATCACTGCAGCAGACTGCTGCAGTCAGAACCAAATGCTCCAACATGTGAAACTAAATTGCTTTCTTTCACTAGTTCTTTCATCTTTATCGCAGACAACAATAGGGCCAGTCTATGTGTCTTATTGTGGAGTTAATTTTACCCTATTTATCAGCATTTTCTGCCATCCTGGTTGTTCCAGCATTCTGGGTGCACAGGCTTGTAACTGATTTCAATATTCTGCCTTCTTTAGATAACATTTTAACAACTGAACATGCTCATAGGTACCCAATGAAAAGCCTTATCAAAATCAGTGAACCCCATATATAAATCCATATTCATCTTATGAAAATTCAGAAAGCTGTCTGAGTGCAAATATGTTATCCATAGCACCTGTATCCCTGCTGAAGCTACATTGTTCATTGCTCAGCTGATTTTCACTTGTTATTAAAAATAACTGAGAAAACTGTACAAGAAACACTAGGTACCAATATGCCCTAGTAGTTTTTACATTTATTCATGTTAACTTTCTTCTCTATTTCATATGTTGGTACAACTGACTGACTTCTGTTCAAAGTTCAGAAATTGAATCAATTTGCAATGCTACCATAATGGTTCTAATGTAACCAAAAAGCTTTTATCTATCTGCTATGCTTAATAGTTCTAAGTAAATTTCATCATGACTTATGGCTATCATTATATCTCATGTGATTCTGTCATAAAGTTCACATACAATTACGTGACCACAAGGTTCTTCATTTTGAAGAACCTTGTGGTCACGTAATTGTATGTGAACTTTATGATAGAATCACATGAGATATAAATAATAATATTACGATCTGGAGATGTAATTAACGCAATAACACCTGCGGGAAGCATGGTTGCCCATGGTGCTGCATGGACTCAAGAGAAAATGCTGAATCACGATATTCGAAACTATAAAGAAAACAAGAGTAAAACTCAATGACCAAGTTGACCATCTTGATTTTTTGAAACAAAGTTGGGACAATGGGGTTATTCCCAATTACCTAAGAGTTAAGACCAGGGCCTTAAACACTAGAGATAAAAGAATACTCGAAATAAGCGAAACTAAAAGACTGAGAGCAGAAATAAGAACAAAGAGACAGGATCTACCAGCTGTCTCTACAGTCATATAACCTGTATACTAATATTAGGAAAAAATATACAGATGACATAATTGATAATATAATGAATAGAATACATATATGCTTGGGTAAAAAACAGAAAAGCTAACCAATATAGACATCTAAAGAAACTGGCAATATTGATATCAAGGAAACAGGACCAACAACATCAGGATAATATCAACCATACCTATGTAAACCTATCACAATTGGAACTTAATCAATTGCAAATAAATGCACTTAATAAAGGTAGTAAATTTGCATTTAGTGAAAACCTCAGAAAAACAGAGCAATTTATTCAGAAGATCAAAGAGATTATCAATGTACTTCCAAAGAAAGCTCAAGAACCCCTGAGATTTAAAATAAATAGAGCGGCAACCAAGATCATGAATGAAAAACACATAGAGAAGCCCAATTTGATAAAATATGAAAGACAAGCACTTATAGAATTACGAAATAATCCATCAATCGTAATAACAACATTTGACAAAACTAATCAATTAATTATCATGGATAAGATAAAATATGATGAAAAAATGCAAAAACTATACAAGATTTAGGCGTTGAAATCATAGACAAAGACCCAACAGAAAAAATAAAACGTACATTGATGACTTTCAAAAATCACAGTTTCCTTCCTGATACGATTAAAAAGAAGGCATATCCTCCCACGGGAGCTACAACCCCGAATATCTAGTAAAATAAAGACTCATAAACCTTGAAATCCACTTAGACCAATTGTTGCGAAAAATAAGTCACCTACGATAAATCTTGAGCGAGCACTATATAATTTTTTAACTCCTACCTACAAACAATATGAATATACTGTGAACAGTCCCACAGAGGTAATTACACTAATACAGGATAAAGCAATCAATTGGAATAAGAAAATAAGACTTGCCAGCCTTGACGAATCCCTCTTCCTGAATACCCCTACTCTGGATGCAATTGACCTCATTGTTGAAAGGTTGTGTGAAAATAAGATACCAACACAGCAAATTGAAGACATAAGAAGAGCACTTCTTTTTATTGATAAAAACAATTATTTCAGTTATGAAGGCAAAATATATCGTCAATTATCGGGAGCACCGATGGGATTGCTGATTTCGGGTTTGTTGGCAGAGGTGATTTTGCAGAACATCGAAAATCTATGAGACTGAAAACAGATATACCACAGCCATCGATGTTTTGCAGGTACATGGATGACATCCTTATGGTATGGCAGCATGATGATAACCAGCTACAGATGTACATAGATGAATATAATAGCTATTACGAAACAATTAAAGTTACCGTGAAGTGAGAAAAGGATGGAATCTTACCATACTTAGACATATTACTATCTCATAAACAAAATAACATCGATTTCCAAGTATATAGAAAACCTGACAACATCACTAATATCATTCCTGAGAACTCTCACCATCCAGCATCTTACAAATTTGCAGCTTTCCGATCATATATCAATAAAGCGTTTACTCATACATCTAACACCCAAATACTAAAAAATGAATTGAATTGGATAAAGAACACAGCAATAAACTTCGGTTATGATGTGAAGAAAATAAATAACCTTATTAATAGATGCAACCCTAGAAATAAACAACAAAGGAGTACACAGACTCAACATGTAAAAAAATTTTGTGGATCATTACCATATATACCTGAGATCACAACTATTATGAAGAAAACATGTAAAAAATATGACCTAGATTTTGGTGTACAAACGAGAGATATAACGAAATTTCTTAGTATCTATCACAGAAAGACCCCAATCTTACAAAAAGCGGGTGTCTACTCTATATTAATAATAAATAATCAAAATAAAATCGTCAACCAATATATAGGCAGTACAAAAAGAAATATTAAAATCAGATTGACCGAACACATGAAGAACTGGAGCAGAAGAGAGAATAAAACAGCACTTATTGACTTCTGTTTGGATAGTCAATGTATACCCCATTGGGAAGGAATTACAATATTAAACCAGCAGAATAATATGAGAACAATACAAATAGCAGAAGCAGTAATAATAAATAAGACCAAACCACAGTCCATACAACCTTTCGTACGCTTGAAGGAACCTGATCGAAACTGAGAAGAAGTGGAATAGGGAGGGAGAGAGAGGAGGAGAAAAAGGAAGAGTGAGAATGACGTAGATGAAGATAAAGTTGATGTGACCTGACACTAGATGGCATTGGCAATGGGTTAAATGGGGAACATGCGCACTGTGGACATGAGTATTTCAGATAGCAGACTTCGACAGAGGGTGTGAAGTCTCTGTTGAAAACGCCAGGGTAGAGCCTAGGTGAAACGCGCGTCTGGTGATTGAGGCTGTGGACTGTATGAGGTGGTGTATATAACGATTTTAACTGGAACCTTTTAAAGCTTTTAAATTTTTTATGAACCTGACCAAACTGTGAAGACTTCCTCAGCATTTCCAAGAGAGTGCAGCATTGACGAGATAGCCTTAAAGGCCAAGTACGACGTGGAACTTCAATTTGTATGCAAATAGAGTAACTCTTAACTCAAGAATCTTTAATTATTATCTGGAAACCTTTACCCATTCAATATGATGTCGACACAGCCAGAACGGAGCTAACCCTAACATCTGGACATATCCGAAGTAGGGTACAACTTATAACGAAATGGCTCTCGAACTAACCCTAACAACTGACCATAATGAAGCAAGATACAACTTTGGACAAAGAAACTCAATAACTACTGACGTTGGACTGAACACGCACTTCCGTAAGTAACATCTTTAGGACTTCTAACCGATTTATATTTTAATTGAATAAGTTAATGCACCACCACAAACTGTATCCACTTTACAGAACGTGTAAAACAGAATTTACAGGCGTTAAAGCGTCTTCCTGAAGATGACTTATGGCTTTGCAATATTTCAGGGTCAAAATACCATTTCACGAGTAGTTGCGGTCTTTCAGTCCTCGTGGTCATCCATCATCGGTAGCATACTTAATGATTACAGAACATATTATAGGTTTTTAAAATATCTTTTTAAAATTATTTTAAAATAACTTTCAAAGTGAGTACCACTTCTGTGTCAGCTATTCAGTGATGGTTTTTTTGTTTTGTTTTTTGAAGGAAAGAAACATTTGCAGACCTAATGCAGAAGTGGCATTCACTTCAAATTAGCCAATAAAAAAAAATCAAAACTACTTTCATTAATGTTTAAACACCAATTTTCTGCAATTATTAATGTTTAAACACCAGAGTAGCCATTCAATTGTCCACTACTGACAGCTTTGGCATCAATTATTACTTATACCTGGATTTACATTCAGTAGATCTTCAAAATATGCACTTTAATTTTTAATATAGCATTTTCCTCTGATGTTATTATTAGCTGTCTGCAAATAAAGGGGGATAAAAATGTTGTGCTGCCAACAGTAAACATGCATATTTTGTGAGGTTAAAGATAAGCATATAAAAAATTAAGCCACTACAAATACAGGTTATGAACTGACCTTTCAAAGAAAAGAAGAAAATTAATGTGACTACAATATTTGTTGAAAATGTCCCCCTTAATCTGAAATGCAGGTGTGTGCTCTTTTTACCATGCTTGATGCCACCTCATGAGCACCTGATGACTGGTATTTTCCATATCTGTTGTAAAGGTTGCTTTTAGTTTGTTTACTGTGTGAAATTTATTTTGATACACAACTTCTTTCAGTTGTACAAAGTGTAAAAAAATCTGTAGCTGATGAATCCAGTGATCTTGGGGGTCTCAAGCCTTGAGAAATTAAGCAGTCACCAAAAAACACTTGCAAAAAATACATGATATAATTTGGAATGTGGTGCTGTTTTGCTGCAACCAGCAACCACATTCACCAAACTCTAGAAGTGTTGGTATATACTGCACTATTTACTGTCATTTAAAAGAAAATGAATACCTCTATGTGACAATGTGATACTGCACACCACACTCTAATTTTATAAACAAATAAAATTAGCATGGAAAATTCAAAATTGCAAATCTAAATAAATCAATTGGTCATATTAGAAAAAATTGGAGATTCCTAAAGTTACTGAGAAAGGCAATAAAGCTTAAATTGTCATGGTACTCACAACTTGTATTTGCTTTGATCTTTTTTTTTTTTTTTAGAGGAAATTTCTTATAGATTGTTTTTTTATAGTACAGCTCAGATGTTAGTTTACTTGAATTGACTCATTTTAATGTTAGTAATTTTTTCTTTTCTTTATATATATACATATATTTCTTTTCTTAGCTGGTAGCAAAGAAGATGTTTTTATGTCCATCTGTGCTCAAGTTCCTGGCGCTGTTCAAAGTATGAATGACATTTCATCTGAAAATGCTGAGGTATTTATTCTTCATTCACTAGATGAATCCATGTTTTCTTTAAATTGTTTACAGTGATTCTCTTACACATTTATTTTGTGGCAGTAAGTACAATGTTATTAATTACTGAAGGTATTACACCATGATATACAATAATACTAGACTTAAACGAGTCTGAAGTTTTTCTTCCTTTTATGTTATAAGTACAAAACATTCAATATTTTCCCACCTTTTGTACTCTACTGGAGGCATCTTCTGAGCATTTTTTTTCAGAGCTTAGAACTGTGAAATATAAAATTGAAATAATTAAAAAAATATATGTTGGAACAATCAATTGTTGGAAACCAGTGCTGATGTCCTATTCACATAAAAGTCTGTTGTTGAGATATTATGTGCATCTTGTTCCATAATGGGATTGCTCCTTTTTGGATGATTTCCCTGCATTGTACTGGCTGCCATTTTCCCATCTTTTATGTTTTTTGCTGCTTGCCTTACATGACCTTTTTTGTCAATCCTACATATGATTTCATATATTGAATATCTTCAATTATTTGAAAATTCTTAGCATTCGCTTTTGCCACGTTATATGATTTCATGCTGCCATCTGGATAAATTAGGGGTATCTCATAAATTCCTGCTGCGTTGTCTTTGTCTAAAGGTGACTTACTTGTTGACACAATGTTGTAGATAGATACAAGCTAGGTTTAATATCCACTCTTCTCCCATACATGTTCACTAGGTTTTTGAACCTTAAGGAGAATTTGAGGAAATACATTATGGACTCACAGTCATTTGAAACATCATATAGCTGTTTTATGTGATTCTGGATGGAAGAGCTTAGGAAGGATTGCATTGGGTACAGCCGACAGTTTTTAGAACACTTTCATGTAAAGCCAGCCATCTTCTTTCTTTGTGAAGATGTCCAGGAAGTGTAAGGTTCCATTGTTTTCTTGTTCTTACTTAAAATTGATTGGTTGGTGGAAGGAGTTTATTTCCGTGTGGAATTTCTGATACCATACAATAGGTATACTGTCTACATATCTGAACTAGGATTTAGGCTCTTGTGTTCAAAAATATCCTGTCTTCTATCGGTCATAATGAATGTGGCTTCTGCTAAGAATCCAGATATTGGTGAACCCATGGGTGCCCTCTGGTGCATTCATAAGCTACTTAAAACACTTACTCAAGGCTTTACTCAAATTATGATAGTTAATTCTATTTTAACTTTGACAAACTTTCAAATTATTCTTCACATCTGAGTTATTTTATTTTTAACAGACTTATTTGGTCTCTAGATTTTTGTCAAGGCATGTTATCAATCTAGGCAACAGGTCTTGATAAAAATCTGGAGGCCAGAAATGTCTCTTAAAATGAGGTTTGGCAAAGAGTGTATTTATGGGTGTGTGCATGTATGGTGCTGAAATAGACAATAGTAATTTATACCTGTATGTGCAGATGTTTGCATACAGCAATCTGCACACATTGCTGTATGCTGATGACACAGTTCTATTGACAATTGGCAGAAGTCAGTTGTCCCAGATGCACTAAGTTGTGTGAAATTCAAACTGGGTATAAATAAGGGAAACCCCAAAGTTAAATTTTTTTGAACAAGAAACTGTTAGTACTGAATATGCGATCAGTCTAAATTGCACAGGGATAGACCAGTTAAATGAATTTGAACAGTTAGGAAGCATGTTTGACAGAGAAAACAAATTATATTTTGAAATTAGTAGGTGCATGAATTCATCTTTGAAAGCCACAGCTGCTCTAGGAGGATTTCACGAGAATCGTACATTCTCAAAAGTGGATGTGTGTGAAAGTGTAATTGCTCCTACTCTGATGTACAGCAGTGAAACATGGATACTACAGAAGAGACATAGGAATCATTTATGTGCTGGAGAGATGCAATATTTATGGGGAAGTTTGTGGTATGGCACATTCTGATCATGTGAGGAAGAAGGATGTGTTGCAGATGTGTAATATGAAGCAAAATGTTGCTAGTAAGATGGAGACAAATATTCTTAGGTTGTTTGGCCATGTTGAAAGAATAAGTGGTGGAGTGCTTACTAAGAGAATTTATTCAGACCAGGTGGCAGAAAAGAATGATAGAGGAATGCCAAGGAAATCATGGGAGGACCAAATTCAGAGATGTCTGCATAAGAAAATGATAATGAGCATGAAGTTTTAAGTGTAAAGCATGTGATGGATGTCAGTGAAGCTTGATCAATGTAGGAAGAAATATTCCTTATAATACATGGAAAATTCACAAAATATTCAAGCAAAGCAAACTGAATTTGCCTGTACCAATTACTGGCCATCCATGTAACACTTCTCAGAAAACTTGAAAATTTCATCCTCCTGGAGCGGGAATCGAACCCAGCATCTCCCGATTACTGATTTTACACGTGATGGATGTGATTAATTGGGTCAACACGCTATGAGAAAGCATGGATGCTTCGACTAGCGAAAATCTGAGGACTTTCAGATTCCTATGTCTCAGTTGCTGGGAACTTTACTGTCCTGGGTGTTGTAATGGTTAGCATACTCGACTGGAAATCGGGAGATGCAGGGTTCGATTCCCGCTCCAGGACGATGAAATTTTCAAGTTTTCTGAAAAGTGTTGCATGGATGACCAGTAAGTGGTACAGGCAAATTCAGTTTGCTTTGCTTGAATATTTAGTGAAGCTTGAGTTGTGTTCTGAGATCGCTGTAAATGGGGATGTTTGATACATCAAGAGTAAGTAAAATTAAATTCCATCAATTTAAAACTATTATCTGGAAGATGAGCTTTCTTTTTTTTTTTTTTTTTAGGACCTAACCTCTCAATCTTAGTCTCAGAGAACAGCTTAGTGATGTTCATGTGTGTATGTAGGTCTTACATTTAGTCCTGACTTATATTTTAATAGTCCAAATAATGGTGGTGGTGGAGGGATAGTGGTACATCATCATCATCATCATCATCATTGTCAACCATTATCAATCCACTGCTGGACGAAGGTCTCCCCAAGTTTCCTCCACAACGGTCTGTCTTGTGCCAGTCTCCTCCATGTCACTCCCGCATATTTACGAATTTCATCCACCCATCTCCCATGTGGTCTTTTTCTGGGTCTTTTCCTGTCCCTTGGAATCCAATCTAAAATTTCGGCTGTCCATCTATGGTCTGTCCTTCTGGCAGTATGTCCAGCCCATTGCCATTTCAGGGATTTAACTCTGATCATGATGTCTTCCACTCTCGTCATTTTTCGGATCCACGAGTTCCTCTTCTTATCTCTCCTGGTTATACCAAGCATGCACCTCTCCATGCTGCTTTGAGTTGTCTGCAGCCTTTGTATGTCTCTTTTAGTTAAGGTCCACGTCTCTGCACCATATGTAAGCACTGGAAGGATGCATTGATCAAACACTTTTCTTTTAAGACATAATGGCATATTGCTCTTGAAAATTATGCTGTTTCTTCCAAAAGCTCTCCAGGCAAGTTTTGTACGCCGATTAATTTCTTCATCAATGTGACCCTCACTTGATATCTGCTGTCCAAGATAAACATATGTATCTGTTATCTCCAGTTTTTCTCCATCAATCGATAAATCTTCATTTCTTGTAAAAGCATTGAACATCACTTTTGTCTTCTGAAAGTTCATTTTTAATCCCACTTCTTTACTCTTGTCAGCAAGTTCTTGGATCATACTCTGCAGCTCTGATGGGGTAGTTGCAAAAATGACTACGTCATCAGCAAAACGAAGGTGGGTTAGATAATCTCCATTAATCTTTATCCCTTTGTTTTCCCAGTTCAGTGATTGAAAGACATTTTCCAATGTGGCATTAAAGAGCTTCGGAGATATGGTGTCACCTTGTCTCACTCCCTTTCCAATTTTTATGTGTGTTGTATTTTCAAACAGCCGAATCTTTGCACTTGCATTTTCATAGATGTTATTAATAATATTAATGTATGCATCTTCAATACCGCAGGATTTCAGAGCCGTGGTAACTGCTGATGGTTTTACCCAATCAAAGGCTTTTTCATAATCGATAAAAGCCATGCACAATGGAAGTTCATATTCCCTCGCTCTTTCAATTAGTTCTCTCAGTACGTGGATATGATCTATTGTGCTGTAGCCACTCCTGAATCCAGCTTGTTCTCTCGGTTGAGCCATGTCCAGTGTTACCTTCAAGCGGTGTGAAAGAACTTTAGTGAAGATTTTATAAACCACTGATAGGAGGCTGATAGGTCTGTAGTTCCTGAGATCCTCAATGTCACCTTTTTTATGTAGCAGGATCATTGTAGCGTTGTTCCAATCCTCAGGAATCTTCCCTTCATTAAGGCATCGAGTGAAAATTTGGGCGAGTACTGTTTCAATTTCTCCACTTGCTTCTTGTATGATGTCTATAGTAATTCCATCTTCTCCTGGAGCTTTCCCCCACTTCATGTTCTTGATTGCATGAGCAACTTCTGCTGGGAGGACTGGAAGAACTCTGGTACCTTTCATGATGTCTGGAGTACATGTATCATCCCTTTCATATAATTTGGAGTAGAAATCTTTCACTCTTGTCAAAATTTCGCCTCTATTTCTTGTTATAGAACCATCTTAGAATTGACAAAAAAGATCCTTTCTGATAAGGAGCTAGGAACATAGAAGATGGAAAAAACGACAACTTCCCTTTGGCGGAAAGCCATCCAAAAAGGAGGAAAAGCAATCCCATGGAACAAGATGAAGAGACTAGAACCTTACACACAAACTACAGCATATTGGCACAATTGTGTGGGAAAGCATTAAGATCCTTACTCACCCACACCTGTGCAGTGAAAATATGCATGTCCTTGAACTTGTCAGATGCTGGGTAAACCTTCTGAACAAACACTAAAATCTGTTTACATCATTACACTGGCACCCAAAAATATGTATTGTAAGCACTAAAAGGAATTATGGAATTAGACTTCAGGACCACTTTGAAGAACTGGAACCTCAAATGGAGGAAAAATATCTACATGGTGAACAAAGCAGCACCCATCTGGGAGAACATAAATCCTGTGTGTTCACATTCACACAGAAAACAGAAGCAATCCTGCTGTTAGAGTCTGTAGTTCTTGAGTAAACAAATATTATTAACTTCACAATTCCATGTTAAACCTACTATCTTCAAGGAAATAGCTGGTACAAGAGGGAAAAAACATGAAAACAGCTGAAAAAACTAAGAATAAAATGCAACATACTTGTCAAAACTTACAAACAGGTGGCAGTAAAGGCCTTAAGTGCAATGCAGAGGATGATGTCATCAACAACAGATGTATCTCCATGAATACTGATAATGATCAAAGAGTTTATTGGTTAAAATGCATGTGTTCATGGGATACTAATTGAGGATGACATGATTTTATTGCAACTCGAAACTTTTTTTAACCTTTTTTTTTTTTTAACCTCAAAAGCTTTTTGCTTAGATTTTATATATCCATGGCTTTTAATTTTTACACCATCTGTATCATTATACTTTCACCAACATTCATGTTCATGCCCTTCCCCAACTTTTTCATATTCTGATGCAAAGATGACAACATGGTACTTGGAAACATGGGATGACTGCCTTTTGAAGATATATGGGCAACTCAAGAAGATAAAATGGATTGAAGTGGTATATGTTATTCAAGCCCTCATTCATTTACACACACACACATACTGGGTGTTTCACTGGGTAGTGGCAAAAGAAAGAGACAATAAAGTTAACTTACTTTATTGGGAGAGGAAAAAGACATTTACAGGAGTAAGAGTAGGCAAAAGGTAATCAATGGATGACGTGTTCCACATGACGACCATCCGCTGTCACGATGTGGGGAATACGTGCTTCGAAGTGCTGCACTACCGATGGGATCCAAGCAATTTACTTTTGGATGGCACATCGGAGGTCAGGTAGTGTTTGCAGGTTGTCCTGGTACACCTGATCTTTCAGATAGCCCCACAAGAAAAGGTCTAGCGGCGTTAGATCGGGGCTGTACGCAGGCCAAGAGAGACCAGCTGAAAAACGTTGGGGGAATCGTCTGGCGATGACCCGTGCGCCATACTGCTATTGAAGTAAATCAAGAACAGCATTTGTGAAGTGTAGCAGTGCTCCATCCTATTGAAACGTGTGGTTGTGAATCCAGTTTTTCTGGACTGCAGCGGGGAAAACGCGATTTTTCCAAAGGTCGCTGTAGGTGGCAGCTGTAACTGTGGACTCCAGGAAAAATAGCTCAATGATTCCATCACCACTCGTGCACACCAACCAGTTAGCATCAGCAGATGGAGAGGCTTCACAACACAGACTGCCGGCTTCTCGCTTCCTCAAATGCGGTCAGTTTGCCGGTTAACGTAGCCATCCAACCAGAAGTGCGCCTCATCACTGAAGACAATGCTCTTCACATCAAAGTTGTGCTCATCGATCAGTGAACACATGTCATTCACAAACTCATAACACTGCTGGACGACTGTTGTGCTCAAAGACTGGCACACCTGGATTTTGTTGGGAAACATATCCAAATTTGACGTCACAATGTGCCATGAGGACGCTGGGCTAATGTCTAGTTGCTATGCAAGTCTTCGTGTTGATGTACCGGCTTTTTCGTGCAGGAGTTCTGATGCGGCTTCGATGTTTTCCTCTGTGTGCGCTGTTCTTCTCTTCATCGCCATGCTTGCCACATCATCTGTGACACTACCGGTTCATTCGAATTTTGCTACCAATTTCGTCAGGTACTCATGAGATGGCTTACGACGATTCTTAAACGCTGTACCCCACTTTCGTAACACCTTTGTGGGGTTTCCACCCTCCGCATACTAATTTTTCACCAAGAAAACTCTTCTCTCCATGGTATATTGCCGCTTGTCTGAAATCGCGTCTCCACTGTCGCACTACTTCCTCATGAATGGCTGTCGCCTGCTGATTGATGTCTCAGACCTACAGCGCCATCTCGTTATTCTTTAACAATTTATTCCACAGGAAAGTTGTCATTACCCAGTGAAACACTTGGTACATACATACATACATACATACACACACACATGCATGCACATATATATATCCTCCGAAACTCTAACTTGCAATATCCCCAAATATGCTTCCTTCTTTCCCTAACTGCTTCTTTAATTTTACTGTTCCACCAAGCATCACCTCTGTTACCTACCCTTGCAGTACCACAGATCTCTTCAGCAGCAGTGACAATACATCTCTTAAAACATGTCCACTTCTTTCTACATCCCTCTCACACGACTTCAACTCATTCAAACGTTCTGTCAGTAAGTTAGAGTAATGCTGATGTTCGTTGTAGCCTTTCAACCTTCATTCTTTTCATCACAGGCCTAATCCTATTTCTCTTTCTCCAGCCAACATTGAGTTTCACTTGCGACACTAACAAGTAATGATCACAGCCAACATCTGCACCTCTCATCACATGAGTGTCAACAACTGTTTCAGGCACTGATCATAAACAACAAAATCTATAACACTCTTTTGACCAAGAGTATGGTTTTCCCACGTGTATGTGTGGATATACTTGTGGTTGAAAAATGTATCCAATGGTTGAAAAATGTATGGGATACCCACAATCCATTTTCAATGCAGAACTCAAGTAATCTTTCACTATTATCATTCACACAGGATCATTAAACTTACCCAGAACATTATCAGAAATCCCGTTCTGAACACCTAATCTAGCATTAAAATCCTCTGCTATTATAACTTTCTCTTTAGCACCAAACTGTCTCAAAACAGCTTTTAACTCATTCCAGAAATCTTCCTTCCTATCAGAATTTTCCAAGTCACAAGGAGCATACACTACAACAATTACTATTCTCTGAAGTTTCACTTTCAGACACATCCAAAGAATTCTTTCACTAATATGAATCAAGTTGTTCATCTTTTCACTTAAAATCACACCTACACCAGCCTGTACGCTCACACAATCCAACACTCCAGATCACACACTCATCATTCCATTCATTTATCCTATCCCAATTTCTTTCCTTTCAGTTTCAACACACACAGCATATCCAATCTATACTTATTCATTTCTTGAATCACCTCATTTATCTTTCCATTTATACCTGTAGTATTCCATACACCAATATTACACTCACTCAGCCAAGATCTCTTTCTCACATGCCATTTTTCATTTCCATATTGTTTCCATGGTGAACCATTCTTCTCAGGTGTAGTAGGTCCACCATACCCCACACTTGAATCAGTTTTTTTATTTTTTTAGAGTCACAAAGACCATAAAGGTACTTTTTTTATTTTTTTAGAGTGCAAGTGATCAGCACACAGCTAACAGTTCCAGTTGATCATTCCACCTAAGGATCCTGGTACATAACCCAGTGAATTGGGGTCTTTTCGCCTATGTCGCACAAAACTAGCTTGTACCTCTCCAAGAATCATAGAGGCCCTTGTTGCTGCTGTGTGTGCCATTGTTGCCCAGTGGTGTGCCCCGAGGAAGCATTTCTTTTCTATGATACAATTCCCTCTTGCCTCAGTGATTGTAGTTGGCCCGTTATTTACCAAAATAGTATGCTTAATAATATCTTGACTTGAACAGGATTTCAAGGTTTTACATTACTTGTGCTTCCAACATATATATGTTGCAAAAGAACACTTATATTTGACACTGAAGTGATGTGTAACTTACTTATTAAATGAATTATCAAGAAATGGAAGTTTTTGAAGTATCTGACTATTAACCATCGTGCATAAATGAAATTGGTGTTATCTTATTTGCACAATGATCAGAAAAGTACTTCGATATAGCTAAGTTAAAGCAAAGATAGATATCTTCCCATCAGTTAAACTTGGAAGGCTCACTGTGCAATACTTTCCCTGTATGAAACAGTGTTACTCTTGCTAATTTCTGTTATCACTACTGGTTTAACATTTTCTTGTTTGTTCCTACATTATTTTAAACAATTTCACTGAATGAGTCACTGGATAACATATTTATGAATTCCTGAAGTTAAATAAAGTAATGGGATCTACATACATTTTCAGTTTGGTATGTTTTTTTTAATATTTCATATTTTTAAAATGTTGGTAAACAAAACAACAACAAACAAAAAAAAAACGTATCCATCCTTTGATTTTCTCTTTCTTCTTGCTTATTGGTTTTTACCAGGAATGCAGAATGTAGTTTTGTTTATTTTGATTTGATGTTGTGATTTTCTATTATTCCTGAGTTACTTCATATCTCAGGTCATGGATGAAAGTCATAATATGTAATGTGCCTTAATTGTTTCACTTGCAATTAAATTCTTCTAGCCACCAGTGCCAAAGAGCTGTGAGAAAAAGCATTCCTTAGTTGTCCTAGGTAGTAATAAATCTTCAAACAATGAAGAATGGTTGCTCGCACCTCGTACACCTCTTCAGAAGTCTGTGTCTACACCATCTATTATTGCTGCTCAGGAAGTTCAAGAAATGGGTGAGAACATATTTTTGGATCATGTTTTTGATGATGCCGTACCGAATTTTTGTTCTTTGCTTATCTCAGATTTCTGCATATTTTTACATGTACAGGACTTTTAAGGTGACAAACAGAATAGCCATTGCCTTGCTTACTGTTAAACATGTAACATCATATCAGAAAATTTGCAAATTACACTGCCCTGGAGTAGGAATTGAACCTTCATCTCCTGATTTCCATTTGAGCATGCTATCCTTTACACCACAAGTGTGATTCCCACTCCAGGGCAAAGTGTTTTTTAAGTTTTCTGATGTTAAGTTATGTGTTTTTCAAGTTTTCTGATGTTAAGTTATGTGTTTTTCAAGTTTTCTGATGTTAAGTTATGTGAAAAATCCTGTACTTGTTCTATGTATTTGTGAAGAATATTTCTTCAATTGCAAATTTTACATTCATTTTTGAAAGTTTATATTTGCCTCCAAAAATTTTCAGAAACTTTTGTGGGAATACTAATTGATTGACCATCAGTATATATTTTTATTGTGCCCCAGAACTGCTGTGTTTGCTAATTTTGTACCATCATGTGTTAGCTGTAGTTTTGTTAATTATTTGACTCCTTTTCAAAAAGTTCTTTACTTTTGTTACTAATTTTCAGAAATGTTGGATGATTGCCTCCATGCAGGATATATAAAAATAAATTAAAAGAAATACATAAACATCAACATGTTCTAGCATCTGCACTGACTTTCATTATTGAGCTATATTTACCATGACTTTATATTATTTACATTAAAAATTTCCAAAAATTAAATGAGTTGTCCTACTCTTGACTGCTAGCGGAGAAGCCCTGAAGAATCCAAACTGAAGTTTAAAAGAGAGTAGCTTTTTATAATTTTGTGTTTCACACATATTATAAAAAGCTAATTTTTGGAGGCAAATATAAACTTCAAAAATTAATGTAAAAATGGCAATTGAAGAAATATTCTTCACGAATACATAGATCAACTACACGATTTTTGTGTGAAACCCAAAATATAAAAGCCACTCTCTTTTAAAACTGTTTTGATTCTTCAGGGCTTCTCCACTAGCAGTCAAGGGTAGGACAAATCATTGAATTTTTGGAGATTTTTAATGTAAATAATATGAGGGTTTTAACAAAAGTAATGCAAAAGTGGGCATAACTTTTTTATTAACTGACAGAGGTAGTTCAAATTGCAAATGTTGGTAGAGTAAATCATCCTCTATAGTAACACTTCTTCTTCATTGCAGGTAAATAATGTATTCCAAGCAGAAGCAACGTACCGTCATTGTGTTCTTGACGAAGGAAGGGTGCAAGCTGTCCAACGTCCACAGAAGGCTACAGATCATTTATGGAGATGACACCATTGACAAGAGCAATGTGCACAGATGGAGAAGAAGCTTAAAGAAGGGGAAACCAGCATTGAAGACAAACCACGCAGTGAGATACAATCATCTGAGACCACTGACATGAATCTTCAGTGAGTGGATGAATTGATTTGCACGGAGAGACAAGTCACAATCCGTGAGCTGAACCGTGGTCACAATGCCATGCAGAAAATGGTGGAAGATTTAGGGTATCTGAAAGTGAGTTTCTCAGCAGTTGACACCCGATTTGAAGGAGAGAAGGGTGGAAATCTGCTCTGATCTGCTGGAAGTGTTTGAAGCCAATGAAGACTCGTTTTTTTTTTTTTTTTTCCCCAATATGGTGACGGGATGAAATGTGAATATATCTTTACGATCCAGAAATGAAGATTCAATCCATGGAATGGCATCACACCTCTTCACCAAGGCTTCAGAAGTTCAAGAGCCAGCGATCAGCACAGAAAGTCATGGTGACTGGTTGGGGGGGGGGCAGGAGTGTCATTCTCCTTGATTTTTTGGAACATGGCCATACCGTGACCAGCGAGTGGTACATTGAGACACTCCAGAAGCTTAGAGAAGCCATGAGGAGGAAGAGACAGGATAAGAATCTGAAAAGGATCCACATCACATTCACCATGACAATGCGAGACCACACACATCTTTGGCAACAAATTAGGCGATCAGCAAATTAGGCTAGTTGGTGGTACCCCATCCACCGGTACAGCCAGATCTGGTGCCCTCCAACTTCCACCTGTTTGGTCGAATGAAGGACAGTTTTTGGGGATAATGATTTGATGACACGGACGAGGTCAAAGTGACTGTGAAAAAGTGGGTACAATAGTCCACACCTGAATTTTTTCAAAGAGGATTCGAGAGTTGGGTTCAACAATGGCGCAAATGCATCGTTTATGATGGAGACTATGTTGAGTAGTACTTTTGTATACCGAAAGAGTTACTCTACCAACATGTGCAATTTGAATGGCCTGTGTCAGTTAATAAAGAAGTTATGCCCACTTTTGCATTACTACTTGCATTACTTTCGGTGCAACCCTCGTATAAAGTCATGGTGAATAGCTGAATAGTGACAACTCATTAGAGAGAGATCTACTTTTATGGTTAAAGATTCATCATGAATTTGAGATTGTATGCTTTTAAGTGCATGTTAGTCCACTAGAAATACTATAGGAAAAGTTGTAAATTAATTTGGAGATGCCTGTAGTTTATTATCTGTTTCTGTGTCGTGTGTCATTATGCTCTTGTTCTTTGGGATACCACCAGCAACTAACAAAATTTTACTACGGTATCATGTTTGCTAATTTTAATACAAATAGTAATGAAAGTGCTCAGGTATCAGAAGTAGAGGCAATGGTACATTTTCTACCACTGGCCAGTGTATATTTTTGTGAACAGATAGTTTTGATGCCTACCATTTTATGCAGCCTCATTGTCTTTCCAGACCATATTTAGTGTAGGTCTACCTGTATTTTGAGATTTGCAAGATTTTTTAGTAAAAAAGCTTCAGAAATGCATATCATGTTAAAAACTATTTTTAGAAAACATACTTCATCAGAAACACAAATGTCCAAATGCTTTTCACATCTTAAAAGTAGTCAGCATTCCATGAAAGACAAAGAATATCCTGACCAATCATCCACAAACATAACGAATTAAGTCATTGAAAGAATTTAGATACTGAGTTTGAAGATGGGCACAACATAATTTATGATTTTGTGTGGTAGACTTCAACTATCGTATTGTAACTTAGTAAATTTTATTGAGAAATCTGTATATGAGATGCACTGCTGTAAAATGCGTTCCTCGGTTCCTGACAGGCAAATGAAAGAAAAATTAGTTCCATGTCTGTCAAGAACATCAAGAATATGAAGGAGACCCTAACTCTCTTTCAGAAGTGATAACAAAAAATGGGACCTGAATTTATGCATACAACATGAAAAGAAAATGTTAGTTGTCACACTGAAACTCTGTATAATCACTGGATCCAAGTAAGGCTAGATGGCTTCTGATGCATTCTGCTGCATGTGAAGCATGTGATTGCAAATTCATCTTGTCAGCTAAAACATTTACACATCCCAACAACAGAGGTGACTGCTATAGATAGCCCTTAGAGTTGCTCATGATAGTCATTATAATGAAAGGGGGAAGCATACTGATCAATTAGGCTATTTGAAGGAAAAAACTAAAATTTGCAGTATATTTCAACACTTTTAGGCAGATCTCATTTTTGCAGAATTTTGTTTCCTTATTGAAAACTACCATTTATTCATAGTTCTTAAAATTCAGATGCTGCTGCAGTATATTTGCAATTTTAAATTATGTTTGAAAAAATGTTATCAGTCCTAACTAGCAGTTTACTGCACTTTATATTTCATTAAAATAATTTTTAAAAATCATTGCAAGACTTGTAAAATACAAAATAGGCTGCCTCCCCCTTATCTTTTACACACACTCTTTTTCTGTATTTACTGCTGGGCAGATGAACAGTACTACTCATATTGAGGACCATAATTTAAGTCCTGCATGAAGTATGTCTGTTATATCTATATTTTATCTGTTGTAATCTTCCTCCCTAAGAGCCAGTTACCCAGTGTGAAGCATTGTCTGGATTACAGTGCACATGAAATCATTAAGCTATTTGTGCTACCACCAAGAGATAAACAGTAGATACATTTCAGTGTAAATAGTTCTAATTTTATCTATAAACACTTTAGAGTAAAATAAAATTAACTACATATTTTGATCACATGGTTCATACTTGTCATGGAAATACTGGAAAAAGTCCAGAATTCTATTTTGTTCTGGAAATGTCCTAAACCTCTGTTAAATATCCTGGAATTTTATCTATTTCTATTTTTTTGCTCCCTCCATAGTGTTTTGAAGTTCAGTAAATTTTAGTGCTGTAACTTATACATAGCTACCAACAAGCAACCTGATTTAATTGGATTATGCCTGGTTTTCAAACGCAGTCTGATAATCTGGTTTTTTGAGAAAACATTCGGTTTTTGTGGAATTTTAATCATTTGTAATTTTTGTTCATTTTTTGCTGTAACAGATTCCTTGTGTGCTACCATTATATACACACCAAAATTCTATGCCTTCTAACCATTGTCACCACGGAAATAATTTATCCTCTACTGCGCGTAAGAAAAATTTAATATACTGTGGACATCAAAAATCTCAGTGAAGTAATATCATTTGACATCTGTGCAAAGTTTATGTTCATGTTTTCAAATTTTTAACATTTATTACAAATTTTTAAGGAATTGTTTATTGGAGGTTTATAATTTGTATGCGACCCATAAAATTGTTTTCACAGCAGAGTCCTTATGTGGAATTTTAATAATTTGTAATTTTTGTTCATTTTTTTGCTGTAATTTGTTTCCTAAGTGCTACCATTACAGATATTCCAAGTGCAACAGATTTGCCACAGTCACTAAGGAAATCATTGGTCTGCTGTGGAGTACAAAAATATTGAGTATACTGAGGAAGTCAAAAACCTCTGTGAAGTAATGTTGTTCAACATGTGTGTCAAGTTTATTTTTGTGTTTTCAAATTTCTAACATTTATTAAAGATTTTCATGAATTTATTAGATGTTTTTAAATGTTGTGACATAGAAATTATTTAAGTTGAAATATTTGGATTGTGTGCTCTGCAAAAACATTCAAAAGTCTTGGAATTGTGTGATTGAATGAGCATATGAACCATGTGATTATTTTTGTATATTTTAGTATGTGATGACGACTATTTTTAACATCCTATTTTTTCTGGAAAGTGTCAGTTCAAATTAAGTAGACTTTTCATTCAGGATGCTGACATTTTAGGTTAATACATAACAAAGTAAAATTTGTTTTAATTGAAACTTGAAATTAATTTTGTAAGACATTTTGAAGAATTATGCTCATTTTTCCCCATTTCTCTCTTTGAATTGTGATTCAGTTGCATAGCATATTTAGTGGCATGATTCAGTTGTATTGATATTATTTTCCTTCTTAAATATTTTTTACAGTTCAAAGGAGGGACAGAGAAGGAAGGGACAGGTAATGAGCTTCTATTGATTGTGCAGTGTCATATTTGAATACATTTTTGATAGGGTGTTTTCTTTTAACATACTGGGAGAGAAAAAGAAATGCTTTAAACTAGTTTGAATGCATACTATTGAGTTGGAGAAGTGGCAATAAATATTTCTTGACAAAAAAGTCAAATGGAATCTTTGAATAATCGAATTTCCTAGCAGGGTACATTTTAATAGGATGGATAAGGTTGGTGTGTGTGTGTTCTTCTGCCGTAATTGTGCAGTGTGTATGTGCATGCTAAAATTCAGTAATCTTTGCTGCTGTTTTGAATATCATCCACTGCAGATTTTATTTTTATTTTTTTAATGATGCAGAGTCATGTTCTGAAGATATACCAGGCAAACATTAACTTCATAAAACACATTTAAAATGATTAGTTGGCACCTTTTATTCAGTGCTTTTAGTATGTTGGAGGTTCTGAATATGATCATTACTGTGGGAATGTGTTATCCATTGCATAGACCATGCTTCAGGAACAAATTCATTGCATGGTTTTTGACAGTATATGTTGTAGCATCAAGGATCATTTGGTGTACCCTAAGTTACATTGTAGGCAACACCCCACTACTAAGAAAGTTTTTCTATATCCAAAATTTTACCATTCAAAAGCAACGCATGTATTGCCTGTGATTTAAGTTTTGGAAGCCCACTTCTGACTATAGGCACAGGATTAATTTAAATATATCTGAATACTTTTCTGCTTATATCTAAATGTAATCATGGTTCCTGTTTTTACCTAAATGTAAGCAGGATTCCTGCTTAATATATCGGAACATGTCTGGAGACTTCTTGCAACTTCCCAGTTTTCCAGTTCACTCCCATAATCCTTCATCTGTTCAGAAATGGGTTTTTTTTTTTTAATCTTACAAAACTTTTTTTCTTTGCAATTTTGCAAGATATTTTTTGCTGAAAATCTTTCATGGAATGTTACTAAATTTTAATTTTTTAAACTCTGTTATAGAAGCTTTTTTTTTTTGTTTGTTTGTTTGATAAATTTTGCAGTGTGAACACTATAAAGCAAGAAAAACAACAGATTCCCCAATGCTTTATTTATTTCTGTACCCCTGTCATCGCCTCCCCTTTCTTCCATATGTTCTCTGTGAAAGCAAATCCTGTGTATTCCATTTTAAGGCTTAAAGTGAAAATGGAATAGGATTATTTTAAATGCAGTTGACACACAGAATGCTTCATTCCATCAGAAAAGGCAGTTTCCTGTAGTGGGAAGAAAATTATCTTCATTTGAAAATGAATCGCTTGGAATCAAGTTAATTTTCACCAAAAAATGCAAATAATGTGGAATAAACTTATTATGCCAAAAAAGCATAATATTTAGTGAAGGATACATATCACTTTAATTTGAGCAGAAAATTCAACTTGTGGCAGCAAAAGAATTTAATGTGTATTTAAACATTCTCTCCATTGGCATAAACTGATAAATATTACACTGTTCTTTGAAATGCTTTCTGGTGTCAAAAAGATTTCCGCATCATAGAAATGTTATCTCCAATAGCATGAAAGTCATGGCATTATATTGAACATAATTTCCATGGACATGGAAGAGTGTGGAATATTGTTTGTATAATGTAAATAATGTTATTTCCCCCTTCTAATTGGATCATTAATTAAACTCTAGCACACCTTTACGTTGTTATAACTGTCCTGAAAATCTGGTAAAAAAAGTAGTTCCTTTCTTTCTTTTCTATCTTTTTTTTTTTTTATTCTTATAAAAATGCTATATTTATATGTTCAATTTGAGCAACTCCTCAGAAAACTTATCCAACTTGTTTTCTTACCCAGATATTTGCAAAAGTTATTCTTCATTAAATTCTAGAACATTATAAAAAAGGGGGGGGCAATTTTTCCACAGATGGTAGTCATGTTGCAATGCAGAAATTTATCAGTTAGAATTACTTTCTTTTAAAACAGTTTATTGTCATGTACCATAAATGGAATTCAGAAACCTTTTTGTTTTGGTAACTTAATAAATATTAAAGCATCATGAAAAGTGTAGTGACGTTTTGATAGCCATAATAATGTTTTATATAAAAAATCAAGAAAGTTTCCATTTCAAAAAATGCTCCTCTTTTTTCCCTGAAGTTATACAGTTGACATCAGTGAACTTGGAATATATGTAGTTGAGGTCCTGGAAAAGTCTTTGAATTTTCATTGCAAGGTGGCTGTATGAACTCTAGGCATAGGAATGGAGATCTTGCAAAGCAAAATAAATATGTATGTGATAGCAATAAGCATTGAATGTCTTGGGTGGGGAAAGGAGGCAAGTTACCAGGTTGGAATTGAAATGGGGAGTATAACTGATGTTGTTGTGGTAACAATACTTGTTCATAGCCTTGACTACAACATTCTGTCTGTTAGAAAAAACACAAAATATATATTGAGGAAGAGGGGTGGGGGCATCAACATTGCTAAGTGAAAACTAAGCAATTCAGTTGATTCCCTTCCAAAATAAAAGAAATTTAGTATTTTATGAGATATTTTTACCCTTCATCAAAACTTGAGGAAAGCATTTAGTAGCATGTTACTGTGCAATGCTGTGATGTAAAAATCTAATATATTCTTACTTTGGAAGGTTAGTAGCTGTACTTTATGCAGGACATCTTTATAAAGAAAGTAATCCAAGGCCTTGGCCAGATTGATGTAATAGTCAATAGGGCTTGGTCAAATACTGAAAAGTTTGTTGTAATTTAATTTTAATGTGACAAAGCATTTTGTATTTCATTATTGTATTCTAGGTAATTTTTCATTTTTTTTCTTTTTTACTTGCCATGATAAGAGATCTAGCGTGGAGTTGTGAGTGTATATAAGAATGAATGGGAATCAGTGGAGCCTCTATACTTTGTTTTTCTGCACTTTTGTGAAAGCATGACTTTTAAGATTATTTTTTAAATATTATTTTGCTTCAAAGTGTTACAAAGCTTGATTGTAAATGCCTTTATGCCTCTTTACTTGATTTTAATGGGTTACTCTGAGAAACAGCTTATATCTAGATGGGCAATATGCATGCTTGTGAAGCTTTTTAACAAAATGGTTTGCAATGGCTGCTATGCTGTAAAAGTTACACATTTGCTGTTTGTGAATTTGTTGGCTATTATCATGCAATACAATTGTCTGTGTATGGCCACCAATGCTAAATTCATGAACCGAGTGATGGAACATGTTGGTGAAAAGTTCTATTTCTAAACCAAGTAATTTAAAAAGTGTCACTCCTATAAGTTATTGTATCACACATTTGCATTAGTTTCTTGAGAATGTAATACTCATTTTCTGAACCATAGCATCTTTATCAAAACCCTTGCCTGCCCAAAGTGTGTTTTTCTTTCAACATTTTCTGTTCTGTTGTGCATGGTTTTTATAGTAGTGACTGTTATGCATGTATATCTTCTTGGCATGTTTTCTGCAGTCTGTTCAGTAGTCACCGCCTGTCCCTGCGCAATGTGGGTGAGTCTTCTTCGATTGCTATGCTTCGAGAGGAAGAAGAGCCAGATGAAATGTCAAATAGGTTTCTGCCGCAGTTGTCTCTTGCTGGTTTGTTCAAAGAGTAAGTGAATGGACTTTAAATGAAACTTTTTTTAATGGTACAGTAAAACTTCCGAATGGCGGACATCGAAGGGGAAATAAAAACTGTCCGTTATTGGGAAAATCATGCTTTATGACAGTATACATGTACTATGTTTATAATGTAAAAGCAGTTTAAAAGATAAGTAAATATAAGTATGTAAATGCAATACATAGAGCAAACTTATACTCGCCATTATTAAAAAATATCTATCAAAACCTAAGAAGCAAAATAATCAAGTATTGTTTTTTTGTTTGTTACATTCTTGTGAAATTTTGTTTTCTAAATGAATTTCTAGCCAGCTGCTTGAAGCTTTGAATTCTCTGAATCCTAATTCATATGCAATTTCTAAAGCCTTTTGATGAATTAAAGTTCCTGATAAATAAATGTTGTTGGCCCTAGTGAGGCAAAACCATTCATAGATAAGAGTGTCCGCAGCTAAACCATCAATTTTAGGGAAAGCTCTCTTAATTTTCTGGTTGCCATTACAATCTTGCCAAGATTTCACTCACTTGCATTTTTCCAATGCCCAGTTTATCTTCTAAAATACACACACTTAATCTTTCCTTTTCTCTTAGCTTCACTATTTCAACTTTTTCTTTTAGAGTCAAGCGCTTATGTTTGTGTGGCATTTTAAAATCGATGTTTGAGAAATCTTTGCTTCACAGTTCACTTGATGAGAAAAACCTACATGATTGTTGCAAACAAGTCTGATTTCTAGAAATCTGGACTTGAAATTGATCCCTGTGCACTGACCTTGACCTTAGCAAACAACAAAGGGTGAGTTCCTCCCACCCACACGTGAATTGTCTTTGCATGTGTTTCAATCCAATTACCATTCCCAAATTGCCTTGGGTGCTGGTCCTTGTTTCTGAGGTCTTGCCCCATTAAGAGCACCTGAAGAGCTAGAAGGCAGTTTCTCCTGGTCAGATGTATGTATGCAAAGAGAGGGTCGGACAGCCTGGTGAGCACGAACATTAATCCTTTTCCCAGCGATTTCTCTCACTTACCCGGAGTACATAGCACTTAGCACCTTAAAATTCACTAGGCCTCAGGAACAAAATGGTTAAGATATAGAATGAGGAAGAGTAAAATAACAAAATGGGAAAATTTTGCACGTTTTGGGTGAAGCACACTCTTAGAAATTCCTAAAATTGAAAAGGAAATTGTCTGTTATATTGTATTTTAAGTGTGTCCGTGTCCATTATTTAGAATGTCTGCTATTAAGAAGTGAATGCACCATAAGAAGCCATGCATTTCTGCAGGGGAATAAAAAATTGCTCGTTATAGAGAGATGTCCGCTATTAAGAAGTGCCTGTTAATGGAAGTTTCACTGTATCAGATTTATTTTTACTATTAATGTCATTGTTTGCATGGAATTTAAAAACATTCTGCTGTAAATGGGGCAATATAGAATGTGTGGGTTTTTGTTATTTTACAGCAATTAAATTAATATGCCTTGGCAAATATTTTTGAGTCCAGTGGTTGCTCGTTGTGTATCAAGCAGGTACAGGGGTGCTTATTTTCCGGAATTTCCGGAAATTTTCGGCGTTTTATTTTTTTTTCCACCGGAAATTTTCGGCGTTTTTTTTTTTTTTTTGAAATTTTATTTTATGGCCAGTGGTAAGGCCTGTCACTGTCCTTTCCCTGTTTTCCCTTGGTTGGTGGCCAAAGCAAAACTCAATTCCACTGGAAGTTGGGAAATCTGACTGTCAATCTACCCCCACACAGGAGAAGAGAAACAGGTCCACTCTGTGTCTACCCAATTCAGCTGGGAGAGATCCCCTTCCACCCCCACCCCCGCCCCCACCCCCAACCTAATGTTATATTTGTCTTCTAAAAGTGTGTTAACTTTTTGCTCTCCTTTGTGGTTTGGTGCTGGGTTTGCCCAGAGCTACTCGAAACAGAAATTTCTCACCCCTTTCTTTTCCTGGCAGTGCCCTTTGCTCCTGCCCCACCCCAGGGCCTAGTGGCCCATGCACTCTGTCTGCTGCTTTTGACCTTCAAGACTTCTCATCTCATCATCACAGAAATCTAGGGAGGATCTCCCTGCTGACTTTTTGTTCACCCCTTCCCTTTGGGATGCCTGCTGGTTGCTGCTCAGGAAATCTTTGTCATTGGTTTCAATGCAATGACAAAGATTTCCTGAGCAGCTTTTATATATTTTTTTCTCAGTATTTTACTTTTTGTAAGTATTATTTATAGCTTTGAAGGGCCAAACACTGGAAATTTGCAATTAGTAAAATTTTATAAAGGCCACTGTTCTTTAAAAAATATCAGAACTTGGGAAATAAATTATGAATGTAACACATATATTCTGATTTTTTTTTATTTTTTTTTTTGTAAGTATTGATCTACGTTAATTTCAGGAAATTTGATTTCACAGAATAAGCACTCCTGCAGGTAGAACACACATAATGAGAACTCATATGTTATTATTTTTGAATGCTTCACAGTGTTATTAAAAGTACCTCAAGAAACAAGATTTAAAAAAAAATCTGAGATTGGATGCCAAGTCCAATTCATCATTTCCTTGCAAAGCAAGTTAATATGTGACAACATATGTCAATTGTTTTTACTTTTACATTTTTTTATTGTTGAATTGCTACCTATAACTAGATTCTAGTTGCTGTTTTGTGTTTACCATACCAAGTACAGCCAAAATCAGTACATTATTCTTGTATGCAAAGGACACATCACACTCCTGAGTATTGTTATCAAAATGTCAAAAATCTTTCAACCAGTCATAGCCCATGATAAATTCACCCCCCCCCCCATAGTGCATCTCTCCAGCACACAAAGCATTTCTGTGCTTTTTTCTGCAGCACCCAGGTTTCACCAGCATACATCAGAATAGAGAACAGTTACTCATTCACATATAGTCATTCTGCACCTTTTTGCCAACCCATCATTGCTCTAAAATTCTTGTGTGCTGGTGTTAAACTCAAAATTGTAATTTTGAAATAACAGTGTCATTATACTAATGTAAACTTAGAAGTAACAATTGCTATGAATATCTGATATCCCCCTCCCTTTTTTATTCTTGCTAATACAGTCCCAAGAAATTATTATGTTTGTAATTTTGAAGATGATATTTAATCTCTAAATTGATTTTCATCAGTTTTCTTAATTGTCAGTAATCTGGCAAACAGTGAAGTTTTGCAAGTTTGATAACACTTAATTACGAACCTGCTGCCTGAGATTACTGCAGAACTGATTATCTGAAATGATGGATATAAGAAGAGAAGGTCATTACAGAATAAAATGTAAAAATATTTTTCCTTTATTAAAAGTCATATCAGTCTGTGAAAGTGCTGTTAATAACATATTGGAATAGAATAGATAAAAATCAACAAAGAAAATTCATGGTGAAGATGAGAACAATATTAGAAATGGTAGCATCGGAGTAAAGGTAATAATAGATTAAATAAATAATAGTGTGGAAACAGGCTCTGGAGTTTTCAATGATCCATACCTAGCAACAAAGGAAAGTACAACTGAATGTTCCACTGGTGCATTTCAGTTTATGGTATGACCTTGCCACAAAGAAAAGAAATCCCAAAAACATATCCCAGTCACTGACTGTAAAACATGAATCTTTATCCCAAAATTATTGCAAATGCTAATGTGTGTACTATGGGTGAAGATAGCTTCCGACGAAGTTGTGTACACTTAACTGAGATACCAAGGCTTTGATGGCAGTTCACTGAGTTTCAGAATTTGTCATTTTACTTCTGTGTAGACCTTCTTGATAGCATTTAGTGTATGATAAAGTACTCATTGTTTTTTAATACATTTGTGGATCCACAAATGTATCTGGATATTTGTTTTTCTCTCTGTTTCACCATATAGATGGCCTTTCCAAAAATGCTAAATCTTTTGGTTTTGCACATTTCTATAAATTTGTGATGTTAAGTACTGTCTATTAGAAAAGGAAGCAATGTGCCCTTCCCAAAATATTAGGTGTACAAATAAGTTTTAAAGTGCTTCAAGACAGTGCAACATGTAATTTGAGAGAAAACAACAATACCTTTATGAATCAAAATATGCCCCGTCATTATCTATCGCCTTTTTCCATCAGTCAGGCAGCTGACGGATTCCAGCCATGAAGAATAAATACTTCATCATGTGACGCAATAAGGTCGTCAACCAATTTTTTGCACTTCGTAACATGTCCGGGAACGTACAGCAGACAAGCCATGTTGAATCGATCGGAACAAATGATAGTCTGAAGGGGCTATGCTGGGACTATATGCCGGGCAGTGGCGTATCTTGGGTCCAAGACCTGAGCTATCTCACACACACCCCACCCCAGTACTGTTCTTTGAAAATTGCAAAGTTTATTTTTTAATTGTTAAGTAATAGAAGTAACATTGTTTTTCTAAATTTTAGGTGCATGCTATTGCTAACATGATACCAAATAATTATGAGGATTAGGATTTGAACACTTATTTGTACATTAACTCCATTCTCCTTTCCTTTTGTGTGAGCTTGAGTGTTACGTTTTCACAAAAATGTTTCTTCTGAGTACTATTTCATATTTAAAAATAATGTTTTTTTCTATTAACAAACCAGCCAAGTTGCTCGAATTTACATGTCCTTGTGGGGCTCTAATTAGATATAACTTGATCCTTTTTAATATGGAAGAACTTCTTTTGGCAGTTGCAGTTGTTGAACAGTTTAATATTAAATCTGGTAATTTGTACATCTCAATAAACACTATGTCCAATTATTCAAATTTATGTAACAAGTAATGTCTCTTACTGATTTGTTTTGTATTTATCAAGGGAATTAAACACCTTCAGTTCATTTTTAAATCAAGCTGTATCAAAATTTGAAGCATAGAGTTCTTTAAGCTCTGATAGTAAATGTTCAGGGAAGCTTTCACAAAATTTATCAAAACAGTTTGAATCCAACAAAGCCACGGATTTAAGATATAATATCACTGATTTTAATTCATTGACACTTCACACAAACTGAAACAACTCTCGTGTTACACGGCACTAGCAGTGTTCCTGCTGAGTCGGCCGGTAACGGTGCTTGAGACCTGAAGTACAATTTAGTTGGCCGCGGCACCAGGTGAGAATCTCAGGTGCACTGCTGCACTCAAAGATTCACACCAGAACATAAAAAAATGAAAAGTTGAAGAATGACCCGAAGCATAAGGCTTGGGTGAATCCACCTTGTGAACAAAATAACAACAACAAATAAAAAATAAAATAATCTAAAAAAAATGATACTTTGGGATCAGAGTTGTGATGAGGTTCACCCGCAATCACCAATTCGTGACTGAGTGTAGTGGTCCGGATCTTACTCCGGTACATTCAATCCCCAACCAGCCAGTACAACACTCACTTTCGCAAATAACACATGATTCTCAAATACACAACACAACATTTAATAACGTTCTGCGAGATTTAAACAGATACGGCGCTCTTTGGGCGTATAGACAATTGCCCCTCTTATGTGGGCAGCATACGGTGTCACACATTACTGTCGGAAGACACAACCGACTGAGTCTCCACCGGACTATCTGAACAAGAGATACTACTGCTTACACACTAAATAGAGCTGCAGGTGATATTCATATACAATTGCTTAGAGAATGAAAAAAAAATTATATGCAAACGATCACATTAAAAATACTCGCGACACAAAATACACAAGCACGTTAATTTGCGGTATACGATTATAGGTGCGAAATACTGCCAAAGTTAATTAACTAAATCTAATAAGCATGCACATGCAGAACCCTGCCCCGCTGACGTTGGTCCTGAACCAAAGTTAAAAGAAACTGTCCATCCCAGCCGAATTCGTGGCCACACCTTCTCCCTTATTCATGTAAAAAAAATAATCAGGAAATGGGCCCTGTAAGAAATTGAAATCTGTATGTGCAGGTATTTCCTCTGAGGTTCAGTCACTCAGCATTACTGCATCTATGTCCATGCAGCTTTGGGTGTCGGATGGCACAAGTTCGCAGATGTGCGAAGAAAGAAAAAGGAAATATTCATCTACTTACAGTTACGTGACTTTGCTGTGCAAATCCGTTGTGCATCACATAATATCACACGACAAAAAACACGCACACACACACAGACACTTGCACCATGTGGCAGCACCGATGATTTAACACTTCACTTTGACGCTTGATGTAAATGAAGCACACAATTAAAATGGTAATATCACGCCGCACTTTGTTGCAATGATTAGAGTGCACACTGATCTATTCTCGTGACGATTTGAAGGTGGCCGTTAAGCAAAATAGGCCCTCTCACATCTGCTGTTGCGGTTTCCAAGATTGATTTTCTGTGTTCCTGGGAAATGATTTTTGTTGTCGTGAAGAAATAATTGTGAACGTCAACTGCTTGGAGAGTGGCACGCCTCACTTCCGCTGCTACAGTAGATTCCGTCCGTCGCTACCTTCCGTCCTTTTTGACCGTTCATTCCCAATTCAGTCAGTTCCTTTCCGTTAGCAAACCATCTACCCTGCCTGAGTACGCAGTTCAAACATGCCTCTCGCAGGTTTTGTTTCCATTTTTTTTTATAGAGTTGCGACCGCCAGCCCTGAGATTAATTTTCTCGGCCGAGCGAAATCAGACGTGCTTTTACCTTAAGCGTATATCGGCAACTTCCCATTTCACCTGTATATTTGTTAGGTATCGAAGCCACCGCTCTTATGCTCATATTTTTCTTTCGCCATGTTTTTATCCAGTCGCACTTACATGTAGTGGCTTCGCTGCTTACGTGACCACACACACGCACACATGGGGCCTCGCTTCGCCCCGTAAGACAAGCGCGTCTCTTCACTTCCTCCACAGTAGGGGATGAATGGGGGTGACGATTCCACACTGCAGTGGTTGGCATCCGAACCCGACTTTGCCTGGCTTCGCTTCTCATTGGAATGACCACTGTCCACTCGCAGACTTCTTAATTCCCCTGTAACTTGGCTTTCATTAGGCCAAACAGTCGCTGATTTCCATTACGCTCCAGCCTAGAAATTGCAGCTTTATCACGCGGATTTAGGCATTCCGCTGTCTTTATGGCAATCTGGCATCTCCATCAGCCGCCTCGAGTTGTCTCCATTTCTTACCAAATGCGGGGAGGTTTGCTGCTTCATTTTCCCCCAATTCATTTTTTTGCAGATCCAAGGCATCCAGCCTTTCACATCGGAGAGCGTACAGACAACTAACTTTCTTCCTTATGTTCATGCCAAGTGCGAACTCTTATTTTTCTGCACGGACCACACAGAGAGCAATTGTTCTCGAAAATGCCCTAAACAATCGACGAATTTACGATTATTCGCTAAACCTTTTGTCCCCATCTTCATTCATTTACTCAAGTGGACCCCTCTTCGAAACGTACCTCTCTCCCTTTCCGTGTTGCTTAGGCTTCCTGTCAGCTGCGCCCTGATATTTATGACCTAACAGAGCTATTCTGAGACCACCCAGCCAGAGAGAGAATTATTCGCCTCTTTTCTTTCCAAACCCCAGATAAAACTTTATCTGCTGTTTACACTTTTAAACTCCAATCAAGCCTCGAACATAATTAATACTTAATTAATTTCACACATCAACCACGCCCATTAATTACTAAATTAATGGCGGGGGTGGGTCGTAAATCGGCCCCTCCTCAAGAAATCCAGAAGTCCTCTTCTGGGCCTATTGCTTTGCTCTTATCAATTTCCAGAGCAACCATTGAGTGCTACCTTTTCCCACAGGTAGAAACAATTCAAAATGGCAAAAATATTGCGTTTCTTGCATTCAAAAGCATTGGAGCGACTTCCCAATTATCCCGCAATTTTGTTAATTAATTTAGAGAACAGCCGAAAGAAAAAACCAACGTAAATGAGAAATAAATAAAAAAAACTGAACTGTAAAAGAACATGTGAGCCTGCCGAACTGTGATTCCTAGCTGCCTCATACAATACGCGACATGGCGGACAAATTTTAAAGTTTTCTTCAGGTTTTAGGATGGGGGGGGGGTGTCCACTGTAACACTCGCGAAACATGTGCTGGTAGCCTGGAAGAACTGAGGTAGTCCAAAGTCTTCTTCTTTTTGGAGCGAACCCTTGCGCAAAGCAAATGGCCCACTCACCTCCGTAGCTCATTCATGTTGTCATGAAAACACTAGCAGGAGATAGTATTGAAGCTCTTCGCATCAAAACAGCGAAGGCTCTTGAAGACCTACTTGCGTTATGCCGTTGATCATTGCTCGCCAGACTGAATCTCATAATCAAAAGAAGCGAATCTGCTCGTGTTTTTTTCGCACCTAAAGCATCAACATATCTTAATACTGTTGATAATTGACTTTTATTTGTGTATATTTAATTGACTTTTATTTGTGCATTCTCTAGGCTTCGCAGCTAGCCTCGAATATACACCACTGACACCTGGTGCTCCAAAATTTCCCAGTCAAGCGTCAATAACGTTTCCTTGGCTGATTTTACATGTGGCCTAATATTGTCATGCAGTAATTTCACTGGACACATTCCTTTGCCTGTGAATGGACATTTCTGACAAATTTCCTGGTTCAATCGCAGCAATTGTTGCTTGTAGCAATCAGCAGTAACAGTTTGACCTTGCTCCAATAGTTCACAATACAGCACACCTTTCATATCCCACCAGATGCACAGCAGAACTTTCTTGGAGTGAATATTGCGTTTCGGTGTCGAAGTCGTTGCTTCACCGGGGTCTGCCCAGTGTTTTTTGCATTTGGGATTGTCATACCATAACCACTTTTCGTCACCTGTAATGATTTTCCACAGGAAAGACTTTCTGTGTTGTTTATTCAACAGATTAAAACACTTCGTGACACGCTCATCCTTGTTCCTCTGGCTCAGGTCATGTGGTACCCATTTTTCTTCCTTATGAATCTTTTCCATTGAGCGTAAACGTTTGGAAACAGTTTGTTGAGTTACCCGCAGTTGTTCAGCTAGTTCTTTCTGCGTTTCAGACAAATCTTCATCCAGCAATGCTTGCAGTTCTTCATGTGCAACCTTCCGCTACGTTCTCAATCGCTAACATCAAAATCACCTGCTTTAAACCGTCTAAACCAAAACTCACATGTGCTTTTCAATACAATATTCTCCCCCAGAACAGAACAGATCGATGCACATGCTTTTGCCAGTGGCGTAACTACCACCCTCCGCAGCTGCAGGAGGGGGCAGGGACAGGTAACCAAGGGTCGTACTGGAGCCAACTTCCAGTTATAGTATTTTTGAAAAAATTTGAGCACACACAAATACAAACAAACACATAATTAACCCAAAGGTTCATATTATCTTTTAAGGTGCATTTAGCTTTGCCTAAATAAATGTCAAGTTTCACTTTTAAAGCACTGGATGTCCTACAGATTGAAGCTATTCGGCCATTTGGCTCCCGGTTGTCATACACATATGATCATTCTTCAATTGCCTCCTGCACTGCTGAGGAAAAGCACGAGGCCACATGGGTTTTCCCATGGAGGATGTGGGGAAGCAGTCAGCCAATCACCTAGGATTACGTACACGACAGGCGCCAACATTTATTCACAGCAGCCACGGATCTGCAATGTATAAGAGGGGGATTTCTCCAAGTGATTTATTTTAGTTTTGCACAAAACAATTACATGTATTGTTAAATCTATTACTTAAAAAGTTAAAACTACAGAGCTCTAGGTACCAGCATTACTTTTCCAGACACTCTCCCTGTCCCCCCCCCCTCCTATCCACCCCACACACACCTGCGAAAAACACATCCTTCCTCATGCTTGAAATCCTGGGGGAAAATTACTGCGCTTAGGGCCGCTAAAGTAAATCTTGTGTGTGTGTGGGGGGGGGGGGAGGCACGTTGGGCTAGTTACGCCACTGGCTTTTGCAGCACTTTTTCCTTAATGAAATTCATAACAAATGCAGTGTCGAATAAATGCAGTATCGCTTGCCATCTTTCATCTACCGATGTGCAAGGGCATTTTTGACTGTTGGGCAAACTTCTATGTCACATTTTATACTCTGCACCAGTTGCGGTCACATGACAACAACGTGGGGAAATGTCGTCGGATATGTAAATTAGCGGTATATGTCACACAAAAAACGTCTTAAAACTTATATCTACATCTAATACAAAAAACGCTTGAAAACTTATTTGTACACCTAATACAAAAATGCTTTAAAACTTATTTGTACACCTAATAGAAAAAATGCTTTAAAACTTATTTGTGCACCTAATACTTTGATACTTAGTCACATATTTCATGGTTTATGCTCACATAATGGTAGATGTATAACTACTGAATTACATACACAGTTGATGCAATTTTTTTGTCTTGGTTTCAATGTCAACAAAGTACATTTGCATTTACAAACTTCCTGTACACAGTTGTGACAGATACTGAGCAGCTGCTTGGTTCTCCAGTTTTGTGACCTTCGTGTGAACATTGCATAGATGAAGCTAAACCCTTTTTACGCTTTCCAACCGTAGGTTGAAGAAGCGTATATGCTCCAGCTTTGTCCGTCCGTCCGCACGATAACTGGTATAAAAATGGTTCGATTTCAATGAAATTTTAGTATGTGGTAGGGGACCACATGGGGACGAACCCTATTGCAAATGGGGTCAAAGGTCACGACGTAGGAGCGGGATCATTCCATTGCCCTTATGCATCATAACTTGCGTAAATATGGTTCGATTTCAATGAAAGTTTACTATGTGGTAGGAGACCGCCTGGAGACGAACCCTATTCAAAATGGGTGAAGTGGGGTCAAAGGTCAGGACATAAGATCGGGATGCATTCTATTGCCCTTATGCTTCCTAACTTGCGTAAAAATGGTTCGATTTTGATGAAATTTCAGTATGTAGTAGGGGACCACCTGGGGACGAACCCTATTGAAAATGGACAAAATGTGGTCAAAGGTCAGAACATAGGATTGCGATCCTTTCCATTGCCCTTATCCCATATTATTAAGGTGGACGTCAAGTAATTTTGCTTCCTATACTTCCAATGGAAAAAGTTTTGTACACATTTCCTTCACAATTAATGTGTTCCCAAGGATGAAAATTTGAACATCGATTAAAATAACTTCATATTATAACTTGGAAAACTTAATATGTTCTAAAACATAACCATAATCATATTAAAAATCAATAACTTTTCCTTTGGTGGTGTTGAAACCAGAGAAAAGATGGCGCAACCTGTACTTTGATGACGTCAGTGGACAAAAAAATGTTGGATTGCATAATTACGGTTATGGTTTAGAAAATATTAAGTATTCCAAGTTATGAAATGAAGCTATTTTAATCAATGTTAAAATTTTCATCCTTGTGAATGCATTAATTGTCCAGAAAAAAGATGGCGCGACCTGTGTTTTCATGACGTCAGTAGACAAACAAATGTTGAATTGCATAATTATGGTTATGTTTTAAAAAATATTAAATATTGCAAGTTATAAAATGAAGATATTTTAATCGATGTTCAAATTTTATCCTTGGGAATGCATTAATTGTGAAGAAAATGTGTACAGAAATTTTTCCATTGGAAGTATAGGAAGCAAAATTACTTGACGTCCACCTTAAAGTAGCAATTCTTGTATGTATGTATGTACATTTTATTTTGAAAACGGCTCTAAGAATTTTGATGAAAGTCACTAACCTACCGTTTTCTGGTACTAGAAATCAATTTAGCTTGATCTCGACTTTAGAGAATTCGTTCAGTGGGTTAAATAACCACCTCGAATTATAACGTTTTTAGGGATGGCGTTGTTCCATTATTCCATTAATGTTACCAATGCTTAGAAATCTTATGACGTCAAAATCTCGCATTTGAGAATGTTGGCGCGCGGTCACGCCATCTGTCTCATTACGTCAAGCGTTGTGTGTGGATCCTATTAAAGTTTTATGATGTCACACTCTTGCGGCGAGCGATGGTCGCGATTCCCATCTGCCTCATTACGTCACGCGTTGTGCGCGTATGTCCGTCCGCACAATAACTCCGTAACAATCGTTCGATTTTGATGAAATTTTAGTATCTGGTAGGGGATCACCTGGGAAGATACCCTATTTAAAGTGAACGAAATGGGGTCAAAGGTCAGTACATAGGAGCGGAATCCATTCCACTGCTGTTATGCGTCATAACTAACGTAAAAAGGTTAGATTTCGATGAAATTTTAATATGTGGTAGGGGACCACCTGGCGACAAACCTTATTGAAAATAGGCGAAATGGGGTCAAAGGTCAGGACATAGAAGCGGAATCACTTCCATCGCCATTATGCGTCATAACTTACGTAAAAATGCTTCGATTTGGATGAAATGTTAGTATGTTGTATGGTCTTGCCTGGGGACAAATCCTATTGAAAATGGGCAAAATGGGGTCAAAGGTTAGGACACAGGAGCAGGATCTATTCCATAGCCCTTATGCATCATAACTTATGTAAAAATGCTTCGATTGCGACAAAACTTTATCATGTTATTTCGGAGATATACCAAACCGGTTCTGTTGAATATCATCGAAATGGAATCAAAAGTCAGGGCACAGGACCAAGATTTATTCCACAGCCATCATTATTTTCATAACTTGAGTGATAACTTCTGGTATGTTGGAAAGCGTATCATAATCAATGCATTGCATGATTTTACTAACTTGTTATGATTTAGTGATGCTGTCTGCAGGAAATAATGCTGCCATTTTGAACAGCAGATGCTACCTGACAAGACCTTTGGCATTCATTTCCTGAACAACAAAGTATAGCCACAATTCAACACAATAGGTATTTCACATGTCTGCTCTTTTTTTTTTTTTTTTTTTTAATTTGCTTACGAAGCATTTATTTAGTGATTTATTTTCTCTCTGCTACCAAGCACTACTGCTGTGTTTGCAGAGAAGTTTATACAAGTTCTTGTGTCAAGAATAGTCATAGCCAAAAAGATTGTAGCATTTGCTTTCTTGTATCCAGACTGGTCAGAGCGAAAAAGATTACAGCATTTGCTTTCTTGTGTCCAGAGTAGTCATTGCCAAAGGGATTACAGCATTTGTTTATGCGTGAACTTTTCTAAAGACTTTATAAATGCTTTATTTGCTGTGAATATGAGTGATATTGGATTTGTTGCACAGAAAGTAACACGAAAATACCACAACTGTAGAAATACAGGATTGTGGCCCTTTTCTCATTCATCTCTTCCTGCAAAATTTTGGATAAAGAGTATGAAAAAAAAATTAAGTATTAAAACTATTTTATTAAACCTTGAACAGTTCAAGAAGTGTGTCCAGCAGAACCCCAGGTTTTAGGTACTAAGAGAAACTGATTTCAGTCAAACAAAGTCAAACCCTCTCAAATAAGGTTTTAATGTATCTGTAATTTACTGTTTGCCCTGAATGCAATAAAAACCTGTTAGAAATGTTAATAAAGCAAAAAGGCTTTCAGTTTGTGTCAGAAAAATTAGTTCAGAGGCAGATATCTAATTCTTAATAAAAAAATGGCTTACATTTTGAATCTTATATTTTTCATGAAAAAATCCTGATGTCAGAATGTCTGTTTTTATTAAAAAAAAAAACAAGAGAGGAAGGGGGGAGTGGCATTCATTTTTTAGGTAATTTATATTGTGTTATTCTGTTCACGCATTATTGAAAAAAATATTGTACTCAATTACAAATTATTTCTGTAATAATTGTCTTGCGTGACTCTTATTAGGAATTTACTGGGTGGTGGAGTTCAAGACAGTGATGAAGACAAGCCTTTTAGCAAAAGAAAAAAGCGTGGAAGCCTATTTTTCAGAAAGAAACGGGTAATTTGGTTTTAATTTGCTCTAAATTTAGTTATTTACAGTTGTGGTTTTCAGGGCAAATACATATCTATTCAATCTTTTTTTATTTTATTTTTTTTTGTACTTTTAAAGTTATTTCAAATAGTTTCTATTATACAACAGTGACACATAGATTGTCACAAAACTTTGGAAATTTAACAAAATGCAGTTCCCACATAAAAATTGGAGCAAGTTTTTTTGCAATAAAATGTGTAATTTAAGAATCACTGCCAAAAGAAAATTTGTACTTCAAGTGTGTGCATGTGTTCAAATGTGGTCTTGTTAGCATCAAAAGGAAATTGTGTGTGTGTGTGTGAGGAAAGGGGGAGGGGGCTGATGTTCTGACAACACAGTCATAAAGATGTTCATGAAATCAGAACTTCTAAATGTCCATATAACCCTTATGCTGCATAGGTAGGCATTGTAAGGTTGTTACTGCATTATATGTTACATAGACTATGCACAATAACATCTTGAAATTTTGTTATGGAAAATTGTATCAGCTGTGTGCTGGTATAAGATCACAGATAGACAGATTAATACAATAATAATGAAACGCAGATAGCATATGAAATCCGTTTATTTTTGTGGTGTAGTCAGCACAAATATTTGCCAAGCTTTCGCACTCCACTGCCTTGAGAAAGCCTCCCAGTGGAATGTGAAAGCTTGGTGAATATTTGTGCTGACTACACCACAAAAATAAACGGATTTCGTATGCTATATGCGTTTCATTATTATTAACTCTGGTGTATTTAAACTAAAGGTTACAGATTAATACAGCTTGCTGATGAAAGTCTTTCATTTTTAAAAGAAACAGTTCTGTGCAAGATAGTTGTGAATTAACTCATGTGAATGTTTGGCAAATTGGGAGACTTGTGTTGTCTTTGTAAAAGGAATGCTATATTTTAAGAATTGCATCATGGAAAATAATGATATTATATGTGGTGTATCTCAGCAAAAACAGTCTTGCTGGGACAGCACTGAGCCATTGCTAGCTGCCAGCAATGACCCAGCACTATGTTGCCACTGGCGAACCGTCAATAAAATGTCCAGGCGGCCAACAGAAGGGCCAGCAGTTCAGGCCAACAGTTGGCACCCCATCAGTTGTCATATGCCACAACAGGGCCATCAGTTGTCCATCACAGGCAGTAGCTGCCATAAGTGGCTCTTCAGCGGCCCTGCAAGCACTTGCCAGAAATTATGGATAGCTTAATGTGGTACACTAGTTTGCCGGTAGTGGCAGCCAGCAACCACGTGACGTAACTGGTGGCTTGCCGAATCTTGTCCGCCAATTTCCCAGTAGTAGACATAAAAAAAAAAAAAAAAAATTGAAGAACATCCGCAGTTGCCCAAAGCTACAACTTTTTTTTTCTACCCTTACGAAACTTGTGAATTATAGCACAACGCTGGGGAAACTTTCCAAACAGACCGGGAAAATTCCCATTTGGGTCTGAGTAGATACGAACCAAGGCCGTTGGCGTGAGAGCTGAGCTCTCTACCGTACGGACTAATTTGCCACGCACGAGCGTGTTCTTGAAGCTGTCTGTTTCGTGTGGAATGTGTAATCGAATGGTTCCCTCTTTCATTTTACAATATTGCGAGGTATTTTTCATAAAAGTCAGTTTTATATAATTCATAAATTTATTTTTTCAACGTAACGATAGTTTTTTTTTTTTCATTAAGGGAACTTCACTCATTTTCAAGGAGTGTACATAATTAGAGTTGCTTTCCAAAGTTTTGTACTGTCCTTGTCATCTTGAAAAAAGATTGTTGAATTAATATATATTTACCCGGGTTCATGTCACATTCTGTTACATTTTTAAAGTTGTATCTTTCCTTTCCGTTGTCCGAAGCTACATTTGTTTTAAAGAGGAAAGATATTTTATTTCACTTCTTGTTATTTTTAGAAGCGAATTCCTCCCAGTCTTGTGTATTCAACCCATGGATGAGTACATTATATCCACATAGCGTTGCTTTATTTTTCTTTCAAATAATTAATAAATTTTGTACGCGTATAATAATTTTTTTTCCCTACAAACGTTTTTTTTAATGGTTTTCCAGGACATTTGTTTCAAGCGGTTTCAATTTTTTTCTTGTTATTCACCCACTCCATTCCATGAATTGTTATTCATGGGAATGGAGTGGGTGTATTTCATGGCTTAATCTGATATCTTTGTCAATGTGGAATTTCATTAGGAAATTAATTTTTCTTAACATCCACTAAAATAACACGATGGAGATAGCGTCATCTTTAACTAACTGGTACCACGAGTTGCTTCTGCGCATGCGCAGTCCCGTTGCTTCCACCTGCTGTTGGGGTTGCTTTGGTTGCCAGCAATGGGCCACTAGTGGCACTTGCTTGGAGGCCCACAATTCACGGCGATGCTGCAGGGGCATCAATGACTCGCCAACTGATAATAGCGCTGCCACCAACGGACCGCTACTGGGCTGTGAGCTGCAGATTTCAGCCAACAGTGACCCATCACTGCCAGCTGGTGGCCAGCAGTTTCCCAGCACTTGTGTTTTTGCTGGGATACTATTATATGCTTATCATTAGCATTGAGTTTTGAAGTTTTTCGTCCTTTGATAATTTTTACTGAATTTTTTCGTATTATTTCAGAACAAAGATAAAGATAAAGAAAAGGAAAATAAGAAGTCTCTTCATCAGTTTGTTTCAATATGTTACAGCACTTCTGCTGTCTGTGATGTGTGCAACAAACCCTTAGCAAACAAACCAGCTCTTAGGTGTGAAAGTAAGTTATCCATTTATAATTTTTATTGTTAGTACTGTATTAACTTTGTTCTTGCTTTTAAGTCATGTAATGCATGTGCACACATTTAAAAATTCTGTTTTTTCACCCTGAAGTGTGTGATTGACCTTTTTTGTTTTGAAGGTTGCGGGGTTCATTAAAGTACATACACTTTTTCTCTGTCTTTATAACACACGCTCACACATATTAACTATACAACTTCTGGTGTTTCCAACTTTTCAGGAAAAGACATTCTATTATCTGCACAGTTTTCATAGCTGTTTACTTAACCTCGATGTGCTTGTAATCTTAGGTCTTAGTCATACATTATATCAGCAATCATTTTCTGGAAATCGTGACACGACATTATTGTGCAGCTTTATTGACTCCAGTGCATCTTAATGTCCTTGATGGCTTCATAAGTAGCTGACAATTAATTCTAAAAGGACATGCTAGTAAAAAGTAATCACTGCTGATTTCAGAATTTTTGAAAAATTTAATGTCCTTAGTCGCATTAATTAAAGACTTGCTGGTCCAATGTTGGTGCTGTCATGCCCAGCAGGTCACAATTTCTTGTGTCTGTTAGTGAGCATGTTACCCTTGACAACCATTGGCTATCGTGTCCTATGTGGACCAATGACCACTGACAGGGCTGGCCTCAAGCTGGCAAGCAAGGCATCAGTGGGAGCTTCCAATTAGACATTCGACATTCCACCAAAAGTGTCCAGCTTTCGGTGGAATGTATTCAACAGTGCAACTCTTGTTGCACTGTTGAATACATTCGGCAAAATTATAATTCGTTTTCATGTTTTGTTGTTATCTTGGTGCTTCGCCGTCAAGATGATTTCCTCTTCGGGATTATAGTTCGTTTTTTAAAAAAATTCGACAAGGTTTTAATTCAGTTTCATATTTCATTGTTGTTAAAGGAATTTTTTACCTTCATTGTAAAAATTCATCTTGTTCAATTTTATCTGGTGCAGATTTTACAATATCATGAATTTTATTCTAAACTTCACAATTGAAAAAAGGTCACATTCTTTGAAGACGTACATATGAAGCCCCGACAGCCACTATGAATATTGTAAGTACATATATAGTTTATTGTTTCTTGATTTCAATTGCCGATACTATGCCTCATACATATCTAACATTATTTAATAATCTCCCAATTGCAGAACTTGCATAACGTGTGAAACAGTAATGATGGACATTTAATGTCAATCAAGTTACACACTACATATGTGTTGTACAGTCTTATATCAGCTGTTTGTGGCCTTGATCCATCACCAGCTTCACAGAACAGTCCATTTCTACACAATAAGGTATTGCTAAAACAAAGACTACTCAGTGTATGTGATTGCATGCGTGTCCAGCTTCAGTAAAAACTGTCATTTTAAGAAGGCATTAATATGATGAAGATTGGATTCTCCTGCAGAATCTGTTGTTCATTCTTAACATCTTAGTGTTTAATAACTGGCACATGTATATG
Source organism: Macrothele yani (assembly GCA_039090855.1). Taxonomy (NCBI): domain Eukaryota; kingdom Metazoa; phylum Arthropoda; class Arachnida; order Araneae; family Macrothelidae; genus Macrothele; species Macrothele yani. Next base: position 18,719,033 of record CM076990.1, on the reverse strand, counting down.
CTTTATGCACATCAGCCTAGTGTTATGGTTTGCTCATAAAATTTATGGAAGTTCTATTTGTTTTGTGGTTATTTTACGGATTTCCAATTTTTTCTTTTTCTTTCTAGGCTTGTAGAATTTTAAGTGGAGAATAAGTGGCCCAAGAATTCTGTACATGTGTGTTCTTATTTACACAATCACAATTTCGGCCACTTCTGTGTCCCTAACCTACTACTTGCAGTCTAGTAGGAAAGACTTGGAAAAAATAATTTAGGATTACAATTGGCAGTAAGTGCGGGGGGGGGTAAAAATTACAAGCTTCACATAAGACTTGAAATTGTGTTTTTTAAAGATAAGCATGTTGGCTCAAAATTTTTAAGTCTAAACCTCTCACTTAAGTTAAAGTAAAAAGTTACTGCAATATATCACAATTTTGTGGTTACAAAAAAAAATTTCTCTCTGCATACATAGCCTAATAATAGCTCAAATGAAGTAACTAGTATCGATTGTGTTTTAATTGCTGTAAGCGTGAAATAGTGTCAAATATATTAATTATAACATGAGAACCGATTGCAATAGGCAAGCCATCTGCGTAAAAAGTGTAAATCAACTTTTGATCAATATGTTTGAACCATTTAATTGATACAGTTGACATATCTGTCAATCGATTTAACTTTCTCTGAAATTTTTTTGTGGATTTCACTTCTTGAAAGTTGATAGGTATGAGTTGTTTGATTTTCTCACTCTCAATATAGCTATGTACTCATGGGAGAGAAAGTTCTGTGCATTTTCAACTGTGTGTTAGTAATGCAATGATTATTATTCATATTTACACCACAAGCTGAATCAACACAGTGTGTACTTGCACGTTTCTGTATTAGTTGCATTTTATTTGTTTTTAATGACATTTGCTTTGCTTATCATTAGAGTCAATATTTTTTTTGTTTTGTTTTTCCATTTACAGATTGTATGCTGGCTATTCATGATAGCTCCTGTAAGGACCATACACCAGACTGTAAAATTAAACGTTCCAAAGTAAGTCCTCACACCTCTTGAGGAATGTTATTTTTGGTTATTAGAGCGGTTATTGAAACATCACTTTCTTAGTAAAAAGGTGTCTGTTTAATTATGCTATTTAACTATACTAGGTGTTAGTTTGTTGTTCAAATATACTTTACTGTGAGCCAGTTTAGCTGCTGAGATGCACACATGCATATATGGCTATTTTTGCTGCACAAGTACAGGGCGATCGTAAACTCGCGCAACCCAAAGTTTGAATTTTCATAAATTGTTGCTAAATCGTTATAATCATTCTTTCTGTCCCTAGATGTCACTACCATACTGTTAGGAAGTATCAGTGAAGCCAAGGTCACTGTGATGTGTACAGGTTGTTCGTAGTGTAGTTTCTTTCGTTGTGGAGATGAAATGTCCTTTTTCCAGACGCAGCAAATTTTCATTCTGGAAAGTTATTTTGCAACTCGTTCATACGGATGTATTGCCGATGACTTTCGCAAGAAATTTCCGGGAACAGCAGTCCCCAATAAGTCCACAATGAATGTTAAGATTAGTGCAGCATTTTCGGGACACTGGATCTGTTGAGCATAAAAAATGCTCTGGGAGGCCCTCTGACCATAAAGTGGATGAGATAAAGCGAGCACTGCAGCGGTCACCACGAAAAAGCCTCCGGGAACTCGCCGTGCAGTCATCAATCTCATACGGTAGTGCTCATAAAGCTGCAAGATTGTTACATCTTCGTCCATATCGTATTCGTGCAGTGCATGAACTCAAGGCCCCAGATGCAGGCAAACGAATACACTTCTGCCGATGGTTCCGCTCATTCCTTGAACAACGTGAAATTCAGAGTCTGGATACATTTTTCTTCAGTGACAAGACCTGGTTTCACCTTGGTGGTTATGTCAATAGTCAGAACAATAGGATTTGGTCATGTGAAAATCCATGTTTTTCTCGAAAAAGGTTTGAATTCGAAAAAAACTTAGAGTTTGGGTGTGCGATATCGCGCTGTCGCATAGTGGGACCGATTTTTTCGAAATGACTGTGGATAGTTCCATCTACCAGGGCATTATCACACAGTTTGTGGCACTCCTTGATGTCAGTGAACAACATTATTGGCTCCAGCAAAACCATGCCACATGTCGGTTAGTACCGTCAATTTTTTGCGAGATTTTTTCAGTGAACGCCTCATCTCCAAAGACCTGTGGCCTCCCAGATCCTCAGATTTATCGCCACTCGACTTCTTTTCTTAGGGGTATCTCAAAGGTGTTGTGTATCACAATAATCCTCACATCCTGGATGAACTTAAAATGAACATCACAACAGCGATTGAAAACATCAGTGTGGAGGTGCGTCACAAGGTGTCGTCAAACTTCGTAAAAGAGCTCGTGTTTGCATTCAAGAACACAGAGCCCACTTTGAACATACGTTATAATGAGGTTCCCCTTCTTTTGTTGATATAAAGGTAAGATTGTAACCTATATCTGACGATGTTAATTTTTTTTTAGAATTGTAATTAACCTCATAAATATATTTTTTTCTGGGTTGTGCGTCTTTATGATCACCCTAGAGTTCTGTTGCAGCCATTTTTTTAAATGTAGAAATGATGATATGGGTGCAATTAATAACAAAATATTTTGTTCTTGTACCAAACTGTTAAAAAAAAAAAAAAAAAAAAAAAAGGTGTGTGTGTGTGTGTGTGTGTGTGTTAAGGTATATGAATTCTAACACACTTTGAAGTATATGATTATTTTGAAAAATAATGCTTGTTAATACAGGCATTGCAATTTAGTGGCCCGCCAAATTAAATTTTTGTGTTTAAAATTTGTCATGCCTTGATTACTGTTGTTCCACATGTTAAAGGCACATTGACATAAGGTGGCTTCTTTGCAGCTGTTGATCAATATAAAAAAAAAAATTGTGTATTAATGAAGTACTAAAAGCTTAAAGCTTCCATCTTGCAAAATTCTTAAATCTGAAAATGTAGTTTCACATAGTGTCATGTTTTTAGTCTTATTTGTAAGATTACAAAAGATGCTAATTGCATATACTACACTGAGTTAGCTTTGCATTTGGAACACACAACTAATAATGCGTTGGTCCACCTTTGTGTGGAATCGTGGCTCGCATATGCCTAGGTACAGATTCTACAAGGTGTTAAACATCCTCCATGTGTAACTTGACCCGTGTCCAGTGCAGCAGCTCCGTCAGTTCACACTCATTCCACGGAGAAGGATCAGCGGTTCTCATGCCCCATTATAGCATATCCAACAAATGTTCAATATGGTTACAGTCAGGGGAGATTGGAGACCAAGGCAATGCAACAAATTTGTTTTGTTCCTTCAACCTCTCAGTAGTTATGTAAGCCCGATGGCACTGTGGTCTGGGTGAACCTGCAAACATAGATGGAGATGGTCAGCTAACAAGGTCTCTGTAGCATCCACCATTCAGTGTTTGTGGAATGACCAATGGATCTAGGGCTTGCCAGGAAACAGCTTCCCATACCAGAACACCACCTTCACCAGCCTGTTGACCCCTAACTGTGCAACCAGGGGACAGGGTTTTATGCTGTTTTCTCCACATGCAATCCCGGCCATTGGCGTGGGGCAGCAGGAAATGGGACTCAACACTCCAGACAATCTTCTTCCATCTGTCGAGAGTCCATTGCTGACGTTCCTTGACCCATAGGAGCTATTTGTGATTACTGGGTGTCGTCATGGGTACCCTATTATTGGCATATTTACAATGCCTACTACACTGGTGTGCAGAAATTAAGGATGAAGAGGAGAAATTAGCATAACAGCGGAATGAGCAGGCAGAACGGACCGAAAGACCACTCAGGAGATAGACTAGGGTCCGGTACGGTAAGGCATGCGCATATATGCAGCGTGACGTGGGTAGGGGGGTGTCGGAAGGGTATAAAGCACACGGGCGGTGTACGCTCAGCAATTCGGTGAAAGCTATCGCATGGTGTACATCGGTCTGAATGACGTCGAGTTGCTGCCACTGTGTGATATGGCCAACAGGCAATCCAGTAGACGACATCTGGATGACTTTACCTGAGGTCACGTCATTGGGAAGTTGGAAGAAGGTCGAAGTGTGACTAGTGTGGCCGAGGAGTTCAAGATCGCTCACAGCATCATTTCATGAACTTGGAGAGCATTTCAAACGACAAGAACAGCTGTCTGAGAGTTTAGCAATGGTCGTCCATGAGCAACCACGGCGGTGGACGACCGGTATATTGTCCTACAGGCGAGAAGAGACAGACGGCAGACAGCGGGAGAAATCGCAAGGCACATGCAACAGACAACTGGACGTCTGTTATCGCGTTTTACCGTGGCCAGGAGGCTGCACAAAGGTGGTCTATTTGCAGGACGACAAGTACGGTGTGTGCCATTAATGCCTGCTCATCGGAGACGGCGGTTTCTGTGGTGCCAGGAACACAAGAACTGGACACATCAGCAATGGGGTCGAGTTCTCTTTACGGATGAGAGCCGATTTAGTCTGACGAGCGATTCTGGACGTATACACATCTGGAAAGAGCGGGGAACACGCAATCACACCTCCAACATCATTGAAAGGGACCGGTTTGGAGGTGGCGTGGTTCTCGTTTGGGGCGGTACCATGCTTGGTAGCCGTACTGACCTCCACCTCTTCCAAGGAGGTTCAGTCACTGGTGTCCGCTATTGTACCGAGGTTCTCCTACCTCACATGCGTCTGTTTAGAGGTGCTGTGGGTCCCGAGTTCCTCTTCATGGACGACAACGCTACACCTCATCGTACAGTGGCTGTTGCAGAGCTGTTGGAGAGTGAAGATATTCAACGCATGGATTGGCCCGCAAGGTCCCCGGACCTAAATTCAATCGAACACGTGTGGGATCTTCTTGGGAGATGCTTGGCAGCACATCACCAGCCGCCAGCAACGATTCCGCAACTGCGATTGGCGCTACAAGACGAATGGGCCACGATGCCTCAACAGCTCCTTGACAACCTCGTCCTCAGCATGGACAGACATTGTAAATCCTGCAACGCAGTCAGGGGTGATCATATCCCCTACTAAAGACTGGATTTTTCTTGGCAGCTGCCTGTCACATGGAGGTTTCTGTCTTCTGTCCAGTTGTGCTCGAAGCTACCTTTTCAATAAAATGCCTTTGTTTCCTTTGGATTCCTTGTTTGGACGGTTTTGCTCACTTGTCCCATATTCTTACATCTTGGGGATCTTATGGTATGATTTAAGTCAATGTGGATCACTTCTGCACGACGTTTCATTCGAAAAACCGTCTCGTCTTTAATTTTTGCACGCCAGTGTATGTATCTATGAAGAATTATTTCTTCGGGGAAATTTGTTTCCCAAAAATGTATGGGTACCCTCGTTGGTCTCCAGCAGTGTAACCCCAGATGAAGTACAGTACAGTGCATGGTGCATGTGGAAATAGGTTGTACTGCACCACTGTTGTACTGCTGGGTGACTGTTGCCTGTTGTTGCTGATATACCAGTTGTGAAAACTTATGTTCACCTCTAGAATCTACTTCACATGGCTGAACATTGTGACCAAACGCCAGGAAAAATTCCTCAAACCAGAGCACCAGCCCGTTGAACCCTAACTGTGCAACCAGGGGATAGCACTTCATGCTGTTTACGCCATATGCAAACTTTGCCATCAACATGACGCAGCAGGAAACATCACTCCAGATGACCTTCTTCTATCTGTCAAGGGTCCATTGCCAATGTTCCTTGACCTGCAAGAGGTGTTGTTTGCAATTATATAGTGCAGAAGAAATATTCTTCTCATAATACATGAAAAATACATCATGATGATTAACACACAATCAGACATCTCTGAATTAACTGTATTTACTGTTCTTCATGTAATATCAATTACAACAGAAAACTTTAATGTTTCATCGCCCTGGTGCAGGAATCGAACCTGCATCTCCTGATTACTGTTCGAGTATGCTAACTGTTACACCACCCAGGACGATAAAGTCAAAAGTATCTGAGTGTTGAGAGCATCGGAATATAGTCCGACTGCATTCTTAATCGAAGCAAACTGTTCTGCCATCTAGCGTTGCGATGGCAGCACAGATTACTTTGATTAAGAATGTGCTAGCATTGTTTTGCTTCGATTAAGAATGTGGTAGCATTGCAATAGTTTGCTTTGATTAAGAATGCACCTAGCGTTGTGATGGAGCACAGTTTGCTTCAATTAAGAATGCAGTCAGACTACATTCCGATGCTCTCAACACTCAGATACTTTTGACTTTATCGTCCTTGGTGGTGTAACGGTTAGCATACTCAAACAGTAATCGGGAGATGTGGGGTTGGATTCCCGCTCCAGGGCGATGAAATTTTCGAGTTTTCTGATGTGATGGATATTACGTGAAAAACAGTAAATATAGTTAATTCAGAGATGTCTGTTAATTATCATGCTGTTTGCAATGACTGGACATCATCATGGGTATCCTCGTTGTTCTCCGGCTGCGGAATCCCAGACAAAGTAAGGTGCTGCACATGGTGTATGTGGAAATAGGTCGAACTGCACCACTGTTGTACTGGTAGGTGAGCTGGGTGACTGTAGCACATCGTTGCTTACATACTAGTTGTAACACCTGATGCTTACCTCTACAATCAACTGTGCATGGCTGACCAATGTGAGCCCTTCTGCTGGATGTCAGTTCATGGTTAATCCAGTCCTGGTACACCCTTGATGCAGTAGTACAGGAGCAGCCAACAAGTGTGGCTGACCAATTTGAGGAGCCCTTCCGCTGCATTTCTATGCATGGTTAATTCAGTCCTGGTACACCGTTGATACAGTAGTATGGGAGCAGCCAACAAATGTGGCTGACCAATGTGAGCCCTTCTGCTGGATGTCCGTGCATAGTTAATACAGTCTTGGTACACCCTTGATACAGTAGTATGGGAGCAGCCAGCAAGAGTGACTGTTTCCAAAATTCTGGCACCTGCCCTCCCAGCTCCAACTATCTGGCCACAGTCAAATTGGCTAAAGTCGCCACGGTTCCCCATTACTGGCAAACGTTTACTGGTTACGTTCATTGGATAGGTGTGCACAATTTATATTAGCCACACAAAATGCTGATATCATGTGGTACTTCGTTATCCCTCCGTATATGTAAAATGGGGGGTGGGGGGTGTTCCAAATGCAAAGCTAACTCAGTGCATGTTCCAGTCCAATTATTAGTTATAGCTTTGCCCTATGTCTTTCAGCCATTGATAGCTATCTTCTGGAGTAGATCTTTTTACTCTCTGATTCATACATGCAGAATGATACATAAATAAAAACATAGACATAACCATAAAAAAAATATAAAGTGCTGCACACACAAAAAAAAATGAAATGTAAAAAAACTTCAATAATAATAATGTTCTCTCTCTCTCTCTCTCTCTCTCTCTCACTCTCTCTCTCTCTCTCTCTCTCACTCACTCACTCACTCACTCACTCAGACAGAGGAAGAAACACATCAAAGTTCAGACAATGCAAGCTCTTTATGATTGTCCTTTTTCCATTCATCCGATGGTTGTCATCCAAATTGTGCCTCCTTTGTATTTCAATGAAACTGTAATCTGAAATGTTTAGTACATCTGATCTTAATCTGAAATGGCAAGCACCCATTTCTGCAGCTGCTTATATGACCAGTGGAATTTGCTTATTTCAGTCTTTTGCATGAGGAAATGAAAATTTATGGTTGATATAAATATAAGTTACTTCATGCTAAATCTCTCTCTCTGAAACTTTCATTAAATTCCAAAAAGAATTTCTTGAAATTTAATGAAAGTTTCAGAGAGATATTTAGCATGAAGTAACTCATATTTTTATTTGTAATTTTGTTCAGCTTTCTAAAATTATAAACAGCAATATATTTCCATTTGGCACTGTATTTTCACTTCTGACCAGTGTACCCTTTTCCAGTATAGAGTGCAACGATATATTGCCATTTATCTATCTGCACTTCTAATACTCCCATTTAAGTTGTTTTGTTGAGGTAATGATTGCTGAAACCATGGCATTGTACAGGTTTTCTAATGTGAAATTTACTTGCTTTCTGGTGCAAAATCCCATTTCTTTCAGAATGCTACTAACTACAAAGTTTACAATGAAAGAAAATGGCCTTGAGATTTACGTAATAGGCAAAAGTCCAAAGATGTGCACATTGTAATATGTGATTTTTGATGTTTTAAACTTTTCAAGTCGAAAATTGTAATTCTGTGGAGTTATTATGAAACATGCAGAGTTAATTAAAAATACTGGTGAGAATGAGTTAATATTCATATTTGTTTTCAATGTAAGATAAATGTTCATATGTGCTTTCAGTATTTTGTTTTGTTTGGTTTTAATATATCCTTAAATTTTACAGTCTCCCCCAAATAAGGAAAGATCGCTGGCTCCTATGCTACAGATTCCACCAGGTAAGAAGCACATAATAATGAGGGTCAGCAAATTTCAACACTTATTTCCCTAGTTTACTATCTTAAAAAGAAATTGTTATGTCATAGTTAAGTATTTTATTTCCACCCAGTGTACATCAGTGAAGTGTAATTTTATTACATCATGAATACTTACAGAAGCTTAAGGAGTTACTGATGTACTAATAAATTAGAAAGAAGTTAGTGATGCACTAAGCAGAAGAATGTCCTTTTATAGAGGACTTAATGAATGTGCATTGAGGGAATTTGGTCATGCATGCAATGTGGAAGCTAGGCTCTATCATAGCATAGATACTTGCATTTTTCAAGAAAATATGTAACAATGCAGGTGCTGTGTCATGGCATGTTATTGTGAAGGAGATGCCAATAAAGGTAACTTGATCACGCTAGTTACGTTAACAGAAAACTTTTACAAAAAGTTCGTAAGTTGGAAGCTTTCGACCTTCACAGCAATATATAAAATTATAAATGGAAAACAATGCTTGATACTTGAAGGTTGAAAGCTTCCAACTTACGAACTTTTTGTAAAAGTTTTCAATTAACGTAACTAGCATGATCAAGTTACCTTTATTTGCTAATATTGTTACGTGTTTTGCCCATCATCGTCAGGAGATGCCAATCTTGCATCCTGTTAAATTCCAGATGAACGCATCAAATTCGATTATGTAACCATTCCATTACATCCAGTAATACTGGCTGTTGACTTTTTTGTTGTTCTGAGGTGAATTCATGTTGAACCCCTTAGCATCATCAGAAAAAAAAAAAAAATCTGCATGCTTTTCATACCTGATTTTTCCATGTAAACTTTGCTTAGCCTGGGGTTTTCAGGGCTCAACCACACAGAATTTTGTCTTTTTATGTCAAGATCATTAACCAAGTATCAAGCATTGTTTTCCATTACAATTTCGTATTCATTGACAAATTCAGTGAAACCAGTAGAAATCAGCATGCACCATTTTTTTTTTTTTTTTTTTTTTTTGCTCAGGTATTAGGAAATGCAGAACACACTTCGAATTCACTTATTCTTTCCCTAAATCATTATTCCAGAATTGTTCAGGTACTGCATGGGGTGGCAAACCTATAGTATGCATGCCCAAGATCACTCATGAAAATTTTTTGTTGGCACTCGCCACCATGCAATGCCTCCCCTTAATCCTTTAAATCACACCTATAACAAATAAATAAATTTATAATGACTATCATTACTGCCAAACCAAGCAGCAGTTACTAAGGGATAATTTTGAATATTGAGGATAGCTTAGAGAATTTCAGTAAGGGCCAAGGAAGATGATTTGTTACAGTTCAATGTGTCTTTGGAGGGAAGTGTTCAAAAGAGAGCCTCCAGGAAAAAGTTGACGGTTCACTGGGTTTGCCTAAGAAGGAATGCAAAAGGATTCTCCCTTACCATAACTTAAAGAGACATTAGTGGACAAGTGAAGAGCAGGAGGTTCAACGACCACCATAGAATGCCCTCTTACCTCTCTCTCTCTCTGGACCAGAAGAAACGGGGATCTTGTGTTTTACTCCTGCTGCTTGGAAGTGTTGTTGAGGAAAGTGTTTACAGAAGATGTTTCACACCAGCTTGTTGCCAGCTGTGTGGTTCCAAGAGCATCTGACGTCACATGGCATATGCTGACAACATAAAAGTATACAATAGTAGATTCACCTGTTCTTCACATTCAGCGATGTGTAAAACATTAGTTGCCATAAACTGTGATATCCCCAAGTTCTTTGTGTGTTCTCATGTAACTCAGAGTTGTGACATAACATCCACAAAAGATATCCAAGAAATCCCCAATTATGCACAATTAATGATAAAAGTTACAATTGAAACACCAACCTTTAAGGCACATAATAAATTGCACATTGGCTCCCTTGTGTGACTATTTCCATGTTTATGAATTCATAGAGTTAAAATTATTAATCCACATCTTAGAACCATAAGCTTCCTACAGTACACTAACATTGAAAACACCTTAAATGGTAATCAAAAAGAATCTCAAGTAATAAAAATAATAATAATTGGAATAAAAAGGCAAGATAAAATACTTCTGCAAAGTGACTTATGTTTTTACGTGATAATGATAGATGGCAGCACAATCATACAAATTTTTTGATGTCATATGCTGATTGGTCAATTCATCATAGCTAAGATTTAGGGAGGAGAGCCTCATTCATTGAACTCCATCTGTACCACACACATGTGTTTCATCTAGTAGAGAGTGAACAAGCTTTTGAGGATGGCCTTAACAATGCATCATAAAGTTGTGAAAGCACTACTTAGGAACATGCATTTTAGATGGAGTTGTTGTTTTCTGAGTTTTTAAGGTGTTTTCAATTTTAGTTTACTGTAGTTAATTTAGGTTTTTTTAAGATGTGGATTAATAATTTTAACTGTATGAATTCATGAACATGAGAATCGTCTTGCTTGGACCCATATGCAATTCATTGCATGCCTTAAAGATTAGTGTTTTAATTGTAACTTTTATTATTAGATGTGTGTATAATTGGGGATTTCGTAGGTACTTTGAGGGGTGTTATGTTGGAATTCTGAGTTACATGAGAACACACAAAAGACTTTGGAGGACCACACCTTAGGACAACTAATATGTTACACAGGAAGTTCCGAGTCATATGACATGTTTTGAACTCCTCGCAGACTCAGTGTACACATCAATATTTGGGTAATAATAGAAGTAAATAGTTGGCATTGGCTTCACTCAGTTTATATTTTATGTCCATTGTTTTTGAGTGAACGGTGGATAAATAATAAGTGATGGTCTGCTGCTCAAAATCCCTGTGGACACACAAGAGGATTTTTTAGATTATTGCCAATTTGGGCACACACTTTCAAAAGGTTTACTGCCGCCCTGAGATGGCGCCTTTATTAATTCTCAGCTCTGCACTCAAAGTGGGGTGATGGTCCTGTGAGACCAACTGCCAAACTTCAGTTGTGTTGTTTCAACTGGTTGATGGGCATCCTCCCCTTTCATCATCTTTAAAGGATTCTCGACCTTCCTGAAATCTTTTTGAACCACTGAAATATTGAATGGGTCAGATATGCTATTTGTACACCTTTTGTAACATGTTGTTTGTTTCTGAGGCATTTTTACCCAATAAAAAATAAAACTTTATTTCACCTTGCGATAATCCAACCTGCCTAGCTCTTCCACCCAGCCCAACTAGCTGTTCAACACCACAGGAAGGACTGTCTTAGCTAAATTGACATGTACAAATTTAAGTTACTGACAGTGCACAAAATTTAACAAACCCAAATTTTGAACTCAACTGTTTAATATATCTCTAAGACGTTAGCGCTTAATCCGAAAACAATATTAAACAATGTCATTAGTACTTAGTCAGAGAACAGTAGTTTACCTTATCAAAAGGTCTCTGATTCATCTTGACAATAAGAAGCCTTGTACAAAAGAATTAAAAAATAACAAGTAACAGTCATTTCTATCAAAGCACATCGACCCCCAAAACACTGTAGAAATGAGATGTCATCTCAGCCAGTAGGTAGTTACACAAAGCCACACTGAGCTGTATTCCACTTCTTGGCAGACATGATGTTAGCAGAAATGAGTGAGAGCAACCGTTCAGCAAATGTTCAACTAAGCTTGTACGCCACTCCTCAGCACACATTACCTCAGTAAGAACAAGTGACAGCAACAGCCATAAGTAGTCGTGGTCGGCCTGTATGGCACTCCTCAGTGCACACAGCGTCAGCAAGAACAAGTGCGACTGACAGTTCAGCGAATGTTCAGCTCGATGGACATGACGTTAGCAGAAATGATGAGAAAAACAACTCAGACTTCAGCATCATGCTCTACAAACAGTCCCGTGAAATTTGGCCAGCAAGCTCAGCTGACTCCCAGCTTCACTATTCAATGGCCCTTTTTTCACCATGAACAGAAAGTGAAAAGCACAAAAGGCAATAAAATCTTCATTATATGCTCTTTTATCTCATCTTGAAAAATCACCAAGAAGCAGGTATCCAAGGTTATGCAAATGGCTAGCTTAGTTGGTGCAAGAATAAGGTGCCCTAAAAGAAGAAGTGCTCTAAGGCCTGTAGATGTCCTTAAATGTCTTTTTATGATGACAACTATTTTCTCTCGTGCCCCATAACGTGACAACCTCTTTGCTCCATCATGGAATTTTGACACACCACTGCTACACAGTAGTTGATTTAAACTGGTATCTCAGCACATAAAAAATAGACATAAGCAAAACTTGCTCACATGACTCACAACGACTAATGCAAACTTGTTTCATCATTTTCTAATAGATAGCATTACCAGTATTTCACACAGAAAATCAGACCAGAGTCTTTTTGGACACACTGTGTATGCACCGAAATATTTCATCATTTTGGTATTATAGTATATTACTGGCATTTGGAAAAAACTTAAAAACATTTTTAAGCTAGTTTAAGTCATAAGTTACTGCCAAAAAAAAAAAAAAAAAAATAGCATTGCGTTTTTGTATATACCATCATACTAAATGTTGTCTTGTTGCTTATTGTAGTATCTACAAGATAATTTTGAACGCAATTAGACAAGGTGTTTTAACCTATTACCAGTTTTCTTCAGAGCTACGCTACTAGTGTTTTGAATACATCAAATACATGACAAGAGTTGCAAAGAGAACAAAAATGCATGCTTGTGAAAGTAATTTCAGTTTTTTTCATTTACTTTCACTGCATAATCTAGATTTCTGTTCACACATTTTTATGTTCCAACCACCACTCTCATTTTTGTCTTATGAGTTTCCTTCTCTTTCATCAAATTAAAAAAAGATGAAAAAAAAAAAAAAACAGGAAAAAAAGAAGTTTTATGTGCATTAAGGTATATAACTTTTCCCCATGAGTTTTTGTAGTGTCTGCTGCTATTATGCTCTCCTAACCAACAACATAGTTGTATAGTCCTAACTTATTTTGCTTGTTTCTCTGCTGGAGAAATATTACTGATATCTTTATTCATTCTTATGCTAAAAAGAAGGATATATTAGTTTATCATATTTTTTATGTCACTTAGCACTTAATTTTTACCTGTTTATTTTCTTGTATGTAGACAATTTACAAACTGTGGTGTCGCTCATATTTTGATGCAAAATATGCAAAACACACACAGATATCAATGGGAGGCGGATCCCTTGAAGAAAGAATTCTTTATAAATACATGAAAGGCATATACAATAACATTGTCAGCGCATACACTGAGTTAGCTTTGCATTAGGAACGCCTACTTAATAATGCGTTGGTACACCTTTCTGTGCAGTCATGGCTCATAGATGCCTAGGAATGGTTTCTACAAGGTGTTGAACATCCTCCATGTGCAACTTGGCCATGTCTGCTGCAGCAGCTCTGTTGGTTCATACTTATTCCGTGGAGGGTGATCAGCAGTTCTCACCATTCTATCATGTCCCACAAATGTTCAATTGAGTTACAGTTAGGGTAGTTTGGTGGGCGAGGCAATGTGGCAAATTCGTTGACATGTTCCTCCAACCACTCGGTAGTTATATGAGCCCGATGACAGGGTGCATTGTTCTGTTGAAAGATGGCACTGTGGTCTGGGTACACCTCCTGCAAAATATGGATGGAGAAGGTCAGCCAACAATTCCCTGTAGCATCCACCATTCAGTGTTTGTGGAATGATGACCAATGGACATAGGGCTTGCCAGGAAAAAGCTCCCCAGACCAGAACACCACCTCCACCAGCCTGTTGAACCCCAACTGTGTAACCAGGGAATAGGGCTTCATGCTGTTTACGCCACATGCAAACCTAGCCATCGCGGACAACAGGAAATGGGACTCATCACTCCAGATGACCTTCTTCCATCTGGCGAGAGTCCATTGCTGATGTTCCTTGACCCATAAGAGGCATTGTTTGCCATGACTGGGTGTCACCATAGGTACCCCTCGTTGGTCTCCAGCTGTGGAACCCCAAGCGAAGCAAGGTACAGTACATGGTGCTCATGGAAATAGGTCGAACTGCACCATTCTTGTACTTCTAGGTGACTAGCCTGTTTTTGCTGATATACCAGTTGTGACAACCCATGCTCACCTCTAGAATGAGCTGCATGTGGCTGACCAATGTGAGCCCTTCTACTGGATGTCTGTGCATGGTTAATCCAGTCCTGGTACACCCTTGATACAGTAGTATAGGAGCTGCCAACAAGTGCATCTGTTTCCAAAATGCTGGCACCTGCCCTTCAGGCCCCAACTATCTGGCCACAGTCGAATTGGCTTAAATCACCATGGTTCCCCATTACTGGTAGACGTTTGCTGATTATCTCCAGAAGATAGGTGTTCATACTGCAGGAGGAGCGAGATCCACACAATGTCATGCCAAGTTTTCAAAGAGCATTAGAGTCTGGAACTCAGATGCAGGGAGTGCTTTCACAACAACAAAAATTATCTGCTTTCTTTTTTCTTTAACATTCTTTCTTACAATTCATTCTTTAAAATATGTACATATCTTGAAAATTTGCATGTTCCATTTCACCATAAATTATAAGTTTTAGTTTATCCTTATAGTTGTGACGCACAGAGTGGGAACCTCTGGTTTAAGCTATTCAAAGATGGTTGCCAGTCAACTGATAATTAATGATTCCTGTTGAGGGTGGCCCTCAACGTCAAGTGACGGCACTCATGTGGCACAAGTTCACAAAATCGTGCATTCAAATCCTCAATTGACCATTCAAGAAATATGCAACGTTTCAATTGGTTCATCTGGTCACATTCTGATGGAAAAATTAGAAATGTATCAAATTGCTGCAAAGTTTATCCCACTTCTGCTGGCTCAGGATCAGAGAGACTGCAATCTCTCAGAAGCTTTTAGATCACTCAAACGAGGACAAAATTTCATGAAACGAAAATGCAGTGTTCACTGGGGTTTGGAAAAACTTCACCAAGACCGAAAAAGGGCAGAGATTAAAAAAACTAATCCATTTTGAAAATCGTAGAACACACACACCATGCTCTTAAACAAAGTGATGCAGCATGATGACTAATCACAATAGAAAGATGTAGTAAATGAGAGGTTACTGGCCTAGGTCACTGCTATGCAGCGCCACCTACCACACATGGATGTGCTTTATTGCGTGCTATAAAAGTTCGGGAACTTTTTGAACAGATCATGTACATTGACTGGCACCATTCTAAACAGCAACCTCAAATCGCATAGGTAGAATTGTGTCATATTATTGTGCCAGAATAAAAAGGAATTATTCACTACACACTGATTCCAATCCTATCTCCTGTACTCCTAGGTATCCAATTTGCATTATGGTGTGGTTCATTTCTTAAAACTGTGACGATCAGTGTTTGCAGCATGAAAGGAAGTGAGATGTTTCATATCCTATCAACAATACAAAACAAGCTTCATGTATTATAGCCTACAGACATTCGTGTAACAACTATGACTGTATGCAGCAGTTTATTTTTTGTTAACTTCAATTATTATAGATAAAAGAGGGTAAAAGCAAAGTTGAGGAAAAGGCAATAAAAATATATATAAATTTGTAGATGGTATATTTACATCATTGAAAAACTGTTAGGTTTTCCTTTTCTCTCTATGCTTGGAAAAATAATTGCTTTGGTTTTATATATTTAAATCTCAATCATGAGCTGGTTCCTAAAAAATATTCTAGTCTAGCATTTGCCTGTAATACATCTCATTCTCCTTTGTCTTACAGTGATTTGACAGAATGTGAGTTTAATGCTAAAAGAAAACTCTTTGGTACATGTGGCTAGGACCTATGGAAACAAAAATCTGCCTGGAACATATTTCAAATTTGGAATGACTGTTTTTAAGGGAAGAGAGCAATAGTTCTCACTTCAGATTTGAACCCGGGCTTTCTGTGTGAGAGATCGGTCTTGAAATTATTTTGTCAACCAAGCCTGGTATATTATTGTGCCATATGAACCATCTATATGATGTTGACAAAATTATTAAGTATTGCTAAATTGAAAAAACAAAAAGTTCAGAAGCTATGATGTAGTGTTTTCATATAAAGAAACAAAAAGGCACATGTGTCGCAAGTTGGCCAAATTGCAGGTATGGACATCTGATTGAAATAATAAGAAATCTATCATACCCTCATGTTATAGACACAGTGACATCATGTTTACAGAGTACAGAGCTCAGGTATCACTGGCCTGATGCACACAACAGAATCATATACACAGATACAAAGAAAAGATATGTTTTCCTGTGCCACTGATTTCACCAGGTAAGATGAAAAGTATATCATTTTCATTACACCACCATGCTGTAAAATACTTGCTGTGTAAAGTATAATACTTTTCCCTAAAATAATATTGTCAGAAAAAATTTGCCCTACATTATTCTAAAATAATTTAATCAATCATTATTTATGCAAGTGTTTTGTTTACTGTGTACATTTGAGTTTTTTTTTTGTTTGTTTGTTTGTTTATTTGTTGGGTTTTTTTTTCAGCATTTTTTGCTTTGCTGTTTCTATTTGCAAAATAATATGCATTAAAATATGGTTCAGTTTGCTTCTAATTTTCATTGCATGCTTTTATTAAAATTGGAAGAGGCTGTGCTTGGGTGTGCTTTGCATGCTTTATGAATATATCTGTTAACTTGTTACAGGTCAAGTTCATTGCCCCACACGCTATCGCCATTTATTGGGTCACTTGTCCCACAGCATGATTGACTTAGGTGTGTGTTTCAGAAGCTTTGGTTTTCTTTTTCTTTTAAGCATTTAACATGTTACATTATGTTTACTTTGATATTTTAATTAAATTACTGAATGCTTTATTATTTGGATTTTTAATTTCTTATTTTTTCATTTGTAATGAACTCAAGCCATTTGTTAAATATGCATTGTAGCCATTCTCAGGGTTCCCATGGTCCTTGAAAATCCTTGAAAACTCCTTGAACTTAATTTTCCTTTTCAAGGGCCCTTGAAAGTTCTTGAATTTTTACAAGTCCTCGAAAAGTACTTGTTCCCCCCCCCCTTGTTCACCAAATTTCAAAATAGCTGCAGTTCGTTTAAGAGAAGCTATCACCAAAATGTCACAGGTGGCCGCACTGTGTTGTGGAACGTTCTCTTGGAATCGGGAGCACGTAGTTGTCACATTTCCGGTTTTCACACGGTTGTGATTCTGAACTACGATAAGTGAATGTGCTGGGAATTCTTCTGAACTACAATAGGCGAATGCAAGGGGGTGTAAGTGTAAGCTACTAGCATCTCAAACTGGGTTTGTGATCTGCTGAATGCTTGTAGCCCAGGAATCCAGTCTAAAATTTAGGTTGTCCATTGGTAGTCTGTCCTTCTGGCAAAATGTCCAGCCCATTGCCATTTCAGGGATTTTACTTTGATCATGATATCTTCCATATATATATATATACAGGGAGTCCACAAAATCTTTCCCACATTACAAAACTTAATATAAAAAAATGTATTACAAGTAAAAGCAAGGTATTACACGACAATGATGGTGCCTTTTTTTCTAGTGTCAGTACATCTCCACATGAGCACCATTTGTGGCCCAGAGGACATCTAAGTGATATTCAATTTCATGCCATGTTTTGTTTAACATCTCAGCAGATACAGAACCAGTGATGCCCGTCGTTATTCTGCTCTTCAACATCTTTACATCCGGAACACTGCTAGAGTAAATTTGGGTCTTTCATATAACCCTACAGGAAAAAGTCTAAAGGAGTTATGTTGGGCGATTGAGGTGGCCATGTCATGGGACCATCGTGGCCAATCCATCTGTCCAGAAATGTGGCATTCATGAACTCACGAACCATTATTGACCAATGTGGTGGGGCATCGTCTTGTTGGAAAATAACCGAAGGTTGAAGTGCACACAACTGAAGTTCTACAAAAAGTTCCAGCTTGTCCAGGTACATGTTACCGTGGGCTCTGTAAAAAAAAAAAAAAAGGGTCCGATTATTCTGTTGTGCATCAGCTGCACGATACATTCATTTTTGTTCCTCTGTTGTTTGATGACATAATTGGGATTTTCTAATCCCCAGATTCACACATTGTGCCTATTTATTGTACAGGAGACGTAGAATGTGGCTTCATCTGAGAAACGGATGTGGTGCCGATACCTACTATCATGAGTTATGCGCTGCAACATCTTCGTTGCAAATGCAGCACAGCGAGGACGGTCATCAGGTTGAAGGGCTTTAACTATCTGCACATTATAAGCATACAGATGGAGATGTTTGTGTAAAATTTTGTGAACCGTGGCACAGGGATTCCCAGTTTCCAGTGAAGTACAACGAATGGATTTCCTGGGACTTTGCAGAAATGTCTTCTGAACAGCTGCAGATGTCTCTTGTGTAACTGATGCTTGGCTCGTTAAAGGAAGATTGCCAACATGACCCATCGTTTTAAACTTTTCATACCAAACTTTCGTGCTCTTTTGGTCCTGTGGTGATCGTCTGTACTCTTTTCTGAAACGACGCTGGACAGTAACCGCCTATTTAGTCTCGTGGAACCACAACACGCACACCACTTTTTCTTGCATGGAAGTCATTATCGAGGAAATGCTCCTCTGCGTGTGACATAAAGCTAAAGAATAGAAAACAAAAACTTAATGAGTGCTGCTATATTATGTTGTCAACCATTTTATTTTACCTTACATAGATTTTTTATATTAATTTTTGTAATGAAATATGGAAACAATATTTCATTACAAAAATTAATATGGACACCCTACCCTGTATATACACTGCCGGACAATTGCTAAGGACGGATGACAATAGCAACCATAAAATGGAAGGCAGGAAAATGTGGAAATTACCATAAGTGCGGGATACAGTGAGACGTGTTGTGCGTATGCAAATTTTGGATTGCCGAACTTATTCGTGACGTCATAGCGCAGATAAAAGATCTAAAGGATTTGATGCGTATCGACTGTTGTTGTTCAAACGCAAAGTTGAAAGGGAAAGAATCAATTGACGAACTTGCAATTTTCAGTATGTCTTCCCGACATCACCTAGATGATTTTACGCGTGGCCGTATTATTGGCAAGATTGAAGAAGGGCGAAAAATAACAGATGTTGCCAGGGAGTTCGACATCAGCCACAGTGTTGTTTCAAGGCTTTGGAAATCATTTCAAACAAATGGAGAGTGTAGCAAACGTCACGGGGGAGATCGTGTTCGCAGTACGACACCTGCAGAAGATCGGTACATAGTGCTATCAACAAAAATACACTGGCGCAGCACAGCTAGTGAGGTAGCAGATCAGTTTATGGCTGCTACTGGCAAGTGGATCTCCCGAAAAACTGTCGCCAGACGTTTGCATGAAGGAGGACTATACGCCCGCCGTCCTGTTGTGTGCATCCCATTGTCCAGACGTCACTGTACTGCCCGTTTGCAATGGTGCCATCAACATCGCAATTGGACTGATAACGACTGGTCTGCTGTCCTCTTCTCAGATGAGAGTAGATACAGTCTATCGTCTGATTGTCGACGACAACTGATCTGGCGTGATAGTGGTACTGCATATTGTCCAGCAAACATACAGGAAAGGGACCGATATCCGACATGTAGGGTCATGGTATGGGCTGGCATCATGATAAACGGCCGTACGTCCCTCTATGTGCTTCTAACTGGGACTATGACTGGCCAACGGTACATTAATGATATTCTGCTACCTCACGTTCGCATGTTCCGTGGTGCTGTCGGTGATAGATTCATTTTCATGCACGACAACGCAACATGTCATCGAACAGTCGCTGTCCAGGAGTGTCTTGAGAGCGAGGATATTCAACGCCTCGTATGGCCAGCACATTCTCCAGATCTGAATCCCATTGAAAATGTGTGGGATGCTTTGGGGAGGAGTCTTGCTGGTCGCCAATGCCCTCCAATAAACAAGGACACCCTCATCCGTGCACTGACAAAGGAATGGGATAAATTACCCCAACAGCTGCTTGATAATGTTGTGCAAAGTATGACACGACGTGTGGAATCTTGCATCGCCCTCCATAATGGCCATATCCCGTATTGACATCTTACGCCGGAATGCCTGCGGACGGTAATTGCATTTTTCACGTTTACGTATTCTGCACAAAATGGCCTGTTTGTCCCTTGAACTCGTTCCACAGCCTTCTTGATTTCAGAGCACAATAAATTTTCTTTCCTGTAATGTCCTGGCATACTGACATTATTTTATTTCACTTGGCATCCAACCACACATACTTTTTTATGCGCTATATAGCCGTTTATGATCAGTCCTTAGCAATTGTCCAGCAGTGTATAATAGGGTGGGTCAAAAACCTGAATTTCTGTGATTGAAATGCCCTAGTGTGGAAAAGTTCTGAGGGAGCACCACTAAGAATTGTGTGAAATATTTTTCGAATCGGTCAATATCTTTGGCTCTGATCAGAGGCTCAAAGTTTTGAAATTTCACAAGAAACATGACATTTTCGAGTGTCCATCAAAAATACCCTAGTGTGGAAAAGGTTTTAAAAACCATCAACAGGAAATACATAAAATATAATTCCAATCAGTTAATTTATTCGGCTCTGACCAAAGGCTTGAAGTTTTGAAATTTTACATAAAAAAAAAAAAAAATGCAAAATGTGAACTATTGTTTATAGATGAAAACTCATCCCCGACATCTCATCATAGTCTCATAATTATTCAGTTTTACGACGTCTTGAGGTTGATTTGTTGAAATCGGATTGGTGATCAAACTGTGGCATGATCTTTCTAGACAGTAGGGTGGATCGTTTGTATCCATCCCTAGTATTGCCATGTCTAAACACACAAGCGGATGCTTCAGTCTCTAGTTTCACTATCCGCTGAACAGCTTGCATGTGACATGAAAATTGGGAGAAATCCCAGCAGTTGGCCTTTTTGTGGAGACTCGTCAGTTCCTCTGAGCTCACTCAGCTCAGAGGAACAGCGCTGGTGTAACTTCACAGTGAAACCAGTCGATAATGTCTATGTTGTTTTTGGCTTCAAAGTTAAGCTGAGGCATAACAAAGCTGTGAACAGATTCATTAACAATCCCCCTTGCCTTGATTATTCTCCGGACTGCGAGCTGTCTAATTTTGGCTCTATCATCTGTAAGCATAGCCAGCAGCAGATTTTCAGGAGAAACAAAGAATCCATCTCTAGTGATGACTTGATCAATAACCTCTAGAAGGTTCTCTGGCAAGAATCTAGATCTGAGCAATGTATAACCTCAATAATCTGTTTGCAGTTGTCAACCAATGGGAGTGTGAGAACTGCCCCCGGATTACATTTACTGAGGTCAGATGAGCAGGTTCCTGAATGAACTGCATGTGATATTTCCAGAAAATATCTTTGCTGTGTACTCAAGTCTGAAACTGTAATTGAAGGTAAATCACAATCCTAATGTTCATATTTGACTACAGGTAACTCTTCGCATCCAGGAAGTTGTTTATCTATGGGACCACCATACGACTTGGAACCACTTGTTGGGCATTCTATGTGTTTGAACAGGTGTCTGAGAGGTAGCTCATTCAAATGGAGGAGGGGAATTACCCCTCCTCCATTTGAATGAGGGCCTGCCAATATTTGAATGCAAAGGCCTGCCAATATTTAGCTCCAGACAATGAATTATTCCATATTTGTACCCGGTATTTACTGCGGTTCCATCGCAACTGATTATTTGCTTGAAGTTCACTAAAGTCACACACCTTCGAGACCACGTACTTATATATGCTTTAGGATATTTCAAATGCTGTGCCAGATTTGTGAGTCACAGTCCAGCATACTGTGACGATGGCTCCTTCACTAGCGAGATGTGTTCCTCTGTGACAGTTCTCTGGTAAAATTTTGCCCCAATTTTTACTTGGGCTAATGTCTGGTCCTTACGGCCATCAAAATATAAACCTCTCAAGGCGGTATCAGACAGTCTTTTTTTTTTAAGCTGCTTACAACATTTTTTCCTTTTCCCTTCAAATTTTGCTTTTGTCTGTAACAAGCAAATTTTGCTTTTGCCTGTTATTTCTATATGAGGCCCTTATCCTGAAGTACACTAGATGATATTGCAGCAGTTGTTCTGTTGGATACACCACATCGTTGACTACTAGATACAGTTTCAGGAAGTGGTACTCTCATTTGTGAAGGGGATTGAGTTGGATTACTGGTACTGGGGCAATACAAATCCTATGTTTCTGCGTCGGAAACTAATTTGGTTTCTGTTTCGGTTGGATTGTCGTCGACAGTCCCAGTGGTGGAAATACGTGCAACCTATTGTTTTCTGGGAAGAGCAGAATGTTGTAATTTTCTCTTGATTCCTTTTGGAGCTTTTGTGTTTTGATAAGATCAATGGGACCTATATAACATTTCCTGGTTGATCTCTGATACACAAGGAAAAGTTGTTCTTTGGCTGGAACTTTATTCATTGAAATGCAAGTGCATTTGTTTATATCTGAGCACTTGGAAGCAGCTATATAAAAAAGTGTATTTGCTTAATGCTTAAACTTTTCAACCAAATCTTTCACTGTTTGACATTTGGTAACACTTCTACCAGAATTCTTCACATTAATGCACTTCTTGTGATATTAGAGCAACATAGCACGTACACGCTGCTGACAAACTGTTGGAATAGATGCTCTGTGAAACAACTTTTCAATTTTCCCCGCCACAGCATCTGCAATGTATGAGAAACTAGTTTCTTGTTTGCTGTCAGTATCCGAAATAATTTTACGTCTCCCGGTGAAACAACACCTTATGACATCTTCATATGTCTGAAGCTGGCTGTCACACAAACCTTTTGGGATTCCAAAAATGGGACAAACAAATGTTTGCCTCAGAGGATTCTTTGAACTTAATGACTTCGGAATTGCCATCGCATTTGCCATTATGCCAACGCAGTTATACTGCAACGTGTCAGTACAGTCAAACTAGCTGAAATGATGTGGTGCTGGCGGCGGCCTCGAATCTCTTCCCCACCCACTCCACACCACGTTGGTAAGAGCAACAACATACGCCAAGTTCATTCTCTGTAGAGTAGACCAAGACAGGATGGCTGGATTGGCCAAGAGGGAGCGTGAATGCGAGTGTATTATTGCAATACATTTCGCGTTTTCACGTTTTTTGTGCAAAATTTCGAAACTTCGAGCCTTTTGTCAGAGCCAAATAAATTAAATGTTTGGAATTATACTTTATAAATTTGTTGTTGATGTTTATTAAAACCTTTTTCACACTTGGGCATTTCGATCAAGTAATTCGGGCATTTTCGATGGACACTCGAAAATTTCATGTTTTTTGTGAAATTTCAAAATTTTGAGCCTTGGTCAGAGAGAGCTAAAGATATTAACTGATTTGAAAAATATTTCACACAATTCTTAGTAGTGCTCACTCACAACTTTTCTGTACAAGGGCATATCGATCAGAGAAATTCGGGTTTTTGACCCACCCTAACGTACACTGAAGTGCCAGAAAATGAGCTTATGCAAAATACATAGCAATGTCACCTATGCACGTACTATGTTGTGTCCGCCAGTACGTATATAAAGCGATAGACATCCTTGCCAGCTGTCAAATCTGTTTTCAGCATGAGAGTGACAAGTAATAACGATTTAACGATTTTCAACACAGTGTCATAGTTGGCGCTCATGAGATGGGCCATGGTATTTCGGAGGTAGAAACAAAGTTCGGATTTTCATGGACGACCATTGCAAGGGTGTACTATGTCTACAAGAATTCCGCCAAAACCTCCAACCTACGATACCAGTGTGGCCGTTAAAAGACATTGGGTGAAAGTGACCATCGTCGGCTGTCAAGAATCGTTTCACACGATTTGCTTGCAACACTCTTGCAGGTATCGTTGGAATTCAATGCTGGAGCCTCAACAAGCATCAGCGTCTGGACTGTGCAATACACCCTGAATGATATGGGCTTTGGGAGCCAAAGATTAACTCGAGTCCCCTTGATGGGTGCATGACACAGAGCTATGTGCCTCGCATGGGCACGGCAACACCGCCACTGGATACTTGATGACTGGAAACAAGTAGCCTGATCCTGATCTGATGAGTCACGTTTTCAATTGTATTGGGCAGGTGGAAGGATTTGTGTGTGGTGCAAACCCCATGAAGCCATGGATCCCGCCTGTCAACAGGGAACTGTATCAGCTGGTGGGGGGAGGGGGGTCCGTAATGGTATGGGGTGTGTTTAGCTGGACTTCACTGGGAACCCTGGTATGTCTACAAACCTCTGTGACTGGCCAACACTATGTGCGTGTTTTTTCTGACTAGGTACACCTGCTCATGTCCTGCATTCAAGCTGATGGGTTGGGCCTGTTCCAACAGAACAATGCACCTCCACACAAGTCTCGGGACGCCACATTATGGTTAGAGGAGCGTTTATCCGAGTTTGGGGTGTTGTCATTCCCACCCAAGTCCCCAGATTTGAACGTGATAGAACACATTTGGGATGCCATGCAACGCACTATCGAACACAGGAATGCGAGACCTCGGAATACACCCAACTTGTGGAACGCTCTGCAGGAAGTATGGTGTGCATTGCCTACAGCATATTTCCAGAAGCTAGTGGAGTCCATGCCCCATCATATTTCTGCAGTCCTGCGCTCCCGTGGGGGACTTACCAAGTATTAGACTGGTGTACCAGTTTTTCTGGCACTTCAGTGTATACAGTATATAAACTATATTGACAGAAGTCACCAGACACCCTTCAAAAGCAAACAAACGGATCTGCTGTGTTGTTAAGATGTGCGGTACAGCTGCAAATAGTATAAAAACAAGCCTGCAGCTGACCACAATCATATCACACTGTGAGGTTGAGTGAAAATGTTGCGGCGGGGGGAGAACTGACTTTGAGAAAGGAAAGATTGTTAGGTGTTTTATTAGTGGGTTGTCCATAAGAGAAACCAGGAGGCGTTTAAACATACCCAACTCAACTGTTTTAGATGTACTGAATAAGTGGAAGACAAATGGCATGTCTGAAGCAGCAAAACGTACCGGCAGACCAGAGAAAATCGGTGATAGAGGACGTCGAAGCCTCAGGAGAGTCATTACAGCTAATCGGTGGAGTACTGCACAAGACCTCAGTGTACAGTTGAGCAAAAACGCAAAACGCTGGAACCTTGGTATGTACAAGTACCACTCGCAGAGAACTTCATTCCATGGATTACCGTGGTCGTGCGGCTGCTCATAAGCCTTTCATCTCCACTCGGAATGCTACTCGTCGTTTATCATGGGGTAAAAAACACTTATCATGGACCGTAGATCAATGGAAACGAGTCCTATTGACTGATGAATCCAGATACACGATCCATCAATCTGATGGCGATGTGTGGGTATGGCGGCACCCAGGGAAACGCTATTTACCACAGTGTAATGTTCCTGCGGTCAAGTTTGGAGCTGGTAGTGTACTCGTGTGGAGTGCTTTTTGTGGTATGGTCCTGGCTCATTGGTTATTGTGGACAAACCTGTTAACCAGCACATGTACCTTCAATATTCTGGGCAATTATGCCCTACCAACTCTGTGACAATACTATGGAAACGAGCCTTGTTGGTACCAGCAGAATAATAAAGCAAGGACTGTTATGGCGTGGTTTGACGATAATTCCGTATTGTGTGTGGACTGGCTAACACAGAGCCCTGATCTTAATCCCATAGAGCACCTATGGGATGAATTAGAGCGCCGCATAATAGGTTTGGAACCAAGACCTACGACTAGGCAACAATTAGCGGCAGCATTTCCACCTAAAACCCCAAGAACAGAAGAGTACATTCCTATCTTAGAAGATATTGTGCAGCGAGTGCATCCAGAACATGCTACCGATCTAAGGTTTAAGCTATTCAGAATCATGCTTAAAGAGTATAATGCTAAGCACAAAAAAACTGTAAGATTAATAAATTAAAGTATGACAGAAAACAACTAGTAAATCTTTGCAAAGACCCCACGATCAAATTCTGCGAAGCGGACAAAACAGGGCAAATTGTTATTATGGACACTTTGGAATATAATGATAAAATGCGGACGGCCATCTCAGAGCTACAGTGCGATAGCATCAACAAAGATCCCACCGACAAACAACTTACCTTCCTGGCTAATATAAGGAACCACAGCACGTTACCAACAGAAATAAAAAATGCAAACCCTCCAATGGGAGCAGGGATGCCAAAAATATTCTTGAAAATTAAAACTCATAAAGAAAACACACCTTTAAGACTGATTCTATCGAAAAAAATCTCACCACTCATCAACCTAGAAAAAAAGATATACAACTATCTATCCCCAATATTCATGAGGAATCAATATACATTAAAGAATAGCTATGAGTTTATAGAAAAAATCAAATTAATTAATCAAGACCTAGAGCAAATAACTATGGCCTCCATGGATGTTAAGGCGTTATACCCAAACACTCCTGTCGAGCTAGCCATCGAATTGATTATGCAGCAACTAAGCATCAACAAAGAACTAAACTTGTCACAATTGAAAGAGCTAAAGAATACCTTATATTTCATCAAGGAAAACAACATCTTCCATTTTGAAGGAAATATATATAAACAAACACAAGGTGGCCCTATGGGATCCCCATTATCGGCATTATACGCAGAAGTGATTATGGCATACCTCGAAAAAGAAATTATTCAAAATTTACCTGAAAAACCAATACTTTATGCTCGATATGTAGACGACATTATTATAATGTCTAAACTTAACAAAGCCGAGCTA
The DNA here is from genome assembly GCA_039090855.1 of Macrothele yani. Taxonomy (NCBI): domain Eukaryota; kingdom Metazoa; phylum Arthropoda; class Arachnida; order Araneae; family Macrothelidae; genus Macrothele; species Macrothele yani. Next base: position 18,691,928 of record CM076990.1, on the reverse strand, counting down.
CAAGATCTAGCACAGCAGTTTAGCAAAATATGTAACACCATAGAGCTAACTATTGAGTTTGAAGAGGATAATTGCCTATCCTTCCTGGACATTCAACTAAAGAAAAACAAAAATAGTTTTGAATACTCTGTGTTCAGAAAAGCAACTTACATACCTGTACTGATACCATACTCGTCGCACCATCCAGTGATACATAAAAAAAACAGCATAGTAAACTTGATACGGCGAGCGTACACACACACATCTAACAACAGGCTAAAAAATCAAGAGCTAGAGTTTATCTCGAAAATATCCCAAGAGTATGGGTACCCGAGCAAGCTAATTAATAAATGGATACATGAGAGTAAAAAGCATATGACTCAGAGGAAAGAAGGCCAAGAAGTGCACAACCAAAGGAAGATGAGAAATAAAAAATTAAAATACATTGGAGCTTTCCCATACCTGGAAGGAGTGAGTAAAGAAATCAATAGGCACTGTGCTAAATATGACTTACAACTAGGAAGCTCAGTGCACACCGTGAAAAGTATGACTGTCAACAAAAAAACAGAGGGAAAAATGCTAGAAGAATCAGGAACCTACGAAATTCCAATAGCACACATACCCCCAATATCGTACATTGGAAGTACGAAAAACAGATTAAAAAAAAGACTTAAACAACACATATCTAACTGGCAAAAAAAAGAAGCCAAAACGGCTTTAGTGCAATTCTGCTTGGAAAACCAGACATTCCCAAAGTTCGATGAAATTAAAATGCTAAAAAAGAATAAAAAATCGGAAAGGCAAATGAGGAGGGAAGAAGCAATATTAATCTACAAAAAATAAAGCAAGGGTATGTAACCAGAACGACCCTAGCACATTATCGGGCCTGTGGAAAGAACTAATAAGACAAGAAAAACAACAACAAAAGAAAAACAGGCAAAAAAGACAAGAAAACCAGGATAGGAGAAGAAATTAAAAAAATTAAAAAAAAAAAAAAAAAAATACGGGGGAAAAAAAAAAGTGGTCTTAACTAAACATAGATGGCGCCAGCCGGGCTTGTTAACGAAATATATCCAGGAAAGTTTTTCCGACGAATGGCAACAAGGAGTATCGGACTCCATTAGCGCGAAGTTAGCCACGAACATCGGTGGTAAAGTCGCCACGCTCCTGAAGATGCCCAGAGTATGGGCGAAAATTTCGAGTATAAAGAACGGTAAAAATTGATGTTTGGAATCCTAAAGCAAAGATCCAATGAGTATACCCAGCGAAAAGTGTGAGAAGTAAAGCCAGTCATCGCATACAACGGACTTTAGGACAATAACCTCAACAAAGACCGGAAAACACGTGCGTGAAATGTCCCCGTCGCTAGAAAGGAATGCCAAGGTAAGCATTATCCGCTAGTTTTCTGTACAAGTTACTTTGAAATATCGCACGTAAAAGAGAATAGTACAATAATTAGAGCTATATAATAGTCAGAATTAGAACTACTAAGTGGAATTAAGTACTACTGTATGTCAAGAAATGCTATGTTGTGTTTCTCTTCTACGTGTCCGGTGACTTTTGCCAATATAGTGTGTGTGTGTGTGTGTGTGTGAGTGAAGAGATACATTATACATCCATAGCTCTGTGCAAGAGATGAGATCTTGTGGAACAATAATACCTCACCAAAGTACAGTACAGTATAGTATGTTTAGATATAACTATAATTTTAATTGAACTTTTTGACTGTTTGTTACAACTTATTTTGGTGTTTCATGAGAGTTCTTATTGGGCATGAATGTAGTCTTGAAAATTTTTGAGTGCTTGAAAAGTCCTTGATTTTTTGGTGCAAAAGGGAGTGGGAACTATGCATTCTGCCTCCTCCCCCACTCAAGTAGTCTGAGGGGGGGATGATATCTAACCTTAAGTGTGGTATCTGAAATAATGGTTTCAAACCATCAAAATGTGATATCTGAAGTAATGATTTGGCCCACGTAGCATTATCTGTTTCGTTTTTGTTTTATTTTTAACGATGTAGATTCATTTGAAGAAAATTGTTAAACTTGGTTTTATAGCTCCAAAAAGTGGCAAGGGTAAGTCTAAAAAAAAAAAAAAAGAAAAGAAACAACAAAACAATCTCAGGTATGTTTCTTTAGTAACCAAAGAATTTACTGTCTCATACAAAACACAAGGTGCGCAAGCTTAAGGAAAGCCTAATCTCTGTGCACAGAGGGCGCATAAATGATGAATGTTTAACCCAGGAAGGTGGGAGCTATGAGAACAAGGAAAAGAAAGAAAAGAAAAAGCGGTGGTGTGGTGTGTTATTGTAAATAGTTATACTTTTGCACCAGCTATCATGTGCTTATATTGTTTAAAATAAACCATAGTGATGGAACCATAACAAGGAAGAAAAGTATCATTACTGTTTTCAGAAATGGGAGAAACTTGTTTTCTTATACCCTACTTATGAGGGGCAGTCAAAAAGTTAGTTGCATGCACCCACAATTTTTTTGTATAAAAAATGTTTGAATGCAATGTGGTCACACCATTTGTACTTCTTCCTCAAAGCTGCCATACTGACTTTGTCGATGTGGCGGGAACAATTCGTTTGTTATCACTCCTGAAAGATGTGTCCATTGGAAGTAGCGTCCAAATTTGAAATCTGCGCAGTGATCCATTTTTTTGTGGGCCAAAAAGTTTAACTATCACTGAAATTCAATGCCAATTAATTGAAGTGTACAGTGACAAATAATTTTTGCGGCAGGCCATCACAAAATGGTGTTCACTGTTTGAGAAAGGACACACAGATATCGAAGATGATTACTGGGAGGGAAGGCCATCAACTTCAATGATGAATGAAAATGTGGACCTAATTAACGAATTGATTCGTACTAACAGGTGGATCACAGTAGACACGATTGCGGATAAATTGAATACACTATATACCAACAAGTAATTGGACACCCCTGCAATCGACGATATCTGCGGTCCTGATACACGTCACTGCCGCCACCGTTAAATATCGTGTGGGAAACAACAACACAACCAGTCACATGCAAGATACCACGCAGTTCGGAGCTCTCTGATTTCGAAAAAGGTGTAATCGTCGGGTATCTCAGAAATAGCTGATCCATACATGACACATCCAGCGAGTTGAAGTACCCAAAATCGACAGTGGCCAACGTGATTGGCAAGTGGAAGATAAGAGATGACTGTCGGAATGTGCCCCGACCCGGCAGACCCACAAAACTGGGAGTTAGAGAGCGACGGGTGCTGGCCAGAGAAATTTTGAAGAACCGCACCAAATTGACGGGCCACATCCACGAGGAGTTTCAACAGGCATCCGGGAGTATTCTTTCGATGAATACCATCCGTAAGAAAGCCCATCTGCTCGGTTATCATGGATGTGCTGCCGCCCACAAGCCTTTGATAACCAAGTCCAATAACGCTGCTCAGCTAACGTGGTGCAAGAACGTCGGCAGGGGACCGTTGAACAATGGAAACAGGTTCTCTGGAGCTACGAATCAAGGTTCACCCTCTATCGTTTGGATGGCAGGGTCTGGGTTTGGCATCTGCCTGGAGAACGCCTCCTGCCGAAATATATTGTGCCAACTGTGAAGTTCGGTGGCGGTGGAATTATGCTATGGGGGTGTTTCTCATGGTATGGCACAGGACCCTTGGTCGCAAATCCTGGTAGACTCAACGCCGAGACCTACTGCACCATTTTGGATGACCATGCGCTTCCTACGTTGTGGCAGTTTTACGGGGTGGACCCATGTTACTTTCAGGATGACAATGCCACCTGTCATGTTGCGAGGTCCACCATGGCTTGGTATGGGGACAATGGGGTTAATCGAATGGACTGGCCTGCGCAGAGCCCGGACCTTAACCCTATCGAGCACCTCTGGGATGAGTTGGAGCGTCAACTTAAGGGGTGCCCCCACCGTCTGAAATCGGTGAAGGAACTGACCTGTCTTCTCCAAGCCGAGTGGAAGAAAATACTGCTAGCCTTCGTACAACGCCTGCTTGAGAGTATGCCCCAGAGGCTAGCAACTGTAATTGCCACTCGTGGAGGCTCCACCAACTATTGAAGGTGTATAAACTTCGTTTTCCTTTGCTATCACAGGTGTACAATTAATTGTTGGTTGATAGTGTATTTCACATGGAAGTGTGCACCAAAGTTATTAGATATCTCTTTAGGTTGAGCCACTTCGGATACAAGCTACTATTGGCTGGCGAAATGACGTCGCACGGGGAGCAAAGCAGCGAGAGGTGAGAGCCATCGGTGCTGGTTACTATGGCTTATACGTTAGCAAGGAATGTAAATAAACGCGAAGGAAAATGTTTTCAAATACTAGTAATTTCAAACTTCAGAGATTAACATATTTATGTGTGATCTGTTATTTTCTCTTTCATGAATTAATTAATTTTGAAAAAAAGATAAATTAACAGCTTTTGTATAAAGAAATATAAGGGCATTGCTGTAAACAAACATATTGCTGAACTTCGTAGTTCGGTAGTTTGCAGGAAGTTATATTTACAAAAAGTTATTGCGAGTGCGAAAGTAAATTCTTAAAAATTCAAACTATTTAAAATCTGGGCTTTCGATTATCCGTGCATCAAGTAGTCCCGTTAACAGGCCAAACAAACAAGAAGTAAATATGTTATTCATCATTCAGCATTTCATTTTTGCAAAATAAATCTTATTGTTGCTTACAGAATTCCACTTAGTAGCCTTCAAATTCAAACAAAAATTCGCACAAAATGTTCGTTTTTCAATTTATTTTAACAGGCGGCACTAAAGCATAAAAAGCTATCAAAAATTATATAATACTATTGCAATGGCAGGCAGGATTTAAATGAAAACAAAAACCAGGCTTACGATAGTGTGCCACGGTCCATCCCTACCTAAACCTTCCTCCCAACCCAGGCTAGCTCAAATCCACAGAAAGGGGCTGCCTTGAGTTAAGTTGACATGATATTAAGTTACTGACAGCACACAAAAAGTGTAACAACATAATTTTTTGAACTCAGTTGTTTAACTTAGGTTTAGTATCTCAAATTTAATACAGAGGAAAAAGTTGTAGGATTTAACAAATATGGCCTGCAATGTAATTGATTTACATATGTCATACATTACCCTGTGCACATTTTTTTTTTTTTTTTTTTTTTGTCATAGAGCAAACAACGAATCTGGTTTTCTGTAAATATTTTACGCAAGAGTTTACTCACACCACTTGTGAAGCTGAGTTATTCAGACATTCACGCAAATCCCTCTGAGTAGATGCAAGTTTGTTATTAAGGCACTTATTTTGCACTCTTAATTTGGTGCACTGAACATTTCATTTTTTATTTCTTATTTCCAGTGACCTTATCTTTGTCATCAGAGGTGGAACATCAGCTGAAGATGATGACGTAATATCAGTTCACACAGATTTATAATTTTTTTTTTCTTTGGAGACACATTGTGAAAGGTTTCCAATGCTCGTTTTCTTACATCCCATCCATGTGATCTATTTGCTGCAGGACTAACATTCAGAACGCTAGGAATGGAGGATGACGATTCATGAGGATTAGCAGTTGTAATATGTTTATGGCCAATTTGACCTGGAAGGTTGACTATATTTGCTTTCAATCTCTTTCTGCCAGGTAGTCCAAGTAATTCTAATTTTAATAAGTCGGGAACATAACTGTCAACAGTAAAATGTTTCGAGCAAATTCTTGCATTTTTAACTTTAAAATTATCCTTTCGTTTACATTTTAGTACCCAGAGTTTTTCCAAATCAGGATTTGCAGGAAAAGAATGTAAATAATATCCGAACCTCGAGTCTTCCTACTGTAGGATAAACATCCTGCTATTGCACATCCAGGCATATTGTGCTACACTGATATAAGACAATAATGTGCACAACTGATGTTGAAAAATAGCTAGTTGTGAAGTACATTTACCAATTATGACGAAAAGTAATGAATTGCAAAATATCAACAGGCCTATTCAACGGAGCGAAATGCTTTTCTAAGCATGTGAACGAGTTTAAACCCGCCAAGATTACTTAGTAATTATAAAGTATATTTACAAATTATGAAGACACAGTAATTGCAAAACATCCACACAGGTCTATTCACCAAAGTGAAATGCTTTTTCATCTAATAACCTTGGGTTTTTCTAAGAACGTGAACGAGTTTGAATTTGCATTCCCAAGCCAAAGATTCTGTGCAGCGTCGTTGTCGGCTTGGTTATCTGGTGTCGTGTTTGGCGGCGTTTGCTCCCAGTGTCACGTCACGTGCAAATCCGAGAAAACGGAGACTGCAACTGCACATTGAAATGGCGCCCCCTGGTGTGCACCACATCATCACCAAGCGTTTTGAGTTTTTAAAAGTTTGTGCTTGATGGGTGCTTCACTTACTCACAGAACAACACAGAGCACATTGTTTTCAAGCAGCTCTCACGTTTTTGGTTCATTCTCACAGAGAAGGAAATGAATTTTTGAACCATATCGTGACCAGAGACAAGACTTGGGTCCATCACTTTTCACCAGAAACGAAGCAGATTTCATGTGAGTGGAAATATTCACATTTTCTGCCTCCGAAAAAGTGCGAAATTGTTCCTTCCACCCAGAAAAGTTGTGCTCACCCTTTTCTTCAACAATCAAGGTGTTGTGCATCATGAATTGATGTTGTTGGGCACCACGATTGATACAGAATCGTATTGTGAAACCTTTTAAAATGCTACAAAAGGTGATTAAAGATCAACGGCCAGTTAAACTGTCAAGGGGCATTGTCCTTCTGCATGCCAATGCGACGCCACATTTGGCATGTGTCACGAAAGCCCTCCTTGATGAATTCAAGGAGGGCTTTCCCTCCCTACATTCCAGATCTTTCACTTTTTGATTTTCATGTGTTCGGCCCCATGAAAAATGACCTTGCGAAGCAGCGATATCACTCCAGTAAACACATCAAGAATGGGACACGAGGATGGTTATCGCAAGTTGGACGACAATTTTTCAAGAAGGGATGGACAAACTCGTGCCACACTATGATAAATGTTTAAATAAACTAGGCGATTGCATCAAAAAATAGCTCTTCTATTACATTTCCTACATAAGTGTAAGCACTTCCTAAAATGTTCTTTTTTTTTTACATGCAAGTGAAACTAACTTTTTGACTGCCCTATGTACATTATTATCACATGTATGCTGTTGTAAATAATTCTGTTTCTGTTTTTGGTTTTTCATTGTTATTTTGCTTGAAGTAAAGTGTAGTGGTTATTTTAAGCTTTTTGCAAGTTCATTTGAGAATTATATTCTACTAATAATACACCAAAAGAGAACTTACCTCAGAATCTTGTGGATTTTTCACACACATTTTGTTATCGTATGCTTTTGGCTTCTCCTGATTCTCTCGTATAAAATATAAATATCAAACATACTATTTTTAGGCAACTCGATTTTTTATACCTCTTTATATTTTACATTGCTTTGCGAATATAAATTTCAAAGGTTTAACAAATAAAATTATAATTTAAAAAATTCATGTTTAAAATACTTTTTAAAAAACAGCTTCCGATAACAATCGTGCGGTCATCATGAAATACCAGTTTGAACACAAATTTACTATGCTATTATTAACAGCTAGCATTCAGAAATAAAGGTTTCTGCAACTTGCATCACCCTCATCAGGTATCCAACTATTGTGTTCCATGAGGTCTTATCACCTCAGATGTTCAACTCTGAATGTTTTGCTTTCTCTATGGGTGTGGTCAGTGATTTTTTTGTGGTGCATATGTACAGTACAAATTTCTCAGACCACTAGAAAATTACTGTTAATGTGCTGCCATCTGTTGGGAAGTTTAGATTTGTAAACCCCTATTATTCATTATTGAGTTGCATTTTTTAATATATTAATTTTCACTGCACCTTACAAAAAATTTAAATAATATAGGACATTACAGTAGCCTGTCACATAGGTGAGCTGAAAGATAAAACTTCAACTCCATGTATTTTGAAGTGTAGTAAATATGTACACAGGACATGTAACTTCTTCAGAATGGAAATGTTACAGGACATAATGCAAAAAAAACAATACAAAAAAACTCATGTCTGCAGTGTGTGTGTGTGTGTGTGTGTGTGTGTGTGTCTGTCTGCCTGTTAATTATAGTTCCCTATAACTGCAGGTCAGAGCTTATAAAAGTGAATTAAGAGTAAGGAAGAAAAGTATCTTATAATGTACATACATATCACTAAGCTGTTCTCTGAGATTCAGAGGTTAGCAACACAAAGAAATACAAACTACCAGATAATTTTTACTTACCGTTGCTGTTTATCTGTTTTGGGAGAGGTACCAGCTAGTTCTGTGTGACACTGGTGAAAAGACCCTAACTCACTGGGTTTTGTTCCAGAATCCTTAGGTTGAATGACCAACTGTCAACTGTGGGCTAATCCCCCACACTGATGTACTTACCTGATTAAAAAGACCTGATTATCTTGTAATGCACTATAATTAATTCTCCAGTACTGAGTATCATTGGTCAAAAAAATGCAAAAGTGTACCAAAAAACAATATGGGTAAGTAAAAAGCAAAGTTATATTTACGAAACTGGGTATACAGTGTTTATGTTATAACTTCAGTTCTTCATGACATGAAATTAATGTTGAAGTAAAAACCAACTGTAGTGGCACATGACCAACACACAAACACACGCAAAAATTATTAACACAAAACAAAAAGTTATTTATATCACAAATAATTACAAGCTTCCTGAAAATATATATAAGACAGTTTGCTTCCCATATAATATCAGGCATACAATTATTCTGCTGAACATGATGATTTGAATTAATTCATTCATTCTAAAAGAAAAAAGTTTAGGTTAACATAAAAGTTTTCCAGTAAGAAGAACGAAAGAGAAAAAAAAATAAGCATTGCTTTGTTAAGAAATGAAGAGAGTAAAGAAATTCCGTTGACTTTTTCTCAGCTCATAATAAAATTAATTACAGGAATAGAATTAATTTGTGATGACCAGAGAGCTTCAAAGATGATAAACAAAAGAACTGTGCATTATTCTTTCATTTATCATTCCGAAAGAGAATGTGTGGATCTGTTGCATCTTTTCATGCAAATTCGGAAGTGGCTAATTTCCTTTTCCCAAATTTAGAAAATTAGTCACAGATTAAAAAATGAAAACATGCCAAAGTTTAAAAAAGAAAGCTCAAAATACCAATTTTATTTATTTATTTATTTATTTATTTGCCAAAAAGAAAAGCAGAATTGCATTCTAAAGTGACTGCAGTGGTCTTTGAAATGATGTTTAAAAGTTTTCACACACCACTAGTTTGCTGTGGCTGTTCTTAAAACCTTTTGAAATGGCATTTCACTGCATTTTTTGTTTGTTTGTTTGTTTTGGCAAGACCTATCAAAATTAATCATCTAATTTCTGTTAAACTGAAATCACAGCAATTTTAATGTTATTCAACAAGAACTTTTTTTTTTTTTTTTTTTTTTTTTTTCGAATTTCTGACTTTTATGCCTCAGGGAATTTTTCTGCCAGAAATCTGAAGTTTTACACAATTAGTAACGATGAGATAAATTTGTTTGTTTCAGTTGACATAGAATGAACTATGCAGGGGTACACATTTTTGTTGGTCCCCTGGAACCAGCTGTTCTGATAACCATTGAGAGTGCTGTACACACAAAATATATGAATTTGAATATTATTGTGCTTGACATTGACTGGGATGCGTGCAACTTTTATAGTTACAACACATGACCAAAGAAACCAAAATGTCCCTGGTATTGTATTTCACTCCTGTCATAGTTTGAGAGCCATATTAAGCCATTAGTCTTCATGCAGGGACACCTCACTATAAACAGGTCTGCCACCCTTTTCTTTTGGGGGAAGGTTTAAAGACCCATATCATTTAGCCCCTCGTGTAGTGTTAGTAGAGCCTGACTGGAAGTTAAGAACCAGTGAACTAACGTGTTGATCATTGTCATCACATATTTTTTTGCCTAAAATCAGTAGACCAGAGCTAAAATAATCAGTAGATATCAATAGATCTGGTTTTTTGCTTGAAATATGGACCACCTGTCATATTTAATGTAGACTTGGATGCATTATCAACATGAAGTAACATTGAAAACTACTGACATTTCAAATAATACCAGTACTCCACACATTCCTATACAACACCTTAATGCAAATTCAAACTAGTATGATCTAGGTTCACTTTTTTACACAATATTAGTAATGATTAGCCTTTTAAAACTAAGGTACAGGTAATAATGACATTGGCCCTAACATATAATCACAGTTGTATCAGTCACATTTGTTATCTCCATGAAAGAAATTATTATTCTCATAATAGATGAAACAACTGCCATACACAAAAAAGTGTCATTAATTAAAATGTGTAACTGTTAATGTGTTTCTAATATTTAGGGTTTTTTACCAAAATATTTGAGAAAATATTTGTATAACAAGCTGATTAGTTAACAATTTATATTTTAAAAAATCATGACAACCAGTATGTAATTGGAAATAAATCAGTATAGTTTGCAGGTAGTATAAAATTTTCAAGCACAATTTGCTTCTTCTCCTCAGAAAAGTGCTGGTTTGAGTATTTCTTATCAACTGAATCAGTTGACAGAATATGCAAAGCAAACAGAATATAAATTCTGAATTTGCTCGTCGTTCGGTCGGATTCAGAATATAAATTCTGAATCCGATCGAACGACAGACAGACACACACACACACACACACACACACACACACACACACACACACACACACAGTCTGTTTTATATATATAGAGAGATGAGACAAAAATATACAAATGCTGGCATGGGAGTGTTTGGACAACAGCTCTAAAATACCATTGTTACCTATTGTAAAAGTATGTCTGATGAGATTTTATTTTACCTTTGTTTTGAGAGGTGATATTTTACTCTTTCTTGAACTCAACTTGCTCTTAGTGAAAAAAAGGTTAAAGGCTTTAAGGAAAAATTTTGTTGTGTTGTGTTCTTGGACTGTCTGGCCAAGCCACTAGGATGTTTTCAGTTATTCCGGGCCTGTGCTTAAATCTTTAAATCGTAAGGGATATCAAAACTAGAAATATATATTGCACTAATAAAGAGCACCAAATGATCATTAATATCATTGCTTTTAAAAGAAAAAGTATTGCGTTGTTCAATAATAAATGTTGTATCTTAAAAATGCATTCTTGCATATTTCTTCTAAGATATTTTATTTCACTGATAGGTGGGAAGCAGCCACAGCCTTCAAAAGAAAAGCGACTTAGTGCTGTTATCACCACTAGACCTCAGTCTCTAGGAATCACAGTAAGTTAGTGTAACTGGGTTTTTAATTTTTCTGTTTCCACATACATTCATTTTTATAGCTGTATGAAAACTTTGTAGTATTTCATGAATGTTGTATATGTGGCACAGGGTTCAAAACAAAATGCAACTCAGAGAAATAAAGGCAGCCCAGCAAAAACATTTTAGGCCTGCTTTTGACTTTTGAGCACCAGCATTATGGTGCCGGCACCCAAAAGTCAAAAGAAGGTCTCAGGGCCGACACATGGACCAGCAGTTGGGGCCTACAGCAGGCCATCAGTTGTCCAACACAGGCAGTGACTGCCCTTAAACGGTCTTGCAAGCATGTGTCATAAATAGTGGTTAGTCTGATGTGGCCCGCCAGTTTCCCGGTAATGGCAGCTGACAGCCAAGCAGTCACGTGATGTAATTGATAGTTTGCCTAATTTGGTCCACCAGTTTCCCAATAGTGGCAAAAAAAAACCATCACAACTTCTTGAAGTCAAAGAAAGGTAACTTGATCACGCTAGTTACGTTAACTGAAAACTTTACAAAAAGTTCGTAAGTTGAAAGCTTTCGACCGTATCTTAGGTCTTCATCACGCCAATGGAGGACTAAGATTGTTGCCAGATTCTACATTTGAATTTTTCCTATTTTTGTTGCAAGCTTCCAACTTACGAACTTTTTGTAAAGCTTTCAGTTAAAGTAAACTAGCGTGATCAAGTTACCTTTCTTTGTTAATATTGTTGCGTGTTTTGCCCATAATCGTCATCAAACTTCTTGAAGTTTCCCAGTCAGCGCCATTTATTTTTTTGCATGTGATCAAGTGAATTGGCCATGTTGAATTACATCACTACTCGGTCTGCGCTGTTTTTTCCCCACAAGAAATTTTACTATATGACATCACAGCACTGAGGAAATTTTCTCAACCGATCTGAAAAAAACGCTCAGCAGATCAGTGTAGCATCGAACCCACAACAGTTTGGTTGCAAAGTATAGATGCTGTGACCCCTAGATTGTGTTATCAGTTGAGGAAGTTTGCTAGAAGGTGAGCCTCTTGTGAAACGAAGACTTCTGTTTTTAATTTTACAATATTGCGGGCTATTTTTCATAAATGTCTATTTTATGTAACTCATAAATTTATTTTTTCAGCGTAATTTTTTTTAATTTACATTGGGGGGGGGGGGACTTCACTCATTTTTAACCAATTTAAAGATGTTTTTCAGAGTTCTGTATTGCCCTTGTGGTCTTGAAAGGTGATTGTTTAATTAATATATTTACATGTTCATGTCACATTCTGTTACATTTTAACATTGTCTCTTTTTCTACAGCCCGAAGCTACATTTCCTCTGAATAGGAAAGATATTTTCTTTTATTTCTGGTTATTTTTGGTTGTGAGTTTATCCAATTTTGTGTATTCACCCGATTGATAAGTGCTTTATATTTACATAGCATTGCTTAATTGTTTTTTTTTAATACTTGATCATTTTGTAATGCCATTTTGTTTTTCAGAAATGCACATTTTATATAATTCATATTTTTTTTTCAACATAACGATTTTTTTAATGTCTTTGGGGGACTTTTGTTTGAAGTGGTTTAGTGTATGTTAATGAAGGATTATTCGATACATTCGCTAAGTTTTCATAAATTATTTCTTGATGCTCATGGGAATAGAATGGGTGTGTTTCATGGCTGTTTGTATTCTCTATTCTTTGTGTGTTAGTGAAGGAATTTTGCAGTGAAATGAGTTTCTATAAACACAAGGGAGTGATTGATTATTTCTTACAATTCATTAATTATTTACCATATACTTTTCCTCCAACATTAATCTTCGTCAACACAATATTTCATAAGGAAATTAATTTGTCTCTCTATGACTTTTTTCTTTTAACATCCACTAAAATTACACGATAGTGATGGCGTTGACGTCAGCTAATTGATAGCCCGAGATTGCGCGTGTTGTTTCTGTGCATGCACAGTCCCGCTGCTTGTACCTAGTGTTCGGGTTGCTTGGGTTGCCAGTTTCGGACCACTCATGGCACTAGCTTGGGGGCCCGTAATTCACAGCGATGTGGCAGGGTCATCAGCGATATGTCAGAGGCTGCCAATTGATGACACTGCCACCAATGGATCGCTACCATACTGTGAATGGCAGATTCAGCCAGTAGTGACCCATCGCTGCCAGCTGGTGACAAGTAGTTCCCCAACACTTGTGTGTTTTTGCTTGGAGATACTGATTAAAATTAGCTAATAACTGAAGACATCACTTCTGCACTTTCTCCTCGTAAACATTTTATTTTCGTACAGATGTATCTAATCTTCTGGTGACTATCAAGACCTGTTATCAATACTTCACTTCATGTCACCTTTGATGTTGGTATAGAATGCAATTTATATCTTGTTGCCAGATCACTACATTCATATTATAGCATCCTTTAAATGAAATACATTTAATGTTGTTCTCCCTTGACTCTTAATTGTTGTCATTAAACCACACATTGAGTATTGGGCTTATGGTTTTGGCAGGTTCACTGATTGAACCTTTCTATCTAATGTAGTAAATGTATTTTACAAATCTTCTTATGATTTGAGGTTCATAATAAAAACTTTGAATTTAATTCCATTTTTAATTTGCATTTTTTGTGTGTGTTACAGTTGTCCTGTTTTGCTTACCTCTTTTAATAGCTGTATTATGATCTTTAATTCTCTGTTTCAATATCTGCCCTGTTTGTTCCATGTAATTCTTATTGCAACCCATTGTTATCTGATAAATGACATTCCTCTTTTCTATTCTGTCCTGATTTAGAAATGGCTTTTCTTCATTCACTATGTTTACTACTTCCTTTTGGGCTGTGCTTGCTATCTATATATTAATTCTATAAGATTTTTTACTGTGAGTCCTATTTCGAGAGAACAGCTGAACATAAAGATATGGTTTAGGTATCAAAATAAAGGTCTTGCCAGGTAGATGTGCCAGTCGAGAAAAAAATGATATTGGAGCAACAGTTCGAGCATTGTTAGGCGGCAAAGTTCCCATGTAAAGTCTATGGGAGAAGCATGTGGTTGACTCGCTCGCTGTTGAAGGCGAAAGCATGGAGGGACTGAGATAACTCAAAGTCTGAAATCTTCTCTTTTCTGAGTGAATCGTTGCGCAAAGCAACGCTAGCAGGGATCTGTATAAAAGTTCTTCTCGTCGGAACAGCAAACACTCTTGAAGACCTGATTGTGTTATGCCGTTAGACTGTGTGATGTATATATGCAATTTAATATTCATTCGATCCAGTTTATTCACAAAGGTAAGACGTTTCCCATTATGTAAAGATCTAAATAAACATTACGTTGACCATTGTTAGTGAAAATATTACGGGCGACTGCTTATAGCCCATTGAGTTGCTCACAGTAGTCGTTAAACCTTCAGTCAAAAAAAAAAAAAAAAATCACGAACCTGAACTATTGTCTTTACTGAAGTGGTTGAATGGATTTGTCAATCAAATAAAGTTCACATTTGTTGTTTCACATGAGTTTATTCTTTTCAAAAAAAAAAAACACCAAAAAAAAAAAAACCAAGAGTATTTGCAACGCGAATCTCATTTCAACAACATTTACAAACACAGTTGTGACTGAAGATGAGAGTGAAAGAGTGCATTATCCAGTTGAATTTTTGCACACAATCGAGATGAGTGGATTTCCGCCTCACATTCTATGACTGAAAAAGGGTGCAGTCATGATGCTCATCACAAATGTGGCCGTCCCGGTGGCGCAGTGGTCTAAGCACTGGCTTATTATGATTTGTTCTTGAAGGATCTTGGTTTGAATCCCAGTAAGGCATGGATGTTGTGTTTGTCTTACAGCACTGGCTCTCTCCCTTCCCTGGAATCAGTGACCCTAAATTAGGGACGGGCAACTGCTTATAGCGCACTGAGTTGCTCACAGTGGTCGTTAAACCTTCAGTGAAAAAAACAAAACAAAAATCACGAACTTGGACTATTGTCTTTACCGAAGTGGTTGAATGAGTTTGTCAATCAAATAAAGTTTACTCGCTCGCTGTTGAAGGCGAAAGCATGGAGGGACTGAGATAACTCAAAGTCTGAAATCTTCTCTTTCCACAAGGCCTCCCTAAAACTGAAGAAATCATCCCTTGCCTCGAAGATATTCTCAAAAATATACCAGGCGCAGAGAATAAAACTGAAGTAGAGAACAAATTATATAGAGTTATTCTAAAAGAATATAATGCCAAAAACAACAAAAACTTCTATATAGAGAAAAAATTAAAATATGAAAAAAAAAACAACTATTGGAATTGAAAAATGACCCATATATCAAATTTTGTGAAGCAGATAAATCCGGCCAAATCATTATTCTCAACACTGATGAATTTGAACAAAAAATGACAGAAGCAATTGATGGATTAAATTGTACTGAAATTAAGAAAGACCCAACTGATAATCAAATTAAATTCTTAGCGGATATAAGAAATCATAGCACATTACCTGATGAAATCAAACGCTCGTTTCCACCAATGGGAGCAGGCATACCACGTATCGTTGCAAAGATAAAAACGCACAAAGATGGTGCTCCAATGAGACTGATAGTTTCAAAAAAAAACTCACCTTTGATAACATTAGAGAAAAACATTTACAAATTCCTAGCACCATTTTTCATGAACAACAAGTTCACCATCAAGAACACATATGAGTTTATAGAGAAAATTAAAAATGTAAAAACTGGCCTAATGGACTTAAACATGGCAAGCATGGATGTTAAAGCATTATATCCAAGCACTCCAGTTCCAGAAGCTATTGAAATCATCATTAAGAAGTTGCAAAATCTTAAAATTTTAAATAACACACAAATTCAAGAATTCAAAAAAGTTTTAGTTTATTTATATGAAAATAATATTTTTACATACAAGAACAAAATATTCAAACAAAATTCAGGAGGCCCAATGGGCTCACCATTATCAACTCTATATGCTGAGGTTGTGATGAACGAAATTGAAGAAAATGTCCTACATCATATGGAAGAAAAACCAGAAGTGTACTGTCGATACGTAGATGACATTTTCATTCTATCAAAACTGAACGAAGAAGAATTAAAAAAATTAACAAAACGTTACAGCGCATTATATCCAACTATAGAACTCACGGTTGAAATAAAAAAAAAAATAATGCAATAGCCTTTTTGGATGTACATGTTATCAAATCCACAGATAAGTTACTATACAGAGTTTATCGGAAAAGTTCATTTGTTCCGGTCCTAATCCCATACAATTCAGCACATCCATATCCTCAAAAATGCAATAGTATAAAAACCTTAATTAAAAGAGCATATACGCATTCTGAAAATAGTCAGTTCATCAATGAAGAAATCAAATTCATAAAAAAAATTGCATGCAGCTTTGGTTATCCTAACCATTTAATAAAAAAATGGGACACAGAAGTAATAAAGAAAATAAAAAAAAATAATGCTGTAGTAATTAAAAAAGAAATCAAATATTTAAATGGTTTTCCTTACATTAAAGGCACTACCAATGAAATTAATAATATTTGTAAAAAGCATAACATTCAAATTGGAGGAAAAGTAAATACCATCAAAAATATAGTAACAAAAAATAATGATAAAATAAGAATGTTAGAAAAAGCAGGTATTTATTCAATTCCTATTACTGAAAATCCTCCAATGGCTTATATAGGAAGTACCAAAAATAAGCTTAAACACAGATTAAAACAACACATAAAAAACTGGCAGAAAAAAGAAGAAAAAACAGCACTGATTCAATACTGTCTGGATAACCAAAAATATCCAAAATTCGAAAATATAAAAATCATTAAAAGCTGTAAATCCGAAAACACCTCAGAATAGCAGAGTCGGTAATGATTGAAAAAAATAGGACAAAAGTTTGCAACCACAATGACCCTAATAATTTGAGAAACAGCTGGAGAAATTTAATTAAAATTGAGCATAAAAAAGAAAAGTTCCGAAAAAGGAGATCACTGACCAACAAGAGATGGCGCCACAACGCCCAAGAAGAAGCGATAGCAGATGACAGAAGCAGCCCGCGAGAACCACCGAAATGCCCAGCTGACACGGTCCGTGCTAGTTGGAGCAAAATGTCCCCTCGAAGACGGTATAGTAGTAGTACCGAAAGTACTCGGGTATGAATAAATATTGAAGTAAATGAGGATGCAGCAAAGGAAAAACTCATTTGGTGATGAGACAAAATAAATTCCAACGGAGAAAAAAAAAAAAAAAAAAAAAGAAGAAGCAGACCCGTGGCCAAATGAAAAAATCCCGTGCCGCATCCACGTAACGGAAATATGGATTGTAAGCCAAGCCCCACGTGCGGTAAGTGTTCATCGAACTTTACCAACTAAAAGTGAAGTTCAAAAATGCAAATAAAGTTTAGATTTGTTGTTTCATATGGGCTTTTTCTTTTCAAAAAAAAAAAAGACTAACTGTCGATTCCGACGGGTTTCATCTAGTTTTTATTTATTTTGATAGCTCTATCTTCTGTACAGAAATGGAGTTAAGAAAACACATAAAGAACACATTTCAGTTCCATTGTCCTTTCTTATGAGGTTTTACTGTAATGCCATGTGATCAGTCCTAGATCTCCGTGCTTCTAATATGTATGTGCATCTTCACAGTCGTATTTTGTCAATGAAGCATTTCATCCACATGTGCTGCAGCATACTTCCTCTACATTTCTAAGTTCATTATCCACATCTTTGAATATCACCCTGATGGGAAACTATTTTGTCATTTCCATGGTTGGATTCCATTGGTTTGGCTGATGATTCTCAGATTTGTTGCACAATCTGTTGGATGTAATTGTATTTATGCTTTGTTTTCCATAATATTTACTCTGGCATTATTAAATCTTTCCATTCCTCTGATAATTGATTCTGGGTATTATTGTACTTCACATTTTTCATAATCAGTATAGCTTCTGATGGTAAAAGCTGAGCTGATATTCAAGTTCTGATAACAGCTCCACATTTTTCTAAGCAGAGGAGCAGTCACTCTATACAGTACTGGGTAAACATTTTTTTTTTTTGTTCCAGTCTTAAAATATTCATTAACTCTGATTTTGATATTTTTGAGACTGTTCCAATAATACTCTGTATGAATTGTGAATCTTAGAAAGATTTAATTAACAAAAAAAAAAAAAAAACCTGCTGTTGTAAAAATTACTGAAAACAAAACATAAGTACAGTTACATCCAACAGATGGCACAGCAAATATGAGAAACATTGGGCGAACCAATAAAACCCACCATGGGGAGGATGAAATAGTTTACCATCGGTGTGATGTGCAAGAGGTGGGTGAGGAGCTTTGAGGGAGGCTGAGAATGTTCATAGAAACACATGTGAAGAATATGCAGACCATTGATGAAGTGTGAATGTGCTGTGCAAATTCAAATTTTAAGCACAGAGACATGGAGACCTAGGACTGACTGCATGACATTACAATGAAACCTCTTTAGCTTGATCTTCACTAATTTGGAATTTACAGTAATTTGGGAACCACACTCCCATTTTTTCTTTAATTCATGTACTGTGCTGGCTCAAAATTCCTAGGAACATGTGTTGAGTTGAGCTTGGGCTTTTCTCTACAATAAACTGTTTTGATCAAGTCAAAACATCAACTCTCTGCAATGCATGAAAGATTCTTGGTGATGAACAACCAGTTTTTAACGTGGAGGGAATTTTAGGATGAAGATTGCATTGATACCTTTGGAGTTGCTGATGTAGAAGATGTAAGAGACAGGTTGACTTTAGGTGAAAAAAAAAAAAAGCAGGCTACCACAACTTGACTGAGGAGGAGATTGTTCGTTAAGTGCAAAGTCAGGAAGGGGAAGGATGACACCGAAGTAAAGACAAGTAGATGAGAAAAGTACTACTAGAATGAAATTTTCACTGATACGACAGAATTTGGTTACTTAAATTGACTTTTTTGACATTAACCATGAATTTCAAAAAAAGTATGAACAAGTGATCTGTGGAGACAGCAACAAAAATTCACACAGACCAAAATTTCTAGTTTTTTTAAGCACATAACTTCATCCAGCATTCTGCAAGATCCTTTTAGTTCAGTGCCCAGCAATTGAAAACTCCTATCATCTGCATTTTTTTTTATTTTTAATGGTAAATAAAATGCAATTTTTGCTACCATAGGTCTTCAACATTTCCTTCATTTTTCAACTCCATGTTTTTTTATTAAGTTAGAAAAATCCTGTGTAGTTGGGACATTTCACTATTTGGAATTAGGTGTTCCCCCATTTGGTCCAAATTAGTAAAGTTTAGCTGTTCTTGCATTTAAGCTTTATCACATCTTTTAACAACCTCTCTTAATGCATTTAATACACTAGAGCAAAATTTAAACTATACATTACCCTATCAGTATCATATTAACATACCTTCAGGAATTACAATGTAAACTGCCATGGGCATAAGCAGTAATGAACTAACAAAGTAATACTATTACTTACCTTCAGTTTGTTTTGTTTCATATATCTTATGGACATGTACCTGTCTGAACTTTACCTCCAGCCATATGTTATATGATAATTTAAATTGAATTTATTTATTTATTTTTATAAATTATTAAATTAATATACCATGAGAGTGGAGGTGAAGTTTGGTGGAGGTACATACCCATAATAAGGTATATGAAATGAAGCAAAATGAAGGTAAATAATAATATAACTTTGTTAATTCATTGTCGCTTATGCCTTGCCTATGGCATTTGATATTGTAATCTTTCTTAATGATTTTACATTTTTAATATAATATTTTTATCAAGAAAGTGTGGTCTTTGTATCTAAGTTACTGAGAAGATAATGCTGTTCATACGAGGCAAGAACAAAGAAGACTGTTGAAATAACATCAAGGCGAGCCTCAATGATAATATGAGTGTAATGTCCACGCTCCATAATACACTATCTACCTACAAGTAATTGGACACCCCTGCAATCGACAATATCTGCGGTCCTGATACACGTCACGGCCGCCGTCGTTAAATATCGTGTGGGAAACAACAACACAACCAGTCGCATGCAAGATGCCACGCAGTTCGGAGCTCTCTGATTTCGAGAAAGGTGTAATCGTCGGATATCACAGAAATGGCCGATCCATACATGACATACCCAGCGAGTTGAAGTACCCAAAATCGACAGTGGCTTATGTGATTGGCAAGTGGAAGATGAGAGATGACTGTCAGAATGTGCTCCGACCCGGCAGAGCCACAAAACTGGGAGTTAGAGACCGACGGGTGCTTGCCAGAGAAATTTGGAAGAACCGCACCAAGTCGATGGGCCACATCTGCGAGGAGTTTCAACAGGCATCCGGGAGTGTTCTTTCGATGAATACCATCCGTAAGAAAGCCCATCTGCTCGGTTATCATGGACGTGCTGCCGCCCACAAGACTTTGATCACCAAGTCCAGTAGCGCTGCTCGGCTAACGTGGTGCAAAAACGTCGACAGTGGACCGTTGAACAGTGGAAACAGGTTCTCTGGAGCGATGAATCAAGGTTCACCCTCTACCGTTCGGATGGCAGGGTCTGGGTTTGGCATCTGCCTGGAGAACGCCTCCTGCCGGAATGTATTGTGCCAACTGTGAAGTTCGGCGGCGGTGGAATTATGCTATGGGGGTGTTTCTCCTGGTATGGCACGGGACCCTTGGTCGCAATTCCTGGTAGACTCAACGCCGAGACCTACTGCACCATTTTGGATGACCATGCGTTTCCTACGTTGTGGCAGTTTTACGGGGTGGACCCATGTTACTTTCAGGATGACAATGCCACCTGTCATGTTGCGAGGTCCACCATGGCTTGGTATGGTGACAATGGGGTTAATCGAATGGACTGGCCTGCACAGAGCCCGGACCTTGATCCTATCGAGCACCTCTGGGACGAGTTGGAGCGTCAACTTAAGGGGTGCCCCTACCGTCCGAAATCGGTGAAGGAACTGACCTGTCTTCTCCAAGCCAAGTGGAAGAAAATACTGCTAGCCGTCGTACGACGCCTGGTTGAGAGTATGCCCCGGAGGGTCGCAGCTGTAATCGCCGCTCGTGGAGGCTCCACCAACTATTGAAGGTGAATAAACTTCGTTTTCCTTTGCTATCACAGGTGTCCAATTACTTGTTAGTTGATAATGTATAATCTGATTTTTACTGTGTTGAGTTTTACACATACTTTGAGGCTAAAAAAAAAAATGACGAAAACAGAATTGTATGGGGTAATGTAAGTCTGAATTAGAATTCTCAAAGACCATTTAATTAATAGGCAAAATACTGGAACATGAATATCTTGAAAAAAAAAATTGCATTTATTTCTCCACCTTGATAAAAATCATTTTTAGTATGTTCTTATTTATTCATCTTCAATGATAGTGAATTCAAGAGATTCAACATCATTCATTTTTTGTTTTGGTTTGCCTCCAGAACACTTGATCCATATGAATAGATATAGTTGTCATAATTGCAGTCGTTTTCGTTCCCTTCATTCAGCCTTGTACAAGAGTAAGGCAGTAAACAAGTCACAAACAGTTACTTAAAACATACTAAGTGAGATACAAACTTGAAAAACATTTATTGTTACCTTTACATTTCCCTTATTTCTTAACATAATTTGCACCAATATTGATACAGTTATCCCTTCGCTTTATCAGTGTCAGAACTTGCAGCCTAGAAATCTCGGGTCTGCTGTCTTGGCCACATTCGCACTTCACATTCAACCTCTTTGTCACCCATGAAACATCTGCTGCCAGGGTGAGTTCTTGGCAGACCAAACAAGTGAAAATCGCCAGGTGCTGAGTCGGAGCTGTAAGGTGGATTTTCAAGAAGTTTCTAGCATAGTTGTTTAATTTTCTGCTGGGTTAAGTCAAATGTGGTCTGGCATTGTTATGATCTAGTAAGTAAGCCTGGACGGGGTTTTTTTTTTTCTAATTGCATACCAAAGTACGAACAGAATTTCACAGTACAATACAACATTCATGCCTGGAAATGGGCTAACAGCAGTCTTTGAGAATAAAAAATCCCAAAACACTGTAAGCTTAAAAAATCCAAAAACACTGTAAGCATAACCTTCCCTGCTGATGGCAAAATTTGGCATTTCTTGGTCAAAGGTGAGGAGGGACATTACCCCTGCATTGAAGCATGCTTTGATTTGGGTTGGTAGTGATGCACCCATGATTTGTCCCCAGTAACAATCCTGCTGAACATGTCTTCTCCTTCATATGCATACCAAGAGAGATGTTGCAAAGATAGGCCCATTTGGTTCATTTTGTGTTTTTGAGTTAGTTATATTGGCATCCACCATGTGCACACTTTCCAAAATCTCAAATGATCGTGTATTACGCTGTAGGCCAGGGGTTGCCAACCCATGGCACGCGCAGGCAAAGTCACTTTTTGTAATTTTAATAATGTACTAAATGAGTTTGCACTTCTAACAGACATCCTGGGCCACCTTAACAACTTAGGTCTGCATTTGTAAGGTAAAACAAACCTTTCCCAGTGTTGTTCAACTCAGTTGAGGCATTTAAAGCAAAACTTGTTCTTCTTGGAATGCATCTTTCTTGGCATGATCTCGTACATTTTACTCGAATGAAACAACTGTCACAAACTGAGTTCGCTGAGATTCCAAATTTTTCTAAATATCAGCAACATATTTCTGATTTGAAAAATTCCTTTGAAGCCAGGTTTTCAGACTTCTGAAACAAAAAACAAAATTTTCTCCTTTTCACAAACCCCTTCTCCCTTTCTATTGAGCACATCATTCACCGTCCTGCTGATATGCAGACTGAAATTTTGGAGCTTCAGAATAACACTGAAATTCACAGCAAATTCAAGGCGGTGCTTGGAAATCCAGCCAGCCAGGAATTTGTCACTTTCTGGAAATGCCCCCTCTCTCAGTTTCCTGCACTACGAGACATGGCCCTGCGATATTGTTGCAGGTTCAAGTCAAAAATATGTGAAAATTCTTTTCCTATCATGAACTTGGTGAAAAATAAGTACCATTCAGCACTCACTGATCAGCAACCCAAAAATCTGCTAGTTCTTGCTACTTCATCTCTGAATCCCAACACTGAAGAAATGGTTAAGAGGAAAGATATCCAAAAGCCTCACTAAGGAATAAGCCAGGTTTGTTTCATGTGAATGGAAATGTAATCATACAATGTTGGAATATGTTTCTTTCTTTGCAAGTAATTTGTGTTTTTAATATACTAGTAAACTAGTTCTTGAAGGATTTTTAGTTATGTTACAATAGTATTGGTTTAACAATATTTTTCTCTTCTTCAGTACTATTTTGTTTGAAGTACAAAGAGACATAAATTGTGTGTCCTTTCTGGCAACCGTGGAGGGGGCTTAGGTTAAGGTGGAGTGGCATGTTCAAGATTATCTACATCAAAAGTGGCACGTGGCTAGCTGTAGGTTGGCCACCACTGCTGTAGGCTAAACCGTGAGAGCACTTTATTGCAGTGGCTACGCTATCTATCTTTAATCGCCTGTCAGCTTGAATCATCTGCTCCGCCCACCTCATAATTGCTTCTGTTGCAGGATGACCAGCTCAGTCTTCATCGGCAACTTTTGAGCATCCTCGAGAGAATTTATTGACCCAATTGTGTATCGCTTTAAGTGACAAACATTTCTCACCATAAACAGGAAGCATTTTTGTAAGAGTATGCTTTACAGGATGTCCTTTTGTCCAAAGAAAACTCAAAACAGCATGGTGCTTTTCGGTTATACGCTCCTCGATCACCGTCATCATTTGCGGTCTGAGCCAGGCATGTGCATACAATACCTAGAGTCTACTATGTTGAACTTCAAGTAAGCTGGATTGTGCTGCCACCTAATGACACCTTCAGAAACAAATAACTACCATTATCAGCTGTCCCATTACTGCTCGTATCACGCAATTGTCATTTATGGTAGCCTGGCTGATGTTATTTGCTGTATGTCTTAACTTAGGAACATTTTTTTTTTCTACAGTGCTCCTGTCTTTCATCATTTTATTATCCTTGGATTGTTTGTATTTTCAGTATTCAGGCTCCATCTTTTCTGATATATGCGTTTTCCTCAACATGGTCTATGTTATATAATTGCTTTTGCAAGATTGCAAATAAATCAGCATGCAGACTTGTGTGCATGTGTTTGCAGGATATGTTTGCGTACAATAGCATCTAAAATATTCTAACAACTTTTCATATATTTTTTTTATTGATGCATATATTCATTTCACCACAAATATCCAGCCTGCACTTGTTTAGGATTTTAGTTTGTAAGGGGAAACCTGGAAGAAGTCACATTTAAAGGGAAAGTCAGATTTAGTCAGTAACTGGAACTTGGAGAATTTCTTTTATTTTTAACATTGAGGTAACTTGTGTGTAGAGCTACACATAGCACACAACCCCATTTAATAAAACTGCATTATACTGTTACCATTTTATCTTACCATATTGTATCTTTGTATTCCTTCCTATTGTGCATAAAATTTGTATACCATGAATTTTTACTATTTCTTGTTTCAGATGGTGTCAGGTGCAGAATCAGTCAAATTGAGCACGCCACCACCATCAGGGTAAAGCATTTTCTTCCAGATTTTTAAACTCTGTAACTAAAATAATCTGAATTTAAAGCTTCAGAAGTCTTCATAGTGCTTACTGTCCGGTTTCATATGCATAGTTTATCCAGTTTTTAATGTTCATTTTCATTTACTGTGTTGAGTTGTTTCCCCATTCTGAGAGATTACATTTTAATACCTAACTGTAAGATTTGACTTACAGAGTTACTAAATCTTCAACATAAAATGACATTGCCTGTGGAAGATTGCTATTTTTTTCCCCTCTTGTAGTTAGTTTCTCATCCAAGAACTGTCATTTTTAGCTTATTTAAAATTTTAATTATTCTCCTGTTCAGAATCATATTTTTAAAACTATTTCATGTTTGTAGAACTATTTCATTACAAAATGTTCATTCTGTAATGAAGTTTTTTCCAAAATATTGAAATATATGGAGGAATATGTAAATTGTTGGAATAAACACTGAAACAAAATTACTTTAATTGTAGTATGCTTCATCAAGTAACATGGCTGAGGTCAGAAAACATTTTAACTCCAGGGGAAACACATGATGATGTCAAAATGCTTGCAACTCAGAATAGCTGAAAATATAATTTCTATAGTTAAAATAAGAATGATAACTACAAAGACAATGTAGTATTCTGAAATAAATTTGGAATAGCCTGTAATTTGTATAGAAGTATCAATTTGTAGATTTTGAATTTTGGAGGAATCTGACAGGAACAGCATGATTAATTTTCCCCATTCAATTTTGAATGCAACTTCATAGTTATACTTATTCTTATTTGGAACTATTTCTCATAGTTGTGTTCTGTATTGCTATTTATATAATAAAATTGTATTGTATTGCAAATAAGAAATAAGAATTTATCACTTTTATCATTGAATGCAAAATCATCTACATATTCTGCATCAGAAGAAATCTAGTTTTCTTCTCAACAATTTCGATTAGCCTGTGATGTTATATTCGTAAAAAGTGTGTACTAAACTTGTGCATTTGTTATCAACTAGTAAATTTGACTGATACTCAGATGGGAGGCACTCAACACATATGCACAATCTTATTGGCGATTCACAGCACTTGTGTTTCACATGTGTAATCCCACTAAAACTCACTACACTTAGACTGAAATTGCTACTCTTCTAACAGATATATGCCATGTTTTCATCACAGAACTGTGCTGAATACTCCAGATTCTGTATAATTCAGAATTCCTGGGATTGATATACTTGGAAATTTTGCCGCTTGGCTACAAAACAAACTCTGTCATTACTGAGAGTTGCTTTGTCAAAAATGAGTGGTAGTTGCTGCATATATCTCATGAGACATAAATTTTCAGTGCTTGTGATATAATTTGAGTGTTTAACATCAATCTTTGATCTGTTAGTATGTATGTTACAAATTCAGAATGATTGATCACCTGTAGAAAGATGGCTGTTCAGCTGTGTATTAGGGATGTATGAGTTGTGGAAAACTTTGGCAGAATGGTATTCTCTGTATTTCTATTTAAAAAAGTGTTTCTTCATTGGTAGACCTAACAAATGCTACAAGCAACAGTTTATCAGGGGTAACAACTGGACCATAATGTTTTAATTTAATCCAAAAAGATTGCTTTACACTTCTTGTTGAAGGGCAAATACAAAACTAGCATCAGGAAGAAAAAGTCATCAGGCTGAAACTAAAATTGTCATAGTGACTTGATTGAATGGTAACCTGATGGTAATATGGCATCCAAATTCTGTATATTTCTCTGTTTGTGTGAAAATAAAAGGCAACTTTAAAATTTTCTTATCTCATTGTGATATCTGAATGATAGTGCAAATAAAGGAATTCCATCTGATGTGCATGCTATTTTGAAAGTGAAAACTTCAGAATTTGTATCCAGGTTGCATCATACATGATCATTGCAGCCTTTGACTATTTCAAGGGCAAACAAACTATTTCTCATCTATTTTAATTTCCAAAGGAGGTGGGGGACTTTGTTGATAATAATGCTATGCAGGTACAGGAATTTTGTCTGTTGATGAATTTGGGTAAGATAGAAAGGATGGGGGGGGGGGGGGCAATGGTTTAAGTGACTAATTCATTAATTTTCCATAGTAAGTAAATTACCATCAATTAACACTTAATATGGATGGTAAATTTTCATCACATCATGTTTAAGTTGTAATTCAACTAATACTAGACCACATTCCAAACATTTCCAGTACACTAATCACAGTAATTTTGGAATAAGTAGATGGCAGCCTACTGTTCAACATGATACCAGAGTTAAACTAGATTTAAGCTGGATCAGGAGCTGCTGAGTTTGATAAGGTTGCAGTTTGATTTCTAATACATACATACATATCACTAAGCTGCTCTCTGAGATTCAGAGGTTAGCTCCAAAAAGAAATACAAAATACTAGATAGTTTTTACTTACTGTTGCTGTATCAAACTTCTCCATTTACAGCGGTCTTGACATACAACTCGAGCTTCACTGATATCCATCGCACGCCGTACACAAGATCTTCTATACTTCATACTCATAATCTTTTTCTCATGCAGACCTCTTGAATCTGATCCTCCCATGACTTCCTTGGCCTTCCTCTGCCTTTCCTTCCTGCCACTTGGGCTAAAAAGATTTTCTTAGTAAGCATCTCATCACTCATTCTTTCAACATGACCAAACTACCGAAGCACATTATTCTTCACCTTGCAAACAGCATTTTGCTTCACATCGCACAACTGCAACATAGTAGGTTGAGAATTCAGCCTTCTGGTGATTAATCTGTGGCTTCATGGAATCTCCTCCCACAATTTTAGCTTTTGCACCATGAAACCTCACCCAGCCATCTAACATAAAATATCTGGAAGTCTGTCAGTGCATTGATTTGAATTTTTAAGCACAATTTTTCTATGAAAAACTAAGAAAAGTTTATCGTTCTTCTACCCGTTTTTTGCTTTTTGTATAATATAGTGATATAGATTTATCTTTATAAAAATGCATGAAACTCTGTAAACCATGTGTTAAAATTTTTGTGTCTGAGATTATTAGAAGAAAAAGGGATGGAATATTTTTTTTTCTTTTTTACACTCTTGGAACTTCTTGAAATGTGTTAGTATTCTGTTTTTAGTAACTCTAAGAGACAAGGTATATGTTCTTAAAGTGTATTCAGGTTTTCTTAAGTTTTTAAATAGTGCTGTCTATAATTTCAGTATTTTTTTAATTGCTTCTTTTTGTTTTTATGGCCCCCAAAATTATTATGTGCTTTATCCCACAGTACACCTCGTAGGAACTACACTCCCAGTGGCTACTCTCAGTGGCGTAGGGTTGCCACTAAGCTGGGGGTCAAGTAAGTGCTATGAAATTTTCAGGTCATGTCATTGTTCATGTGTGGCCTGTTGTGATTTGTGGCCTTGTATGCTTGACCAATGACCTGCATGCTGGTAAATCCTAGAGGCATGTTCCATCAGTCTTGAATGCAAACTTTGATGTTGTTTACATTATTAATTTTCTTTCCTCTTTGGAATGCTTTTCTAAAATCATTTGTTTAAGTTTTGTGGATGGATTTTTGTAATGGTGCCATTCAACGTGCTTTGTGTTGTTTCTTTGTGCTTTTTCAAAATTCTTGTTAAATTTTGGCTGCCTCAAAAAGGAATACTGTAGTTTGTTTTCTTTATTTTTACTGTACACATTTCAAAATTTCACATAGTTGGTGGCTTTATTTTTAACACTGGTTATTAAGGTGTTTTCAAAATATAGTACCATATTGGCCCAAAACTTAAACTGTACTTTTATCCCAAATTTGGTATGCCAAAAATTGAAGTGCAACTGTGTTCATGGGAACAAACTTTAATGTATCTGTCTTTAGAAGTGAATGTTCATACATAAGAAAAAATGTTTTGTAAAGTTTAATTTTTTATATGATTGCAAACATACACCACAACTTGAACATGTGACATGCGTACTTAAGCCGAAGCAGTTTTTTCATCTTTTTTAATTTTTCTGATAGATACTTGTTCTTTGTTAGTTTTCTTGAATCAATTGATTAAATTGTCAGAACACACTAAAATCAGATTTTCTCAATTTGGTTTGTGTGTGATTTGAAATCTTATGCTTTAAAAAGCTGTCTGGGATAAATATTTACTCATGTGTGATTTTTCTACTTATGCAGAAAAATATTTCTCACATAACTTGCAAGAACATTTTAGGCTAAATAGTTTAGTGTGTCTTTTGACCATTCTAAAGACACATCGGCACCCCATAAAAGTACCATGTTATTTATCTCTTGTGTTTGCAAAAGGCTTTGCTTAAACTACTGTACTGATTAAAATGTGAATACACATACTGGTGTGTAAATATGATGCATAATTTTAATTCATGACTTGGAAGAGCAGTGTATTGAATGAAGTGATTGTGCAAAATGATTTTTTTTTTCTGATTTAGGCTTTGAAATCAAATAACTACTGTTAAAGAAGTAATCAGGCTCATGACCTGAAATAATTTGCCTACTGTCAGTGGAAGAAAATAATTTAACTACTGTTAATAAAATACTATGAGCACTAATAACCATTACTGATACCAAACTTTTTCAGTCTAAGGTACCTGTACTGTGACCTTTTAGTAAAGTGATATTTGTGCATATACAGTATGTATCATCATCATCATCATTGTCAACTATTATCAATCCATTGCTGGATGAAGGTCTCCCCAAGTTTCTTCCATAATAGTCTGTCTTAGGCCAGTGTCCTCCATGTCACTCCTATGTGCTTTCGAATTTCACACACTCATCTCCCACGTGGTCTTCTTTTGGGTCTTTTCCTGTCCTTTGGTATCCAGTCTGAAATTTTGGTTCTCCATTTTCTTGGCAATATGTCCACCCCATTGCCATTTCAGGAATTTTACTCTGATCATGATGTCTTCCACACTTTCATTTTCCTTGTCTATGAATTCCTCCTCTTTTTATCTTTCTTGGTTACACCAAGCATGCATTTCCCCAGGCTTCTTTCAGTTCTATGCAGTCTTTGTATATCTTTTTTAGTTAAGGTCCACATCTTTGCTCTTTATGTAAGCACTGGAAGGATGGATTGTTTTATGCACATACAGCCTACATTCAAAAAGTTCTAGGACTGACCACATAACTGACGAAATAGTAGTGTGGTAAAAATATCGTGTATGCCACAAGACAGCAGTCCTTGGCCAATCAGCAAACAGCTGGAAACCAATTTATACCAATAGGCAGCAGGCAGGCGTTAAAGGGGTTATAGCAAGCGCTCTCATCCCATTTCATTTCATTTTAGCCATAGAAGAGCAAAGAGTAAACATCTATTTTTGACAGAAACTTAGTAAATCATTTACTGAAACTTGCAGAATATTAAAAGAAGAGTCTAGAGACGCAGTATTTTCCCACAGCAGAGTTTCTGAATGGTGTGCACAGTTTCATGACAGGCGGGAATTCTTTTTAATGATGACCCGAGATTTGGGCATCCCTCCAGTGTGTGGACAGCAGAAAAGAAAAGAGTGGAATTATTTAAAGAAAGATCGCTGAATTACGGTGAGACTTTTGGCTGAGTCGGTGGGCATCAGTATGTCTATCTGTCATGAGGCTCTATGCGAGGATCTGGAAAATCGAAAACATTTAATTACAGATTGGTACCTCGCGTTCTGAATTATTACCAAAAGGAGGCACATTCATCTGTCTGTTCCAATCTACTGGGCATGGCAGCTGAGGATCTTGATTTTTGTCTCAAAAGCGTTCATACCATTAGAAAATTTTGCTGTGGGATAATGCTGTGTCTCTGTGCACTTCTTTTATCATTCTGTATGATTCAGTCACTGCTTTACCAAGTTTCCAACAAAAATGTGTGTTCACAGTCGTCTTTTCCATGACTAAAGTGAAATGGAATGAGAAAGCTTGCTATGATCCCCTTAATGCCCATCTGCTGCCTGTTGGTATAGATATAAACCGGTAACCGGTTTCCAGCTGTTCACTCATTGGCCAAGAACTGCTGTCTGGTGGCAGACATATGATATTTTTATCCCACCACTGTTATATCAGTTATGCAGTCAGTCCTGGAACTTTTTGGATGTAGGTTATATGTCCAGCCCATTGCCATATAGACTAGATACCAAGAGACAGAAAAAGACCCAGAAGAAGAACATGTGGTAGATAGGTGGATGAAATTCAAAAGTGTTGTAGAGTGACATGAAGTAGACTAGTTCAAGACAGACCATTGTGGAAGAAACTTGGAGCAACTTTCATCCAGCAGTGGATTGATAATGGTTGACAATGATAATTACATCCCAGCAAAAACAGTTGCTGGGCCCAGAGGCATAACTAGGGTGGGTGCTGCTGTCCTGGGCGAAGCTTAAGAGAGGGGCGCAAAAATCACTGATGGCAATCTGATAAAAACTGGAATTGAAACATTTTCACCGGTTTCTGTTCTTTCTTTGGAGGGGGGGGTTGCCCCATAGTTCGTTGTTTGCCTATTTACAGAAATTGCTTGCAATGTGTTTCGCCAGTTTTGGTAGCCTGGCAGCTTAAAATTCACATTCCTTCCTCAAAATGCTCAGGAGATGTTTCTTGCTCACATTCAGAAGTGAAGGCACAGTTTCAGCTCTTCTTGAGTCAGTCCAACTCAAGAAGAGCCATGGCTTTTATCCACAGCAATGGGGCCTGTGGTTTAGTTAGCAGGACAATAAAAGATAAGAAAGTCATTCACATTGTTGAAAAACCTGGGGGGGGGCTGTTCAATCATTACTGTGACTGCAAACCACCACTGCCACCTGATTTGGTCCATTTGATATAGTACCAAAGTCCAAAGGAGTTGGCAAAAGCTGTACAAACAGACAGTCACTTTTGATATGGCGTAAACCTTGTTTGGTTGAGCAGTGTATACTACTTATGTCTATGTTAACTAATAAATTAGTAATATACAGGGTGTCCACAAAGTCTCTTTACAACTTTGCACATTTATTACGGATACACTGTATGAGATAGACAAATGTGGTTAAGTAAGAGCAAAGACTATGGTAGCAATGAGGTTCCTCCTTATGCCATACGCAGAGACCAAGAGACAACATGCAGAAAGTTTTATCACAAACAGAGAGAACTTTCTTGTGAAGAACTCGTGTTTTTCATCAAACACTTTTTTCTGTGTGGGTTTTCCTCTGCTTGCTTTTTTTCTGTGATGGCAATTTTTCATCCATACCTATCAGTTTTTTTACTGATATTTTACTGTTTATGTATCTGTAATTCACCTTTTGTTTTTCATTTCTTTTCCCACCATATTTTCTCTATTCATTCTCTCTCTCTCTCTCTCTCTCTCTCTCTCTCTCTCTCTCTCTCTCTCTCTCTCTCTCTCTCTCTCTCTCTCTCTCTCTCTCTCTCTCTCTCTCTCTCTCTCTCTCTCTCTCTCTCTCTCTCTCTCTCTCTCTCTCTCACACACACACACACACACACACACACACACACACACACACTTGTTTTTCTTGTTTTACATAATTTGACATGTGTAGGTATATTCAGAAAATTGTGTCTGTCTGTGAACAAGATATTCCATTCTTTTTGTTCTGTGGACAAGATATGTTCCATTCTTTTAGTGCTAGTGGTAGAATACTCTTGTGGGCAAGTATTAGCTCTGACAATCATAAAGAAACTTATATCATCCGATATAGACCCATGGTGGTGGTCAGAAATTGAGAT
Source organism: Macrothele yani (assembly GCA_039090855.1). Classification (NCBI taxonomy): domain Eukaryota; kingdom Metazoa; phylum Arthropoda; class Arachnida; order Araneae; family Macrothelidae; genus Macrothele; species Macrothele yani. Next base: position 18,659,387 of record CM076990.1, on the reverse strand, counting down.
GAGATCCTGCAACCTATAGTTGTGTCCTATGCCACAGCAGTTTGGAATGCATTCCAGTTTGTGGATGATAATGCCTGCATACATCGAGCATATGGATTGGCCTTTGTGCTCACCAGACCTCAACCCCAATGAGCAGGCATGTTGCAATTTGCCTGCTTCCTCCCATAAAGCTTCAGTGACTTGAGCAATCCGTTATGTGTCTGCTCACTCTGGGCTGCTACCGCAATATCCCCTAATTTACTTGAAATGTAAATTTCTGTTTTAGCATGTTATATTGTTCTTTAGAAGTTCAACTGAAAATTTACTTTGTGTCAGATAGCAGTAATCATGATCAAGTATGCCCATGTTTATTTTATTTTATTTTTTGCTTTTTCTATTTTACATTTTTGCAGTATGTGGTATAACCATATGTTTATATTTGATACAAACGATCATTTCAAGTTAGGTAGAATTTTTCCAGATTTTTTTCTAAAATTTATATTCATAGACTTTTTGCTTCAGGTAACTGTTGCCATGTTCAAGATTATCAACATATTTTCTGATTTTTCTGATTAAAGTTCCTGCTAAATGATGTAAACGTGCAAGGGTTGTCTAGGAAGGAATGATTATGAATTTTCTGCACTGATTATGTGTGCTTGGTGGTAGAATATTGAACCATTATGAATACTCCAGCCTTCATGATATGATTATATGACATGCACGGGTAGCTTCTTAGCCATATGGCATACCAAAGATTTTGGTGCACTAGTTGTGTTTCTATTTATTATTATTATTGATGTATGGAGCAATTGAAGACACTGACAAAAAATACACTGGATTCAATTTTTGCTGTTATCTGGGGGTTGCGGGGGGGGGGGGGTAATAGCCAGAGCCTACAACATGTTGCAGGAGGCATGTGGTAAATCTGTTTTCTTATAGCATAATTTGAATGTGCATTGAAAGTTTAAAGAGAAGCATAGGAATCCCTTTTCACATAGCAAAACAGTGGTATTAATGAATTCCTCATTGTCTGCAGCATGTGTTACACTTACACAGCCTTCATTTATGACTGACTATCATCCCTCTTCAAGCAGTTTAAACCCACTTTCACACTTTGTTCACGAGTAGTTCAGATTCACTTGTATGCCTCTTGCACCTTGCTGTAGTCATAAAGTAAAGATATACATAGTGGAAACAGACACAGAAGCCTATACAAACTCCTCCCATAGAACGTGGCGCCCCATCAAACTACAACAGAAGCAAAATGTGACGTGACCCTGTCCCATTGGCAATGGTTGCTATGGCAACTCAGTGCTCTCGGGTCGGGGTGTTTGAGGAGCACTTTCTCTGTGCCACCCTTTCGTTGTCCCCACGACCTTCGCCCTTAACTCCTGTCCCAATCTAAGCCATGTAAGGCATCGGAAAGATGAGAATAACGTAATATACATAGATATCGAAGCAAACGTAGATATCGAAACAGATGGCAAAGGAATGCAAATCAAAATTGAAAAGTAAAGCAGAGTCACAGCTTATATTGTGAAGAAAACACTGGCAAAATATGCGTGACTGAAATTTACAACAAAAACACGTAGAAACCTAAGTTATGGAATTTGCAAAGCAAAAGTTAACGATCAGTAAGGAATAAGCAGGAATAATGCCACTTATTAGAATGCTATAGGAAACTGAAAGATGCAAACCAAAAAAAAAAAAAATCTGGAATATGATAGGTATATGTTGTATACATTGTCTTCCACTCTGCTGGGAGGTCAAAGCTCAAATGGACAAAATCACAGACTACACTTTAGAGTTCGGCCCCCAATCGTCTGCTTCGCTATGGTGCGAATGGAATGCCAGGAGAAACGTTTTGCGATAGGTGGCGCTGCAGCTGCGTCAATGTTTTCTCCCGCACTGTGTGTGTTACGTAATCGCTGTTTGCTGAGTGTGTCTTCTGTCTTTTGTTCGCCCTGTTCTAAGCGATACGTAGCTTCTGCTTTTTTCAGCGTGCATTGTAGCTCTGTCAGATGCGACAGTCAGTGACTATTATCAGTCTTGCAGAGAACTAGTCGCAGAGTTTATGGTAGCTTACGAACAAGACGAAGGACAGCTTGGAGGCCCTGGTGTCATCGTAGAAGTGGATGAGGCTAAGGCTGGGAAGCAGAAGTATAATCGCGATCGTCTCGTTGTGGGCACCTGGATCCTTGGCATCTTTGAACGAGATTCGAAACGATTCAGGATTGAGATCTGCCCACAGAATAATCGCTCTGCTCACACATTGCTGTCGCTCATCCAGAAACATGTTCAACCCGAAACTACTGTCATGACGGATCAGTGGGCTGCATACCGCAATCTCCCATCCTGTGGTTTCCAACATCTGTCAGTAAACCACTCACTCAATTTCGTGGATCCGACTACTGGGGCACATACACAAGGTGTTCAGAGCAGTTGGCGGCCTCTCAAACGCACACTATCTAATGGCATTCACAAAGACCACTTGGCCGACCACATTCTGGAATATTTATTCCGACGAAATTGTCCTCTTTTTCCCTCTGAACACTGTTTTGAGGTGATAATTGCTATCATCCATCAAACAGTTCTTTCCTAGTACATAATGTTTTCCACTTAAATATTCGTACTAGATAGACAGGTTCTCAATGACGAGGAAACACTTCTTTTCCGTCGTTATGAATTTTTAACTACACCTGAACTACCGACATTCCATAAAGGCCCTTTTCAGGGCCATTCATATTACAAAATAAACCCCTTCCTTTCAAAAAATACCCCCCGCCACATATTTTGCATCCCTACCGCTCCTCCCGCACAACACACACACCGATTACGTAATGCACGCAGTGAAGGAGCAAAAAACGCCGACGCAGCTGCAGCGCCACCTATCGCGAAATGTTTGTCCCGGCATTCCAGCAGCGCGTCAGCTGAGCTTAAGCAGACGATTTGGGGCCGAAGATTAAAGTGCATCCAAATCATGTGGTTTGTGGTGATTCCTAGGAAGCCCAGCTGTCAATGAACGGTAGTTCTGTTGTAGATTGATGGTGCACTTCTGCAGTCGACTTCATGACATCATGAGTTTCAGCTTAATACAGCTAGTGTCCCCTCTATGTATCCTTACTTTATGGCTGTAGTCTTCAGTTGAAGCTTTCTGATGTGGCAGCAAAACTTCAGCACTTTGCGTATTGTTCCTGACATGAGCCCTCCATCATACTTCAGTGAAAAATGAACAGACATTTGTTAGTGCTTCCACTGCTGCAATATGCTGCATGTAATATTTCTGTGCATCTGTGATGTAATGGAAGTTGGATTGGTGCATATTTTTCATCTAAGCTATAGTTGTTCCAGAAATTATTCTTCAGAAGCGCACAGCCATTACTGCTTTGCTGGGTAACCCTTGTAGACTTGTAATTAGAACATCCTACCTCAAAGAAAAATTAGATGTCTCAGAAAACAACAGTGTTTAGGCCACTATTTATTACACAAGTTAAATGCTAGAACATAAAGTTCGCTGAATATAGTTATGTGCCTTTATGGTTCAGAGACTAGTTGTTGAAAGATCATGTAAACTATTTTTTTCAATATGATTAACTATACAATATGCAGTTTTTCAAGAACACTGTTGGTGTGAAAAGGTCCAATCTCCTTTCCCCATTTAGGCAACAAAGAACATTTTAATTACCTAGAAATGTGTGTGTCTTTACAAAGTTCAAGTCTTTTTGTTGAAAATTTTGCTGATTTTATGAGAAAATTCTATTATTTATTTATTTATTTATTTATTTATTTATTTATTCAGATTTAATAGAACAATGTTCTTAGATGGCCAAGGAGAGCCAAACATGACACTAATATATATATATATATATACAAGAGGTCAGCTAGAAAATTCCTTGTTGCCCTATTTTTTCATTTGTTTTCCATCAAATGACACAGCAATAATTATTTTTCCTTGCAATGGCATACTTCTTTCACTTTCTTTTAACTGTTACTTTGCATACTCAGTATCGCTTTTTTGAGAGAATTTGTTTCTTCCATCCTCAACTGCACCACACACACTGATTTTGGCTTTTTGCCTATCTAGTCGTATGTAGCAACATTGGTGAAGTAGTGATTGTTCATCTTTGTCATACCATGTGTAATTTTATTTTCTCCTTTTTCCTTCTTTCCCTCTATATGATTTATTCTATGTATATTCATTTTGTGTGTTCATATATGTCAAAAAGTGTTTTACATTTTCTGATGCACCTCAGCAGGACTGGTCATTGAGTGGAACATGGACTGTATTTTATTATTAAATGAATATTTTTTTTTCTGAAGGATGGTATTTCATGTAGTTACACACTTCACCACACACATTAGGATCATTGGCACCTTGTATGTGTTAACTTTGCAGTACCAATCACATCATATGCATTACTCTTAGTGCAGAAAAATCAATCCAGAAAGTGGCTGACAAGTTCAGCAAAGGGCAGTTGAGCTCATGTTACAAGCAAATGTAGTTGTTTAAAGCTCACAGATCAGGCTCGGGGAAAAAAAAAAAAAAAAGCATGGTGTCTTTTCTGACAAATGTGGATGTTAATTTGAAATCTTAAACAATTCAGATATGTCAACATTATCAGCATGCAGTTTAATTGCATTTCATATTTTCTCCTTGAGTTGTTCTGGGTTTTTATACACAATTATTACTTCATGAGGCATGTATCAGTGTTTATTTCTTCACTTGATGTTAAAGCATTTTTGTTTTTATAGTTCTGCTTGTTTATAAGAGTGACCCTGTAGATGTACAATGTATCTTTTCGGTGTTGAATTTGTGTGTATGTTGTGCATATTTCTATTTGTTTTTTAATATTGGTTCCAATATATCGTTTTCCTTGAAAAGCAGTGTATCCTCTATCTCTCTTTTTTTCTTGAATATTAAAATGCACGTTTTCCAATTCTCATCACTAAGGTATTTTTCAACATTTTTCTTATTTTTAGTAAAGTAATTTGTGAAGAGAAAGAAGCTGAGCCTGTTGATGAAACCTGCACAACAAAGTAAGTATAAACATATGTGGAAGCTTTCAAATACTTAATAATGCGTGTGTAAAATGTTGACATTCTTACTGTTATGCAAAATGTAAGTTTCATGAAATAATTAACTTCACATTTTTGACTTTGTTCATATAGAAAAAATACTTTTGATAACTGAAGTTATTTGTGCTTTCAACTGTTTGTGGTATCATAAAAAGGATGCATAGTTTCAGCACAAAAATAATAATAATACTAAAAGGACATGCAACTAAAGTGAGTAAAAAACAATCTGACAAGTTATCCGTGTAACTGTAATCAGTTTTCTACTGCACTTTTGTTACACAAAATATTTGGAAGGTGACTTCTCATACAGAAGTTATGCATTTAAGCCCCAAGAAAGATAATGAGTGTGTTCTGTCATTTGTACAGAAAACTAGCGGATAATGCTTACCTTGGCATTCCTTTCTAGCGACGGGGACATTTCACGCACGTGTTTTCCGGTCTTTGTTGAGGTTATTGTCCTAAAGTCCGTTGTATGCGATGACTTGCTTTACTTCTCACACTTTTCGCTGGGTATACTCATTGGATCTTTGCTTTAGGATTCCAAACATCAATTTTTACCGTTCTTTATACTCGAAATTTTCGCCCATACTCTGGGCATCTTCAGGAGCGTGGCGACTTTACCACCGATGTTTGTAAGTATAAACATATGTGGAAGCTTTCAAATACTTAATAATGCGTGTGTAAAATGTTGACATTCTTACTGTTATGCAAAAAAGCATATGACTCCGAGGAAAGAAGGCCAAGAAGTGCACAACCAAAGGAAGATGAGAAATAAAAAATTGAAATACATTGGAGCTTTCCCATACCTGGAAGGAGTGAGTAAAGAAATCAATAGGCACTGTGCTAAATATGACTTACAACTAGGAAGCTCAGTGCACACCGTGAAAAGTATGACTGTCAACAAAAAAATTGAGGAAAAAATGCTAGAAGAGTCAGGAACCTACGAAATTCCAATAGCACACATACCTCCAATATCGTACATTGGAAGTACGAAAAACAGATTAAAAAAAAGACTTAAACAACACATATCTAACTGGCAAAAAAAGAAGCCAAAACGGCTTTAGTGCAATTCTGCTTGGAAAACCGGACATTCCCAAAGTTCGATGAAATTAAAATGCTAAAAAAGAATAAAAAATCGGAAAGGCAAATGAGGAGGGAAGAAGCAATATTAATCTACAAAAATAAAGCAAGGGTATGTAACCAGAACGACCCTAGCACATTATCGGGCCTGTGGAAAGAACTAATAAGACAAGAAAAACAACAACAAAAGAAAAACAGGCAAAAAAGACAAGAAAACCAGGATAGGAGAAGAAATTAAAAAAATTAAAAAAAAAAAAATACGGGGGGGGGGGGGGGAAGTGGTCTTAACTAAACATAGAAGGCGCCAGCCGGGCTTGTTAACGAAATATATCCAGGAAAGTTTTTCCGACGAATGGCAACAAGGAGTATCGGACTCCATTAGCGCGAAGTTAGCCACGAACATCGGTGGTAAAGTCGCCACGCTCCTGAAGATGCCCAGAGTATGGGCGAAAATTTTGAGTATAAAGAACGGTAAAAATTGATGTTTGGAATCCTAAAGCAAAGATCCAATGAGTATACTCAGCGAAAAGTGTGAGAAGTAAAGCAAGTCATTGCATACAACGGACTTTAGGACAATAACCTCAACAAAGACCGGAAAACACGTGCGTGAAATGTCCCCGTCGCTAGAAAGGATTGCCAAGGTAAGCATTATCCGCTAGTTTTCTGTACAAGTTACTTTGAAATATCGCACGTAAAAGAGAATAGTACAATAATTAGAGCTATATAATAGTCAGAATTAGAACTACTAAGTGGAAATGTGTTCTGTCATGTTTCCAGAACCTGTTCTTTTTGTCCATAAAGCCAGTAACCCTAAATTGGATAAGATCAACTCTACCTATTTTAAATACTGATGCAGGTTGTTAAAACATATGTATGTAAATCAGTGGTGTGCTTGCCATTTCCAGGAGCATTGCGTACAGCTACAGACTGCAACTAAATGAAAAACAAGTAGCAGTGTTGAGCCTAAAATGCCAACTTCTTGAAGCAGATCAGTTCATTTTTAGATGCTGACTTATGCACCTTGGTGGAATGGAGAGTCAACTCTTTTCCAGCTCGATAATTCTAAAAAACTTTAGTTGGCTAGCAGAAAATGCAAAGGCCATTCCATGACAACTAAGAGTATTTTTTTCGAGTTGGAAACAGTGTGATGGGGGAAAATAACCATGCAGATGACTAACTGAGTTAAGGAAGTATCTATGGCAACAGTTATTAGCTGAGGAAGATGATTCTGGTTTTGTTTTTGCACAGTTGTTTAAAGTGTGTCTGTATTTCACCATAGAGCTATGGAGGTGAGTGATTCACAGTTAAGAAGTGAAATGTGTTGTACGATAAAATTTTGCTATTGTTTGGGTAAAACAGCTCCAAAAACAGTTGATTTAATGAAAAAGCTCGCAGAGATAAAAGTTTGGGTGAGTCAACGATTTTTAGATGGCACCAAGGTTTCCAAAAAGAGTGTTTGTTGACAGAACTCGCTCCTAGGCTTCGTCGACCTGAAAGAGTTGTTACAGAGTGTATTGTTAACACTGTTTGGGCAATCTTGCAAGAAAATCGACGAATAACGTGTGAAGACATAGCGGCGTCAACTAATATTTCAAAAATGTTAGCATTCCGCATTCTACATAACAAATTACTGCTGCATCATGTGTGTTCCAGATGGGTACCTCATCATCTGATGAGAGAAAAATTCTTAGCCAGAGTTCAGGTGTGTCATGAGTGGAAACAAATAATTGCAAAGGATCCAAACTTTCTGAACACAGTATTAACTGCCGATGAAACATGGGTCCAGTATTTCAACCCACCTCACGAAGCGTGCAATGAGTGTCTGGAAACACACAGGCTCGCCTCCTCTGAAAAAGTCCGCCAAACCAAATCAGCTGGGAAGGTGATGATGATTATAATTTTCTTTGATCATAAAAGTATAATCTACCAGCATGTCGTTCCTACACAAATTACTATGTATTATGTTTCAGTCTTGAAGCATCTGTGACGACACATACAGATTAAGCGACCGAAACTTGTGGGCAAGTGGGCCCTACACCATGATAACGCCCGCTCACATGTGGCTGCTTGTATTCAACAGTTACTTACAAAATGCAGTATTGAAATCATTCCACAGCCTGCCTACAGGCCTGACGTATTTCTGGTTGTTTCCAACAATGAAGGAGAAGTTCTATGGCACAACATTCAACACAGATGCTAACGTTATTCAAGCTGTAAAGGGGTTGCTAGAGCAGTTTCCACAAAATGCCTTTGCCACATGCTTTGAAAAGTGAACTGAACGATGGGACCATTGCATATCATCTGAGGGAAGGTACTTTGAGAAAGAATAACATATATTTTGCTGTACCTATATTTCTTCATTTCATGTGATTTTACTCTCAGTTTGTATGGAATGGCCATTGTAATTTATGTAATGAAGTGCATGTAAAATTAATGTAGCAAATAATTAATGAAATGTTTTATGTAAAAGCCATGCCTAGCAATTCCATGATGTGGTTTATAGTGCTTTGTTAATGAAAAAACAATGTGCTAAGAGTTACTGAATTTAATTTGTCATTTTATAGAAATTCCATCCTAATTTACAGAGGGTGAGTCGAAAGTTTTGCAACATTTGGATCACTTTATTTCTTCATACGCACCTTTATGACAAAAACTGACTGTCATTCAAAGTATAGGTTATCGTGTTGCACCATCTTTAGCCATCTGTCTGCCAGTTCTTCGATTCCGCAGTGGTGCCAGTTCTTGTCCTTCGAGGCAAATAATTCCATCACCCCAGCTGCCTCCTCCTGGTTGTTGAAGTGCCACCTGTGAAGGAAGTAGGCCATGGATCGGAACAAGTAATAATCCAATGAGGCAAGGTCCAGTCTATATGCTGGGTGTGACATCAGTTCAGTGCCCTCAAGTTCTTGGAGTTTTTCCCTGGTCGTTCGCAAAGTATGAGGCCAAGCATTGTCCTGCTGTAGGAGAGCATGCTTTCTGTTCACCAGTGCCGGTTACTTCTCCAAAACAGCATACATCTGCTCGAGCTGTTCAGAGTAGAGGTTGGTGTTGATGGTTTGATCATCTGAAACAAATTCGTAATCGATTATCCCCTCAAAATTCCACCAGACGCAGAGCATCATCTTGTGCTCGAAGTGCCAACGTTTGGCAACAGGTTAAGAAAGCTAGCTCGGGCTCAACCACTGCTGTTGTGTGTTAGGATTATGAAAATAGACCCACTTTTCATCGCACATAACAATTCTCTTGATGAAACGTATATTGCGCACGTTTTCTAGGAGTTTCATGCGCACTTCCACTCGTCGGTTTGCTTCAGCTGGTGTCAGTTCATGAGGGAGAATGCGGCAGCTCCTGTAGACCTTGCCGAGGTCCTGAAGTTGACGAACCATGGTGGTCTGTTATATTTCCAGCTCGCCTGATAATCTCCGAGTGCTGGTTGTCGGATTTGCCTCTACGACCTGGTGCAAGGATCCGAATCCATGGTTCACGGCCTACCTGACCTTCGCTGATCGTCGAGCTTTGTGTCACCTGAGCAAAGTTTCTTGAACCATGTGGCTGCAGTGCTGTGGTCCACGGAACCTTCCCCTTTCACATGACAAATGTTTCGTGTTGCTTGAGCAGCGTTATGGCCGAGGGCAAACTCATAAAGCAAAAGTTTCTTAATTAGTCAGTCGTGGCTGTTCATCTTTTAGGCATCCCAACCACAGACAGAGCAATGACATGCAATGCTGTTCACAGCAAAGACTACCACCTTATACCCCTTTTGACTGACTGCAGTGCATGACTTGAACTAGTTTAAACATGTGACATACCCGCTGCAGCACGTACGTTTATGCAAATATTTCAAAACTTTTGACTCGCCTTCTGTATACTGAGTGAGTGGGTAGTTCTCGCTGATTTTCTTTATTATTATTATTACCGTATTATTATACGAAGTCCAACCAGGAGGTATCCAGCCATTTTGGAATATCTCAAGAACCAGCCGTGAGGCTTTGATTAACTTGGCATCCAGTCAGCAAGGACCTTACTGCACATGCTTGACACTCACTCTCCCATGGGGCTACTCAGTCAGCAGTGAGACACCGTTGAGTGAGCTTGTGTACTATGTGCGACCATCACTTTCACAATTCCTGAGGGAGTAGATCAGTGAACCTGCATGAAGGTTTTCTTCAAACTCAGACATTCGCCTGCAGAAACTATTTGAATGATTAAGAAGGCTTTCGAAGATCATTCAATCAGTGAAGCTCAGATAAAATTGTAGCACCGATGCTTCAGAGATGGCTGGGAATCCATTGACATTCTGGAAGGCCAGGAACAAGTAAAACACCTGAAAATGTTGAATGTGTGTGGGCTGCAATCAGTAGAAGTCAGCTATTAAATAGTGTAAGAATTAGATCTGGGGATTCTACAAACTATTGTTTCAGAGATTTTGATGGTGAATCTTCGCATGAAATGTGTGTTGGCAAAATTTGTTCCATAGCTGCTGTCATAACAGTAAAACGAATTTCATGCTTAAATTGCCCAGGACTTGCTTGAAACCACCAACAATGAACCAGATATCCTCAAAATGGTCATAACTAGAGATAAGTCATGGGTCTGCATCTGTAACGTTGAAAGCCCAGTCTTCTCAGTGGAAGTCGCCTGAGTCTCCACATCCAAAGAAAGCGCTGCAAAGTTGGAGCAACGTGTTAGGGCCATGTTGATAGGTTTTTTATCATGAAGGTGTTGTCCTCCATAAGCATACTCCTCAAGGCCAAACAATAAATCAGGTTATTATTCTTTGCCAGCTGAGGATGCAGTAAGAAGAAAATGACTACAGCTGTGGGCAAGTGATGACTCACAAAACATCAGGTCAACCATGTCTGTCAGCCCTTCTACAGCCCAGATTTAGCTTTTTGCCACTTCTGGCTTTTCCCAAAGCTAAAATCACCATTGAAAGGGAGGAGATTTCAGTCTGTGGACGAGATTAAGGAGAATGTGACAAAGCAGCTGATCGTAATCCCAAAAGAGGACTTTGCAGACTGTTTTGAAAAGTGGAAGGGATGCTGGGATAAGTGTGTGTGGTCTCAAGGAGAGTACTTTGAAGGGGACTAAATCACCATTTTCTTAGGTCAGCTACTTCTTTTTATATATATATATATATATACATATATTTAATGGCTGGATACTTTCCAGGCAGACCTCATAGGAGAGGCTAAAATTAATTAATAGATTAATTAATACTAACATGGCTAAACTTGAAATGTTTCAAAATGCATTTCATTGTAAAGAATTATAAAATTCTGGATGCAGAGGAGCTTTATTGTGGAAATTGGTATTTACTGTGTTACATTTAAAATTAATGCATGAGGTTATTGTGACTTAATGCACAGCTATTTGGCATGTCACTGGGCTGTGATGTGTTGTGAAAGGACCACCAAGTGTGTCACAATGGATATGTGAATTTTATAGTTACCACACTTCAAATAAATGGCTCTTGTGATTCCCTAAGACAGTGGTTCCCAAAGTTTGCGCCGCGGCACCCTCACAGGAGCGCCGCAAAATATTACAAAATTTTCATAATTTTATTTCCATTTTCAATTCAATGTGATAGGACGCGAGATTTAGCGGACTTGGTGCAAACCAGTAGCTCACTTAGTAATAATAACTGTTTGCAGAAGCCTCTACAAATGGTTACTAGATGGCACTCTACAATAATGTTACAAGCGTGAGCTTTCCCCTGCACGATTGGTGCAAACCAGTAACTCACTTAAAACATGGACAGAGCATCAACATAACAGACTGCTAACCGCCAAATGAGTCACAAATGACAACGGATGAGCATATTTAAAGGATCTGGTGGAATCGAAAAATATGGACTGAGAGTCTCATTTCTAGATGCTCGGAGAACGAGGGAAGAATGTTTATCAGAAGCATCGAGGCTGGTGCGAAAGCTCAGGTTACTTCCGCTAGCGGCTGCGCGGAACTCACACGTGCTCCCGTCAGGCGGCAATCGTGCGGAGGGGAAAGCTCACGCTTGTAACATTATTGTAGAGTGCTGTCTAGTAACCATTTATAGAGGCTTCTGCAAACAGTTATTATTACTAAGTGAGTTACTGGTTTGCACCAAGTCTGCTAGATCTCGCGTCCTATCACATTGAATTGAAAATGGAAATAAAATTATGAAAATTTTGTAATATTTTGCGGCGCTCCTGTGAGGAGGGGCACAAACTTTGGGAACCACTGTCTTAGGGAATCACAAGACGCAGGTGATCAAGGTTAAAATCAATAAAATCTTCTGAAGTAGGGTTAAAATATACCAAAGACTTATATTTACATAGGTTGAATCCCAAAAATATATTCTAGAATAGTTTAAAAACATAATAAAAGAACCTGTACTGATGTATGTTGAAGTATGACAGACCCAATAATTTAAACGGGGAACAATGGCAGGGGTTGGCCTCGAGGACTCGCTCCTTCATTTCCAACCGGTTTCGACTGTCTGAACTTCAGTTATTATCAAGGATTGTCTTCCAGTGCAACTGCACCTATTCATCGAAGTTTGATTATGCTCTTCGTCCACGTTTCTACACGCCAGAGAGATATTGCACCCACAAGGCAGAGCTATTAGAAAAAGAAAAAATATTAATGTTTTGCAGTAATGACTGACAAGATTGAAATACAATCTTTCTACAGTAGATACTCAGTAGTTATGAAGTGTGACCCTCCCTGGTCTTCTAATGCATTGCTTCATAGTGGTGGTGGCACTCTGTCACTTCCATTTCTTAATAATGTCACTATGGTTGACTATAGGTGGTGCAAGATGTTTGCAGTTGCGTGAATCAGCAAGCTAGTGGCATCACTATGAAACTTTTTGGCTCAGCTCTGAATGGTGTGATGAGTACAACAAGTTTGTGTGTGTGTGTGTGTGTGTGTGTGTGTGTGTGTGTGTGTGTGTGTGTGTGTGTGGGTGGGTGGGTGGGTTGGTGTGGACATACCTTTAACTCACAGAAAACCACGTCTGCAGAAGCACAATATAGGCTGTATAGGGAACTGCAAATAGGACAGAGCAATGGAGCAGCAAAGAAATGGTGTCACTATTTATTACTATTCAGCTCATTTTGAAGGGCTGCATGTAATGTTATGCAAAAAGGTGTGAAAGAGAGAACAGTTCTTATTTTTTTCATCAACAATATAAAATGTAATCATGATAAAAAAAAAAGTGTTTATTGATTTTTTGCTTTTTGCACAGTGTTCCATGAAATTAATAAAAAAATGTAATGTGCATCCTGACATGATGAAGGCAAGAAAGCACTAATTGAATGGAGTACAAAAATTTGTCTAAACCAAGAATGTATGCAGTGTCTGATTAAAGGCTTTTGTTGTTAAGGTATCACACCAGTCAGTTCCTTCTTTGCAACATATGTATAAGATTGTTGGAAAGGCATCACCGAAGCGATATATAGTTTTTGTAACATGCATACTTTCTAGTGGAATCTTGCTTTTTATTCATTTTCATTATATATGATGCCTATGAAGAAAGAACTAACTGTTTTCTGTTTCAACAAAACTTCTGAAATATATTTTTGTTGGGCCAGAAGTGAGGGTCCCAAACTTTGCTAAATTGTTCCATTGTATGTTACATAACTACTGAGCTAGTTAATTCATATATATTTTATTAAACCAAGGGTTTACTTAAGTGCATAAGTAGGTCTTAAAGGTGTGTTTTTATTGACTTTTTCAAGTAAACCATTTTCTTATGAGTATTGATATAATAGTGTCACATTTTATGTTATCTCTTTGTAAGTCTTTTTTTTTTTTTTTAATTCAATTGCAGCATTACAGAAACAAATTCAGCTTCAATGGAGTCTTTAGATGAAGGTAATTTGCTTTTTCAATAATCATATAACTTTTCATTAACCAATTTTACAAAATATGAATTTATTGGCATAATGCAGAACTGGCAAACTGTCCATTCTAAATCCTTTAAAGCATCAGGGTTTAGTTCTTCTCCCAATAACCAATAGCTTCTGCTTATCATTTCTTGACATGCGTGAGCAGCACAACACAATCCATGGCCTTTTTTTTTTTTTTTTTTTTAACTTGACAACATTGCATGTTTATAACTCAGGGAACCATCTGGCATAGCATAGTGAAGTAGATTAGACCTGTTTCACCAGCATTGTAGATGCCGTCATCCAGAGCACATTGAAGAAGACAGGGGGTCCGGGAGCTGGACAGTATTTTGGGCCCCAGTATTATTTGCACATCTAGGATTTCACTATGGGTATGAAAAATTAAAATACCCAGAAGAAAACATTCCAAAAATATGAAGCCATAAAAATATCCTCTCCATATTAAAGTGTGTATCCCATGATTCATGGACAAATCAGTGGTAGCAAGAAAATGTAAAAATGCATGGATGAAAAATGGATACCATTTCAGTCCTGCTTTACCCCCCCCCCAAGAGTTCAACTTGTTGAAATTATATTGAAGTAGTGGACTAAACAATATGATCCAAATATCATGATTCAAACAAATTCTTAATGTATGATAATTTCCCCCAATTACGGATGTGTACGAAAAAACATCTGTAACACTTTTAAAAGATTTGAGGATGGACTTGGCAACTATACTTTTTGTGGATTCCTCCTAAAAAAAGTGGAAAGAAATAGAATTTTTTTTTCACAAGGCAGTTTCTTATAGTTTTTGCCCTGCTATCTGCAAAAAAACAAAAAATATGTATAACTCTGTCAATTCTTCAAGCATCCTGCATAATTCTCTGGCCTCTTGAAAATGCTGGGCCTGGAGTTGCAGCCCCCTATCCCCCCTCTTAAATGGGCTCTGCTGTCATCTGCCCTAAATTTGGGGGCAAGTCAGCCATTTTAGTGATTTTTATTGTTCATCACTTATTGCTTCAGCACTGTCCTTCTGGCCATGTGCTTCCTTTCTTAAATTTAATTTCTTGCCTGGATTTCCATTGAGATAACCTACTATCTGTTGTGTTTTAAAACTCAGGTGATCCAGCTTTATTAGTTAAATCTTCTGAGTTAGTTTTCAACATTAGACCATTGGCATGCATACTCCATCCACTTACAATAGAGAACCATTGATTGAGAGCCTCCTCAACATCTGGATCCTTGCTTTCTCACTTCTGATTTTGGGTTTTTCCCATTTGTCCACACTTTGTCCATTCCTCTTGCAATTTTCGTTGATGGCTTATCACATGCAATTGTAGATTTTAGAACTCTAATTAACTTTGTCAACTAGCTATGACTGGCGTTAAAGGGTTGGCTTTTTATTTGGTTGAGCGATGTGATTTTTTTAGCTGCCATTAGATCTTTTTGTGATATCTTGGCAGGAATCTTACAAAGAAGAACACAAAACACTGTTACCCCTTTTAGTAAGCAATTATGTTAAGACACATGCCATGCCCCTGTAACGATCAAAAGCACACTGTCTAGCAGTCAGCGGAAGCAGAATTGTTATGCTATCAAAATATGTGCATCTTCATTACATCGTGATACGGAATGGTCTCAATGACACTCACTACACATGCACCCTCTACAGTCTCTTTTTTGATAAAGTGCCATGGAGACCCAAATAAGCAAAGCAAATTTAGGTTTTATTCTTGATTTGTTCCTGTTTTTCCTCAAATGGCCATCCCAGTTAACTAGAATCTACTGTGTATATAAATCGCCAATCTCGCTGTCTTCACTGGAAGGCTTTTTCAAGGCAGTTGTTGGATGTAAAATGCAGATTGAAACATATAAGAACCAAAATGATTTTTGAAAATAATGTGTAACACATCGCGTGCAATATCACATGTATTTATTCCAAGTATGGATCTGCTTTTTCAGACAATGTATTCTTCACATAGAAGCCTAGAGTGGAGGAATTAGCGTAATTTTCGTTGTATTATCCACAGATTATCTGCTAAAAAAGTAAAAAATATAGGTTCTGTGGATTATACACCGATGCAGATAATACGCCGATTTAAAAAAAAAAAAATTACGACCTTCCGATAAGATATAATTGAAAAAGGAATTCTCTCAGAAGAATTCGGGAAAGTTGTGGATAGGGACGGCAGGCATCATTTTGTTATCATTGAAGACAGCTCTGACTGTCGTGCCAACTCTGTTTTTGGCAAAAAGCCAAAGAAGTGCGCACAGCGCTTACTGCACGAACCTATGTGTTCCTCCTTTCGGATCTTGTGTGTGCTGCCTTGTGTCTAGTTCGCTTTCTCCGTTTTGATGAACATTGTTGCTACTGTTTTCCTCATTGCTATTCATGATGTCTCTGAAAAGGAAACGTTTCAGTTACACTGCCGAATTTAAACTTAAAGTGGTGGACAGAATTAAGGATATGATCGTGTCACTGTGCGATAGTTTTGATGCAGTAACATCATGCAATAACATGCGGAAAGTCTCTGCCGCGGTCTAAAACGTAAACAAATCCGTCGGTAAATTCCGTAGGAGAATTTATGGAAGTTTTTTATTGGCCCATGTATAAGCCGATCCATCAACTCTGAAAGCAGGAATTCCTCCAAAAACTTTCGACTTATACGAGAGTATATACAGTATTTCTAGTATAATTTTCAAGAGCAATATGCCATTATGTCTTAAAAGAAAAGTGTTTGATCAATGCATCCTTCCAGTGCTTACGTATGGTGCAGAGACGTGGACCTCAACTAAAAGAGACATACATAGGCTGCAGACAACTCAAAGAAGCATGGAGAGGTGCATACTTGGTGTAACCAGGAGAGATAAGAAGAGGAACTCGTGCATCCAAAAAATGACAAGAGTGGAAGACATCATGATCAGAGTCAAATCCCTGAAATGGCAATGGGCTGGACATACTGCCAGAAGGACAGATCATCGATGGACAGCCGAAATTTTAGATTGGATTCCAAGGGACAGGAAAAGACCCAGAAGAAGACCACATGGGAGATGGGTGGATAAAATTCGAAAGTATGCAGGGGTGACATGGAGGAGACTGGCACAAGACAGACCGTTGTGGAGGAAACTTGGGGAGACCTTCGTCCAGCAGTGGATTGATAATGGTTGACAATGATGATGATGATGATGATATACAGTATTTCTATGATTTGTTCTGTATCAGTCTTTCATTATTGGCAAGGTGTAATGCAATACTCTGGAGCTGAATCGGCGTGATCTATGGATGCCACACCCTTTATCTGTTCGGAGATAAAAAAATGAAAAAATAACCTTTAAAAATGAATTTCTTCATTTACTAAAATCGTTTTTTTTTTTTTTTTTCTTCTTCTTCGGACTCATGGGGCATTAAGTGACCGACTTTTCTGTCGGAAATTCCACTTCCTGTTCAACATCTATGATGTGTGGATTATACAGTGATTTTTTTTTTTTCTGAATGTCACAGTCTGCGGATTATATGAAGGATTTTTTTTTTTTATGTGAATTTCGCGGTCTGTGGATTATACACCGGTGCGGATAATACGACGAAAATTACGGTAAATAATTTTTTTTGCACAAGATCAACGTTGTACATCTTGTGATAAAGTTTGCCGTGGAATTTGAAGTGAATGAAACTCTAATTATCTTGATGTTGCACTCAAAAGAAACGAAACATCCAGTTTTAATTTCAATGTCTATTATAAACTGACCACAGTGCCCAACCTTGTCCCTCCTGATTCACATTGCCGTAAAGAGTACAAAGTCGCTGCCGTTAGAGCATGGTTCCATAGAGCATAATAACATATACAAGCTCGACAGCCTAAATGCAAAGGAAATTGAGAATCCAATATATCAGTATTCTGTGCACACTCAATACGTAAGCACACTTACCATTGGTATCCACATTGTTAGGGAACATTTCTTGCACATAATGTTATGCAAAGTTGAGAGAGGTACACTTTCGTCCATAATCTTTGACATGAAATACGTAAAAATGAAACAGTGTAACAGGATCTTGTTCATTGAGAGCTTTTCTTAACTTTCTCGACGTTGCGTATTTGACATTTTCTGTTCCGTGTTACACTGTTGTCATTTTTATGTATTTCATGTCAAGGATTGTGGACGAAAGTGTACCTCTCTCAACTTTGCATTACATTGCGTGCAAGAAATGTCCCCTAACAGTGTGGATACCAATGGTAAGTGTTCTTACATATTGATTGTGCACAGAATGCTGATATACTGGTTTCTCACTGCACATTTTTTTGTTGACTATTAACACTGAGGACTTTTCAATAGCTAACGTCAGTGATTTAGAAATTGAGAATATTTGTAATAAAACTATTATAAAATCGGGTTATAAGAAAGATGATATACAGACAGAGAACATAGAAATGTAAAGAATGGTATAATGTCTGCTGTAATAAAATAAACTAGAACTACAATGATTAACCCAGGATCTATCATGTATATTCCAGGCTTTAGATATTCATTGAAGAATTTAGTACTTAAAAACAGCATCACAACAGCAATAAAATTACAAAACCCCTTTATCACATATAATATTTAACTGCAAGGAGAGACAGTGCTAGAGGGAAGGAAAATCAGGTGTGTATGTCATACTGTTAGAATGCCCTAACAATGCAGAAAAGTTATATATCAGAATGACAAAGGGATCCTTAGACTTTACATGCAAAGAACACGTAAGTGTCAACTAGGATATGCTGAGTGTGGTGCTTGCAAGGGAAATCATGCACTGCTCGGCCCCTCCTATATGAAATTATGTTAGAAAAGTTGCACTTACATGCACTTTAAAGAGACTGCCATCATAGAAACAGTTAAAATCCTCTCCAGCAAGCTAGCATGCAATGATATGGTCTCTGTAAAACTACCAATGGTTTGGCATACCTTATTAAAGGATGCAAAACACATCACAACACAGCATATATTTGCGTGATAAATACACATAATGCTGCTCTCAATGTTATCCACACTGTTTTCAAAAATCATCTTTCTTTCTTATGCAATCTGATTCTCTGCATTTTATGTCCACCAGCTGCCTTGAAAAAGCCTCCCAGCAGAGAGTGAAAGTTTGGCAATTTCTGTATACTGTTTTATTCCAATAAGTACATACATACATACATACATGCATGCATGCATGTCATTAAGCTGTTCCCTGAGATTCAGAGGTTAGCTCCCCAAAGAAAGACCATATGCCAGATGCACATTTAACTGGTAGAACTAAAATTTTAACTGGTAGAACTAAAATTTACTTACTGTTAGCGTATGAAATGCCTTCATTTACAATGATCTCGGCCCATAGCTTGACCTTCATTAACATCCATCACACACCACACACAAGCTCTTTTGTACTACACACTCACAATGTTTTTCTCAAGCAGACATTTTTAAGCTAGTCCTCTCATGATTTTCTTGGCCTTCCTCTACCTTTCTTTCCTGCCACTTGGGCTGGAAAATTTCTCTTAGTCAGCACATCATCACTCATTCTTTCAACATGGCCTAACCACCTAAGAATGTTAGTCTCCACCTTACTAACAACATTTTGCCTCACATTACACTTCTGCAACACATCTTCATTCCTCACTCACAAGATCAGCACATCTTAACTGTAAGTAACACATCTCCCCACAGCACAAACAACTTTTATGTCTTTTCTGCAGTATACTGGTTCACTGCCGTACATCACAGTCAGAACAATTACACTTCCATACACAGCCATCTGGGACTTCTTTGAGAACCCTTGTCCATCATCCCTGTGAAATCCTCCTAAGGCAGCTATGACTTTCAATGAAGAATTCACTTGCCTACTAATTTTGCCATCTAATTTGTTCCATTAAGACTTGCCTTGCATTTAGTACAAACAGTCCCTTTCTCAAAAATCATAACTTTTGTTTTTCCCTTATTTACACTCAGTTTGAATTTCATTCAAACTTCGAACATCCAGGACAACATACTCTGCAACTCACTTTTGCTCTCTGCCAACAGGACTGTGTCATCAGCATAGAGCAATCTGCACATACTCATATTACCAAGACATAAATCAGTATTATCCACTTTGGCATGATGCATGCATCCATCCATAAATATATTAAGCAACCAGGGTGACATTACCCAACCTTGTCTGACTCCTGCACCAATAGAAAACCATTTTGATAAAACATCATTTACTTGTACACATGTTCTACTAATAGCTTCAGTGTACATGGCTTTCACACTATTAAGTAGATTCCCAATAATAGTACGTATATTTATTCAGTATCTTCCACAGAAGAGTCCTATTTACTTTGTCATAAGCTTTTTTTAAATCTATAAAGGCCCCAATACTTTTTTACCACTTTTTTACTGTGCCATTTTCACTCGTCATGCATAATGCAAAAATTTGAATCTATTTTTACTGTACTACGCTATAAGCAGTTTGATCATATAAATGATATGTTTTTATTTACCATGTCCACTTTTTTTTTTTTTCTGAATGCATAAGAGCTTCCTGAGTTAAGCATTTTTTTCTGCAAGTAACACCTTATTGAGACTTATTCTCACAGAATGTGATTAGTTTACTGCATTGATGTTTATTAACTCAACAGTTTTTGAAATAATTGTTAATATGTTTCAAATACAATCAGGTAACTTTTTGTGTTAAGGTTTGTTACTTTTAATAAATTGAAATGGTCCTTTTATTTAGCTGCACAGGAAGTGAGTGATGTTGAAGACGAAACCCTCTTGAGGCTGATGGATGAGGAACCTGAGACATGGAATACAACAGTCGATAAAAAGGTGTCTGTAATTTTACTTGTTATGAAGTGTAATTTAATTATGTATTTTATTTTTTGCTGAACTGTTTTGTATAAACCGAAGTACATCTAAGTACACTAAGCATTTCAAAAGTGAAAAATTTAAAGAGGGGAGGAAGGAATAAAATGCGAAATTCATAAGTTCTGTGTCTGAAAAGTTCAAAAATGGATGAAAAAGTGAAGATGCTGTTGGATGTTTTAGTATTTTTTGTACCATACAAAATAAAATGAATCTCCTCGCTATACAGGTGGTCTGGCCAATGTTTGTCGTGGTTAGGGTGGTAATTTTATTGCGGGGGAAAAAAGGCAAATTTTGCTGTGTAAATCGAGAAATTTTGCGATATTTCCTCAAATATTCAGCTTTCAAGCTCTTTCCCCACTTTAAGATTTGCTAGTCGACAGGTGTAAATAAATAAAAAAAAAAGTTTGTAAATATGTGTGCCTAAAAATCTTATAAGTGAAGTTTTTCAGATGTTTTAAGAGAGAACAGACACATTACTTTGGTGGTGGAAGTGAGACAGATGATGAGATATGTTGGGTTTTGAACTGTACATCGGAGAAATTTTTCTGGAGAGCACCTGAGACTCATTCGTAGGGTAGTAGCAACGGTTGGTGGGAGACATGAAGTTCGGGCCTAGTGTCAATAGCATGGGCGGGAACACGATCCCTCAAGCATTCCATTCACCAGCCCTAAAGAACCAAAGTAACAGGTGTGAAGTATGGCATTTCGCAATCGCCCGCAACCCCTAGAACATGGCATATAAAAGTGGTGCACCTGCCTGTAATGTATGCAGCCATAAAGTGTCAAAGAACATGTAAATGTGTGTGTGATGTGATTGGGTGATACTGCACATACCTGGAAAATGTCCTGCGTTGTGTACATCAGTGACTGTCAAACGTGAGTAATGTGAGGCAGCGTATGGGCCTGTTCGTATGCATACAAATATTGTGTTGTGTGTTTTAAGAAAATGGCTTGTAACCCTCATGCTGTAGTACAGATACTGGTGAACGAGGTGACGCAGAAATATCAAGCGGATGACACGGCTCCAACGTACATTGACAGACGAATTGCAAGGCAGTTGTATAGCGTTTTGGAGCAATATGTCATTGGAGACACTGACATGTTTGAAGGACAGACATTGTGGCGTGATAGTGATGAAACGTTGGACATGTTATCTGAACATAGTGATACACCGGGTACTCCAGCATACAATGTGCCAAGCAGTTCAAGTTCCTATGTACCATCACCCCCTAAAGTGGCAAGGAAAGGCATTCACAAACAGTTTTCTGGACAAACCATGCAAAGTGTCTATGACAATGTGAAGGTCGCAAAGAAAACTGTGCAGCAACTGCCCGTAAATACAAGATATCACCAGAAAAAGTGCGGCAAATAGTAGCGGCTGTTGAGAGTGGTGGTACGACGAAACATAAAACTGCACGCATTTGCCAGCATATGTACATCAAATTCCAAGATGCGCATGACATGGTACTCTTAATTCACTGCTGGTATTTACAGACGTGGGTGAAGGAAGCAGCTAATGCAAATGGGTATTCCTAATTTTAAAGCCAGTACATATTTCCTGCACAAATTCAAACGCCGCTATAAAATTTCATCACGCAAGATCACGAGGTTCGTTGCCAGGCAGGTTGTTACACTTGACATGGCCATAAGGAACAGCGCATTGGAGTTTGTACGAGATGTTACATACTACATTACTGCCAATGCAATTGATGTCGCCATGGCGTTCAATTTCAATACAGACCAAACTCGATTTTAATATGAACTCATGTCAAATAGGATGCTATCACTGACTGGGGAGAAGACAACTGAAGCTGTTGTGCAATCCGTTGCATCGACTATCCACTCCTATACCATTCAGGTGCTTATGTCCATGTCAGGACGCCTTGCAAAGAAACTGTACATCTGCTTTCAGGAAGTAGGTGGTAAGTTTGGCAAACATGTTTCCGAAACAGTACGACGTAACCAACCTCCAAATATAGAATGCAGGGATCGCATTCCTCCTAAAATTCCTAATATTTTGTGACCCTCCTTAAAATCCTAAAATTATACCTAAAATTTGCTATTCATCCTAAAATTTTCGTAAGCTTATTTATTAAAAACACAACCGTTATTAACGCCAATAAATTTACCATTACGCAGGGTGCGCACGCGTGCTTGAAAACCTGGAAAGTCCTGGAAAATCATGATTACGTTTTCAAGGCCTGAATATCCTGGAAAAACGGTGTTTTTTTAATGCCGTCTTGAAAAGCCTTGAAATTTGAAATTAGTGCTTAAAAAATGCCCTTTTAGGAAATCGTGTTACTGTTACCCCTTCATTTTTTAAAGTTCCTTTTCTCTGTTCTCAAAGAAACCACCGGCAGCGGTTTCAATGTGCACCAAATCCTAATTTGGCTGGGGGGGAAAAAAAGAAAAAAAAAGGCACTACTTCCAGTGCAATAAAATTGGATGATTACTAGTAGGTCGAAGGGGAGCTTGATGTCCGTCCGACAATTGAGAACAGAAGGGGAAAGAAGAGGCATTTAGCATTTGCAGGGGGTCGCGTATGTACCAAGTCAGCTGGCATCCACCAGTGAGGAGTATGCCTGAACAACACATTCATCTTCTTCTTGTTTATGTGCATGCCACCCTCCCTCCCCTCAAGAGACTTCCACTACTTATGATAAAAAATAAGAAAACTATCTTTGCGAATTTTTCACGAAAGTGGCTGAAATTTTTACATTCACTGTAATTGGATTACAGAAGCTCACTTCCAAAATTCCAGTTGAATCGGTTTAAAACTTTAAAAGTTAGCATTGGTAATTTTTATTATGGACAAGTATGTGTGCCTCTTTGGACAGAGTGAGCCTCCAGCAGAAAGGGTGTTACCATAGCAACGGTTGATTGACAGCTGGGAGCGCTGATCTGAAGCCCTTGGTTGGGAAGAAAGCAAACACCTGTTTATCACTTCCACAGCACAAAAGGACTAGGAGAATATTTTCAGAAATCCATTTTTCTGAATTTTGAAAATAACACAGTAAAATTTTTACAGTAGTTAAGATACATCACAATAAAGTTCTAGTGCAAATTTCGCCAAATTCCGTTAAGAACTTTAGCAGTTGCAAAAAAAAAAAAAAAAAAAAAAAACGTTGCATAATCAGATTGAAAAAAAGAAACAGTAATTATAAATTACGGGAAAAGCAAGTGAATTATTTTTTTAGATGCCATGGTTTATTTAAACAGAGTGATCCTTAAATTTTTTTTCTGTGATGATATGGACTCTATTTGAATTACAAACACGTTTTTATTCAGACGTCTGAGTTACTGTTTTAATAAAAAAATCATCTATAATTAAAAAGTTTTCAATGGATTTAAGCAATATTCAGCAGATAAACAAACGTATTTTAGTAAATTGCAACATCATGACGTAAATTTGGTAATTTAATTTTGTCGAAAATTGGGGAGCATTTTTTTTTTTTTACAGTTTCTATTATAGTTAAAGTGAAGGAGGAAGGGTGCAACTTGACAGTTCAGTGAGCTGCAGGTGGTGATTTATGTCGATGTGCCAAATGAAAAGAAGCCATTCCATCAGGTAATTCCAAAGGTTGTGTTGTGTGGACGCGTCCTCCTGCTGTTTGATCTTAATTGGAATGTTTTTGTGCGGGGGGGGGGTCGAGAGAAATATCCGTTTCAGCTTTACAGCTTTCACAGCTCTTTTTTTTTTTTTTCTTGGTAATAAATAAAAATCATAGTTGCTGCATTCACCATTGATCCATGTTTGCATTTCTTGAATATAAACAGCAGACAATCAGAAACATAGTGTTGGGCGGGTCTTGATGATCTTCATTTTGCATATGCTGAATTCAGTTCTGTGGGAATAAGGAATGACTTATACTGTGAATATATACAAAACTACATATTTTTGAGCTGAAAAAATAGGTCTACTTGTACACAGTAGCTAAAGTGTGAACTCAGATGAAGACAATCAGACATACGGACGTCTGATTCCATAAAAAAAAAATCAACATAGTTTTTTTATTTACACTACAGGTAAAAAAGCAAAAACATGTTTTTAAACGTTATAAAGGAAAACGGATTTTTGAAACGCATGACTTGATGATCTTAATTTCTGAAAGTTTCTTTTTTCCACATCCTTTTTTTTTCAATTACAATACACTGTAACAGGATCATCATCATCATCATTGTCAACCATTATCAATCCACTGCTGGACGAAGGTCTCCCCAAGTTTCCTCCACAACGGTCTGTCTTGTGCCAGTCTCCTCCATGTCACTCCCGCATATTTACGAATTTCATCCACCCATCTCCCATATGGTCTTTTTCTGGGTCTTTTCCTGTCCCTTGGAATCCAATCTAAAATTTTGGCTGTCCATCTATGGTCTGTCCTTCTGGCAGTATGTCCAGCCCATTGCCATTTCAGGGATTTAACTCTGATCATGATGTCTTCCACTCTCGTTATTTTTCGGATCCACGAGTTCCTCTTCTTATCTCTCCTGGTTATACCAAGCATGCATCTCTCCATGCTGTCTTGAGTTGTCTGCAGCCTTTGTATGTCTCTTTTAGTTAAGGTCCACGTCTCTGCACCATACGTAAGCACTGGAAGGATGCATTGATCAAACACTTTTCTTTTAAGACATAATGGCATATTGCTCTTGAAAATTATGCTGTTTCTTCCAAAAGCTCTCCAGGCAAGTTTTGTACGCCGATTAATTTCTTCATCAATGTGACCCTCACTTGATATCTGCTGTCCAAGATAAACATACGTATCTGTTATCTCCAGTTTTTCTCCATCAATCGATAAATCTTCATTTCTTGTAAAAGCATTGAACATCACTTTTGTCTTCTGAAAGTTCATTTTTAATCCCACTTCTTTACTCTTGTCAGCAAGCTCCTGGATCATACTCTGCAGCTCTGATGGGGTAGTTGCAAAAATGACTACGTCATCAGCAAAACGAAGGTGGGTTAGATAATCTCCATTAATCTTTATCCCTTTGTTTTCCCAGTTCAGTGATTGAAAGACATTTTCCAATGTGGCATTAAAGAGCTTCGGAGATATGGTGTCACCTTGTCTCACTCCCTTTCCAATTTTTATGTGTGTTGTATTTTCAAACAGCCGAATCTTTGCACTTGCATTTTCATAGATGTTATTAATAATATTAATGTATGCATCTTCAATACCGCAGGATTTCAGAGCCGTGGTAACTGCTGATGGTTTCACCAAATCAAAGGCTTTTTCATAATCGATAAAAGCCATGCACAATGGAAGTTCATATTCCCTCGCTCTTTCAATTAGTTCTCTCAGTACATGGATATGATCTATTGTGCTGTAGCCACTCCTGAATCCTGCTTGTTCTCTCGGTTGAGCCATGTCCAGTGTTACCTTCAAGCGGTGTGAAAGAACTTTAGTGAAGATTTTATAAACCACTGATAGGAGGCTGATAGGTCTGTAGTTCCTGAGATCCTCAATGTCACCTTTTTTATGTAGCAGGATCATTGTAGCATTGTTCCAATCCTCAGGGATCTTCCCTTCATTAAGGCATCGAGTGAAAATTTGGGCGAGTACTGTTTCAATTTCTCCACTTGCTTCTTGTATGATGTCTATAGTAATTCCATCTTCTCCTGGAGCTTTCCCCCGCTTCATGTTCTTGATTGCATGAGCAACTTCTGCTGGGAGGACTGGAAGAACTCTGGTACCTTTCATGATGTCTGGAGTACATGTATCATCCCTTTCATATAATTTGGAGTAGAAATCTTTCACTCTTGTCAAAATTTCGCCTCTATTTCTTGTTATAGAACCATCTTCTTTTCTCAGAGCCATAATCTGTTTTCTTCCCTTACTGAGATGTCCCTTTGCTATCTTTAGGCTTTGGTTGTTTTCAATTGCTTTCCTCACTAGCTCACAGTTGAATTTCCTGACGTCTTCAGTGATACTTTTTCGTGCTGTCTTGCATAGCTCTATATATTCCACTTTGGAAGTCACATCTTCTTTAGTTGTCCTCATCTCTCTTCTTTTTTGCATCAACATTTTGGTTTTTCCTGATAATTTGTTTACATGCAACTTGTTCTTAGACCCAGCTAATTTTGTTGCTGTTTCCATAAGAGCTTTGGTTACTTTTCTGTTAACTTCAGAAATATCCATTTCTTCCGATGTTAGGCCTTCTAAAGCAGAGAATCTGTTCTTCAGTTCCAACTTGAAAGTATTATGGTGTTTTTTAAGGTTGGTTATGTCAATACATTTTGTTTGTCTTATGAGCTTGCCACGGTGTGAAAGAACTTTAGTGAAGATTTTATAAACCACTGATAGGAGGCTGATAGGTCTGTAGTTCCTGAGATCCTCAATGTCACCTTTTTTATGTAGCAGGATCATTGTAGCATTGTTCCAATCCTCAGGGATCTTCCCTTCATTAAGGCATCGAGTGAAAATTTGGGCGAGTACTGTTTCAATTTCTCCACTTGCTTCTTGTATGATGTCTATAGTAATTCCATCTTCTCCTGGAGCTTTCCCCCGCTTCATGTTCTTGATTGCATGAGCAACTTCTGCTGGGAGGACTGGAAGAACTCTGGTACCTTTCATGATGTCTGGAGTACATGTATCATCCCTTTCATATAATTTGGAGTAGAAATCTTTCACTCTTGTCAAAATTTCGCCTCTATTTCTTGTTATAGAACCATCTTCTTTTCTCAGAGCCATAATCTGTTTTCTTCCCTTACTGAGATGTCCCTTTGCTATCTTTAGGCTTTGGTTGTTTTCAATTGCTTTCCTCACTAGCTCACAGTTGAATTTCCTGACGTCTTCAGTGATACTTTTTCGTGCTGTCTTGCGTAGCTCTATATATTCCACTTTGGAAGTCACATCTTCTTTAGTTGTCCTCATCTCTCTTCTTTTTGCATCAACATTTTGGTTTTTCCTGATAATTTGTTTACATGCAACTTGTTCTTAGACCCAGCTAATTTTGTTGCTGTTTCCATAAGAGCTTTGGTTACTTTTCTGTTAACTTCCGAAATATCCACTTCTTCCGATGTTAGGCCTTCTAAAGCAGAGAATCTGTTCTTCAGTTCCAACTTGAAAGTATTATGGTGTTTTTTAAGGTTGGTTATGTCAATACATTTTGTTTGTCTTATGAGCTTGCCACGTTCCAGTTTAGTGTTGAGGTGCATCTTACATCTCACCAATCTATTGTCACTACCTGTGTTGAACTTGTTTAGCACACTGCAGTCTTCGATGACGAATTTTTTGTTACACATAATAAAATCAATTTCACTTGTCGTCCCAATTGGGTGTCTCCATGTCCATTTCCTGTGTGGCTTTTTCTTGAAAAAGGAATTCAAGATGAAAAATCCTTCTGCCTCTGCAAACTCAACGAGAGTATTTCCACGCTGGTTTCTGTTGCCGTGACCGAATTTACCTACTGAAGTTTCATTCTGTTGCCGGTGCCCTATTTTTGCATTGAAATCTCCCATAATTATCTTCAAGTGCTGCTTACCTTTATTATTTAGATGACGAATTTCCTCATAAAATTCTTCAATTTCTTCTTCAGGATGACTTGTGGTGGGTGCATAAGTTTGAATAATCTGAGCCTGGTATCTTCTCGATAGTTGGATAACGAGTCATGCAGCTCTGTCAGAGGAACTTTCAACTTCTACCACTTTATCCTTCAGTTTCTTGTTTATTATAAATCCAACACCACTAGTTCTGCCAGTATCTGTCCCACGATAATAGAAGAGATGTCCACTTTTCAGTTCAATGAGATCTTCTCCTTTTCTCCTTACCTCACTTAGCCCGACGATGTCCCACTTGATCCTTTGTAGTTCCTCTTCCAATTCAAGAAGCCTTGAATCAGAAGATAGGGAGCGTCCGTTGTAGGTAGCCAAGGTCAGCATCAAATGGCAGCCTAGTCCGGTCCTCCGGGGATTCTTAGCACCCTCTGCCTTCATGTCGCACTGGCCGCTGCCTTGGCCAGGTACATTCCAGCTGCCGGAGACTGAGGGCCAAGATTTAAGTTGTAGAGTCATTTTGGAGGTGTTTGGCCATAACTCACCACGCTGGCCAAGCGGGTTGGTGAGTGTGGGATAGCATTTCCTCTGATCCCGATGGTATAGTTATACCGCTATTTGCGGTCGTCAGAGCCCCTTTAGTGGGAACAGGATGCACCACGAGAAGGCGGGGTTGACATTTGTCAAGGAGAGGCTGTGATGTTACGCATCACCTGACCTTACATACTGTGTGTTATATCACTTAGAGATATGGCAGATTTTCGGTTGCTGATATCCGCGATCGTAAGCGGTAGTTGCATTGCGATTGTTGATGATGACAAGATAAATACTGGAGTGATGTAAAATGTTGCATAAACTAAAAAAATAAAAAAAATAAAGCCCTATCCCCCCACCCCGAACTTTTATGCGGTCATCATAGCTGATCAACCATTTCATTCCATGAACATCAGCACATTTCAATCATTTGAACATTGGGGGTATCTGAAGGAATTCAGCCGTGCTTAAGCTCCCTAGCGCAACGAAAACATGCTAATTTTGGACAGTTCTATTCCCTTCCCCTCTACCATCCCTAATAATTGAGAGTGCATACATTGAGAGTGTTTCAAATATTCTATTTATGAGCTAGTTTTCGCGCTGTTTGTTATGCTTTTATTTTCGAAGAAAGAGAGGGAAAATAAGGAAAAGCAGCTAGAGAAGAAAAGAAAAGCTGAGTTTGATGACAAAATAAAAGAAAATGATGCAGAAATAAATAGGCTTAAAAAAGATAAAGAAGCCTCCCTAGCAGTAATTCAAGAGGGAACAGAAAGAATGAGAAAAGCTGTAGAAAAACAAAATACTGTTGAAATAGCAGTTGCCTCTAACTTGATCATACAAGGTTCAGCTGAAATAAAGAAAACTGAAAGTAAATTAGTTGTGGTGGAAGCAGAAAAAGATAGGCTAATCAGGAAAAGGTTAAAACAATAATATGAAAAAAGTAATTCAGTGAACAATTGTACATAGTTCTTGGTTTTCAATTACCTTTTTAGGATATTATAGTTTAATGTGAAACCTGAAAACTTTACTGTGAAAATCGTGAATTGCTTCTGGTTCAACAGCATATTAATGTTCAAAGTGAAACTTGAATGTGGTAAATATACTTGAATATGATAATAACACGTGAAAAGATAAGAACTGAACATTAGAAGTAAATCATACTTAAACTTTAGACATTAGACGTTATGCAAAAAATTTGGGTGTGAACTTCGACCATATATACTAATGGACTGCGCATTGGCAATAGCTGCATCAAAGCCGCCATGGCTCAAACATTGGGCACGTCATCATCAGACTCCAAATTTCGTGTACAAATGCTGTTATGATTACTAATTTACGCTGCAGAACTTCAGTGTTTTCGGTGTATTATGTGAATGCACCTCATATATAATGAAAACTCTTCAGGTAAGTTTACTTATGAGCTATATACATGCATGATCGTGTTGTTTACATTTTGTGATTTATAATGTGATGAACATTTGCGAAGAATTTGGAACATGCATTCCATTTTTTTTTTCTTAAGTTACTATATTTTTATATCAATAGCTGCAAGTTTCTGGTTAAGTAATTGAACTTTATTGACTTAGGTATTTAATTCGTTTCTTACCCATGAAAAATCATAGAACTTTCTTTACTATATCGGGCAGAGCAACCATAAGCACAGCAGGTGTAACCCATCTTTTTGACTGTTGTCATGTGATTTTATGTTGGAGCCAGAAATTTTGATGTCATGCGCAGTCTATCAGTATATATGGTTGAAGGGTGTGAAGCAAACTCTTTACAATGTATACAAAGTTGTTTTACTAGATGTATACAAATATACATCTAGTTTTTATTGAAATACACTCCTAAAATTTTCCTAAAATTTTTCTAAAAATTCCTAAAATTTCTAAAATTCTTACCTAAAATTTTCCAGAAGTATGCTATGATCCCTGAGAATGTGACTGCAGCACCAGTGGTAAGATGTCCACAGCTCTTGTTCTGTCCTGGATGCGTAAGGTACTGGAACCAGAGCTAACAGGATCTTCCCTTCTCTTACTGGATTTGTGGTCTGGTCAAACTGACACTAGTTTGCCAGCCAAAGCCTTCGGTGACAGGGACGTCAATTTGCACATAAAAATCATACCACCGAAAGTCACCAAATACTGCCAGCCCCTTGATGTGTATTTCTTTCAACAATGCAAACTGTTTGCGCGGCGCATAAAAGAGTACATAAATTTTGATGAGGTGCATGGCGTCAACCTGCATGACAGAATCTTCCTTTTCAAGTTGCATTCATTTATATACAACTAGTTGTGTGCACCACTGTACCAACCTATGCTTCGCTATGTGTGGAAGGCGTCTGGATACTTGCCACACGAAATGCCTCTTCCGTTCTGTAATGTGTTGGACATTAATTTTGCTGCGCGTGACATGTGCAACACTCCTGACTGTGATTCCAGTGCAGTCATTATCTGCTCGTAGTGCGAGATTCACCTTTGCTTGCAGCACTGCCTTCTCTCAAGACTTTACCATGACGTTGAGTGAGGTATGTAGTATATGACATTTGCAACTTAATGGTGTTGTACGTGGTCTCTCTCGACATTTAGGTGCTTCATATCTAACAGGTAAATGTCGTTCACACTTTATGGCTGCATATATTACAGGCGGGCATCCCACTTTTATAAGCCATGTTCTAAGGGTTGTGGGCGATTGCAAAATGCCATACTTCACACCTGTTACTTTGGTATCATGCTTGTCCACCACAGAACGTTCCGTGACGATTGTCGTCGGGAGGTCCGACAGTTTCCCTTGTCAGTACAATGTGTTCCACAGCAGTTGAAGTGTATGAATTTTCATAGTTATATCGAGGTCTGTAAGTTAAGGCTTTTTCCTGCCTGCCTCTAGAAATGAGACTGCAGTGTGTTCAAAGAGTTTGTGGTAATCACATTCAGGTTTTAGCCATGGAGTCGTTTAAACGCACTGATGCATATTATTATTTTAGTAAAAAAAAATAAAACCTTACTGTCTTCAGGAAAGAAAACCCAGAACTACAAAACAAACACATTGCCCATGTCTCACATAATTCTTAAACATGGGTCCTCAGTTCATTAAGTTGAAATCTTAATCACACCAGATCACTGGGCAGCACTCCTTTGTTTTTAACTCCAGTTACCAGCAGTATTTTTAATTGTTAAAAGACGATGTAAACTGTGATTTATTCCATCGCTTTATTCTTATTGATTCAGTGAAATAACAAAAAAAAAAAAAAAAGAAAATTGGGGGTCTGTAGTACTGAGGTGGAATGAGTTATCCACTGTTCAGGTACTACTGCTGCTGCTTTTTTTTTTTTTTTTTTGTGGTGGTATAGTTACCTGCAGTATTCAAATGCAAAGTACAGAGCTTCTTGATGTTTCATATGGTCATCCCTAATGAAAGATCATGAGGCTCTTGTAAAAAAGCAAAATTGAATCACAATTTTCTTTTCTTAGTTAGGGTAAGAAGCCATGATTAATTTTTCTATGACAATCAATATCTCATATGGTTTTGAATTATCTTCTGTCAGCGCATAAGAAATCCAGTGACAACTGATGTACAGTAGTTACAAGTTCATTCAGTTCGATTTTTATTTATTTATTTATTTTTTTGGAAGATGTGTTGCAGTTGTGTGATGTGACGCAAATTGTTGTTAGCAAGGTGGAGACTGATATGCTTCGGTGGTTTGGTCATGTTGAGAGAATGAGGGATAAGATGCTTACTAAGAAAATCTTTTTAGCCCAAGTGGCAGGAAGGAAAGGCAGAGGAAGGCCAAGGAAGTCATGGGAGGATCAGATTCAGGGGTGTCTGCATGAGAAACAAATTATGAGTATGAAGTATAGAAGGTCTTGTGTACGGCGTGTAATGGATGTCAGTGAAGCCCGAGCTGTATGTCAAGATCGCTGTAAATGGAGAAGTTTGACAAGACAACAGTAAGTAAAAATTATCTGGTATTCAATTTACTTCCGATATTGGAGGTTATATTATTTAACGTGCATTAATGCATTTGCATTTTTGAACTTCACTTGTAGTTGGTAAAGTTCGATGAACACTTACCGCACGTGGGGCTTGGCTTTCAATTCATATTTCCGTTTTTTGGATGCGGCACGGGGGTTTTTCATTTGGCCACGGGTCCGCTTCTTCTTTTTTTTTTTTCTCCGTTGGAATTTATTTTGTCTCATCACCAAATGAGTTTTTCCTTTGCTGCATCCTCATTTACTTCAATATTTATTCATACCCGAGTACTTTCAGTAAAATTCCTTTACCGTCTTCGAGGGACGTTTTGCTCCGACTAGCACGGACCGTGTCAGCTGGGCATTTCGGTGGTTCTCGCGGGCTGCTTCTGTCATCGGCTATCGCTTCTTCTTGGGCGTTGTGGCGCCATCTCTTGTTGGTCAGTGATCTCACTTTTCGAACTTTTTCATTTTTTTGCTCAATTTTAATTAAATTTTTCCAGCTGTTTCTCAAATTATTAGGGTCATTGTGGTTGCAAACTTTTGTCCTATTTTTTTCAATCATTACCGACTCTGCTATTCTGAGGTGTTTTTCGGATTTACAGCTTTTGATGATTTTTATATTTTCGAATTTAGGATATTTTTGGTTATCCAGACAGTATTGGATAAGTGCTGTTTTTTCTTCTTTTTTCTGCCAGTTTTTACGTGTTGTTTTAATCTGTGTTTAAGCTTATTGTTGGTACTTCCTATATAAGCCATTGGAGGATTTTCAGTAATAGGAATTGAGTAAATACCTGCTTTTTCTAACATTTTGATTTTTTCATTTTTTATTACCATATTTTTGATGGTATTTACTTTTCCTCCAATTTGAATGTTATGTTTTTTACAAATGTTATTAATTTCATTGGTAGTACCTTTTACGTAAGGAAAACCATTTAAATATTTGACATCTTTTTTATTTACTACGGCATTATTTTTTATTTTCTTTATTACTTCAGTGTCCCATTTTTTTATTAAATGGTTAGGATAACCAAAGCTGCCTGCAATTTTTTTTATGAATTTGATTTCTTCATTGATGAACTGACTATTTTCAGAATGCGTATATGCTCTTTTAATTAAGGTTTTTATACTATTGCATTTTTGAGGATATGGATGTGCTGAATTGTACGGGATTAGGACCGGAACGAATGAACTTTTCCGATAAACCCTGTATAATAACTTATCTGTGGATTTGATAACCTGTACATCCAAAAAGGCTAATGCATTATTTTTTTCTATTTCAACAGTGAGTTCTATAGTTGGATATAAAGCGCTGTAACATTTTGTTAATTTTTTTAATTCTTCTTCGTTCAGTTTTGATAGAATGAAAATATCATCCACGTATCGACAGTACACTTCTGGTTTTTCTTCCATACGATGCAGGACATTTTCTTCAATTTCGTTCATCACAACCTCAGCATATAGAGTTGATAATGGTGAGCCCATTGGGCCTCCTGAATTTTGCTTGAATATTTTGTTCTTGTATGTAAAAATATTATTTTCATATAAATATATTAAAACTTTTTTGAATTCATGAATTTGTGTGTTATTTAAAATTTTAAGATTTTGCAACTTCTTAATGATAATTTCAATAGCATCTGGAACAGGAGTGCTTGGATATAATGCTTTAACGTCCATGCTTGCCATATTTAAGTCCTTTAGGCCAGTTTTTACATTTTGATTTTCTCTATAAATTCATATGTGTTCTTGATGGTGAACTTGTTGTTCATGAAAAAGGGTGCTAGGAATTTATAAATGTTTTTCTCTAAAGTTATCAATGGTGAGTTTTTTTTTTGAAACTATCAGTCTCATTGGAGCATCATCTTTGTGCGTTTTTATCTTTGCAACGATACGTGGTATGCCTGCTCCCATTGGTGGAAAAGAGCGCTTGATTTCATCGGGTAAGGTGCTATGATTTCTTATATCCGCTAAGAATTTAATTTGATTATCAGTTGGGTCTTTCATAATTTCGGTACAATTTAATCCATTGATTGCAGCTGTCATTTTTTGTTCAAATTCATCAGTGTTGAGAATAATGATTTGGCCAGATTTATCTGCTTCACAGAATTTGATATCTGGGTCATTTTTCAATTCCAATAGTTGTTTTTTTTCATATTTTAATTTTTTCTCTATATAGAAGTTTTTGTTGTTTTTGGCATTATATTCTTTTAGAATAACTCTATATAATTTGTTCTCTACTTCAGTTTTATTCTCTGCGCCTGGTATATTTTTGAGAATATCTTCGAGGCAAGGGATGATTTCTTCAGTTTTAGGGAGGCCTTGTGGAAAGGCAAATTTTTTCCCTTTTTGTAAAATTGCTTTTTGTGTAAAGCTTAAATTCTTATCAGACCGATTTTCATATACATTATATTCATTTATGGATTCCTTATTTAATTTTTGTTCATCAAATAGTGCATTTAATTTTTTATCAACCGTAACGCTATTGGAGTTGGCTTCTTTGTTAGCAATTTCGTTAATTTCGATGAACGTAGTATCCAAAATGCGATCTTTCCAAGTGCCATCAAATTGCGCATATTTTGAGTTCCTTATCAGCTTCCATAATTCATAAACTTGAGCATTAAGTCTGAATATTTGTTTTCTTTTAGCTATAATTTCGTTACTAAGTCGTTTTTGTTGACATCGAAGCAGGATGTAATAATCCTTCTTACTTGTTGGCTTGTTCTTAAGTCTAAAAAATTTGGGGATAAATCCAAAATCTCTGCAAGTTACAAGAAAACGTTCTTGAACTTC
The DNA here is from genome assembly GCA_039090855.1 of Macrothele yani. Lineage (NCBI taxonomy): Eukaryota > Metazoa > Arthropoda > Arachnida > Araneae > Macrothelidae > Macrothele > Macrothele yani. The sequence goes on along the minus strand of CM076990.1, from coordinate 18,623,730 downwards.
AAATTTCATACATTTGATTTTAAGACGTTTGAATTTGGTGATTGTTGTTAATTCACGGTTCGAAAAGAGATTGCGATAGTGCATCGTGAGGCCTAATCTGCCTTTGATTTACCACTTGAAAGAATAATTCGTGTGCTTCAAAGTTTCAATTTACTTCCGATATTGGAGGTTATATTATTTAACGTGCATTAATGCATTTGCATTTTTGAACTTCACTTTTAGTTGGTAAAGTTCGATGAACACTTACCGCACGTGGGGCTTGGCTTTCAATTCATATTTCCGTTTTTTGGATGCGGCACGGGGGTTTTTCATTTGGCCACGGGTCCGCTTCTTCTTTTTTTTTTTTCTCCGTTGGTATTTATTTTGTCTCATCACCAAATGAGTTTTTCCTTTGAGAACAAGCCAACAAGTAAGAAGGATTATTACATCCTGCTTCGATGTCAACAAAAACGACTTAGTAACGAAATTATAGCTAAAAGAAAACAAATATTCAGACTTAATGCTCAAGTTTATGAATTATGGAAGCTGATAAGGAACTCAAAATATGCACAATTTGATGGCACTTGGAAAGATCGCGTTTTGGATACTACGTTCATCGAAATTAACAAAATTGCTAACAAAGAAGCCAACTCCAATAGCGTTACGGTTGATAAAAAATTAAATGCACTATTTGATGAACAAAAATTAAATAAGGAATCCATAAATGAATATAATGTATATGAAAATCGGTCTGATAAGAATTTAAGCTTTACACAAAAAGCAATTTTACAAAAAGGGAAAAATTTGCCTTTCCACAAGGCCTCCCTAAAACTGAAGAAATCATCCCTTGCCTCGAAGATATTCTCAAAAATATACCAGGCGCAGAGAATAAAACTGAAGTAGAGAACAAATTATATAGAGTTATTCTAAAAGAATATAATGCCAAAAACAACAAAAACTTCTATATAGAGAAAAAATTAAAATATGAAAAAAAACAACTATTGGAATTGAAAAATGACCCAGATATCAAATTCTGTGAAGCAGATAAATCTGGCCAAATCATTATTCTCAACACTGATGAATTTGAACAAAAAATGACAGCTGCAATCAATGGATTAAATTGTACCGAAATTATGAAAGACCCAACTGATAATCAAATTAAATTCTTAGTGGATATAAGAAATCAAAGCACCTTACCCGATGAAATCAAGCGCTCTTTTCCACCAATGGGAGCAGGCATACCACGTATCGTTGCAAAGATAAAAACGCACAAAGATGATGCTCCAATGAGACTGATAGTTTCAAAAAAAAACTCACCATTGATAACTTTAGAGAAAAACATTTATAAATTCCTAGCACCCTTTTTCATGAACAACAAGTTCACCATCAAGAACACATATGAATTTATAGAGAAAATCAAAAATGTAAAAACTGGCCTAAAGGACTTAAATATGGCAAGCATGGACGTTAAAGCATTATATCCAAGCACTCCTGTTCCAGATGCTATTGAAATTATCATTAAGAAGTTGCAAAATCTTAAAATTTTAAATAACACACAAATTCATGAATTCAAAAAAGTTTTAATATATTTATATGAAAATAATATTTTTACATACAAGAACAAAATATTCAAGCAAAATTCAGGAGTTCCAATGGGCTCACCATTATCAACTCTATATGCTGAGGTTGTGATGAACGAAATTGAAGAAAATGTCCTGCATCGTATGGAAGAAAAACCAGAAGTGTACTGTCGATACGTGGATGATATTTTCATTCTATCAAAACTGAACGAAGAAGAATTAAAAAAATTAACAAAATGTTACAGCGCTTTATATCCAACTATAGAACTCACTGTTGAAATAGAAAAAAATAATGCATTAGCCTTTTTGGATGTACAGGTTATCAAATCCACAGATAAGTTATTATACAGGGTTTATCGGAAAAGTTCATTCGTTCCGGTCCTAATCCCGTACAATTCAGCACATCCATATCCTCAAAAATGCAATAGTATAAAAACCTTAATTAAAAGAGCATATACGCATTCTGAAAATAGTCAGTTCATCAATGAAGAAATCAAATTCATAAAAAAAATTGCAGGCAGCTTTGGTTATCCTAACCATTTAATAAAAAAATGGGACACTGAAGTAATAAAGAAAATAAAAAATAATGCCGTAGTAAATAAAAAAGATGTCAAATATTTAAATGGTTTTCCTTACGTAAAAGGTACTACCAATGAAATTAATAACATTTGTAAAAAACATAACATTCAAATTGGAGGAAAAGTAAATACCATCAAAAATATGGTAATAAAAAATGAAAAAATCAAAATGTTAGAAAAAGCAGGTATTTACTCAATTCCTATTACTGAAAATCCTCCAATGGCTTATATAGGAAGTGCCAAAAATAAGCTTAAACACAGATTAAAACAACACGTAAAAAACTGGCAGAAAAAAGAAGAAAAAACAGCACTTATCCAATACTGTCTGGATAACCAAAAATATCCTAAATTCGAAAATATAAAAATCATCAAAAGCTGTAAATCCGAAAAACACCTCAGAATAGCAGAGTCGGTAATGATTGAAAAAAATAGGACAAAAGTTTGCAACCACAATGACCCTAATAATTTGAGAAACAGCTGGAAAAATTTAATTAAAATTGAGCAAAAAAATGAAAAAGTTCGAAAAGTGAGATCACTGACCAACAAGAGATGGCGCCACAACGCCCAAGAAGAAGCGATAGCCGATGACAGAAGCAGCCCGCGAGAACCACCGAAATGCCCAGCTGACACGGTCCGTGCTAGTCGGAGCAAAACGTCCCCTAGAAGACGGTAAAGGAATTTTACTGAAAGTACTCGGGTATGAATAAATATTGAAGTAAATGAGGATGCAGCAAAGGAAAAACTCATTTGGTGATGAGACAAAATAAATTCCAACGGAGAAAAAAAAAAAAGAAGAAGCGGACCCGTGGCCAAATGAAAAACCCCCGTGCCGCATCCAAAAAACGGAAATATGAATTGAAAGCCAAGCCCCACGTGCGGTAAGTGTTCATCGAACTTTACCAACTAAAAGTGAAGTTCAAAAATGCAAAATTATCTGGTAGTTTGTATATCTTTTTGGAGCTAACCTCTGAATCTCAGAGAACAGCTTAGTGATATGTATGTATGTACATATGAAACTGCTTGTGTAATGCTGTTACATTTAGAATTTAACATTCACTTTATCCTTCAGTGTTCATTCTAATACTGTATAATGCATTTGTATATTCAATTAAAGTTTTTGTTTGCCAAATTTTTATATTTTTCTGCTAAACCCTACTGACTGTGCAAGTAATTTTTTTTAAAACTATATTTAAAAGTTTTATTTTTGGACTAAATTTTAATGTAATTTTGGCTGTACTCATTTAACCTAACTATAAAACTTTTTTTCAGATTTTAAAGAAACTTAAAGAGAAAGATGTGAAACGACAAGAAGCTATTTATGGTGAGTCATTGTATTTTCAATTTTTGTTATTTCAATAATAAATTACATGCTTTACATACATACATACATACATACGTCCTGTCGAGAATTTTCATGTTCGTAAATCTTGGGGAACCTGATCACTTTGCTGAGATTTACGAAAAATAAAAAAATAATAGAAAATAAATAAATAAAATACACAGAATGAAAATACTCGACAGTCCACGTTTCAAAACTGTGTTTGGAAGAGGCAGTGAGATAGGGGAATAAATGGCCATATTCATTTTACTTCACATGCCCTGACCAAGCAAACAAAATTTCTTAAAAGAAAGGGGAATAATAGACATTAAACTTCTTTTTTTTCTTTTGGCCTGATTCATTTTTTTTTTCTCTTTAAAAAGAAAAAGGAAAAAAAAAGGGCGAGCAAAAGAAGACAGCATCAACCCCTTTGTGAAAGCAAAATTATTTGTGTTAATCACGGAATGAGGAAAAAGCATTTCTGAAGAGAATTGTGAGAAAAGGAAACCTTTCTTCCAGTCCGCCATTTTAGGCAAAGGATTTTAGAGGCTTCAAAAGTGTGTTTGCAGAGGGTTTTCTGGCAGTGAGGCAAGGTATTTTTAGAATAGCATGGTGAAAGGATACGAAGTTTTCCCCCTTTTGCTTACGTGTGAAGGTCAGGGGTCACGCGTTGGCATGAGAAAAGTGGAGGAGAAAATGTTCGCTGGGACCTTGGGGGAAAGTCTGTTTTAACGCGAAGCCACCAGCCAATCGCCGATTGGTTCGTTGGTTGCTGGGGTCAGCGGTTTCAAGCACCCCAGAGTTTTTATCTGTTGAGAGAGGACACTTTGTTTCTGGTCGCTGCGCTAGCTGGTCGGCAGTTGACAGCGGAAAGCTAAATTTTCTCTCCTCGCCTTTTTGGTGGGGAGGGGGCAGCAGAAGAAAAAGAAATCCGTTGACGGGCAATCACGCCAGCAGGGCTTTAGGACCTGGCCGGCAGGAAGGACAATAAGAATGGCTGGCCACTTTGTTCTCAAGGCGTGGGGACTTTGATTTTGCAGCCCGAATCTGACGTCAAGAAAGAAAAAAAAAATGCAAGGAATTGAATTTTCTGGAGAAGGGATGTTCATTGATTCATCCCTTTCATAGTGGACACCTGCAATGTTTGGGCTGCCGGAGAATTTCGGGTGCCGTCCTGGTCGACAAGGGAACGTCTGAGACATCGCAAAAAAAATTTCCAGCAAATTGTTCAGAATCCAAGGCCACGCTGGGCGTCATCAATGGTCGGCATTAGGCTGGAAGAGGCCAGCACATATCCAAGGGAGGCTGACCTGGTCTCCCTGAAGAAAAAAAAAACCCATCATCTGCTGCTATAACATCTTGGTCCTGGAAGAGACGCTGCGGAAAAGAAAAGTTAAACCCCGGAACTTGTTGCAATTTTTTATTTTTTTAGTTGCCCTTCACCGATCCCTAAGGACTGGGGGTAAGTTTTGTTTATTTTCTACATAAAAAAAAAAAACAAGAGCGATGACGCCGTCAAAATTTGCCTAGAAGTGTTGTCAGAAACTTGAAAAGTTTATGGAGTTCGATTAAGATCTGAAGTCAAGAAATGTAAATTTTTTTTCATTCAGGTTTTCTTTTTGGTAGTGTTATGCTGCGTAAATTTTTACACATGTAAGGAATATCTGAATCCAAATTGTGTTATAATCTATCATGGAAAAGCCACTCCTCTAACCAGTTATTATTATTGAAATTTAACTCTGTGTGCTTGGTAAATTTTAATATTGTATAAATTGCATTTAGTATGTATAAAGTAAAAGGGCTGATAGTAAGTTTTTGTCTTAAAGGCAGGTTATGGTAATTTTCTAGTTTTGGCACGTAATTGGGTGTAAAATTTGTTTGTACCATTTGGTAATAATTATGACTAGGGACCATATCAGCAGATGGATCTGGAAAATTAATTTTCATGAGTGGGGAGACATTAAAAAGGGCATGCACGCTGACTGGGTTAATAAAGTGTTGTACTGTACATTACCCTTGTATAACGTTGGAATTCTTCAGGAGGAGGTGATTTCTGGAAATGGATAGATTTGCGATAGGTGTTGAATTTTTCTGGAAATAAGTGGTTCTGCGGTATAGTGATTTTCTGGGAGATGAGTGAGTACAGTGTGTTCCTGGGAAATAAAGATAAGTGATTTTCTGGGAAAGAAGCGTGTTCCTGGGAAAGAAGTGTGTTCCTGGGAAATAAAGATAAGTGATTTTCTGGGAAAGAAGTGTGTTCCTGGGAAAATTAAGATATGAAGTGTGTTCCTGGGAAAAATAGGATAAGAAGTAATTTTCTGGCATAAAAGGTGATGTATTGAATTTTCTGGAGATGAGGATGTTGATGTAGTTTTCTGGAAAATAGAGAATGAGATATTTTGGGGGCAAGATAACTCTGGTGGGATGCTTTTCCCTATGTGGACACGCCTCGGGCCTGAAAGGGTACATGAAAACAGATTGGGGGATTTGTTTTCTGCCCGAGTAAGCTCGTTGGCCCATAGGAGGTGGTATCTATCAGAGAGGGAAGTGATGTTGTCCCAAAATCAGAGTGAAGAACTAATACAGGGTGATAGTCACACATATTTTACCATTTCGGTGCATAGGTCGAATTGGATTCACGACCCAATCTCACCTTCAGCCTCAATACTTCCTCCCAGTGAGAATTTTGTTTTTAAGTGAAATTTAGTAATTTGACTGAGATGTTTTGCCTACACGTTACCTCAGTGGCTTACTACATGAGTTAGTAAAAATTACTACAAGCTTACATGGTACTAGTTTGAATTTTTCGATTTAGTTGTTGATAAATTGATAGTGAGTATTAGTGGTGTGAATTTTAAATTGTTGTGAACAGTGGGAGTGTAGATAAGTATGATTTTGTGTCCAGGAGTGTTGAGAGTTAGTGTTTGCCTTTTGTTTACATAGTGGGATTTTGTGTACTCAGAGCAAGTTTGAATAGTGAAGTATTTTGAATTTTTCCAGATGATAGGGTGAATTTTAAGTATATTTGTCAGCATTATGGTGTAATGATAACTTTTGAGATGATTGAGTAAGGTATTTAGTACAGTGTGTTTAGTAGAGTGATTTTGTATCCAGTAATGCTAGAATGTTGAGTATATTAAGTTTTAATGCAAATTTTCCTGGTAGTGTAGGATTGTTTACGGAAGTAACTTTTGATTATTTATAAAAAATTTTTACTCAGTTATTGCAGTTTTAAAATTAATGTGTTGGTTAAGGAAACTGGTTTGAGGGGTGTGTTCTAAAGGAAATGAAATCTGTATTGTGTATACAATAATCTATAAATTTATGAAGAGAGAGAGAGAGAGATTTACCTTCCACATACTTAAGTTGCACACCATGTTAAAGCAAGTGTTTGTGCTGTGCGGTGTAATTCAATGAAATTCTGTTATTTATATTCTGTTTTGGTACTGTGACTGGTGCGATAATTTCATCCAAGACTAAGCTGTCAGTTGATTATTGTTTTTTGGCCCAGTGGCCGGGTTTGAAATTGTGTCCAAAATTTAATCTCGCTCTTGTTAAGTTTTACAATAAATATAGGCCAAGTGGCCTTTCAAAAACCTAAACCTTAGTGCAGTGAAGTTTTAGATATTTTCAGTTTAAATTTTCATCACATGGTTCAAGTGCATCCCCCTCAGCAATGACTGAGGTGGGAAAGTAATCTTATGTTATTGTGGAAAAATCAATGTTTTTGTCCTAACTATCTAATTTGATCATCGCCACTTCCAAAAGGTTATTTACATGTGTACATTGTATACCATTAAATTTTAGTGTTTACAAATTTGGTACACATACAAACAATAGTTACCTTTCTTACACTTTCAGGTGTATCTACTCAGCAAACGCAAACAACGCAAACAATACAATAGTAACTTTTGGGAGTTTCCAAATTCAGTGGTGCATTTTATTTTTCCTATTTTGTTTCATGGCCTTAGTCAAAATTTCAGTTTTGTTTCGAAATGTATCCACCCATCTCCCAAATCTCAATTTTTCCATAATTTACATATAAATTTCAATATTGGCATAAAATAGTCTCTTTTGTTAATAACCTCTTAAAATTTCAATATAACACATACATACATACATACATACATACATACATACATACATACATACATACATACATACATACATACCAATAAGTTATTTTATGAGACTCGGAGTCTCATCTGCCAGATTAAAGTTTAAAATTGATGGTGCCATTCTCTTTTGCAAAAAGTGTTATCAATGGATAGCATTAATTTTGGCATACCATGTAGTTACTCATCTTTTGATTAATGATTTATAATATCCATATATTTACTATTATTTTGCTTAATGCCTGAAATTAAATTTCAATTTTAATGCATCTCATTTTAAAGATTTATTGTAGTAAATCTTGCCTTACCATAGAGAGGGATGATTTAACCTTACGATAGAGTGGAGTGATTTCTTGAATTATTTCTTCAGAATTTCTTGAAAAATAATAGGTTACATGCATCTAAATTCATTTTTCAACATGTTAAGATTTTACACTGGTTAGTTATTTTTCTTAGAAATGCTGTTACGTAAAACAATTATATACTCTTGATTCCAATTCAAAATAAAGAAACTCAGGACTTGAAATTTAATTAATTATACCACGATGGAGCAGAATTTTCTTTGACTGGCGAAAATCAGAGATTATTCTGGTTCTCATGACTCAGATACTTGGGACTGCATTGTCCTGAGTGATGCAACAGATAGCATGCTCAAACAGAAATTCCGTTTCAGGACGATGTAATTTTCAAATTTTCTGACGTGACTTAAAGAAGAAACGATAAAATACATGCAATTGAAAGATGTCTGATTGCTGTGTTAATAATTCAGATGGTTATTTGTGTCAAAAGGTGAGAGTGTTTCTTGCTTGAACAGTTTGAATGTGATGTACTGTTAGAGTGTTTGTTGATGAAATTTGTATGATCGCACAGAATAGTTTAAGTTTTGTAATAATTAAAATTAATTGAAAACTTTTATCTAGTTGAAGTAGGAGTTCCACACCAGAGCTGTCACTCAGATCAAATGATTATTATTAATTGATTGTTATTCTATGTTAAAACATTACAAAAAATATTTTTTGGTGGCAATTCTTTAGTTGCTCAAAATAAATTCAGATCAGTCAAACTGTGTTTCAAGAGAACTAAAGTATACACTGAGGTGCCAAAAAAACTAGGAAGGGTGCTACCACTTCCATTACATGCCACCACACCCATGCAGTAAATGGCATTGTCCGCAAACAATGCATATATAGAGGCAGATATCTCTGCGAGCTCAAGTAGTAGCATTCGTAGTTAAGATGGCAGCTTATCATGATTTAAGCAATTTCTAATATGGTATGGTAGTTGGCACCCAGGAGATGGGTTACTCCAGTCCATCTTAGAAATTATCATGAAATTTGAATTTACATAGTCAACAATTTCAAGGGTGTACCTGGACTGCACCAACTCAGGAAAAATATCTAGGGTGTGAGACCAGTGTAGCCGTAGAAAAGCCTTGGATGATCATGGACAGCAGCGTCTGGTACGCATCGTAACATCTGCCCGGCATGCAACATTGCCGCAAATCACATCTCAATTCGATGCTGCTGCCGCCCCGGTGGCGCAGAGGTTTAAGCGCTGGCTTCTGATAATTCGTCCGAGATGGGTCTGGGTTCGAATCCCGGTGAGGCATGGATGTTGTGTTTGTCTTATGGCACTGGATCTCTCCCTTCCCCGGAATCAGTGGCTGTAAACTAGGGATGGGCGACTGCTTATAGCACATGGAGTTGTTAACAGTGGCCGTTAAGTCCCCAATAAAAAGTTTAATTTGTTGCTGGAACAAGCAGTAGCATCAGTGTTCAGACAGTGCAGCATTCCCTGTGTTCTATGGGGTTCCAGAGCCGACGGCCTATCCAGGTGCCATTGCTGACCCGGTGACACAAGGCTGTGTGCCTCGTCTGGGCTCAGGAACACTGCCATTGGATGAAAAATTACTGGAAATGTGCAGCCTGGTCCGATGAATTACAGTACCAACTGTTTTGGTAAGTGGCCGACTCCGGGTGTGGCGAGAACCCCACAAGGCAATGAACCCGCATGCCTGCAAAGGACAGTGCAGATCGGCGGTGGCTCTGTTATGGTGTGGGGTGTTTTCAGCTGGCATGCATTAGGACCCCTCATACATCTGCAAACTGCTCTGACCGGTGGAGGCTACGTAACCATCCTTGCGGATCATTTGCACCTGTTCATGTCATGCAACCACTCCTACAGGTGCGACCTCTTTCAACGTGACAATACACCAATGATCACATCCACAGTCTCCCGGCTATGGCTAGAGGAACATTCCACGGAGTTTGGCATCATGACTTGTCCTCCCTCGTTTCCCGGATTTAAACACCATCAAACACATGTGGGATGCTGTTAATGCCAGGAATCCTCCACTGGTGAATATTACGGAATTGTGGGATGCTCTTCAGGAGACATGGTGTGCACTCTCAGCACTACTACAGAGAGCTCATGAAGTCCATGCCCTGTCGCACTGCTGCCGTTTTTCGATCGCGAGTAGGACCAAAGCAGTATTAGAGAGGTATCCCAGTTTCTTTGGGGCACTTCAGTGTAGTCTTTATCAGGAGAATGTCTTGCTTCCAATAATGCATCATATTTTATCATCATCAGCTGTTGCAAGATAACAAAGTAAAACTTTTAGAATAAACATAGCAAACATTGTCTTCCAAAAATGCTGTCAGGAAAATGGATGATGATAAAAGTCCCAAAACTTCAGAATATTAGCTACAGAACCTAAATTGTAAGTAGAAGATTGACCATGAACCTTGTAATCATAATTATTATTTGTTAAGTGTAGCTGAAAGAAGGAATTATTACAGAATCGCACTACATGAATTTGCAAGGGGCCTATGCAGAGAAAGCTATTTTAATTTTTTCACTTAACAGTACAGTCTGATTGCGAGTCCCAATACACACACATACTGATAGTTATATGCTATCTCCTATTCTGTATCCCATGAGTCTTCATAGGTAAATTCAGCCCTTTATTTTATAACATTGTTGCAGTCTACCCTGAAATTGCAGCAACAGTGTGACAAGAAAGAATGCCAAGTATGAAATATTTCTGGTATAAAAGTACATGTTCTTTGCAGAGATAAGTGAACTAAATTTGTATATGTTCTTAAATCCGTTCCATGATTTTGGTAGAAATGTAGAGCGTGCATAGGGGTAACATTCTATATGAACAGTATAAAACAAGTATGTTTTGCCACCTGTGGCCTTGTGCCTTTTTTTTTTTTTTTTTTTTTTTATATATATATAAATTAAGAGAAAAAAATTAAAATACATACAGATTCATATCAAGTTCAATAAAAAAAATTGTGTAAACCATTTTTGTTGTTTTACAAAATAAAAAAAAAGTGAGGCATGAGTATATGTATTGCACTACATGATGCATTTCATAGTGAATGTGTACTTATTCTCAGGTTGTTGTTTTTTAATGTACTATTTGTGAATTTATTGTCTGTTCTTTTATCTCTCAATCTCTTCTACAGAACTCATCATTACAGAAAAACATCACTGTCTAACACTCAAAGTCATGCAAAAAGTAAGTATGTGGCTTTCAATACTGTAAAAAAGAAATATGAGTAAAGATCCATAAAGTCCTTTTTTTTTCTTGAAAGTGTGAATGTTAATGTAGAAAAAGAAAAGCATCAGTGCAGATTTAAATAAAAAAAGAAATTAATATTCAGAATTTCTTGAAAAATAATATGTTATGTGCAGCTAAGTTCATTTTTTAACATGTTAAGATTTTACATAGGTTACTAATTTTTCTTAGAAATGCCTTACATAAAATAATTATACACTCTTGATTCCAATTCAAAATGAAGTTTATCCTTATTGTCCTTTTGTTGATATGCAAGGAACTGATTCAATATGTGTCATGCTGTTATTTTTGTTATGGTGGTTCTTGTAAATCAGTGCAACTGAAAATATGTGATCAATTGGTTAAAAATTCAAGATACTGACAAGTAAATCTTTCTTCTTTCCTTTCCTTCAGTATGTGTGTTGTGTAAAATGCAAAGAAAAGATTAGGGGTTACTATAGAATTACAGATAAACTGATTAGCAATTAGTGAAGATTTAAATCACTTACTTAAGGCTTTACCCAGATATATTCCTTTGGTTCTAGTTCCAAAGAAACATACAGAAATACAATAGACAAGATGGAAAGAAAAAATGTTGTATATCAAATTCCACTGAATTGCAACAGTAATTATATTGGACAAACATCTTGAAAATTGGAAATCAGAATTAAAGAACATCAAATGGCTATTAATAACAAAGATCCAAACAGTGTATTAGCAAATCATATGCAGTTTTGGAAATGTGAGCCTTTATGGGAAGGAATCAAAATATTGGACTATGAATCTCATAAAAACAAGAGACTAATCAAAGAAAGTGATTACATCTAAAAAAAACAGTGCCATCAATGAGCCTTCAAAACTAATATGTGGTGTTTTAAACAACTTAATTACAACAGCACAGCAGCAATAGAATTACAAAATACACAGTGAAAACATTTCAGTTTGGTAACTGGCAACAGTTTGAAGAACTTGGAAACAGTATGAGGAACCTTGCAACAGCATTCAAATTCTTTAGAAGTAAACAAAACTCTTGTTAATCCTTCTATACATTGAGAACAGGCCTTGACTAACATCAAGAGGCCAGTAATGTCTGTAAAATTCAAAAAGAACTCATAGGGAAGAAAATTTCTTCAAGTGGAACTAGAACCAAACAAATAGTGAAGATTTACTGACAAAACAAATAAATGTACATATCCTAATGCGTAACATCACACCCTCTCCTTGACAAATGTCAACCCCGCCTTCTCGTGGTGCATCCTGTTCCCATTAAAGGGGCTCTGACGACCGCCCATAGCGGTATAACTATACCATCGGGATTTGAGGAAATTCTATCCCACACTCACCAACCCGCTTGGCCAGCGTGGTGAGTTATGGCCAAACCCCTCCAAAATGACTCCACAACTTAAATCTTGGCCCTCAGTCTCCGGCAGCTGGAATGTACCTGGCCAAGGCAGCGGCCAGTGCGACATGAAGGCAGAGGGTGCTAAAAATCCCCGGAGGACCGGACTAGGCTGCCATCTGATGCTGACCTTGGCAACGTACAATGGACGCTCCCTATCTTCTGATTCTAGGCTTCTTGAATTGGAAGAGGAACTACAAAGGATCAAGTGGGACATCGTGGGGCTAAGTGAGGTAAGGAGAAAAGGAGAAGATCTCATCGAACTGAAAAGTGGACATCTCTTCTACTATCGTGGGACAGATACTGGCAGAACTACTGGTGTTGGATTTATAATAAACAAGAAACTGAAGGATAAAGTGGTAGAAGTTGAAAGTTCCTCTGACAGAGCTGCACGACTCGTTGTCCAACTATCGAGAAGATACCAGGCTCAGATTATTCAAACTTATGCACCCACCACAAGTCATCCTGAAGAAGAAATTGAAGAATTTTATGAGGAAATTTGTCATCTAAATAATAAAGGTAAGCAGCACTTGAAAATAATTATGGGAGATTTCAATGCAAAAATAGGGCAACGGCAACAGAAAGAAACTTCAGTAGGTAAATTCGGTCACGGCAACAGAAACCAGCGTGGAAATACTCTCGTTGAGTTTGCAGAGGCAGAAGGGTTTTTCATCTTGAACTCCTTCTTCAAGAAAAAGCCACACAGGAAATGGACATGGAGACATCCAAATGGGACGACAAGTGAAATTGATTTTATTATGTGTAACAAAAAATTCGTCATAGAAGACTGCAGTGTGCTAAACAAGTTCAACACAGGTAGTGACCATAGATTGGTGAGATGTAAGATGCACCTCAACACTAAACTTGAACGTGGCAAGCTCATAAGACAAACAAAATCTATTGACATAACCAACCTTAAAAAACACCATAATACCTTCAAGTTGGAACTGAAGAACAGGTTCTCTGCTTTAGAAGACCTAACATCGGAAGAAGTGGACATCTCTGAAGTTAACAGAAAAGTAACCAAAGCTCTTATGGAAACAGCAACAAAATTAGCTGGGTCTAAGAACAAGTTGCATGTAAATAAATTATCAGGAAAAACGAAAATGTTGATGCAAAAAAGAAGAGAGATGAGGACAACTAAAGAAGATGTGACTTCCAAAGTGGAATATATAGAGCTATGCAAGACAGTACGAAAAAGTATCACTGAAGACGTAAGAAAATTCAACTGTGAACTAGTGAGGAAAGCAATTGAAAACAACCAAAGCCTAAAGATAGCAAAGGGACATCTCAGTAAGGGAAGAAAACAGATTATGGCACTGAGAAAAGAAGATGGTTCTGTAACAAGAAATAGAGGCGAAATTTTGACAAGAGTGAAAGATTTCTACTCCAAATTATATGAAAGGGATGATACATGCACTCCAGACATCATGAAAGATACAGGACCAGAGTTCCTCCAGTCCTTCCAGCAGAAGTTGCACATGCAATCAAGAACATGAAGCGGGGAAAAGCTCCAGGAGAAGATGGAATTACTGTAGACATCATACAAGAAGCAAGTGGAGAAATCGAAACAGCACTCGCCCAAATTTTCACTCGATGCCTTAATGAAGGAAAGATTCCTGAGGATTGGAACACCGCTACAATGATCCTGCTACATAAGAAAGGTGACATTGAGGATCTCGGAAACTACAGACCTATCAGCCTCCTATCAGTAGTTTATAAAATCTTCACTAAAGTTCTTTCACACCGCTTGAAGGTAACACTGGACATGGCTCAACTGAGAGAACAAGCTGGATTCAGGAGTGGCTACAGCACAATAGATCATATCCATGTGCTGAGAGAACTAATTGAAAGAGCGAGGGAATATGAACTTCCATTGTGCATGGCTTTTATCGATTTTGAAAAAGCCTTTGATTCGGTGAAACCATCAGCAGTTACAATGGCTCTGAAAACCTGCGGTATTGAAGATACATACATTAATATTATTAATAACATCTATGAAAATGCAAGTGCAAAGATTAGGCTGTTTGAAAATACAACACACATAAAAATTGGAAAGGGAGTGAGACAAGGTGACACCATATCTCCGAAGCTCTTTAATGCCACATTGGAGGGTGTTTTTCAGTCACTGAGCTGGGAAAACAAGGGGATAAAGATTAATGGAGATTATCTAACCCACCTTCGTTTTGCTGATGACGTAGTCATTTTTGCAACTAGCCCATCAGAGCTGCAGAGTATGATCCAGGAACTTGCTGACAAGAGTAAAGAAGTGGGATTAAAAATGAACTTTCAGAAGACAAAAGTGATGTTCAATGCTTTTACAAGAAATGAAGATTTATCGATTGATGGAGAAAAGTTGGAGATAACAGACACATACGTTTATCTTGGACAGCAGATATCAAGTGAGGGTCACATTGATGAAGAAATTAATCAGCGTACAAAACTTACCTGGAGAGCTTTTGGAAGAAACAGCATAATTTTCAAGAGCAATATGCCATTATGTCTTAAAAGAAAAGTGTTTGATCAATGCATCCTTCCAGTGCTTACGTATGGTGCAGAGACGTGGACCTTAACTAAAAGAGACATACAAAGGCTGCAGACAACTCAAAGAAGCATGGAGAGGTGCATACTTGGTGTAACCAGGAGAGATAAGAAGAGGAACTCGTGGATCCGAAAAATGACAAGAGTGGAAGACATCATGATCAGAGTTAAATCCCTGAAATGGCAATGGGCTGGACATACTGCCAGAAGGACAGATCATTGATGGACAGCCGAAATTTTAGATTGGATTCCAAGGGACAGGAAAAGACCCAGAAGAAGACCACATGGGAGATGGGTGGATGAAATTCGAAAGTATGCAAGGGTGACATGGAGGAGACTGGCACAAGACAGACCGTTGTGGAGGAAACTTGGGGAGACTTTCGTCCAGCAGTAGATTGATAATGGTTGACAATGATGATGATGATGATCCTAAGAAAAGCTCATAAAATATTAAGTTTAATGTATATCACATCTTAATATTGGAACCAGAAATTTCTTTTGTAATGTATCATCAGAAGCAGCACCATCATTTTCAATAACATTGAAGGTTTTCAAAATGGAACACTTAAAGTAATTGGTATGAAAACTGTTAAGGAACTCCTGATTTTAAAAAATGTTGAATGTTTTCAAAATGAGACACTTAAAATAATGGTATAAAAACTGTTAAGGAACTGAAATTGTGGAAGTGAGAAAAAATATGATTTAAATGAACAGCAAGTAGAGTAGTAGTTTTTTCTTTCGTTTTCATAACAAAGATTCTTTTTAGTTGCAGAGGGTGAATAAAGCTTTCTCTTTTGTGTGATTGCTTAAGTGCTAATTCTGATCATATTTGGTATTTGTTATGATTAATTGCATTGATAAAAACTGATATGAAAACTGAACTGCCATTTCATTTGTTGCATCTTGTTCAAATCAGGGAAGCACTAACTTGTAGATTGCTACTTGGTGTAGCGATTGCGACACCAACTTCACACTAGATGATCTGATTTGAGTTCCAGGTGAGACATGGATTTGTTGTTCTATGTTCCACAATGATTCCAGTAACACTGCATTAGGGATGGGTGACTTCCCTTTAACTTCAATGTTTGTGAAGGCTTTATTGACTTGGAGATATTGCATTGTTGCCAGTTACCTGTTTTCCCACATGCAAAGAGGAAATCAAAACACACTGAACTTTTTTCAGTGTGGTGTAGTTCAAAATGATATGTTAAGCTTAAACATATATGTGCGTTGGACAGAAGTAAATAGTGCTGTATCCTGTCACTTTGGTAAAGATCCAGTAGAGTTCAGATGAGCTAGCTGTCTGAGGCCTGTGTTTAATACCAGTTGTGTAGTGTAAAAATATTTTTTTCTCCAGTTGTTTCATTGAAAACTGACCAAATTCATCCATCACCATGGAGCAACTCCAAGTAATTAATAAATGTTGTACATACAAGTGATTAAAGTGAAAAAATTGCATGAGCTAGCAAATTTCCTTATTGTTTTATAGCATTAGGCTTAAGACTTCTACTTATCACTGACAATCTTAGTGCAGTTGTGTAATGGGATTTACAATATAATGCTTGTCATTTTTCATAGCTTTTTAATCTGTCATCATTTTTAATGAATATTAATGCATACTGTGCCAGTTATGCAGAAATTAATGTGTTACTTGTAATATTACTGTAGTAAGGAGGGTTACATATATTCAATTTTAGCAGCAAAATCATCTATACTGTTTTTTTTTTTTTATCTATATTTGATTTGTACTCCTCTCTAGTCAATTTCATTGTACAAGCTTTGGTTTTAATACTTCCACGATCAGTCATTTTGCATTTGCGTACTATGAAGACTCCAATCTTAAATCCTCACTAGTTCACAGTTGAATTTCCTTACGTCTTCAGTGATACTTTTTCGTACTGTCTTGCATAGTTCTATATATTCCACTTTGAAAGTCACATCTTCTTTAGTTGTCCTCATCTCTCTTCTTTTTTGCATCAACATTTTGGTTTTTCCTGATAATTTGTTCACATGCAACTTGTTCTTAGACCCAGCTAATTTTGTTGCTGTTTCCATAAGAGCTTTGGTTATTTTTCTGTTAACTTCAGAAATATCCACTTCTTCCGATGTTAGGCCTTCTAAAGCAAAGAATCTGTTCTTCAGTTCCAATTTGAAGGTATTATGGTGTTTTTTAAGGTTGGTTATGTCAATACAATTTGTTTGTCTTATGAGCTTGCCACGTTCGAGTTTAGTGTTGAGGTGCATCTTACATCTCACCAATCTATGGTCACTACCTGTGTTGAACTTGTTTAGCACACTGCAGTCTTCTATGACGAATTTTTTTGTTACACATAATAAAATCAATTTCACTTGTCGTCCCATTTGGATGTCTCCATGTCCATTTCCTGTGTGGCTTTTTCTTGAAAAAGGAGTTCAAGATGAAAAATCCTTCTGCCTCTGCAAACTCAACGAGAGTATTTCCACGCTGGTTTCTGTTGCTGTGACCGAATTTACCTACTGAAGTTTCATTCTGTTGCCGTTGCCCTATTTTTGCATTGAAATCTCCCATAATTATCTTCAAGTGCTGCTTACCTTTATTATTTAGATGACGAATTTCCTCATAAAATTCTTCAATTTCTTCTTCAGGATGACTTGTGGTGGGTGCATAAGTTTGAATAATCTGAGCCTGGTGTCTTCTCAAGAGTTGGATAACGAGTCGAGCAGCTCTGTCAGAGGAACTTTCAACTTCTACAACTTTATCCTTCAGTTTCTTGTTTATTATAAATCCAACACCACTAGTTCTGCCAGTACCTGTCCCATGATAGTAGAAGAGATGTCCACTTTTCAGTTCAGTGAGATCTTCTTCTTTTCTCCTTACTCCAACGATGTCCCACTTGATCCTTTGTAGTTTCTCTTCCAATTCAAGAAGCCTTGAATCCGAAGATAGGGAGCGTTTATTATACGTAGCCAAGGTCAGCATCAGATGGCAGCCTAGTCCGGTCCTCCGGGGATTCTTAGCACCCTCTGCCTTCATGTCGCACTGGCCTTGGCCAGGTACATTCCAGCTGCCGGAGACTGAGGGCCAAGATTTAAGTTGTGGAGTCATTTTGGAGGGGTTTGGCCATAACTCACCATGCTGGCCAAGCGGGTTGGTGAGTGTGGGATAGAATTTCCTCTAATCCCGATGGTATAGTTATACCACTATTGGCGGTCGTCAGAGCACCTTTAGTGGGCACAGGATGAACCACAAGAAGGCGGGGTTGACATTTGTCAAGGAGAGGCTGTGATGTTGCGCATCACCTGACCTTACATCCCAGGTCTCCTATATGTATATGTAGGAACTGTAAATTCATGGACTAGTGCCAGAGATTGAAATTTGCAGTAAAGTTTGATTCGTGCAGCTCCAAAAAAAAAAAAAAAAAAAAAAACAGCATGACCAATGTAGGTGGCATTTCTTTGTGTAAAGAAGGGAAAACAATCACCATCTCATGATTGACATGATGTGGCATGCCACCTAGAAAACTTTGATTTCATTTTTGTTTTTGTATTGTGTTCCTTCTTTTTAAGACATTAAATGCTTTTCTTGTATTGTATTAAAAGGAGTTCCAGCTAAGAGAATTTATGGCTTATCAGGGCTAGTGCTGAGAAATTTGAAGTGTAAGCCAATATTGGTGGTGTAAAAATTATTTCAATAAAAAGGCGTATCAGAAATGCATAAAATAAAACAGAAAAATAAGCATATATTAGCAATGAGCCTACATACTGATATAATGTAGTACGTACATTATTCCAATTATGACATTTCTGGCACGTAGACTTTGCTCAAGTTGTATCTTGCTGGAGGGAGGACTGACATTTTAACTCATTCATTATTTAACACAGACCACCTAAAAACCATGCAAACAGTGGTCAACTTAATTTCATGCAAATCTGTAATGAAACGATGAATACGCTATTGACACTAAAAAACACCTAAAATTCATTAGTCACATCACCGATTATACACAGGAACCTCAAAACCAACAAATATATGCACAAATTTGAAATTCATGCAAAGAAATGCCAACGAACTTCATTCTTGAACCAACATAACAAATTTCATTCAATGAACTAAAGAATAAATTCATATTAACTATGCCTTCCATTACTTTAAAAAGACTTTAAAATACGAACTTAAGACTATATACATACAATTAAATGACATTTGAACAGTTAGAAAAATCTCAACTCCTCAATTGTGACTACACCTAATGCCGATAACAGCTTTACAAATCATGGAATGTACAAAAATTAAAATTTGTTTAAAAAGCTCAATACCAAATCCTCTCAACCAGCACATAGACTCTGAACGTTTTTGTCCAGCCCCTTGTGGACATCTTCAGAAAGTAAGTTGTAGCACGCCGGTCAACTCCTAAGCGTGTGTGTCGATCGGATCAGGCAAGCACATAATCCTTCTACCAATCCAGTAGCAAGTGAAATGGAGATGGTGCCATCTATGGAATATGAAAGGAAGTATCTGGAGCTTCTGATTTCAAATCATAAGTCATGTCATATATATATTTTTTTCCTCTGGTGTTTTCATTTCTTTTTTTTTCTTTTTTTTTTTTTTTTTGCTTTATGCTTTTCAAAACTACCTTTTAGTTGTATCAGTTCTTGCCAAAAATTTGAAAACTTTCTTGGATCATTAAAGTTGCAAATATGCTTACTATTTCTTTTTTAATTAATATCGCTTCAGCTATTCTTAAAATGTCTTTCCAACATACAACTCTTCGAAATTTTTGTTTGATCGAAATCAGGATATACTTTGTTAATAATGAAATACTGTACTAATGCTGTGTCAGCTTTTTTTTTTTTTTTTTTTGCCAATTTCTGATATTTTGTTCCAGCCTGAATCTCAACCTATTCTTGGTACTACCAGTGTAAGACATGGGTGGATCACATTCAATTAGAATTTCATAAACACCAGCAGAATTCAGAATTTTACTTGGCTTAGCATTATCAATAATTAACTTCTTAATAGAACAAACTGTACTGCCCATTTGTAAACCAAATTTTGCAGCCAATTTATTAAATTCACCAGAAATGCCTTTAATAATTAGGAAAGCACCTACCCATTGATATGGCTGGTTTTTTATTTCAGTCACTTGATTTCTACTCAAATTTTGTTCAATTTCAAAAGTCCATTTATTTATTTATTTTTGGGGGTAACCTTATTTTGTTTTTAATTTCTTCTATATACTTTATTTCTTCTAGTTTGAATAATTTATTAGAAATATGCATAAAAGCTCTTTTTAAAAGTTCAGGGGGAAAATTTCTGTGCTATATACAATACCATGAGGCCTCTTTGCATGATGATTTTATAAAAAAAAAAAAAGCAATAGTATTGAAAGATTTTTAATACTATTGCTTTTTTGAAATCTCGGATGGTATGAGTCGTATGGAATAAGTGCAAGAATATAGAAAGGTTTTCTGAAAACTTTGAAATCAAAATTAGCTGAATTCTTTTATTACAAAACATCCAAGAAAAGAAGCCTGTTATTTTCTTCAACCTTAATAGTCACTTCTATGAACGAACATATCATAGTAAACTTCCTAGTCAAACCTTGTAATTGTACTCCATTTAATTTAGATAATATGAAAATACCGTCCATATAACGACAGTATATCAACGATGACTCCTCCATGTCTTCAATAACCTTATTTTCAACGAAGTCCATGATTACTTCAGCAGAAAGGGCAGATAAAGGTGTTAAATAATGAATAAGTTTAAATGTCAGTCCTCTCTCCTGCAAGATACAACTTTAGTGCCAGAAATGTCATAATTGGAACAATGTACTACATTATATCAGTAAGTAGGCTCATTGTTTATATATGTTTAATCTTACTGGCATGTTTATTGCGAAGTGCTTGCATAAGCTTTTGAGCTGTAGCAATACATTGCACTTTATGAAGAAAAAATAAAGCAAAAATAGAAGAATTTTGCTTACACTGTGGATAAAAAAATAAGAAAACTGTCTTTTCGATTTCTTCACAAAACTAGCTAAAAATTTTACATACATCATAGTTGACAAAGAAACAATGACCACAAAAATTTCAAATGAATCGGTAAAAAAGATAGTAAGTTTGCCTTGAAAATTTTTATTTGGGATTCTGTGCATGCCAACCACATAAAGAAGCCCAAATTAAAAATAAAATTGTGACTAGTTCGTAAAGTTTTTAAGCAATTCACGCAAAATTAAGGTTTCCCATTACTATTAGTGATTTTATGGTGTTGACAAAAGTTTCACTCGTTTTCATAGAAAACTTGCTGAGATACAGTTTTGTGTTTTTAATCCCAGTCCTTGGTACGTTGCACATCAAAATGGGACGGACCAACTCAGCACAAGTTTTCCGACCCAATACATGGCGCAGAAGCCTCTGCTGACCAGCTCGTTATAAATTACGAAAGGTTTTCTTCCCACCCAATATCACCTTCAGTAGCTCTTATTTTCATCCACTCCCCCAAATGACTCCCAAGCAGCCGTGATAGGTCTTTCATAGGACTCCATGATAATTGCACTGGGCAGCACCATTTTAAGTGCCTCAGCTTTGGAAAGTCAAACTTTGAAATTATATCAGCTGCAATTTATCCCCAAAATTACTATAAATTGCAGTTTGCCCATGAGTCAGAAATTGCCTAAGATTCATAAAATTATTGGCCACCATTTTTGCCGATTCTAATTTTTTTCTTGCCATATTTTGGATTTAGTTGCATTTGGTGACTTGGCAAATGCTTAGCATGAGCCCTACTTATATATATGTTATATCATCACCATTATCAATCTACTGCTTGATGAAGGTCTCCCCAAGTTTCTTCCACAACAGTCTTGTCTTGAGCCAGTCTTTTCCATGTTACTCCGGCATGCTTTCAGATTTTATCCACCCATCTTCCATGTGGTCCTCTTCTGAGTCTTTTTCTCTCTCCTGGTATCCAGTTTAATATTTCAGTTGGCCATTGGTGATCAGTTCTCCTAGCAATATGTTCAACCCATTGCCATTTCAGGAATTTTGCTTTGATCATGATGTCTTCCAGTCTTGTCATTTTCCTAATCTACAAGTTCCTCTTCCTATCTTTCTGGGTTACACAAAGCATGCATCTTTTTATATCATCATCATCATCAACCATTATCAATCCACTGCTGGACGAAGGTCTCCCCAAGTTTCCTCCACAACGGTCTGTCTTGTGCCAGTCTCCTCCATGTCACTCCCGCATACTTTCTAATTTCATCCACCCATCTTCCATGTGGTCTTCATCTGGGTCTTTTCCTGTCCCTTTGAATCCAATCTAAAATTTCGGCTGTCCATCGATGGTCTGTCCTTCTGGCAGTATGTCCAGCCCATTGCCATTTCAGGGATTTAACTCTGATCATGATGTCTTCCACTCTTGTCATTTTTCGGATCCACGAGTTCCTCTTCTTATCTCTCCTGCTGACACCAAGCATGCACCTCTCCAGGCTGCTTTGAGTTGTCTGCAGCCTTTGTATGTCTGTTTTAGTTAAGGTCCACTTCTCTGCACCATACGTAAGCACTGGAAGGATGCATTGATCAAACACTTTTCTTTTAAGACATAATGGCATATTGCTCTTGAAAATTATGCTGTTTCTTCCAAAAGCTCTCCAGGCAAGTTTTGTACGCTGATTAATTTCTTCATCAATGTGACCCTCACTTGATATCTGCTGTCCAAAATAACTGTATGTGTCTGTTATCTCCAGCTTTTCTCCATCAATCGATAAATCTTCATTTCTTGTAAAAGCATTGAACATCACTTTTGTCTTCTGAAAGTTCATTTTTAATCCCACTTCTTTACTCTTGTCAGCAAGTTCTTGGATCATACTCTGCAGCTCTGATGGAGTAGTTGCAAAAATGACTACGTCATCAGCAAAATGAAGGTGGGTTAGATAATCTCCATTAATCTTTATCCCTTTGTTTTTCCAGTTCAGTGATTGAAAGACATTTTCCAATGTGGCATTAAAGAGCTTCAGAGATATGGTGTCACCTTGTCTCACTCCTTTTCCAATTTTTATGTGTGTTGTAATTTCAAACAGCCGAATCTTTGCACTTGCATTTTCATAGATGTTATTAATAATATTAATGTACGCATCTTCAATACTGCAGGATTTCAGGGCCATTGTAACTGCTGATGGTTTCACCGAAACAAAGGCTTTTTCATAATCGATAAAAGCCATGCACAATGGAAGTTCATATTCCCTCGCTCTTTCAATTAGTTCTCTCAGTACGTGGATATGATCTATTGTGCTGTAGCCACTCCTGAATCCAGCTTGTTCTCTCGGTTGAGCCATGTCCAGTGTCACCTTTAAGCGGTGTGAAAGAACTTTAGTGAAGATTTTATAAACCACTGATAGGAGGCTGATAGTTCTGTAGTTCCTGAGATCCTCAATGTCACCTTTTTTATGTAGCAAGATCATTGTAGCATTGTTCCAATCCTCAGGAATCTTCCCTTCATTAAGGCATCGAGTGAAAATTTGGGCGAGTACTGTTTCGATTTCCCCACTTGCTTCTTGTATGATGTCTACAGTAATTCCATCTTCTCCTGGAGCTTTTCCCCGCTTCATGTTCTTGATTGCATGTGCAACTTCTGCTGGGAGGACTGGAAGAACTCTGGTACTAGTACCTTTCATGATGTCTGGAGTACATGTATCATCCTTTTTATATAATTTGGAGTAGAAATCTTTCACTCTTGTCAAAATTTCGCCTCTATTTCTTGTTACAGAACCATCTTCTTTTCTCAGTGCCATAATATGTTTTCTTCCCTTACTGAGATGTCCCTTTGCTATCTTTAGGCTTTGGTTGTTTTCAATTGCTTTCCTTACTAGTTCACAGTTGAATTTCCTTACGTCTTCAGTGATACTTTTTCGTACTGTCTTGCATAGCTCTGTATATTCCACTTTGGAAGTCACATCTTCTTTAGTTGTCCTCATCTCTCTTCTTTTTTGCATCAACATTTTGGTTTTTTCTGATAATTTGTTCACATGCAACTTGTTCTTAGACCCAGCTAATTTTGTTGCTGTTTCCATAAGAGCTTTGGTTACTTTTCTGTTAACTTCAGAAATATCCACTTCTTCCGATGTTAGGCCTTCTAAAGCAGAGAATCTGTTCTTCAGTTCCAACTTGAAGGTATTATGGTGTTTTCTAAGGTTGGTTATATCAATACATTTTGTTTGTCTTATGAGCTTGCTACGTTCGAGTTTAGTGTTGAGGTGCATCTTATATCTCACCAATCTATGGTCACTACCTGTGTTGAACTTGTTTAGCACACTGCAGTCTTCTATGACGAATTTTTTGTTACACATAATAAAATCAATTTCACTTGTCGTCCCATTTGGATGTCTCCATGTCCATTTCCTGTGTGGCTTTTTCTTGAAAAAGGAGTTCAAGATGAAAAATCCTTCTGCCTCTGCAAACTCAACGAGAGTATTTCCACGCTGGTTTCTGTTGCTGTGACCAAATTTACCTACTGAAGTTTCATTCTGTTGCCGTTGCCCCATTTTTGCATTGAAATCTCCCATAATTATTTTCAAGTGCTGCTTACCTTTATTATTTAGATGACGAATTTCCTCATAAAATTCTTCAATTTCTTCTTCAGGATGACTTGTGGGTGCATAAGTTTGAATAATCTGAGCCTTGTATCTTCTCAAGAGTTGGATAACGAGTCGTGCAGCTCTGTCAGAGGAACTTTCAACTTCTACAACTTTATCCTTCAGTTTCTTGTTTATTATAAATCCAACACCACTAGTTCTGCCAGTATCTGTCCCATGATAGTAGAAGAGATGTCCACTTTTCAGTTCAGTGAGATCTTCTTCTTTTCTCCTTACCCCAACGATGTCCCACTTGATCCTTTGTAGTTCCTTTTCTAATTCAAGATGCGCTGAATCAGAAGATAAGGAGCGACCATTATATGTAGCCAAGGTCAGCATCGGATGGCAGCCTAGTCCGGTCCTCCGGGGATTCTTAGCACCCTCTGCATTCATGTCGCACTGGCCTTGGCCAGGTACATTCCAGCTGCCGGAGACTGAGGGCCAAGATTTAAGTTGTGGAGTCATTTTGGAGGGGTTTGGCCATAACTCACCATGCTGGCCAAGCGGGTTGGTGAGTGTGGGATAGCATTTCCTCTAATCCCGATGGTATAGTTATACCGCTATTGGCGGTCGTCAGAGCCCCTTTAGTGGGAACAGGATGAACCACAAGAAGGCGGGGTTGACATTTGTCAAGGAGAGGCTGTGATGTTACGCATCACCTGACCTTACATCCCTTTATATATATATATATATATATATATATATAATATATGAGAAAAAAAGATGGTTCTGTAACAAAAAATAGAGGCGAAATTTTGACAAGAGTGAAAGATTTCTACTCCAAATTATATGAAAGGGATGATACATGCACTCCAGACATCATGAAAGATACCAGTACCAGAGTTCCTCCAGTCCTTCCAGCAGAAGTTGCACATGCGATCAAGAACATGAAGCGGGGAAAAGCTCCAGGAGAAGATGGAATTACTGTAGACATCATACAAGAAGCAAGTGGAGAAATCGAAACAGTACTCGCCCAAATTTTCACTCGATGCCTTAATGAAGGAAAGATTCCTGAGGATTGGAACACCGCTACAATGATCCTGCTACATAAGAAAGGTGACATTGAGGATCTCGGAAACTACAGACCTATCAGCCTCTTATCAGTAGTTTATAAAATCTTCACTAAAGTTCTTTCACACCGCTTGAAGGTAACACTGGACATGGCTCAACCGAGAGAACAAGCTGGATTCAGGAGTGGCTACAGCACAATAGATCATATCCACGTGCTGAGAGAACTAATTGAAAGAGCGAGGGAATATGAACTTCCATTGTGCATGGCTTTTATCGATTATGAAAAAGCCTTTGATTCGGTGAAAACATCAGCAGTTACAATGGCTCTGAAAACCTGCGGTATTGAAGATGCATACATTAATATTATTAATAACATCTATGAAAATGCAAGTGCAAAGATTAGGCTGTTTGAAAATACAACACACGTAAAAATTGGAAAGGGAGTGAGACAAGGTGACACCATATCTCCGAAGCTCTTTAATGCCACATTGGAGGGTGTTTTTCAGTCGCTGAGCTGGGAAAACAAGGGGATAAAGATTAATGGAGATTATCTAACCCACCTACGTTTTGCTGATGACGTAGTCATTTTTGCAACTACCCCATCAGAGCTGCAGAGTATGATCCAGGAACTTGCTGACAAGAGTAAAGAAGTGGGATTAAAAATGAACTTTCAGAAGACAAAAGTGATGTTCAATGCTTTTACAAGAAATGAAGATTTATCGATTGATGGAGAAAAGCTGGAGATAACAGACACGTACGTTTATCTTGGACAGCAGATATCAAGTGAGGGTCACATTGATGAAGAAATTAATCGGCGTACAAAACTTGCCTGGAGAGCTTTTGGAAGAAACAGCATAATTTTCAAGAGCAATATGCCATTATGTTTTAAAAGAAAAGTGTTTGATCAATGCATCCTTCCAGTGCTTACGTATGGTGCAGAAACGTGGACCTTAACTAAAAAAGACATACAAAGGCTGCAGACAACTCAAAGAAGCATGGAGAGGTGCATACTTGGTGTAACCAGGAGAGATAAGAAGAGGAACACGTGGATCCGAAAAATGACAAGAGTGGAAGACATCATGATCAGAGTTAAATCCCTGAAATGGCAATGGGCTGGACATACTGCCAGAAGGACAGATCATCGATGGACAGCCGAAATTTTAGATTGGATTCCAAGGGACAGGAAAAGACCCAGAAGAAGACCACATGGGAGATGGGTGGATGAAATTCGAAAGTATGCAGGGGTGACATGGAGGAGACTGGCACAAGACAGACCGTTGTGGAGGAAACTTGGGGAGACCTTCGTCCAGCAGTGGATTGATAATGGTTGACAATGATGATGATGATGATATAATATATTAACTTATTCTCGTTTTCGTGCTGTCATAAGTTGTAGAGTAGGGGGTTTTAGACTCAAGTTTTCTTTCAAAAATCTGTTTTTTAAAAATTAATATTTCCTTTTTAATTGCAATGTAAAAATTTGGATTTCTTTTGCATTGATTTTCAGGTTTAAATTCTCTCTCAAACGAACTTGGCATTTCGTTATAGCTGAAAATTATTTCTAATTATTATGTCACTCTCACAGCTTGAGTTCTCTTTAATCTTCTTCTCTCTGTTTAATAGTAACAAATGAAGAGCATGGGTCGGGCCAGGAAGGTTAATGGATGCAATCGAAATTGTTAACTAGTGCTAGGTCATACAACTCTGCGGAGGACATGACATATATATATATTTTAAAACTATTTTAGGTGGGAATGTTACTTGCATCTATGGCCTTGCAGAAACCCATTTCCAACTAGGTCTTTGTGGAAGTGAGAAAATGCAGAGTTTTTGCTGGTCCTTGATAAAGCCAAGGCTCAGTATTCTCGACACCTTCTACATTCAGTTGTTTTATTTTATTTTTTTATCTTTTCTCCTTTTACTCACACAGGTAGATACATAACCTTTTCTATGTTGTACTTGGTGTGAGTCAAAATTATATATGTATTTTTTTGCTTAGGTATCTTCTTAATAGAATATATATATATATATATATATATATATGGGATGTAAGGTCAGGTGATGCGTAACATCACAGCCTCTCCTTGACAAATGTCAACCCCGCCTTCTCGTGGTGCATCCTGTTCCCACTAAAGGGGCTCTGACGACCGCCAATAGCGGTATAACTATACCATCGGGATTAGAGGAAATTCTATCCCACACTCACCAACCCGCTTGGCCAGCGTGGTGAGTTATGGCCAAACCCCTCCAAAATGATTCCACAACTTAAATCTTGGCCCTCAGTCTCCGGCAGCTGGAATGTACCTGGCCAAGGCAGCGGCCAGTGCGACATGAAGGCAGAGGGTGCTAAGAATCCCCGGAGGACCGGACTAGGCTGCCATCTGATGCTGACCTTGGCTACTTACAATGGACGCTCCCTATCTTCTGATTCAAGGCTTCTTGAATTGGAAGAGGAACTACAAAGGATCAAGTGGGACATCGTGGGGCTAAGTGAGGTAAGGAGAAAAGGAGAAGATCTCATCGAACTGAAAAGTGGACATCTCTTCTACTATCGTGGGACAGATACTGGCAGAACTAGTGGTGTTGGATTTATAATAAACAAGAAACTGAAGGATAAAGTTGTAGAAGTTGAAAGTTCCTCTGACAGAGCTGCACGACTTGTTATCCAACTTTCAAAAAGATACCAGGCTCAGATTATTCAAACTTATGCACCCACCACAAGTCATCCTGAAGAAGAAATTGAAGAATTTTATGAGGAAATTTGTCATCTAAATAATAAAGGTAAGCAGCACTTGAAAATAATTATGGGAGATTTCAATGCAAAAAATAGGGCAACGGCAACAGAATGAAACTTCAGTAGGTAAATTCGGTCACGGCAACAGGAACCAGCGTGGAAATACTCTCGTTGAGTTTGCAGAGGCAGAAGGGTTTTTCATCTTGAACTCCTTCTTCAAGAAAAAGCCACACAGGAAATGGACATGGAGACATCCAAATGGGACGACAAGTGAAATTGATTTTATTATGTGTAACAAAAAATTCGTCATAGAAGACTGCAGTGTGCTAAACAAGTTCAACACAGGTAGTGACCATAGATTGGTGAGATGTAAGATGCACCTCAACACTAAACTTGAACGTGGCAAGCTCATAAGACAAACAAAATCTATTGACATAACCAACCTTAAAAAACACCATAATACCTTCAAGTTAGAACTGAAGAACAGATTCTCTGCTTTAGAAGGCCTAACATCGGAAGAAGTGGACATCTCTGAAGTTAACAGAAAAGTAACCAAAGCTCTTATGGAAACAGCAACAAAATTAGCTGGGTCTAAGAACAAGTTGCATGTGAACAAATTATCAGGAAAAACCAAAATGTTGATGCAAAAAGAAGAGAGATGAGGACAACTAAAGAAGATGTGACTTTCAAAGTGGAATATATAGAGCTATGCAAGACAGTAAGAAAAAGTATCACTGAAGACGTAAGAAAATTCAACTGTGAACTAGTGAGGAAAGCAATTGAAAACAACCAAAGCCTAAAGATGGCAAAGGGACATCTCAGTAAGGGAAGAAAACAGATTATGGCACTGAGAAAAGAAGATGGTTCTGTAACAAGAAATAGAGGCGAAATTTTGACAAGAGTGAAAGATTTCTACTCCAAATTATATGAAAGGGATGATATATGCACTCCAGACATCATGAAAGATACCAGTACCAGAGTTCCTCCAGTCCTTCCAGCAGAAGTTGCACATGCAATCAAGAACATGAAGCGAGGAAAAGCTCCAGGAGAAGATGGAATTACTGTAGACATCATACAAGAAGCAAGTGGAGAAATCGAAACAGTACTCGCCCAAATTTTCTCTCGATGCCTTAATGAAGGAAAGATTCCTGAGGATTGGAACACCGCTACAATGATCCTGCTACATAAGAAAGGTGACATTGAGGATCTCGGAAACTACAGACCTATCAGCCTCCTATCAGTAGTTTATAAAATCTTCACTAAAGTTCTTTCACACCGCTTGAAGGTAACACTGGACATGGCTCAACCGAGAGAACAAGCTGGATTCAGGAGTGGCTACAGCACAATAGATCATATCCACGTGCTGAGAGAACTAATTGAACGAGCGAGGGAATATGAACTTCCATTGTGCATGGCTTTTATCGATTATGAAAAAGCCTTTGATTCGGTGAAACCATCAGCAGTTGCAATGGCTCTGAAATCCTGCGGTATTGAAGATGCATACATTAATATTATTAATAACATCTATGAAAATGCAAGTGCGAAGATTCGGCTGTTTGAAAATACAACACACATAAAAATTGGAAAAGGAGTGAGACAAGGTGACACCATATCTCCGAAGCTCTTTAATGCCACATTGGAAAATGTCTTTCAATCACTGAACTGGGAAAACAAAGGGATAAAGATTAATGGAGATTATCTAACCCACCTTCGTTTTGCTGATGACGTAGTCATTTTTGCAACTACCCCATCAGAGCTGCAGAGTATGATCCAGGAACTTGCTGACAAGAGTAAAGAAGTGGGATTAAAAATGAACTTTCAGAAGACAAAAGTGATGTTCAATGCTTTTACAAGAAATGAAGATTTATCGATTGATGGAGAAAAGCTGGAGATAACAGACACGTACGTTTATCTTGGACAGCAGATATCAAGTGAGGGTCACATTGATGAAGAAATTAATCGGCGTACAAAACTTGCCTGGAGAGCTTTTGGAAGAAACAGCATAATTTTCAAGAGCAATATGCCATTATGTCTTAAAAGAAAAGTGTTTGATCAATGCATCCTTCCAGTGCTTACGTATGGTGCAGAGACGTGGACCTTAACTAAAAGAGACGTACAAAGACTGCAGACAACTCAAAGAAGCATGGAGAGGTGCATACTTGGTGTAACCAGGAGAGATAAGAAGAGGAACTCGTGGATCCGAAAAATGACAAGAGTGGAAGACATCATGATCAGAGTTAAATCCCTGAAATGGCAATGGGCTGGACATACTGCCAGAAGGACAGATCATTGATGGACAGCCGAAATTTTAGATTGGATTCCAAGGGACAGGAAAAGACCCAGAAGAAGACCACATGGGAGATGGGTGGATGAAATTCGAAAGTATGCAGGGGTGACATGGAGGAGACTGGCACAAGACAGACCGTTGTGGAGGAAACTTGGGGAGACCTTCGTCCAGCAGTGGATTGATAATGGTTGACAATGATGATGATGATGATGATATATATATATATATATATATATATATACTCTGTACTTGTTACAGTATTTTATTTTCCCTGTTTCTTCAGACTGATTACTTGCACTGTACTTTATACCAACCAACATACTATATTCATATGTATGTTCATTCTGTGTATGGATAGCTTCTTTTAATATATTGTTAATGTTTTAATGTACAGCATATCACTCATGATGAAGTTGCTGGAATGAATATGCACTTTTATGTGAAAATGTTATTTATTTTATGTAATGATTTTCTGTTTCCTGTAGGTTTTTGCTCAAGGTATGATGAAAGAACTCAATATAAGCAAAGACATGGTGGAAAGGATATTTCCCTGTTTAGAAGACTTAATGGACCTTCATTTAACATTCCTTCATAAACTTAGAGAACGTCAAAGTGTAGAGTCTTATGTATCAGCTATTGGTGATTTACTGCTAGAACAGGTATTTATTTCCCTTTTTCATACCGTCTGTTATTTTTTTATTTATTATTGACTATCTACATGGTTTTATAACTCACATTCCCAAAGCTATGGTAATTGATGCAATGCTTGTACATATGTAATATCGAATGATTGTGTTGTGAATGTAAATCATAAATATGCAAAATATGTTGTAGTTAGTGGTAGTAAATGCTGAATGCATTTAATGCTTGAAAGTATACTTTTGTACTTCTGTCTTCATCTTTCACAACTGTATTTTTGCCCTGTTATTAAGTAATTTTTGCCCTAATATATGCTATGCATCCAGAAAATTGAAATTGATGTTTGCACGTTACCTGTGTATGAAGAAAAGGAGAAATTAAATATAGCTCTCAAAAGAAAGCACTCAATTAATGTAGCACTTAGAAAAAGAAGAATAAGTGACCCCCTACGGAAAAAGATTAAGAAAGAAAAAAAAAGAAAAACTTGGGATGTTCATTTTTTCTTCGTACAGCAGGACTGTAGGGTTTTCTAGTCTCATGAGGAATTAACCAAATGACTAGTAATTAACTGCAGCATTTCTGTAACAAAAATAATGGCAACAAAAACTGCTTTGGGTTAATGTCCCCAGGTATTTTATACCATATCGTGGGTCAAAAAATTGGGTAGTCTGATGCCCAGGACTATCGATTTTTATGTTAGGACTACAAGAGAATATTATTTATTAGTCCAGGACTACCATTTAAGGGTTTGTTTTTTCTATGCTGTGGTGCTTAATCCAGTGTGATTTCTCATATTTTACATGCTTTTTTTCTTTTATAAGGTATGCAAATAGCTCTAGTACAGTATACATACAGCTGTAATCAGCATAAATGTTCTGAATCCTGCTCTGCCATTAGGAAACGTAAATATAAATATACAGGTTGTATTCTATATATAAATTTTCTTTTTTGAGCTTTTTTTAATACCTACTGGATTAAAAAAAGCTCAAAAAAGAAAAATATCAAAAGAGGCATCAAACAAGAAGCTTCAATTGCACAACAACTGAGGATCAATAAAGACCCATCAAAATCTGAGAACAAAAATGGCGTTTACTTTGTACCTCTTTAAACTCACCAGATGGTTGCACTAAGAAAAAATACATAGGAATGACCAAAAGAGCTTTATCAACCTGCATTAAAGAGCATAAACAAAATATTAAATATTCTTAAAAAACTACAGATCTAGTTAAAACAGTTATTAATGAAGGATTTGCACCTGTTTGGGAAGAAGCAAAAAGTCATTTCACATTATACAGGTTGGAAACGAACTCTTATTCGTGAATCTATCGAAATTTCAACCAATTATCAAGCTTGCAACAAGGACCCATCCTGGTTTAAAACTCAGGCTTCACGTGACAATAACACATAAACATAGAAAACGAGCGAAAAACACAGTCTCGTATGGTAAAAGGTTCGTTTAGCGGTAGCTTTCGGTCATACTATGACCTTGATCACCTGCGATCGACTGGATGGGCTGGTTGCCAGAACTACAATTTGAAGTTGGAGTGTTGGAAATGTTACCAAATTGTAGAAGAGAGATCCAATAAATGGAATTTAGTGAGGGGTCTCTGAATTGCAATTTTTGGTGAACAAAATTTCAGTGCTTTCTTGGAAATGCAGAGACACTTTGTTGATGATCAACAAAGCTTCTCTGAAACATATAAAGGTGTCAATTCCTCAAGGATGCAATCCAAAAGAAACATCCTGAAAAATGGACTACATACATTTGGTTTCTTCTTCATGACAATGCACCTGCTTATTGATCCCTAATGGTCAATATTTACCTTGCAAAGCACAATGTGACATCACTGCAGCATCCTCCATATTCTCCTAACTTGGCACCATGTGATTTTAAATTGTTTCCATGGTTCATATTTACCCTAAAAGGACAATAGTTCACGAGTATGCGGACATTATTGAAAACAGGACAAAGGTGCTGAGAGAGTTTTCAAATAATGGATTCCAGAAATACTTCAGACAGCTTTATGGACCTTAGCAAAAAGTGTGTAGCTTCCCAAGGAAGCTATTTCAAAGGAAGTGTGATATAAATAACAGTAATGTTATTGCTTTTTGTGTGAAAGGGATTTTCCCAGAACTTTTTGAATCTACCTTCTATATCTACAGCATGTGTTATATAGTGCCATGTTGAATTGTGCATAAACAGTTTGTCAGTGCATTTTCAAAGCCTGAGTTTAAGTGGCAGTTTTTGTTGAAAACAGCTGGAACAACAAACTGATACTGTGTAAAGGAAAACATTGCATTTTCATGACATGCTTTGAGATCAATGGGTTACAACATGAATAAATGTTTTATTGCACTGTGCAAATAGTATCTTCAGCAATGTAAAAATAAAAATAAACAAACTATGACATAGTTTCTTGTATTAAAATTTTATTCTCAATTTATATATCATGATTTTAATAATTTGTTTTGTGTTGTTGCTTTTAAAAGTAATAATACAAAATTAGTATTTTTTTAATAGTTTCAGGGCAAACTGGCTGACCAAATGAGGATGGCATATGGCCAGTTCTGTAGTCAGCATAAAGAAGCTTTATCTCTGTACAAAGATATATTGAAGTCTGATAGGAAATTCCAGTCTTTCATTAAGGTAAAAAGCGTCCTGAATAGTGCTGTACTTTTTAACATCATATTATGATATTTATATGTCCACATTTAGCCAGTTGTCTGAAAACTTTGTACCATAGAAAGTGTTGTTGCCTTGTATTTTCAGGTAGTGTCTTTGTTCTACTTTAAGTTCTTAATGTTTTTTCATAATTTTGTTTTGTTGAATGAAAAGAAGAGATACTAATACTTGACCATGTAGTCCCATTTCATTCGAGCCGTGGATGGCTTAGTGGTTAATGAAGGTGACTACTGCTAGACGGGCACCAGGTTTGAGCCTCAGTGGTTACATTTGTTAATAATCGCTGAATATCTGCCGTGCATTGGACAAGCACGTTAAGTGATGCCCGGGTACTGATCCCCCCGGTTACATATAAAGGGGTCAATTCCTAAGCCCCCCGCCCCCCAATATTTCTCTGACCCTTCTATGTGTTCCATCGGCTTGTACAGTGGCACTATCTACTGTGCTCTCTCTCACTTACGAATAGTTCTGTTGAAGTGACTAGACTTGCTCTCATTCCTCAATTTTATATAAAATGAATAGCTGAGTCAGTGATCATTTATTCCCATTTCATTAAGCAGAATTACAGGCTGTTTGATTCCCATCCTTCCTTTCCAAAATCATACAGGGTGAGCAAAAAGTTTCCAAACTCTAGATTCAGGATTTTTTTTTCTTCTTGCCCTTGTATCCATTTGTATGCTAGTATGTATCTTCTTTGGGTTCTCAAAACATATTTTTGTCTCATTTGAAGGTGCTAGAAGTGATCATCACTGCCTCGATATGCAGTAGTCTAAGCGATGGCTTCTGACCATTTGTCTGTAATGGGCCTGGGTTCGAATCCCGTCGAGGCATGGATGTTGTGGTTTTTTTTTAGAGCACTGGCTCTCTCCCTTCCTTGGAACCAGTGTCTTTAAATTATGGAAGGGTGATTATTATTATTTGGCGATTAACAACTACCATGAGCCACTCAATGTGCTTATTGAGTGGCTCATGGTAGTTGTTAAATCCCTAAATAATAATAATAATAAATGATTGCCACCTTGCTTGAGGCATATGTTCATATGTCAGCACATGTTCAAAAGTACATGCTTTAGCACTGAAGGGAAGATTTTCATTGTGTTGAGACTAAATGTTTAATTACACAATCTCCAAAATTATCTGCTGCTGACACTCTTTCTTTCAAGTACCCCCACAGAAAAAAAGTATGGAGGTGATACATCCAGGAATTATGGAATCCAGAGTCCATCTGAGATGATGCGGTTGTCAAAGAAACTTTGCAGAAGTTTCTTTCGTGTGTTTGGGATGTGGCATGTCACTTTATCTTGCTGAAACCCTGAGATACATTTCTGTTCTTCCAGAAGACCTGCAAACCAAAAAAATAAGTATTAGTAACTGTTAGAGGTGATGTTAGTGTCAAAGAACTGCAGCCCCACTATTCTTCATCAAGATATAGGGATTTTCTGCTGCCCAGTATTGCATGTTTTGTGAATTCTTGTATCCAATCAAATAAAACTAAGCTTCATCTGTAAAAAAAAAAAACAAAAAAAAAAACACTGTTACAAATGCTCTTTCTTCGTGTATAATTGTGAAACCAGTGACAGTAACACACCTTCTTATCATTATCAAGTGGTTTCAGATCATGAACCATTTTCATTTGATAGACATGGAGACCCAAAATTTACTTAGCTGTGTGAATGGAACCATACGAAAGTTGAACCTGTTGTGACAGCTGTCAAAGGGATTTGTGAGTGTGTGTGTGTGTGTTTTGAAGGTGCTGCTGAACATCATTAAGAACTTCGGGTGTTAATCTTTCCAGCCAGCCACTTCTAGATTTTTTTTTTAAACTGCCAGTTTCATGAAGTCAATGGATTAAATTGCTTATTATCAATTTGTTTGGTGTACTCTGTAACAGAAATCTTTGGGTCATAGTGAAAATAATTGGCAGTGAAACACACAACACACAAAATATTAGAATAATTCTTGATGTCGACATATCACACATAAGTTACGCAAAAATTACAAGTGGTTGGACATTTTGGTAGCGACTTCTACCTTCATCAGCCACGTGTTTCATTCGATCACTGATAAGGTAGAAGTCGCTACCAAAACGTCCTGCCACTTGTAATTTTTACGTAACATAAGCGTGATATGTCGACATCAAGAATTATTCAGATCTTTGGGTACATGCGGAAATGTGCTGTTCATAAGACTTCACTCAAAATAAACTAACAAGTAAACATTTTGCTCTCATGTAAGCCCTATCCTCTGTCTACCTAGTGGCAGAAGGTACGGTGCAGTTCCCAGACTTTCACAAAATTGCACCTGAGTTTCAGTTACCCTTGCAGTTTTGATATGATGTCATGCGACCCTCTGCTTGGGCTGCATTCAGTATATGAAAATGGAAAGTTCTCACATGGAGCTATCTCAGCAATTTACTTCATACTTATTTAAAAAATGGCTAAGAATTTTTTGAAGTTGGAGTTCAAGAACTTTTTGATTTACTATGTATATGTACAGTATATATATGGTGCAGCATTAAGGATTTGCACCGTAAAACCATTACTGATGCTTTATCAAAGGTCGTAAAGTCATTTTCAGATGAAATATGGACTCTTTTGCCACATTTTACAATATGGCTTGGTAGCTTGATGTCAATAGCTGGCTCACTGCCAGATTATGGTAGGTGGGAGTCTAACTGACATGTGTCTTTAGTGATCTGATTATTACAAACTTCCAAGACATTTCAGTAAACAGTGGATTCTGGTTAAATTGGGCCATCAGTTAATCAGGGCAGCCATTTATTTAGGACAATTCTTGAAGAACATCCCAAAGTAGCTTTTTGGGATAAAGCTTCACATAATTGGGGCAGCTACTTAATTGGGCCAAAGCATTCTAGACCCAATGTGTCCAGTTAACTGGAATCTACTGTAAATAAGATTATATTAATAATATATTTTTAAAAGACATTAAAGGTAAGTGGATAGCAGTTAAAGGTTATTAATGTTTTGTGAATGCAGTGTTGGCATTAGGAAAATAAATTTCATTTTTTCCCTGTTACATTTTATACTTTACTTGAGCAAAAAGTTTTGAACTGACAAAAGATGACAAATTTTGCTTCTTCACATGAAAATGAAATGTCAAGCTTTAATGGATATGTCTCACCATTCATCCCCTCCCCCTCCTGCAAAAAATCACTCAAATATTTAAAATTTGCAGAATTATTTATTTATATGCAGCCTTGTGAGCCAAGCACATTCATATTATCTCTAGAATTGCAGTTGAATTCACACACACACACACACACACACATTTTAACTGTAAATCTCTTAACTATTGGTTTCCTGTTAGATTGCATTGATAACAGATCCATTAACAAATTCATAATGTTAATTATACACCTAAACGCCAGTGCCAACTTTGACCAGCTGGAAAGCTTGAAAATGGTTTGTGTAGCACTTGGCCAATCAGCAATCAGTGATGCTTTCATTTCACATACATAGCTTTGGATGCTTTGGCAACATATACAACACTTCCATTTCTTGCTAGGAATTCATAAGAATGGAGAATAAGCTTAACACATCAGAGTAAATTTGGTGCATATTCATCAAGCAATATAGGGAGGCACTTAAAGAATTAATAATACCCTGATGTTTAGATGTAAATATGTCTGTATGTATCTTTAAAAAGAAAATATGTGTGTGCATTCTGAATATATACATATTTGGATTGCTCAATAGAAACCTGCCCAGGGTGAGTAACTTTTTTGTTTATTGAACTCAGTCAAGCGTAATCACTGTGTACATTGAGACATTCATCCCACTGTATTACTAAACAATGGATTCTTTACTCAAAGAATTCCAAAGGCTACTGATGGAAAAAATCATGGAACTCTACTTGTACTTCAGCATCTGAATGGAACCTGCAATACTTGTGGACTCTCTTCAATGGTCCAAAGATGTGATAGTTGCAGGGGGAGAATCAAACTGTGCGCAGGATGCTCCAATACCTTCAAACAGATGCACTGAAACTTTGTATTGACAATGTCCACTACGTGGGGAGCATGCATTAACAGGCACTAAGATGACACCATCAGTTAGCTTCCCTGGACACTTGTTTTTAATGGTGGTGCCCAGACTATCCAGAGTTTTACTGTATCATTGGGCATTAATGAATAGTTCTGGCTCTTTAAATTCTACAAGCAGATTGCCTCGGTGCTCATAAAAAAAGTCAGCATGTTCTTTTTGGAAAATAGTTAGCTTTTTTTCTTTTTGCACTGGGGTGACTTTGGATACTTTCTCTGAAAGATGGATCTTTTGGATTCAGGTTCCCAGGTGTCATCAGCTGCTACAATCCTGTGCAAGAAGTCATTGCCATCTGCATGATTACTTAGTTAATGCCACAAGGCTAGCTAGCCCCATGCACATTGCTTTTTGATCCACGCTAAGTAATCAGGGTTACCTGTTAACAACAAACTTTGTTTAATCTCAGGTTGAGGGTTTTGGAATGCACTGTTCCCACACTGATGCTTACCTTTGCTTCAATGGCTTTAGTGGACATGTGATGGTCCTCTCATAATGCTTCTTCCACAGATGCACCCATGTTGGTGATCTGTGCAGTGCCTGGCTATGGTAAATCCATCATTGATGCTCTATCATTATAAAATTACAGTCTACACTAATCTTTTGCTGTCATTTTTTATACACAGGCAGTACCATACACAGACTGCATTCACTGATGAATTTTAGTTGGTTCCCATCCTCTGTGCTCAAAAACTGAATTACTGCTCACCACTCAGTATTGGACAGATTTGAAATCATGTAGGCCATGCTTTCAGTGCTACTGTAGGTTTTTTCTATTCAATAACTTAACTAATGCTGGTTCAGTGATGTCTTGAAAAAATAAATTTGTATTTCCACTTTGCAGTGTTCCTGAGATTGAATGGCATAATGTATTGGACAGATTTGAAATCAGTATTGGACAGATTTGAAATCATGTAGGCCATGCTTTCAGTGCCATTGTAGTTTTTTCTATTCAATAACTTAACTAATGCTGGTTCAGTGATTTCTTAAAAAAACAACAACTTGTATTTCCACTTTGCAGTGTTCCTGAGATTGAATGGCATAGTATTGGACAGATTTGAAATCAGTAGTGGACAGATTTGAAATCAGTAGTGGACAGATTTGAAATCAGTATTGGACAGATTTGAAATCATGTAGGCCATGCTTTCAGTGCTACTATAGGTTTTTCTATTCAATAACTTAACTAATGCTGGTTCAGTGATTTCTTAAAAAAAAAAAATACTTGTCTTTCCACTTTGCAGTGTTCCTGAGATTGAATGGAGTATTGAACAGATTTGAAATCATGTAGGCCATGCTTTCAGTGCTACTGTAGGTTTTTCTATTCAATAACTTAACTAATGCTGGTTCAGTGATTTCTTAAAAAAACAACCTTGTATTTCCACTTTGCAGTGTTCCTGAGATTGAATGGCATAGTATTGGGCAGATTTGAAATCAGTATGGGACAGATTTGAAATCAGTATTGGACAGATTTGATATCAGTATTGGACAGATTTGAAATCAGTATTGGACAGATTTGAAATCATGTAGGCCATGCTTTCAGTGCTACTGTAGGTTTTTCTATTCAATTACTTAACTA
Source organism: Macrothele yani (assembly GCA_039090855.1). Classification (NCBI taxonomy): domain Eukaryota; kingdom Metazoa; phylum Arthropoda; class Arachnida; order Araneae; family Macrothelidae; genus Macrothele; species Macrothele yani. The sequence continues at coordinate 18,584,053 of CM076990.1, read as the reverse complement.
ATGCTAGTTCAGTGATTTCTTAAAAAAAAAACCTTGTATTTCCACTTTGCAGTGTTCCTGAGATTGAATGGCATAGTATTGGGCTGATTTGAAATCATGTAGGCCATGCTTTCAATGCTACTGTAGGTTTTTCTATTCAATAACTTAACTAATGCTGGTTCAGTGATTTCTTAAAAAAAAAAAAAAACTTGTATTTCCACTTTGCAGTGTTCCTGAGATTGAATGGAGTATTGGACAGATTTGAAATCATGTAGGCCATGCTTTCAGTGATAATGTAGGTTTTTCTATTCAATAACTTAACTAATGCTGGTTCAGTGAGTTCTTAAAAAAACAACAACTTGTGTTTCCACTTGGCAGTGTTCCTGAGATTGAATGGCATAACACTCGTGATTCACATGTACTGCATGAGTTTCTGTTGAACAATCCCTTTATAAATCCAAATAATTATCTTTAATATGTCAAATTAAAGAGGAATCTTATAAAGATAAGGAAACTAAAGCTCATACACTATTCATGATTGCCCATGTATAGCAACCAGCTGCTGGAGTGTAAGCTAGAAAATTTAGTTAGGCAGGATGAAAGAGGTGACATAAAGCTAAGGATCCTGTTTATGTCATGGAGGCAAACATCTGCCTGAAGCAGGATAGCAGGTACTTAACTGTGATCAGTTTCTTCAAGATGAAACCTCACCTAGAGTCACTATCTTACGTCCAGTCATCTGCTATCAACTCCTGTGCATTGCTTTCAACTTCTCTGCTGCTCCAGAACCACCAGAATTTTGTTGGAAAGCAGATTCTCCATAAGCATTACTTTAACTTTTTTTATACTTCAAATATTAGTAATCTCATGCTCTTTTATTTCATTCTATGCCAAACTGTATGTATTATATTGTATATGTAATTAATATCCTTTGAGTAAATGTTGAAAAGTAGAGGGAAGGTGTACAGTTTTGATCATCTGAGCTTCTGAAGTGGATTACGGATTTTACATGTAAATCCTATTTCCAATTATGGTTGGTCCATTTATGAATGGCTTTTCTAGAACACATTAAAATTGGGAAAAGGGGTTCAACTGTGTTTCAGAATTTTAACCAAAATGTGTTCTTATCCAGTTTCATCTGTTCATGTGACATAGTTTCTTTCTGCTAATGAATTTGGGTGAAGACAACATACAATTCTGGTTACTCTTATTTTCCTTTCTATCGAGGATGACAAAAATAAAAAATTATAACCTATTTTGAGTTCAGAATTTTTTGCTAAATATGTTAACATCATCAGAGTCATCATGGCTTAAGAGAACAATGGTATTTATTGAGAAAGAAGTCTTTATCATAGTGTTCTGTAAAAGTCTATAGATTTCCCTATTCTGTTTTTGTTTAAGCATTGTATTAATGTTATTTAGACATAAACTACATGTGAAACCTTATGAAATTCATTTGTTTGCTTGATTTCAGAAATGCAGTTCAAGGCCACTATGTAAAACGAGGGGCATACCAGAATGTATTTTATTAGTTACTCAAAGAGTTACCAAATATCCTCTTCTGATTGATGCTTTAATCAAAACAACTAGAGGTAATTACTGCATTTTGGAAACATGTACTCCTTTTTACAATTTCATTTGTACTTGCCTCTCAATTTGATAATAAAACTCCACTAATGGTCACATTCATAACTCTGATTGATATTCATTTTAAAAATAAGCTTATATATAACTTATTGTGTATCTCATGCATAATACAATGTTTCAATACATTCAAGTTAGCTTTATTGTCTATGCTTAACATCATGTAAGTGGCAAAAAAACACACAAATTTTATACAAGTTACCTTTTAAAACAGAATTTCTTATATTTTGGGAAAGGAAGTTAGTATAGAGTATGAGTACTATTAATACATACTGATATCACTAAGGTGTTTTCTGAGGATCAGAGGTTAGCCCCTCAAAGAAAGATCATCTGCCAGATCAAAGTTACTGATGGTATTAGATCTTACTTTATGTTAATATACCAGTAGTCTCCATTTTCAATTATCTTGGCACACTACTCAAGCTTCACTGACATCCATCACACCTCTCACACAAGGCCTTATGTACTTCATAATTGATATATCTTTCATCTCAAAAAAAAATGAAAGATATATCAATTATGAAGTACATAAGGCCTTGTGTGAGAGGTGTGATGGATGTCAGTGAAGCTTGAGTAGTGTGCCAAGATAATTGAAAATGGAGACTACTGGTATATTAACATAAAGTAAGATCTAATACCATCAGTAACTTTGATCTGGCAGATGATCTTTCATGGAGGGGCTAACCTCTGATCCTCAGAAAAAATGTCTTTCAATCACTGAACTGGGGAAAAAAAGGGATAAAGATTAATGGAGATTATCTAACCCACCTTCGTTTTGCTGATGACATAGTCATTTTTGCAACTACCCCATCAGAGCTGCAGAGTATGATCCAGGAACTTGCTGACAAGAGTAAAGAAGTGGGATTAAAAATGAACTTTCAGAAGACAAAAGTGATGTTCAATGCTTTTACAAGAAATGAAGATTTATCGATTGATGGGGAAAAGCTGGAGATAACAGACACGTACTTTTATCTTGGACAGCAGATATCAAGTGAGGGTCACATTGATGAAGAAATTAATTGGCGTACAAAACTTGCTTGGAGAGCTTTTGGAAGAAACAGCATAATTTTCAAGAGCAATATGCCATTATGTCTTAAAAGAAAAGTGTTTGATCAATGCATCCTTCCAGTGCTTACGTATGGTGCAGAGACATGGACCTTAACTAAAAGAGACATACAAAGGCTGCAGACAACTCAAAGAGCATGGAGAGGTGCATGCTTGGTGTCAGCAGGAGAGATAAGAAGAGGAACTCATGGATCCGAAAAATGACAAGAGTGGAAGACATCATGATCAGAGTTAAATCCCTGAAATGGCAATGGGCTGGACATACTGTCAGAAGGACAGACCATCGATGGACAGCCAAAATTTTAGATTGGATTCCAAGGGACAGGAAAAGACCCAGAAGAAGACCACATGGAAGATGGGTGGATGAAATTCGAAAGTATGCAGGAGTGACATGGAGGAGACTGGCACAAGACAGACTGTTGTGGAGGAAACTTGGGGAGACCTTCATCCAGCAGTGGATTGATAATGGTTGACGATGATGATGATGATATCTTTCATTTGCAAGCATTTCTGAATCTGGTCCGCAGATGAAGATTTCCTTGACCTCACTGGACCTCTCTTTTCTGCCACTTGGGCTGAATAAAATCCCTTTGGTAGTATCTCACCATTCATTCTTTCAACCTGAGCAAGCCACCTCATAATATTTGTCTCTACCCTACTAACAACATTTTTCTTCCCATTACACATCCGTAACACATCTTCATTCCTCACACAAGTAGAGTTAATCTTGCCAAAATTCCCTCTTCTTCATAAGTAACACATCTCTTCAGCACACAAGTAATTCCTGTTTCTTATTTGCAGTACCCAGGTTTCACTACCATACACCACAGAAGGAACAATTACATTTTCGTACACAGTCATTCTTTATGTTTTCAAGAATCCATCAGTCCTGTGAAATCCTCCTAACACAGCTATCACTTTCAAAGCTGCATTCACTACTGAGTGTACGATGTAATCTGTTTTATAATTAGGCTTCCATATCTGTCAAGCATGCTTCTTAAATATACAAACTCCTTTATCTGGTCTAACCCTGTACTAGAGTCTGTACTAGTGTATCTGTCTATACTGACTCTATACTACTGTAACTGTCTGTAATGACTCTATACTAGTGCAGCTGTCTATGCTGATTCTATGCTAGGCTAATTCTAAACTTGACTGATCTCAGTGGTGTAGTCAGAAATTTCTTAAGGGAGGGGGGGCCATAGGTTTGGTTCATTAGTAAAAGCCTCGTATCATCATCATCATCATCATCATCATTGTCAACCATTATCAATCCACTGCTGGACGAAGGTCTCCCCAAGTTTCCTCCACAACGGTCTGTCTTGTGCCAGTCTCCTCCATGTCACCCCTGCATACTTTCGAATTTCATCCACCCATCTCCCATGTGGTCTTCTTCTGGGTCTTTTCCTGTCCCTTGGAATCCAATCTAAAATTTCGGCTGTCCATCGATGATCTGTCCTTCTGGCAGTATGTCCAGCCCATTGCCATTTCAGGGATTTAACTCTGATCATGATGTCTTCCACTCTTGTCATTTTTCGGATCCACGAGTTCCTCTTCTTATCTCTCCTGGTTACACCAAGTATGCACCTCTCCATGCTTTTTTGGGTTGTCTGCAGCCTTTGTATGTCTCTTTTAGTTAAGGTCCAGGATGCATTGATCAAACACTTTTCTTTTAAGACATAATGGCATATTGCTCTTGAAAATTATGCTGTTTCTTCCAAAAGCTCTCCAGGCAAGTTTTGTACGCCGATTAATTTCTTCATCAATGTGACCCTCACTTGATATCTGCTGTCCAAGATAAACGTACGTGTCTGTTATCTCCAGCTTTTCTCCATCAATCGATAAATCTTCTTTTCTTGTAAAAGCATTGAACATCACTTTTGTCTTCTGAAAGTTCACTTTTAATCCCACTTCTTTACTCTTGTCAGCAAGTTCCTGGATCATACTCTGCAGCTCTGATGGGGTAGTTGCAAAAATGACTACGTCATCAGCAAAACGAAGGTGGGTTAGATAATCTCCATTAATCTTTATCCCCTTGTTTTCCCAGCTCAGCGACTGAAAAACACCCTCCAATGTGGCATTAAAGAGCTTCGGAGATATGGTGTCACCTTGTCTCACTCCCTTTCCAATTTTTACGTGTGTTGTATTTTCAAACAGCCGAATCTTTGCACTTGCATTTTCATAGATGTTATTAATAATATTAATGTATGCATCTTCAATACCGCAGGTTTTCAGAGCCATTGTAACTGCTGATGGTTTCACCGAATCAAAGGCTTTTTCATAATCGATAAAAGCCATGCACAATGGAAGTTCATATTCCCTCGCTCTTTCAATTAGTTCTCTCAGTACGTGGATATGATCTATTGAGCTAAGGCCACTCCTGAATCCAGCTTGTTCTCTCGGTTGAGCCATGTCCAGTGTTACCTTCAAGCGGTGTGAAAGAACTTTAGTGAAGATTTTATAAACTACTGATAGGAGGCTGATAGGTCTGTAGTTTCCGAGATCCTCAATGTCACCTTTCTTATGTAGCAGGATCATTGTAGCGGTGTTCCAATCCTCAGGAATCTTTCCTTCATTAAGGCATCGAGTGAAAATTTGGGCGAGTACTGTTTCGATTTCTCCACTTGCTTCTTGTATGATGTCTACAGTAATTCCATCTTCTCCTGTAGCTTTTCCCCGCTTCATGTTTTTGATTGCATGTGCAACTTCTGCTGGAAGGACTGGAGGAACTCTGGTACTGGTATCTTTCATGATATCTGGAGTGCATGTATCATCCCTTTCATATAATTTGGAGTAGAAATCTTTCACTCTTGTCAAAATTTCGCCTCTATTTCTTGTTACAGAACCATCTTCTTTTCTCAGTGCCATAATATGTTTTCTTCCCTTACTGAGATGCCCCTTTGCTATCTTTAGGCTTTGGTTGTTTTCAATTGCTTTCCTCACTAGTTCACAGTTGAATTTTCTTACGTCTTCAGTGATACTTTTTCTTACTGTCTTGCATAGCTCTATATATTCCACTTTGGAAGTCACATCTTCTTTAGTTGTCCTCATCTCTCTTCTTTTTGCATCAACATTTTCGTTTTTCCTGATAATTTGTTTACACGCAACTTGTTCTTAGACCCAGCTAATTTTGTTGCTGTTTCCATAAGAGCTTTGGTTACTTTTCTGTTAACTTCAGAGATGTCCACTTCTTCCGATGTTAGGCCTTCTAAAGCAGAGAACCTGTTCTTCAGTTCCAACTTGAAGGTATTATGGTGTTTGTTAAGGTTGGTTATGTCAATAGATTTTGTTTGTCTTATGAGCTTGCCACGTTCAAGTTTAGTGTTAAGGTGCATCTTACATCTCACCAATCTATGGTCACTACCTGTGTTGAACTTGTTTAGCACACTGCAGTCTTCTATGACGAATTTTTTGTTACACATAATAAAATCAATTTCACTTGTCGTCCCATTTGGATGTCTCCATGTCCATTTCCTGTGTGGCTTTTTCTTGAAGAAGGAGTTCAAGATGAAAAACCCTTCTGCCTCTGCAAACTCAACGAGAGTATTTCTACGTTGGTTTCTGTTGCCGTGACCGAATTTACCTACTGAAGTTTCATTCTGTTGCCGTTGCCCAATTTTTGCATTGAAATCTCCCATAATTATTTTCAAGTGCTGCTTACCTTTATTATTTAGATGGCAAATTTCCTCATAAAATTCTTCAATTTTTTCTTCAGGATGACTTGTGGTGGGTGCACAAGTTTGAATAATCTGAGCCTGGTATCTTTTCGGGAGTTGGATAACAAGTCGTGCAGCTCTGTCAGAGGAACTTTCAACTTCTACAACTTTATCCTTCAGTTTCTTGTTTATTATAAATCCAACACCATTAGTTCTGCCAGTAGCTGTCCCACAATAGTAGAAGAGATGTCCACTTTTCAGTTCGATGAGATCATCTCCTTTTCTCCTTACCTCACTTAGCCCCACGATGTCCCACTTGATCCTTCGTAGTTCCTCTTCCAATTCAAGAAGCCTTGAATCAGAAGATAGGGAGCGTCCATTATACGTAGCCAAGGTCAGCATCAGATGGCAGCCTAGTCCGGTCCTCCGGGGATTCTTAGCACCCTCTGCCTTCATGTCGCACTGGCCGCTGCCTTGGCCAGGTACATTCCAGCTGCCGGAGACTGAGGGCCAAGATTTAAGTTGTGGAATCATTTTGGAGGGGTTTGGCCATAACTCACCACGCTGGCCAAGCGGGTTGGTGAGTGTGGGATAGAATTTCCTCTAATCCCGATGGTATACACACACACATATATATATATATATCGGTTTAAATTCGTGCTCAGTCTCCTCTCAAGGGAGGGGTTCACCCCCCCCCCAGGCTGCGCCACTGACTGATCTTGCATTCAGTACTAACAGAAGTATGAACAGTTGCATTTCATACACACTGACAACAACTGCACTTTTGTACACGCTGGGAACAATTGCACTTTTGTACACGCTGGGAACAATTGCACTTTTATAAACACTGGGGACAATTACACTTTTATAAACACTGGGGACAATTACACTTTCATACACACACATAAGGGGTATGAAGAATGGGGAGTATTTGATGCAATGAAGCCGGACCAGATGTGCTGCACCTTAAAGATGTAGTTCCAGAAGCAGCTGTGACTAGAAAAAGTATAGTGTCTGTTGTGTGATCTTTGGGTTCCTTCCAAATCATTAGAACAGCAAATGGCATATGCCGCCCCGGTGGCACAGTGGTCTAAGCGATGGCTTCTGATCATTTGTCCAAAAAGAGTCTGGGTTTGAATCCCGGTGAGGCATGGATGTTGTGTTTGTTTTACGGTGCTGGCTCTGTCCCTTCCCTTTTAGTGGCCCTAAATTAGGGGCAGGTGACTGCTTCTAGCCCATTAAGTTGCTCTTGGTGGTCGTTAAACCTCAAATTAAAAAAAAAATGGCATACGGGTTACAATAGATCAGGAAATTATTGACATGCGATCACAAAAACTAAGCCTGACAGGAAAAATCTTATTTCGTATTTGGATTCAACATAAGGAAGTATACTTAGAACACACATCAAAAACCTTGGGGTGATTTTATTGTTAACCAGTGTAACTTACATTGAGTTCTTTATTTGCCATTCAGACAAAAACAGGATAGGTGTATGCATGTAATATATTTCATTTCAATCCAGCATAAATTTTGTTTTGAGACTATGATGCATTGCTTGTTCTCTTTATGTATGTCTTTAATTTTCCAAAAATTATCACTGTACTTACACTGATTCATTGGCTTTCTGCCAACAGAAATATATTTGGCTATGTGAAATACATTGATATTGTGGTAACTTGTTCGGCAGTTGCATATGAAAATGCTTCTGATACAAATAAATATGTAAATTGTATATTAAAGTTTGTGGACAGGTAATATGCATTTAAAGAAATATATTTTTTGTGTAATTTTCTTTTTATTTTCTAACTTCTGACGTGATTTATTCGTAAATCTTTTGACAGATAACAAAGCGGAGACAGAAAATCTCAGCAGAGCATTGGAAAATATAAAGGTATATACAGCAAATTTAACATGTTACTCAAAAGCAACTTCTATGTAAAATAGTGTGGATTCAATGGTGCAAACTTAGTTTTTAAAGAAATTTTATATATTGTATACAAAATTTCTTTAAAACTAAGACGTACAAGGTGTGTCAATAAAGTTTGGTGAATGTTGTTGTAATACGTAAAACGAAAGGTGGTGAAAGGTGCAGTAACTCACATGACTCAGTCAGATACATGAGGGAACGTGTTTGTAATTGTCATGAAGCTGTGGGAAAAGGATGTGGCACAAAAAGAGTGTGTTGCAGCCACTGAAGTAGGTGCATGTTGTTTGCAGACAAAAATGAAGCAAAGAACAATATCGAATTCTTCTAGCAAAGCGAACCATTGCTGCGTTGAATCACATACTATATTCGCCTGATCTGGCACCAACTGACTTTTTGTTTCTTTGGCTGAAATAAGCACTTAAAGGAAAGAGGTATGCTGGCATTTTGGACATTCAAGCAGATGTGACTACCTGACTGCAATGATAACAAAGGAGCACTTTTCCCATAGCTTCCAGGAGCAATGCAAACAATGCCAAAAGTATGTTGTATCCAGAGGAGATAATTTTGAAAGCCAGTAAAGTAAGTTTTCTTAAATATTGCAGGGATTGAAAAATACCATGCCCAGGGCATGTAAATTATTGGCCTGGGCAGATAAAAAGAAAAATTTAGTTGCCCGGTCCAGGCAACTAAATTTAAAAATATAAAAGTTTGGAATAAAATTTGCTACTACAAAAAAAAAAAAAAAGTTGTTGTATATGCTGTGTTTCGTTTCACTGCTGGTCACTGAAAGTTGTATTATTGTTACAGAGTGCCAAGGACAAAAGAATATCACTTCTTTAATTATATTATGCACTAGGTCCAAAAATTGGAACCATATGTAGTTTTGCTCCAAATGTTGTTTATGGTCAGCAACGGGATGCATGCCTCTGTTGGAATTAGCCTCCAGTGTTTAGTTAACAAAGAGCAAAAACTTTGATAACAGGGACATTTCAGAATCTCTAAATTCTTGAAATACTAATTTCATCACCATACCATTTCGTACCAATTTCAGCATCATCTTAAAACTTCAGATACACACTTTTGTGCGTTGAGCATTTTAATACAGACTCTTAAATAGAAATGCAAAACATGTAAAAAATGTTCATCAGATTTTTTAACTTAAAAAATGAGGGTTCTAATTTGTTATCATTAAAAGATAGATTTCCATGAGCATCTGGCTTTTACCACCTGGGCAGGGGTAAATAATTTTTCAGACATTCTTCAAACCCTGTATTACCTGTTGTTCATTTTTATCATGCATTCACCAATTTTTGTTGGCACATCTTGTGAATAGTTACTAATGGTATTTTAGCTGCAGTTAGTTTTAATGTTTTGTAATAATTCATTTTTTTTAAGTTCATGACTTGGACAGGATAGTCTAGTTTATTAAACAAAAATTTGAAAAAAAAATATTTAGGGAAGGACTGACATTCTAATAGTTTCTGGTAGATCTTTATCCCTGGCTAGAGCTTGAACTTTCCATATTATTATAATATGGAAAATTCAAGCTCTGTATTATATATATTCTGTATTACTATAATACAGAAAGTTCAAGCTCTAGCCAGGGATGAAGATCTACCAGAAACTGTTACAATGTCAGCAAAGTTTCCTTCTGGCCTTACAACTACACCACTCTTTGGATGATTAAAAAATATCAAACCTGGATCTATCCTTAGACCTGTAGTAGCAAAGAACAAATCTCCTACATACATATTAGAAAAATCCCTTGCTAATGTTTTCTCTGAATGCTTAAAAACTCAGAATATGTAATCAAATCAACAAAAGAATTTGTGGAGGGCACAAGAGGATTGACTTTATTTGATAGGGATATAATGGGAAGTTTTGACATAGTGTCTTTATATCCGTCTACACCAGGGATGGCAAACCTTTTCCGACTAATGTGCCACCTAAAGTTTGCTTTACTGCTTTCAAGTGTCTAGTGTGTCACCTCTTGTTTACATTTTTTGTTTGTTTGTTTGTTTTAAATGAGCATTTCCTCATGAAACTTTTTTTTTTTTTGCAAATACCATAAAACTGACATTAACAGAATAGGTGAGTTTTAAGGCTAAGACAATTTCAATTAAACCTGATTTACTTTGTAAGAAGATAATTGAAAAATCATACTTACATAATCACATTAGTGTAAAACTTGTTGCTGAATGCTACTAGATAAGGCATTTATGTTCGGTTCATAACCTGTTGTCTTCAAGGTTATGGGCACCATCAGTAGTCACAGACGCTATTTTATTTAAGCAAATTCCCATTTTTACTACAAATTCCTGCTTCACACCACACATTATATCTTTCCCTCCCTATGATCGTAGTTGGCAAACTCAGCAATTTAATTAATTCCTCCCTCATTACATTTCCAGAAAGTAATCTAATAAAAATATCAAACCTTGATTGTGATGTTACGTCAGTGCTTTTATCAAGGCATATTGAAAACATATCAGTATTGCCCAAATCAGATTTAATTTGGTCCGAAACATCTTCACTCATTCTTTTTATTCTATCTTTGACATTTTCCTGCTGGCTGGCATTTCCTCAATTCTATTCATAATTTGTTGATTGTTGGAAAAGTCTTCCAATAATATGTCAAACGTGGCTAAGAAAGCTGCCTTCAAAAAATCACCATCACAAAGTGGTTCTCCATGCTGTGCTATACAGCGAGGTAGATGTAAACGATCCACAGTGATATTAATCCTTGGCCTGAAAAAAGATGCTAAACAATTTGAATATTTGCATTTTTGAACTTCACTTTTAGTTGGTAAAGTTCGATGATCACTTACTTCACTTTTAGTTGGTAAAGTTCGATGAACACTTACCGCACGTGGGGCTTGGCTTTCAATTCATATTTTCGTTATGTGGATGCGGCACGGGGTTGTTGTTTTTTTTTTCCATTTTGGCCACGGTTCACTTCTTTTTTTTTTTTCCGTTGGAATTATTTTTGCCTCATCACCAAATGAGTTTTCCTTTGCTGCATCCTCATTTACTTCAATATTTATTCTTAACCGAGTACTTTCAGTGCTACTACTATACCGTCTTCGAGGGGACATTTTGCTCCAACTAGCACGGACCGTGTCAGCTGGGCATTTCAGTGGTTCTCGCGGGCTGCTTCTGTCATCTGCTATCGCTTCTTCTTGGGCGTTGTGGCGCCATCTCTTGTTGGTCAGTGATCTCCTTTTTCGAACTTTTTCTTTTTTTTGCTCAATTTTAATTAAATTTCTCCAGCTGTTTCTCAAATTATTAGGGTCATTGTGGTTGCAAACATTTGTCCTATTTTTTTCAATCATTACCGACTCTGCTATTCTGAGGTGTTTTTCGGATTTACAGCTTTTAATGATTTTTATATTTTCGAATTTTGGATATTTTTGGTTATCCAGACAGTATTGAATCAGTGCTGTTTTTTTCTTCTTTTTTCTGCCAGTTTTTTATGTGTTGTTTTAATCTGTGTTTAAGCTTATTTTTGGTACTTCCTATATAAGCCATTGGAGGATTTTCAGTAATAGGAATTGAATAAATACCTGCTTTTTCTAACATTCTTATTTTATCATTATTTTTTGTTACTATATTTTTGATGGTATTTACTTTTCCTCCAATTTGAATGTTATGCTTTTTACAAATATTATTAATTTCATTGGTAGTGCCTTTAATGTAGGAAAACCATTTAAATATTTGATTTCTTTTATTTACTACAGCATTATTTTTTTTATTTTCTTTATTACTTCTGTGTCCCATTTTTTTATTAAATGGTTAGGATAACCAAAGCTGCTTGCAATTTTTTTTATGAATTTGATTTCTTCATTGATGAACTGACTATTTTCAGAATGCGTATATGCTCTTTTAATTAAGGTTTTTATACTATTGCATTTTTGAGGATATGGATGTGCTGAATTGTATGGGATTAGGACCGGAACAAATGAACTTTTCCGATAAACTCTGTATAGTAACTTATCTGTGGATTTGATAACATGTACATCCAAAAAGGCTATTGCATTATTTTTTCCATTTCAACCGTGAGTTCTATAGTTGGATATAATGCGCTGTAACGTTTTGTTAATTTTTAATTCTTCTTCGTTCAGTTTTGATAGAATGAAAATGTCATCTACGTATCGACAGTACACTTCTGGTTTTTCTTCCATATGATGTAGGACATTTTCTTCAATTTCGTTCATCACAACCTCAGCATATAGAGTTGATAATGGTGAGCCCATTGGGCCTCCTGAATTTTGTTTGAATATTTTGTTCTTGTATGTAAAAATATTATTTTCATATAAATAAACTAAAACTTTTTTGAATTCTTGAATTTGTGTGTTATTTAAAATTTTAAGATTTTGCAACTTCTTAATGATGATTTCAATAGCTTCTGGAACTGGAGTGCTTGGATATAATGCTTTAACATCCATGCTTGCCATGTTTAAGTCCATTAGGCCAGTTTTTACATTTTTAATTTTCTCTATAAACTCATATGTGTTCTTGATGGTGAACTTGTTGTTCATGAAAAAGGGTGCTAGGAATTTGTAAATGTTTTTCTCTAATGTTATCAAAGGTGAGTTTTTTGAAACTATCAGTCTCATTGGAGCACCATCTTTGTGCGTTTTTATCTTTGCAACGATACGTGGTATGCCTGCTCCCATTGGTGGAAACAAGAACGTGTCGTTGCAAGATAAGCAACGCACAAAGATGTCCAATGAACTAGTTTCAAAAAAAAACTCACCTTTGATAACATTAGAAAAACATTTACAAATTCCTAGCACCCTTTTTCATGAACAACAATTCACCATCAAGAACACATATGAGTTTATAGAGAAAATTAAAAATGTAAAAACTGGCACTAATGGACAAACATGGCAAGCATGGATGTTAAAAGCATTATCCAACACTCCAGTTCAGAAGCTATTGAAATCATCATTAAGAAAGTTGCAAAATCTTAAAATTTTAAATAACACACAAATTCAGAATTCAAAAAGTTTTAGTTTATTTATATGAAAATAATATTTTTGCATACAGAACAAAATATTCAAACAAAATTCAGGAGGCCCAATGGGCTCACCATTATCAACTCTATATGCTGAGGTTGTGATGAACGAAATTGAAGAAAATGTCCTACATCATATGGAAGAAAAACCAGAAATGTATAGATGCGTGGTAGATGACATTTTCATTCTATCAAAACTGAACGAAGAAAGACAAAAAAATTAACAAAGCGTTACAGCGCATTATATCAACTATAGAACTCGGTGGAAATGGAAAATAATGCAATAACCTTTTTGGATGTAAATGTTACTATCCACAGGATTTATCGGAAAAATTCATTTGTTCGGTCCTAATCCCCATACAATTCAGCACATCCATATCCTCAAAAATGCAATAGTATAAAAACCTTAATTAAAAAGAGCATATACGCATTCTGAAAATAGTCAGTTCATCAATGAAGAAAATCAAATTCATAAAAAAATTGCAAGCAGCTTTTATCTAACCATTTAATAAAAAAATGGGACACAGAAAATAATAAAGAAAATAAAAAAAATAATGCTGTAGTAAATAAAAAAGAAATCAAATATTTAAATGGTTTTCCTACATTAAAGGCACTACCAATGAAATTAATAATATTTGTAAAAAACATAACATTCAAATTGGAGGAAAAGTAAATACCATCAAAATATAGTAACAAAAAATAATGATAAAATAAAGAATGTTAGAAAAAAGCAGGTATTTATTCAATTCCTATTACTGAAAATCCTCCAATAACTATATAGGAGTACCAAAAATAAGCTTAAACACAGATTAAAACAACACACATAAAAAACTGGCGAAAAAGAAGAAAAAACAGCACTGATTCAATACTGTCTGGATAACCAAAAATATCCAAAATTCGAAAATATAAAAATCATTAAAAGCTGTAAATCCGAAAACACCTCAAAGTCAAGTCGGTAATGATTGAAAAAAATAGGACAAATGTTTGCAACCACAATGACCCTAATAATTTGAGAAACAGCTGGAAAATTTAATTAAAATTGAGCAAAAAAAAGAAAAAGTTCGAAAAAGGAGATCACTGACCAACAAAGATAGCGCCACAACGCCCAAGAAGAAGCGATAGCGGAATGACAGAAGCAGCCGAGAACCACTGAATGCCCAGCTGACCGCAGTCCGTGCTAGTTGGAGCAAAATGTCCCCTCGAAAACGGTATATAATTAGTTGCGAAATTGTACTGGGGATTAAGAATAAATATTGAAGTAAATGAGGATGCAGCAAAGGAAAACTTTCATTTGGTGATGAGCAAAATAATTCCAACGGAAAAAAAAAAGAAGTGAACCGTGGCCAAATGGAAAAAAAAACAACAACCCCGTGCCGCATCCACATAGCGAAAATATGAATTGAAAGCCAAGCCCCACGTGCGGTAAGTGTTCATCGAACTTTACCAACTAAAGTGAAGTAAGTGTTCATCGAACTTTACCAACTAAAAGTGAAGTTCAAAAATGCAAATGCATTAATGCACGTTAAAATATAACCTCCAATATCGGAAGTAAATTGAAAATTTGAATATTTTTCATATTGTTTCACTTTCTGTGAAATGTGCTCTCTTCTTTCTTTATTTGACATGGAACAGACATTTGTATGGTTTCTCTCAAAATCACGCTTTTCATTGAATTTGCGAAACACCACTATTTCTGTACACCTGCAACAGGAAACTTTATTGTTTTCAATCACTCCGAACTTGGATGGCCACTATTTTGATAAGTCACTGTTTTTCGGCACTGAAAACATGTTTGTGTGGTCCAGATACAAAAACGCCAGCAAAGAAACAATTCCAATACACAAGAGAAATAAGCAGCAGCTACAAAAAAATCAACCTTAACTGACAAATTGAAGCTCTGGACTAGTGCCGCAGTGCTGCCAAGTTAAAAGTTTGAAATCCCTCAGTTCATTGCTCAAGGTTACTTTCAGTTCTAACAGGAATTTGCCATCTCATGCACGTCTTCCTGTGAGATGAGTTTTTTGTCCCTCCTGCAAAGGTAAGGGGGAAAGCAGGAGAGAGGGGACTTGAGCCGAAGCAGTTATGGAGGTCTCATGATGGAAGTCCATAGGAACGGAATGATAAAAAGAAAAATAATAATTGTGTGCACATGACCCTTGTCTTTTGGGAATTAATGCATAAGGCAATTACATAAGGTGAGATTGATTTACTACTCCTTTGAAGGAAGCTTCTTGACTAGATTAATTTTCTTGTCAAAGCTCAGTTGTTTGCTAAGAACATGCTACAGCCTATGCTGTTAAAAAACTGTTTTCGAAAAAACTAAATTTTTATTTAATGTTAAATGCTTTCATATCAGTGTGCCACCCAAATTGTGTTTGTGCCACCCAGTGACACACGTGTCATAGGTTCGCCATCCCTGGTTTATACCAATACCAGAGGCTGTTAAAAACCTTGAAAAAAAAATCATCACTTCCCATAAGCTTCTGAAATATACTAGGTAAATCCTAGCTTCTGTAATATGTGTTCCATTTACATTACAGCTGTTTGGAACCACTGTATCACGAGAAGTGGAATCTATCTGTAAATCTCAATATAATTTTTCACTGAACAAAAAAAAAAATAATGCCTATGTGTCATTTTCAGCTGTAGTTGTTTTGTTTTAAATTAATTTATATTTGCTCAGTCTTTTCTCTATCTTTCTGTTTCTCTTTTTTTCCAGAATATAATTTCTCAGGTTAATGCTGCAGTAGCTGAGAAAGAGCGTGAAACCAGGCTACTTCAGATTTATAATAAAGTTGATGCAAAATCTACTGCATTCTTTAGAAATAAAAAATTCAAGGTAAGTTGCAAGTTTCAACTTAGTATTATTTATTTTAAAGAATAAATGTCTCTAGAAAAATTCCATACTCATGTATATAATTTTAAAATATGTGGAATTGAAAATGCACCTTTTAATTCACTTTTGATAACTTATTTTAGCATGCTATATCACTTTAAATGTTTAAGTGCTATATACTTCTTAATTTTTCAGTGCTGTAATTATTAGGTGCTATGTTTCTTTAAATGTTTTGTAAGTTTATTTGTGAATTATATTCAATCAGTATTACACCCCAAGAATGGAACTTATCTCAAAATCTTGTAGATTTTCTTCGCATTTATCTTGTTTTCTGCGTGTTTATGCTCCTGCTCATCCTTTTGTATAAAATATCAAACATAATATTTTTAGGCAGCTTGTTTTTTAGCATATACTTCTGTTTTACGTTGTTTTCTAATAAAACTTTAAAGGGTTTGACAATTAAAATGAGAATATTTTAAATACTTGTTAAAAGTAGCTTCTGACAATAACCACATGGTCATCATGAAATGCCATTTGGACACATCAAGTACTATGCAATCCCTAAAGTTTAAATTCAGAATAGAAAAGTAAGTTAAAATACAAGATCCCTCTGCAGGTTTTCATCCAAGAAAGATCATCTAATACCAAACTGCTTTTATCTCACATTAACAGTTTTCGGCAACTCGTGTTACCATAGTCCGACCATTGTACAGTATTCTATGAGGAAGCAAAATGCTTGAGATAATGGATGTCATGAATAATGTAGAAGTGTTTTTAAAATGTTGACTAGGAAATCCTCTATGAGTGGCTGCAAAGTAATTAACATGAACCAAGAACACAAAATCATATAAGTGATGCAGATATCATTACTGCTCCTGTGAATCATCTCCAAGCAGAAAAGAGTGAAAGAAAGAAATTAGCAAATGTATTAATCACACTTGCTAATTTGTGTTGATTTATGTGTTGATATTTTGTTAGCATACACACTATTTAGACAAAAGTATTCAGACACCTAGGTTGAATGGAAATAACAGCATTTAGTAGCTGAAATCAGTAACATAGTTGGCCCAGCTTTGGCTGTTATGACTGTAGTGCCTTTCTAGGCATGTTCTCCACAAGATGCCCATTGGCCTGTACTGAAATTTTTCTCTATTAGTCCTGCTAGCCAGATCTTCCATAGAAGAAGGTATTGCCAGACGAGATCAAATTCAGCATTCCGGCTCATCCTACCCTAGTTCTATCGGATTTAGATCAGGACTTTGAGCCACCAAATCCAACACTTAGACATTCTGCTCCTCAAACTAGTCCTGGACAGACCTTGCAGTGTGGCAAGGTGCTCAATCATGATGAAACAGGCAGAGATTTATGCTAATGCCATAGTTGATGAAAAACATGAGTTCTTCACAAGAAAGTTCTCTCTGTTTGTGATAAAACTTTCTGCATGTTGTCTCCCAGTCTCTGTGTATGGCATAAGGAGGAAACTCATCGATAAATTTAAAATCTCAGTATATAAAAACTTTACTCTAGAATCCTTAAAAATACGAATGGCACTATGGTGAAAGGTATGTTCTCCCAATTTGTTTTTGATGTATTATATTTTATTTTTCCTAATTCGTTTAAATTAGTTTTAATTTCATTTTTTTTTTCCAATCCGTTTAAATTCGTTTCAATTCGTTTGTATCTTCTCCTAATTCGTTTTTGATGTATCATATTTCATTTTTGTAGGAACTACTGTATTTTTCAGGATTCTAGAGTAAAGTTTTTATCTATTGAGATTTTTAAGTTATCGATGAGTTTCCTCTTTATGCCATACACAGAGACCGGGAAACAATGTGCAGAAAGTTTTATCATAAACAGAAATAACTTTCTTGTGAAGAACTCATGTTTTTTGTCAAAAATGACATTTCAGCATGTTATTAGAAATTTAGAATATCATATAGGTGAAGCTCACATACTTGGGTTGTCACTAAGGATATTTAAGAAGTTTTTCTGTGTTAATGCCATAGTGTAGGTAATGTATTGTTCAGAATGTCTTCTTATGAAGGGCACAACAAACAAAGGATTGGATTTTTTCTAGCAGAAACAACCCCACACCTGCATAGATCTCCCAAACATGATTTTAGAGGCAATGCAGTACCTGCCTGACAGTATTCTGTGGGTAAATGCCACACCCAAATGTGTCCATCTGAACAAAAAAGTAAATTCATCACTCCACATGGCACTCATCCACTCTTCTTTGTCTATAAACAGTGAGCGAAGCACCACTGCAGTCATTGTTTATCATTATCTGGAATGATGTATAACTTGTGCACAACTGACCTAGCATGATAACTATTAGATGTAGTTCCCAACAAACTATTCTAGTGCAAATGGCTGTTCTAGTGGCTTGTGCGATGTTGCCGGACAGGTCTGTGGCAAAGGACGTGCATGCCTTCTTCACATTCCATGGTAATCTTCATTTGGCATTGTCACTCATTTTGTGCAACCTTCCAGAGCACTGCTTCTCTGTAGTGGCACCATCTTCTTTCCATCAATGAAGAACATCAGTGACAGTGTATTTTGATAATCCCAGAAGCTACATGTTGATTGCTTGCATCCAACCATGCCCCTTTCAAATTCTATCAGTTCAGCTCCATGTGGCATAGTCACTTCTAATGTAGTCTGATAGATGTGCCGAAGATCTCCTTTATATACAACAGTCCCTTTGTTTGCACATCTGATTCTGCAAATGCACATTTATTTGCATGTTTGGAGGTGTCTGAATACATTTGTCTACATCATGTATAAGTCAGTCTGACACTGAATGTCATAAAAGTAAGGAAAATTCAAATTGAACTTTGGAAACATCTCAGGGATTCACAAAAATTGCCGATTATCTAATTAAGTAATGAATAATTTGTTGTTAATATTTGTAAAACATAATAAAATGTATATTAGAAATTATCCATGTTTTTCAATTATCTGTTCATCCTTTCCCTAAATTAAAGGTAAAAGTAGATCGTGCTTTGTTACTTTAGAAGATCATAACTTTGAAAAAGCTTATAGCTTGGGAAGTTTCAACTTTAGCCTAAGTCTTCGTCACACCAAATGGCAGACTAAGATTGGTTTCCAGATTCTAAGTTCAAATGTGTGCTGTAGTTTTGTTGCCAGATTCTAGAATAGATCTCCAGATCACTGGGATGTAAAGTGGAGATTGAATTGCAAGTCTTTGGTGAAAAAAGAATTTCCAAGCTTCCATGGTAATGGAGAGCAAACCAATTCTCAAAAGGAGCATTTGTTTCATTCCAGCAGGAGCAGAAATAGCTTCCATGGAAGATATTTCTGGAATTTCCCAAAAATCCGAGATAAAATTGGAATATTTTATCTACAATGGAAGATATTTCTGCAATTCCCGCTGGAATGAAACAAAGCATATTGATCCTTTTGATAATTGGTTTGCTCTCCGAGTTACTGTGAAAGCTTGGAAATTTTCTTTGCACCAAAGACTTAAAATTCAGTCTCCGCTTTACATCCCAATGAACTGGAAATCAATTCTAGAATCTGGAAACAAATCTTAGTCCTCTATTTCAGATGCAGAAGACCTAAGAAAGGTTGAAAACTTCCAAGTTATAAGCTTTTTCGAAGTTATAATCTTCTAACGAAAAAAGTGTGATTTACTTTTACCTTTAATTTAGTTGTCTCCCATTACGTGTTGTGTTGCCCATCATCGTCATCCTTTCCCTTTCATTAGCAGGGATAATCAAGAGTACACTGTTCTGTGTGAACTACTTCTGTCACATGTCAAGAACAAAAAAACACTCCAAAAAAATTATTCAACTTCCTTTTCAGTGAGATTTTCTTTGGTAATATGCCATCAAAACAAAATCCTATTCAAATTATAAAACACCAGTAGAGTTATTCTTTTTCAGTTAGAACCATTTAATGGTGGTTTTAACTGTTGTAACTTTTAACATGTTATATTTCCTTTGAGTGAAAAGCAATTTCTCCGTTGGAAGTTATTAATATCTCGATAATCGAATGTGCTTCAAGGAAAAATCTTTTACGTACCTCTCGGTTGTAGGTGGTCGTTGTTCAAATCTTTGCATGGTTGTTCTCATCAGGTTCTTGAGTGTAGGCTTTTTTAGAGGTTAGTCCGCACATTTTCTTGACTAGGATATACTTTTTAGTTGAACTAAGTGAGGCACATGAAGACAAAGGAGATGTGAAAATTACATTGGAAAACTTGAAAAAACGGGAAAATGAATCACTCGAAAAAATATTCGCATGAGAAAATGCAATCACCAAAAAAACTTCGTTAGACTTCCTGGATGTATTGTCCGATGCATTTCGGCAATCTGTCTGCCATCTTCTGGGACCTCTGGTCGTCCATTCTCTCTGCAGTCTACGTTGAATATGTCACGTGCTCATCTTTGTTTGACAAAGATTCCCAGACTGAGCACATGGCATATTCAACGTAGACTGCAGAGAGAACAGACGACGAGAGGTCCCAGAAGATGGCAGACAAATCTGCCGAAATGCATTGGACAATACATCCAGAAAGTCCAACGAAGTGTTTTTAGGTGATTGCATTTTCTCATGCAAATATTTTTTGAGTGATTCATTTTTCCGTTTTTTCAAGTTTTCCAACATAATTTTCACATCTCCTTTGTCTTCATGTGCCTCACTTAGTTCAACTAAAAAAGTATATCCTAGTCAAGAAAATGTGCGGACTAACCTCTAAAAAAGCCTACACTCAAGAACCTGATGAGAACAACCGTGCAAAGATTTGAACATCTACCACCTACAACCGAGAGGTACGTGAAAGATTTTTCCTTAAAGCACATTTGATTACCGAGATATATATTCACAGTGAATATTAATAACTTCCAACTGAGAAATTGCTTTTCACTCAAAGGAAAAATAACATGTAAAAAGTTACAACAGTTAAAACCACCATTAAATGGTTCTAACTGAAAAAGAATTACATATGAAAAACATGTTTTTAAATCTCGATAAATCAAGAAATATGTGCGTACTAGTAGAGTTATTCATGAATGACAGTGCTTCTCATTAATCTTTTTACAATGAAGAGGTAAAAATAATATATATGCATTTTGAGTGAATTCCCGCATGAAAAATGTTTCAGTTTAAAAAGTTACTGAATTGCAGGGGTAAGTAAAAAATTTTAGTAAAATATTTTTGCAATAAATGTAGCATTTTTCTGGATGTTTCAGAATGTACCACTATTAGGTAAATCTCTTATGTGTGTGTGTCTGTGCATGCATGTGCTTAATAATGTTTCACCAGGTGAAACCCCGCACGGGGATAACTGGTTTACCAGTTATTTGGGGAGCGGCGCCCCCACGGCCCGGGCTAACCTTGTGACGGTTTCTATTGCCTCTGCGGCTTTGACGATTACATCACCGAAGGGACAGCTGTTCATCCAGCTGATGGGGGATGGCGTCCCCACGGCCCGAGCCGATTTTCTCTTATTGTTTTGCTTTTTTCGTCTTATGTTCATATTTTGACATGTACCCGCCTCAGTTGTAGGCTGCTGAGGTTGTGATGAGCGCCAGCTCCGGGTTTTGTTGCTCGTTCTTTTCCCTGTCTTTTCTCTTTTATGTTACATTTTCTGTTTTTCCGGAGCTGGTTAGCTTAGACCTACCTGCATGTTTGCCGTATGCGGTGACCCGTACAGGTGGAAATGAGGATGCTGGAGGCTGAGGTATTTGGGGGTCCGGGTTGTAGTGTCTCCAGATGCCAACACTCCTCTTTGCCCTCTGCTTCACCCTAAACGGGAGGCTGGGAGCTAACCCACTCCTGGTCAGGTAGTCTGTGGCCGAGTGGCGTCCAGACTTCTAGCGGCTTGTCGTTCTGTTCGGCTGGGTGAGTATGGGGGTAGGGTGGGCATGCCAAAGGGGTGTTCTCCGGGCACGGGAAAGTCTGGGTGCACGCTGAGCGTGTGTCTGCCCTACCACCTTGCTATATCCGCTGACTATCCCTAGAGCCGTGTCCTGCGTCCTCTTGGGCTTGCGGACCTCCGGCTCTCCCTCGTTGGGCTCGGTAGTGGGTGGGGAGGTCAGCGGACGAATTTTTCCTTCATTCATGGAAACCCCAAGTGTTTCCCATGCTATTAATAATTTAAAGCGCCCTGTGGAGGACAGTGCTCCTTCCTCCACAAAGAAACTTGTCACATCTAATTGCAATGCTCTGTTTCTGTTGATTAAATCTGGTGACTCTTCACAGTCACTCAGTACCAAGAGTCCTTTCTGGATCAACAAGGCTCTGCAAGCCGTTGCTGGCTCTCCAAAGAGTGTGAAGAAGCTCCCTTCCGGGGATCTTCTCGTGGAAACTTCTACTCCACGCCACAGTGCCACCTTGCTGGAAACGACCGTTTTGCTTGGCGTTCCTGTTCAGGTTTCTCCACACGGTTATCTCAATTCCTCTCGCGGTGTAGTCAACTCCCGCGACCTGCTTGAATGCAGCGATGAGGAATTGCTGGAGGAACTTGGTGAACAGCATGTCATTGGGGTTCGGCGGATTCTTTTTAGGCGGGATGGGAAATCTATTCCCTCCCGTAACATCATCCTAACGTTTGACTCCCCAAACCTGCCTACTTCCATCAAGGCAGGTTATTTACGGTTTGATGTTCGACCATACATCCCGAACCCCTTGCGATGTTTCAGGTGCCAGCATTACGGTCACTCCCAGCAGTCTTGCCGTAATGTTGCAAAGTGTGGCCGCTGTGGTTCCACAGAACACTCTTTGGCGGATTGCTCTGCAGAGTCTGATCATTGTGTCAACTGCGAAGGGACTCATCCTGCTTCTTCTAAGCAGTGTCCAAAGTGGATAGAGGAACAGGCAATCCAACGCCTGAAGACAACTGAGCATCTCTCATATCCCGAGGCTAGACGGCGGATCGCCCCTTTACAACCAGGCCGGTGGTCCTATGCTTCAGTTGTGGTGCAGAAGGCTTCAGTGGCGGTCCAGACTGAGGTGACCATCCCAGCGGGGTGTCCTTATGATTTTGGGGACATCGTCGCTGCTGGTATGGAAGCACTGAAGTCTCGCCGTATTGCATCCAAGGCGACATCAACATCGTCGCCTAAACCTACCTCTATGCCGAAATCATCTACGGCCATCACAGGGACCCAGGTCCAGGACACTGGAAAGAAGAAGCCGGAAAAGGTAAAACCGGGTTCATCCTCCCCGAAACAGAGCAAGCAAAAACCATCTCTCAACACAGGGGGTAAACACAGCCCTGTGTTACCTCCAGACCCTGCGGATGGATTGGAGGTGATGGACGACAGTGAGACGTTCTAGTCGTCTGTCTTTTTCATTCTTTCATTACGTTTTTCATTATGGCCACGCTCATTCAGTGGAATTGCCGAGGTCTGCGTTCACGCATTGACGATTTAAAAGGCTTACTGTCTTCGCACACACCTGTGTGCGTGTGTCTCCAGGGAGACAAAGCTTCGCATGACAGACACTCCTTCACTGCGGAGACATTCTTTTTCCGCAAAGATCACCAGGACGGCGTAATTGCCTGCGGAGGAGTGGCCGTCGTTGTTCCTCATGGTGTCCCTGTCACTGCGGTTGCCCTTCGGACGCCTTTGCAGGCAGTGGCAGTGAGACTGTCTGTGAACACTCTGTTCACGGTGTGTTCCATCTACATACCACCAACTGAAGCTGTAAGCCTTTCAGATCTGGAAGATTTAGTTGACCAGCTGCCGCCTCCTTTCTTCATCTTTGGAGATTTTAATGCTCACAATCCGTTTTGATGTTCTACAACTCGAGGCTCCAGGGGCCGTGTTGTTGAGTCCCTTCTCTCCAACACGTCCCTCTGTCTCCACAACACCGGAGTTGCTACTTATTTTCATGAACCCACCCGTTCGTCCTCAGCCATTGATCTGTCTTTGAGTTCACCATCCTTATATCCTGACTGGTCCTGGAGCGTGTCTGGTGATCCCCTTGGCAGCGATCACTTTCCCATCTTTCTCCGTCTAGCGGGTGGCGGGTACCATTACCCTACTCGCCCTGCTAGATGGAATATTGATCGTGCCAAGTGGGACGCATTCACGGCTTCAGCGATTATTACTCCAGCTATGGTGACCTCAGGAACGGTCAATGACGCTGTTGCGGCGGTAACGGATTGTGTTGTGCATGCGGCAGAACTTACCATCCCCAGGACGTTGACTAAACTTCCACGTTGCCCGAGACCTTGGTGGAATTCCACTTGCATGGCAGCTCGTCAGGCCCAACATCGGGCTTGGGGTAGGTTTCGTCGGTACGCCACCGACGCAAACCTACTTGCTTTCAAGAAGGCCAAGTCCTACGCGCTATTGGTTCGTAGGCGTAGTCAACGGGAGTCCTGGATACGTTACGTATCCGGGATTAACTCCGCTACCAGCCCTAAGATTGTTTGGGACAGGATCCGTAAGATTCGAGGACAGTACCCATCTGGGGAAATCTCCATTCTTGAGAGTGATGGAGGAACGGTTGCTGACGCTCAGGGTATTGCTGACTGTCTGGGCGCCGCTTTTTCTTCGGTGTCCAGCAGCAGCAATTGCCCTGCTTCGTTCCGGCAGTTACAGCCGCGGCTTGAACGGTCCAAGATTTCTTTTGGACCGTTTTCTTCCGCAGATTATAACAGCCCGCTGACTGCCGTGGAGCTGAAGACCGCTCTGAATCGGTCCGGCCGGACATCTGTCGGACCGGATAACATCCATTACGACATGCTGAAGCACCTTTCTCCGTCCTCTCTTGAATGTCTGCTAATCCTGTTTAACAGGATTTGGCTAGAGAATGCCTTTCCCGAGTCTTGGCGTACGGCCATTGTCGTTCCTGTTCCCAGACCTGGTAAAGATCCCACCAACCCGTTGAACTACCGGCCAATTGCTATGACGAGCTGCCTTTGCAAAGTACTCGAGCGCATCATTAACCTTCGTCTCATTTTTTATTTAGAAATTCATCACATTTTTTCGCCTCATCAGAGTGGATTTCGTAAATCTCGATCCACCACCGATCATCATCTTCGCCTTGAGACTTCTGTCAGGGAGGCGTTTGTCCGGCGTCAGCACATGGTCTCCGTCTTCTTCGACATGGAGAAAGCCTATGATCGTACCTGGAGATACGGCATTCTCCGTGATCTGCACGAGTGCGGATTGCGGGGAAACTTACCATCTTCCATCGCCGGATTTCTCCAGGACCGGAGTTTCCGTGTGCGCGTCGGGTCGACCCTCTCTGCGGTGTACCCGCAAGAACAGGGTGTACCTCAGGGCTCCATTCTTTCCGTTACGTTGTTCATCCTTCGTGTTAACCATATTTTCCAACTACTTCCTCCCACGGTTCGTGGAACCATGTACGTGGATGATCTGCAGATCTCTTGCGCCTCTGTAAACATGCGTACCATCGAGAGACAGCTCCAGTCTGCCATTACCAAGATCTCTCACTGGGCTTCCCAAAATGGATTTGGCTTCTCGACGCAGAAGACCGTTTGCGTGCATTTTTGCCGCAAACGGGGTCTTCACCCAGACCCCAGCCTCCGTCTGGGGTGCTCTACCATCCCCGTGGTGTCAGAAGTCAAGTTCCTTGGGTTAACTTTTGACCGAGCGCTCACCTTCCAGCCTCACATCCAGTCTTTGAAGGTGAAGTGCACGAAGTCATTGGGTATCCTGAAGGTCCTCTCTCGAACATCTTGGGGGGCCGACAGGTGCTCAATGCTTCGCATTTACCATTCTCTGATTCGGTCAAAGTTAGACTTCGGATGCATTACGTACGATTCAGCACGTCCATCGGTTTTAAAGCCTTTGGACCCCGTCCATCACCAGGCTCTGCGGCTATGCACTGGTGCTTTCCGCACCTCTCCCGTGCATAGCCTGTATGCGGAGGCTCATGAGCCGCCGTTATGCATCCGTCGTAAGCAGCTGTCTCTTCAGTTTTATACAAAACTGAAATCTTTTCCTGATCATCCACTGTATGGTTCCATCTTCCGACCGGACTGTGTCCGTTTGTTTTCCAACCGCCCCTCCTGTGTTCCGACGTTCGGGATTCGGATGTCTGCCATAGTGCGCGCTGCTGGTCTCGACTTGTCACGGATTGGTTTGACCCGGTTCTACAATGAACCGCCTTGGCAGCCGGTTCAAGCAACGGCTGACCTTTCTCTTTGTGTGTGGCCAAAGTCTTCCACTCCTGCTCTGGTGTACCAGCAGCTCTTTGCTGAAAAACTGTCAGTCTACCCGGATTTCGTGCCTGTTTTCACCGATGGCTCGAAGTCCGGGGATGTCGTTGGATCCGCTTTTGTGTGTGGCGAAGCCTCACATGCTGAGAGGCTTCCGCCTGAATCCACCGTCTTTTCGGCGGAGATGCGTGCGGTGCACCTCGCTTTGTGCCACATACAGTCTCGATCACTTCGTCGCGCTATGGTTTGCTCTGATTCCCAGTCCGTCATCCATGTTTTATCTTCTCCAGAGGACACGGACTCACCTGTCATCCGTGATGTCCGTCGTCTTCTTGGAACTTTGGAGGGTGATGGCTTCCTGGTCCGATTCTGTTGGGTTCCTGGCCATGTTGGGATCCGGGGTAACGAGCTGGCAGATCTCTCTGCCAGGTCTGTTTCCTCCGTGTCGCCAGCTCGGCTGCCACTGTCTTTCCGAGATTATCGGCCGTTGATCCGGAAATTTGTTCTGGATGAGTGGCAGTCCCTGTGGTCTCAGCAGGGCAGCAATAAGCTGCATTCTATTAAACCACAGATCGGACTATGGAAGTCTAGTTTGCGGAAGAACCGTCGTGAGGAAGTTGTTCTTGCACGTCTCCGCATTGGGCACTGTCGTTTTACTCACCGCTTTTTGCTGTGTGGCGAGAGTGTCCCGGTGTGTGAGGCGTGCGACTGTCGTCTCACTGTCCTTCATGTTTTGTGTACTTGTGTTCGGTTTTGTGATCATCGTTTTCGTCATTTTCACTCTCATCTGTTGGACGAAGGAGCAGCTACGCTGCAGACAATTATTGGCGAAGCCTGCGACATGAAAGCAGTGTTTTCGTTTTTACAGGATATTGACTTTTTTAAACTTATCTAGATTTTAACTTGTTCACTATCATATTTCATTTTTACTACATCAGCCTGTTTTTAACCTTGTGTGCGTTTTTATTGCTTTAGTTTTGTTTTGATGTCTTTTGTTTTGGCGCTCTTTGGCCAACCATGGCCCTTGCGCCATTAGAATTTATTAACCAACCAACCAACCACCAGGTGAAAGCATTGTTTCATGGCTTCTCAGACTTCTTATCTCCCAAATTATATATAATTTATAACTACTAAGCTCGTGGAGTTAAGATAGAATAAAATTATCAACTTTTCTCACAAGAAAAAGGTTTATTATACATTGACTGTAGTTTCACAGAGTGTTTGGATTGGCATCTTCAGGACGAATGGAGCGTTAACATTCAAATCATTGTGACATCATCAGAATTCAGACAGTCACAGATTTTGGTGAGTTGTTTCCATGTACTTGAAAGAAATGGAGTCGACGTCATGTCGTTGACAATTCGTGACGAGTTCCGGTATATGTGAAAAGCTTCTAATATATTAAGCTTGATAGTCGAGTCAGGTTTATCAATAAGCGTAGCGTTTCCAAACAAAAATGTATGGCTATTTTCTTGACTTTCATATATAGGACAGACCCAGAGGGCTTTTAGTTTCCATGTGAAGGAACACAAGACCTACATACCGAACTATGAACTGAAGAAGTCATCTATAGCCCAACATTGTCACGAAAATAACCATAAATTTTTGTTTGGAAGCGCTACACTTATCGATAAACCTGACTTGACTATCAAGCTTAATATATTAGAAGCTTTTCATATATACCGGAACTCGTCACGGATTGTCAACAACATGCTGTCGACTCCATTTCTTTCAAGCGCATGGAAACAACTGACCAAAATCTGTAATCGTCAGAACTCTGATGATGTCACAGTGATTTGAATGTCCACGGTCCATTCATCCTTATAATGTCGAGTCAACGCTCTGCGAAACTATAGTCGATGTATAATAAACATTTTGTTGTGAGAAAAGTTGATAATTTTATTCTTTCTTTTCACCCACCCCTCTTCTTTTATGATGTCTCACTTTTTACATAAATAAACAATGTTTAGACATTGTATACAGTTGCATTATATAGCTACTCTGAATGAAACTTTTTTTTTTTAAACAGAAATCTGATTTACTGTCCAATAATCGAAAACTTTGCTATGAAGGACCCTTGGCATGGAAGAGTGCGAGAGGAAAACAAGTAGGTATGTATCTATTTTTAAGAGTGACAAGAGCATATTTTGGAGTAAAATCTCTGCAAAATGTATTCATACAAATTTGAATGTAACATCATTAAAGGTAAATGTGGTACAGAATTCAAATTAATACATGAATTTAAGGTGTGTGCTAATTTTTTGGAAGACAGAAAGTCCATTAATGAAAGCTGAATTTATATTTCATGGTAAATATTTGTTTTTTATTTCACAAAACCATCTAAATAGTACTTTCTTTTCCTCAGCTAAGTACCGTGAAGAAATATGTCTGCATTTTGTTATAATTTCCTCTGAAAACCTCCCAGAGCAGCTATTACTTTCAATGAAGAATTCACTCTCCTACTAATTTCACCATCCAATTTGTTCTCTCTGTCAAACATGCTTCCTAAATACACAAACTCACTCACCTGGTCAATCACAGTGTCGTTTATACTTTCATTACATTCAGTGCTACCAGTTCCTCTCTCAAACACCATAACTTTGGGTTTTCCCTTATTTATACTCAGTTTGAATTTCATGCAAACTTCGTACATCCGAGACAACATATTCTGCAAATCACTTTTGCTCACTGCCAACAGGACAGTGTCATCAGCATACAGCAATCTACACACACACACAGATATTACCAAGACATAAACCACAATAATCTATTTTGGCATCATGCATGCACGCGTCCATAAATATATTAAACAGCCATGGTGACATTACACAACCTTGTCTAACTCCTGCACCAATAGAAAACCATTTTGATAAAATACCATTCACTCGTACACAAGCTTTAATACCAGCATACATGTCTTTTACACTATTAAGTAGATTCCCAGTAACACCATATTCATTTAATACCTTCCACAAAAGTGTCCTATTTACTCGGTTGTAAGCTTTCTCTAAATCTATGAAGGCAGCCAAAACTTTCTTACCAACAGCCAGATACTTTTCAATCATTGTGCGTAATGCAAAAATCTGGTTAGTGCAGCCTTTACCAGGCATAAAACCACTCTGAAACTCTGAACATCCCACACTTTCTCTGATGTAAGATCTCGTACTTTTTCAATAACAACCTTATCAAACACTTTCCCTGGCACACTCGGTAGGCTAATACCATGATAGTTCTTGCATTCAGTCTGATCACCTTTTCCCTTATACAAGGGAACAATAATAGCATCCTTCCAATCCCGAGGAACCATTCCTAACTCCCAGCACAACTGGCAAATTTCAGTTAACCAGTCAATTACAGAGTCACCACCATATTTCAACATCTCAGCAGTTATGCCATCAACTCCCGGAGCCTTACCCTTCTGGAGAGATTTTAGAGCTTTACACACTTCTTCTCTTGAGATACCTCCTGTGCTTCCATTCCTCACTGTGACATCATCTGTGTCTGTCTCAGAATCATCTTTGCTTTCCTGATTTAATAACTCACAGAAGTATTCACCCATCTTTCACCTAACTCATTGGGCTCCCATATCATTTCCCCGACCTCATTCTTCACACAACTTACAACTTTGTTTCCCCTATTTTTCCTGAGTCTCATGTACTTCCAGAAGGACTTCCTATCTTTCGAAAAAGCCAGTTCATGCCTTTCCACCTTCTCCTTCCTATCGTTTGCCTTACTCTGGCGAACCAGCTTAGCAGCTTCACGCTTCTTACAGCGATATTCATCCACAGAGACTCTACCTTGCAACATCCCCAAATAGGCTTCCTTCTTTCTCTTTACTGCCTCTTCAATCTCACTATTCCACCAAGCATCACCTCTATTGTTACCCACTATTGTGGTGCCACAGACCTCTTTAGCAGCAGTGACAACACAGTTCTTAAAACATTCCCACTTCTTTTTTACATCCCTCTCACCAGACTTCAGCTCCTTCAGTCGTTCTCTGAGTAAGTCAGAATAATGCTGATGAACTTCAAGGAGCCTATCAACCTTTATTCTTTCTATTCTGGATCTCTTCCTATTCCTTTTCCTCCAACCAACATTAAGTTTCACTCAATGACACTAATAAGTAATGATCAGAACCAACATCCGCACCTCTCATCACACAGGTGGCAACAACTAAGTGTTTCAGACGCTGATCATGGACAACAAAATCTATCACACTCTTTTGACCAAGAGTACGATTTTCCCAAGTATATGTGTGCATATACTTGTGGTTGAAAAATGTATTAGATACACACAAACCATTCTCAATGCAGAGTTCAATTAATCTTTCACCATTATCATTCACACAAGGTTCATTAAACTTACCCAGAACATTGTCAGAAATTGCATTCTGCACACCTACTCTAGCATTGAAATCCTCTGCTATTATAACTTTTTCTTTAGCACCAAACTGGCTCAAAACAGCTTTTAGCTCATTCCAGAAATCTTCTTTCTTATCAGAAGGTTCCGAGTCACAAGGAGCATACACTACAACAATTACGATTCACTGAAGTTTCACTTTCAAATAAATCCAGAGAATTCTCTCGCCTATGCAACTATAATGAATCAAGTTGTTCTTCATCTTTTCACTTAAAATCACACCTACACCAGCTTGTCCTCTCACATTATCCAATACTCCAGACCACACACTCACTGTGCCATTCACTTCTTCTACCCCAATTTCCTTCTTTTTGGTTTTCACTTACACACAGCACATACAGTCTATATTTATTCATCTCCTCAATCACCTCACTCATCTTGCCATTTATACCTCTAGTATTCCATACACCAATCTTACATTCACTCAGCCGAGATCTCTTTCTCATACGCCGTTTAGGAAGTCCCGGTCGATTCCGTAGTGGACCGTCCTTCTCAAGTGTGGTACGTCCACCATATCCCACACTTGAGTCTGGATATTGATTTCTTTTTGTCTTTTTAATCAGGTAAGTACATCAGTGTGGGGGATTAGTCCACAGCTGAGGGTTCCAGTTGGTCATTAAACCTAAGGATTCTGGAACAAAACCCAGTGAGTTGGGGTCTTTTCGCCAATGTCACACAGAACTAGCTGACACCTCTTCAAGATTCACAGAGGCTCTAGTTGCTGTTGTGTGTGCCATTGTTTCCACGGAGCGCCCCGAGGTGTCAAACCCATCGCTCACTACGCCCGCTAATTTCAACACATCTTATTCTTCACTGCAAAACACTCGGAAGAAATATTCCACTGGCTTCTGAAACTTTTTAACCATTCTTCAGATGTTTTGAATGAATTTTTCTCAAGTATTACTATTTATTTTTATTTGGATTGCAAAATAGGACCAGACATGGGTAAGGTTCTGGCTTGGGCATCAACAAACCACTTCCAAGCGAAGTCATCTACATCCTCACTTTATATTTTCCTTTTCTTTTTCTGAAAAATTGCATATTGTATCCATTGCTCTTGGAACTTTCTTCCGTTTCAAAGTACCATACACTCATGTTTTGTCGCACTTGATATTTCACGTTGCTCTTTAACTTCAACATTTTCATCACTTAACTCAAAATTTTTATTTTTTGCTCAAGAGACAAAGTATACATTTGTCAACTTTTGTCTTTCATCATGGCTCAGATTTCCTTATGATTCAGTAAAAGAAAAAAAAAATGTAGTAAAACACCAAGTCTTAAAAATGTTCTCTAGCACGTGACAAGCCCTTCTAATAAAACTGCATTTCCAAGCCCTATGACTGACCCAGTTTACCGTATTTTCTGATCGTGTCAATGAAATGGTGGGATGGAGTACAAATTGCAATATGAACTTGTTTTCTAATTGTGTAATTATGGAATGATGTAGCTTAAATTTTCTGCATTATATGCAGATTTTTCTTTGCAAGCATATCAACAATCTTTTTGATTTCCCTGTTAGATGGATTTCTGCTCTGTATAATGTGTATTGTACACATTGAAACTGAAGTGCCTGAGAACATTTTCCACAGTAGACAGATTTGACTGTATTTTCTAATAAGAATTTGGAACTGCTGCACAATATTTTGATTTTTGTCACAGTTGAGAGTAATGCAATGTATTGCAAAATATTCTTATGGAGTTTCCAATTGGGATAAAACAAAAATGTTTTGGGAAAAAAAGGAGAAGGAAGAGACATCTACACTGAATATTTTATGATACACTCAACTTTAAAAGTTGTCACACAGACACACCTGAATAGGCGGTATATTAGCTGAAAGCAGATTTTAAACTTACAGAAGATAGTTAAAAAAATGGGTATGTACATATAGAATATGCGCTCAGTTACAGTTTTTTTCTGACATTTTTAATATCATAATATTGTCTTTTGTAAAGTCTAAAATTACTGAAGAATATCAAAGTGGTGAACAACATTGTTCTGTACATTTATGCCACTTTTGATGATTCTGTACATTTATGCTGCTTGATATTTCTATAAATTCTGTAAACCCAATTTCTACATTAAGAAATTTTCAGTACATTTCAAGATTGTATTTCTTTTAACACACTTTCATTCATCTACTATAACTGTGTTTTAAACATACAACATCCTGAGCAGTCATTCCCCTAGATGTCATATTTTTATAAGGTTATGCGTATATCTTATAAAATGCTAGGCATATTTCAATTGATGCCAGTTGTTATATAGATCTCTCAGTAGCTTTAGGTTCAGTTGAGAGTAGTTCTTGTCAAAATCACCTGTTGTTATGTATAATCTGCATATTTAACTTAAGATAGAATTCTTAAACACTTGGTTATATGTTGAAGGAATAAGGCATATTTACCACAGTCCAATAAATATCAGCAGCTACTGATCTATCTTAAAGCAGTAATTATATGATCCCTCTTAAAAATGTGTGCATTTTGACCCCATTTTTAAAATACAATTAAATCTTCCAGAATGTTATTCTATCATAATGTACATTAACGACAGATGTTATAAATCAACTCTGTAAAGTAATGTATTGTATATACTGGAAACATCATCATGAATTTACAATTTCTGTTTGTTTGTTTTTTTAATTTCAGATGTTCATGCAATTATTTTGTCTGATGCAATTGTTCTTCTTCAAGAAAGTAACCAGAAGTATTGTTTTTTATCTCTGGACAACAAGGTGAGAGTGAAAGTTACCATTCTATTTTTTTTTTTTTTCTGAAGATAGAATTAAATCAAGAAATTGCAAATGAAAATTTTTTGTTGTATTGGTTGGTTCAGGTAATTGCACAATATGTGGGGGGATGGTAGTTTTGCATTCTTTTTTTTTGTAGTAATACAAAACGATATTATAATATTCTTCTGCATTTGTGTGTCTGAAAATAAGTAAATGAATAAATGATTGTATCTGTAGTTATTCTGAAACATGCCCATATCAGAAGAAATGTGCAATTTATTTTGATTAAACCTGTATGTTAATGGAAATAAATCAATTGATTCTGTACTGTTTGTACATACGTACATACATACATGAATACATATCACTAAGCTGTTCTTTAAGATTCAGAGGTTAGCTCCAAAAAGAAATACAAACTACCAGATATTTTTTTACAAACTACCAGATATTAACAAAAGAAAAATACATGAAGTCAGTAATGTTAGGACATCAAATAATATAACTATACTAATAACCCGAATTTCATGGCGTAGAATGGAAATAAAACTTACCAAGCTTTCGCACATTAACCAGATGGCTTTTTCAAAGAAAGACAGCTAACTACGAACTGGATAATAGAATGTTTCAACAATTTGAACGCGATGACTTGACTAGACAATAAATGAATAGACGCAAAAGTGATAATTCGGAGAAATGAGGTCACGTTAGTTGGGCACACGGTACCATGGTAGAAAAAGCAACATTATTTGAAGAATTGATTCCTAATATGTGACAACTATAGAGAGACGCTATCATTGCAAGCCTCACTGCTGGTCAAGATTTTCAAGGTTTCGCGAATGGAGTAGACTTGGGTGTGAAGTACGAAGCTAACTTCTTTATGTCACTCCACATAGGATCGGCAAGCTTGAACTTTACTCCTCTTGATTGATAGGGCAGTGGTTATTTTTCAGTCTTTTGTATCCCTTTTATGTTCGCTGATTCTAATTCCAAACGAACATTTGGTCATTTTGATGTAGTATCGCTTATTGTAGTGGGAATGGCATAAACACCTGCCTCATTGAAAAGAGGGGACTTGTCAATATTTCTCTTAAGCATCGTATATAAAGATGCCGGAGACCTTATGCCAATACCAAAGTTAATCCTCCTGAGCACATCTTTGAGTTGATAGGAAACATTTGGTATGTAGGGAATAGATCCCAGGTAGTGAAGTTGTGGTATAGAAATATTAACACAGCTGGTTCTGGCTTTTTTTATAAAGTTATGCATCTAGTTCAACATATATCCTGCCTCAGTGGCCAGTTCGATGATGTTTTTTAGTTTGGGTTGTCTAGAACGGACATCGGATGAGACAGCAAATGCTCTTGTAATTCGAGAACGGAGAGGCCGTCTTGTAATCATCTGGGCAGAATGAACTGTAGAGCATCAGGTTGGGAACGGAGGTGGGTTTATGATAGACTTCCGTATGAAGGCAGTTGTCACGCAATTTGCTCACTGAGACGTTAAGATAAGGTACCATTGTGTTCAAGCTCCATAGTGAAATTGATCGTAGGGTGGCGCAGTTCCTTCTTCCCTGATCATTACAAGACAGCATTCTTCCATTCTCAAATTACAAGAGCCTGTGCTGTCTCATTCGATGTTTGTTCTAGACAATCCGAACTAAAAAACATCATCGAATTGGTCACTGAGGCAGGATATAAGTCAAACCAGATGCATAACTTTATCAAAAAAGCCAGAACCAGCCGTGTAATATTTCTATGTCACAACTTTGCTACCTGGGATCTATTCCCTACATACCAAATGTTTGGTGTCAGCATAAGGTCTCCAGCATCTTTATATACGATGCTTAAGAGAAATATTGACAAGCCCCCTCTTCTCAATGAGGCAGGTGTTTATGCCATCCCACTAGAATATCCGGATGGCTCCAGACGATACTATTGGGTTGTCGGAAAAGTCATGACGTATTTTAGCACCCGATGGTGGTTGGGCAGTTTTGGAAGTACTAGAGGCATGCGCAGCTCTGTTATCGCTATGGCATTCGACAGGTGCCAGTTCTAGCTGCAGTCTAAAAGGAATAGTGAGCAATTTGGTTGATTTGCGGAGCTTTGACATCAAGTGGAAGATGGAAGACCAAACTGCATTTTCGCGATATTTTACTGTTTTACTTCCATAGAGGGAAGAACACGTGTCAAGTTTGTGAAAAGTTGCGTAAAGTGTATGGTGATAATGCTCTACAAGAACGTCAGTGCTAGCGGTGGTTCACAAAATTCTGTGTTAGTGATTTTGACCTCAACGATGCTCCTCGGTCCAGGAGGCCCACCGAGGCTGATGACAACCAAATCAAGGCATTGATCAAGTCAAACCCAAGTTACACAACACGAGGGATTGCAGACACATTACACGTCCATCATTCAAGCATTCATGATCGCCTGAAGAAGCTGGGATATGTAAGCAAGCTCAATGTGTGGGTTCCTCATGAACTCAAAGAAGCTCAATTGACGACGCATATAAACATCTTCGATATGCTCATTAAACATGAGGAAAATGATCCTTTTTTGAAGTGACTGATAACTGGTGATGAAAAGTGGATTGTGCACAACAATGTGCTGCGCAAACGGTCTTGGTCCACAGACATGCTGCTTCACCTCAAACGGCATCGAAAGCAGACATTCATCAGCGGAAGTTCTGGTCTCAGTGTGTTGGGATGTTAAAGGTGTCGTGTTTTTCGAGCTCCTACCATGGAACCAAACAATCAATTTGAATGTGTACTGTCGGCAATTGGACAGTTTGAACGAATTCATCATCCAGAAATGTCCAGAGCTTGTTCATCATAAAGGTCTTGGGTTCCATCATGACAACGCGAGACCACACACAAGTTTGATCACCCACCAAAAATTATTGGAGCTTGGGTGGGATGTGTTGTCACAACCAGCATACTCGCCTGACCTTGCGCCGTCAGACTTCCACTTGTTTCGCTCTCTTGAACAGTCCTTTCATGGTATAACGTTCAATTCAGATGAGGCTGTAATCAGCAACTTGTACAGTTTTTCGCCACGAAAGACAGGTCCTTCTATGAACAAGGCATTCTGCAGCTCACTAAAAGATGGCTAAAGGTTATCAAACAAAACAGGCATTATATCATTGATTGATCTTTGTTCAGTAATTTTATTAAAATGGAGAAGTTTGATACGACAACAATAAGTAAAAATATCTGAAAGTTTGTATTTCTTTTTGGAGCTAACCTCTGAATCTCAGAGAACAGTTTAGTGATATGTATGACCGCCAATAGCGGTATAACTATACCATCGGGATCAGAGGAAATGCTATCCCACACTCACCAACCCGCTTGGCCAGCGTGGTGAGTTATGGCCAAACACCTCCAAAATGACTCTACAACTTAAATCTTGGCCCTCAGTCTCCGGCAGCTGGAATGTACCTGGCCAAGGCAGCGGCCAGTGCGACATGAAGGCAGAGGGTGCTAAGAATCCCCGGAGGACCGGACTAGGCTGCCATTTGATGCTGACCTTGGCTACCTATAACGGACGCTCCCTATCTTCTGATTCAAGGCTTCTTGAATTGGAAGAGGAACTACAAAGGATCAAGTGGGACATCGTCGGGCTAAGTGAGGTAAGGAGAAAAGGAGAAGATCTCATTGAACTGAAAAGTGGACATCTCTTCTATTATCGTGGGACAGATACTGGCAGAACTAGTGGTGTTGGATTTATAATAAACAAGAAACTGAAGGATAAAGTGGTAGAAGTTGAAAGTTCCTCTGACAGAGCTGCACGACTCGTTATCCAACTATCGAGAAGATACCAGGCTCAGATTATTCAAACTTATGCACCCACCACAAGTCATCCTGAAGAAGAAATTGAAGAATTTTATGAGGAAATTCGTCATCTAAATAATAAAGGTAAGCAGCACTTGAAGATAATTATGGGAGATTTCAATGCAAAAATAGGGCAACGGCAACAGAATGAAACTTCAGTAGGTAAATTCGGTCACGGCAACAGAAACCAGCGTGGAAATACTCTCGTTGAGTTTGCAGAGGCAGAAGGATTTTTCATCTTGAATTCCTTTTTCAAGAAAAAGCCACACAGGAAATGGACATGGAGACATCCAATTGGGACGACAAGTGAAATTGATTTTATTATGTGTAACAAAAAATTCGTCATAGAAGACTGCAGTGTGCTGAACAAGTTCAACACAGGTAGTGACCATAGATTGGTGAGATGTAAGATGCACCTCAACACTAAACTTGAACGTGGCAAGCTCATAAGACAAACAAAATCTATTGACATAACCAACCTTAAAAAACACCATAATACTTTCAAGTTGGAACTGAAGAACAGATTCTCTGCTTTAGAAGGCCTAACATCGGAAGAAGTGGATATTTCGGAAGTTAACAGAAAAGTAACCAAAGCTCTAATGGAAACAGCAACAAAATTAGCTGGGTCTAAGAACAAGTTGCATGTGAACAAATTATCAGGAAAAACCAAAATGTTGATGCAAAAAAGAAGAGAGATGAGGACAACTAAAGAAGATGTGACTTCCAAAGTGGAATATATAGAGCTATGCAAGACAACACGAAAAAGTATCACTGAAGACGTAAGGAAATTCAACTGTGAGCTAGTGAGGAAAGCAATTGAAAACAACCAAAGCCTTAAGATAGCAAAGGGACATCTCAGTAAGGGAAGAAAACAGATTATGGCTCTGAGAAAGAAGATGGTTCTATAACAAGAAATAGAGGCGAAATTTTGACAAGAGTGAAATATTTCTACTCCAAATTATATGAAAGGGATGATACATGTACTCCAGACATCATGAAAGGTACCAGAGTTCTTCCAGTCCTCCCAGCAGAAGTTGCTCATGCAATCAAGAACATGAAGCGGGGGAAAGCTCCAGGAGAAGATGGAATTACTATAGACATCATACAAGAAGCAAGTGGAGAAATTGAAACAGTACTCGCCCAAATTTTCACTCGATGCCTTAATGAAGGGAAGATTCCTGAGGATTGGAACAACGCTACAATGATCCTGCTACATAAAAAAGGTGACATTGAGGATCTCAGGAACTACAGACCTATCAGCCTCATATCAGTGGTTTATAAAATCTTCACTAAAGTTCTTTCACACCGCTTGAAGGTAACACTGGACATGGCTCAACCGAGAGAACAAGCTGGATTCAGGAGTGGCTACAGCACAATAGATCATATCCACGTACTGAGAGAACTAATTGAAAGAGCGAGGGAATATGAACTTCCATTGTGCATGGCTTTTATCGATTATGAAAAAGCCTTTGATTCGGTGAAACCATCAGCAGTTACCACGGCTCTGAAATCCTGCGGTATTGAAGATGCATACATTAATATTATTAATAACATCTATGAAAATGCAAGTGCAAAGATTCGGCTGTTTGAAAATACAACACACATAAAAATTGGAAAGGGAGTGAGACAAGGTGACACCATATCTCCGAGAAGCTCTTTAATGCCACATTGGAAAATGTCTTTCAATCACTGAACTGGGAAAACAAAGGGATAAAGATTAATGGAGATTATCTAACCCACCTTCGTTTTGCTGATGACGTAGTCATTTTTGCAACTACCCCATCAGAGCTGCAGAGTATGATCCAGGAACTTGCTGACAAGAGTAAAGAAGTGTGATTAAAAATGAACTTTCAGAAGACAAAAGTGATGTTCAATGCTTTTACAAGAAATGAAGATTTATCGATTGATGGAGAAAAACTGGAGATAACAGATACATATGTTTATCTTGGACAGCAGATATCAAGTGAGGGTCACATTGATGAAGAAATTAATCGGCGTACAAAACTTGCCTGGAGAGCTTTTGGAAGAAACAGCATAATTTTCAAGAGCAATATGCCATTATGTCTTAAAAGAAAAGTGTTTGATCAATGCATCCTTCCAGTGCTTACGTATGGTGCAGAGACGTGGACCTTAACTAAAAGAGACATACAAAGGCTGCAGACAACTCAAAGAAGCATGGAGAGGTGCATGCTTGGTATAACCAGGAGAGATAAGAAGAGGAACTCGTGGATCCGAAAAATGACGAGAGTGGAAGACATCATGATCAGAGTTAAATCCCTGAAATGGCAATGGGCTGGACATACTGCCAGAAGGACAGACCATAGATGGACAGCCGAAATTTTAGATTGGATTCCAAGGGACAGGAAAAGACCCAGAAAAAGACCACATGGGAGATGGGTGGATGAAATTCGTAAATATGCAGGAGTGACATGGAGGAGACTGGCACAAGACAGACCGTTGTGGAGGAAACTTGGGGAGACCTTCGTCCAGCAGTGGATTGATAATGGTTGACAATGATGATGATGATGATGTATGTATGTTGATCTTTGTTCTTTCTATCAATAAATGACCTTTGCAAAACATGGCTAAAATACCTCATGACTTTTCCGACAACCCAATACATCGGAATGACCAATCGTTCGTTTGGAATTAGAATCAGCTAACATAAAAGGGATACGAAAGACTGAAAAATAACCACTGCCCTATCAAGAGAAGTCAAGTTCAAGTTTGCCGATCCTATGTGGAGTGATGTAAAGAAGTTAGCTTCATACCCCACACCCAAGTCTACTGCCATTTGCGAAACCTTGGAAATCTTGACCAGCAGTGAGGCTTGCAATGATAGCATCTCTCTGGAGTTGCCACATATTTGGAATCAATTCTTCAAATAATGCTGTTTTCTACCATAGTGCCATGCGCCCAACCAACGTGACCTTGTTTCTTCGAATTATCACATTTGCGCCTATTCATTTATTGTAGTCAAGTCACTGCGTTCAAATTGTTGAAATGTATTATCCAGTGCGCAGTTAGCTGTCTACCTTTCTTGAAAAAGCCATCTGGTTGATGTGTGAAAGCTTGGAAAGTTTTATTTCTATTCTATGCCAAGAAATTTGGATTATTAGTATAGTTATACTATTTGGAGTATAATTAGTGTACAGTTCCTACTTCTTAATTAACGTTAGGACATTCTGCTAATGTCACCCCAGCACTCTTTGTAAGTAATATTATCAGTATGACCCTAAAACATGGTACTGATTCAGAATGGAGCTTCACTGCCTCTTTGCTTTTTCTGCTATTAGAATTCAGTAAGAGGAGGAAAACCAGAACTTCAGGAGAAATTACTGTAGTAGTATGAATTTTTGTGAAAAATAATGTCTCTGTGTCAGTAGGTACATAGTTCAGACTTAAATAATTTTTATAACACCCCATTCGATGTAACTCTTTTTGAATGGATTAGTGTTGATTTTGAAATTCAGGGAATTGCCCAGATTGATAAGCTGCTCTAATGCATTGCTGGGCAATTCTACCTGAAAGATTGATTTGCTTGGAAGAAAGTTGCATTTGCATTGCTTTCAGTTTTTTGATCCACATACCTGTGAGCAAATATTTTTTCACATGAACACAGTTTTGGATCCACACTGAAGCTGCCTGATAACTGCACTTTCAGAAGCCTGAGTGAAATTTAGTTAAGAAATTCACTCATGACATAAAGGAACTAAGCAAAAAAAAAAATCTGACTAAGATTTTTTTCTATAAAAAAGTGATGTTTTTTTTTTATTCATTTGAATTGTTTTTACTTGTTTTATGTATATTTACATCAAGTGTGAATTTAATAAAAATATCCCTGCTAAAAGGTAAAGACAAATCAGTATGGCTACTTTATTATACTTTCATATTATAATAATTATATAAATTTTCTTCAAAATAAATAACTATTTTGTATTTATAATATTTTTAATAAAATAAATTTTCTTTTTTAAAATAATCGTTCCCCTTAAACCTGATTATAAAAAAAGTATTAATTTGTTGAGTGAATATGTAAAATTGTGAGTGTACATAAATGTGCATTGTGATGGTGTGTTATACTAGTGATTGCTATATGTTTTTGACCTGGATTATATTATTTATTCTATATCTAAATATCTGTTTACTTTTTCCTTTTCCTTGAATCTTAGAAAATGAGATGTAGGCTTATTTGGAAAAGTAAGACTGGCATGATGAATTGCTTTATATTGTTACTTTGGCTCAG
Organism: Macrothele yani; assembly: GCA_039090855.1. Taxonomy (NCBI): domain Eukaryota; kingdom Metazoa; phylum Arthropoda; class Arachnida; order Araneae; family Macrothelidae; genus Macrothele; species Macrothele yani. The sequence goes on along the minus strand of CM076990.1, from coordinate 18,542,550 downwards.
TGCTTATAAACGGTTGTTGACCCATAGTCTAGACACTACAATAAGAAAAATTTATCTCTTGTTTCATTCATTCACTCATGTGAGGTCTTGTATTGTTGCTAATAAATGAAAATTTATTGCATGTTAAGGAAAACCAATTGTATTCATGCCAAACAATTTTTGCAGTGTCACATTCAGACTTGATGTTGGATGAAATAACTGTTTTGTTCATCTTTTGCAAGAAATGCAGCACAATTCCTCTTTAGTGACACACGCACACACATTAATGAGACTTCACATTTGTTCACGACCTCCTGTGCTGCTGGTCATTCAGTCCCACATATCCATTGTATACATCACAAGCAGCATGACATTGATGTCTTCACAGTCATTCTCATGAATAACTGATTTGCTAATGGATGTCAATTAGTGGAACACTTTCTGCAGAAAAATTTTCAGGCGATAAAAATTCAATTTTCACAATTATTCCAATTTTATTGTCTTTGCAAGTGCTATTGGGTGCCAAGAGATTTTTCATTGTAATGTAAGTAGTCATTGCAAAACATCCAATCACAAAAGTATGTATGACTGCTTAGTATCTATTTACAGTGAACTTGGCACACAACTGGAGCTTCACTGACATTCATCACACATCTGACATAAGTCCTTTCCTACATCATATTCTTTATCTTTTTTTCATGCAGATATTCTTGAAGCTCCCATGATTTCCTTAGCCTTCCTCTACTTTTCTTTTCTGCCACTTGGGCTGAAAAAATTATCTTAGTAAGCATCTATCTCATCACTCATTTTTTCACTCATACATACATACATACATACATACATACATACATATCACTAAGCTATTCTCTGAGATTCAGAGGTTAGCTCCAAAAAGAAATGTAAACCATCAGATATCTTTTACTTACTGTTGTCGTATCAAACTTCTCCATTTACAGCAATTTTGACATACAGCTCGGGCTTCATTGATATCCATTACACCCCGTGCACAAGATCTTTTATACTTCATACTCATACTCTTTATCTCATGCAGACACCCCTGAATCTGATCCACCCATGTTTTCCTTGGCCTTCCTCTGCCTTTCCTTCCTGCCACTTGAGCTAAAAAGATTTTTTAGATAGCATCTCATCACTCATTCTTTCAACATGGCCAAACCACCGAAGCATATTGCTCTCCACCTTGCTAACAACATTTTGTTTCGCATCACACAGCTTCAACACCTCTTCATTCCTCACACAATCAGACCATGTCTTGCCACAAACCCCCGTAAGTAACACATACATGAGATTCTTCCGCGCAGATTCGCAGAATTCCGCTTTTTTGTCATCATTTAAGTTGTACTCCAGATCAATGCAAAACTGAAGAGAAATTTTGGAGGATTAATTGGGTGGTTCTGGAGATGGTATTTTGTTTTTCAAAACTTTCGAAAACGGAAGTTAAAGGAGTGAATATTTTCCTCGTAATCGTGCTTTCTTTTTCTTGCGATGTTTCTTCTGCACAGTATTATTGTTAAATATAATTTTATTCCATAAATATTTGCATTTCTGCTTGAAAATGGAAGAAAAATTCCGAAAACTGTAGTTGGCGCAAAAATTTCCCTGTGTTCTTCAGGTACGAGATTCTTCAGTGGAAAAGGAATTCCGTCGTCATTTCAAGGGTTTCCGAGATCAATGCAGAACTGAACAGAAATTTGGGAGAGATTGGTGGTGGGGTTGTTTTCTGTCGGTGGGTGGAATTCCAACTTTCGGAAATGGAAGTTAGATGTGAGTGAAGGTTTCTGCCATAATCGTAATCCTTTTTTCATGGCGATGTTTCTTCTACCCAGTAGTGTTGTTAAATATCATTTTATTCCATAAATACTTGTTTTGCAGTTTCAAAATGAAGGAAAACTTTCCTAAAATGGAAGTTGAACAGAGTGTAGATTTCGCTGGTAATCGTAATTATTTTTCTCTGCAATGTTACATTTATCTCGTGTTGCTGTTAAATGGGGGAAAAAATAAAATTATATATTTTGAATACAGTTATGTGCTCCAGATTAATATGTACATAATAAATTTCAGTGAAGAATTTTATCTTGCTCTCACAGCGTTTTATTCACGCTGTTTCACAGCACGTTCTTATTTTTCACCCGCACGGTTGAAAAGTTCAGCTTTGTTTTTCCTTCGGCAGTCTCATGTATGGTAACACATTTCTCCAGCACACAAACGACTCCTTTTTTTCTTCTGCAGTACCCAGGTTTCACTGCCATACTTCAGAGTACGAACAATTACACTTTCATACACAGTCATGCGGGACTCTCTAGAAAACCCATCATTTCTGTGAAAACCTCCCAGAGCAGCTATGACTTTCAATGAAGAATTCACTCGCCTACTATAATTTCGCCATCCAATTTGTTCTCTCTGTCAAACATGCTTCCTAAATACAGAAACACACTCACCTGGTCAATCACAGTGCCATTTATACTTACATTACACTCAGTGCTAACAGTTCCTCTCCCAAACACCATTAACTTTGGTTTTTCCCTTATTTATACTTAGTTTGAATTTCATGCTAACTTCATACATCTGAGACAACATACTCTGCAAATCACTTTTGCTCTCTGCCAACAGGACAGTGTCATCAGCATACAGCAATCTGCACACACACGGATATTACCAAGACATAAACCACAATCATCTATTTTGGCATCACGCATGCACGCATCCATAAATATATTAAACAGCCATTGTGACATTACACAACCTTGTCTGACTCCTGCACCAATAGAAACCCATTTTGATAAAACACCATTCACTCGTACACAAGCTCTACTACCAGCATACATGGCTTTTACACTATTAAGTAGATTCCCAGTAACACCATATTCATTCAATACCTTCCACAAAAGTGTCCTATTTACTCGGTCATAAGCTTTCTTTTCTCTAAATTCTATGAAGGCAGTAAAAACTTTCTTACCAACAGCCAGATAACTTTTCAATCATCCTGCGTAATGCAAAAATTTGGTTAGTGCAGCCTTTACCAGGCATAAAACCACTCTAAACATCCCACACTTTCTCTGATATAAGATCCCGTACTTTTTCAATAACAACCTTACCAAACACTTTTCCCTGGCACATTTAGTAGGCTAATACCACGGTAGTTCTTGCATTCAGTCTGATCACCTTTTCCCTTATACAAAGGAACAATAATAGCATCCTTTTTTGAGAACCCATCATTCCTGTGAAACCCTTTTAAGGCAGCTGTGATTTAAAGATCAATAATTTGCTTGCCTAATAATATCTTTGCTACTTAAAAGGAAAAAGTCAGTATTGGGGTATGCATTACAGCCAAAGAACATGAGGTACAGTAATAGCCACACAGATGCAGACCTAGTTGTTTAACGCTAAGCCTTCTCCCCTCTTAATTTTGAATTTCCAGCTTGGAACAACAGTCAGGGACAGCGAGTGTCTCACCAGTATTCAGGAAAAAGCATCTGTCCAACATTTTAGAGCATTGATACATACTGTATTGCAATGGTGATGGTATGATGATTATTTTTATGATGGGTGGGGGGATCACTGTGTGCTCATTTTCGATTGTCTTTCTTTTTATGTCTTGAAGTGTTTCTATCAAATGAGCTTTTGACTGGCTGTGTATCTTTATTTATTTTTCTTGAATGTGGCTAACAGGATCTTGATTTCTTTGTTTTTCATTTCTAAAGCAGTCTGCTGTAGTATCCCTGCAAAAACTCTTAGTAAGGGAAAAAGCAGGTCAGACTAGTAAGGGCATCTACCTTATATCATCTAATCCAAATGATCCAGAAATGTATGAGTTGATATGCCAATCCACCAAAGACAAGAAGATCTGGATTCAAACCATAAGAGAAGCTGTGGAAAACTGCCCCTACGTTGAAGGTATTGTATTTTAGTGTATACAGTATAACTTTCTTAACAGAAATTGTATATATGTATATATCCTTCCCCCACCTCTCCTTTTTTTTTTTTTTTTCTCCGTGTGGAATCGACCATTCAACTTCTATTTGATGTTTACCAATAAATGATTTTCAGGAATTTTATCTCTTCAAAGAAAAAAAAAGATTTATAACATTTTACACTATTGTATATTGACAAAAGTCACCAGACACCTAGAAGAGAAACACAACATAGCATTTATTGACATACATTTGTACAGTGTCGGTCCACCTTTGGCCTTAATTCATGCACTGACCCTTCGAGACATGCTTTCGACAAGGTTTTGGAACACAGCGAGAGGTATGCGCTTCCATTCAGTACACAATGCTGCTGCTAACTGTTGCTTAGTAGTAGGCCTTGGTTCCAAACTTCTTATGTGGCACTCTAATTCATTCCATAGGTGCTCTATGGGATTAAGATCAGGGCTCTATGCTGGCCTGTCCATACACGATACGGAATTAACGTCAAACCACGCCGTAATAGTCTTTGCTATATATGGCTCAGTGAATTATTCTGCTGGTACCAACAAGGCTCGGTTCCATAGTATTGCCACAGAGTTGGTAGGGCATAATTGTCCAGAATATCGAGGTAGACATGCTGGTTAACAGGTTTGTCCATGATAACTAATGGGCCAGGACCATACCACGAAAAACACTCCCACACGAGTACACTGCCAGCTCCAAACTTGACCATAGGAACAGGCTCGTTGCCATGAAGAAAGTCATGTGTCTGCTGCATCCTCATAGGCAGTGGAAGCCACAAAAAAAATGCAAACGGCGGTTTTTTCTTTGACTTGTCACTAAAATCATTACTCCTGGGTTCCCTTTTGTCATACATTAATGTTTCATACACCTAAACCTTTCTGGACAAATGCTCTATGGAATGGTGAACACCGCATCAAAATCCGTTCAGCAATTCTCGAGATTAGCCCGAACAAACAGACAGATGCCTACCAGGGACTTTATTTTATACTATGTATAGATTACTGAATTGCATAGTGCAACTAACTGTAAGAGAAGAACTCACTAACATTGAAAGAAAGAAAAAAAAAACAGCTTGCAGCTTCAACAACCCTACGCATGCACATGAACATAAATGTTGGAAGTACACTTCAAATTAGATAAAAATGTTTAAACACATTCAACTAGTATATCACAAGTCTTGAGAGCTGTGTAAGAAACTTTTCAGAAGGAAATACTGTGAAAATTAATTAGTATTAAGCTTTGCAAGTGCAGAAGCCATATTTTATATAGATAAATGTTGTCAGGAATTGTTATTTCACCATAGTGCTCTGCCAAAAAATCTTCCAAATCCTGTAATTTCATTCCCTTGGTGTTTGTTAGTCATTACATCATTCAGTTCTCTACAATTATTGCAATTGCTGAGAATTTTTCTGTGCATTAAAATATGTTATTTGGATTTATCTGCTTGAAAAATCAAATGCATTGGTTAATTTGCATGATCATCAACTTGGTGATTTTCTGACCAGCATCCCAGTTATTAAAATGAATTGTGTGTTCTATTGAAAAGCAAATGCAATTTATTGCCACAATCATCTAATTGCTTATTGCTGATGAATTACTTTAAAATGCATTAATTATTTGAAAATGTATTCTCCAGATAGCGTGGCAGTTAACACATGCAAACCAAACTACAACACTGCCATCACATAACTTTGAAAAATCCTTTGACATTTACTGCATGATGATATAATACATCAAAAAGTAGTTGCCAACTGAGTAGAGCCATGGATGGTAATAAAAACTTCAGGAAGCAGCATGATGTTGTTAAGCCAAACAGAAATTTAATATCAATGAATGAAATACAGGATTACACCGTTGTACATCCTTGTCATATTTACACCAATAAACGGATTCACATCCTCCAAATTTGTGTTGTACAATGGTGTAATCCCGTATTTCATTCTTTGATATTCTGCACCTCTGGGTAATCGTCGGAATGAATTAAAACCTCCAGATTCACTACATATGAATGCTGGTTGGTTTGACTAGCGAATCATGTGATGGTTATATTTAAATTAATCGAAAACTTGGTCGTTCTGGGTGGTGTAGTGGTTATCATACTCAGGCGCTATCCGGGAGACTCTGGTTCGATTCCTGCTCCAAGACGACGAAATTTTCAAATTTTATCTGACTTAACATCCCTGTCATATTTACATTAATAAATGGATTCACATCTTACAAATTTGTAGAAATTTAATATTTGTTCCAATAGATATTGCTGTTTATTCTGAACAAATTTTGTTAATTATAATTGTGTTGTCATTGTTTTCTGTGTTTAATGTAATTTTGCATTTTTTTTCCCTGCTACTTTGACAGAAATGGTGGATGATGGTGGAGTGCAATACTTTGGAGATAATGGCAACATTGAGGAGGCAAAACATACAAAGTTGAAGGAATTATTTGGTAAATTTATTTTATCTTATTAAATAGTCACTGTTCTTTAAGAACTTGATTAGGTACATTATTTTGTATTTTGAGAACATCGCTAATGATGATTTATGATGTGTTTTCTATTAACTCACTGGTCAGGTTGCTACAGTGTTAACATCTTAGTTGGATTCAAGTTCATGATGGAATACATTTGCTATATTAACTTTTCATTTTGTTATGCTTTTATGAAACCAATAACTCTAAATTAGGAAAAGCTGACTGATACTGGCATTTGGCTCATGAGAATCATTAAGCTGGTAGGTATTCACCCCAACTTCCCACCTATTCAGAAAATCTTAAATGCTTATGCTAGAATGTCACAAAATATTACATAGTTCCAATGGCTGTGAATAAATGCTCACAAAATCCTCTCACTTTCACTCTTTATATATATGTTACATAATTTTCCTTCAATTATTGGTCTACACAAAAAAAAAAACTTTTTTCTGTCCCAAAGATGATATTGGCCAATCTTTATAGTATTTGTTGTGCTGCATTCAATAATTGAAACCACTTTTCTCTATCACGTAAGGTTTTTGTGTGACAGTTGCATAAATATTTTACATTAATAACACATACACTAAGAAAATTAATTAATGTTCAACGTACCTAAAAGATCTTAGTTAAAGATTTCCTGGAATACTTTGCCTCAGGAATGTCCCTTTTGAGAGTCCAGCAGTAATCTGCTAACATACTTGAACTCCACTTTCCTTTATATCTTTCTTCGATGCTTCAAATGTCCTGATGAAAAGCGTTCAACGTGTTCATCACTTACGGTGCCCAGGTTTTCGGGAAAGAAATCTAAATGAGAGTGAAGGAAGTGGATCTTCAGAGACATATTGCAGCCTAAGTCTTAATATGCTTTCAGCATCTCGTGTACTACATCCGTATAGTTGTCAGACTTTTTGTTGCCTAAAACGTTTTTCATTAAATTCTTGAAAGGAACCCATGCACGTTTTTCCATTCAAATGTCCTTCAAAAGTTTCATCTTTTATTAGTTCTCTAATTTGTGGTCCTACGAAAAATCCTTCTTTAATTTTTGCATCGCTAACTTTGGGTAACTTCTTCTTCAAGTACAAAAAACCACTTCCATTTCTGTCCATGGCTTTCACAGAATTTTTCATGAAACCTAATTTGATATGAAGAGGTGGGAGATGCTGTTTTTGGGTTCAACTAAAGGAGCATTCATAACATTTTTTTCACCAGGTGTAAGAGATTTACGTGAAGAACACATTAGGACAATTTACACACTTGCGTTTCGACATTGTAAGACTACGCACTCACAATAGAGACAGCAGCTTAGAACAGCTGTGTAATTCCAAACAGAAAGAGCAATGAACTGGAAATGTGAGCATCTGAATAGCGGGAATGCTATTTTTGAATTCTTGCCAATTCTCTTTTCAGTCTTTCTTCTACAGGTGGCTAGTTTCGGCAATACTCCAAAGGAAACCTTACGTTGCTTTGACGACGATTGGCAAAAGAGATAGCTGAAATGCCTCCCACTAAAACACCCCTGACTGGCAGATGTAACGCTATCAGTGATAAATCTTCGAAATCAGCTTGGGTAGATTGTGCAAAAACTGTATGTGATAGAAGAAAACTAAGACCAAGTTCTGGAATCAGCATGAAAAATTGAGCTAAGCACACATATTAGTTTTCAATCATCTGATCTCATGCAGACTAGTGAAATCGATCATGGTTAAAATCTAGGGATTTTACTGTTTGCTGTTATAAAAGTAAGCAAAATTAGAAGAAAGTCAAGTTTTTTGTTTTCTTATTTCTGTAATTATGAGTTGGAATAATTTTACAGGATTAAGTAATTTCTTTATATTTGCCTCAAAAGCATCGAAGACACTGTGAAGAATGACTGTAACATTATCAAGGCAGATGTATATCAGTGTAATACTTCATATCAATTATACCTGAACTACAGAGACTTGAGCTTGAATAGTAAGACAGTTGTCCATGCCCTAATGAAATGAAGACGTTTCAGACAGGTTTTTCACGTTTACCTTTCAAATATGGGAATCAAAATAAAATGTACTCTTTTACAACGTAATTCAAAATCATGTTAAGCACCATTATTATTATTATTACTTATGAGTTAAAGAGTTTCCATTATTGAAGAGGGAGATTACACTATACCCATTCCATTCCTGATGATAATAAACTGCAAGTTTTAATTATTTTAGTTCTAGGCTTCGTGTTTTTGTTCCATACTAAACACATTCACAGTGTTTGATATTTATTGTCATAGCTGTACAAAAGGCAAGTTTGAAATATTTTCAAATGTTCATCTATTCAAATGAGATTCTTGATATACCTCATATCAGATAACTATGATTACTATGTGTACAGAACAAAACAAGTCATCATCATAACACTGAATGACTGCAACTATGGCCTTTCAAAAAAGAAATCCGTAACAATTTTTTCAACCCATTGTATGAAGCCCACTTGGAAAATCTTATATATTTTTACCAACCACAAACGCTGAAGAAGGCTCTCCGTACTGGCTTGATACAGATGAGAACATCTAATCTCCAGAACAGTGACAAAGAAGGAAGTGTTTTGTAATTCCAAAGTTTGTATCAGGGTAGTTTTTGATATATAATTGAAAATATATATATATTATTTTTATTTGGGGGGGGGGGGGGGTAATTTCCATAACCTTTATAGTTTTGAGTGTCTTGAGTAGCATTATATTAAAACTTAAGATGCCCTTTTTGTAGTGTATGCGTATATATATAAAAATTCTAAACATAAAACAAAATTTTGAACTTAGAAAAACAAAAAAAAAAGGGAAACGTGAAAAGGAACAACAATCACCATATCCATTCACCCGAACCAGGCTAGCTTCAAGCGATGAAAATGTACCGAACATAAGAATGCAGGGAAGCATATTAATGACTGACTGTTTGTCGGCTTCGTTGTTCAAGGGTTTTCTGTTTTTTCACTTAATATGCTTTTGCTATTTATATAATTTTTTCCCCTACCAAAATGTGAATATGTGCTGATTTTGTCACTGTGGTTTGAAATAAATAAAAAAAATTGACAAACAATTTTTTTTTTGGTGTGGAGCCCTTACATTTTAAAACTCATACACTTTTTGGGGCAACTATTTTAGTCATTAATGCTACTATTTAAACTACTATTTTTACCATTAGTGGCTATTATTTAGGCTACTATTTTTACCGTTAGTGGCTACTAAAACAACTATTTTCTTGGGTGTGATAGGCTGGCAGCCTTGGAAATATAAAAATTTTAAATATTGTTGAGGTACATAAAATAAAAATATCCAGATGTTGTGTATTGCATAGCATTCATTGGGTGTGATGTCAGTTAAAGCTGTATCATGAAGCTAATAATAAAGTGTGAGAACCTGCTTGGTCTGCCTTCCTCTGTTGAATATAGGCCAATAATGTGCTAATCATTTGCTTTCATATATAGATTTATATGCTCTAATGTTTTTTTTTTCTTTTACTGCAGGTCTCATGTATGAAAAAGATCTTGGAGTTGCTCAAGTATGCGAGGAAAAGATGAAAGTTATTGTGGATGCTTTGGTATGTGTACATGTATATATTCTGTGTGAGATACAAGGAAATGTTTCAAATCACTACTAAATTGCTTGAGACATTTTAAACCATCTATAAAAGTATTTTTCTAGAAAAACATAGCAGTTTCATTTATTTCCTTGGCTTATTATCAGAAATAATGCTGCTCCCAGTTTAAAGCCACAGGTAAACTTTCCAGTGTAAATTTCCGCAATGGGCGGTCGTAGTGAGCAATGGGTTTGCCTCCTCGGGGTGCTCCATGGAAACAATGGCACACACAACGGCAACTAGGGCCTCCGTGAATCTTGGAGAGGTGCCAGCTAGTTCTGTGTGACATTGGCAAAAAGACCCCAATTCACCGGGTTTTGTTCCAGAATCCTTAGGTTAAATGACGAACTGGAACCCTCAGATGGGGGGTAATCCCTCACACTGATGTACTTACCTGATTAAAAACAGAAAAAGAAATCAATGTCCAGACTCAAGTGTGGGATATGGTGGACCTACCACACTTGAAAAGGATGGTCCCCCACGGAATCAACCTGGACGTTCTAAACAGCATATGAGAAAGAGATCTCAGCTGAGTGAATGCAAGATTGGTGTATGGAATACTAGAAGTATAAATGGCAAGATGAATAAGTACGGATTGGATGTGCTGTGTGTAAAAGAAACCAAAAAGAAGGAAATTGGGATGGAAAAAGTGAACGGCATGATGTGTGTGTGTGGTCGTGTGGTCTGGAGTATTGGATAATGTGAGAGGACAGGCTGGTGTAGGTGTGATTTTAAGTGAAAAGATGAAGAACAGCTTGATTCACTGTAGTTGCAGAAGTGAGAGAATCCTCTATATTAATTTGAAAGTGAAACTTCAGAGAATTGTAATTGTTGTAGTGTATGCTCCTTGTGACTCGTAACCTTCTGATAAGAAGGAAGATTTCTGGAATGAGCTAAAAGCTGTTTTGAGCCAGTTTCGTGCTAAAGAAAAAATTATAATAGCAGGGGATTTCAATGCTAGAGTAGGCATTCAGAAAATTCAATTTCTGACAATGTTCTGGGTAAGTTCATTGATCCTTGTGTGAATGATAATGGTGAAAGATTAATTGAACTCTGCATTGAGAATGGTTTGTGTGTATCTAATTCATTTTTCAACCACAAGTATATCCACACAAATACTTGGGAAAATCGTACTCTTGGTCAAAAGAGTGAGATAGATTTTGTTGTCTATGATCTGTGTGTAAAACACTTAGTTGTTGACACCCGTGTGATGAGATGTGTGGATGTTGTTTCTGATGATTACTTGGTAGTGTCACGGGTGAAACTGAATGTTGGTTGGAGGAAAAGGAATAGGAAGAGGCCTAGAATAGAAAGAATAAAGGTTGAAATGCTCATTGAAGATCATAAGCGTTATTATGACTTACTCAGAGAACGACTGAAGGCGATGAAGCTTTGTGAGAAGGATGTAGAAAAGAAGTGGGAATGTTTTAAGAACTCTGTTGTCACTGCTACTAAAGAGGTCTGTCGCACCACAATAGTGGGTAACAATAGAGGTGATGCTTGGTGGAATAGTGAGATTGAAGTGGCAGTAAAGAGAAAGAAGGAAGCCTATTTGGGGATGTTGCAAGGTAGAGTTTCTGTGGATGAATGTCACTGTAAGAAGCGTGAAGCTGCTAAACTGGTTCGCCAGAGTAAGGCAAAAGTTAGGAAGGAGATGGTGGAAAGGCATGAAATGGCTTTTTGGAAAGATGGGAAGACTTTCTGGAAGTACATGAGACTCAGGAAAAATGGGGGAAACAAAGTTGTAAGTTGTGTGAAGAATAGGGTTGCAGAAATGATATGGGAGTCCAATTAGTTTAGTGAAAGATGGGGTGAATGCTTCTGTGAGTTATTAGATCAGGAGAGCAAAAATGATTCTGAGACAGATGCAGATGATGTCACAATGAGGGATGAAAGCACAGGAGGGATCTCGAGAGAAGAAGTGTGTAAAGCTCTAAAATCTCTTCAGAATGGTAAGGCTCCAGGAGTTGATGGCATGACTGCCGCAACGTTGAAATATGGTGGTGACTGTAATTGATTGGTTAATCCAATTTTACCAGTTCTGCTAGGAGTTAGAAATGATCCCTTGGTATTGAAAGGATGCTATTGTTGTTCCCTTGTATAAGGGAAATGGTGATCAGACTGAGTGCAAGAGCTATCGTAGTATTAGTGTACTAAGTGTGCCAGGGAAAGTGTTTGGTAAGGTTGTTATTGAAAAAGTACGGGATCTTACATCAGAGAAAGTGTGGGATGCTCAGAGTGGTTTTATGCCTGGTAAAGGCTGCACTAACCAAATTTTTGCATTACGCAGGATGATTGAAAAGTATCTGGCTGTTGGTAAGAAAGTTTTTACTGCCTTCATAGAATTAGAGAAAGCTTACGGCAGAGTAAATAGGACACTTTTGTGGAAGGTATTGAATGAATATAGTGTTACTGGGAATCTACTTAATAGTGTAAAAGCCATGTATGCTGGTAGTAGAGCTTGTGTACGAGTGAATGGTGTTTTATCAAAATGGTTTTCTATTGGTGCAGGAGTAAGACAGGGTTGTGTAATGTCACCATGGCTGTTTAATATATTTATGGATGCGTGCATGTGTGATGCCAAAATAGATAATAGTGGTTTATGTCTTGGTGATATCCATGTGTGCAGATTGCTATATGCTGATGACACTGTCCTGTTGGTAGAGAGCAAAAGTGAGTTGCTGAGTATGTTGTCCCGGATGTACAAAGTTTGCATGAAATTCAAACTGGGTATAAAAATAAGGTAAAAACCAAAGCTATGGTGTTTGGTAGAGGAACTGGTAGCACTGAATGTAACATAAGTATAAATGGCACAATGATTGACCAGCTGAGTGAGTTTGTGTATTTAGGAAGCATGTTTGACAGAGAGAACAAATTGGATGGTAAAATTAGTAGGTGAGTGAATTCTTCATTGAAAATTATGGCTGCTCCAGGAGGTTTTCACAGGAATGATGGGTTCTCTAGAGTCCCGCATGGCCGTGTATGAAAGTGTAATTGTTCCTTCTCTGATGTATGGTAGTGAAACCTGGGTGTTACAGAAGAAACATAGAAGTCATTTGTGTGCTGGAGAAATGCATTACTTACAGGGGGTGGGGGGTGGCAAGACACGGTCGGATTGTGCGAGGAATGAAGGCCTGTTGCAGTTGTGTGATGTTCAGCAGAATGTTGTTAGCAAGGTGGAGACTAATATGCTTCGGTGGTTTGGCCATGTTGAAAGAATGAGGGATGAGATGCTTACTAAGAACACTTTTTTAGCCCAAGTGGCAGGAAAGAAAGGCAGAGGAAGGCCAAGGAAGACATGGGTGGATCAGATTCAGGAGTGTCTGCATGATAAAAAGATTATGAGTATGAAGTATAAAAGATCTTGTGTATGGCGTGTAATGGATATCAATGAAGCCTGAGTTGTATGTCAAAATTGCTGTAAATGGAGACGTTTGATACAACAACAGTAAGTAAAAGATATCTGGTAGTTTGTATTTCTTTTTGGAGCTAACCTCTGAATCTCGGAGAACAGGTTGGTGATATGTATGTATGTATACTTTCCACAAAAGAATTTTTATTTGACGACCATTCCGAACACCAACATATGGTAGCAGAGTACATTGTATGATTATCATCAAAGATAAAGGACTCAATGAAGGGAGGTTTTAGGAAAACTGTTTATTTTTAATACACTTCAAATCATCTGCACAATTCACATCTAATAACATCGGAGGTGTAAGTGCTTTAGACATGCAGAAAGTTATGCACCAAATGGCAGCTGTCACCACTGCTTCATTGCTGTACTTGTTCAACTCTTCCTCTAATGGGTAAAAGACCTTCACACTCCGTTTATGGGAAGGGAGGGGATATGAAAGATTGTAAGTGTGTTTTAGAGTGGAGTATTTTTTATCAATCCTAGGTGGCAGGAGGTTAGCAACATTTAGCCTGTAGTTGACACCTGCAGTGGTTTATGTTTTAAAAAGAGGAAGACACCACTTTAATTTCATATGAAGATCTTATATGTAAAGAACTGTGCAATAGTGGCAGCACATTCAATTTTGTAATTCTTCCTGTTGTGGGCTCACTGATTGTACTGTGTGCAAGGCCGAAAAGAAATACACAATTAAACATAGAAATCAAGTGAAAACACAGTCACAGAATATTCAAAGCAAACCGAATTTGCTTGTACCACTTACTGGTCATCCATGTAACACTGCTCAGAAAACTTGAAAATTTCATTGTCCTTGAGCTGGAATCGAACCCCGCATCTCCCGATTACCGGTCGAGTATGCTAACCATTGCACCACCCAGGACACTGAAGTTCCAAGCAACTGAGACATAAATAAGAATCTGAAAGTCCTCAGGTAATTGGGAGATGCAGTGTTCAATTCCCGCTCCAGGATGATGAAATTATCAAGTTCTCTAAGAAGTGTTGCATGGATGATCAGTAAGTGGTACAAGCAAATTCAGTTTGCTTTGCATGTTCTGTCAATTTTCCATGTATTATGAAGAATATTTCTTCCTTCATTGATTTACACAGAGTCACATATACTATATCTGACTCTGTGTTTTCATTCGATTCCTATGTTTATATGTTATTGCTACATGAAGCCTGAGTTTTAAATCAAGAAATACACAGTTTACCCTCCTTAGTGCAAGATAAGAAAAAAAACTTATTAAAAGAAAAAATGGCACGAATGCATAATTTATTAATCCTAAATAAAGACTTTCAAACAGTATTATACCGTGTTTCCCCGAAAATAAGACCGGGTCTTATATTAATTTTTGCTCCAAAAAACGCATTAGGGCTTATTTTCAGTGGATGTCTTATTTTTTCATGTACTACCAACTTTTTTTTCTTTTTTTTTCATCTACATTTATTCATGTACAAAAATCTACATTTATTCAAATACAGTCATGTCATCTTCTTCTGAAACATCGTCATAGCTCTCCAAACCCCGAATTCCGGCCTGAATTTCTTGCGACTCCATTTCCTATAGAACCATTGACCCTAATCTCTCATGTCCAGCAATAAAGCTCTCCTTAAATGAGCACTTCTTTTCCATGTAGCCTGCACATAGTGCATTGGCAACACAGCTGTCAGTGATTTTATCCCATGAATTCTTCACCCAAGTCACAATCTCTTGCAGGCTAGGCTTCACAAAATTTTCACGCTGATTTCTCTCCATTCTATTTTCAATGTAGTCATTGATTTCCATGCATAAATGATCCTTTAATGGCTTGTTTATTGCAATATCAAGAGTCTGGAGATAGGCAGTCATTCCTGCGAGAATCATTATATGATCTACTCTTCTCTCTGCAGGGAAGTTTTTCATGTCTTTAGCGCGCTGAGTGCTGGCTGAATCGCAGACTAGCAGACCTCTTTGGCCACCTCACAAAACAAATGGCAGCATTAAATCGACCCATTTCCTTATAACTGCTTATGTGCACCAGGCTTTTTCAGTTTCAAGAACATAAATGCCTGAAACACGTTCAATCTTATCTTTCTCGCCCTTAGTGATGATTAGAGGTGGGGTTTTCTTTCCATCCAGACGAATTGCCAAAACACAGGTAACACGTGCACTTTCGTAACCAGTGAAGGGAATGTAGATTGACGAGGCACTTCTCTGATCAATTGTTGTTTGAGATCCTTGGCCCATAAACACTGAAGTTTCATCCATAGCAATCATCAGGGTGCGCACGCGTGCTTGAAAACCTGGAAAGTCCTGGAAAATCATGATTATGTTTTCAAGGCCTGGAATATCCTGGAAAAACGGTATTTTTTTAATGCTGTCTTGAAAAGCCTTGAAATTTGAAATTAGTGCTTAAAAAAAATGCCCTTTTAGGAAATCGTGTTACTGACTGTTACCCCTTCATTTTTTTAAGTTCCTCTCCTCTGTTCTCTAAGAAACCGCCGGCAACAGTGGTGTTTTGGATGTGCCCAAATCCTAATTTGGCTGGGGGGGGGACACTACTTCC
This sequence comes from Macrothele yani, assembly GCA_039090855.1. Taxonomy (NCBI): domain Eukaryota; kingdom Metazoa; phylum Arthropoda; class Arachnida; order Araneae; family Macrothelidae; genus Macrothele; species Macrothele yani. The sequence continues at coordinate 18,526,586 of CM076990.1, read as the reverse complement.
AGTGCAATACAATTGGATGATTACTAGCAGGTCTGTTAGGGAAGGGGAGCTTGATGCATTCTCTAGCCCTGAGCTTGATGTCCGTCAGACAACTACTGAGAACAACAGAAGGGGGAAAGAAGAGACATTTAGCATTTGCAAGGGGGTCGCGTGTTTACCAAGTCAGCTGGCACCCACCAGTGAAGAGTATGCCTGAACAACACATTCATCTGCTCCTTGTTTATTGCATTAAGACGCTTGCTTCCGGCCCACCCCTCAGGAGACTTCGGCTACTTATGATAAAAAATAAGAAAACTATCTTTGCGAATTTTTCACAAAAGTGGCTGAAATTTTTACATTTACTATAATTGGATTACTGAAGCTCACTCCCAAAATTCCATTTGAATCGGTTTAAAACTTATAAAGTTAGCATTGGAAATTTTTATTATGTGTGCCTCTTTAGACAGTGAGCCTTGAGCAGAAAGTGTGTTACCATAGCAACGGTTGATTGACAGCTGGGAGCGCTGATCCGAAGCCCTTGGTTGGGAAGAAAACAAACACCTGTTTATCACTTCCACGGCTCAAAAGGACTAAGAGATATTTTCAGAAATCCATTTTTCGGAATTTTGAAAATAACACAGTAAAATTTTTACAGTGGTTAAAATACATCACAATAAAGTTCTAGTGCAAATTTCGCCAAATTCCGTTTGAAACTTTAGCAGATGCAAAAAAAAAAAAAAAAAAATCTTCCGTTGCAAAATCGGATTGAAAAAAAAGAAACGGCAATTATAAATTACGGGAAAAGCAAGCAAATTATTTTTTTTAGATGCCATGGTTTATTTAAACAGAGTGATCCTTAGATTTTGTTTCTGTGATGATATGGACTCTATTTTAATTACAAACATACATTTTTATTCAGATGTCTGAGTTACTGTTTTAATAAAAAAATCTATAATTAAAAAGTTTTCAATGGATTTAGGCGAAATTCAGCAGATAAACGTATTTTATTACATTGCAACGTTATGACGTAAATTTGGTCATTTTGTCGAAAATTGGGCAGCATTTTTTTTTTTTTTTTTTTTTTACATTTTCTCCTATAGTTAGGGTGAATTAGGAAGACACTTCAGTGAGCTGCAGGTGGTGATTTATGGCGATGTGCCAAATGAAAAGAAGGACATTCCAGAGGTTGAGTGTGCGTGGACGCGTGCTCCTGCTGTTTGAACTTAATCGGAATGTTTTCGGGAGGGGGAGAAATATCCGTTTCAGCTTTACAGCTTTCAGGCTCCTTTTTTTTTTCTTGGTAATAAATAAAAACCATAGTTGCTGCATTCACCATTGATCCATATTCGCATTTCTTGAATATAAACAGCAGACAATCGGAAACATGGCACGGGTGGGTCTTGATGTTCTTCATTTGTATCTGCTGAATTTTGTTCTGTGGGAATACGGAATGAGTTATACTGTGAATACATACAAAACTACATATTTTTGAGCTGAAAAAATATGTCTACTTGTACACAGTAGCTAACGTGTGAACTCAGACGAAGACAATCAGACATATGGACGTCTGATTCCATAAAAAAATCAACCCACTTTTATTATACACGACAGATAAAAAAGAAAAAACATTACATGTTTTTAAACATTATAAAGGAAAGCGGATTTTTGAAACACCATGACTTGATGATATTAATTTCTGAAAGTTTTTTTTTTTTTTTTTTCGATTTTAATTTCTGAAACCTTTTTTTTTTTTTTTTTTTTTTCAATTACAATACATCGTAACAGGATACCTGTGTGTTGTATCCCTTAGTTGTATGGCAGATTTTCAGTTGGCCGATATCCGCGATCGTAAGTGGTAGTTACATTGCTATTGTTGATGATGACAAGATAAATACTGGAGTAATGTAGAATGTTGCATAAAGTAAAAAAAAAATCGCCCCCTCCTCCCTCTTCGAAATTTTATGCGGTTATCATAGCTGATCAACCATTTCATTCCATGAACATCAGCACATTTCAATCATTTGACCATTGGGGGTCTGACGGAATTCAGCAGTGCTAAGCGCCTAGCGCAACGAGAACATGCTAATTATGGACAGTTCTATTCACTTCCCCCTATCATCCCTAATAATTGAGAGCGCATACTGTAGTTTCAAATATTCTGTGTATGAGCTAGTTTTCACGCTGTTCGTTATGTTTTTATTTTAGAAATTACTAACCCTTTCGAACTGTAGGTTGCAGAAACGTTTATGCTTTGGTTTTTTCCATTTGTCCGTACGATAATTCACGTAAAAGGGGTTGGATTTTGGCGAAATTTTAGTATGCTGTTAGGTACAACCTAGGAACCTACCCTGTTGAAAATGGTCGAAATTAAATTAAAAGGCATAGATATAAGAGCAGTATTCATTCTCCAAGCTTGAAGCGTCCACTCTCCAGCTGGGTAAGTATGAAAGATTTGAGACTTGGAGGAGGAGACCCAGTACAAAGTTTTGCTTCCCTCAGGCACTAAGTGTTTGTTAACATTTCCTTTCCTCTGGTTTGGAGCCCAGCTGTAAGAGGTGATGCTTTGTAACAGTCTTTTAGCACAACACTCTGTCTACTGATTGGCAGACAGGTCATAAAACAGTAACTTCACTAAGTGTTGTTTCCTTGTTTTGAATGAAGACTAAATCAATGCCAAAGCATTTGCAACCCAGGCTGCCTAAAGGACAAAGCTGGGGGAGCAGGAAAGAACATAGCTGTAAGACCCCTTTTTCTTTAATTACTTAAAATCTGGCCTATAGTAATTGGTCACATATGTAGCCTCTTACTCAGAGGAAATTCTCAATTTTTAGTTGTGTGCTTTCCTTTGTGTCAGACAGTCATTCAAATTCAGTGTGGTTCCTGATCTTAGATATTTTTTTGGTTTTCATTTACTGTTTCAGTTGATTTACCCATTTTTTTCATCTCCCCCTCCCCATTAAATATGGGTAAGTGTACTTTTAGTGATCTTTGGCTAATAAATCCTAAATATGCTGGATGGATTAAAAAAGATGAAAGCAATTGCCATGTTGCAAAATGCATTTTATGCATTAAAATAATAGATGTTTCGAATATGGGGGAATCCGCTTTAAGAAGCCACATGAAAGGAAAAAAACATAGTATGTTGACAGAAAGCTGTAAAAATGTTCCGCTAACTGTTGATAAATTGCTATGTGTATCAAGTGATAAACAAGTACAGCCTATTGCATCCACATCTAATCCTCTGCATATTCCTCTTGAAAAAAATGCAACCATTAAAGCAGAAGCATGTGGTGTTTGAAAGTGGTTAAATCCCATTACTCTTACAGGTCTTGTGCAGGTAATGATGTTTTATTCCGCCTAATGTTTTCTGACAGCAGAATTGCTGGAAACTTCAGCTGTGGCGAAAAAAATGTTCCTACATTTGTTGCTTTGGTTTGGCACCTCACTTTAAATCAGTGTTGGTTCAGGAAGTCAAAACTGAAAATGAAAATTTTGTGATTTTGTTTGACGAAAGTTTAAACAAGTTTAGTCAGTCAAAACAAATGGATATACATGTTCGTTTATGGGGGAAAGGAACAGTTTCAACCAGATATTTGTCATCAGTTTTTTTTGGGTCATGCTAGTGCAGACATAATGATGGAAAAATTTCTTGAATGCATGGCGTGCCTCCCACTGTGTAACATTGTGCAGTTATCAATGGATGGACCCAATGTTAATTGGAAGTTTTTTTGATATGCTGCAATCAACACTTAGTGCCGACTCAAATGTCCAACTCCTAAACACAGGGAGCTGTGGACTTCACATTGTAAACAATGCCTTTCGACATGGAGCCTCAGCAACAGGGTGGGAAATTCAAAAGTTGCTTTCATCATTATTTAGACTTTTTAAAGATTCACCTGCAAGGAGGGAAGATTTTTCTAAAATAATTTTAGCCAGTAAGATGCCATTAAAATTCTGCCCACACAGGTGGCTAGAAAATACTCCTGCCTGCGAGCGAGCATTAGAAATTTGGGCAGACATTGAAAATTATGTTAACCAAGTTGAAAAGAAGTGCATCAAGAATCCTCACACTGTATCATTTGATGCTATCAAAACTTTCACTAAAGATCCTTTTGTTTTGGCTAAACTGCATTTCTTCAATTCAGTTTCAAAACAGCTGGTACCATTTCTCAAGGCATATCAGTCAGATAAGCCAATGATGCCTTTTATGGCCACAGATCTTGAAAAGATGCTAAGAAATATGATGAATCGCTTTGTTAAAAGAACCGTAATGGCAGAGGCTAACTCTGCCTTAAAGCTGTTACAAGTAGACCTTACAGATGCATCTCCAGTTTTGTCACTATAAAGAAATTGATGTTGGGTTTCAAACAGAGAAGGTATTGAAAGAATTAAGTGCTAAGAACATTAGTGAACGCAAACTTATGGAGTTTAGAATGGAATGCCGAATATTTTTGCAAAAGCTAGTTGTGAAGCTATTGGAAAAAAATCCACTTAAGTACTCCCTTGTTCGCCACATGAAGTGTTTAGATCCTCGGTTGATGTCAAAAAATAGTGAGACTTGTATTAAGAATCTAACATCCATTCTCATACTTCTTGTTGATGCTCATAGAATACAACCAGAATTATGTGATGGTGTAATATGGCAGTTTAAGGAATTTGTGACCAGTGTTGCAGCAGTAAAATCTTCATTCATAAACTTTGATCCAGAAGATAAACAACAAAGAGTAGACACATTATTGTATGAGTACATGTCTTCTACTAAAGCTTTTAGTGAACTGTGGAAAGTTGTGAAACTTCTTTTACTGTTGTCACATGGGCAAGCTTCTGTTGAGAGGGGTTTCTCAGTCAATAAGGAGCTCATTGTAGAAAACACGAGAGAGGAGTCAATTGTAGCACAGAGAATTATTTATGATCATATATCCTATGTAGGTGGTATTGATAAGGTAAATATCTCAAAATCCCTTCTGTTATCAGTTGGAGCTGCAAGGCAAAAATACATACATTATTTGGATGATAAGTCCAAAGAAAAGGAAAAAGCAGCCATATGTGGAAAAAGGAAAGCTATTTTAGATGAAATTGATAGCATAAAAAAGAAAAGGAAACTCATTGAAGGAGAAGTCAAAGAATTACTTAACTCTGCTGATGATTTAGCTTTAAAAGCTGAAACTACAAATAACATTACATACATTGTAAAATCTAATAGCTTTAGAAAAACTGCTCATGAGAAAAGAGCAGTACTTAAAAAAATGGATATGGAACTTGAAACCAAAGTCAGCAATCTTAAATATGTATAACCATCCATTGATATTCCATATTTGTGGTATCTTCCAAGCATATAGAGAATTAATACTAAAACATAAAATTTTTATATTTGTACAATTTACAATAGAAATGAACTTTTTTTTTCTTTGAAGCATGTTGAACTTCAAACCAGTTTTGATCTTATATCTTCATAATTATTTAGTGTTTTTCATATGAAGTTCATGTAAATAGACTAATGAACTCTTCTGTTCCAAAAACTTATAACTTTCTGCAACTAACTTCCACAATTGGGCTTCTTATTGGACTAAAACTTTGGTAAGTAATATAAAACCTTATATATACTTGTACAGTAAATACTCATGGGCTCCTAAAACATATTTTTGCTGTACATTTTACTATGAATTTGTGGCCAAAACAATTCAATCAATTGTTCTTAATGCATTGATCAGATTTTGGTTTATATAACTGACAAACTTCAATTTTTTTAAAAACTTAATTCATATAATTAAGATGTCTTATGTTTTGGGAGTTGAACCAAAAGTGGTTATTCTGATTCCTGGTTATGATTGAAGCTTAACTGGAGGTAGAGATTCCTTATGCTCATCATTTTTCATTTTTGTAAAATACTTAAGAATATCCTAATTTATACCAATAAAAAACTGAAATTGTTTTATGTTTAAGGTTTTTATAAATAGTTTAGCTAGTTCCACATTTTGGGGTAGCACTTCATAAATTTAGTTTAGCAGTGATTTTGATTTAAAAAAATATAAGTAAATTGAGGCAATCTTGTTTGATATGAAAAATAATTTTTGGAAAGTAATATGAGGCAAGTGTACTGGTAGACACAAAGGTGGTTAGATTCTTTTGGGTTGGGTGGTGGGCCAGGACTTTCTGAGTTCTATGATGAAACTTATTTGAAATTTGTCGCCATGTTCCTAAAATTACACTTTCTGTTTTAAACTCTATTGGTTCACCCTTCTATGATCGTCCACTCCCGAATCATTTCTTGAGGTGCATAGTGATTCCGTGGCTTATGCTTTTTGATTTAACATAACTGTACTACAATTGGGGGAAATTTTCCTCAAGTCTGGAACATATTCTGTCTAGTAATTAAGATTTTCATTGCCTTCAAAAGTCACATCCCAATATGCAGCCACCAGTGGCAGTCATTGGGAATGTTAAAAAAAAAAAAATCATTCCCATGTATGGAAACACTTTATCAGAGCTAGAATCCACCTGTGGGCATAACAAGCACATGCCCCATTTCAAAAAAGGAAGGGGGGGGTTGAGTAAGTAGATAAGTGCTTTGCTTTGTCTCACGTTTCTTGTTTTCAGACATCACACTTTTTCACTTATGGATTTGCAACTTCACGTTTTGTCTTACATTTGCCCGAACTTTTCAGTGATCCACACAGCAGTACTTCAGAACTGCTGTTTGTGATGTACTCTGAGAGGCAAGCACCCCATCTCCCCCTTATGGGTCCTCCATGTTTTACCACCGTGTTTTTTGGAGGAAATAAATCTCAGAGATTTTTTCACCAGTCCTCTATTAGACGTGCGCCCTCCCCATTCTTAAATTCTGAATCTGCCCTCACTTTATTTTATAATAATTTCAGTTGTTATCAATAATAGTCTGATTACATGGAAGATAGTGCAGAATAGTGATGCAGCTAAAATGACTGATTGAATTAATCATTTTCTGATTGAGGGAAAGGATTTTCTGAATAGCCTTGTGGTAATTGCATCACGATTCAGTTTAGCATTATTGGGTAATTCGCCAATTAAAAACATTAAAAAGAAATGTAATGGGTAAAAAAGCACACTCATCCATTTGCATCTTTCATCATTTTTATTACTTAAAACTGAAATTGCTTTTAAAAAATAATTTGAGCATGATACTGTAAAGCGTAATAATCATCCTGGAATTTTTTGTATATGGCCTGGAAAAGGCCTGGAAAGTCCTTGAATTTTTTCCCCCAAAAAGAGTACGAACCCTGAATCATGTTGGAGAGTTGGTATTTAGAAAAGTCGATGCTATCAACAAAGGACTTGAATGCAAGTGCACGTCTAATAACTTCAGTATCTTCCAGCTTGAACAGTGTTGTTGATCTTCTTAGAGACAGTTCATATCTCTGAAGGAAGCCATCCAGCCAGTGTTGTGATGCTTTTAATTCTTTTGGGGATATTTCTAACTGTGGTGCCATTGCAAGGGCAAATGCTTGGATATCAGCCCTGCGCACAGCCAAAGCATGTGCTCTTCTGTCAGCAATCCATTCACAGATGATGTCTTCCAGCTCAGAGAATAATGGTTGCCGACCTGATCCACACTTGCGCTTCTTAGCATTTCCCTCGTCCACCTGTTGACTGAGGTTATTGTACTCTGCTCGCCATTTTCGGACCATTCGGAGATCCAACTTCTTCTCTTTGCAGAAAGCTGTAAGATTCTTGCCCCTTGAGTCCTCCATGATTCCTTTCTTGTGCTCGACGGAATAGCTCTTTTTTTTTTGCACTCATTTTGTCTGGGGGTCAAAATATTATTCCCTTTAAATCTACCATTAAATCAAGTGTTAATTGAAGACTGTGTTAATTGTTAATCGACACAGGAGTGGCAACAAAAATGATGACAGTTAAGAATGTACATTCGGCCCCAAAATATTAACTCTCTGATTTTTAAAGAATTCTTTCAGTCACTGTTGCCAATACAATAACTTGGACAGGGACGAACCCCTTTCATAATCCATTGAAGGCGGTTAGAAAACTTCTTACTTTTTCTTTGAGTTCGCATGTGTGCCCCCCCCCCCCCGATGAATAACTTTTCCGCCAAAGATAGCGTTCACGGATAAAGTTTCCCATGTTGGATTCCCTTTTCTGAACTGGATGTTACAGCTGCTGAACAAAAGACTGCTTCTTTTCATCTCCCGCTAGCTCTCTGAACCGAACTGAATGCATGTGCCATAATTACAAAAACCATATCCTCGGCTGAGTTCAAAGTCAATTGGCTTTCTTTCTTACTCTGGATATTCAAGGCAAATTAAACTCATGAACTGGGTATCCTCCAATGATTTTGGCACTCGCTTCAGTTTTTTTGAACAGTGATAGGCTGGCTGACTACGGAACTACGTATCGTAACTGAGGCTTATTTTCGGGGTAGGGCTTATTTTACGAGCATCCGGAAAAATCATGCTAGGGCTTATTTTCCAGTTAGGTCTTACTTTCAGGGAAATACGGTATTGTAAACCACTGGTGCATAGAATGAAAAACCAGACTGGATCCTTATCATTCTCCCCATTACCTATTTACATATAATTGAATCATTCAGGTTTCAAAACTTGACTTGTGCAACTGCTGGCTCCCATACTAATAAACAATGAAAAGTTGTCATTCAAATTTTTTGTAACTTAGTATCTACCATAAATGATGCATGAAACAATTTGTTTTAATATTGTGAATGATGGTTGAAATTTATAGTGCCACTGAAAATGGCTGTAAGCCACACCTAGTTGAATGCCACATTTCACGGCTTCATATTTTGGTTTTCAGAAGATGTTTTGGAACAATATGAAATTAGCTTTTGCATATATGCACATGTGTTTCAGCTTTGATTTGGTTATGTTGCTGGTTTTATTATTGTTGTTATTTTTTTTTCTGGTAGATGATATGATGATAATTCTGCTGCCCAAGTTACTGAACTGCACAATATACTAACATGAAATGGTCATACTTCTAACAAACTGAAGCTAACAGTAAATCACAAAAAAAAAAAAAAGAAAAAAAATGAATTTATTAAAACTAACAAACAGAATGTAATTTTCTTCTGCTCATGATGTGTTGTGCTCATTTCATGTTATCATCATGAATGAAATTATGCATCAGTTTTTGCTGTTGGTTTTAAGTTAACTGAATGTTTATGTCATTATACAGTATGTTTTGTATTAAAAATATTCCATTACATTATTTTTTTATTTTTTTAAGGATCTTTTGGGTTATGAAACAGAAGGTTTTGAAAATGTAAGTACATCTCTATATTTTCCTAATTTTAGACAGTCAAAGTGAATGCAAATTTTTACTTAAACAGTGGAGAAAACATTTAAAATTTAAGCTGATTCTTAAAGTTGCTGTTTTTTGCAGATTCTGCAAACCCATTTATATTTGGTACACTCAGAGCTTTTTTTTTTTTTTTTTTTTTTTTATATAGCTGAATGCACTGGGATTGCATTCTAGCATTCTTTTCTGCACAAAATTTTTGAGTTTTGGAGTAATTATTTAATTAAACTGCCATAAAAACCGTAAGATGTGAGAGATGGCAGGAGTTAATCTCTTTTGTGTTTGATTTTTTCCAAGTTGTACACAGAAAAGTTTCTTTTCTGTTCATTATGCATGGCAGTACAACCTTAGTAAGATGATGCATTATACACCAAAGAGCAAAAACTTTATGACCATGTGCCTAATATGATGTTGGTCCTCCATGTGCCACCAAAATAACTCTTACCAGGCGAGGTATAGACTCTACAAGATTTCCAAATTCGTTTTATGGTATCTGGTACCTATGCATTACCAGCAGATCCTTTAACTCTTGTAAGTAACATGGTTGAGCCGCCACAGATCAAACTTGCTGTTCCAGCACCAACCACAAGTGCTCAATTGGATTGATGTCTCAAGAATTTGGAAGTCAGGAAAGTACATAGAAGTCCTCCTCATGTTTTATGAACCATTGTCGAATAGTCTGGGCAGTGTGGCTTGGCGCATTATCCTTCTAAAAGATGGCACTACTAGAGCGAAATACTGTTGCCATGAAAGGATGTACCTGGTTTGCAGTGATGTTTAGGTAGGTGGATAGATGTCACAATTTCCTGCACATGACCCTGGTTTTCCCAACAGAACATTGTCCAAGGTATTACACTTCCTCTATGAGCTTGTTCTCATCTCATGGTGCATCCTGGTACCAACACTTTCCCAGGAAAAGTGATGAAGATGAACCCAGCTGTCCGCGTGGTGTAACTGGGAAATGGAATTCATTGAACCAGGTGACCTTCTTCCAATCATTCGAGGTCCAGTTTTGATACTTGTGTGCCCATTGTAGGCACTCTTAACAGTGAATCGAGGTTAGCTTGGCAACTCGGAGTTGTTTCTGGTTACACAGCCCCACTTTCGTCAGGTTTAACATACTGTGTGTTGTGACACGTTGCTCCTGTCACCAGCATTCAAATCATCAGTGAGATGCACCACAGCATCCCTTCTGTTGGCTCATACCATATGCAATAACCTTGGCTGACCTCTAGCATCGATGAGCAGTGGTCAGCCCACACCTTGTAGGCGATTCATGTTTCTTTTCTCCTCTGACCACTTTTTCAAGGTACTAACAGATGCGCATCCAAGGGGAGCCCCCCCCCCCATGAGACCAGGAGCGCACCCAAGGTGGTCCACAGGGCTAGAACCCCCCCCTCATGACATCAAGTATCAAATACAACTTGGAGAATATGTACAAAATGCCCCCCCCCACACACACACACACACTCACGCATGAGAAACTTGCTAAAAAAACCAAGAAGATTGGAACTTATATTGTGATTTTTCTGATTTTTAATTTTTTGAAATTATTTTTTTATTTGTATTATATGGAGGGTTCTGACCTAATTCTAATTGCTGAAATCACACCATATGGAATTCATTCTAAAATATGTTCTTTGAAACTATAATATAGCAATAGATGAAATAGTTACATTTGTGGTAAACTCCTTTTCTGAAATATGTATTTTTATTAAAAGTAAAAACCACAATGAAAACACCATTTGCAGCTGGATAATTACTGAATGCAATGTATTAAATTCTTTTACAGACCAAAGCATTTATTATAAGTCACGTTGCACAATTTTTCCTACTCTGATGTATGGCAGTGAAACCTGGGTGCTACGGAAGAAGCATAGGAGTCGTTTGTGTGCTGGAGAAATGCGTTATTTGTGGGGGGTTTGTGACAAGACACGTTCTGATTGTGTGAGGAATGAAGATGTGTTGCAGTTGTGTAATGTGAAGCAAAATGTTGATAGCAAAGTGGAGGCTAATATGCTTTGGTGGTTTGGCCATATTGAAAGAATGAATGATTAGATGCTTACTAAGAAAATCTTTTTATCCCAAGTGACAGGAAGGAAAAGTAGAGGAAGGCCAAGGAAGTCATGGGAGGATCAGATTCAGGAGTGTCTGCATGAGAAAAAGATTATGAGTATGAAGTATAGAAGATCTTGTGTATGGTGTGTGATGGATGCGAGTGAAGCCCGAGATCGCTGTAAATGGGGAAGATCGCAAGATCGCTGTAAATGGGGAAGTTTGAAATGGCAACAGTAAGTAGAAATTATCTGGTATTTTGTATTTCTTTGTGGAGCTAACCTCTGAATATCAGAGAACAGCTTAGTGATATGTATGTATGTCACGTAAGTACACACACATCAGCATTTTTACTTGCAGAGCCGGACCCCTTCCCCTGGCCATTCTGAATTTCTGGGTGCACCCCTGGCTGACTATGAACACCCCATAAGCCTGGCTGTCTCAGAAATGCTCTGACCATTGCAGTTTGGCCTTTGTCAAACTCGCTTAAGTCTGCTGCTCTTGCCATCCGAAGAACATGAATAAGACTTATTAATAGAGCTCAGTATCATGTGTTATTTACACTGTTTCATGACCTTCACATGCATTGTAGGTACTTGCAATTGCTTTGATCTGCAGAACATGAATAACACTTATTAACAGAGCTCAGTATCATTATATACAAAAAAATATATATATATATAAAGTAAGCTCAGTGTCATTATAAACCAAAAAAAAAATTATATATAAAATGAGCTCAGTATCATTTTATCTCAGTATCATTTGTATACCATTTCATGACCTTAACATGCACATGATTACTTGCAATTGCTTTGATTTGCATAAAGACACACTGGTCATAATGTTTTGGCTCTTTGGTGTTTATAAAAAGAGAAATTTACTGTGTCATGAACAAAAAAAAAAAAAAACAGGAAGTTATCTAACTGGTTTAAACTTAATGAAAGAGATATGATTCATGGTTTTAGAAAATACCTACAACTTCAAGGAAAAGAAAAACCTAAGCAACTTTATAACTGAAGTAAACTTTCCAAACTGTTGCTGTATTTTCTAGTGAATGTGAAGGGGGTTTTCTCAGATAAATTTTATAGTCACTCCAGTTTGGTTTTCTCTTTCAATCACAGCAAATACCTCCTTATTGTTCATAAAAATTGTTAAGCCTCCACTAACCAAGTTTGATCCTACAAAATACATCTTGTCATATCTTCTTTGAGGACACCATTTGGAAGCAGATGTGAGTAAATTAGAATGGTAGAAATATCTTGAGGTTTGTGCAAAATTTGGACTGTGTTTACGGATCAACATACAGTTCCCTTATGTTCCTTGATGTAATGTAATCCTTTGCACAAATTTAACTCTCATTTGCTAATAAGCTTGGCAGATGTTTTTTAATTTCAGAATTTGCTGTGCATTATACTACTGTTATGGAATACTGTTTTTTTAATATAATAATTTATATAATATGAGCATATAAGTTATTAATGGGAAATATTCTAGTTGCTTAATGCTTACCTATGCATTCTGCTTCTAGAGATGAGTTACAATTCTTACACGTTGTTAGCTCCTCATTGATGTCATTGACCATTAGTCTGTTGTAGATGATGCACATTCACTCACAACACACTTTTCACTTTGGGTAGACACTGTAGATCTTAATTTATGGTTCATTAACATAAACTAATAACTGTTTATTATGCTCTAAATTTTTCGTCCAGCCTTTGGGCATCCTCAGGAGCGTGGCGATGTAACCACCGATGTTCGTGACTCACTACTCGCTTATGGAACCCGATACTCCGCATTGCCTTCATCGGATACTCAGTCTTCGTTACGTTTCTTGAAAAACCTTGTTGGTGCCATCTATGTTTCACTTTTCTCTGTATAATTTTTTTTTCAATATTATTCACGTTATTGATCATCTATGCCATTATAACTTCATCTTTTCTTTTCTTATCACTATTCTCTTGTCTTTTTTGTCCGTTTTTTTTTTTTTTTTTTTGTAGTCCTCTTATTTTTTTGCCTGATTAATTCTTTCCAGTGGCTAGCTATATAATATGTTAGGGTCATTATGGTTACATACTCTCGTCTTATTCTTATATATTAACATAGATTCCTTCATTCTCGTTTGTCTCTCAGATCTGTTATTTCTTCTTAGCATTTTGATTTCATCAAATTTAGGGAATGTTTGGTGTTGTACATGCAGAATTGTACTAAGACTGTTTTGGCTTATTTTTTTTTTTTTTTTTTTTGCCAGTTTGATATATGCTGTTTTAGCCCTTTTTTTAACATGTTTTTTATACTCCCAATGTACGATAATGGGGGGGGGGGGGTGTGCTATAGGAATTTCGTATGTTCCTGATTCCTCTAGGATCTTGCTCTCTGTTTTTTGTTAACTGTTATATTCTTCATTGTGTTTACCGAACTTCCTAATTGCAAACCATATTTTGCACATTGTTTATTTATTTCTTTGCTAATACCTTTTAAGTATGAGAATGCTTCGATATATTTTACTTTCTTCTCGTTTCTTTGACCTCTTGATTTGTTAGCTTCTTGGCCGTTTTCTTTAGCGATGTGTCTTTTACTCTCGCACATCCATTTTTTCATCAGCTTACATGGGTAACTATAATCCCATGCTATTTTCATTATATACTCAAGTTCTTGATTCTTTAGCTTGTTATTTGAAGTGTGCGTGTATGCTCTTCGAATCAAGTTTACTGTGCTATTTTTTTATGAATACCTGGGTGGTGTGAAGAGTATGGAATAAGTACCAGAATGTACGTTTCCTTCCTGAACACGGTGTAGTCAAAATTATTTTTATTTTTCATAAGTAGGATGGATGCCTAAGTATGCCAGGCTAATATTTACCTCAAATTCTATAGTCAATTCAATGGAGTTACAGATTTCATTAAAACAATTAGCCAGACCTTGTAACTCAGCTTTGTTGAGTTTAGATATAATAATGATGTCATCTACATAACGTGCATAAAGAAGGGGTTTGTCCGGTTGTGTTTGAATAACTTTTCCTTAAATATTCGCCATTATCACTTCTGCGTATAAGGCTGATAATGGGGACCCCATTAGGCCACCTTGCTTTTGTTTATATATACATCCTTCAAATTAGAAGATGTTGTTTTCCTTGATTAAACATAATATATTCTTGAATGCATGCAACAGTAATCAGGCTTTAAGAACAGTGTTTAAGGAATTGATATGTTTTATATGAGGGGGACAACCCTCCCCATTTTGCAGCAAATTATATTTAAGAATCGTGGCACTATCTGCATGTGGAAACTGTTTGCTCATCTTAACAAATACCACAAATAAAATTCCTTCCAAACGGAAGGTAGGTGTGGCCACTTCAGCACTGCTGAGTACTCCTCACTACAGCAGAGCAACAGGAGGCCATCCCCATATTATCAGAAACCTACTGTGAAAGATGGGGAAAATATCAACATTTTTCAAATAATATATTTATAACATTGATACATTAATAATTTTTAATGTTGCATTGAAATTATGCTAAAACTGGAGGGTTACATTGGCTGAAAGTGAAATTAAATTAATTTAATTATTTTAAATTTAAAATGCAATTAAATTGAAATTTACAACTGTCAATTTTTAAATTCTGCAGTTTGATTTTTCTTCATTATGGAAAAGGGGGATGTAATGAGTATGAGGTAGTGAAAACAGTTAAGTCCTCCATCCCTCAGGTTCTTAGCATGGCAATGCCCTTGCTTGGATGAATGCAATGCAGAAAGAAAAGAATGCAACAAATGTTTTAATGAAAGCAGCCACTGATAAGTAATTTTCTGCAGTAACCAAAAAAAGACATGATTGAGGTTGCTGTTCTCTAAGCTGATCTTGAAATGCTCAGTGAGAATTTAAACAATTAAAATAACTTAATTCTTTAGATGATCAAATTCTAAGAAATACAGGGTGATTCAGCTAAGCATGTACAAACTTCTGGGAGGGGTAGGTTGTGCAAAGACAAATTGGAATCACATAGCAATGCAGGATCGGAAACACCATCTTCATATGCTAGTGTACAGAGTCGGGCACCAATTAAGTGGTCCCCGACAATGCTGGCCCAAACATTAACAGCAAAACAGTTTTGTGTTGCACATGGTCGTACAGCATGGGGGTTCTCCACCGCCCATACGTGCGCTTTATGTGCATTGAAGCAACCTTCTCGTGTAAAGCACGCTTCGTCCGTGAACAGAACAGAAGCAGGAAATTGAGGTTCTGCCGCACTCTTCTGCAGGTACCATTGCGCAAATGCAATGCGCTGAGGGTAATCCTCAGGGCTTAGTGTCTGAATGTGCTGCACATGATATGGATACAATTGGTCTTCATGCAGAACCCTCCATATGGTGGCTTGGGATGGACTGAGCCGATGGGCAATTGCTCGTGTGCTAGCACTGGGAGTGCCAGCTACATGACTTAACACATTCTCTTCGATGGCAGGAGTGCATACCCATCATTCCCGACACTTGGCAGGCCCCTGGAAAGAATCAGTGTCGCATAACCTCTGATGCAGCCATGCAAACACTTGATGGTTTGGCACTCATCTCATCGGGTACCATTCCTGGTACAGTTGCACAGCGGCTTGTCCGCGAACTCAGCCATCCTACTACCTCTGCAGGCGGTTTACAAATGACGGTATCCTGAAAGAATGTATGAGCAGTTTCGCGGCCGAACAACGCCATCTACAGCATGAAGATGGCGTTTCCGACCCTGCATTGCTATGTGATTCCGATTTGTCTTTGTGCAACCTACCCCTCCCAGAAGTTTGTACACGCTTAGCTGAATCACCCTGTATACGTTCACAGTCAAATAATACACAACTTTCATATACAAAGTGTTGATCATGATAAGAGGTATATCTTCAGTCTTGTATGGTTACAATATTTATTTAGTATTTTCAAAGTTAGGATAATCTGCATAATACACAGTTGATTTACTTTCGTTATCTAGTTTGTAATTTCTGAAAAGTAATAAAATATAAAACACAATGCAAAAAGTAGGAATTGCAAATGATGACACTACATAAACATTAGCATATGAATGTGTATGTGTGTAACTGAATAGATATAACTTCTGTTAAAATAACTTTTAGATATACTAATTTCATATCAAGTTGAAAACACGTGGGATAATTAATACAGATATAAATCAAGCTATTCTTTCCATGTAACATAACCACAGAAATTTGAAAAAGAATGTCTGTCATTTCAGATTAATGCTTCAGTTGTTTGGATTTCATTGTCCTGGGTGCGCAAATCGGGAGATGCTGAGCTAGCATACTCGTGTAAATTGGGAGATGCTTATTTGATTCCCGTTCCCGGACGATCAAATTTTCAAATTTCTTTGGTTATGTTACACGGAAAGAACAGCTTGATTTATATCTGCATTACTAATTTCATATTTACACTTGCGAGCAATGTAGCTTTCTTTAAATTTAATTCTTTCTAGTCACTCATAGATTTCCCCCCTCCAAAGGGCAAAAAAATTTCTGAAGAGCTTTATTTCTACCTCCAGTGTTTTAAACAAATCCTATACAGTAAAAGGCCGATATTACAAGAGCTGACAAAAATCAGTAAAATTGTTGTTATAATGGACTTTTTATTATAGCCAAGATCATACAAGTACTACGCACATGAATGTACTACTGTACATACTACATAACACATAAAAATAACAGTACTACATAATAGAAAAAGTGATCAAAACAATACATATTACATACCTGATGTTTATTTTTAATTCAGATTGGGATTTTTACAAAAAATAAGAATCCAGAGTCTTGTGTTTCCTCTTTGACACATGATTTTAACACTTAACTCTCAACTTTATGGAAAATTGCCATTTCTTCAATAGTTACACTAGACACACTATGAAATTGCCCGATTGTGTTTGAAGCTTGCATGAGTTGTGATTGAGATGGTATGCTTTCATTTCTACCCTCTTTATCATCCTGATCTTCTTCTGATTCCATGATTTGTGTATTAGATATCTGTGTCAGCATTGACATAGTCTTGAAAGCTAAATGTCAATCCCATTTTTTTTAGCAATGATGTTCCATCCATCTGCTTTCTGTTCTGCAGGTTTGTCTGCAGCGATTTTCTTATTAAAATCATCTTTGTTAACGAAGCCAGCATGTCTACAACATGCTTCAATATGCAGACGTGCCAACTCTCCCGATTTAGGTGGGAGACTCTGGATTTTCAGCCATTCCTCCTGCCCTCCATATAAATGTCAAATTCTCCCAATTTTCGCCGATAATTAGCCATTATGATGGTCGAAATTCCAACAACCATCGCCTTGGATCGATGCAGAAGAAAAGATTTCGAACCGCTTGTGAAATCTTTTTCTTTCTGCGTCGATGCAAGACTGCATTTACAGTCATCAGTATCGTACTTTTCCTCTCATATCTGCAAAAAGAAAGCCACCCCGGTGGCACAGTGGTCTATTTTATGTTGGTTACAAACACACTCGCGCCAGCTATGACCTACTTATCGTTTCATGTCTCCCTGCTCTTAGCTGCGAGCTCTGTTTATGTTTTATTCAGTTTTGCGGAGTACTTTTCAGTTTTGCTTTACTGTGGAGATTTTTATTTCTTGTTTTGCACCATGTTTGTCTCTTTTCCCTTCTTCGTTGCATTTTGTAGAAAATTAATGTGCTCCTTTGTTCATCTCTAATTACGAATCTGTTATTGTCAGCTTTGTTTTATCTTCTATTGTAACTTTGTGTACACTTAGTTTGTGAATTTTTTTTTTTCATTCCTTTCGCTTACTTTTTGCGAGAGATTTTTCCTTTTGCATTACGCCACTTTCGCGATTTTTAATGCTTTATTTTACGTCATATCTTTGGCAATTTGTTTCTTTTTTACATATTAGCTGTTATTGTCTTTGCTGCATAATAAAGTTGTGAAACTGAGCACCAGCTTTCGACAAATTGTCCGAGATGGGTCCGGGTTCCAATCGCAGTGGGGCATGGATGTTGCATGCTTGCTAACTTTTACGGATTTCTGCTTAATTTTACTGATTTATTTTCAGAATTTTAATATTTCGAATTTTTAAATATTTCGATTGCTCAATTGAAATATTTCACTCCCCTGTAACCATCCATTTAGATTTTCTACCGGACCTTACGAGCGCCACGTTATGCGATGATATCATCTTTGACTCAACGGCATACTTGATGGCTCCGCTTTGTGACATCGTGCAGTAGCTCTCTCTCTCTCTCTCTCTCTCTCTCTCCATGGGAGTGCTCAAGTGACGTGCTGACCAGAGTTCTCCAAAATGCATAATCTAATTATGCATCTAGTACGTATCGAAATTTCTTCAGCGCGTAAAAATACGCATCTGGAATTTTTCTCGCCGTGTAAAACTACGCGAGAGTTTGGTGGCTTTGAGGAATTTCTTCTTTTCCGTCATAATTTGGGTTATCCACGAGATCGATGCATGACTGAATAGAAATATTGGGGCAATTAGTAGGGTGGAAGATGTTTTCCGCCTGAAACTTTCTAAACTTTCGAAAGAGGAAGTTTCGTCTTTCAAAACTTTCGGAAATGGAAGTTAGACGCAGTGAAAATTTCTCCCTTAATCGTGATTTTATTTTTCACGTGATGCTGCCTAGTATTGTTTATTAAATATCATTTGATTTCATAAATATTTGTATTTCAACTTGAAAATGTCTGAAAACGGAAATCGGACGTAGCAAAGATATCTCCTGTAACTGTAATTTGCTTCCCCCAACGATGATTAGAACATGTATCCTGTGTTCTTAAATTAAATATCCCCCCCCCAAAAAAAGTTTTGTATTTCAGTTTGATAAACGGGGGGGGATTTTTAAAAATTGATGCATGGTGTTTAAAAGTATTTATATTTTCAAAGTTACACTGTTCATCTTTTGTCTAAAATAGTGAAAGCTGTCATGCATTCATGATGGATAAAATTGTCACCCAAGGGCATTAAAAAAAATTGCAATAATAAAGAAATGGGAAGCAAAACAAAGATATCAGCAAATGAAAATTTTAGTTTAGTATTGAAACACCACAGGTTTGCAAGGCTAACATTGAACAAAATTAAGATTTTATTTTATGGTTTTTTAAATTATTATTTTAAGCACAGATAATACTAATTTAGTTATTGTGCCATATGCAGAGATTTTTGGTGTATATTTATTAATATAATTATGGTTTGTTTTGTGGTAAATGGCATTCGTGCAAAAGTTTTACTGATGCACATTTTCCAAAGTTGGCAAGTATGATGTTGTATTTGTCTTACGGCACTGGCTCTCTCCCTTCCCTGGAATCAGTGGCCCTAAATTAGGTATGGGCGACTGCTTATAACCTACTGAGGTGCTCACTGTGGTCATTAAACCTCCAACCAAGAAGAAAGCTTGTCACTTCCACATTTGTTTTGACAGATACCTCTCTCTCTCTCTCTCTCTCTCTCTATATATATATATAAGGTCAGGTGATGCGTAACATCACAGCCTCTCCTTGACAAATGTCAACCCCGCCTTCTCGTGGTGCATCCTGTTCCTACTAAAGGGGCTCTGACGACCGCCAATAGCGGTATAACTATACCATCGGGATTAGAGGAAATTCTATCCCACACTCACCAACCCGCTTGGCCAGCGTGGTGAGTTATGGCCAAACCCCTCCAAAATGACTCCACAACTTAAATCTTGGCCCTCAGTCTCCGGCAGCTGGAATGTACCTGGCCAAGGCAGCGGCCAGTGCGACATGAAGGCAGAGGGTGCTAAGAATCCCCGGAGAACCGGACTAGGCTGCCATCTGATGCTGACCTTGGCAACGTACAATGGACGCTCCCTATCTTCTGATTCAAGGCTTCTTGAATTGGAAGAGGAACTACAAAGGATCAAGTGGGACATCGTGGGGCTAAGTGAGGTAAGGAGAAAAGGAGAAGATCTCATCGAACTGAAAAGTGGACATCTCTTCTACTATCGTGGGACAGATACTGGCAGAACTAGTGGTGTTGGATTTATAATAAACAAGAAACTGAAGGATAAAGTTGTAGAAGTTGAAAGTTCCTCTGACAGAGCTGCACGGCTTGTTATCCAACTCTCGAAAAGATACCAGGCTCAGATTATTCACTCTTATGCACCCACCACAAGTCATCCTGAAGAAGAAATTGAAGAATTTTATGAGGAAATTTGTCATCTAAATAATAAAGGTAAGCAGCACTTGAAAATAATTATGGGAGATTTCAATGCAAAAATAGGGCAACGGCAACAGAATGAAACTTCAGTAGGTAAATTCGGTCACGGCAACAGAAACCAGCGTAGAAATACTCTCGTTGAGTTTGCAGAGGCAGAAGGGTTTTTCATCTTGAACTCCTTCTTCAAGAAAAAGCCACACAGGAAATGGACATGGAGACATCCAAATGGGACGACAAGTGAAATTGATTTTATTATGTGTAACAAAAAATTCGTCATAGAAGACTGCAGTGTGCTAAACAAGTTCAACACAGGTAGTGACCATAGATTGGCGAGATGTAAGATGCATCTCAACACTAAACTTGAACGTGGCAAGCTCATAAGACAAACAAAATCTATTGACATAACCAACCTTAAAAAACACCATAATACCTTCAAGTTGGAACTGAAGAACAGGTTCTCTGCTTTAGAAGGCCTAACATCGGAAGAAGTGGACATCTCTGAAGTTAACAGAAAAGTAACCAAAGCTCTTATGGAAACAGCAACAAAATTAGCTGGGTCTAAGAACAAGTTGCATGTAAATAAATTATCAGGAAAAACGAAAATGTTGATGCAAAAAAGAAGAGAGATGAGGACAACTAAAGAAGATGCAACTTCCAAAGTGGAATATATAGAGCTATGCAAGACAGTACGAAAAAGTATCACTGAAGACGTAAGAAAATTCAACTGTGAACTAGTGAGGAAAGCAATTGAAAACAACCAAAGCCTAAAGATAGCAAAGGGACATCTCAGTAAGGGAAGAAAACAGATTATGGCACTGAGAAAAGAAGATGGTTCTGTAACAAGAAATAGAGGCGAAATTTTGACAAGAGTGAAAGATTTCTACTCCAAATTATATGAAAGGGATGATACATGCACTCCAGACATCATGAAAGATACCAGTACCAGAGTTCCTCCAGTCCTTCCAGCAGAAGTTGCACATGCAATCAAGAACATGAAGCGGGGATAAGCTCCAGGAGAAGATGGAATTACTGTAGACATCATACAAGAAGCAAGTGGAGAAATCGAAACAGTACTCGCCCAAATTTTCACTCGATGCCTTAATGAAGGAAAGATTCCTGAGGATTGGAACACCGCTACAATGATCCTGCTACATAAGAAAGGTGACATTGAGGATCTCGGAAACTACAGACCTATCAGCCTCCTATCAGTAGTGTATAAAATCTTCACTAAAGTTCTTTCACACCGCTTGAAGGTAACACTGGACATGGCTCAACCGAGAGAACAAGCTGGATTCAGGAGTGGCTACAGCACAATAGATCATATCCATGTGCTGAGAGAACTAATTGAAAGAGCAAGGGAATATGAACTTCCATTGTGCATGGCTTTTATCGATTATGAAAAAGCCTTTGATTCGGTGAAACCATCAGCAGTAACAATGGCTCTGAAAACCTGCGGTATTGAAGATGCATACATTAATATTATTAATAACATCTATGAAAATGCAAGTGCAAAGATTAGGCTGTTTGAAAATACAACACACATAAAAATTGGAAAGGGAGTGAGACAAGGTGACACCATATCTCCGAAGCTCTTTAATGCCACATTGGAGGGTGTTTTTCAGTCGCTGAGCTGGGAAAACAAGGGGATAAAGATTAATGGAGATTATCTAACCCACCTTCGTTTTGCTGATGACGTAGTCATTTTTGCAACTAGCCCATCAGAGCTGCAGAGTATGATCCAGGAACTTGCTGACAAGAGTAAAGAAGTGGGATTAAAAATGAACTTTCAGAAGACAAAAGTGATGTTCAATGCTTTTACAAGAAATGAAGATTTATCGATTGATGGAGAAAAGCTGGAGATAACAGACACGTACGTTTATCTTGAACAGCAGATATCAAGTGAGGGTCACATTGATGAAGAAATTAATCGGCGTACAAAACTTGCCTGGAGAGCTTTTGGAAGAAACAGCATAATTTTCAAGAGCAATGTGCCATTATGTCTTAAAAGAAAAGTGTTTGATCAATATATATATATATATATATATATATATATATTCTATAAAGATACCTAAGCAAAAAAATACATATATAATTTTGACTCACACCTAGTACAACATAGAAAAGGTTATGTATCTACCTGTGTGAGTAAAAGGAGAAAAGAAAAAAATAAAATAAAACAACTGAATGTAGAAGGTGTCGAGAATACTGAGCTTTGGCTTTATCAAGGACCAGCAAAAACTCTGCATTTTCTCACTTCCACAAAGACCTAGTTGGAAATGGGTTTCTGCAAGGCCATAGATGTATATATATATATATATTTATTTATTCCAACACTGGAAAAACTGCTGAATTTAAGTCCAGAATGAAAGAAAAATGCTTTGAACAAAACTTTTGTAAGTCTTTGTTAAAGAGAGCTAAATTGGTTACTGTACATTCACTAAATCACTAAATAAGGATAAAGATTAATTATGATTAAATAATGTATCAAAAATTAAGTACATATCTTGTATTAATTATTAATGCTATTAATTGTATCTGGTTGACAACAATTTTCACTATGCTTTTTATTTTGCATATAAACATACAGTCTGCATTTAAAATAACTTTTTAAACATTAAAAATGCTATGTACCAATAATACTACTTCTGGAAAATTGCTCCTGCATCTGAAAAATGTCAATAAAAAAAATAGCGCTCATGTGATTTTATGAGCTGTAAAAAATCTGCTGATTTTGGATTTTGAAGGTTGGCACGTCTGAATATGTTATCATGGCAGTTCATTCCATGCCACGGCAAGTGCTTTAATGGTTTCAAGGACGTTCCATTTTACTGGTTTATCATTTGATGATGTTCATCTTGATTATGTCATTTGCCAGAATGGATCGATATTTTTGCTTTATCAGTTCTATAACTCTTTGATCTAGAGGCTAAAGTGCACTAGTGCAGCTAGGTGGCAATAATATCAGTTCAATGTTATTGAATTGAACATCTTTAAGACTAGGGTGTGCAGGGCAATTATCGACGAATAAAACTTTTTTCTGTTTTCAATTCCAACTTGAACGTAGAAAGCCTTCATCCACTTGAAAAATAGCAGCACTGTCATCCACACCTTCTTATTAGCTTCATACGTTCATGGTAGCAAAACACCACAAAACCTGTGTGGCCTTTGTGATTTTCTAATCACTAATGGCTTTAATTTATGACTACCATCCATACTGGTGCAACATTAAAAAGTTAAACGTTTTTTACTGTGTTTTCCTCCTTTGCATGGATTGCCTTTTACCACTAAAGTCCTGTCAGGTAACAAGTTATAAAACAACAGGCTTCATCTGCATTGTAAATGACTTTTGTGTTGTATTGAGCTAGAATTTCTGAAAGTATACAAGACCAGTCCTGAACTGCTTATGTTCTAACAGAAGCTAATTCTCCAAATATTTTTTTGCATAGATTTTATTTTCTAGGTTTAAATCAGTTTAGCCAACCACCTGAATAACTAAAATTCTCTAGTTAAACGCTTAATTCATTAGCTTTAGCTTTTATCATCGGTCCACTAACAATAATGTTTTTGGCTAGATTATGGCAAAACCACATAAACAACACTTTCTCCAATTCTTTGAGTTCACCAATGCATTATTTCATGGATTTCTCCAGTGCGTTATTTTGAAAAGCCACTTCTTTGATCTTCTCTTTGTTCTTTAAAACTGTAAACAGTGTTGGTGGTGCAAGACCAAATTTTCTAGCGATCTCACTTCCAACTTCGAACTTTTCTCACATTCATACAAAACTTTTAACTTTGTTTCCAGAGTCAATCTTTCCTTTTATTCTTCATTTAGAAAAAAGAAAACACACGCCATACATGCATAAAAAATGTCTTGACTTCCCACCATTGTGGGGACAAATTAAAGAAAGCAGAGAAATAGCATCCAAACAGCCAAGCAGCCTAACCACTGGTATCTCATTTCATCTAAATGTTCCAACTTCCCACCATTGTGCAGAGGAATGGAAGAAAGCAGGGAGACAACATCCAAAGAGCCAAGCTGACTAACCACTGGTGACTCATCTCTGTGTGCAGCTGTACACATTTATCACCCTACCACTTCCTGGAATTTCAGGGAAAGAATTTCTTGGAAATCTCTGAAAGAAGGTTGGCCATAAAAGCCTCTCATTATAGTGGGAGCTCCTTAGATTTACCACTCGTTATACATGAAAAATTTTCCTATCTTTAACATTAACAAATTGACGGTGCATTTTGAATCTCTCATTTTGTACTCATAATGTCGGACTTTTACTGTATATTTTTTTAATAGCCTGGAAATCCTTTGCTATGTGGTCATTTATGATGAAGTATATTTTTCTCGCTGTCAAGCCCTTCTTTTATTTTTTACTGTGTGTGTGTGTAGGTAAGACTCGGTTTATGGTGGGATTAGGTTCTTGAGACGTCCAGTGTAAAATGAAGAGGCGTAAATTGAAGCAAAAATATAATGGAAACATACATAAATGCATTAGGTTCCATTCCAAGATTGTCACTAATCAGCACAAAATATTTTGAAAATGTGTTATTTTATGAAATTTATGTATTGAAAATTGTATAATGTTTAAGATAATTTAATGTTTTAGAAAAAGAAAAAAATACTGCTTTAAAAAGGGTGTCTATATGGATTTCTTCTTTTCTGACAATAAGTTATAGTATGGCTGTAGAACTGTTTCAAGTCTCATCACAGTTGAACTCCACTCCCAGTTGGGGTCGTTGCTACAGAAGATCTCACATCCCTTATTAATATGAGCAATAACCTCTTGCATTGATTTCACTCTAATAATTAATAACTTCATGGCTTCCTCTAATTACTTCAGTATTATAAATATTAAACAGGAATTATAGAGGATAAATTTGTAAGGTACTTTATATCTCAAATTTTCAATCTAGACACTAGATCGTCTTTAGAAGTTCTTGAGTCTTTCTACTTCCACAGGTTTCACAAGAACTCCTGAAGATGATCTAGTATCTAGATCGAAAATTTGAGAGGTAAAGTACCTTAAAAATGTATCCTCTATAATTCCTGTTCAATATTTATAATATTGATTTCATTGTTAGTGTCTTGACCGCCATTGCAGTCAGCTTCACTTTCCTTTGTGCCGTCTTTGGGCAGTTGAGCTAGGTGTTGCACGTTTTTTTTTTACTGCTTATCAAGTGAGATTTTTTTTATCTCTCTACTAGTTCTTCAGTAATACTTTCCCCCAGATAATTATTCTCTGCAAGGATTTCTTCTAATTCAGCTTTGTGTACTTTACCATCCATCAGTGAAATCAAATATATTCTTTCAATGAACGGATTTGCAAGATTTATTTTTATAGATGAGGGATGGTACGATTCAAAATCTAATATTTTGTTGTTAGTCATGAATCTTTGTAAAAATGAGTAAAAGTTTTATCCATTTTCTTTATAAATAATTAAATTCAAAAAATGAAGTTCTCTTGAAACCAAACTTCTAAAGTGTTTTTGAAAGATTCTTCTAAGTAATTGAAACTTTCAAGATTTTTTCCTGGTAATATGTTTTCTATCAATCATGAAAGTAATGTCATCCTTGCATTAAAATTTATTAGGATTTTTTTTTTTCAAATTTTGCCACATAACAATTAGCATGCAGAGGTAAAACTGGCCACAAAGTGAACTGCTATTCACTTGAAATTGTTGGGCATCAACAAGACATATAAGAAAAAAATTAAAAGAAGACTCCATCGTCAATGATCACATTTTTTTTTCTTTTCTTTTTTTCTGGGGAACAGAGGGGGGGGTTCAGAAACTGACTGACCGTAATCATTGCCAAAGCCTGGTGAAAAGGACAGTTTATTCTTTAAAATCAGATATTTTTTTTAATATGTTTAATTCGGTGGGAAAAAAAGACATGAACTTTGGGCAACTACTTCTAATCATCATAGTTTTTTGCTCAACTGTGCAGGGATGGAAAAGGTTCAACTTATCTGCTGTGTGGTGATTAAGTTAACCTCATACAAAAAAAAAATCATTTGTTTTTCACCATTGCTCATATAAAAAACGTTTGAGTAGTTATTTTCATGATATTCAGTTTTCCAAAATTAATAAATGATATAGCATGAGAACTAGAATTTTTCCTATCTCAATAAGGCCATCATGTGTAAAAGCGGTTGACCAGATGAACTTTTCTTTTATTCTTTAGATTGTGGAAATGATTTTGTAAGATAAAAACACTACTTACATGAAGATCGATAAAATAAAAATGTACTGGATCAGCAGCTACATGAAGTGACAGTGAAAAAAGTTTTTATCATCAAACTGAAGGAATTATTTATTTGATATTTTAAAAATTGCTAGACTGTTTTGTTTTTACCCCATCATAATGTATTTTTAAAAACCATTTTATATAAAATATTCATCTACAACAATTCTGGAAATGTGAAAATTGTATTCAGTGTTTGTGGATGTGCTTTTGTATCAGTAGTGAAGAACTCAAAATATTGTTAATATTTTTTGGAGAAGGAAAGAACTCTTCATGTTCCTAATTTTTTTTTTTTTTTTTTTCCAGTTACGGTACACTCCTCTGTTACAAAAGAATGATGAAGAGACTAAACAACTTCTAGTCACTACATTAAATAATGGTGAGCCCTACCTGGGAATTTCAGATTTACTTACTCCAATATTATGCATTTTAACATAACTTATATCTATTTAACTTTTTTGTCTTGTAATTGTCATAAGCCTAATTTTTACCCTTGTAATATGAAAAATATGTAAGAAAAAACAACAACATCAAATAGTTTCTTCTAATATGCTCTCCTGAAATGCAGTGATGTTGAGATGTTTGTCATAATAGCATGAAAACTACTACATTTAGATGTGATATTGAAATAAGGTGGAAGGGATCATTAAATTTGCATATCATTTTTTAATGTGTTAATAAGAACAATTTTCCAATGTGTTCGCAAACTGATATTTATTTATTATGCAAAATTTAATCAGGTGTGTTCTGATAAACTATTAAAATTTCACAAATCTAATCATTAGAGCCAAATATAATTATAATACTAGTAGAGTTCTGTTGAAGTACTCATTGTTTTCTTTCCCCCCCCCCTTCAGCTTCACGGTTAGCAAGCTGGCTTTATGCTTCTAACTCAAACCTCAATCGAAGTGTTAGCAGTGCAGGCGAACACCACAGTAACTCCTACATTTCTCCAGTGTTACCCAAACGTGCTGAGACTTTTGGTGGCTTTGACAATCAAAATAAGAGCAACCCCAGCAAAGGTAAGATAAACCATATTTGTCTTAAAAGTAAGCTAGGCATTTTGTATATAGAAAATGAACCTTTTTTTTTTTTTTTTACCATATTACATTTTTATTTTCATGGCGATTTTGTTTATCACTTTTGATATCTTATTACCATGATTTTTAATGTAAGCTCTTCTTAAGTTCTTAAGTAATAAGTTTTATACAAAATTATTATATTCTGTTTCTTTATTGGTGTTACTAATGGTATCTCTTACACCCCCCCCCCCTCCCACACTCACATATTATGGATAATTTTAGGTAATCTATCCCTTTAAATTTTAATATGATTAATTTAGAAATTGAGTGAACTGTGAACTAATATTTCATCAATCCATTCAGTATTTCTGTTTGATGATATGAACAGTCAATCACTTTGAAAAACATATTAGGCACCCCCTTCTTCATTTATTCCATTTTTTCCTGTGGACATGAACTTAGCTTTTTTCATACACTAAACTAATCTGAGTGACAAGATTCTTGTGTAAAGAGCATAACATCTGTGTTTCGAGATAATAATTCTTTATGCTGTTATTAAGGGGATGCTTTTAGAGGTATTTTGAGTCTGACATGGTCAGTATGGAATGTACAGCTTCAGTTCTTCTGAATGTAACAGTGGACGTTCTGAGCATACCATCATCTCTTACTCTGACACTTTGAGCTCAAAGTACTTTAAAGACCAGTTGGAATCCAACATGTGTTGATATTTGTGCTGTTGCCCACCAGCACATGCTAGTATTTTTGAAAATGATCCCTGGTGGGAGACAATGTGTGTAATGATCTTTTTGAACAGCAACTAAATTATCCCAGCAGAGTTTGTATGCCTCCTTAAATTTCAGGAATTGTATGAACTCTTTAAATTGTCCTTATTTTCTCTCAGACTCCTAGAAAAGTTCTTAAGTTTAACTATGACTCTTGAAAATTTTTTGAGTTGTACTTTGAATTTCTTCAATGTTTTCCATTGCTCATTTAGTGAGTCAGAGGTGAACTTCTTTTTTTTTTTTTTAAATTGACAATTTCCTTTTGTCTGTTGGAAGCTACTTTGAGTTTACCTTATCCAGCTGCCATGCATTTGGTCCTTTCCTGATGTTGTAATTGGATAAATTTGTCACGTGACTCAGAAAAGACCCAGACACTCCAAGTGCTATGGATTCTTCATACTCACTATGGAAATAGTTGGTTTGCTACAGAATACAGGAAATTGAATGTACCACCAATATAAAAAATCCGACTAAAATAATGTCACTCAGTGTCTGCAGAAAGTTCATTTTCATGTTTTTAAATTTCTAACATTTACTAAACGTTTTGGGGATTGCTTGTTATATTTTTTCAATATTGTGACATTTCCTTGATATATTTTAGATATTTTCATGCTGTCCCCTTGCCAAAAAAGTTAGGAAATGCAGGAAATTATTGTTCTAGCAGGGATATATGGAATTTATTGTTCTAGCAAAAATGTTAGGAAATGCAGGGAATTATTGTTCTAGCAGGGATATATGGAAATTATTGTTATATCTGGGATATATGGAAATTATTGTTCTAGCAAAAATGTTAGGAAATGCAGGAAATTATTGTTCAAGCAAAAATGTTAGGAAATGCAGGAAATTATTGTTCTAGCAGGGATGAGAATGTTCTGTAATGTTTGGAATTTCAAATTTTGCTAAACAAGCTATGGGAGGGAGAGGGAAGGTTCCCTCCTCAGTTCTCTTCCTGATTATATTCTTATTTTCTATATTTTTCTGATGATGTTATGCATGCATGTTATAGAACATGCATGCATATTTTCATGTGTGTGTGAAAAATGGTAGTTCAGAACTCTGTAGGACCTCTAAATCACTGCTCAGTTAATAACAGTAGTAAAGATAACGATAATAAGTAAATGATAATTGGTTTCAGTGTTCCTAAGAGCTAGGTGAGCAATTTTTTCATGCAGTCAAATACAAACTCTTAGAAATCTCTACTCGAATGCATAACCTGGGAGAGTCAAGATAAATACCGAATTATTACACTTATGTGCTTGTGGCAACATGACCACATGTTGCCACAAGCACATAAGTTTTGCACATTTATGTGAGAAATATAATAAATTTTGAATTAATACTCATATATGTGGGTGGCAACATAGCCAGGATACATTCCATTACCTGTTTTACATTAATCAGAGCTACTGCCATCAAAACAAACTTTCATGCCATTAAGCTATCTTATGTTTGTCCTATAATCCTGTGTTTCGATTTCACACACTTCTGACTTGTTCTTTTTTAAATGGGGAGGTGAAAGCTCCGTTACCAATAGGTAAGGATGCTCGGATGCTGTGGAGATGATAGTGATGGTTAAGTATTTGAAGGGCATCAGTATATTTTCTTTATGTTCTAAGTTAATTTAATGCTCTTTCAAGTTTTTCTGACTTCTTGGTGTCTGTCCAAACCTTTTGTTAATGTTTAACCACTCTAAAGTTGCAGTGATGTCAAAAAAAAAAAAAAAAAATATTGTCACAGAAAATGGCATGACCAAATCTTGAAATAATTGTCTTTAGAATATACAGTTGCACATTTACCACACTGCAAATGTTGTTCAAAACATTTGGAAGAAAGTTAAATTGACTAACATCATAGCATGAATAAATTATATTCATTATTCATCAGTTGTGTGAATCTTCAAACATAATTTTTTATGGAAAATCAAAATAAGTTATTTCAATAGTAGTTCTTAAAATATTTCCCCTTCCTCCCCCAGATATATGTTAGGGTCCATTTTATTCTGATCATGAAACCAGCAGCCCCAAAATTCAGGTCAGGTAATTCTTCATGGCCCAAAGTGGTTGATTATGGTGGTTGTTAAACACAAATTCATTTTACACAATAAATTGGAAGATTGAAAATCTTAAAAAATTAAGGATTTCAATTGCTGGCTTCATCAGGCAAAAAATAAAATAAATAAAATAAAAGCAGTCTGCTGCCAAAAATTTTACTGTAGAAATGCAGTTACTTTGGACAGTTTTGTTTGTTTGCTTGTTTGTTCATTTGTTTTCTCCAATAATTCAAAGCAAGTAGTTTCAGTAGTCTTACAAGAATTCAGCATACAGCAAAAGATTAAAAAAAAACTGAATTTTTCCCATCTGCTAATGTTATTTGAAAACAGTACATTAAATGCAAGAAAGCCTGCAAAAATATTCAGATTGCATTTAAGTTTTCATTTTGAATTGTTAGTTTAAGGTTTTTTATGAAGTTAACTTGCCTTTGTCATTATAGCTATGTTGTATTACTTGTCTTTTCTGTCAGTAATGTGAGAAATTTTCACTGCTCCTTCAATGCCTATAGCATTTATTTTTATTTTTATTCTTCATCTGTTAAACTGATGTGTAATCTGTTATGTTGCAGTA
The DNA here is from genome assembly GCA_039090855.1 of Macrothele yani. Taxonomy (NCBI): domain Eukaryota; kingdom Metazoa; phylum Arthropoda; class Arachnida; order Araneae; family Macrothelidae; genus Macrothele; species Macrothele yani. Next base: position 18,495,386 of record CM076990.1, on the reverse strand, counting down.
CTAGTTTTAAAGAAAAAGTTAGTGCAGTTGAAAGAACTTACAGGAGAAATATCACCCTCAGGAGACAGGGAATTGTCCTTCTCTGATTCAAATCTCCATATGAAGGTGAGACCCAAAAAATTATTTGAATAATTCAGTATTCCATGCAGGATGACTAAGGGTAATGTGCAGTCTTAAATCCATGTATTTATTATATTGTATTATGAAATGTATTCCTGTATTATAATGTTAATTATGCTGTATAAAACTTCTATAATTTATTATATGAAATTTTATTGTTGTCAAGTAATGTTAAAATAAACAGGATTAAATACGTAATTTGAGAAAATTCTTTTGCTGAACCTTTGCCAGATTTGTCATCTGATCAACTATAAGATATACTTTGCTACCATATCAGAGAAATGGGGGGAGGGGTCATAACAGTCATTAAGTAAAAACTGCTTTGTAGAATGTTAACCTGAAGCTTTAAAACCTGGGTGCTGCATTGTTTCCAGTAACAAACCAGTGAAATAAATGAAACCCTGGCATTGTAATTGCTGCAGTATTATTCGTGGAAAATATGGTATGTTGCAATACCTGACCAGATAGATGTGTGTACTGTGAAAATCAGTAAGACTGTGATTTGACTTATCTGAAGTGTGCAGTTTTCTCAAAATATTGTGCAGTCATTATTAATCAGTGTTTTATCACTAGATCAAATGACTTTATACCTGACATGAATCATTTACACAACAACATAGGATAAACTGGGATTGTTTCATCCACTTGTATTTTCCATTTTTAGGTCACTTTTAATTTTATTATGATTATACATTCTTACTAGTTAACACATTCACTGCTGGGGTGCTATTTTAATGGCAAGCACATGGTGTCAGTAAGAAATTTGGGCAAATCTGCCATGACACCACAAGGCGTCATGTGGCACCGTGGATGAGCTTCTGTGCATTTGGATCAACCTAGCCGTGTTCTGATCTCATAGCTTTGCACGACTCTGCTATTCTAAAATACGAAAAAATGTATCCATAATTAATATTTGTAATTATAACCTTCAGTAACTCCAGGGATATAAACACTTCAGCAGCAGCAATGCATATGCTATAGACATGTATATCCTGTAGATGGTAACTAATAAATTGTAAAATTCTTCAGTCGCAAAAAGATTGAAACATTCAATTGGTTCAATACCTGTCATATTAATTTTCAGTCCTAGTACACTAGTGAACAGAATTATTCTCATGACATTGGGAACATCATACCAATATGTAGCTAAAATCTGTTGAGGCGGAGTATGAGAGGGAACGTCGCATTCTTCATTTTCACTTTCACTGCTGGTGAAAGTGAAAATGAACTTTCACCAGCAGTGAAAGTGAAAAAAGAGAGCTACTAAAAGAATACTTTTCTGCATATGATGACAAATTATCAGGATCATCTATTTCCACAGAAGGATGTGCCTGCTGATGAACTTTTGGTTGAGAGGGACCGGAGATAGCCTGTCTGAATATATCAGTTGTTTCAACAAAACTAAGCATTGAAGTCAGTATGGGTTTCCTTGAAATCCCTTTTCAATAAGCCGCCGCCGCCCCGGTGGCCAGTGGTCTAAGCGATGGCCTCTGATCATTCCTCCATAAGGGGTCCGGGTTCGAATCCCGGTGAGGCATGGATGTTGTGTTTGTCTTACGGCACTGGCTCTCTCCCTTCCCTGGAACCAGCGACCCTAAATTAGGGACGGGCGACTGCTTATAGCCCACTGAGTTGCTCACGGTGGTCGTTAAACCTCCAATCAAAAAAATAAATAAATAAAAAAAGCCACCTCTTACATATGAAGTTTAAACAGCAAATGCTTTTTATTGCTTCTCAAGCATTTATTTATTGATAGTTCCCTTCACTGCAAAACCAGTGACATTCAGAGGCAAATAAGTATTGCAGTGAAAAGTGCACGCTGTGGGAAGTCAACTTGCTTCCCCTTCCTTAAACCATGTGGAAAATAATCCATTATCCCAAAGCTGCAGTCATTTTTAAACAGTTGGATACTCATTCTCAGTGCTAGTAACAAAACAGATAACTCTCTTCTAGTGCTGAAGATTTTAGGAAGGAAAATATTAAGCCACAATCACGACGTCGGCACGTGGGCTAAGTACTGCATGGCGCCAGTCAGCAGTGAAAGTGTTAATGCCATCTTAAAATATTCAGCTGAAGTGTCCATTATTTTCAAACGATGCCCCATGACATCAGTTTCTAACCGTGATTGTTTTTTTTCTTTTTCTTTTTCTCCCCGCATTGCAAATAACTATTGTGTTAATGACTCTTTTTCTGTTTTGGCTATGCTATCTTCAGCGTTTGCCTGTAATCCTGGAATTTGATTTTCCTTTTTTACAAGTTTGGATAGTCCTTGATTTTTTCATATTTTTTGTGAAAGGTTCTTGAATAGTCCTGGGATTTTTGCTTGTAATGAAAAAAAATGGCTGAAATGTTCAGATTGATTGCGTCACTTTGTTCTAGCTTCCTGCAGCGTCTGCGCGTATCACTTCCTTCCGTGGAGTGTAATGATGTGATGTCATCTCTTTCATTTCATGTGATGCTGCTGTGCAAGATTTTTGAGTACCATATATCCAGGAACACTGGTTTGTGGTAGAGCAGTTGTGTGCAATTGGAGTCACAACAATGTGTGGAATCCTTTCTGTCGATCCAAGATGGCTTTTCCTTCTAACATGCTCTTTCCTTTCTGAAGATTGATATGTGGCTTCTCTGCAGTCAATTTGTGTGGGAATAGATGACTATGGGGTAGGGTATCTTCAGTTCCATGGCAAAATTGTTTTGTATTATTATAAAAAATATATTTGCAAAATACAAAATGAAGCACTATGATTTTAGCAAAAATTTAAGCTCCTGGAGTTTTTTTATGAACTCCTGGAAAACTTCAGGAAAAGTACTGGAATTTGTAAGTACATTAAGTATAGAAAAGGCTTCAGTCTTTTGATCTACAGCTCTATTGAATCTTTTATTGCTCAAAGGCTTTTGACCTATCATTGGTACCCCACTCCACTGGTGCTTGGGAAATGCAAATGAAATAAGAAAAATCATCTAAGTGAGCTGAAGAGTTGCATTTCCAATCTGAGGATGATGATGATAACAAATTTTCTGCCGGACAAGTTTACTGTGTTTTCATATGAACACCCACATGAAAATTATGCACTGATATACCACAATATTTTAAGAATTTAAAAAAATATCCAAATAAATAACTTTGTTTAAAAAAAAGGTTTAATTGGTTAATAGAACTTTTCTGGTGTTGAAACATGCATAATAAAAAACAGTTACAGTTAGCATTGAAACAATAGAAATTCTACTGTAAATGCTAGAAAGATCACAGAGTAAAAAGTTTTACAGGATAAAATATTTATTCAAGAATTTCACTTAACCTAATACAATCGATGTGAAAAATGCTTGTTTTAACTTTCTTTATTCTATTATTATTAAGTTTATTGCAAATTATGTGGATTTATCTCACTCGGACTAGTGTATTCCAAAAATGATCATTAAACAGAGATACATAAAAAAATATTGATCTTTATCTGCTGAGCACTTGTGCACCACTTTTCACATTTAACTGAGATTTTAAAGAATAAATTCTAAATGATAATCACTTATGCACTTCACCACAATCACATTTAGTAAATTCCTAACCTTTGCCTAAAGAAAATAGCATGTTTTACTTGCTCAGCTAAGGAAAAGCATTACCTATTTTATTCTAACCAACATTGTCACATTCAAATCATGAATTATGCACTTAATATTTGCACACTGCATTCAGTTAGTTCAGTAATTTGATGATACGCTCTTGATGCTACATGGCTGCTTAACCTGTTATTTTCCTGTTTTAAAATTAGTCCTTCTGTACTTGAATTCCCTTCCTATCTTTAGGAGATAGGTATTTAAATAAACAACCATAAACATGCAACAACTTCCTGTCTGCAGAAGATAGGCACTAATCAATGCACATAAATGCACAACACTTAATAATATACTTAAAGAAAATGAGGTATTTTTTTTATATCTTTAATTCCATATCAACATGCCATTTAATTAACTACCATTTATTACATGGCAGGTAGCCTTTGTGTTACAGCCTATTCCCTGTTAAATTAAAAGAAAATTGCATTTCCTAACTGATTGCCAGGCAAATAAACCTTCAAGTTCCTGCTATTTTTTTCTTTTTTTAATTTTTTGAAAAAAAATTCCCTTTCTGACCATTTATCTAGCAGATAACTTTTCCTAATGTTATTCTTCTTTAAATACTTGCCTTCTTTTATTGTAATAAATTGAATATTTTCATGACTGTGTGATTTACACTTAACTGAATAATTGCCTCTGTTAATTTGCTTGCTGGCATGCCTTAATGCCATTTGCTTGGAGAGAATGTACCAAATGACCTACAAAAAGCATAAATAGACATTATTTATATTTTATAAATAAAAAACTTGGGATGGCAATCAAAGAACTGACTGTATCTTTCTTGTTGATCCTTGCCTCCCTCAGCCAATAGCTGGCACATGGTCGTCACCTCAGTTACTATTTATTTATATTGCTTCTAAGCCACAGCTATGGTCACCTGGAATTCTCTCTTATACTCATGAATGACTTTAGGAATACCCTTCCTAAAACAAGAGAAACTACCTTCCAGTAACTTTTTGGAATGCAAACTTTTATGACTCACTCTTGACTGTCCCTACATTCCCTTACTGTTTCAAATATGGCATTGCCCCTGTAAATGGTTATAAATTTTTCCCTTTGTCTACTGATTAGAATCCAAATAAAGAATAAATTTTTACTCATTTCTCACACAAATTCTTCTCTCCTACTTGCTACTTGTCTTTGCTAATCACAAATACCCATGTACAGCTTGCACTCTGCAAATCTACATCTGGCCAGCAGTAATTTCTTAAAATTAATGTCCATGTCATCCCTGTGACACTCACACAATGACCCACTGCCAAATTCATCTGCACAAATGGTTACTCATGGACATAACTCCTTTAAACATTGTCTGATGCAATTTATGAATATCTTTCAAAACTATCTAATTACCCCAGAATTAGATCTTTGCTTCAAATCTGCTTTTTCGTTCATATGCTGTCTTACTACTCTATTCCTTCATGTGAATAGAGGCTATAAAAGCCTTGTAGGGCAATCACACACAACACGATTCTCCAGCTCGAGCTGTTGTCTAATTTCAGTGTGGGCATCCTGCTTGATGGAATGACGGGGCGATGAACATTGAAGTTGTTGAGAAGAAATGATTAGTCACTTTGTACTGCATGAGAGACTGGGCTATGAGTGGAAAGAAGGGGAGGGGGAAAGAAGAAAAAATTAAAGCTGCCTTTTTCTCTTCTCAGATGCATTTTATATCCCCTTTTGTGTCACCATAGCCAACTTGAACATTAATATTTACGCACTTACATAGCATATACCAATACATGAGAATGGGAAACTAATTAGTTGAATTAATGTTAGCTACTAATTAATGAACATTAGGATAAATGTGACTGATAAACATAATTTGGTGCTTTGTTTTTATAGGTAGCTGCTGCTGTAGAATATTAAATTTGGTGATATCCCCTAACATTTAATTAATGATAGGAAATTTAATGAATTTTAAAATATTTTCTTGATTTTTAAACTTTTTTCCCTTTTTTAAAGAGACATGAATCCCATGGTAGTTGCTCACCAAAGTTCACTTCCAGGCGTGGAAGCCCTGTAAGTTTATTTAAATATTTTAGCATTGATTGTGAAATCTGCACCATGCAGGTCACAGTAATGTATGATTTTGCTTTGGTGGATGAAATGCTCATTCACTGCATTGAATTTGTCAGTGGCTTGTTAAGGAGTAAAACATAAATCCACGTGCCAATAATTACTTGAATTGCCTTCAACTGTGTTTTCAACATTGAAGTGCAGTTAATTACATCACACTACAAGTACTTGATGACACAATGTCTATGACCCAAGCTTCCCAGTTTTTCTTTTCTACTTCTTTGCATGTTGACCCAATTTATACATTCATACTTTTTCATGAATTCACTATGGTTGCATTAAATTAATTGAGAGTCATGTGAGAAATTGATGAGGAAAGCCCAGTAACACTTTACTTGACTGAAAAAGAGGGGAAGGCAACATAAATTGAAACAGTAAATGTAAAAACAAAAAGTCTTTGTATTGATGAAGGAGTTGAAAAATGGTATCATTGAGCTATGTGTGTGTTATGGAAAAAAAAATTGTCATATGCCTCTATACTTCCAAAAGAAAGATTTCATACATAAAAACTTTTAGCTATAGGGAGGTGGGTATGGTCACAATTCCAACTTTTTTTTTCTTTTCCTGTTTATTGATAGTAGGTGTTGGTTCAAACACACATGCGTCATGAATTTCATTGTAGATATTATCCTCTTCCCTCCACCCATGATTACTTATCATAATTTCCAGTTTTGTTCTTGCTTCGACACCCAGCAGAAAATACACCAGGAATTTATCTGAGCTCCCATTGTGCTTGTTATTAGAATTTTCCATCTGTGCCATGTCTTAGTTTTCTGTTGCTATTTTTATTTTATTTTTTTATTTTCTTGTGATAAATTTTAAATGTGTGGTCAACTTTTTTCAGGATAAGATGAAACACTACTTGCCACAGGGAGCACTCTCACCCAAATCAGGAGAAAAAGAACCACAAAAATTCCAGTCTCAACCACAGCTAAGTACATCTGGGCAAGATCATTTAGAGCTTGTGGCTGAACTGACACATCACCTCAGCACTCTCACTGTATGTATTAGGTTCCATTCCATACTTATGTTTAGAGAAGTTTTTGTGTATGTATGAGAAGAGAGAGAGAGTGAGAATAAGTATTTGTTATTCTGTTGTTTTTTAAAGTTTAGGAATTTTTGTCACATTTGGTTAGATCATTAATTTATTGAGAATAGAAGGTTTTTATTGATGCTAGATATTATGTCATTAATTTATTGAGAATAGAAGGTTTTTATTGATGCTAGATATTATGTACTTAGAGAATATCCTTGAAATTTCAAGTGCCAGTAAGGATATTTTAACTAGATACATTTCCTGACTGAGCATTCATGTCAGTTTAAATACCAGGTTGTTTAGAAAATAATGGCCGATTTGGAGGATCATACCTCATAGCACACAATCTTGTTTTATTTGAAATAGGTGCCTTCCACAGCTACACACCTCTGCCAGTGAGTGACAAGTGCTTCAGTGCTAGTCTGGAAGAAATCTGGCTCCCTGGATGCAAGAAAGTCCCCGGAATACAATTTCAGCTTGCTCTCGGTTTCTCTTGAAGGTAATTGAATGAAATGCATGAACAGGTGGAAATCAGTAGGTGCTAAGTCAGGCGAGTAGGCTGGATGTGAGATGATTTCGAACCTCGGTTTGTATAGTTTCTGTTTCGTCATTTGTCACACATGTGGTCTCGCGTTGTGATGGAGGAGGATAGGACCCTTCCTATTCACCAAAGATGGTTATTTGGAACACAACTTCTGGTGCATTCTGTCAATTTCTTCACAGTATGTGACTGATGTAATGCTTTCACCAGCATTCAGGAAGCTGTAGTGTATAACACCATGAACAGTCTATCACACTAGGATGGACCGAAAGTGTGCAGACCAGTTTGGTGTAGTGCGGAAAAGTTGTGACCCCTCACCCCTAAGCAGTGTGCAAAATTTTTTTACTGTGATTTAATATCTTCGGTTCCTGCAACAGGCTTGAAATTTCAAAAATTAAGTTTCAAACAGCTATGAGTAACTGAATTCTATAAAGGACGGAACAAAGCACCTATTTGAATTCATTAGGTCATCTAGATAGTTGCCGAAGAAGTACCTGAAAGTAATCGACTCAGTGATAAGTCACAACACTTAATATGCCTCTCTCGTTCAGGAGCTTGGAATTCGTAGGCTCCTCAATGCAACAGACGCTGCTGATGCAGCTGTTGGTGTTCAAACATTTCCATACCTCAGATAAACTTTCAGTCTAAAGATTGCATCGAACTGATTTGATTGGTCTATGTGCGATCGCACACCTCCTATGGTTTTAAGCAACATGGATTCTCAGCTGTTACGAAACATGCTAATTGTGAAAGATATCCCTCAACAATGGGATTTCCCATGCCACACACAAGCTGTGGGAACGTATGGTAAAGCTTGTTACAGAGGCATTATCAGAAGTTTGCAGAGCACCAAACAAGGATGAGTTTATTCAGTCAACAGTACAGTCACACACTCTAATGCCCGTCTTTGATCACAAGGGCAAGTGCAAATAAATTTTTAAAAAATTCGGCATCTTATAGTTTGTCCGTTTTTGGTTATGATTTCAAAAACAGTTACTTATAGGACATATGCAGAGATGCCAACAACTACAGAATCTCCGTAGTTCCTACAGAAAAAGCTATTGTACTACAGAATACGGAAAACCGTGATTTTTCTACGGAAAATTAACGGAAGTTATTAATTTTTATTTTGCTTGTTCCCCTTCCCAACGCAATGGCGGCCACTTGACGATCCGTCATTCGCCTTGCTTGCGATGTTGCCTGCACTTCCAGTTCTGCCTCTTGAAGCTGCTCGGATCTTAGCGCGAGCGGCGGACACTTGATGAGTGTGGCCTTGCGCTGAGTCATTCTAAGTGAAAACCTTCCCTCCCCAGCATGCAACATTCTAGGGACGTTGAGCGTAGTTTGCTTTGGTTGGATGAGGGCAGAGTTCGGCCTGAAGCTCTTTCCCAGTGCAGCGGCAAGCTGTTGAAAATTGTTTGGTGCAAAACGTGTCATTGCTTGGCGTCGAAGGTTTTTTTTTAAATCGTGCTTCGACCATTCATGTCAGTAATTAATATTTTGAAGTTTTTTTCTTGCGTTGCAGAAAAGCATGCTTGGATTTTGTTGCAGAGTTCGCCAAAATGCGTAATTACGCGTCTAGTACGCATCGAAATTTTACCAACGCGTAAAAATATGCATCAGGAATTTTTTGCGACGCGTATAAATACACATCGTGAAACGCGTAAAGTACGCATCAACACGTAAAAATATGTATCGAGAAACGCGTAAAATACACATCAACGCACGGAAACACACATCCAGAAACACGTAAAACTATGCATCGAAGAATTTTCCCAACGCGTAAAAATACGTATCGGGACAGCATTTCGCCTTTCAAAAACGGAAGTGAACGAAATAAAATTTCTTCCGTAATCATCATTTCGTTTTCCTGCGATGTTGCTTCTGTCCAGTATTGTTGTTATACATAATTTTATTCCATAAATCTTTGTATTTCACTTTGAAAATGGAGGGGAAATTTCCGAAAACGGAAATTTGACAGCGCAAAAATTCTTATGTAATCTTCGGCTTCGAGGAATTTTTGCTTTTTCGTTGTAATTTGGGTTATCCTCGAGATCGATGCATAACTGAACAGAAATTTTGGGGCAATTGGTAGTGGTGAAGGATGCTTTCCACCTGAAACTTTCGAAAATGGAAATTTCATCTTTCAAAATTTTCGGAAACGGAAGATTTCTCCCATAATCATAATTTTATTTTTCACGCGATGTTTCCTCTGCCTAGTATTGTTGTCAAATTTCATTTTATTTCGTAAATATTTGTATTTCACTTTGAATATGGAAGGGAAATGTCCGAAAACGGAAATCGGACGTAGCAAAGGTTTCTCCCGTAACTGTAATTTTTTCCCCCAACGATGTTCCGAACGTGTATCCTGTGTTCTTACATATTCCCGCAAAAAAGGTTTGCATTTCAGCTTGATAAAGGGGGAGAGTCCATAAACAAAAGTGACTAAGCTGAAAAATTTGTAAGAATTGATGCATGATATTCAAAAGCATTTATATTCTCCAAGTTACACTACCTTTTATCTAAAATAGTGAAAGCTATCATGCATTCATGGTCCTCAAACTGAAAGTTCTTTCAGCATGATGGATAAAATTGTCATGGCATTAAATGGGTTTGTGAAGCCTACTGTCGTAGCTGATGGTGATGTTGAGCTTAATTTTTCAAATAACAGTTTTTCAAAAAAGAAAATTCAGAAAAGACACAACTGGTAATTGGAGTAAGAACAAGAATGTATTAAAGCGAAATCATTTTAAACGAAAATGAACTTTCTAAGTTCTATACATCTGTCAGAAAATTTCACATTGAAGAATGTTCTTATATTCAAGAAAAGATACTGATCTATGATGAATTCTTAAAACATGCAGAAGTAGTAGATCCTTCACTTAGAGCCATTACATCATTTACTTCTGTATTACACATAGTCAAACACCTTCCATTTATAATAACTGAAAATAAACTTGATATACTGGAAGCGGAATTCCTTGTTATCAAGCTGACAAATTAGAGACCATAGCAGTAACAGATGGAATAGATGTCACTTGGTCAGAAATCTCAAAATTAAGAGGCTGTAATGGAGCAGTTAAGTGTACTATTCTCTCAAAAGTAATGTTTGCAATACTTGTAGTTTCACACTCGAATGCTGTGAGTAAGAGAGATTTTAGTTTAGTGCAAAAATCAAGCCCGTTTCCAACCTAATTTAGGTTTAGAAACTGTAGAAGCACTTCTTATTGCAAAAATGAATATGTTCTCCTCTGGGCAAGTGTGTTATGAAAAAAGATTTTCTGCTGAGGAACTCAAATCTGCAAAACATTGTACAGCAAAATCACTAAAGAAAGCTGTTTAATCAATTTTTTGTTGTGTAAAAAAAAATGTATCAGTCATGGTGTATATTATTTTCCATGTGAAAAATTTGGAATATTCTGATACAGATTTTCATATATATAAATGAATAAGTAAAAAAATGCTAATTAAATTAAATGAGTTGTTTTCCTCGGTTAAAATGATTCTTTTTGGTATCACTACTGAAAAATGGCCAAAACTACTGAAAATTTGTATGAGTACTACTGAAAATATCTGAAACAGGTTGGCATCTCTGTATGTGTATATGAGTATAGATAGGTGCTTTTTATGCAAATTTTTGAAATTTCAATCCCATTGCTGGAGCAGAAGATATTAACTCACTGTAAAAAAAAATTGGCACAGTGTTTAGGAATGAGGTGTCACAACTTTTCTGCACTACACCAAACCGGTCTGCACACTTTCGGTTTTTTCGATCCACCCTATTACCACACTGTCAACGAAACCTTCTTTGGCATCAATTTTGGTATAGGATCTTGTTTCAGTGGTTCACTGTGGTCCAGTTCCTGTCCAGAATGCTTATGGTTGTCGTACAGCACCCACTTTTCATCACAGGTTACAATGAGATCAAGTAGGGGCTCCTTTTCATTGTGAAGCAGAAGATTACTGCACATCTCAAACCGTTGTTGTTTCTTATGCTCCTTCAGTTCATGTGGGACAGGATCCACATATTGAGCTTCCTGACCTTACCGATTTGATGGAAATGTTCAGAAATGGTTGCCACCGACACATTGTACTATTTGACGAGTTTTCTGCCTGTGATGCGAGGATTTACTTCCACATTTGCCTTCAGATCGTCGTTATCAATGACCAGTTGTCATCCTCGTCCCTCTTCATCTTGTAGGCTCATGTCACTGGAACAAACTTTTAAAACTATCAATGAACAGTACGTTTCAATGTTGCCTCCTCACCCCATGCCTCGGCCACATTTTGGTTGGTTTGTGCCACATTATGACCCAATTTGAACTCATGCAGCAGAATCACCCACAACTCACTCCTTCCTAACATGCTGTACAGACCACTCACACGAGTAGCAACAGCTGCAGCTCAACTGATTATATCATGCATGTGGCGTCTGAGTCACCCTTCAACTCGAACAAATGCACAGCAAGCAGGTTGGTCTTGCAAGCATTGTGGGCGAGTTGAATGTGGCATCTCAGAAAATCGGCCATTATTTTCTGAATGACTTGATATATCAACTCCTTGTAGGTGAAAGGGACTAACATTGGTAATTCCTAAAACTTCTCACATGAGTTTGTGTAAACATTGTGAAATTATGTAGAGACTATTAAATCAATATATTTGTTTTTTGTTTTTTTGTCAACTGTTCAGTAGATTGCCACTCAAAAAAAAATAAGGCAGAGAAAGTTTTCAGACAATTGGTTAATATGTAATGGTGGCTCAATGAAGCTGAACATTTTAATGCATTCCAATACACAGTGTATATTCGTAACAAAAAGTTACAGCAGAGATTGCAGATTACAAGTAAAATCATTTTTATCGCATTCCCTGGACAATTATTAGTTTATTTGGGTTGGGATACTGCAGGCAACGCTTTTCATCTACTTGCAGAAGGTACTGCTTCTGTTCTTCTTGGTTAGTTAATACAGCATTAAAAGACTGTATTAGCGAAATGCCTCTTTCTGCTACAACATTAACAACTTTGAGATTCTTGACCCTCCATTTGGCTTTAATGAATTCATCTTCCTCCCAGGTGCTAGGATGAGCTTGAAGAAAGTTATCAGAAACATGCAAAGCCAGTAACAGATTTTTGGTGTGTTTTTTTTCACAAAGTCTGATAGTTTACTTTCTTTTATCTGTTTTTCACCAATCTTTATTCTTCTAGAAACATGATCCTCCCCTTGTTTGTCTAAGGATGCAACCATGGCCACTTTCATCTCTACGGGCACTGTTTCATTGAAAAATGCAAAACCAACTAGAATTTCACTAAAATGCCACAATGGCCAAAGAAGCTTTTGATTGCAGCATTCGCAACAGCTTCATTTGTGGTCTTGTATGTGACAAGATTCTGTAGGAGTTCAAGGTCCATCCTTAGCGCAAGTGCAGCAGCTCGTGCGGTTAACTACGATTTCACGTACAGCTGTAACGACAAACAAGTCGAACTCACGAAGGCCGAACAGTTCTCCAGAAGTTACCTGAAACTGAGATTGAAACAAGTATAACTTTAAACTGTAAATCAGTTTTGCCATGCACCTAACTCTGTGATAAGCACCAGGAGAATGTATGGAAGAATCCTCTAGTGCAAGTGTATCCTCAAGAAACAGTAGTGAGAGTTGCAACAGTTCTTTATAATCATTCCTAGGGTAGCATTCAAACAGCTGTCCACGAATGAAAGTAACTAAGCCTGTTTTAGTTGGTTCTATTTGACAAGCAATAACTTCGTCTTCTAGACCTGACTCATAAGCATTTTTATTAAGCTGACTCCAAGAATTTGAAAGTTTCTGGAAAAGCTGGATGTTTGGGCCACTAGAAGGCCCCATCAGTTTGTCATAAGCACTTGCAACAATGAATTTAAGTATATGGCGTCAGCAAGCCAAGCTCACAAGAGTTCTGTTTAGTTTCTGCTCCTTCAAGGTACATGCTTCGTCTTTCAAACCTATATTGATTGCTGTGGTGTTGAATGGCATAAACTGAATTCTTTCAATCAAATTCCAATCCTGAATCAATTGGAATACTGCAGTTACTTGCACTATTCCAGTCCCATTTAAGAGTTTTGGAGCACCCAGAAGTTTCATAACCCCATCCCCAGACAGAAGTACTGCTAGGAGATCAATAGTTTCCTTGTTGGTCAGAGCAGGGAGTATTTTTCTATCCCAGTGGTATAGCAGGAGCAAATGAAGTTTGTATTTCTGCTGCTATGGCCTCTCTGCAGGCTTTCTCCAAGCCCGTCTGATGGACTATTTGTTGAGAGCAATTTCTTCAAGGTTTACACCCAATGCTTGAGCAGTGGTGGCTAAGACATATGTAGTTATCCTGTCACTTATTTTGCCTGGGTCTAATGCAGATGTTAATGCAGGACTGACAACGTTGGAAGGACGGGGCTTTTTAGTCTTTTTTACAGGTAGAATAACTTGCTGTAGGTATAATTGTTTTGTCATTTGAGTCACTATTACTTTCAGTACTGCTGCTTAAATCTAGATTCATGGATGAGAGCTCTGACTCACATTCTAATCTGTCGGCTTCCTTCCTTTTTCTAGTTTCAATTTAATTCATTCTATCCCTGCACTTTTCTTACAGTTTAGCAAGGCTTTTATCAACAGAACCCATATATCCTCTTCTTCCTTTCTTCACTGAGCCAATAAAAATTCCCTGTCCTCAGGCAATACTATTAAGGACATGGCATCAGCATGAGCTACATCAAACAAATCATCAAACGTCTCAACAAAAGCGGCTTCCTTTTTCTGCTGTGTCTCTGTGCTCCTGGAAGCATTCTTTTTCAGCTTTTTCACTACAAATGCAAGAGCTTAACTTTATTGATCATATGATACACTTGTCTGGTTGGGATTCGTGCTTTCTCCCAGAAAGGTATAACTTCCTGTGCAGTCTCTGTAGCACTGTCTTGAACGGTTCACTTTTCATTAAGGTGTAAATGAAAAAAGTGGCTTAAAACTTGGCGTTTTGAGGGTAACTTGTTTCCGGATTATGGACTCGCTAGCACCACCTACCAACCAAATGCCTTTCTTTGATTTATCAGTACGTGTAGCAGCAGCCATTTTTACCAGATACTGTATTTCATTTATTACAAGAAATAATAAACTATTAGAGCTCACCTGGCTTTCAAAGAACTTACTGAAGAACACGAAGTTAGATTGACGATGCGGCAAGCAATGTTAACAGGCGCTTCTGCTCGACTGAATGCAAAAAGGAAGACTTAAAAAGGATGAAAGACTAGTTCTGTGTCTGGACAAGCAGCGTCATCTGTTGGAGAATTTGAGTTCAACAGCTTGTGTTCCAAACATAAGGTCTAGAGCTTAAAAATAGGACAGGGCCTTTGAGCCACCAGTAAATTTCGAACTACAGCAAAGAAACTTTGGGAAAATTATTTTTACATAGGAATGAACAAAGTAAGGAGGTAAGACCATTGAGAATGGAAGAAAAAAAATTTCTTCATACATTTGGGTTGCAGTCTACTGTGCAGCTTCACTGTGGAAATGGCCCAACATCATTTTGTTGGAATTTCATCATGGTGGAGCTTGGCCATATTGATAGTGAAACTGTGGTCTATGAAAAAATGAATATTTATTGTATAGAAATTATAAAATTTGAAATGACAAAATACTGATTTATTTATTCCTATACAGGTGTGTTAGCTAAATTAGTTTGCAGAATTTATTTAGAAGCAAGAATGACTTTGACACATGTCATAACACTGCTGATCTAGTGACTTTGCCAGGCTTTAGAATTATTATTTTAGTGTCAGTTCATGATATTGCCCCCTTCTAAAATTGATTTCTGCCACTGTTAGCTATCATAAAATCCCTCACAGCTTGAAAATTTAGAAAAAAAGTGCAAATGACTTACCTTGCGGTTTTCAATTAGTCACAATTAATGTGATGATGAAATTGCAGAATATTTATGTCATTTGATTTAACTTGCACATTTTAAATACTCATGAAACTTTTTTTTTTTTTTTTATAGTGTCTGTTGAGCCATCACTTTTCACATGTTGAAAGGTAAGGTCACTTTTCCTGTTCCTTAGCACACAAAAAAAATATATATATATTAGCTTTAACCCTTTTTATATCTTTATAATTTTTTTAGCTGTTGATTCACCATGGTGGTAAAGATTCTATTTGTATTATTTTTTATTTAATTTCTCAGTATACCAAAAAGTTGCCTGCTATCCTTCGTAGGAAGTGTATTGATTTTAAAAATGATAAAATTCTGCACTGTGCTTTAATTTGTTTTAAATATGTGGTTAAAAAATCCACATCTCTGGCTTCCAAATGTTGGGTTTTACTTTTTAGTGAGTTTCATGTAAGACAGCTTAAAAGTAGTAAGAATAAGTAATTGTGGTTCCTTTTTGGGTGAAGGCCTCAAGAACTACAAATAATCGTAGGCAAAATCTAGTTCAAGGAAAAAGTGCTTGTTCAGAAAACTAAATAACAACAATTCTGAGCTGTTGAAAATTATGCTTTATTACTCCATTGTACTAATAATGGAAATTTAAAAGCAGCACAGAACCCAATGTCATTCTTCCATTTTTCACAAAAATTGCCATGTCTGATACATAAATGTTTCATATTATTAAAAGTCTTCAACTTAAAAAATTTTGAAATAAAATGGCATATATTTTATAGGGTTTTTTTTTCTTTATGTAGAGTATTATGACTTTTACACTCGCTGATCAGATCATTGTGATCGCTTCTGTTTCCTTAAGTAAGTACATCCCACAGTACATAGCAGTGACATTACTAACTGGTGCAGAATAAATGTATATGTATATACACTGAGTGCTCACTGAATGACTGCTCACACCACCCCTATGCAAAGTGAGTTATACCCAGTACTGGCAGAATGAGGAAGAGGGTGTGGCTTCATTTTTCATGGTTTAGCGTGGGCCTATTACTTTGTACAAAACCATGAGAGCATGCTGAGCTGTGCTTAGATGTCCTGGACAATAATGCACTGTCAGCATTGTGGCAGTACTATAGGGAAGACCCATTCCTCTGTCAGCGAGACAGCGTACCATATCATATTGCTCATGTTGTTACAAACTGGTTTGACGAGTGTTGAAAAGTTGGACTGGCCAACCCTGGATCATGACCTGAACCCTGTTAAAGAATCTCTGGGACAAATTGGATCATTGGGTGCATGGAAGAAGAGGTCCCCCAAAAAATAAAGCTAAAGTAGTCACTGTTTTGAATGCCAAATGGCAGAACATATCAGCAAACATTTTCAAAAAACTGGTGGAGAGTATTCTATGAAGATTAATGGCCATTATAAGGGCCAAAAGTTTCTACACACAACATTAAATTTTCTGCAAATAAAGATTATTTGTAGGCATGCTGGTGTCCTGATATTAATGATAGGACAGTGTATATGCAAGCCTACAGCTATAATCAGTGTTATAAATAATTACTTTTTTCAAATCAGCGTATGTAATAAGTATCATGGTTTGGATTTGGTAATATTTGGTGGCATGGTTATTCCTAGATTTAATGCACTATAAATATCTCTTAATTATAGTTTTTTTAAAGAATAAAAGAAGTTAATATGGTAAATTTTTGGGTAGCACCCCTACCCTTCCTCAGGACTACAACTATAGTAGGTGTTCTATCTACTATAGTTGTATTCCTGAGAAAGGGTAGGGTGCTACCCTAAAATTCGACATGTTAATTCCTTTTATTGCTTAAAAAAAATTAATTTGGAAATATTTATGTTTTGGAGGGAAACTTTCGGCCATATTTGAATGCAGTTCACGATGGTGGGAAAATTGAGACCTTACCTAAATAGATTTTCCAGCAGTGGGAAAATATGGGCATTATTTGAATGTGATTTCTGGAGGTGAAAAGATTACAGCTTTATTTGAGTATGACTTCAAGCCTCATGGAAAACTACAAAATTGTTTGCTACATGTGACTTTTTCTTCAGAATGATTGGTTAATTACATCATAGCATGTTTTCATATTGTAATGAAAGCATTGTGAATCTTTAAAAAAATGTGATCTCTGCAGACAGCAATTAGTTTACAGTGCCAAAATTTACCAAATAGATCATTTCATGTTAAAGCATCTTTCCATTCTTCATTCATTCATTGTTAATTAGTTACAGCAAGATGTTTTAACAGGAAAGGATTCCAGTAGTAATGTTAAGTGACCAATGTTATTAAAATGGTTTGCCATTTACATAGCAATAGTGAGTAACTTAATCTTACTAAAACAGCAAGAGATCCTGTGACCATTTGACAACAAGAACATGAACTTTTGGATTCCAAGTTATTCTCATTCAAAAAAATTTATAAAAAGAAATGAAACTTTGTGCCACTTTAAACTACACAGATCATCTAAAAAACTTTCATATTCTTAATCTATTTATTTCGATTACAGGGTGTCTACTGGTCATGAAAGTCATGAAAAAGTAATGAAATTGAGCAGGCAGTCATGAAGTAATGAAAAAGTAATAAAATTGAGTGGGTGGTCATGATTTTTTCTTTTTTTTTTTTTTTTTTTTTTTTGTATCAGCACCTGAATGAAGACAAGTTTGTGCACCTAGAAGAAAACACGAACCGGCACCCTTATAAACTGGTATGTAGTCGATGCCCCATGACATATATATATATATAAAAACATATGGCTACATTAAAAGCTGATGTTGTGAAGTGGGAATATTTGCAATTTTGTGAATATTCTAAAAAACAACTGAAACAGTTCAATCCTAAGGAGGGCAAACTTGGTCGCTTCTTGATGAATTTACTACAAAGTGCGAACCATGACTTTATCAAGTTCTTACAGAAGCCGCTGTGCATGTTTCATGACAATGCTGCAGTTGAAAGAGGCTTTTCTGTTAACAAAGAACTTTTAATTGAAAACTTGGAAGAAGATGCAGTTGTTGCAGAAAGAAGTGTTTACAGTGCAATACTACCATTAGGTGGTTTAGCTAATAATGAGAAAAAATTGAATGTGGACATCACAAAATTAATTATATTAGCTGTCAAAAATGCTTCATCAAAAAGAGTTAGGAGCCTTAAAGAAGAAGAAATCTAGTGAAGATGAATTGGCCAATTGTAAAATGAGAGCAGTCCAAGAACTAAAAAACTCAAAGATAAGAAAAGAAAGCTTATTGAAAAGGCAAAAGAAGAAGCTGAAGTTCTAGATTCTGAGATAGCAAGTTTAGCTAAGATACTTAAACACTGAGTCTTTCACTGTAAAATTTCAGTCTCCATAAATTTTGTACATTCATAGTTTTTATATTGCCTTAATAAAAACTTGTAAGTTTTTACAGCATTACCATGTTAAAAGAATTTGTGTGTTAATAGATGTAATGATAAATATTTCTGAAAATAGCCATACCCCATTCTAGATGAGAGTTGAATGTTTTTATTTCTTTAAAGACATAGAGTTTGGTGAATGGCATAGTGCAAGTCATACATAATTACATTATTCATGTTAAGTAATTTTAGTAACATAAGAATTACATTCAGCTTTCATCTGAACTGGCTTTCAGGTAGGGGTTCATTAACCTCCCCCCCCTTCCCCACGGTATAGCCATTTTAGCAGCAATGCTATTATAGACACATCAGTTTTGCCTAAACTATTGTCGCATGGAATTAATTTCAGTGTTTGTAAAAATGAAAAATAACCTGAGATCTCAAGCCAAGGGTACTAGATTATGAGTCTAGAATGGTTGTCATTGTGCCACGCATTGTCGAGAAGTCATGAATTTAACTGAAGATGTCATGGAAAAGTCATGAATTTGGTTCATTGGAAATCAGTAGACACCCTGGATTAAAACTTTCATATTCTTAATCTATTTTTTTTTTCTGATTAAAACTCGAAAAAAAATTATTATTGTTCACCTGTTATATTTCATTTTCGAAGTCTCATTGCTTTATCCCACCTCAACTTTTTTTCCAATACTGTCCAAGAAGAAGAACTAAATATATGTATAGTGTGATGTGAACTCAGAGTGTGTACAATGCAGGAAGGAATCTTGAGCAAGAACATTTTTCTACCCTTCTGCTCAGAGCAGTTCATAACAGAGGCTTGTTAAAGTGGTAGAAAAAGCATCTTTTCTGTTGTTGTTTTCACTTGTACATTTTTTTTTTCTTTCAGTAATGGTTTGTGCTAAATGAATGCCTGAACACTGTACTGGTACACAGGTGTGAGACAATAGTGGTAATGGTAATGTCTTTTTTTTTTATCACTTTTGTTTTTTCTTTCAAACTGCAAAGCATTCCCATTGTCACATACCACTCACTGTTTGTAACATCATGTTAACCATATACAGTGAATAACCTGAGTTCTGCTTAATCTGAGATCATTCTGATGAAAATGCACACATTTCTCATCCACATTGCTTGTGTTTCCTTTTTGGAGCAAAAGGGGGATTTCATGCCAAATTCAAAAATTTATTACATACATACATACATACATACATGTCACTAAGCTGTTCTCTGATATTCAGAGGTTAGCTCCACAAAGAAATACAAACTATCAGATAATTTTTACTTACTGTTGCTGTATCAAACTTCTCCATTTACAGCGATCTTGACATACAACTCGGGCTTCATGGACATCCATCACACGCTGTACACAAGATCTTTTATACTTCATACTCACAATTTTTTCTCATGCAGACATTCCTGAATCTGAATTTATTAAAAAGCAAAATCTTACAAATGAACAGTTTTCTTTCTGATGAAATGTGTCCAAACTCCAAAATGCTCCCAAGCAAACTGCTCCCAGCAACCTGAATTGTCACTGTCTTATGTCCTTTTCCTTAAAAAGATGATGAGATATTAATTACAAAAACTAATGGCTGACAAAAGAGATGTTTTAAAAGAAAAGTCACTTCATAATTTTGATTAGATGTTAATGCAATGTAAATTTTAATATTACACTGAAATGTTTAATGTTTATTTTTTTCCCTTTTATTATTAAAAATGCTATCTAAAAGATTTATATTTTACTTTCTGCATTTCATATTTCACAATTCTGCTTAATCCGAGTTTGAGTAATCCAAGTTATTTCTGATCATGAGTACCTTGGATTATTGGGATTGTGCTAAGTTTTGTCATACAAAATCTTTGTTTTAATTTCGTCTTTGGCACATCTGGCAATTTTCATGTGATTTCAACTTATTTACTTATTTATTCAGTATGTCATTCATTTTTTAAGCTTACGAATACAGCTGACAGAAATGGCAGACAAATTAAGTAAGCTGACCAGAGAGAACAGCCAGGAGAAGCGAGAACGGAGATCCATATACAGAGCAGACCACCAGCTGGAAGAATTGAGAAACATTCAAGAACAGCTAAGCCAGGAGAGAGCTCGATGGCAGAAGGAAAGGGCTCAACAAGAAGCAGAGCTTGCTAAGAAAAATGAAGAACTCCAAAATTTAAAAGTATTGTTCTAGATTTTTTGTTGCTTAAAATCGTTGCAGTAATGCTTTTTTAATTAATAATTGGCTCGTTAATATATCATTTCCATATTTCATTAAACAAAGCCATGGGTAAAATCTAATGGTTTGGGGAACTTAACATGATGACAAAATTTTGCTGTATGGAAAGCAAAAATCACAAAGGCTTTGTTAACTTGCATTTGTGTGAAATGCTGAACTGTTATGGGTGTTCCAAGTTGTACAGCGATGATAGAATCTCTCAAATATTTTTTGGCTGGTGGAAACACTGCACTTGTTAGTATTGCATTTGAATCACAGTCTCCACTCTGCTTGTTATGCTAGATCTTGACTGGGCAATCCTGTTGCCAACTGCCACTAGTGGCAAATTGGCCATGAAAAGTGTGACAAGTTTCCCAGCTCTCAAAGTAAAATACATTTTTAAGCATGTGTTTGCTCCTGTTTCTTGTGTACAATTTTTACATTTTTCTCTGCTTTACAAAAAAATTGTTATTTTTTTTTCATTTTGCTTCAAGCTGATCTTTGAAGCCTCAGTGGATGAGGGAAGTTCCCTCATCCATCGACAGTTTGTTCAGGCCTTGAAAGAATGCAGTGACTGATTTCAAGGATCTTACTGACTATGCATATGTAAGATGATTGAGCAAAGGAAAATTTATGGAATGGTTTACTCATTTGCTTCCTCAAATTTGAGATTTTCTTATTCAAAACTGTCTGATAGAAAACTTTTCTGACATTGAGAACCCTTCGTGGCTGTGTGATTTAAATATGCTGTGTGATATCATGGCACACTTAAATAAATTAAACATGAAGCTGCAGGGAGAGTGATAATATGATAGCCTGGCCCATCATATTCAAGAATTCACTTTCAAACTGAACCTCATTCTGGTACAAACTCGGAAGGACTATTTGACCCATTTTATGAACCTCACTAAGATTTCTAGAAAAAAAAAAAAAAAAAAAATGAGGAATACGGTCTACTCGGCATAAAGTGGCAACTCTACATAAACTAGATAAAAAACCTCTCCCAGAAATTTTAATTATGTTTTTCTGATTTCAATGACTTAAAACTGGCATTTAAATTTTTGCATAATCCATTCCACTTTGATATTACCAATTTAAGCAAAGGAATTTCCACCCTTCTATCTTTGGACAAGCTTGGGTATGAAGATGATTTGCTTTCTTTTCACAGCCTGGAACACTTGAAAATTTTCCAGACTTCTTCCGTCACAGATATGTGGAAATCTATTCTGACTGACAACGATCTCCAACTTTGAAATTAGGGATTTTGAAATTATAGTCCATGTTTGGATCAACATGGCTGTGTAAATCGACATTCTCTATGATGGAATTCATCAAGTCAAAATACAGATCTCGAATTATTGATGTAATTTGAAGGTGTCACTAAGATGTGCATTGAGTTCAGATATTCAGCCAATGTTTCTGGGACTTGTCAGACAAAAGGATTGTTGAATTTTGCATTAAATTGTCCCACATTTTCAATTTGAACAATTTTCATCATTTGCATCTGAGGCAGTTTTACCTAAGTTGTCAAAGATTACAACATATTTTGAATAAACTTGCTCAGTGTGTTTGTTGTTTTAAATCATTTAAAACTACACATTTCTCAATTTTTACCTGATGTGGCAAATTTCACTTCTCATTCACCACATCTGTGGCTACATTGAAAAATAAGTTCCCACCTTTGTGCTAGAGAAACAGCAAAATGTGTGCATTATTTATTTATTTATTTATTAGCCTATAGCCCATCCTACGACAGTTGTTTTTAAGCTTTAAAAAATATTAATATATAGGGGATGTTTCCCGTCCTAAGACCGGGAAATTTTTAATTGAAGCAGATTGTAAACAAATCAAATAGACACCGACTTTTTTGTAAGGAAATATAGTAAAAACTTATATAGTATGAACTCATTCATGTTAGAACTGAAAAATATAGGCTATTTATTTCCATTTTTCAAAAGACCTCGTGATAAATAATCTGCGTGAAATACTTGTTGTTGTTTTACAATTTTCCCTATAGTCAAGTTGTTTTCATGTAAACTTACCTTAATAACTTGTGCTTTGATTTTTAGCGTTAAATCACTTTTTCTCCAACACATGTGTTATTCCGCTCACTTCTTGTTTTAGACTATCCTGTCCGAAGATTAGTTTGAAGCTTCATGCCGAACTTTTTCTACAAAATAATACAATATCTGGCATTACAAATCGGAACTATGTAAATTCTCGACAATGAGCTATTGGGGAGACATCTGCTTTTAGATCCAATCTTGCTCACTTCGACATCGCAAGATTTCAGTTTTTATTGTAGGTTAGAGCATTTAGATAGATTGATATTTTGCAAAATGTATAATATAATCAGCACTAAATTCCGAAAATTAGTTAAATTAAAAAAGTAAAAAATAATTAAGGCATACAAATTAATATTCAAATTGCGCTAAATTAAATTAATATACAAGCACAACTTGCCACGATATTAAGATTTCAATTCGAATTTGGTTAAATCAGATAAATAGTACTCGAGTCATTAATAATCCAGTGTTTTTAAATTAGCACGCAATCACCTTGGCATCTCAATGTGATCGCATGCAAATTCAACTTGCTGTGATATTAAGAATTCAATTCAAATTTTGTAGATCGGATAAATAGAAATCAAGTCATTAATAATCCAGTATTTTTAAATTAGCACACGGTCACCCTGACATTTCAATGTGTTCACATGCAAACTCAACTTGCTGTGATATTAAGATTTTTATTTGAATTTTGTAGATCAGATAAATAGACCTTAAGTCATTAATAATCCAATGTTTTTGAATTAGTACGCGATCACCATGACATCTCAATGTGATCACATGCAAACTCAACTTGCTGTGATATTAAGCATTCAATTCGAATTTTATAGATCGGAAAAACAGAACTCAAGTCATTAATAATCCAATGTTTTTAAATTAGCACGCAATCACCTTGACATCTGAAGCTGATTTCGTGCTATTATATAGCAGGCAATCATTTTGACGTCGCGAGAGCACACATGAATTGATCGATGATGATGCAACAGTGCAGACGTTGGTGTGACATCAAGCATTCCAGAGAGACGGATCAGGGTGTTTATATTATTAATTTATTTATTTGTCTAAGAATTTTGCACCCTCCAGATGCCATTTATTGGCAGATGGCTCTAATGATGATTGGAGGGAAGGGAGGCTTTTAACACACTGAAGAAAGCATTGCACTGCCACCTATCTTTTTCTTGTAAAACTAAATGTTTCTTTTTTGTCAAAAAACTTTTTTTTTCCAGTTTTTCTTTTTTACCAATTGGGATTCTTTTTTAATCAATTCCTTCCATGGACTTGGTGGTATCTCATATGGTTCATGGTTATTGCAAGTTTTATTGACTTATTTTTTTCAACAGCCACAGCTTCAGCATAATGCAGTTCAAATTCATTTCTAGGGTATTTTAACATTTTCAAAGCTAAAGTGTTTCTTATTCTGTATCCAATATTTAATTAGTGATATCTTTTCTTCTTTTGTCATTTGTTTGCCAGTTTTTAACATGCTGATTTAGCCTTTTTTTTTTTTCAACCTGTTTATAGTGCTACCAATATTACACAGTCAAGTCACATTATTGTGACCACCTCCTACTTTTGACGTCAACAGCGCGTAGCCAATGAAAGAAGGCACATGTCGTGAGCTGGCTTGGAGGGTATATAAGGTGTGCTGTAGGCATTCTGAAAACATATCACTTGTTGCTGTCATGGATAAAAGGAGCGATTTATCAGATTTGCAAAAACGGATGGTTATCGGCTTTCGGACCATGGGTGGCAGTATTTCTGAAACAGCGCAGTTTGTGAACTGTTCATGTGCTGCTGTGGTTAAAGTGTATTGTGATTAGAGAAATGGCACCATTGCGAGTAAGTAATGTGGAAACTGCAGAGCACCTTGTGCCATTGATGTGAGAGGTGAACGTCGGCTTCGAAGGTGCATGAGGGCCGATCGACACACTACAGTGGAGCAACTCACTGGACGAATGAATCGGGGGGCTACCGGAAGTGTGTCTAAATCGACAGTTCAGCGAACCCTGCTGCGTATGGGATTCCAATGTTGATGGATGGTCACTGCAGCTATGCTAACGAAGGTGCAGCGGCAAATAAGGCTTAAGTTTGCATGGCAGTATCAGAATTGGACCTCCGTAGATTGGCAAAGGATTGCCTTCTCTGATAAGTCACATTTTCTGCTTCATGGAACGGATAGACGTTGTCATATAAAACGAGAAACATCGGAGAACAAACACTCTTCAACCATTTCTGGAAGAACACAAGCTGGTGGTGGCAGCGTTATGGTCTGGAGAATGTTTTTGTGGCATTCTCTGGGTCTACTCATACCTGTGGAAGGCACTGTGCACCGAATTCATTATGAATCCATCCTTGCAGACCACGTACACCCATACATACTAATTGTCTTACCAGTAGCGGATGGGATCTTCCAGCACAACAATGCGACCTATCACACAGCTAGAAATGTGCGAGAGTGGTTGGAAGAGCATGATGAAGAATTCAAAGTACTTCCCTGACCCCCTAATTCCCCAGACTTAAGCCCAATTGAGCATCTGTGGGATCACCTCAATCATGTTGTTTGCTCTATGAATCCTCCACCATGCACCCTCCAGCAGCTGTTAGATGCACTGCAGTCAGCATGGCTCCTCATACTTGTGAACACCTTCCAGCACCTTGTTGAGTCACTCCCAGCCCATCTAGCTGCTGTCCATGCGGCACACGGCGGTTACTCTGGATATTAACTGGTGGTCACAATAATATGACTCGATCGTGTATGTCATCTATTTTTTATTTTCTGAATAGTCAAACTGAATTGGAATCTGATACACACTGGCACATTCTGAAACAGATATTTTATTTTTGCATTTAATCATTAGATCTGCAACAGAAATTACTGATTGACCTAGGCCACTTTTAAATTTTCTAAAAATTTTATTTATTTTCCTCTTAAGTGTTCCAATATTATTATCCTTATTTTCTTCAGTCTGATTCTTAAATAACTTATATCTTTTAATTGATTTATTTATTAACTTGTTTGAATACCTATAATTTTTTAATACATTTTTATGCATTTAATTTCTTCTCTATACTTTTTATTACATGAACGTTTGAATACCCTTTTTACGAATGTGAAAACACTATTAAGCTTTTGACTCTGAGGGTGATTAGAATTGTTTGGAATCAGAACGGGAGTGTAGTTCTGTTTTTGATATACAGGGTGTCCTTAAAGTCTTTCCCACATTACAAAAATTAATATAAAAAAATCTATTATGTAAGTTTAAATGATATGGTTGGCAACATAATATAGCAGCACTCATAAAGTTTTTTTTTTTTTTCTGTTCCTTAGGTGAGAGCTACTGCTGAATAAGAGAAGCATTTTGTCAATAATGGCTTCCATGAAAGAAAAGGTTGCGTGCATGTTGTGGTTTCACGAGGCCAAATCGGCAATTACTGTCCAGCGTCATTTCAGAAAAGAGCACAGATTATCACCACTGGACCAAAAAAGCATAAAAGCTTGGTATGAAAAGTTTAATGCTGCTGGTAGTGTCGGTGATCTCCCCTGAGTGGGCCTACCACTGGTTACACAAGAGACAGCTGCAACTGTTCAGGAGAAATTTCTGTGAAGCCCTATGAAATCCATTCGTCATGCTTCACTGGAAACTGGGATTCCCGTGCCACGGTTCACAAAATTTTACACAAACGTCTTCATCAGTATGCTTATAAGGTACAGATCGTTCAAGCTCTTCAGCCTGATGACCAGCCTTGCCAAGCTGCATTTGCGACAGAGGTGTTGCAGCACATAATTTGTGATAGTGATTATCTGCACCACATCAGTTTCTCAGATGAAGCCACATTCCACGTCTCTGGTACAGTAAATAGACACAATCTGTGAATCTGGGGATCATAAAATCCCTATTATGTCATCAAACAACAGAGGGCTAGCCTGAAAGTGATCGTAGGGTGTGGCCTGATGCATAACAAAATCATCGGACCCTTCTTTTTTACAGAGCCCACAGTAATATGTAACGTGTACCTGGACATGTTGGAACTTTTTCTAGCACCTCAATTGCATGCACTCCAACCTTCGGTTATTTTCCAACAAGATGGTGCCTCACCACATTGGTCAATAATGGTTCGTGAGTTCCTGAATGCCACATTTCTGGACAGATGGATTGGCTACAACAGTCCCAAGATATGGCCACCTCGATCACCCAATATAACCCCTCTAGACTTTTTCCTGTGGTGTTATATGAAAGACCAAGTTTACTCTAGCAGCATTCCAGATGTCGAGACATTGAATAGCAGAATAACAGATATCATTGGTTCTGTCTCTGCTGAGATATTAAACAAAACATGGTGTGAAATCGAATATCACTTAGATGTCCTCTAGGCCACAAATGGCATGTGGAGGTGTACTGACATTGGGAAAAAAGCTTTACTTGTGCACCATCATTGTGATGCAATCCCTTTCTTGTGCCTGTAATACATTTTTTTATATTAATTTTTGTAATGTGGGAAAGAAAAGTATGGACACCCTAACCCTGTACCTTATAGTTCCCTTTTTTTTTTTTTGCCATTTTTATTATTTCTACATCCAAATAGGAAATGGTTTTATTTCGTTGTTTTCAAGTGTTAACTTAATTGACGAGGACAAATTGGTATATGTTTCATGAAAGAAATGTCACATTTACGCCAAAAATCGGATTGTCATCTTCAAAATTGGTATATGTTTGTTACAGTGCTGAGATGGGCTGTATAATATTTGCTGTGGTTCAGGGTCGGGTTGGCTTGAGTTCTGAGAGATATAATTTTCTTTAAAAAAAAAAAAAGTATTTTGTATGATTTAGCTTTCTAGTTGGAAATGAGAATTCTTCGGCATCTAAGTCTGGGTGAGGAGTGGGGACTTGGGAGGGCTGTTTATTCCAGGCTTGGATAGCAAATGCCATAGGTCACGCATTAGTGGATTACTTTGGAGAAGAAAAACTTCTTCAAAAACAACCTACTAGATAGCAGATAGTACACCGACAACGTTTTGCCCATACCTCTGAACAGCAGATCCATGCTAATTCCATTGAACAATTTACATACATTACACTGAAGTACCAAAAGTCATGGGATACATGCCTAGCATCATGTCGGACCTTCTCTAGCCGGGCGAAGCGCAGCAACTCAACGTGGTATCAATTCCACAAATGGCCGAAAGACTTCTGAAGAGATGTTGAGCCATGCCATGCTGTCTGAACAGCCACCCACAATTCCCTGGTATTTGTAGGTGCAGGATCTTGGGTACGAATGGACCTTTCCACCACGTCCCATAAGTACTCTATTGGGTTCGTGTCGGGTGAACGTGATGGCCACCCCATCTGTCGAAACTGTCCAGAATGCCCCTCAAACCAATTTTGGACAACTTGGGCCTGAGGTCGTGGTGCAGTGTCCGCCTGGAAAATTCCATTGTTGTTGGAGTACACGAAGGGCTGCAAATGATCACCCAGCAGAGCAACAAGGCGATTACCGATTAATGACATGTTTACAAGGGCCAGAGGACCCAAACTGTGCCAGGTAAAGACACCCCATACATGTATGGAACCACCACCAGCTTGCACAGTGCCTTGTTGACAGTTTGGGTCCATGGCCTCATGGAGTCTGCACCACACCTGAACTGTACCATCAACTTGTAACAACTGGGGGCATGACTCATCGGACCACGTCACATGTTGCCAGTCTTCCGGGGTCCAATTACTGTGTTCACGAGCCCTGTTGAGGCACTATGTCTGATGTCGTGGTGTTAACAAAGGCACTCTGGTGGGTCTTCTACTCCCATACCCCATGGACGCTAAATTACGCTGCACTGATCTGATTGACATGTCTTTGGTACCTCCTGCATTGAATGTGTATGTTATTTGAGCCAGTGTTGCTTGTCTGTTAGTATGAACAATCCTGGTCAGATGCCACTAGTCACAGTCATTCAGCACCCATGGTTGACCACTGCGCTGTCCACGGTGGGTGGTAATGCCTTCTATGAGGTATTCTTGTTACACACGTGGTACCGTGGATCGAGGAATGTTGAATGTTCGCACAATTTCAGAATTTGAATGTCCCATATGTCTGGCTTCCACTACCATGCCTTGTTCAAACTCTGATAATTCACGTCAGCTTGCCATAATCCTACTAGCGGTTGTTCAACCTGACTCATGAGATTACACCTCACAAGTGATGAAAATTGTGGCATGCGTCGAAGCCTTTATACGGCAGCAGCGCCAGTTAAAAATTTGCATACTGCTATCCCATGACTTTTGGCACTTCAGTGTACAGTGCTACCACCAGATCATTCCAGATGCCTGAAGCACTTCAAGAGGAACCGAATAGCCAAAGGAAATCTGAGGCTATACTATAGAAACAGATAGAGTTCCGTTTTGCACTCCCCAGCTGAGAATGACATATGTTAATTGCAGGGGTGGAGAACGTGGAAGAAGAAATTCTTTTCTAATAATGCCTAAACAGGTTAGTTGTAGTTTCCGGGCTCATTCGGGCCAAGCTCTATCTTGTAGTTTCAAATTCAGGCTCAGGCTGGCATACTTCGGGCTCTTAAAATTGAGCCTGAACTCAGCTTTGTTCTGTTGCTCAGTTCTTTTAGGTCCTCTTCTTGCATTTTTGACAAAATAAATATATCATCTACATAGCAGCAATATATCAGTGGTTTCTCTTTTAATTGTTCTGTAACCATTTTGCTCTAAGACATTGTGGAGAAAAATCACTCCTTTCTTCAGCCAGTGGCATATGTATGATGCAAAAGGAGACACTGATTTCACTCCGAAGAAATTTAAAATTACAGAGATTTTTCACATTTCATCCTACATGTTTTACTTGTGTTCCTTGACATATGCATTCTTAAAAATTCCGACCCCATTTTGCATTTCACTATGTGTATTGTGTAGTGGCACGCGGCAAGCCACGTTCTCAAAGTAAGCAAATTGCCAACAATTGCAGGCGGAGAATTCACATATCAATTCTTTGGAAATACTTCCAAAATAAAATAAAAAATTTTGAAATATTTTTTCACCCAGAGTAGGATTCCTGTGGGAATTAGTGACACTAATATGATAAGTGCAAAACCTATTACCATTTCACTTGAGACTGTGGAATTTCTTGCCTCCAAACATGAAGGAATACCTCTGTATTTCCCTTGTGCAAATGTAGAACACCATCTTTCGATCCGGACAATCATTGTGTTAGACACCCAGTGCCGGATTTAAGGCTTTTGGGGCCCTAAGCTAAATTTTCTATGCCCCCTTCCCCCAACCCCCACCTGGCCACCTATATTTGAATTTGCTCGAATTGGATTTTCTAATAAACTTATCTTTAAGTTCATAATATAATAACTGGTAGTATAATTTTATTGTTACATAAGTATTATTTTAAAAAAGTTATTTTGATTTAACTTGTTATTAAATTAAAGGTTATAAAAAAAAATTTGTAAACATAGTTAAAGAGGTTCATGCTTATCCAGGAACAACACTTGACATTTTGAATGTGCTCTCTATTGCACATTCAAAATGTAAAGAACTACACTTTACGTCAAATGCACTCTCCATCGCATTCAACATAAAGGAACAACACTTTACGTTGCATGCACTCTCTATCGCACTCGTACGAACACGGGTGTGCTCGCAATAGAGCTATTATTACGTTCTTATTTCTTTAGTTATCATTCAAGATAAAATAAAAAATTACCACTACTTTATTTTATTCAAGTAAATTAAAATAACTGTACCTCCGTTTTCTAAGTTTTTCTGTTCCATGCTCTTTGTTTTTCTGGATTCTACACCTGCGGCCTAGTTGGCCTAGTGGTAAATCCGCCACTGTAGACACCAGGTAAATCACTCAGCTGTTGGGGACCCACAATCGACCAGTCAGGCATCTCTAATCTGTAGAGTTTTTACAGCAAGCGTGAAAATGCATGGTCTTTGGCCTCCATGCTGAAACAGCTGACAGAAGTGATCAGTGCTATTGAAGAGCAAAGACACAGTGCTTTATGAAAGGTGGGGTAACTTGAGCCTTGTTACTTCCTGGGAGAAAGAACTGTGGGATGTAATTTCACCAGAAACGGTTAATAAAGTCTTTTAAAAAATGCTGCATAAATAATGCCATGAATGTTACAGGAGTTTTTTGGAAAACTGATAGTGAATCTTACTTTAAAAATTTTTACAGAAGATAATCTGAAGTTAAAACAACAAATATGCACGTCATATATGACAAATAACGTTAGCCCTAATACACAAGACTTTAATTAAAATATTATATACACTTTAAAAGCATTAGTACTTTTGGGCTACTATAGCCCATCTTCAGATGCAAGACGGATCTTTGGTTAATACAGCACTTATATACATACACATAGAGAGACAGTGCAAAGGATCATGGAGAACGGAGCAGGGGCCACCGTGGCGTGGTCCAGTACAGAGGGCTGTGGCCGAAGTAATGCATCCCTCCAGACAGGGGAGATATCACAGGGGGCATAGTCATTACCGCATGTGCTGTGTGTGGTGTTGAATTATCAACAGGCTTTCAGTCATTAACAGTGTGGCCTTATTTCTTGGAGTTAGAATGATTTTTGCATTATCCCAATCAGGCCTATATGTTCCATTATAAATGTTTCGGGCTAGGGCAGTGTTTTGCTGGGTGTTCTGCACATTATATTTATGTTCACACAATCTGCATCTTAAGTTCCTGGTCGTGGATCCGATGTAACTGGAGGTGCATTATCTGTTGGCATCCAGGAGGGGGATACGGTATACACCCCATTTTTGTTCCTTAGGCGGTTTTTCCTTGTCCTTCCTTAGTAAAGCAAACAGCATGATGGAGCGCAGTCCTAAGTCCAATTGGAATCGGTTACAGATATTGCCCAGGGGGACAGTAATAGCAAGGTAGTAATCCAAAGAAGATACATATTGTTTTTGACGTCTGTTACTATTTAATGTTATCAAGTAGGATTTTCTAATCTGCGAATGTATTCTATTGATAAGGTACTCGGGGTATCCGTTAATACTTGAAATGTTATAAATATATTCGATCTCCCATTTGCGCTGGTTTTGATCCGAGGAATGTGTGTATGCCCTTCAAATATGAAAATGAAGGGATGCCAGTTTATGATTGATGGGGTGTGCTGAAAAAAATGGTATCATTAATGGGGTGCTGGATGGTTTTCTATATACACTGAAAGATAGTGGGAAGCCACTATTAACTGAATGTGAAATCAAAATGTTGAGATATGGTAGCTTATTATTGTGCTCAATTTTATACATGAAATTGATTGAAGGGGAAGTATTAGAAAACTCTTCTATGAATGTCATAAGTTCCGGGATGCTGTGTGGCCATACAACAAGTATATCGTTGACGTATCTGCAGTAATAAAATGGTCCCTTTGTGGTAGTGTTCGAAAAACTCTCTTCCAGTTGCTGTAAAAAGAACTCCGCTAAAACTGCCGACAATTAGTTTCAGAAATGCTGTATTAACCAAAGACCTGTCTTGCATCTGAAGATGGGCCTGAAAGTACTAATATTTTAATTAAAGTCTTGTGTATTAGGGCTAACATTATTTGATGATAATCTCAGAAATTTGCTATTTTTTTTTCAGTAAAATGTTTTTTCAGAATCTTGAACTCCAAGGTCAGCTTATGTGGGTCAAAAGTTTTCTACGAATTTTTAGCTATTGAAGTAGGGGTTCAACTTATACATGAGTATATACAGTAGTTATTCTCAATATGGGGTTCACTTTCTCATCATGTGTCCCCGTACAGTGTGCACAAATATTGGGTAGCTTGATACCACTGATGAAAATTAGTTTAATGCTTTTAACATATCAAGGTTTTAAAGCCAGCTTCCCTAACTTCAAGTACTTACATCAAACTATAAGAGAAAGTGCAAGTAAGGAAAATGCTTTAACATGTCATAAAGTAGTAAATGTTTGATATTCAAGAGAGTTCAGTGATGCAGTGAAATAGCTATTATGTTCGTTTTTAGGTCTTTCAGCCTTCTATCATTATTTTTTGAGTTTATGGATCAATCATTGTTAAGTTTCTCTTTCCCTCTTTCTTATCTCTGATCTGATTGGCCATAATTTTTGTGTGGTGTCTCTACAGACATTGATTTTTGAATTGCATCTTAACAATTTGTTAAAGAAATGTTTCTGTACCATAAAAAAAGGATTTAATAAATAAATCCACAAAATTCAGATCAGCATAAATATCTGATGCCATCACTTTGTCTTTTGTGATGTATATGCTGTTAAAAAGCATAAAATCAGAGTGAATTATGGGTCTGATCTGTTTTCACCCTTCTTCAGTGTGAAAATTCAACAGTAAGCATCTTAATTATTAAAGCAGGATAATTGCCTGATAAACTGCCATTATGGAAATGTGAAGCACTAATTAGTGTGCTAAATCCATTTTAATTTCACAAAATGATCAGAGAGTGCTAGATAGTGTGTTAAGTTCAATTAGGTATTTTTTTTTTTTTTGGTTTTTTTTTGGCACAATACCCATGATGTGCAACTCACTAGAAATGGCACAATACCCACGGTACATACCGTTTGTTTTTTGTTTTTGTTTTTTTTGGCACAATTTCCATTTTTTGGCACAAATTCCGTTTTTTTTTTTTTTGCACAATTTCCGGGGGTTTTTTTGCACAAATTTCCGGTTTTTTTGGCACAATACCCATGACGTGTAACTCACTAGAAATGCATTGTATAGATGAATATAGGTAGGTGTTTCTTTCTGTGAATGCATGTACTGGTATGGCATCATTTGTGGAAAAGGGCATATTGGCACTCTAATAAATTAACAGATTTATGAAAACATGCAAGCCAACACATCACTTTTTACAAAAAAAAAAAAAACAGAGGGCACTGAATGTAAGTATGTAGAAGGTGTGTTAATAAATTAATTAATGCTTCCTGTTCTTTCAATCTGTAGGAACAACTGCAAGATGAACAGAATCAAATAACAACTCAGAAGGAACTGCTTCAGAAACAGTTAGACTCATTGCAAAGGGAAGGTATAATGATTAGCCCATTGCTTACTGCAGATAGTATTACCGATGATGACGATTCTTCTTGTCCTGATGTAGGACCAAATCGTCTCGCTGCCTCTTGTGATCTTCGCACCATGCATCACCTTGCGCTGTCAACTAGCAGACAGTCGTGGAGTGGCCCTGGGAGTGAGGAACAGAAGCAGATGCCAGGCTCACAGTTCTTGTTATCTCTCAGTACTTCAAACCTCCCTTTCTCTGTGGGGCAAGACTCAAGGCGAGACTCCCTAAGAACTTGGTGCAAGACAACATCCCGGCACACACAGTGGAGTGAAGATGACTACAACGTGCCATCAAAGTTGTGTACCCATAACCCTAATGGTTTAATTGATTGCCAAGCATCTTCTGATGCTTTACCTGTAGTGCTTTCCACTACCACTGTTTCTCTCGCTCAAGAGACTGTTACTTCAAGTGATGGATCAAAAACTCTTCATTGCAGTGAAAGACGACATTCTAGTGCACCAAATCCCACATTCTTGTATTCTAGTCCAGAGCAGGAACAAACTCTAGGTCCATCTGATCAGTCATCAATGTCTAGCAGATCAGATTTATCCCAAAATTCACCATCTGTTACTAGTGATAGTATTAAGGAAAATGCAAAAGGCCCCAAGAAAAATGAAGCCTGCTGTTGATCATTGTGTGTATATGTATACATGTTTGTTTTATCTAAAAGAGCATTCCATCAATTCTGGGAATCATCAAAATGAATAAGACAATCAGTGCATATGACTATACAAGTTCACAAAAAAATAGAAATACTGTACTGCAGTAATAACTAAGTCATTTCACTCCGCCATACGTTGTATTTCCCACTTCTAAGGGATATTTCATGTTCAACACAGTGTTTTCTGCTGTTTTGGTACATAATAATGTTCATATAAATTTGTTACTGTGAATATTGTATATATCTGCATGAATGAGATTGACATGAAACAGCAGAGAAGCAATCCATTGTTTGTAATTATGCATTGTTAAATTGTGTCATTCAAAGTGTAAATGATGAAACTGTTTTGTTATTAGCGATTTCAATAAGTAGTAGTATTTTCAGTGTATTTATGCTGCAGTATTCCATGATCCATGTTGATTTGTACTTGCTTTCTTTTTATTTATTGTTTCCTTTTTGTTAATGTGGAAATTTTTTATGTTGTTTGGACCCAAATTTAATGAACTTATAGATACTTCAAGTTGTGTGGGATAATTTTATCAAAACCCACCCGAGGTAGTGAAACCAGTATGTCTGATCTTTTGGTTATAAGCCTCCACATTATTGATCTTTGACTATATTGTTAATGGTTAGGGTTTGTGTTGCCTTCAGAGAAATTCTAAAAAATTCTGCAAGCAAATGGCTATTAGATCAAGTAAAATATGAAGTCTGGCAATAAAGTAACCAGGTCAGTTAATTTCACTGCATCTGATAGTAATATTTCATACTCCATTGCACTGAATATGTAAGATTAAGAAAATTCTCAGTATAGTTCTATGTGTTCTAATGAACTCACAATGGTTAGTTAATCTTTTAAGTTTTCTGCAGCAAAGGACAAATATCAAGTTTTGGATTAGTAATGGGATTTTTCTTCTCTTTCCTAAAGTCTTCACTGCAAAGCTAAAGTAGTGAAAAAAATGGCTTCTCTTTAAAATCCCTTAGTGTACTATTAAATTTTACAGTAAAAGTTTACTGGTGTTAATGGATTGATGTACTTCATTCTTTACTTCAGACAGGGCTTCAGAAGTTGACTGTGTTTAGATGACTAATATTAACCACTGTATGGCACACTTTCATTTGTAAGAAGATGCCAAAATTTTAAGAGTTTGAAAAACATGACATTTATTGAAGTGGTGATAGAACAGGAGAATGTGGCTTCATTATTATTATTGTTGTTGTTATTATATGAATTTTCTAATGAAAACATTTTCCTCTTCCCTGTACAGTTTTGTTTCACTCAACAAAGTAAGCATTTTCTCTTGTTATTTTAAAACAAAATTCAAATATAATACTAAAATTCAAAAATAGTACTCTGTTTGCCACCATGTTTTGTGATCCATAAAGTTGTTTTCATGGCAGAATATGCAGAGGCAGTACCAATTTAGAATTTTAAAAAGGGGTGGGGGAATGCGTTTAGTTTTTTGTTTGATAATGTCTTAGTGAAATCTCGGTCCTTTCTCTTCACTTACACTTCCTAAGTTTGCAGGAAAATAATCTAAGTGTGAATGCAAGAAGAGAGTGCATACTCATGTTGCCATACATATTTCTAAAGGCATATCTTCTACAAGTTCCTTGTATTTCAGATCCAATGTGGGCTAAGCTTTAGCCACACTCCTTTCTCCACTGCTCGGTTGTAAGATTCCACTTACCTCAGCAGTCAATAGATGGCATTGTGCCTCATCTGCTTCAGCCTATTTGGCAGTTTCAAGATGCAGTCCCTCTAGTTGGATCCATTTGCATCATAAAAGGGGCTTTAAAATACATTATTTAACAAAAAAATGAAAGTTTTTGTTAACTTCCAGGAAAGGCCTGCCAAATAATGTATAGTAATACATCGAAGGAGTGATTCAATTCAATAAGAACTCCATTTCATGTGAAAAAATAAGATGTGAAAGTAAGAAGAAACATAAGCCACTGGCCCCATGCTTTTATATGGAGTAATTTCAGAAATATAAAAATAATAAAAGTCACTGTAAGAGGTAAAAGTTACCCCTGCAAGTATTTACGCATAGCAGTGTTGGAAATATAGAAATAATAATAATAACGAATTAAGGCTTTGCCTCCACAGGGCCCTCCACTGGGCAACAAGGACCTCTGTGATTCTTGGAAACTGATGCAATTTTAAACTTCAGTATAAATTAGTGTTGAGGTACCAGCTAGTTCTGTGTGACAGTGGCCAAAAGACTCCAACTCACTGGGTTTTGTTCTAGAATCCTTAGATGGAATAACTAGCTAGAACCATCAGCTGTGGGCTAATTCCCCATACTGGTGTACTTTCCTGGTTAAAAAGACACACAGAATTATTCTGGACTCTAGTGTGGGGTATGGTGGACCTACCACACTTGAGAAGGATGGTCCACCACAGAAATGACATGGAAATGGAAAACAAAGAATCATAGCAACAGTAAGTAAATAATCAGTTAAAATTTATCTGGTTGTTTGTATTTCTTTGTGGAGCTAACCTCTGAATCTCAGAGAACAGCTTAGTGATGTGTATGTACGAATTAAAGCTGCCTCCAGAATGCATTTTTACAGAGCAATTGGGGAAAGAATAACAATATGTTGTAAAGGATACTCCTTGACAGAGCAATTTGGGAAATATTGAAAGTTTTATGGCAATAATGGATAAAGGCTACCTTTCCTGGCATGCTTTTGTATGGAGTAATTTGGGAAAATATGGGAAAATTGCCTTTGCAACTGGTGTGAATAAATGATCCACCTTTGCTGAAGCATTATTTTTGAGCAATTTGGGGAAAAGTTCCTTTGGCTGGAGAATGCCCCCTCCCCCCATCACACACACACACACGCGCGCGCGCACACACACACACACACACACACACACACAGATAGACTTGCATGCTCTTTGTGCAAAGAGGTTTCAGCTTCATCCAACTTGGAAAGAGAAAACCCTATTGGCTTTTGGGAGCAAGCTCAGACCAGACATGGTGCCATCTATTGTTGCTTGGTGTAAGTGGAAACTTGCAGGAAAGCAGTGACAAACAGTTAAGATTATTCTCATTGTGTTTTCCAAGAAGTTTCATGCAGCATTTTTGAAGCCCAACCATGCTTGTTTTTAGATTTGAGGCTCAATAAAAATACCTGCATTCAGCTTTTTGTATGTGAAATATGTACATTTGTTATAAATGTATTTAAAACATACACCACTCTTGTTCAAGATTTTTACAAAATTCTTCATTAACTTAAGTTTAATGTGTAAGGGAAGAAGCAAAACCTTTGAAGTATCAGCCAGTATTGCAGGATGCATTTTAGTATCAGCAGGATGTATTACGTTTATTGATCCAGATGGAAAAAAAACTTCTAATGGTCATGCCTTGTTTCAATGTTGGTTGACTTTTTGCCTTCCTGTTCATCTCACCTGGTGTAACCAGACTTGTAAACCACTCAAGACTATTCATTTGAAGTTGAGATCTGCACAAGCCTTAATTGAGATGAGCCAGTTCTGAACCCAAATGCCCAGAGCCCTGCTGAAGCAAGATTTTTTAAGAATTACACCCAGTTCATGATGCACTTCCAAGTCTTCCATTTCACTCTGTGATGTTAGTCCTCCCTTCACTGTCTTGAGGGGAAAATAAAGACAACAAAAAAGAAAAGCGTTGAGTGAAAGGGCGATTTTATTTCAGCATTTTAGAGTTTGTTGTTTTAACTGAATCTGGACAGAGAATTATGGGTAGTGGCAATTAAGGCAGGTGGAAGGATTATAACACTTCTTTTACAAAACCTTAGCAAAATGCCTCTTAAAATATTTATATTTTGGGAGAATCACTTTCTTATGTCGATATATATATATTTTTTTTTTTTTTACGTTTCTTTGCTAATTTAAATTAACAGTATATGAAAGTAATGCAAGAAACAAATGTCATAATAAATCTCTTCATTTGCAAGCCAAAATTTTTTGTTAATCCAATGATAAAACTGTGATTCTTCCAGTAATTGGAAATTTTCATCTTCAGTGTATTACAAACACAAAGGGATCTTTTAAAAAATTATCGTACAATAAGATATCTTATATCTGTCTAATACTGCAATATTCATCTGCTGGATGAATGTTCCTGCACTCCAAGAAAAATAGCCACTACTTGTTTAGAAATTTAAATTATTTTACTCCAAAACAAATCCAAGTTTTTCAATAAATTTCTTTTTGGCTCTTTTCTCCAATTATTATTATTTTTTTAATTTTTACTACAAACTGTGTTTAGCCTTATTTCTCTATTATTCTTTGATCCAGTATGCTAACACAGAATTTTTTATTCTGTTTTTTGTTTTCCTGACACAGTTTTACTTAGCAATTTTACTTACTGTGGTTAAGTAACTTTGCATTAGTTTAAACCTCTCCCTTTTCTTAAGGAACTTCACAATCAGCCTCTTGTCTGTAAAGAAAGGAAATTTCCAAGCACTTTCTTGCTATGTTGGTGTAGAATTGCATTTCATAATTTACTGTTTTACCTTGCCTTCTCTCCTCTCCCCATTATTTGTTTTGAGAATCTGAAATGTTTTTCTTATTCTAACATTATATTAGTTTCAAATGGCTGTGTAATTTATCCAAGGTAGAAATAATTATTTCCAAGTCTGCCATGTTCTGTTTTGTAAATTTTACGTATTCTCCCCTTGACGAGGCCAAAGCGATTTGAAAACATTCTGGTTTAACAAGGAAATATTTCATAAACTCGATGAATGAAGTTACATACCTGACTATATGTCACAGGAAATATTTAGAAGAATCAAAAGTATTTTTTTTTTTGTGTGTAAAAGTTTTTATACTTCACCACTTTAACAGCACTGTTATAAATTGTTGTGCCAAAACTACATTGCATCACTAACTTTGGCTTTCCAACTTGCTGCACTGAAATTTCATTTGCCACTAGCTCTAGAAGCTAGAATGTATAGTTATTTCTTGGCAATGATCAAAAGGTTGGGCACTTTCTTTTCATGATCTGTCCACCACTCACCTATTTTTTGTGCAGATAGCAGAGCAGACCTAAGCTTTAAATATGTATCAGTTTTGCTTTTCACATATTTATCACAACACTCATCTTCCTCAGTCACTAAAATCATATTTTTTATTTTTTGAACTTTGAGTGACTTTACCATTATCACTAGACTACACTGATGCTGGAAAGAACTCATTTCAGTATTGACTTCAGAAAGTTTTTGCTGCACAACTTTTAAAACAGAATTTTCTGCATCAGTTAGTATTGTAGAGTCCCGAATGCCTATGTATGAAAGTGCAATTGTTCCCTCTCTGATGTATGGCTGTAAAACCTGGGTACTGCAGAAGAGACATAGGAGTTATTTGTGTGCTGGAGAGGTATGTTATTTGCAGGGAGGGAAGGGGGCTGTGGCAAGGCACTCTATGATCATGTGAAGGATGTAGATGTGTTGCAGATGTGTAATGTGAGGCAAAGTGTTGGCAGTAAGGTAGAAACTAATATTCTTAAGTGGTTTGGCCATATTGAAAGAATGAGTGATGAGATGCTTACTAAGAAAAAAATTTCAGCCCAAGTGGCAGGAAAGAAAGTTAGATGAAGGCCAAGGAAATCATGGTAGGAGCAGATTCAGGAATGTCTGCATGAGAAACAGATTATGAGTATGAAGTACAGAAAGCCGTGTGTATGTCGTGTGATGGATGTCAGTGAAGTTCAAACTGTGTCCCAAGATCACTGTAAATGGAGATGTTTGATACAGCAACAGTAAGTAAATACTCAGTTAAACATTTATCTGGTGGATTTTCTTTCTTTGTGGATCTAACCTCTAAATCTCAGAAAACAGCTTAGAGTGATTTTTGAGTGATTGATTCTTAGTTGGAAAAAACAATGGCTCTATAATGTGAAAATTTCATACCCATGACTAGAAACATTCCAAAAAAATGTAAACCCCCCCCTCCCCCCACACACACACACACAACTGGTTAGTTTAAGCTTAACTGATTTTTCAGAAAGAAAATATGGCACAATGTTTTTGTTGGGTTTAGCTTGTGTGTGTTTTCCATTTAGTCTTTTGAAACTACATATCTCAGGATTGGAGACCTTTTTGGTGCCACCATTCAGAACTTGCGTGCATGAAATACAACATAGCAATAGTTTTATCTGTACATTTGTTTGAAGAAGTTTCTTTTCTGGCATTTTGTTTTCTTTCAGATATTGTAGCTTCAATAATTACACATCAGTAACATTTCATAAACTTCTCTGCAGCATAAATCTTCATCATTACTGAGCTTAATAAACACTGACTTTATGTATGTAATTTTGACAGATATTA
The DNA here is from genome assembly GCA_039090855.1 of Macrothele yani. NCBI lineage: Eukaryota > Metazoa > Arthropoda > Arachnida > Araneae > Macrothelidae > Macrothele > Macrothele yani. Next base: position 18,454,408 of record CM076990.1, on the reverse strand, counting down.
TCCAATATCCTTACACCCAAAAATCAATTCAAACAGCAAATTATAGTGGTATAAATATCAGGCTTATTTTGAAATTCGAAATCACTTACTATGTGAAGGCTCAAATAGTGCAGTATGAGGAACAGCTGGCACATCATCAGAATTTTTCTTTAAGGAACTAAACTCATATCAGGCCTTGAATATATTGTAATGAAACATGCTCAACAATAACAAGTTATGGGAATAAAATAAATTGTTATAAACATATAAAATATGACTTTGAGCTGGGATACACCCCCTCCCCCTTCCCCAAGGGAATGTAGCCCATACTGAATGTTTCTAGAAATAATAAATTCTATAATATACTTGTGATATTATTGTATTATATTCTAATATTAACGTATCAGAAGTTGGCAGCAGTCCTCATTGTTTACATCTGCTGTGAGTATGTTAATTGTGTGATCTCTGTTCGACTTAGTGAGGAAATGAAACATATGTGGTCAACATGACAGCCGTATTTCTTTTGTTCATAAAAGCCTAATTAAATGAAGGTGAGTTTTAGTGTTTTTACTTTCTCAACAACTTTATTAACAAAAAGAAGAAGAAGATATAAATAATCATGGACAAGTATTTACGACCGGAGAGATTTGATATGGAGTCATCTGCCACATCTGTAGACAGGCACTGGGTGCATTGGAAGCAAACGTTCAAAAACTTCTTAGGCTACATTGATGGAGTATCTGAAAACTGTAAATTGCAACTATTAAGTAATTATGTCACACCTAATGTAGTTCAGTATATCAGTGAATGTAAAACTCATATTGATGCTATAGCTATTTTGGAATCTTTATATGTTAGGCCTAAGAACGAGATCTATGCCCAACATAGTTTGACTAAATGACGTCAACTAGCCAAAGAGTTTACAGATCAATATCTTCAGGCCTTAAAACAAATGAGCAAAGATTGCAACTTTAAAAGTGTGCTCGCATACGTCAGCAACTTTTAGAAAACATGTTTCTCTCTCTAGAAGCTGCTTTCGATCAAGCTAGGGCTTTGGAAATGGCAGAACAACACTCTGCTTCGTACTCAGGACTGATGGATGCTGCAGCTGCTACTTACATAAATGATTGTGTTGAGATAAATACTGGTACATCTATTACGACAACTGCTGCTTTGACTGGAACAGAAAGGTGTTATTTTTGTGGAAGAAATCGCCACCCTAGAACTTCTTGCCCTGCCAGAAATGTTGCATGGCGAACATGTGGGAAGAAAGGACACTTTCAGAGAGTTTTTAAATAAAAAACTACTAGACCTACTATAGTCACTTCTGCTTCATCTGCCTCAATTTTGGCTGCTGCTCCTCCTGCCTCTTGAAGTCTACAGTAGAAATTAAAATAAACAAAGTAAAGCTGAATGCTCTAATGGACACAGGAAGTTCATTAAGTTTTATTGATCAGACCCTTGTAAATAAATGTCATATACAAGTACTACCTTATAGTGGCAAAGTCGCTATAGCCAACTTTTCACTATTCACTGAAGTAATAGGTCATTGTAGAGTTAATATTGAAATGGAGGAGCACACTTATAAAAACATAGCGATGTTAATTATGAGAGATCTTTGCTCTGATGCCATAATCGGACTAGATGTACTACAGTGTCATACCTCTGTGGAAATTGTCCTCCATGGTTTACAGCCTCCACTCAGGATTTGTGGCTTGACCGTTGCAAATGTGCCTCCAGTCTCTCAATTTGCTAACCTTACTTCGGATTGTGTGCCTATAGCTACAAAGTTTAGAATACACTCAAAAGGTGATAGTCAGTTTCTGACTACAGAAATTTGAAAGCTCCTACATAAAGGTGTGATTGAGCCTAGTAATTCTCTGTGGCATGCTCAGGCTTTTGTGGTTAGAGGAGAAAATCACAAGGCTAGGATGGTTGTAGCTTATTCACAAACCATAAACAAATTTACAATGTTGGATGCTTACCCTCTACCAAGAATAGAAGAGATAATTGCTAAAGTTTTGGCAAATGAGGTGTACAGTGTCATAGATCTGAAAAGTGCATATCACCAAGTACCCATCATGGAGTCTGAGAAGCTATATACTGGTTTCAAAGCCTGTGGGGAGCTGTACCAATTCCTATGCGTTCCCTTCAGAGTTACAAATGGGGTGGCTTGTTTTCAAAGAGTGATTGATAGGATTGTCCAGGATGAGAACCTAGAAAATGTTTTTCCATACCTGGATGACGTTACTGTTTGTGGGAAAATCAAAATGATCATGACAGGAATCTATGGCAAGGTTCCTAGCTGCTGTTGAGAAAAATAATCTCACGTTGAACAGGGGAAAATGTCAGTTTTCTTTTAGGACTGTGAATTTACTTGGGTACATAATCTCTAACAAAAACTATCAAGCCAGACCCGAATCGACTGGGGCCTCTTCTTGATCTACCTATACCTAAAGATGAAGCTTGCTTACGATGTGCTCTGGGTATGTTTTCACACTACAGTAAATGGATACCTAGATTCTCCGAAAAGATTCAACCTTTAGCGCAAAAAAAAAAAAAAAAATGCTTTCCTCTATCTGAAGAAGCTACTTCAGTATTTTGTGCTGTGAAAAATGACGTGGCTAAAGCGGCACTAGCTGCAATAGATGATGGAGTACCTTTTCGGGTAGAAACTGTTGCGTCTAATTTTGCTATAGCAGCTTCTCTGAGCCAAGCAGGAAAACCAGTTGCTTTCTTCTCTAGAACCCTCAGCAGGTCGGAACAGCGACACTCTTCAATAGAAAAGGAAGCTCATGCCATTGTTGAATCATTACGTTATTGGCGGCATTACTTGATTGGTAGGCATTTTGAAGTAATTACCGATCAACGTTCTGTCTCTTTTATGTTTGATCAGCATCATTCGAGTAAAATAAAAAATGAAAAGATATTGAGATGGCATCTAGAATTAGCTTGTTTCTACAGACCTGTGAATGAGAATGCACCTGCTGATACCATCTTGAGAATAACTGCTGCGATAAACCAGGCCACGAATCTTAGTGCCTTACATGAGGCTCTTTGCCACCCTGGAATAACACGAATGAGTCATTGGGTTCGCACAAAAAACCTACCTTATTCTATTGAAGATGTAAAAAAGGTCACTAACTTATGCTCTGTTTGTGCAGAATTAAAGCCATGTTTTAACCAACATCAAGAGAAACTAATAAAAGCTACATCTCCTTTTGAGAGACTAAATTAAATTTCAAAGGTCCTTTACCAGGGAAGTCTCAAAATCAGTATCTCCTTACCATTGTAGACGAATACTCAAGGTTTCCTTTCGCTCTACCATGTACTGATGTTTCAACAGCCACTGTGATAAGACTTTTTAAAAACCTGTTCTTTGTATTTAGGCTACTTGCTTATATACATTGTGATAGAGGAGCATCATTTATGTCTCAAGAACTAAAGTCATTTCTAAATTCACATAGTGTTGCTACTAGTTGAACCACCCTCTTCAATCCTAGAGGGAACGGACAAGTTGAAAGGTACAATGGGATAATATGGAAGACTATAACACTTGCCCTTAGGTCTAATAACATGAAAACTGAGCGGTGGGAGGAGTACTGGACCATGCCCTGCACCCTATTCGCTCTCTTCTGTGCACGTCAACAAGCACAACCCCGCACAAAACGATGTTTAACCACCCTAGAAGATCTTCTAATGGGAGTTCAATTCCAACCTGGTTAACTAAGTCTGGTCCTGTTCTTTTGAAAAAGGATGTCCACTCTAGTAAATATGACCCTCTTGTGGAAGAGGTAGAGAAACTACTATTTCAACTCGGCATCTAGCTCCTACAGGAGACACCCTAGAGAGGTGACTGATTGTCAGAGACAAGAAATCTTTCAAACTACTGACTCTGCCCCTGCTAGTAATCTTGAATATGGGACTAATGTAGTTGAGGCTAACGAACTATCACTGACTGCTACTGAGGACTCTGATGAAGCACTGCACCCTACTCGTTCCAGGCGCCGTCCTGCATACCTGTCTGACTATGTAACTAATTTTTAGAGAGGGGTGAATGTGATATCATTGTATTGTATTCTAATATTAACATATATCAGAAGTTGGCAGCAGTCCTCATCATTTACATCTGCTGTGAGTATGTTAATTGTGTGATCTCCATTCGACTTAGCAAGGAAATGAAACATGTGGTCAACACGACAGCCGTATTTCTTTTGTTAATAAAAGCCTAATTAAATGAAGGTGAGTTTTAGTGTTTTTACTTTCTCAACATTACTAACACTACAACCCAATCTCCAAGACATGCAGCAGTTACTTTACCAAATCTAGTCACATAACTTCTTTTTATTTTACAATATAAATTGATGAGGTTTACATAGTATTATTTTCCTATATTTCCTTTCTTTTTACAAAAACACTTATGTCTAAGCATTTGGGAATTATTGCAAAGTAGAAAACCCCTGACCAAAGTTAGTGAATGCGAACAATGTGCTTCTGCAGCTTGCACTGATAAACACATTGCTCTTCAGCAAAACTTCCCCCTTTTTTTTTTCTTCAGATTTAAAATCTTTAATTTCATTGTAGCAAGAACAGATTGTAAATAATAAGAAAATATGCATTTCAAGTGAAATTAAAGTTCAGAAGCAGTATTACCTTTGCTTACCATGTTCTGAACACAACTTTGAATCACAGAAGTCTGCAATGGACATTTGAGTACTGATGTTGAAAAATTTCATTTAAGCAAAAGGAAAACTGCAAACTATATTCATTATGTTGTGAAAAGAGACTGCAAGAAATGAGAAGACATGCATTTCATATGGAACATTCATAGAAATTTTCCTAATGAGATGCCAATTTCCTCCATTGTAATCACAGCATGATCAAAATATGAAGCCACTCTTCTCCAGTATCCTCACTTATTTTTATGTAACTCATGTAATAGCCAGTTTTCTCTTCTTTAAAAATTATTTTCAAAACATTCTTTTGCTTTGTCTGCAAGTGTATACATTACCTTGACTGTGAGAGAACCAACTTCAGAAAGGGTTAAACCATCCTCAGGAAAAGCTCATGTTTGGAAAAGATATTGAAACAGTATAAACTACTTGTGATGCTTCCAGTTTTGCCATGTAAGCTGTAAAAAGTTTGCATGGTAGCTTTACTGTGTAATCTCATAGTTTCGGTATGTTGCTTCTAAAGTATTAATGAATGCACCTGTGAAAGACTAAAGTTCATTTTTTGGGTTCAGACAAAGTAAAATTTAAAGCTGAAGAGAGCAAAAATAAGTAAATTGAGAACAAGAAAAATCTTTTGCATGGATCAGTACTTATAGAATTTCTGTGTGATTTGGAAATTAATTTCTGGAATGATTCCTTGTGACATCAGTGTTTTGTAGATTTTGGATGTCGAAATTTAGTTTCCCATGCAAGAGCAGAGTTCTATTCGCACATTTTGCGTGATTTTTCGCTGAAAGTAGATTAATTTCAGACAGTAGAGAGCACTGTGGAAAGATTTGAGAAGCACTCATATCATTAAAAGTTGTGATCAGTGTTTTGCTTTTATTGCACAATATGAACAAAATCACTCTGCCTTAGAATCAAAACAGACAAACTTGTCAAATTGTGTTGTTTTTTCAGCTCAAGGTTGTTTGTTTAATGCACTTTAAAAATGTTGATGTTTTGTTGGTTGTGTTATATTGTGCTGCTTCTGAACAGATATGTAAACAACTAATTCAAAAGCTTTGTTAATAAGTTTTGTATTTTTTATTGCAGATTGCATGTGAAAATTAAGCAAATGTAGAACTTAAAATTAGTAACTGTTTCTAGTGCCTATCTTTTGTACTGAAAAAAAAAAGGAGCCCCCGCCCCTTTCCACTCTAAACCTGCTTCTCAGCCTGCTTGTGTTATTCAGAAAGGACAACAAAATTAAGCAAGCCATGTGTATAATTATTCGTGTTCAACTATTAAGGCCACATTAATGTTAAAGAATGGTTCCTAAAGGTAATTTTATTATTGTCAGGCATTTTTTATTAATGCAGACCTTATTTATTCTGTCAAAAGTTCAGGGCAAAATATTCTGTAACTTTTAAAAGATTTCTCAGAAGAAATAATTTTTAGCCAGAAACAAAAATGTGTTTAGTTTAAGTCTTTCTCACATAGTAGAAAAGATCTAAAGCATTGCAACTGATTTTCTCATTTTTTCAGCTACATTTTTTATCATAAACCTGTTCTCAGAAATATGCTGTCTTCTAATATCATTCATCAGATTTTTATATTATGGAATTCGGGTGCTTCATTCTTGTTTGTTTGCTTTTTATCAAAATAAAGTGTAGAGTAACATTAAAATACATTTTTTACTAAACAATTTAGCAGTACTATACTGTGTATAACAGTAGAGAGGTGGGGGAATTCAATTTCTTTTGTCAATATTTAACCCAAATTGATATCTGAAAAAGGAAATTGGTATGATATCTTCTGAAGTTTGAATCAGTTCAAAGGACACATCAGTCTGCTGAAATGAAATTTAAAGGCAATTTTCAAGTAAACCTCTGTCACTAAGAAAAGTGTACGTTATTTTTAAAGCTAAATGCATTTCAGATAAAAAGAAGGCAAATGCTTCAAGGAAAGTCATTGCATGTAATTCTTTGAATGCACCCAGAAACATCTATGGCAAATTATATTTTTATAATAAATTCTGTCTGGTGCTGTATTTCAAAGTTAAAAAAAATGTGTAGACTGCAATCTGAAAAGTCATCGTGAAATGGTAACACTGGATTTGTAAATACTGTTTGTTGTTTCTATAGTTGCCCCACCGATACTTTTTTCAATTCTATTAATGTTACACATACAGAAATAGTTAATACATTAATATCATGTACCCACTATGGACCAGAATGTTTTGTGAGCTATAAATGGTGTCTTTGTTCTGTAATTTTTGTTAGCTCCTGTCATTAAAGTAGCCCAGGGTTAAGTGTGGGCAAGAATACAAAGCTCTTCTTATGGCATATATATGTATACACACACTGAAGTTCCAGAAAAACTGATACACCGGTCTAATATTTGGTAGATCCCCCATGGGAGCGCAGGACTGCAGAAATATGACTGGGCATGGACTCCACTAGCTTCTGGAAATATGCTGTAGGCAGTGCACACCATACTTTCTGCTGAGCGTTCCACAATTCAGATGTATTCCGAGTTCTCGGATTCCTGTGTTCTATAGCGCGTTGCATGGCATCCCAAATGTGTTCTATCACGTTCAGATCTGGGGACTTGGTTGGGAATGGCAACACCCCAAACTCAGATGAATGCTCCTCTAACCATAATGTGGCGTCCCGACACTTGTGTGGAGGTGCATTGTCCTGTTGGAACAGGCCCAACCCATCAGCATGAATGCAGGACATGAACTGGTGTTGTAGACTTACCAGGGGTCTCAGTGAAGTCCAGCTAAACACACTGCATACTATTACAGACCCCCCCCCCCCCCCCCCCACCACCACCAGCCGGTATAATTCCCTGTTGACAGGTGAGATCCATGGCTTCATGGGATTTGCGCCACACACGAATCCTTCCATCTGCCCAATACAGTTGAAAACACGACTCGTCAGACCAGGCTACTTGTTTCCAGTCATCAAGTGTCCAGTGGCAGTGTTGCCGTGCCCAAGCGAGGCGCATATCTCTTTGTCGTGCACCCATCAAGGGGACTCTAGTTGGGCGTCGGCTCCCAAAGCCCATATCGTGCAGGGTATGTTGTACAGTCCGGACGCTGATGCTTGTTGAGGCTCCAGCATTGAATTCCGATGATACCTGTGAGTGTGTTGCACGCCTATCGTGTGAAACGATTCTTGACAGCCGACGATGGTCACATTAACCCAATGTCTTTTTACAGCCACACTGGTGTTGGAGGTTTTGCCGGAATTCTTGTAGTCCGTGAAAATCCGAACTTTGTTTCTACCTCCGAAATACTATGGCCCATCTCACGAGCACCAACTATGACACCGCGTTGAAAATCGCTTAAATCGTTATTACTTGTCATTCTCATGCTGAAAACAGATCTGACAGCTGTCAAGGATGTCTATCGCTTTATATACGCACTGGCGGACGCAACCGAGTATGCGCATAGGTAATGTTGCTATGTATTTGGCACAAGCTCGTCTGTACCAGTTTTTCTGGCACTTCAGGTGTGTATATATATATATATATATAGGTATATGCCTGTAAACTTAAAGATGGTTATATATTGTTTTAAAATGCAGGCTATACTTCCAACTTCAGCCCTTGGTTGCAGATTCTAAAAATAGGTTTTGGGGATTTCAAAAGCTGTGAGAAAGACTTTTCATTATTCACAGCTGCATTTTCTTATGATTCTGGTAAGGCAAAGTGTTGCATTCAAATGGAATTGATTGAAATGCAGTGGATTCAGTACTTCAGGAAAAGTACAACAAAGTGGGCATTCCTTGATTTTTTTCTGATTTACTATGTCAGTACAGGGACTTGCACAAATTTGCTGCAAGCATATTAGCAATGTTCTGTAGTACCTACTTATGCAAGCAGTTGTTTTCCCTAATGAAATCTAAGAAGTCATCCCAAAGATCAGAACTTACTGACCAATATTTATCATCCATTTTGAAAATTTCATCTACTCAAAATCAACGTCCTGACATTGACAAATTAGTGTCACAAAAGAATGCTAATTATCTGGGGAAAATAATTAAAAACTACGAGAAGATTTGTAGTCTTTTTTCCCATTCTCAGTTGATTTGTATTTCTATAAGTATCTACCCATTGTACAATTTTGTAAAATGCAATTTTATACTTTCTTTGAAAAGGTAATAAACATTTAAATTAAACAGATGAAATTTTTATATTTTTTCCCTAACTTAGAATCTATATTAGAAATTTATATATTGGATGCTTACTGAACTATTTATTGCTAATTATTGTTTGTGTATTACCAGTTTTATTTCCTTTTAATTTTTCTTTGAATGCAACTATAATTTTTGAGATGATGTGGCCATTTTCATGCTTTCAAGAAAATAGGATTAAATTTTTAAATCTCAAGATAAGTTTTACATGAATGTACTAGTCTTTTTCACAGTGTTAGTGGTTGGTAATATAAAAAATTTAACTGTTTAAAAATATTTCAACATGAAGACGTTGTAGCTTTGAAATTCTGAAAACATTGAAAATATTAAATATCCACTGTGATGGATATAGCCACAGGGCCGGATCTAGAGGGGGGCGAAGGTGGGCAGCAGTCTGGAGGGGGTGGCACGGCAATTTGAGCCGATCATAACTTTAACTAGGAAACGTTTTAGCAGTGTTAAATCGCCGAGTGGAATAAAAAAAAAAGGCGAAATATATCATCATCATGGAAAAATTAGCTTCTATCTAAATCCTCGTAAAAAAAATTACAAGGTTGATAAAAATTGGGCCTGAATTATAAGATTAAACAGCAGGACTTCAAGAAACGAGTTGTTACCCTCAGGAAATGAGAGGGGAAAAGGAGTGTGTCACACGAAAATCCGCACACATTAACTACAGCTTGTCCTTCAAAAACACAAGGAAATTTCTTAAACCTGATATCACTTTTATCAAAGCACAACTCTACGTTACAAAATACATTGGAAATTTTGAAAGAGTAGGCAAGTGAGTTACTTGTCCGGTACCATTCAAAATGAAATCATAGAACTCATGGCCAAAAAAGTACGTGAAGTTATAATAAAAGAGATATTATCTGCGAAATACTTCACTATTATGTTTGACGCCACATGTGATGTATCTCACTGTGAGCAGATGAGTGAGGTCATTCGGTACGTAAAAATTGACGAAAGTGGAAAATGCAAAATAAAAGAAAGTTTTATTGACTTCATAGACTTTCATGGTAAAACTGGATACAATTCTAAGTAAATTAGAGAGAGATCGCCTTAAGACAGCCGATTGTCGAGGGTAATCTTATGACAACGGATCAAATATGGCTGGTGTTTACAAAGAAGTCCAAGTGAAGATACAAGAAAAAAACAAATTTGCGGTGTTTGTGCTGTGCATAGTGCACTCACTCAATCTGGTGGGTGTGCATGCTTCTTCCAGCTGCCGAGAAGCGTCGTATCTTTTGGCATTGTGCAAAGGGTATTCTGCTTTTTTGCATCATCGACTGCACAATGGGAAATCATAAACAAATACACTGGAAGTAACTTAAAAGGAACCAGCCATACAAGATAGTCTGCCAAATGGGAATCTGTGGATGCTCTGAAAAGGAATTTGGCTAAAGTGGCTCAAGGACTTGAAGAAATAAAAAGCTGAGATTTCCCTCCAGAAGGTAAGTCTGATGCAGGAAGTCTTTTTCACGCTATAACAGATTTTAGGTTCATCCTGAATCTTGTTATATGGAATTCTATATTGAGAGAAGTTAATCTTATAAATATCGAAATTCAAAACAATGACATAATATTAAGCAGATCAACTGTTTAATGGAAGGTTTGATCGCTACTTTGCAGATAATACGAAATTCTGGCTTTGAAGGTTGGCTTGAAGAAGCAACAAATATTGCAACTGTAATGTCTGTTGAGGCAGCGTTTCAAGAATGAAGGAAATATAAGACGAAAAATATGGCCGGCGAAATCGGAAATGATGAATCCTGCGGGTTTTCGACAAAAGAACTGTTCAAGCAAGACATAAATATTTTTTTGACCGAATGCGAACCGAATTGAAAGCTAGAACTGAAAGCACCAAACCCCTAGACACAGATTTCTCTTTTCTTTGTAAGGAGAAAATAATGAAAGTGAACAGTGGAGACTTAAAAATGTGCTCAATACATCTGGAAACAAACTATTCCAAAGATTTAAATGGGCTAGAATTTTCTTTGGAACTTGAATTATTTAAAGATCAAGCACAGTATTTTTATAAAAATGTAGATCAGTTGAGTTCCACTGATTTACTATCTGCAATTCATATGAATGGGTTGCAAAATGCATTCCCTAACTTATGTATTAGGTGTACAAATAAGTTTTAAGCGCTTTATATATAATTTAAGAGAAAACAACAATACCTTTACGAACCAAAATATGCACCGCCGTTATCTATCACCTTTCGCCATCGGTCTGGCATCTGACAGATTTCAGCCATGAAGAATACTTCGTCGTGTGACGCGATTAAGTCGTCAACCCATTTTTGCACTTCGTCACATGTCCGGAACCATACAGCAGACAGACCATGTTGCATCTATCGGAACAAATGATAGTTTGAAGGGCCTATGTCGGGACTATGCGCCAGGTGCTCCTAAACTTCCCAGCCAAGCGTCAGTAATGTTTCCTTGACCGATTTCACGACATGCGGCCTAGCGTTGTCATCAGTAATTTCACGGGGCGCAATCCTTTGCCTGTGAATGGACTTTTCCAACAGATTTCCTGGTTCAATCGTAGCGATTGTTGCTTATAGCTATCAGCAGTAACAGTTTGACCCTCTTCCAATAGTTCATAATAGAGCATACCCTTCATATCCCACCACATGCACAACTGAACTTACTTGGAGTGAATATTGTGTTACGATGTCGAAGTCGTTGCCTCACCAGGGTCTACCCAGTGTTTTTTGCATTTGGGATTGTCATACCATATCCACTTTTCACGATGTCGAAGTCGTTGCCTCACCAGGGCCCAGTGTTTTTTGCATTTGGGATTGTCATACCATATCCACTTTTCATCACCCATAACGATTTTCCACAGGAAATACTTTCTGTGTTGTTTATTCAACAGATTCAAACACTTCATGACATGTTCATCCTTGTTCCCTTGGCTTAGGTCATGGGCACCCATTTTCCTTCTTTCTACATCTTTCTCATTACATGTAAACAATTGGAAATGGTCTGTTGAGTTACCCCCATTTGTTCAGCTAGTTCTTTTTGCATTTGAGATGAATCTTCATCCAGCAATGCTTGCAGTTCCTCGTGTGCAACCTTCTGCGGGGCGCCGCTACATTCCCGATCGCTAACAGGAAAATCACCTGCTTTAAACCGTCTAAACCAAAACTCACACGTGCTTTTCGATACAATATTCTCCCCAGAAAGAACAGATCGATGCACATGCTTTTGCAGCACTTTTTCCTTGATGAAATTTGTAATGAATGCAGTGTCGAATAAATGCAGTATTGCTTGCCATATTTCACCTATTGATGTGCAAGTGCGTTTGACTGTTAGGCAAACTTCTGTGTCACATTTTATACTCTGGACCAGTTACGGTCACATGACAACAACACGGGGGATGTCGGATATGTAAGTTAGCGGTATACGTCACACAAAAAAGCTTTCAAACTTATTTGTACACCTAATATAGTATTAAGAATATATGCTACTCTGCCAACAATGTCGGCGACCTGTGAAAGGACGTGAAAGCAAAATGAAGCTTATAAAATCATATCTCAGATCAACAATGCACCAAGATCACCTATCAAGCCTAGCGATATTATCTAAAGAGAGTGACATAGCATATACAGTCAGTTATGAGAATGTTGTAAAAACGTTTGCGGAGAAAAGGCTGGGAAAGTTAAATTTTGAAATCTCTCAAGTTTCGCATCGCCAGTCCAGTGTAAAATATGTTTCAAGTTTTCATACAAAAACGTCATGGTTGTTTTCTCAAACTTTTCTTTCTGCCTAGTGCCTATATATTTGGATTATTTTTTTTAGTGATAAGTGAATTTATATTTACCACCAAAATCTACATATATATCTTACCACTGAAATCTGCATTTGCAGACCAAATTTAATGTTTATCCTGCTCGTGTGTTTTTGAACAATTCTTTCTGCTGATATATTCGGATTATTTATTTTTAATGGTAAGTACATTTCTATTTATATTATTTACCCACCACCATATAACCACGAAATGTCATTACATTTTTGCCTTTTAAATGTTTATAATTTGAATAAATTTAAAATAAATTGTCAAAAAAGATTTTTATGAAAGTGTAATTTTTATATCAAGATAATAATTATCTATTTCTGATCCTGAAAACATTCCAAACATTGCGGTTATTATGCTATTTTTTTTTTAAACTGAAAACATACATTGGGCATCATTTAATTAATTTTTGCTAATAAAAATTTATATGCACATACGTTTGTATATTTATATTATTGTGCTAATTTTTGTCAAAAATGTCTGTACATATAGTTTTAATCTGCTATTTCTGGTTAATAAATAAATATATATATTTATTTACGGTCTGTCTTGTCTGGCACAAGACAGACCGTTGTGGAGGAAACTTGGGGAGACCTTCGTCCAGCAGTGGATTGATAATGGTTGACAATGATGATGATGATGATACATGTATATATATGGGGGCTCATTTCTTCCTTTTGCCCCCCTTCAAAAATTGTCTAGATCCGGCACTGTATAATAGCCAGTCATATATAATTTTCAATAAGTTTAGGCATTTTAATTTTTAGGCTTATTTATAACTTTAACTTTTTTTTTTTTTTTTTGAAATCCAGTTACATCAAACACAAGTTTTTTTGTTTTGTTACTATGAATCAAAAAGGAAATATGATAAATCAGGTATCATTCTTAAAAATATTCTTTACATATTTTTGATGTGTGTTTAGCATTGGATGCTTACATTTGAAATGTAGGCAGCCCCCTCATTGTTGATGTGTCATCAAAATGGCCCCATAACAGTTTTGAGTTTGACATGCCTGAGTTAGAGCAACTGGCCTTCCAACCAAATACTCATCAGATCCATCGCAGTAGGATGGGTTGAACCACTGAATACTTGCCGTTCATTGGATAAGCACATCAAGCTGTTAGCCCAGAGTATTATACCCCTTGTTACAAATAAGGGTGTCTGTTTCTTTCCCTCCTTTGTTCTCTCTCTCTCCCTGTAAGCGCTCATTGTGACATCAGTCTGGCAGTCCCAAATATGTCGACTAGCACCTTCAATCTGGCTCTCTTGCTTCTGTTACTTATCTACCCTCCCATATCTGAGTTTCTAGGTTCATTCTAATGTAACTTCATTTCTGATATGCAGCACAAAAATCTCATGGGACACAAGTAGATGCATCCAAACCTTCTCTGTGGATGTGAACCTTACGAGAAATTGTTGGATAAGCTGTCAAAAGAGTTCCCATTCTAGATTATGTAATGGGCATTTTTTAACATTGAAACATTTCTGTGTATAAAATAGTGAGATGTGAAACCAAGCAGTGAGAGCATATGATATTGTTTTTGATTGGCAATAGAACTTTTCATGTTTCTTATAAAATCAAAATCATGTTGCTGATACACCTGCTATACCAGTTGATGTTATCAAAATAGTGTAAACAGTGTTTTCTGTGGCTAAAAATAATAGTGCCGCCCCGGTGGCGTAGTGGTCTAAGCACTGGCTGATGATCATTCATCGAAGAAGGTTCCAGGTTCGAATCCCGGTGAGGCATGGATGTTGTGTTTTTCTTATGGCACTGGTTATCTCTCTTCTCTGGAACCAGTGGCTCTAAATTAGGGACGAGCGACTGCTTATAGCCCATTTAGTTGCTCACAGTAGTTGTTAAACTTTCAATAAAAAAATATATAATAATAATAATAGCTTTCATTCCTGTGGCTGGAAATCAAGGTGGTAACATTTTATGCAAATTTGAAATTGTACAATATCAAAAAGCATCAATAAAGTACAAGTTTATGGGGAAATTTTCTAATTATGCAGACATCAAAAGTTTAAAACATTTATCAAGAATCTCATAATTTTAAAATGGGTGAGCTGAGTGAATTGTCCATCCCTTGCCAGTGCTTGTCATATGAGCCATGCTAATTCACATCAGAATTTCTGCAAGTTATTATGATGACAATTGTGCTGTAATTTTAACACATTCACTGTCATTATAAATTAAATCTGTATGTGATGCAACAGTGTCATCCAAGTGATGATTACATGGTAGTTCACATCAAGAAATCCAAGAAGAGAAACGTAATAAAAATATTATTACTAATTTAGTTCTTTTCAGGCATATGCTTCATAAATTATTAATATTGTAATTGACTTTTATTTATGCATTGCAAAAACCTATCTATCCCCATGCAATACACTTATTTCTGTCAGAAATTAGTCTTGAATTATGCAAGGTCATAAGAAATGCACTGCTGAAATAAAATTCAGCCTACCATGTATGCCATAATTGAGTAAAACTGAAAAGAAATGCTAGAAGTCTGTGTAACAATCCACAAACTCACTGTCATATTCCTATCATCTGAAAATTTATTCTGAAACCTGGCAACATTTGAATCAGCACACCTCATGCTGTTTCTTGTACAGTCCACAACTGAAGAAGGTTGCAGTCACTACCAAAATGTAACAACTTTATTTTCACAACTTAAAGCATAGAGTTTATTTCTGTCATTAGAAAATTTTCTCCGTGAACCTCTTTAGTCAGTAGTACTATTTTCATGCCAAAATAAATTTCAAAACTTCCCCTGATCTAAATACAAGGTTTTAACCAAAGAAATTTTAATAATATTTTGTGTTATTCTTCAATGGAGATGCAGTGATTTTCATTTTGAAGTTCAGAATAAATTTTAAAAGAATAAATGAGATTTTTTAATATGAATGAAGTAACATGTATATGTTTGAAAAATGAACTTTCTGGTTATAACTATGTTGCATGGTATTAAAGCAAAGACAGAGAAAGGAAGATTTCAGATTCTAAATATTAAAGCAACTAATGATATGCTAGACGAATCAACAAGATCCGCAAGTGTGTTGTACGATCACAAGTCCACTAACTCGACAATTGAACTCCATTGTGAAGTTGGTAAGGGAGAAAAATTATAAATCTTCAACCTCTAGCTTTGCCCTTTGTTTCACCAATCACTACACAGAAACATGTCAATTGTCATTTGAGTCATAGTTACTCCATAGCCCTTGCTGTTTATCAGCTAATTATAAATTGTTCTGTCATCCATTGTAGATTGGTGTTTGTGCATAGTATTATTTTGAGGGCATTTGACTGTTTATATATTGTACTTGATCAGTTCAACTGGTATGAGAAAACTGTTATTTAAGCACGTGCACATAGTTTTATACATTTTTTTTTTCTGAATGGCCAACACTCATGAAATATGTAATCTATGCTGTGTGCAAAGTAGAAAAACATTAACAAAAAAAATCATTCAAGTTCCAATATAGTTCCCCACCACCACTGCAAAAAAGAAAAAGAATAACATTTGCACTCCAGAACACCTGTAAGAAATGACTTGTACTTAGCAATCAAATGAACCTATTTCAAATAGCAAATGCATTGATGTATTGTTAAGAGATATCGTATGTATTTTTACTACATATGTGAAGGAGGAAACTTTCAATACAATCTATACCAGCAGCATATGGAGGTATAAGCAGTCAGGATTCAGGTTCTAATGTGTATGGTCTGTTAACAGTGTAGTGGGAAACTCCCATTTAACTGTTTTACATACGGCACTGTCTGCATTAGCTAACAGCAAGAATATTGTAAAAAATATATTTAAATTTATTATGTTTTGAAATCAAAAAGTGCTGCTAACAGAAGTGTTGTATTCCTTTGCATTTACTTTTTGCAACTGCATAGTTTGTGTTCCATTTTTAAAAGAAAGGCAAACAGTAATCTTTAATCATTGCTTCACTTTTTTCCATCAAACTACAATCTGTTCAGTTTGTTATCATGGACATATGTCTCTTTTTATGTCATTTTGAAAACCACATTTTGCTCTGTTTTAAATTTAATTTTTTGGCTTTTGACTCAACAGCAATGCAGTAAAAACTGATGAGAAAGCATCGATGCCTTACATTCAGAGGGTCATAATGTTTTCTATGATGTATTTGTATTGTGTGATCATGAAGCCATTAAAAAGGGACATTATAAAATACCATATTCATTAGTTTTTTATAAATATTAATTGCATTAAATCGATATTTCTTGTGAAAGCATTGCATGGTCTTTTCCCAGAAACTGCCCAACAATTTTTGACTTCAGATGTACATAAAATTCTAGGGCATAATGAGGAATGGCAGAAATCCACATATGATTTCACTAAAGAGATTCATGGGGAATTCCTGAAATAATGTTGGGAATAAACTTGACACTTTTTAAGAAATAATTAAGTAAAATTGTTATGTAAGGAGATAGCAGTCACTACCAAAATGTTTCAAATAAAAATTTAATTTACGTACCTGAAAGTGTAGAGTTCATTCCCAATGTCTGTATTAGGGATTCTTCTCCATTAATGATCCTAAGGCTAGCAAATGAAAGGGAAAAAATTATATCTAAAGAATCCAAACAGTGAATTTTCATGTAATAGTTAATTTTAGACAAATCTATTGGATGCTGTGTGCCTCTAAATTTGGCCAAGACTCGGAACAGAGTGAAAGTTGGTTCCCATGGGTACATGGGATCCTATTTCTGCTACCATGTGGAAAAGTAGTGCTGTGAAGTGGAATATTCAGTTCATCAACTGTTGAGTCTTTCTCACACAGACACAGTTGTTTCCATGTGCATGATACTCATCGTATCACTTTTTCCCTGGTTTTGGGGTGATTACTCATATTTTCAGATTACACAACATCCTTTCTATATTCCATCTCATCATCAATCACTTCCCTCCTTGATATTGTGCATGTCTCTCATGAAGAGGCATTTGTGCAGTCATTTTGGCCATATCTTCAAGCTCCACCAACTGCATTGACTCCCACTTTTTCCATTTGTTCATATTTCTCAGCCATCCTGCATGGGAATTTTGATTTCACTGGGACCTTGTTGCAGTTCCTTCCCATGTTATTGTTTGAATCCCTGCTGGTGTGTTGTTCTTGTTCTCATAATATGAGCTGTTTGGCTTTAGTGCATGCTTGAGCAAACTGATTGGCATTGCCTTTCCATTGTAACAATTCATTTGCACACATGCCTTGTATGCGTACATACACTGCTCTACCATTAATATACAGATACCTGCATGTCTATAAATAATTTTTATTTACAGAAAATTTAATATTGTGTGCTGTAGACTTTGAGAGCCAAAGTCATTTACAAAAAACTGGAATATTCTCCTCCAGTTTTTTTGTAAATGTTGGTAATATGTTCCACCATTCGACATTCAAAGCAGTGACTAGTTTAGCTTTATTTAGTGGGTAATCTCTTCTTCCACACACTCAACAATTCATCCCAGATTTTCTCTACAGGGTTCAGATCAGGACTCGGGGCTGGCCTGTCCAACTTTTCGAGACCCATGTCCTTAAACTAGTGTGTAACAATGCAAGCAATATAACAAAGTGTGGGCTCCTGCTGTTAGAGGTGTGAACCTACCTGGAAGTACTGCTATAATTAGTGCATAACTGTCCACAATATCTAAGCACAGTTCAACATCCAGGTTTTTGTCCAAAATGACTAATGAGCCCAAGGCAATCCCTGAAAAATGACTCCATACCATTACGTTGTCTCCACCAAACTTTTTGTTCTTTGATTGAAGGTTTAGCAACCACTGTGAGCAACTCAATGGGCTATAAGAAGTCACTTGTTCCTTATTTAGGGCCACTGGTTCCAGGGAAGGGAGAGAGAGCCATTGCCATGAGACAAACACAACATACATGCCTCATCGGGATTCAAACCCGGACCTTTCTCAGACGAATGGTCAAAAGCCAGCACTGAGACCACTACACCACCAAGGTGATCCATCAAACTTCATTGTCAATATAGTATAGTCCAGAAGGTATGCATCTGCCACATCCAAGAACAACCATCAGACTGGTAGACTATGTAGCTTGACTCATCAGTCCAAAGCA
Organism: Macrothele yani; assembly: GCA_039090855.1. NCBI lineage: Eukaryota > Metazoa > Arthropoda > Arachnida > Araneae > Macrothelidae > Macrothele > Macrothele yani. Next base: position 18,435,650 of record CM076990.1, on the reverse strand, counting down.
CAGTTTTTCGTTGGTCTGCAATGCAGGATCGATGTTTCTTACATCCCTCTAATACTTATGTGGCATTAGTCAAAGTGATCGGCCCTTGTGGATGGCTGCTGGACTGTGGTAACCCATGTCATTCAATGTCCTGCACACGGTACTGGTGTTGACATTAGTCCCAATAGTATCACATGCAGTTTCCATGATTTGAGACTATGCTGATTTGCATTATGAGCAGATGGTCCTTTGAGGAGCTCTCCTGTTAGCTTCACAGGTTCATTCTCTAGTTTCTTATTAGATTCAAATCCCGGTCAGCTTCCATTTTGTATATCACATCACCAATCATTGACACAGGGATTTTCAATGCCACTGAAATGCTATATATGGAGTGATTACCGAGGCGACACCCTGTTATCAATCAATGCTGGAAGTCATCTGTTGAGGCATCTTGCATTCGCAGTCACACTATTGTCTCGTCATAGCGCTATGAGCATATTTATAGTTGGGTCTGTGATGTGTGGTCTTGGATATGATTTAATTCACCATCAATAGAGAGGTTTCTGTGTATAGGGCAGTGTACTTGAGAAATGGATTTATGTGCTACTTATACTCCAGAGGCCATCTTACTCCTATTTGTGAACTGACACCTCCTCTCCCCTTCCATTTCACACCCTGTGGGTTATGTGTATTATAAATTTTTCTCCACATTGACGGTTAAACAGAGCTCCAGACAATTCTACTGGCTTGTCCGAGGCCACATTGTCTCACCTTCCCACAGAACTTCAGCCTAGGCCAGGGGTGGAGAACCTGCAGCCTTCTAGGCTATTAAGTGCGCTCTTTTGAGTGAATCCAAATTTTGCAGCACAAATCCTTTTTTTTTCTATTATGTTTTTGTCAATTTCCTTTTATTTTTATTTTAATCGTAAAATGACCATTTTTAAAATACTGAAGAGTAAAAGGAGATTCAACGAAATAATACTCCCCGACTGATGGCCACAATTAAAACATTAGTAAGTCACAAGGGTTATTTTGACACCTTGTACACTCGTGATTTCATTCTTTGGCTCCTAAAGAATTACAAATGGAATTAATTGTGCTCTCAGCAGATGACATTTTAAAGTTCTTATCTGACGCAAAGAAAGATCCAGTTGAAATATGGAAAAATGAAATAAAATACCCACGGCTTTGGCAACATGCATGAAAAATGCTTTCTCGCTTTTCAACCACTTATTGCTGCGAATCCTTCTACCTAATCCAAATCAAGGTGCCCTTAGAGTTACAAATGATGGATACCCATCAAGAGGATCAGCTAAAAGTGCGGACCTCCATGTTACAACCAAATATTCAAATGCTTTCCAACAAAAAGCAGTCACAACAAAGTTATTAAAAGGTTAGTTAACTTTAGAATTAACATTTCTTTTTCGGGTATTGAAATTAATTAGTACAATGGAACCTCTATATTCATCATTAATCCATTCCTTCGGGACAGATGAATACTTCAATTGGACAAATATAGAATCATTTTTTTCCATAGGAATTACCTAAAATTGGAATAATCCATTCCCAGCCCCAAATCTCATACATAAATACTGTAAATAAAAATTTAACCAGAACTTTACCTTTACTGAGCAATGATGGCATGAGTTGAAGAAAAGGAAAGGAATTATTGTTTTGAAGGAGAGCCGCCTTCCATTAAAACATCAGGTAACTCCGATTCTGGTGATCGATGTCTTTTTTGCTCCTTTCCCGATTTTTACACCTTTTTGCCACTTCAGCCGCTTTAATTCTTTATTTTTAATTATGCTGCATATCGTAGTTTTCAGCATGTTAAATTCTAACGCTAAGTTGGAAACGTGTTCCACTTTCAAACTTAGCAGTGATTTCTTTTTTCAACTCAATTGTGGTTCTCGCAGCTTTCCTTTTTGGTTGTTTTTCTTCACTACACTCTTTTGGGGCCAGGGTCACTTCTTTTTACAAAGATAACTGCAAAAAATTGCAAAATTAAAAAAACACATTCAAAGAGATAATAACATAACAAAGAGATAACGCATTGAACTATCTCACAAGGCAGACTTCTGAGCTATCACATGGGGCTGGCTGTCCGACTGCGTGGGCGATTGCACGTGACTAGGATGGCGATGTGGTGGGTGACTTTTGTGACGAATATCCGAGCATTTTTTTACCGACAAAATGTGACTAATGTTGGATTTGAAGAATATAGGGGCTGACAAATATAGAGGTTCCACTGTACATACAAATTTGTAGTAAGATTTTTACAAAATAATGTCCATTTCAAAGTGTATCTGTTGAAGTATCTTGAATGCGGCCATGCTATATTACAGCTAAATTAATGCAGCCTTCCAACATGAAAAGGTTGCCCACCTCTGGCCTAGACCATTTAATCCATTGTGTAGCGTAAGTTGGACCAGTCAGCAGTAATCCAACCAATCAAGCCAGCTAGTTTTTCAATGCAAGGGGAGGATGAGAAACAGTCATACTGTATTAATTTCTTCCATAATTCCCCCCAACTCTACGGAGGGGGGAGGGGGAGATCTTACATGGAGATGACGGCAGAGTGAAGAAATGTAAATTAATTTCTTGTGTAAGTGTATTATGTATTTTTATATTTTTTTTCATTCTGTAATTTTCTTCTACATTTTGTGATAGTGTACAGCATTTACTTATTTTCTACTGCTATATGATTATTTACATCGTAATATGTGTGTAGTTTTATAGAAAAACAATCATGAATTTTGATTCTCATATATTTATCCAAATATTTATTACATTTTGCTTGTAACTGTTTTAAAACACTGTGTGTAGAAGGTGAATTCACCTTCATTTATGTATTTAAAAGTGATGCCCTTATTTGTCTTCATTACTAGGAAATCACTTTGATTGCTGCTGCAAAAATCCTCTACATGGTTGTAATCTTTTGTTTTACAATTTCAAAGGCAACTTATGTGCATTAAAACTCATCTTTTAAAAGTATGTTTTCATTTTGTATATATGTGTGTGTATCTGTGTTTATGTTTGCTTGCATTGTGTTTTATTTAACAGACCAAAACAAGTTTCAGCAATAGTGATCAGAATCATAGATTTATATACAAATAAAGCAAACTGTTACATCAAATGGAAAAACTGAAAATTGTTAACATGTTTTTCCTTTTTAATCATGAAACATGCTCAAAGTTTTTTGCACATGTAATTTCTTATTTAAATACTTTAGTAATGTGAACAAAATTCTAATGCAAAACTTGTAAAACTGCATTTACATCTCAGCATTTTTCAGCCCGTTGTACATTTGCCAGTTCAGAATTTTTGTCTCAACAAAATCATCTGTTTCATAAACAGTTACTTTAATAAGTATCACCTGTCATCTTTCATACTGTGTTTCAGTCATTGTTTTTTTTTTTTTTTCCATCATTTTCAGGGAAACTGCATTTTTCAGTAATTCCTATAGTTTATATACCAATGTGATTTACATATGGAGTGTAGAAAGAGAATGTTGAGCATTGAAAGTGTTGCATTTTTCAATCAAAATTGTTATAAATGAATAAAATTGTAAAGAAAACTGCATTAGTACTTTATAATCAGGTGGACAAGTTTTTTTTTTTTTTTAGTTTTTTTTTTTTTTCATGCCAGGAATTGTATGACTCAGCATCACATGTATTTCCTGATAGTTTTTCACTCTGGTTTATAATGTAAATATCTCTTTGTTAATAGAAATAAATGTGAAAGCAAAACTGTTGCAAAATATTTGGGATTTTCTTTTTTTTGTGTTTTAAGTTGTACAAGTAGAATTCTCCTGATGATCTTGGGGAGAGGGAAATTATTTTAAACATTCGTGGCATAATTGAAATTATTTTGTGTTTATATCATCGCAAAATTTTGTGTTTTCCAGTGTTAAATATTCTTAGGTGATATATTTTTGTTTATAACCAAATTATGAACTGTATCTTCCTTTTGCTACTGGCTTACTCATTCTGCTCAGATATCGTTTTATTTTTGTGTAACCATTCTCTGTTGTGTGCTCCCTAGCATGATAAAAAGTATGTTTGACATCTAAGTTCTCTCAGCTGGTTAGTTTTGACTGCCATATTGTTTTTGGCTAGATTATCAACTTAGTGCTCTGGATGTTACCCATAGTTTGAATAATGCTGTGCAGAAATATAGAAATATAGTGATACTTTTTGCCTGTGTGTGTGCAGGCGTGCGTGTGTAAATTTAAGTTCCATCACTGGTGATGTTTAGTATGTGCTCTATGTGTCTTTATGATGGTTTAACATGTGATATACTGTACTTACTTGAATATAAGACTTGGGTTTTTTCCCGCATTTAGTTCTCCCAAAACTGTAGGTTGTCATATGTTCGCACATCATAAAAAATGTTCATCAAGATCACCATTTTTACGTATGATAGCAACTAAATGGTATTTTTTCCACATTTAGTTCTCCCAAAACTGTAGGTTGTCATTTCGCTCACCAAAAAAAATGTTCATCTAGTTCAACGTTTTTACGTATGATAGCAACTAAATAAAAACTGACTCTTGATTTCTGATACTGACAGAATTGTAATTCGATATTTATATCCCATCTTGTATTATAAATGGAACTTTTTTATTTAACAAAATTTTAGATTTGTTTTTTGTGATTTGCATTTATGACTTAATTTAAGAATTAAAGTGATGTGTACCCCTAAGTTTAGTGTATGTTTTATCTTACAAGCACTGTAATTTTAAGAGGTTTGTTTTATATTCTGGTAAGTACAGTAACTCAAAACTCTTGGTTTTCTTATTTTTGAGGAAAAATTATTTTTGTACAAACTCATCTTTGCTGATGTCTGTGTTTTGTCTTGGTATTATTCTTTATCTGTTCTGATGAATTTCAGGTAACTTTTTCAGAATTTCACAATCTCGCCTTCAACACATGTTTCTACATAACTAACCTGCATTTTAGATCACTAAAATAACTGCAGTAGTAGCACCTTTTTCTGTTTGTTTAAGGTATGTTGCATGAGAATTATTGCATTGCACATGCCACAAACCCCATTTAAATTATATAGATATACTCCATGCCAAGTTCTGCAACATCTTAATCACTACAGCATTTTTCCGGTTCTTGTTAATTGTGTGTTATTGTGAGAGTTTTCTTTTTCTATTTTTGTTATCAAGTTTTATTTGGGGATCCAGCTCTTGCCAAAACATGTTCAGAATGAGCATTGAAAAAGAAAAATCTGTTGATAAATTGTAAGCTGCTCTGTTACGTATGCGTACTTGATAAATGTTGTCAAATATGAATTGGATATCTTTTCCAAAGCATGAAAACATCCTCTGATGTTATCATATTTAAAGATGTCTAAGAGCATATCCAGCTTAAACAGAGGAGTTTGTTTGCATTTGTTCAAAAATTTGTGCAGATGGCACAAAGCACTGTATGTTCCCAACATTGTGTAATCATCACATGCACAAGAAGTAACTGAATGGCCTTTGATTGAAAAATATTCTTTTGGCTGCAAAATGGGTCTGTCCCTTAACTAAGGACCAAAATAATGCATCACATTTTTGCATGTGATGGCCCAAAGTTAGTGAGCTTATTATTATTTTATCATACATGAAAAAGTCATGGTTTAGTATAAGTAAACATAATTTATATGGCATTGTGTAGGATGTGTACATTTTCCTAACCAAATCTTATTTGACAGATGTCTCATTACCAGATATTGTCTTGCGGTGTGAGAAATTACAGGTACAACATATAGCGGGACTTCACCTCCAGTCTTTGTCACATTAGCAACCCATTACCATTACACAGGTAACATATATGGCCAACTCACTCCAGTAAACAAAGTGAGCCCCTAATGAAAATGTCTGTGTGCCTTAATGGAAAACTCCTCCACATTGGAAAAATTCTGCAACATAAGCATAATTTTACTATTAAGACAGGTCCTGCACATTCAAATATTGGGGTAAAAATGGAAATCATGACCCCAGAAACCTCAATCACATCCTTCTGCTACTCATAAACTACAGAGAAAAATGGAGACCGCCCTCCTCCTGGAAATCTCCCCCACATCCTTCTGCTACTTGTAAACCTTCTCCCCATTGTAAACTGCAAGTACAAATGGAAATGATCACCCAGGAAATGTCCCCCATATCCTTCTGCTACTTGTAAACTTGTTCCCCATTATAAACTGCTGTGAAAACGGAAATTGTGAGCCCGCAATCTACTCCACATCATGGTGCTACTGGTAAACTTGCTCTCCATTATAAACAGTAAAAATGACTCCAAAAATCTCCCGCATTTGACATTTTATGTAAAGTGCAATTTGTGCATGGTCCTTCACTTCAGAACATGGGGGAGATTTCCAATGTGGTAGTGATATTTCCTGTGGGGGACTTATGATAATGGATCAAATATGTGAGGTGAAAACAGTGGTGTGTGAAAGCGCATACTTGATTTGAATCCCAAAGAAATTTTTATTTTATGTGAAGTACACCCTGGAAATTTGGTGACAAATGATGCCATTAAATTTCATTCTGGTGTAATAGTTTTTTTTTTTTTTGGGGGGGGGGGGTAGGGACTAATATGAGCAACTTGATGGACTGTAAGTAGTCACCCATCCCTAATTTAGGGCCATAACACAAACACAACATCGATTCAAGCCCTGACCCATCTCGGACGAATGGCCAGAAGCCAGCACTTAGACCACTGCTCCAATCGGACAGCATAGTTTTCTTTTTGAAATAATTCAAAACATGACTTAGCAATCAGAAAAGCCAAACACTTACCTAAAAGCTCTTGGCTTCATTCCTGCTATACACTTCATGTACGTTACTGAGAACATCCTGCTATGTAGCTGGCCTTCAAAGGTTGAAACTTTCATCTTATCCGCTTATATAGGGTGTTGTTTTATTATAATTCTTCAGGTCATGAAACATCGTATTTTATTCACAGGACAAAAACGTTGACTTGTGACTGCCGTCTGACATGCAAAATAGCTCATCAACACTATGTGTATACTCACTATTACGCGAGTGTTGTCAGCTTTCATTATGCCTATTTTTTATTCTTCCATCACTCCTCCCTCAGCAACTGCCTTTAAAATTCACAATTCCAAAAAATGGTACTCAATTCTAAAACACACATCCACACACCCAATAAATTCTCACATACATCACACCTTACAATTTACATACCCCATACTACCATATTAACGTACAATATATACAACACATTCATACACTCAATTAAAACCACTATCTACATTTCACGGCAGTCAAACCACTGTCAACTGTGATTTACGTATTGCTCCATCTGCCTCATACATCGTAAATACCCTACAGCAAACCCTAACCTCATTCGGCCAGTTACACACAATCCCCAAGCGCTTTCAACAGATACTCTGTCATCCTCAGGAGGTCGACGATTCCTTCTGCTCTGCTAACCACAGCTCAACAGCTCAAGTGAGCAAACTCGTCAAGGTTCTGGCTTCAGTCGTAAACTCTGCATCGTTGTATCTCTGGTGCCATCTATTGTCAGTGCTGTTCGCTTTTCTTTTTCCCTTAAGTGTTGTTCTACTTTAATTAAGGCTAATGGTCATTTAAGTTGTTTGGATCTTTAATATTACATACTCTTGATCTGTTTTTTTTTTCGATTAACACCGATTCAGCAACTCTCAACTGCCTTTTGTTTTTTTGTGCATGAAGTGTATAGCAGGAATGAAGCCAAGAGCTGTTAGGTAAGTGTTTGGCTTTTCTGATAGTTAAGTCATTAATGACTTGCACGTAAATAGTGCCCTTTGTTGATACTTATTGCCTATGAAGATGCAAATAATATAATTCAAAACATGTGTAACTTTTTAGTGCTTTAATAAAAAATTTAAGTTTTGAGAAAATACAATTCATAATTCACCCTTAAATGTATGTCTGACACTAAATAAGAATGCAAAGTTGAAGCTCATTGGCACTTAAAATATCAGATAAAAGAAATTTGAATTGCATTATTTGATATTAGCTAAGATAATGTAAAAGACAATTTATCAAGTTACAAAACACAAGTTTTTGCCACAAATATCAAAGAATTTTTCAATTTGTATGTTCCTTATTCATATGGTTGAATAAAATTGAATCTGTGGAAGACTGTGTTTTGATGAAACACTAAAAATTTGTAATTAATTCTCACAGTTGATCCTCATAAAGATATTTGTTCTCAAGAACTATTCGATGAATCAAAATTATCAAATGGCCAAATTGATACAGAAAAAATATTTAAATCTCTAAGGCGTTTTACACCACATATATTTAATAAATATTTCATATTCTATATTTTTAAATGTAGCGATTTCACTAAGAATTTTATTACTATTTCTTGTATCTGTGGCAGGCAAGGGAAGACCATTTTCAAGACTAAAGATAAGAAAAAAATATTTATGATTAAGCATGTTTCAAGAATATCTGGTAAGGCTTCCCATGGGAACTATAGGGAATGGCTTTTGTGGTAAGTTAAACATTGACAGACTTACAAGTTTTCAGGTTAAAAGCTAGGAAAATTATAAATTTTGATTTGTCCACAGGTTTTATATGTTTTGTTTGAAGCAAACCTGAGAGGTGCTAAAATTTTGTACACAAATACATTTAAAACTTTAATTTTGTTGATTTTTCCTTTTTTAAAAAGAGAGCGTTTTTTCCAGATCTGTTAATGTGAATGAAATCATTAATTGCCACACAATAATTTGTTACATGTACTTGAAAGAGACAAACTTCTTATCTCTCATTTTTGGGGGTGTAAAGGAGATAGCAAAATGTGTGAGTATGGGTGTGAAATTCGAAAACATTATTCAAATTTTCTCAAGTGAAAAGTTCACAAAGGGACATAGAAGAGGGATCTTTCATTGGGGCTCAAACATGGGCACCCATATGGGGGTCACTTGCCCTCCCCTGGAAATCTAGCTATGTCATTTCTATTCTTGGAAGCTACTACAATGATTTTTGCGACAACAGTAACTCTGATTGCTAATTTTTCTGTTGGACTTTTGGATGCACACTCAGTAAAAATAAGGAAAACATTGGGAATTTACATTGGATAGTAATAATACTGAAATTTTGCATTGAATGTTAGATCACAACATATATTTGTGCACTGTAAAAAAGCATGAAAGGCAAAGAATGGGGAATATGATGATTGCCTCTTCAGGTGTTACTCAATTCCGGATAAAGATCTCCTGAAGTTTATTTTCAAACTTTACTTGAAGAACTTTCATTTAATCTTCCTTTCTTCTGAGTTACTTTGTTTTTTTACAGAGGTTTCTGGCCTCTAGATTTTAGTCAAGGCCTGTTCTCAGTGTATAGAAGGATTATCAAAAGTTTTGTTTGCACCTGAAAAATTTTAATTTTGTTGCAACAAAATTTTAAGAATTTAAATTTAAGAATTAAATACAAAATTTAGGAATTTGAATTTTAAAATTTTAGGATTTGAAATTAAAAAAATTTAATTTAAGAATTAAATACAAAATTTAGGAATTCATTTTTTTCAACAAAATTTAAATTCTTCAGGTATAAACAAAACTTTTGATAATCCTTCTATGCATTAAGAACAGGCCTTGACTAAAATCCAGAGGCCAGAAACATCTGTAAAACCAAAAGAACTAAGAAGAAAGAAAGATTAAATAAAAGTTCTTCAAGTGGAAATAGAATTAAAAAATAATTTTCATTTTGAGTGCCAAATTAATTAACATTTTGTAACCAAAAGGGAAGGCTGGCATGCAGTGTGAGTATCATCATCATCAAGCATTATCAATCCACTGCTAGATTGTCTCCCCGAGTTTCTTCCACAATGGTCTGTCTTGAGCCAGTCTCTTCCATGAGTGTATGTATATATATATTATGAAGTCTCAAAGAGTTTATAATGCACACACACAGTGGAACCTCATTTATAATTTTTCAAGGGACCGAATAAAATTAATGTATAATTGAAAAAAACGTATAAATGAAACAGGGAGAGTTTGACATTAAGGGCAATTCAAGATTTTTGGATCAGCAGCATTTTACATAAAAATGAGAAAACATATAAGTGAGAAACATATGAGCGAGGTTCTACTGTATATACTCGCACACATAATTTGTGCTGCATCCATTTGTCACATACTTAATTGATTCTCCCTCATGTTGTATGTAGGCAAATAAGTCAGTAAGTCACAAATGAATTCAGCTTAAATCAAATTGAACAAATGGGTTTGAATGCACAGTAACAGGTGGCAATGGCTTTATAAAATAATGCTGTCCAACACCTGTTTCTTTTATAAATTCCATACTGGTTGTCATGATATATTTCTTTATGCTAGCACATAACTAATTAGCCTGTTGCACAAAGATTCTCCCTAGTATTTTGTTAAAACTCAGAATATTAGGAAAATGTCTATAGTAAGATATTAGTGTTAATGATACTTTTTGACATACTTATTTCACATACTTTGGAAATATCTGGGTATCATTTAGTAAGAAGTGTAAGTATATAACCGTTTGTTTTTAGGAAGACAACTAGTCAGACCTATACAAATGTGACTACATTAAATGGCCAGTGCCATCATGATTAACACCAACATTAGTTTTAATGATGAACATTATTTATAAAGCTGGGCATCATAAATATCTTGTAAAAAAAGTGACTCAGGATTGTGTTGGTATGAATTTTCATTCAAGTGTTTAATAGCAGTTTGTGGAGTACTGGGAAATGCCAATAGATTTACGCATTCCTTTGTATCAATATTACTTTTAATCAGTGCCTGAAATGGGCCGGTATGGCATACTGGCACTTCTTTTTTCCTAGTGTTTCATACTGGTACTTTTTTTTTTCACTAGAATTTATACACCAGTACTAATTTTAGTAGTGGGAACTGCAGAAAGGAATTTTTTTTTGCCTGACTTACGAGCGTACGTTCTTAAACATAGAAATCTTATGTGCCTCGTGCCCTTGAGAAATAGTTATGTAGGAACCGTAAAGAGTAGGGGAGTGGTGTGCGCATTTGGAGAGCTGTGGGATTGCTATTAATTTAAGATTGAATATTCATTCTGATTGTGGAGGTTCTAATTGATCAACTTTCTACTTCATGAAAGTCCTTATTGGAAAGGGACTGCCTTCTCAGCTTGGGACCTTAAAGTTCTGGGTTCAAGTCCAGCTGAATCACTAATGATTAGCCGAAGTTCGGAAGTCTAATTAATCTGTTGGTCCTGGTAGAGACTTCTTGTTCTACACAAGTCCAACCCCAGCCCTTTGTGTAGGATAAGTAGGGCCCGCTGGGGTCCACAAACCAACCAACACTAATCGACTGCCATCATTTCTGACTTATGGTGCAATAGTATTGCACGGAATCGTCAATTACATTTTCAAACACAAGAGTTTTTCTTCCGGGGATTTTTTTTTCTTTTACTTTTTCAGTTTTGGAGATTTTCTGGCGAAGGTATTTTTTCTGGAGGATTTTTATCTAAATATGAGCATATACTGGCACTTCAAAATCTCCATTTCGAGCACTGCTTCTATAGTGCATATTTCAAGCAAAAAAGCCTGATTTTCAACTGCCCTAGGCTCCCAGCAGTGTTGTGTTTTCCATTAAACAAAGGAAGCAGATACTTGGAAATGAAGTTATCGGTAGGGCAGAATTTCACTCTCAATATATTTCATGAAGCTTTTTTTTTTTCCCCACAAGAATAAAATGTAGAGGACATTGAGGAATTACTTGCATATCTTTACCTGTCTGAATCACTCTGAGTAGAGAGAAGCATCAGAGGCATTGGCCCTGCTAGATGAATCTAGTACATCCAATAAATTTTCGTGGGGAGCAGTTCCTATCCAATATTTTTAATGAAAATGAAGTCATTGGCTAATGGAATGAATAATATTTTTCAAAGATGTCAACAACATTGGTACTGCTGAAGTGTTTCTCCTCTCCGGTATCACACAGTGCTAACTTCACAAACCACACAAAACAATTTTCTGTGAGAAAAACTGTCACACTACTAACTTTAAATGCCAGTTATTATTGAGCTGAGGATATAACTGATGAAAGGTCAGAAAACTTCAGTAAGGTACAGATATTATAAGAGCAGAGTCGTGATCCCTCATAAGACAACAGATGCCAATGGGTGATGCTACGAAAGTACAGCGGGGTATAATCTAAAAGTTAGCCAAAATAGAGGCTAAAAAACCGAATTCAAGCCAGTGGCCACTGTTAACAGAAGTTTGCTTACTTATTTTGTATTTTAGTAACGCAGATTTGCTGGGCGTGACTACACAATAATATACTGTGTACATTTCCCCTGATGAATTTGTTTAGAATCATCCCCCATTGTACAATGTACGAATTATGTAGTGATAACTCATTAGGCATCCTTGGGGCAACTACTGGAAAGTTTTTTGTTTTTTTTTAATAATTTAGGCTATGTAGATAATACTCTCTTTTATAAAGAGAGAAGCTTTTTGCAACACTTTAATTTTTTTTAAAATCCGTGTTATAAATGTCAGGAGAGATCATATTTGAAAAAGTACCAAAAATGCATTAATAACAGAAAAACACAACACAATGAGAAAATTAAAGTCTGCAAACAGTTTAAAAGATTTTTTTTCTTTTTTAACTTGTGAGCATTTTGGCAGAAAATGTGATGCAACAAAGCCGACTATTATTTGTTCCCGCTGACTATCGCATGTTGCGGGAAACTCAATGTTACACACTCTTTTTAGTGCAGCGGGTCTAACTGTAGTAATGATGAAAAAAAAACTTGTGATTTTTTTTTCTTTCTTCACTTGAAAGTAATGCAAAAGCTTTTAAAAAATGACTTCTTTTTTAATGGTCATTTTTTCCTATTTGGACTGCTGGTTTATCTCGTGTATCATGACATTTCTGTAGGAAATTACGGTTTGGGATCAGCATTGCAGGTGCAGGTTGTACAAAGGATTCTTTTCTTCCCAAATTTCATGGTCATATCTTTTTTCATTTGGTCAGTGCAGTCATCAGATTAAAAAAATCAATAGGAAAAAGGTAGGAAAATATTTTTTCAGGGCAAGTATTTTTAACTAAATATCCGATTTTTTCATTTAACGTGCCCCACCCCCACCCCCACCTTGTTTAACAAGACCTGACTGTAAAAGTACTGGGGGGGGGGTTGCCAAGTTAGTTATTGTGTAAATTCCTTATGTTGGCTTTGCTAGCAAAGGGCATGATTTTTTTTTTTTTACTTCAATATTCTTGAAAATCCTTAAATTTTTCCCTACTTTAGATGTGCATGAACTCTACAGCAAGTGTCTTTCAGTAAAGTGTAACTAAAAATAAGAACCAAATAAAATACTGTATTAAAATCAGAATTTACGAAAATTAAATCAAAAATTACATTTGAAACATAGCAACGATTTCAGACAGTTCTGAGGCCTCAGAATTCCATCTTGAATGAAAACTGTCAGTAAACAGATGTCTAAAAATCAACAATAGCAGAATGTGAAAATCTACTATATCAAGCAGAGCATTACAGTTTATGTACAGCCCCATATCTGTTTTTAGTGAAACATTTCATAATTCCACAAGTTTTATCACTCCACATGCATTGTATCAAACTTGAGTTAATTTTTTTGTTACTGTACTTCTGAACTGCTGAAGGCATACTTCTGTTATTACTTAACATCCTGGGACTTACCAGGAGGGCAGGCAGGGCGGTTGTTCTCCCAGAATCGTCATACTAAGTGCGTAAATTCATGCTCTGTGGCACATAAAAAAATAGATAGTAGGAATAAATTTACTGAAAATTTTAACTGAAAAAGAAAGTTATACACTTAAGTATATATATTTTTTCAAAGACTTGAATTATTAGTATAAAGTATTCCACGTAGCTAACCAGGGATCAGAATAGCCTATTCTGTTAGGTGTATACCCTCACATGTACAAAAGGAATTGTCCAAAACTGCGGAGAGAGGGAGGCATATAAAGAAATCTACAGGAATGACCAACTTTCATGATCTTTCCAAATGCAGTGCAACTCCAATTATCTGGATTAATAGGGACCAGGGTCGGTCCAGATATTCAGAAAACTGGATAATATGATTTTCAATTGAAATCATGGGGTACAAAAATAAATGGTAAACATATTTTTGAAAAAAAAAATACTAACACATACACTATATTGACAAAAGTCACCGGACACCTAGAACAGAAACACAACATTGCGTTTATTGACATACATTAGTATGGTGTTTGAACACAGTTATAGGTATGCTCTTCCATTCAGTACATAATGCTGCCGCTAACTGTTGCTTAGTAGTAGGCCATGGTTCCAAACTTCTTATGCGGTGCTCTATGGGATTAAGATCAGGGTGTGTGCTGGCCAGTCCACACATGATACGGAATTATCTTCAAGCCTATCCGTAACAGTTTTTGCTTTATGGCTCAGTGCATTATCCTGCTGGTACCAACAAGGCTCAGTTCCATAGTATTGCCACAGAATTTGTAGGGCATAATTGTCCACAATATCGAGGTAGGCATGCCGGTTAACAGGTTTGTCCATGATAACCAATAGTCTGTGACCATACCACGGAAAACACCCCCACACAAGTACACTGCCAGCTCCAAACCTGACCTTGGGAACAGTACACTGTGGTGAATAGCATTCCCCCGGTAGCTGCTATACCCACACATGGCCATCAGACTGATGGATCATGTATCTGGATTCATCCGTCCATAGGATCAGTTTCCATTGATCTATGGTCCACGATGAATGTTCTTTACACCATGCTAAACGACGAGTAGCATTTCAAGTGGAGATAAAAGGCTTATGAGCAGCAGCACGACCATGGTAACCCATGGAATGAAGATCTCTGCAAATGGTACGTGTACATACCGAGTTTCCAGCATTTTTATTCACCTGTACTCTGAGGTCTTGTGCAGTACTCCGTCGATTAGCTGTAACGACTCTCCTGAGGCTTCAATGTCCTCTATCACTGATTTTCTTTGGTTTGCCGGTACGTTTTGCTGCTTCAGGCATGTCATGTGTCTTCCACTTATTCAGTACATCCAAAACAATTGACTTGAGTATGTTTAAATGCCTCTTGGTTTCTCTTATGGACAATCCACTAATATAACACCCAACAATCTTTCCTTTCTCAAAGTTATTTCTCTCCCAAAGGGACATTTTCACTCAACCTCACAGTGCGATATGATTGCAGTCAGCTGCAGGCGTGTTTTTATACTGTTTGCAGCTGTACCTCGCATCTTAACAACACAGCAAATCCGTTCATTTGGTTTTGAAGGGGTGTCCGATGACTTTTGTCAATATAGTGTATATTTGTATGCACATTTATATTTAAAAGGTCCGTTATTTTTGTTTTGTTTCGTTTTGTTTCAAGGAGCCACATCGCTTCCTAGCTGCCAAGTCACGAACTCTTTTAACCTGAAGCAGTTGGAAAGCGTCTCACTCTTCCTGATTCTCCATCCACACTAATGCTAGCTCCAAAGCATGAAATGAGAAGGCACATTTCTCTCTTCTATTTTTTCCTCATTTTCACTTTCCCCTTCCGATGCATTCACATTTAAGAAGCTGTCCACAATTTTGTCGTCAGTCATGATTTGGTAACCAGGATCAGCAAAGTCAGATGTCGACCATTCTTTCACATCTTCCGCCTCATGTTGAGATGAACCAGGGATTTGGGTGGTGATATTGGCTAGTTCAGCAATACTTGTTATATCTGATTCTACATCACTTTCACTTTCTATGTCACTCGTGATTTTTTGCCAAGTCCTCTTCAATGTTATTGGTTTGGGTTTTAGTTGATTCCAAGTATCTGCAGCCATGTAAGCACATTCCTTCAAGTCTATACTGACTTCTAGTAAAAAGTTCTTAAGTTGGGTGCACTATAAGCTGTGCACGTGTCTGTTTTCGAGGAAGTGTTTGTTGTTTAGAGATGGGTAGAATTTCTGAGATTCATTCCAAGAGCCTTGGTTGCTATTTTTTTTTTTTTTTTTTTTTTCTTTTCGTGGTTCCTTAAAGTTGATCCGGATAATCAGATATCGTATAATTGGAATTGCTCTTGCTCTGTACCCTAAAGCGGTAAAGAGCTAATTAGTCATCTGTGTTCCATCGTAGAAGCTTCTCTGAGTGTTTAACCTTGAATGAAATTTTTCCAAGCCCTACTCCGAAAGTCTTTTAATTGTTAAGCTTACTATCTGATAACCATTCTTTCTGTGCTGGTTCATTTATCATTCTGCATTTCTGTGGAGTACTACATATCGACATTCACATAACTTTTACTTGACTCCTGAATATGTACCTAGTTTTCACATTTTTAGTAAAATTGTGCCCTTAACCAGGTATGAGAAAGTAAAAACTGCCTGCTATTTAAGTGTAAGTGAGGAACTTTTGAACTTGAGGGGCATAATTTCAAGACTCGCTGTCCCAGATAATAAAAGCTTACTATGTCCCTGTTAGCATCCACTTGTATTATACTCTATGTAACTGTCAGTTATAATTTTGTGTGTTAGACTTATATCTTCCAGTATGAAATTTTATGTATGAGGCTGTGATCCCAAACATGAGTCTGATATTATTGTACACCATGGATCAAATACATAGTTTATAGTATTCCAGTTAGTTAGCACTATTGTGAAATATACTTGTGTTAATCACAGTAACTTATATTTTGCTTTTTATATTAATGAGAAGTGTTCTAAATGTGTCAATTACTTGTTCCTTTGTTAATGTTAAAAGCATGATATCTTAGCAATTCCTAATAATTGTTCTGCACCTTATGCTTAATGAAAGACAGAGAATGAAAATAAATATTACAAAATATTAAAACTCGGACTGAAAAACTTAAAAATACAAACTATCATACCTGTGGTTGGCAAATTTGAAATTGTAATTCAACCTAATGGCCTACCATATTTTTTGGCATATAAGATGAGACTTTTTCCTTCAGCAGTCTGAGCCATGACTTATATGCCACATTGACTTATCTATTGGTCATTGAAATTTCTCAATAGGAAAAGAAAAAATATTGTGCCTTAAATTTGTTCATGATCTGAGCACCAGAAGTACAAGATTATGTTCATAAGAAACCATTCCATACCTGTCGAAATGTACTATTTTGTTCATTAAGAATTTGTTTAAAAGCCACTGGAGCAAACATTTCCATTTTAAATATCTCCAAATTATGGGTTTTTCTAATCAACAAAATTCTTAGTAAAAATGAAAAGAACCAGAAGTCAAAAACTAAGTTTCAATTAACTAGAAAAATTACTTAGCATAAAGGACTGTTTGAAAAGCTTCAGATAATTAGTGAGAAGTTTCTAATCAGACTGACTCCAGGATTACAAAATAAAATTAGTAACTACCTTCCAAATTTAAAGCAAAAAGAAAGAAATGTCCTTTTACAAGAAGGTGTGGCCTACAATATAAAATGTGAGTGTGGTCTCAGCTATGTGGGAGAAACAGACAGAGAAAGAGAGAACATAAAGCTGCAATAAAAAATTTGACAAACAAAACAGATTTGGACAGACTTGTTAAAAACATAAGACACAAAGTGCTTTGGGACAGTGTAGAAGTTCTGACACATTAATAGCACTTTTTCAAGAGAAATTTTTCAGGACTGGAAACAGAAGAGGTATAACATTCAATGATTTGAAAGGTTGAAATTTATTGTACGAATGGCAACACCTACTATGGTTGTAGTCCTGAGGATGGGTAAAGGTGCTACCCAAAAATTCAACATATTAATTCCTTTTATTCCTTAGAAAAACCCATAATTTTGAGATATTTATAATGCATTAAGTTTAGGAATAGCCATGTCGTCGAATATTTCCATTCAACAGAAACATCATTAAAATCTCTGTGATCGATTTGGAGTACAACTGTTGTATGTTAATTGCATTCCCCTTGCGAGCATACTGCAAGCATTGCTTCTGAATTCAGCCCACTCAGTTCGAAATAGTGATTACAGATTAGCCGACAAATGGAAGCACAGGAGTGCTCACTCTGTCTCCAGTGGGAATCCACAACTAAAACAGCTCTTGGCTCATTGAGGGCACTTGTGTCCTCTTAACTGCTTCTTGGCATCTCTGAACGAGATTTCCAAGTGATTTAGGGCGGAGATTTGCCTTGGGAACAACCGCTCAGCCAAGACGTTGCTTACCCTGATCCAAAAGCATGTGGACCCTGCCAATCAGTGGGCCACCTATCGACAGCTAGACAGACCTGTTGTATTTCTGAAAACGCTGCTTTTAAGCATTACTTTGAATAATCTGACAGTTCGTCCCTGTAATACAGCTGACTTGTCTGCTTTATAGCATCACATTCACAGGGAAACAAAACTTACCCGTTACAATAAGCTTTTTTATGTAGGAAGACAATTTACTCTAAAGAATGTTTTCAAAGGCCAGATAAATTCCTGTAGTTTATTTTAAGGTAATTGGCGGGGACATAAGGGCCTGGGAAAATTTTTGCAAATGGACCCGTTCAGTTGTAGTTCTGCGATACTATTGTATCACAACTGAAAATAACTTTTTTATTTAAGAAACAAAAGAAAAGGTACAGTTGTTCTAGAAACAGTGGCAAGCATAGTACTGGGAGGGGGGCTAAAAAGTACACCCATTCATCCTTAAATGGAAGTTAGTGTTGCAGAAAAATTTTCATCGGCCCATGCCAAGATTTTACTGCAGAAAAATTGTACTGCAATTTTTCTGTTGTGGAAAATCACAGTTAGAATTTTCAAGACATTTAAATATCATGGCAAACTCACTAAATCGATGTGGAAAGAGCGAATAACCAGGTTTAAATCACTAGTTTGGTTAGGTATGTATGTAATTGCACTGGAGAAGCTTCTCATTTTGGACACACTCAATATTTGTATTTGTTTAAAATTTTCTCTTAAAAACTCTGAAGTAAGAACATTACAAAAAATTTTTTAACAAAATTGCTTATATAGCCTTTTCATGTTTGATAGATCGTAAAATAATCTTGGTTTTCATACCTTTGAGCTTCCAGTTTTTAAATTTTCAACAAAGTGGGCTGAAATTCTAGCAAATATTTGAGAGTGAGAGAAAACTGCTACTACCAAATTATGTTGCTGTTGTACCAAAAATCCTTTTGCATAAGACACGATTTTTAAATTTGAATAAATGAAAAAATACAGAACTTTTACACTGTAAAATGTTCTATTTGTACTGCAATGTTTGTAATTTTTCTATTGTGGACAATCACAGTTAGAAATTTCAATATTTTTAGATATTGTGGTGAACAGATTCTTCATTTAGTGATCATACAAGTATATACGTATGTGTTTCAATTACAAAACGTGCTTTTATGTTGTGGTTATGTATTGTAAAGACACCTTACTAAATAATGTAAACAAAACATTTTGCAACTTAATTTTGAAATGATATCTTCATAAATGCCTTCATCTGCAGCATTTGTCAGTTATCACAAGGAGCGTAGGCTGTGTAGGTAGAACATTTCAGGGGAAAGGGATTGTATATGAACACCCACATAAATAATCTTACAGTTATTTCAAAATAAGTTCTTGATATTAGCTTTCACTCTGAATTCTGTGTTGTCATATAGTGGATAGTACATCCCATAATGACCATTATCTAGCATTGTTCTGTAACTCTATCAAACATGGGTGAGTATTTTTACAACTTTAACTAAAGTATTGAAAAAAAATGCAGCCCTGTCCAGCCCCCACCCCAATGCTGTTAACATACAATTGAATCACATTCACTGTAAAAAAAACCAGCAGATTTTGCTTCATGTGCTTTAACTAGAGAAGGTAGAACGAAAAAGGAAACGGAGCAGAAAATCCATTAAGATACATCATGAGATAGAGAAGCAAATGGTACAGGAATATACACTAAAATCTCTATGAGCAACTTGTATTTTTCCCTATGCTGTTTTTTTTTTAACTTAATTGATTTTTGGTGCTTACCTACATTCACTCAAATACTATATTCGACCAAGTATTTTATATTTCACTTTCCTATATGATTTTCTGTTTTAGATATAAAAATAAAATATTCATAGAGTGGAAAAATTTTAAGAAAGAAGAAAACAATATTTAATATTTTTTGTCTGGGTAAAATATGATAATTTATTAGATTCACAAAGGTAGAATTTATAGAACAAAAAATTTATGATACCAACTCTTATTGGCCTCCAGAGATATTTGCATGTAAAAAAGTATCAAATTAACATTGTCTAAATATGGCTTTACCTTTATCCTTAATTATCTGAACTAATGTAATAACATGGAATTTTGAAATGTTACATTCGTTAAAATTTAGTCATTGAACCTGAAGTAATAACAAATATAAATTGTGACTACTCACCCGCCTGTCTAATCTTTTTTACCGACACCTTTTACAGTTTAAAGAAAAGTTCTTTATGCAACAAAGCACTGTTTTTTGCCACTTCATTGATAACACTGTCACAATCTGTGTTATGTAGTAAATCGTTTTCAACAGTCATCAGGAGTAATGCTTCTGGATGAGCGTCCGTCAATGTACTCCTTAAACTTGTTTTTGCAAATTTTAGTGTGGGAAATGAATGATCTTTTGCAGGCAAGATGAGTTATTGGCAAAGTTGAAAGGTATTTGTATGCAGTTCCTAAGGCACTGTAAGCTGCATTGAACAAATTGTACTTCATGAGAACATGGTGGCAGCAAATACAACAGTTTCTACATTTTTTTGCATGGCATTACCTTTTGTTGACTTTCTTCAAATCCATCCTCTTCCAGTATTTCATGTTGGATAAACATTTGTTGTTGTTCTTCAACCGATTTTTGAAGATTCTCCCAATTTGTAACAAAGTGCATCAGCTCATTTTGAGGATTTTCCTTTGTTACTTGGCTATTGTTCTTTAAAAGTCTTTTGCTGAAATTTTGAAAGGCATCTGAGGGAATTACCCTTTGTGGATAGTACATCCACATTTGAAGCTGCATACCTCTAATGTATGTGCAGCTTCAAATGTTTTGCCTCTAAAACTCATCCCATGCTTTCCTAAAACTTTCATAACTTCAATTACCCTTTCAAGAATTTGCCGGTTCTTCCTTACTTGTTCTTTTTTTTTTTTTTTTTTACGTGTTTTGAGACAAGCAAGCATTCAATATTCCCTTGCTTTTTTTGCCCTGAAAAAAATACTTTGTGCTTGTATTGTGCATTTTGTTATTTTCATGCTCAGAAATTCTTTGGTGAACATGTTTCCAGTCATTCATGCCCTCTGTAGAAGCATTTTTTTTTCAAATTTTTCACAAATGCAAGACACACAACACAGTGCAATAGAGAGAACTGAAAATTTCATCATAGCTCTGCCAGTGGCGGTTCGTCAACCCATTTTTCGCAATAAAACACTTGTTTTGAAATGAATGGAAATTTTGCACCATTTATAGGTTGTATTGGGTGACTTCGAAAAAAGAACTCTATGTCCTCCTTCTTATGTTGTTTGAATATTTCAGGTTTTGATACAACATTGTTTTCCACCACACTTGCATAAGATGTTTTAGCAGAAGTTGATATATCAATGGATGATCCATAGAACACAGCAACAATTTTCACTATATTTGAATAAACTAGCATCACTCTTTTTAGTTGAAAATGTAGAATCATTATCCATGAAAAAATCTTTTAGTTTTGCTCAGTTTTGGGCATCTGATTAAAAATGAAAAACACTGATCATGACAGAGCCCTTTCTTAAGCCTTAATTCTTAGAGGAAACAAACTGTTCTTGTGTGTTTCCTAAACTCAAATGACTGAACGTATTTCTTTCTCTCCCTCCTCCCTCCAACACAAAAACAGTTTAGAATATTGGTGGTGCCTTTCCGTTTTGTTTTATGGCCATTTAGTACAGAAACAATGCTTGAAGTTGGGTTAAATCTGCAGAGAACACTGGGTACTTCCTTCGGAATAATCTGCAAACGTGCTGTTTGATTTTTTTGGAACCTATCATCTAGGGTCGCCAGTCTCATTTTCTCATTAGAGTGTTTTAGCAGTATTACCATGTGATTGTGCTGATGGGCACAGCATTAATGCCTCCTAACAATGGGAGTAAAATCAACTACCCCCTTCCATGGGGAATATATAGAGCATCTTCTATACATCCCCACCCTCCCGCAACATATGGTACATGCATTCTCGTTCCTCAGCTACTAAGTGAACCCAGAAGTTCACAAACACACACTGTTGTAGTTGGGTTTCTAGCAGTTGCCTGGTGAGGGAATTTTTTCCTAAATTTAAAATAGATCCCCCCCCCTCCTGCTTGTTATAATTACATTATGTGTATTGCATTTAAAAAAGTGTGGTTCAACTGTGTGTTTAAAACAACTGAGCTGAAAACATTTTTAAGAAAAGAAGACAAAATAAATGGAAGGGGCCCACCGGGGAATGTCCCAGTGGGCTAATCTGCCAATGTTTAAAGTGCTACCATTACAGAACAAATTGTGCTTGATTGAGGGTTGACATGCTGAACTAAATAACACATCGAAACAACTTGCTGCTGCAAAACCTACTGCTAATAATCGCCACTGCAAAATACAAGGGAGCTAACAGGTACCATGAGAGAGATAGCATGAGATGCAAGAAGAGGAGTGAGCTTTGACATGTGCTGCCATTTATCGACCATGTAAAAACTATTTCCAGGCCGAATTTGGAGCAGTACAGTAGCATCAATTCGTAAGAAAAAAATAAACTTACGAAATTTAACTTTTTGCCAAAAAGAGAAAAGGTGAAATTTGCCTCACTTTCTTTTCCTTTTTAATACTTAGTGCAATATTAAAACTATAGTTACAGAATTTTGGACAGCTAAATACCTAGTCTGACCATAAATATTGTTACAAAGTATTCAATGAAATAACAAAAGAAATTAAAAGAGATTTTAATATACCTGTGATATGACGTAAATAGTACACTTGTGAATACATGGCTCTAATCACTTTTCAAAATGGTATCCTTTTGCTTTACACAGTCCTTCAGTCTCTGTTGCCACTCATCAATAGCTTTACACAGGGAAAGCTGCTACTGTCTGCACCAAAAAGTGTTTGAGACTGTCAATACTGGGGTGTGCCTTCTGCAGGCCATGTTCTCCAGTGTGGCCCACAATTTGTAGTCCAATGGGCTGAGGTCTGGGCTGCTTGAAGGCCAATCAGCGGGAGAAATGAAGTCAGCCACTCCTGGATTGACTTGACCTTGCAGGAAAGTGCAGAATCCTGCTGAAAGCTCCACTGTTGGTTTGGAACAGGGTGTGACTCACATTTTTGACTACTGGCTCCAAAACCCTGTCCTGGTAGACTTTGGCGGATGTTTTCACTCTTTTCTCACAGAAATGTAGCTCCATGCTACCCTCTTAGGAAGTTGCCCACCAAGCTATGACAGAAACAGGATGATGGCCCCTCTTGATCCATGTAACTTTCTCCTGAGCTTCACATGAGGTTGATACATACACCCTGTCATTTTGGCAGTTGAAAGCCTCTTCAATAGTGAAATTTTTTTCAACAGAGAAAAGGATTTGTCTATGGCGATTGTCTGCGTAACACTGCAGCAAATGTTTCGCTTTTAGCACCCTCTGGTGCTTTAGTTGTAGAGTGAGGAAGTGCCCTGTATGCCACTGGTAAGCTCTCATTCTTAGGTCACTCCGCAGCACACATGACATCGACATTCTTGATATGTTCAGCTCATGAGCCATCACTGATTGTATTGTGACAGGATTTCATTGAATACAGGCTGCTACTGCTTTCACCGGGCAAGCAGTCCTCACAGTATGTGGCCTACCCTTTCCGGGGGCGGTCAGCAACAATCCCAGTCTCTAGGAACATTTTTGTAGTCTGGTAGACAAAAATTCCGCTGATTTTCGGCTTCTTCAGCATGTTGAAAATCTCAGAAGCTGATTTTCCAACTTTGTGCAGCCCTATTACAGCAACACGATTCTCATAATCACCCCACACCATGGCAAGTACTTCACGAAACACATTATCTCCTCTGTGACTGTGAACGCACAATGATTCACTAGCTGCTTTATGCCTCCTGGTTGGTCGGTGACATTGCACACTGTCTGTTGAACGTTTGTAACAGTATTTATGCTAAGATTTGGTATAGATGTTTTAGCCTCATCTTATACTCAGGATCTACTTATCTATGAATAAAGATAATGAAATTGAGAAATTTAACTACTTCAACTTATACTCCATATTGACTTATAAGACAAAAAATATGGTAATTAAAAACACCTCTGAATAAAATGGAAGGAAAGCACATGCAGAATGCGCATTATAACACCAATGCATATGAGGCCTTTCAGTATAATTATATATCATCCTCTAAACATATATGAACAACAGAAGAACTACTATGCAGAATTTATTGAGTCTTGCAAAACAGGATTTAGAGCACGGTCCCTAGAACTCTGTATGTCATTAACATTTGTCATGCTCTGTTGTGCAGTTAATTGTGGTGACATCTGTTGAATATTATCTTTGACTGAGTCTGATTGATAGTAGGAAATTTCAATTTTATTCTTTCTGTTTTTTGTGCAAATACTGTTTTTCGTTTTCAATCAGAATTTTTTCGGGAATAAGATATGGATGAAGATTCTAATGTATTGCATAATTTAGACTTTTTTTTTTTTTCAGTTAAAATAAATTCAGCAATGTGCACTTGTTTTTCTGATTTTGAGGTGATAAAGAGCTTCGTATTTTCAAATTATGAGGTCTTATTATTTTTACAGTAATGAATTAAGGTAGTTTTCTCTTCTAATTTTGACCAGCTTTTGTTTGATATGTTGGTTTAATCTGCACTGTAGTCTATTTTTTGGTGCTGCCTATAAAATAAACTTTAGAGGGATAAGTTTGACTTGGAATTTGAATAACTCCCTGCTCTATCCAAATTGCTATTTTGGCTGGAGTTATTAGACAAAATATTCTTTTGGGCTTGGATTGTTTGTATGTCCAAAGGCGCAGTTATAATTTTTACTGATTTCAGTGATTTCACTCGATTTTTTGATAAAGAACCTGTTTAAAAATAAAACTTCCTGGTAATATAAAATGTTATTTAGTGGATGCAAAATATTTGAAGCAATTATGTTTTCATAGTGCTCTTATTTTTCAAAATTATAGTTTGTAGTTTGTTAATGATCATGACATTTAATATTGCATAATTTTCAAAGGTAGTTTGCTAAGAAGTGATGAAGGCAAAGTATAACAAAAAATTATAGTTGCACTACTTAAAATGTATCAGGAGCAGGTAGTATAATAATACTTTATTGAGTTCAGTGTATCTGTGCAAAAAACATTTCAGAAAATGGCAAAGTTCTGTATTTCAGAAACAACCTTTAAAGGTATCAGTAGACTTAAATCACGTGTGATGAAAATGGAACTTATCCATTTTTATTTCCTAGTCAAAACTCAGTTACTGATCAGGCTGTGCTCGTGGTTTGCTCTGACCCATATGTTCTGGGACCATTAATCCTCTGCCTTAATTGAAATAGTGTATACATGGAAAAGTGTGTGTTTTCTGTTGTGTACTGAATGACTGTTCATTCTGAATTCTGCAATTCTTGGGTTATGTAACTAAGTTAGTGAGTTTTTTTTGTGTCACTAATAGCAGCACTATGAACCTTTGTAAAATAATGAATAGCATGATCATCCCTGATACTACTGTATGTAATTGCTGTATTAGAACTCTCAGTATATAGTTCGTGATATTTCGTGAAATAAATCTTGGATGTATTTCATGGAATATCATATCATGCGTAGCTATTATCCTGTTACTTTTCCTCATATTTTTGTTATGGAATGAGGGGAAAAGCAAAAACAGGTTAGAACGGATCTGTTATGAATAGGTGTTTTTCTATTTTATCACAGTTTGAAAGTAATAGTTTGTGTGTTTTTGCTGTAATGTTTTATTGTTTTCTACATTTGAAAAAACTGGACATTTTCCACTGAAGTTTGTACTGAAATTAGTTCATCGATGCACACCATGCTCTACCACAAATAACTGTGTTCTTGTCTTTTTGCATTATGTGGCTAAACTAGCTGTTATTGTCTTTAAAAAAATTATTTTCAATTATTTTTCCTTATTCATTAGTTGATTGTGAATAATTATAGTAAACGAGTATCATGTCTTCATTTGTGCTTAATAAGATAAGTGATCCTTTCAAAACTGTACCCGATATAAAATTGTGATATTTTGTAGATGAGAAGAATTAAACATGAATGTTAGAAGGAATGTATAAGCAGATATAATACCTGATTTGCTGTGTTGCTCTTGTTCAGATGAGAAGCCAAGCAGTTTCAGCTTTGCTGGACCATGGGAATATTAAGTCACCCTGGGAAGATAAAATCAGCAGAATTTAATTAATAGTCATGGGTGCTTTAATTTTTTGGCCATATGCACATTTGATGCAGATTGAAATGCTACATTCTAAATTTCACTAAATTATTGGGCTTGCCTGTTGGCAGAGAGTAAAAGTGAGTTGCAATGTATGCTGTCCCGGATGTACAAAGTTTGTATAAAATTCAAAGTGAGTATAAATAAGGGAAAAACAAAGTTATGGTTTTTGAGCAAGGAACTGTTCATACTGAATGCAAGATAAGTCTGAATGGCATGGAGATTGACCAGGTGAATGAGTTTGTATATTTAGTAAGTATGTTTGACAGAGAGAACAAATTAGATGACAAAATTAGTAGGCGAGTGAATTCTTCATTGAAAGTCTTGGAAGGATTTTACAAGAATAATGGGTTCTCAAAAGAGTCCTGCATGGCTGTGTATGAAAGTGTAATTGCTCCTACTCTGATGTATAATCAGTGAAACCTGGGTACTGCAGAAAAGACATAAAAGTCATTTGTGTGCTGGAGAGATGCGTTACTTACAGGGGTTGTGGTGAGACATGTGGTGATCGTGTGAGCAATGAAGATGTATTGCAGATGTGTAGTGTGGGGCAAAATGTTGTTAGTAAGGTGGAGACTAATATTCTTAGGTGGTTTGGCCATGTTGAAAGAATTAGTGATGAGGTGCTGACTAAGGGAATTTTTTCAGTCCTAATTGCAGGAAAGAAAGGTAGAGGAGGGCCTGATTCAGGAATGTTTGCTTTAGAAAAAGAATATGAGTATGAAGTACAAAAGGTGTTCTGTGCTGCGTGTGATGGGTGTTAATGAAGCTTGAACTGTGTGCCAAGATTATTGTAAATGGAGACATTTGATACACTAACAGTAAGCAATTTCTAGTTCCATCAGTTAAATGTGTACTTGGCACATGGTCTTTCCTTGAGGAGCTAACCTCTGAATCTCAGAGAACAGCTTAATGATATGTATGTACATATGTACTCAGGAATAAAAGGATGTTACTTGCAGTCGAATTTTTGGGTAGCACTCTTACCCTTCCTCAGGACTATACTATAGTAGGTGTTGCCTACCATAGTGTAGTCCTGAGGAAGGGTAGGGGCGCTACCCGAAAATTTGGCTTGTAAGTAATATCCTTTTATTCCTGAGGAAATCCCATAGTTTAGTGAAATTTATAATATGTTAAGTCTAGGAATAGCCATGACATCAATTATTACTATACTACACTCGACAATGTATGAATTTTTGTCATTGAGCAATATTTTTCCACAAAGTTGTACATTGCTTAAAAACATACTTTAAAAAGAAAAGTCTCCTGATAAGTGTCCTCTATTTTAAAGAACATTGTTTAAATACAAAATTTCAAGAGTTTGGTATCATGGAAAATCAAAACTTGGTTACCATGTTAGTCCTTGAGAATAAGTTAGCAGAATATTATGTGGATCATGATGCAGAAATCAAACTTATAAAATTCTGCCTTACTTACTGCATTTTAGATCTTAATTAACAGGTTAGTGCACTTTAATTTCAAGAAGTTTATTTGCAGTGGAATCAACTTTTTGAGTAATACATTCTTTATTGGTAACATTTGATTTCACTGTTTCCTCAGTTAGATGGAGCTGTGTTGCATCCTACAAGAACACCAACACCTCCAATATACAGCTTGTCCCAAAAGCCCTATACACATTTTAAAATTTTATTTAAAAAAAAAACTATTCGGGATAGGAACACATTTTTTTCAGATCTTGTAAACTTACTTCAAAAAGTTTTTTTTCGTATAGTTAATAAACTTCACTATGTGAACCTTTTGTCGCACAGAGTGCATCAATTCGATATTCAATCTCTGCCCATGTACATGCCAAAGTGGACTCTGTAACTGGTGCAATTGCAGCAACTATGCAAGTTTTCAGTTCATCAACACTTTGGATGAATAAACCTTGTCTTTCACATATCCCTACAAGAAGAAATCTAGAGCTGTGATATCTGGAGAGTGGGGTGGCAATGAGATGGGTCCATCTTGTCCAATCCATCTGCTTGGAAATTTTCTATTTAAAAAGTTTCACACAACCTTATCCCAATGTGGTGGTGCACCATCTTGTTTCCAAATGATTTTAGGATGTAAATGGCAAATTTGAAGGACAACAGAAATTTGAATCATTTCCTAATAAATTTGGATTCTGCAAATAAGAAAGGTCCAGTCACTCAATCAGCCATTAACCCACATCACACATTCGCTATGACTATCTTGGGCATGTTCGATTAAGTGATGTGCATTCTCAGACCCCCAAATTTTGATATTGTGGCTGTTGACTTTATCTGAAATATAAAAAGTTGCTTCATCTGTAAAAACAGTGTTTCATAGGAAGTCATTATCTGCCGCTAGATGATTTAGCTTTCCACAGCAAAGTTAAAACAGCATGGCTTGTTGTCTGGCTGTAAAACTTGAAATATCTGCACTTTATAGTCATACAGGCAGAGTTTTTGGTGTAAGACTTGATGCACTGTTGCATGAGGAATTTCCAAATGCTTTCAACATTGCCTTTACAAGTGCTTAGTCTTCCACATCTTCACCTATCAAGGACACTTCCAATTTCCAAAAACATCTTGTGCCAAGCTAAGATGCTATTATGACGCAGAAGATATTTTCCAAATTTTGAACAAAAATTTCTTTGCACTTGGATAACAGATTTCATTTTGAAAAACCAACCAACATCTATCACTTTCTCTGCTGGAGTAGACATTTTTTCAACTAACCTTGCAATTGGATCAGTAGTGCCACCTAGTGACCTATTTGGGAAACAGAAAAAAAACTTTGTTAAGTAAGTTAACAAAATCTACAAAAATTAGGTTCATATCCCGAATAGTTTTTTTAACAAATTTTTAAAATTTGTCAAGGACTTTTGAGATAACCCTGTGCTTCAGTGATATCTATTCATTTACTTACATTTCTTCTGCTTCATGTTTAATGAACCAACATGTTTAACCACTTAGATTTGCTTTCATTGTATTTTGCAAAGTCTTTCATTTGTGGTAGTCCATTTCAGTTTGTCCAAATGACATTACATCCTCATTGTCCTATTTTTTTCTCCCTTTTTCCTTTATCTGTGTGTTGTTGCTTCTCAGTCCATGGTCATTTATGGAAGAAGCAGAGGAACAGCACAAAAATGTACCGAATATAGTCATAAAATATATATTTCAACACTTTCAATTTCCTAAAACTTAAATGGTTTATTCAAACATAAAAAAATACAGCTGTTTCCCTGCCAATTTTAGTTCTTAGTGGGAGTTAAATTTAATGATACTATGCTAAAATTGTTAATTTTTGTGTTAAATTTATTAAGAGTAAGCACTGAATTAATTCTAAGGAAACACTCAACATATTTCAACACCTTTTCCATTTTTACTTTTTTTTTTTTCATGTTGACTTATTGATGGCTATAATTGATACAGTTAAAACTTCAAAGCATTAAACAACAAAGAGTGATAACAAGAATATTTACTGTGAAATGTTTGGACCCCTACCCTTCCTCAGCTCTACAGCTATAGTAGGTGTTGTCATTTAAGTGGTAAATTCCAGCCTTTCAATTCATTTAATGTTGTACTTCTTCTTACTACATTAAATGATTTAAAAGGTTGGAATTTACCACTTGAATGGCAACACCTACTATAGCTATAGACCTGAGGGAGAGTAGGGGCATTACCCAAAAACCGTAAATGTTCTTTTTTATTCCTTAGTAAAAACCCATAATTCGATATGATTGTAGTTTATTAAGTATGGGAATAGCCATGTCATCAATTATCACCAACAAATAGTATTTAAATAGTTGGAACATTAATGATTTCATCAAAAACTTTGTAATACATCCTCTTGCACTGATACCACTCAATTTGTTTTCTCTGGTTTCTCTGTTAAGATGATATTTTAATATCAAGAATTGAAACTGCTAAAATAAGAAAATGTACATGCTTTTGGTGGTATTTTTCTACTTTGAAACAAAAGCAGAAAAAGGGTTTCTTTGGCAAGTAAAAAAAAAAAAAAAAAAAAAAAAGCTTGAGTAAAATTATGCTTCTTTCCCATATTTCATTGCCCAGAACTTGCTGCAGTGCCTGAACTAACCACCTTTGTACTTCCATAACATAAGCCAGCTGTGTGTGTGCATGATTTATTGTCCACACACAGTGAATTGTGATGACGGAGGGATAATGCAGGGCCAGATTTCCCATTAGGCGCAATAAGTGCTAGCTAGGGGCCTCAAGCTGAAGTTCAAATGTGTGCTTCGCGAGTCCTCTTCTCAGAATGTTGTCAGTGAACTCCCACTCGTGAAGGAAAGATTTTTTTCCAGATTACGGCATTTTATATCGTGCAGCTAGTATGGGAGAAAATCCACCGTTTTGATTGACTACCACGCCATGCCTCAACTGTGTCTTCCTTCCTTATGCCATCAAAGCCTTCCTTAATCGACTCAACTATGCAATTCCATCATCCCAGTGTGTGTTTGTTGCATATGTAGTCTGTGTTGTGTCTTCACTTAGTGGTGGTGATATTTTTTAACCAAAATGATGAAAAGGAAGTTTTAATCAGGTGCATTAAAACATAAACAATTAGAACTAAAAGCTCATTAAGCCCAAGCAAATTCTATTGAGTTGTTTTTGCGGCAACCTATGCATCCACATCAGGAAGCGAAAGAAGCAGGGTCAACAGCAAAGGAGGTGGACTTATTACAAGTGCATGAGGAACTGCTTGTAGAAGGTAGTTAAGAAAATAAATTGGATTACCAAAGAGAAAATATAGAAACAATTTGCACACCTTGACTGCGTCTGCCAATCCAAGGGAATGGAAATCAAAGTAACTACTAATATGAACATCTAATCTGATATTGCAAGTACAAGCATGCACACAAATGATATTGCATTATGGCCAAATGATATAGGTTTGAATAACAAAATGATTGAGTTTTATTTGATTAACAAACTGCAAAATGTTGACATATACATATCATAAAACATATCCGAAGGGATAGTTTCACGGTTAAACGTGCGTCTAAGTGAACTAATGAAATAATAAAGGTATTACATACCTATATTGAACTATATGTAGCACATTATAAACTCTGTGAAACACGTGCTCCCGCCCCGAGAGAAGCCTCGGCACTCCGCCAAAGTTGCTTCCCAAACCGATAAGTTTTGTTTGTTCCTAAAGTGACAATTTTTATTATTGGATATTTTTAGACGTATGAATGTTTCTGTGGGTATGTATTTAATTGAGAGTTATAAATTAATATTTTAACCAAAAGTTTTATTTTGTAAATATTTTAACTAACAAAGACTTGTTATGAAAATTAGGCTTCTCTCGGGCGGGAGCACGCGTTTCACCGAGTTTGTAACATGCTACATACAGTTCAATATAGGTATGTAATGCCTTATTATTTCATTAGTGCAAAATGTTGGTAATATTGAATGTTTTAAAGTAGTGCATAAAGATCACAAGCAGGAATACTGTAGAAGCTTTAATGAATCGCACTTCTATTGCACCAAAATTAATGGAACCAAAAAGAAACAATTAATTTTCTGTATCACTTAATTTCAAGTATTTCAATTTTTCAATTGCTTAGTATTATCTGGGATGGGTAGAGTTGACACTGTTTCTTCAGGTGAACTTAGGTTACCAGCAATTAGAGCAGAGTAAGTGTTTTTTTTTTTTTTTTTTTTTGCTGGTTTGCAAAGTTACCCTTTCAAATAAAAAAAAAAAGTGAAAAAGAATCTATTGCTGTAATACCTGATTTTGATTCTCTGTGCTATACAGATTTCTTCTGGCACATCTATGGGAATGACAGCTGTGTGCTTGTTTGTACCAGTGTTTTAGCTTCATTGGTACCAGTGTTAGAAACAACAATGGAACCAATTGAGCACTATTCACTCATTTATGATTGTACTGCAGAACTAAACTATTTATACTTAAATTTTGCAGTCTTCATAAAACTGTAAACAATATCTAAGGTGAAGGTTTCCTTTGGATAATATTACTTCTGTTGTTTTATTTTAGACTGTAAACATTAAAAAATTTATAAAAAAATATCACCTGGATATGCAGTGCACACATAGTATCCAAAATTATGATTGTCAAAAAAAGAGAAAAAAGGAAATTTACAGTACATCCTTCTGTTAGGTGTCCACAAACTTGAAAACAATAATGAATAAATCCTGTTGCTATGATAAATTGTAGTTTGCACATAGCTACCATTTTTAAGGGTGTGTATCGCAAACAAAAATTAAAACTTGTATTAGCCGCTATCTGCTGTGCAGAGAGCAAGCACCCAGTTAGTCTTTTTAACAGCTAGTGAGCATCTGCATACACCTCCATTTTACAGACTTTCCAAAGATGTTTACTAAGTGGTAAAACCATTCCTAGGGAAGGATTTGATTATTCCAAATTGTTTTGTAGTTCTCCACTTATGTGCTTTCTGAGCCCAGGTGTTGAAGAAGATGCATTTAACTTCACCTCGTGTTGAACCCAGTTCTCTGGGTGCTCATGGCTTTTAACCTTTGCCCTCTTGGAGAGTTCATCTGCTGCTTGAATAAAAACAGGTAAAACTTTTATTCGTGCTCCATTGACACTTAGCACATATGTAAAAGGAAAAATGATAAACAAACCATACTTTTTGCTAATGGCTCAGTGTAGATTAATACACAAGAGAGTCAAAACAAACCCATTACCATTGTCAGCATGGTCGTTTCTGTAGTTCAGCAAATAGCAGTTTTCAGGAAATCTAAACCTTAGGTGAAGATGCGAAGCAGGTGGCTCTCATAGATATGAATATTCAAAGACGGGGTTTGGTTTCTGTAGTTCAAGTTATTTTAATACTTCCTGGGTGTGGCATTTTCTGATGGCTTTGCTATATCATGCATAGTATATTATATCTTCTGTATTTGAAATTCGTGAATAATGTAGTATCTATCGTATGGTGTTCCAGTAAAGAAAGAAAGAATTTTTCAGGTATGATTTACAGCAATGTTTCCTCTTGCTTAAATCACCTCAGAGCCAAGAATTTGCTTCATGTTGCATGTTCCATACCCCTTTGGTTCAATGATGACACACCAAAAAGAAAAAAAAGGATCTGGCTGTTCTCCATATTTGCAAAATATATATGGACTAGTTTTGAAATTATGAAAATATTCAGTGCTTGATCAAGTTGCCAACTATAGTCGTGTTGAGGAATATACATATTTGTGTGAGCAGTTCATTTATATAATCTGTGCTGTTTTGAAAGTGCACTGTGGTCACCTTAGTGACCAGGTGGTTTGAGACACTGGCTTCAAATCATTCATCTGAGATGGGTGAGCTTGTCTTATGGTGCTGGCTCTCTCTCTCTCTCTCTACCCTAGAACTAGTGGCTCTAAATTAGTAAATTAAGGATGGGCAACTTTTAATAGCCCTTTCTCCCATGGTGATTGTTGAACCCCCCCCCCCCCAAATAACTCTGAAATTTGCATTTCCAGTTTATAAGAATTAGGATTTTCAGTTGACTATTCCTTGCTCCCTGATTACATTGAAGCATAGAATTGTCTTCCAAGTGGTATAATTGCGTTAAAATTGACTCCTATTCCAGGAACAGAAATATTCCTGTTAAGATTCACCTCCTTGTAAAAGCTTCCAATTCTGTTACGAACAAGAGCAAATTCACAAGATTTGACTAGAAAAATCCTGATTACGATTTTTCTTATATAAATTATAAAAGATA
Source organism: Macrothele yani (assembly GCA_039090855.1). Taxonomy (NCBI): domain Eukaryota; kingdom Metazoa; phylum Arthropoda; class Arachnida; order Araneae; family Macrothelidae; genus Macrothele; species Macrothele yani. Next base: position 18,401,577 of record CM076990.1, on the reverse strand, counting down.
TGTTTCATGTATTGGATGTTATTTATTATATTGTATATAAATGGAGAAGGTATGTGAATTTGAAAATGTGTTAAGATAAAAGTTATTCTGTATGAAATGTACAACTTGTTAGCATAATGTAAATACAATTAAACTAGCACTGAAAACTTTGGGATATCACTTTGTACGTTCTAAGTGTTATTTCTTTCATTAAGCACTCAAAAAAGAAAATAAAACTGCTGTATCAAAATGTGAATGGAAAGCATATGGATCAAAAATATATTTACAGTATGCATTTACTCCTTTGTAACATATTCTTGTATATTCTTTGCTATTTTTTCTACCACCCTGTTGTGATCACGGTTGTGTCTTATTGTATCTTTGTTTTTATGAAGGATGCCTACTTCCCATTCTTGTTGTAAGCCTGTTTTTTGCAAAAAAAAAAAAAAAAAAAAAATGGGGAGGGGGAGTCTGCATAATCCTTTAACATTCAGAATCAATGAATTGGTTGTAAGTTATTAATTTATCTCTATTTTATTAAAGCTTTCTCCTATGAGTAGTGTACAATTTGTGTGTGATTTATTTTGTGAATTCAATGTAGATCGTATTTTATAATAATTTTGATATTCAGCTGTTTGCACCGTGGCAAATATTATAAACATTGTTGCCAAGTGGACACCAGTATTGCTTTCTTTTTTCTTTCAGGGTTTAACGACCACCATGAGCAAATCTGGAAGACTATAGGCAGTCCCTAATTAATTTTTTGCCTCTTGTTCCAAAGGGAAGGTACAGTGGTGTGCCATTAGACAAACACACCATTCGGGACTCTGGAAGACTATAAGCAGTCCTCAGTCCCTAATTAATTTGTTGCCACTTGTTCCAAAGGGAAGGTATAATGGTGTGCCATTAGACAAACACACCATTCGGGACTCGAGCCCTGGCCCAGTGCCCGGTTGCGCATTGGTCTAAGCGCTGACTTACAACCGTTCATCTGAGACAAGCCAAGTTTCGATTTCTAGATGAAGCAATGGTGATGTGTTTTTCTTCTCTCTCCATTCCCTGGAACCAGTTTCTCTAAATTAGGAGTGGGCGATTGCTTATAACCCATAGTTATTGACAGTGGTCTTTAAACCTCGAAATAAAATAAATAAAAGAATCCAGGCCTCATCTCGTTTTGTTTTGCGAAGATGTTATTTCAAAATCATGTATATTTGGCGAATTTGATCGGAGTGAACCTTTTGAAAATATTTTCAGTTAAACTAGGATGAAAAGCAGGTGATATTTGTTTCCATTCCTCTGACAAAGTAGCAGAAGTGGAGGTACCTACTGTATCCTGATCTGATACACTGGCAGATCCAGCATTTTTAAAATGGGTGAGGTCTGGATTTTTCCACGATTTTGTTATACAAAAATTTATATGTCGCGAGAGAGAAAAGAGGAACTCGTCGATCAGGAAAATCACTAGAGTGAATGACATAATAATCAAAGTAATATCCCTTAAGTGGCAATCAGCTGGACATATTGCTGGAACTTACCACCGATGGAGAGCTGAATACCAAGGAACAGGAAAAGGCCCAGAAGATCACGTGGGAGATCAGTGAATGAAATTCGAAAGCATGCTGGAGAGACGTGGGGGAGACTGGCTCAAGCAAGACATGTAGTTTTGTAAGAAACTTGGGGAAACCTTATATCCAGCATTGAGTTGATAATGGTTGACGATGATGATATATTTATTATTTCCAAAGAATTCTGAAGAAAAAACTACTCTGAGGGGAAATATTTAGGAATCCTGGGTTTTTCCTCCGCTGTTTTTAAAACAATAATCTAAAATATGTGTATATATCCATAATACACTCATCGTCAAAAAAATAGTTGCACCCAGAAGGAAACAACCGACAGGAATGAAACCTGTGATATCGTGAGACATGCAAATGATGCAAGCATCATGCTCGGCCGCGCATGTGATGCAAGCAAGGACGGGTCGTAGCGCTGTGCCTGACCCGCTATATAAGGCAGTGGCGGCTCATGGTAGGAAATATATAGGTGAGAGCTACAAGAGCAATATGAAAATCAATTAATGAGAACTTACCTATTTTTTTATATATTAGATCAATTATTCCCTATAAAGCTGGAAATTTGTCGATTATGTCGTCATAAAATGGCTGTTTCTTCGTGACATCAAGAAAATGTCTTTCTGAATAGAAATTTTTGCCAAAGAAGCAAGTTTATCTGGAGAAATAGTGTTTCTTGAGTAAGTTTGTATTCTTTTAAGGCAAGAAAAACTTCTTTCCACTGAAACACTTGCAGATGCAATTGTTAAAATCAGGGAAACCAATATACACTGAGTGGAAACTTTATTATGACCACCACCTCAGTACTTCGTTGGGCCACCTTTTGTATTTAATACTGTGTCGATTCGTGGCATGGACTCCACGAGATGTGGATCGGTGGTTTGTGGAATCTGAGACCATGCTTGATGAATAGCACTTTCCAGGAGTGTGAGATTGCAGGGTTGTGGATCCAGCTGTCTGATGGCTCGTTCAACTTCATCCCACAAATTCTCAATGGGGTTGAGATCTGGAGATTGGGGGGGCCACCTTAGCAAAGTAAACTCACCGGCATGTTCCTGAAACCAATCCTGTACGATACCAGCACTATGGCAGGATGCATTATCGGGATAAACCATCGACATGGCAGGATGCACTTGGTCCACAACGATGTTTAGATATGATGTGCCAGTCAGACGTTGATCAACATGAATTAAAGGGCCCAAAGCATGCCAGGATAACATTCCCCAAACCATAACGTTGCCTCCACCAGTTTGAAGGGTTCTAGCAATGCATTTGGGGTCCATGCTTTCGTGTTGTTTCCACCAAATTCTCACTCGGCCATTGGCATTGTGCAACTGAACACATGATTCATCGGACCACATAATTTGTTTTTAATTATTGACTGTCCAATCCTTGTGCGAACTGGAGACATTTTCTCTTGTTAACTGCAGACAGCAAAGGTGTTCGAACAGGCCTTCGGCTGCCATATCCCATCCGATGCCGTGTACGGCGAACACTGCGTGCAGAGATCATTTGAGGCCGTCATGGCGTCGAGCCATTAGATGTTGGCACGCGGTCACGCCATCTGTCTCATTACGTCACGCGTTGTGGATCCTATTAAAGTTTTATGACATTGCGCGTTGTGTGTGGATCCTATTAAAGTTTTATGACGTCACACTCTTGCGAGCAGATGGTCGCGATTCCCATCTGCCTCATTACGTCACGCATTTTGTGCGTATGTTCGTTCGCAGGATAACTCGCATAAAAATCGTTCGATTTCGATGAAATTTTAGTATGTGGTAGGAGAACACCTGGGAAAGAACCCTATTGAAAGTGAAGGAAATGGGGTCAAAGGTCAGGACATAAGGACGGGATCCATTCCACTGCTCTTATTCATCATAACTAACGTAAAAAAGGTTCGATTTCGATTAAATTTTAGTATGTGGTAGGGGACCACCTGGGGACAAACCCTATTGGAAATTGGCGAAATGGGGTCAAAGGTCAGGACATAGGATCGGAATCACTTCCATCGCCATTATGCATCATAACTTACGCAAAAATGTTTCGATTTGGATGAAATGTTAGTATGTTGTAAGGACCTGCCTGGGGACGAATCCTATTGAAATGGGCAAAATGGGGTCAAAGGTTAGGACACAGAAGCAGGATCTATTCCATAGCCCTTATGCATCATAACTTATGTAAAATTGCTTCGATTGCGACAAAACTTTATCATGTTATTTCGGAGGTATACTGAACCAGTTCTGTTGAATGTTATCGAAATGGGATCAAAGGTCAGGTCACAGGAGTGAGATTTATTCCATAGCCATTTTCCTCGTAACTTGAGTAATGATTTCCAGTATGTTGGAAAGGGTATCATAATCAATGCATTGCATGACTTTATTAACTTATTTCCTTCAGGCTTTGGTTGATTTCAGTTGCCTTTTTTTCCACAAAAGAATTTCCATATGCCTTCAATGATACCTTTCTACATTGTCTTACATAGTTCTATTTATTCCACTTTGAAAGTTATATTCCCTAATCTTTTTATTTGACCCCCCCCTTTTTGCATCAGCATTTTTTTTTTTTTTTTTTTTGAGATGCCTTTTTTTACGCTTTCCAACCGTAGGTTGAAGAAGCGTATGCTGCAGCTTTTTCCGTCCGTCCGTCTGTCGGCACGATAACTCACGTAAAAATGGTTCGATTTCAATGAAATTTTAGTATGTGGTAAGGGACCACCTGGGGACGAACCCTATTGAAAATGGGTGAAGTGGGGTCAAAGGTCACGACATAAGAGCGGGATCCATTCAATTGTCCTTATGCGTCATAACTTGCGTAAATATAGTTCGATGTCAATGAAATTTTAGTATGTGGTAGGGGACTACCTGAGGACGAACCCTATTGAAAATGGGTGAAGTGAAGTCAAAGGTCAGGACATAGGAGCGGGATGCATTCCATTGCCCTTATGCGTCATAACGTGCGTAAAAATGGTTCGATTTCGATGATATAGGGGACCACCTGGAGAGGAACCGTATTGAAAATGGGACAAATGGAGTCAAAGGTCAGGAGATAGGATCGGGATCCATTCCATTGGCCTCTTATCCCACACTATTAAGGTGGATGTCAAGTAATTTTGCTTCCTATATTTCCAATGGAAAACCTTTTGTACACATTTCCTTGAACAATTGGTGTATTCCCAAGGATGGAAATTTGAACATTGATTAAAATAACTTCATACTATAACTTGAAATACTTAACATTTTCTAAAACATAAGCATAATTATATTAAAAAAACAATAACATTTCCTTTGGTGGTGTTGAAACCAGAAAAATGATGGCGTGACCTGTACGTTGATGACGTCAGTGGACAAACAAATGTTGGATTGCGTAATTACGGTTATGGTTTAGAAAATATTAAGTATTCCAAGTTATGAAATGAAGCTATTTTAATCGATATTCAAATTTTCATCCTTGGGAACCCATTAATTGTGAAAAAAATGTGTACAGAAGTTTTTCCATTGGAAGTATAGGAAGCAAAATTTCTTGACGTCCACCTTGAAGTAGCAATTCTTTTATGTATGTATGCACATTTTATTTTGAAAACGGCTCTAAGAATTTTGATGAAGTCGTTAACCTACCGTTTTCTGGTACTAGAAATCGATTTAGCTTGATCTCGACTTAAGGAAAATTTGTTTAGTGGGTTAAATAACCACCCCGAATTATAACGTTTTTAGTGTCATGGCGTCATTCCATTAATGTTACCAATGCTTAGAAATCTTATGACGTCACAATCTCGCGTTTGAGAATGTTGGTGTGCGGTCATGCCATCTGTCCCATTACGTCACGCGTTGTGTGTGGATCCTATTAAAGTTTTATGACGTCACACTCTTGCGAGCAGATGGTCGCGATTTCCATCTGCCTCATTACGTCACGCGTTGTGTGCATATGTCCGTCCGCACGATAATTCGCGTAACAATCGTTCAATTTCGATGAAATTTTAGTATCTGGTAGCGGATCACCTGGGAAGGAAGCCTATTTAAAGTGAACGACATGGGGTCAAAGGTCAGTATATAGGAGCGGGATCCATTCCACTGCTATTATGCGCCATAACTAACGTAAAAAGGTTCGATTTCGATGAAATTTTAATATGTGGTAGGGGACCGCCTGGCGACAAACCCTATCGAAAATGGGCGAAATGGGGTAAAAGGTCAGGACATAGAAGCGGAATCACTTCCATCACCATTATGCATCATAACTTACATAACAAAGGTTTTGATTTGGATTAAATGTTAGTATGTTGTAGGGGCCTGCCTGGGGACGAATTCTATTGAAAATGGGCGAAATGGGGTCAAAGGTTAGGACACAGGAGCGGGATGTATTCCATAGCCCTTATGCATCATAACTTACATAAAAATGCTTCGATTGCGACAAAACTTGATCATGTTATTTCGGAGGTATGCCGAACCGGTTCTGTTGAATATCATCGAAATGGGATCAAAGGTCAGGGCACAGGACCGAGATTTATTCCACAGCCATTATTCTTATAACTTGAGTGATAACTTGAGTAATGATTTCTGGTATGTTGGAAAGCGTATTATAATCAATGCATTGCATGATTTTACAAACTTTTCTATTGTTAGATCTTTTACTGCAGGGAATTAGTTTCTCAATTGAAGTTTTAAATTTTTTCATGTCAGTACTTTTCATTTGTTTTGCTTTACATGAGCTTGTGCTATTCAATTTTTGTTCTAAGATGCATCTTACATCTCACCATTCGGCGGCATTCAATGTCATGCTGTGCTTAACAAGTTTTACACTTGTTAAGTTATACACTTGTTAAGCACACTGCAGTATTCAATGACATATTTCTTGTTATACACAAAATAAAATCACTTTCACTTGGCACTCCATTTTAGTGCTTCCATGTCCATTTCGTAAGCAGGTTTTTCTTGAAAATGGAGTTTATGATAAGAAAAATACCTATCTGTCTCTAAAAATTCGACAAAAGCACCCAGGTGAGTCAAAAGTTCATCCGTTTGCAACAAAAAAGTTTAATGATGAAAGAAAGCCATACAAAGCCTACCTTACTGTGCACAGTACAGGCTTTTGGTTTCTATACTCTTTTTCCAAGGTTACATAGAACCCACAATCTCATGATGGGACCATTTGGCAGGTTTTGAGGACCAAAACTACTGGATGCCAGATTCCACATCTATCACTGAAACAAAGTGCTGTCCATTTTTTTAAATAGGCCATGGAGCAAAACAGGTGGTTAGATCAGATGGGGTAAAGTCCGGACTGTATGGACCATGGGGTAGGATCTCAACCTCTTCCAATTCCTGTAGTTTTTGGCGTATCAATCTGAAGGTGTGGCTTGGGGTATTATCTATTTGCAGCAACACCCCTTTCGATTGATAAGCGCTGGGTAGTGTTGGTGCAGGGTGTCATGGACCAGCTGGAGTTATTCGGCATAGACGTTCTCGTCCACAGCCTTACCATTAGAATAAGTTCCCGGTGCATAAGGCCCTCACAATTCCACCAAATACACAGCATGTCGTTCCTCTCAAACTGCTGTCTTTGTACTGCTGGCTGTGCTTCCTTGTGTGGTCTCAGCCACTGGTTCCCATTGGTAGAGTAAGGTAGGGATATTCACTTTTCATCACCTGTGACAATGTGAATTTACCAAAACCAATAATCCTGTGAATTTGACAGCAATTTACAACAAAGAGAGAGAGAGAGAGAGACATTGTTCTGCCCACTGGAATGTGAATGCATAGCATGACTTTCTCTCAAATTGCCATCTTTGCACTGCTGGCTGTGTTTCCTAGTGTGGCCTCAGCCACTGGTTCCCATTGGTAGGGTAAGGTAGTAATATTCACTTTTCGTTACCTGTAATACAATGCCAAAACCAATCATCGTGTGGATTTGACAGCAATTTAGAGAGAGAGAGAGAGAGAGAGTGAGATGTTTTTTTGCCTGCTGAGGTGTGACTTTCTCTCAGGCTGCTGGCTGTGTTTCCTGGTGTGGCCTCAGCCACTGGTTCCCATTAGTAGGGTAAGGTAGGAATGCTCACTTTTCATCACCTGTAACAATACAATGCCAAAACCAACCATCTTGTGGATTTGACAGCAATTTGCAAGAGAGAGAGAGAGAGAGAAACACGTTGTTCTGCATGATGGGGTGTGAATGCACAGCATGACTTTCTTTCAAACTGCCGTCTCTGCACTGCTGGCTGTGCTTTCTGGTATTGCCTCAGCCACTGGTTCCTTGTGATTGGGTAAGGTAGGAATATTCACTTTTCATCACCTCTGAAAATGCAATGCCAAAACCTATCGTTCTGTGGATTTGACAGTAATTTACGACAGAGAACAGCACATTGTTCTGCCTGCTGGGGTGTCAATGCATGGGGAACCATTCAGGACTGGTTCAACCATTAGGCAAACTAGGTGGCTACCTAGGATGCCAAAAGATTTAGGGTTGATAAAATCGAATGAGTAACAAATGAGAAAAAATATTAATAAAAATAAAGACAATGTTTTTTTTGGTTTTTTTTCCTGTAGTTCTTCCCATATACGGATTCTTATTCCTTGAGAAACAAAAAACGTAGATCTGCGCATATAGGCTGGGTGAGTCAGCTTGTTGTAAATCTAACGCAAAACTGCGTATTTATCGAAAAACTGCCATAAATCAAGCAGGCAAGTCAGGCGACACCTGAGGGTAACACAATTTTTTTTGAAGAAAATGGATTCTATTATTATCCAGCTTTCAATGAAAGAATCAAAACTGTCCACTTCTTTTATGACAAATAGTAGCAATGCTCAACGCCTAAAGGTTAGCAATTGTAACACTCAGATTATTTTATACTGAGGTCAGAGACTAAGAGGGGCTGTACTTCTATATTCATTACACTGTAAAAAATAAGTGGTGTGAATCACAGAAAATAACATGAAGCAAAGTTACAGGTAACTGTCTGTCTTTTAACAGAATTTCCGTTTTTAAAAGTGCCAGTTTTTTTGTTTTTTTTTACTTTTGTATTTTTACAGATTTCCTGTTTATTTCAGAAAAGTCTGTTTCAACTTTTTCCGTATTTATACAGAAATTTCACCAAGTCCAACATGCTGAATATTTTATTCCTTTTGCGAGAGAATGCTTTTGTACTGATGATCAAGACCAGGGTGTTTGGGTTGCAGCCGTTCTCACGAATTAACCACTGAGCCAGAAAATCGCAGGAGTCCGACTCACATTCATGGTAAAACTAATTGGGCAATCACAATGTTTTTTTTCATTAATGCGAGTGATTTAGTCATTTTATTTTCTATTGGAGCTTTTTTTTTTAATACGTTTATAATAATTTTATTATTTCTGTATGAGGTCTTATTACAAATTATGTATTGTTTTCATCATGATTTTTCAAAGCAACAGAATGATTTGGAGTTTGATTTTTACTTTGATAGCTATATAGCTTTTGTCTTAAGGACCTCACAGATTGATACATAGACATTGTATAATCACGTGTATGATAAATTAAGTACCCGGTTTCTTATGGTAACACAACATAATAGGTGGTGCACAAAACAGGGAAGAGAAGAAGAAATATCCTGTGCCACAATAACAAAAATCCATGCGATATATTATCCACAATATCTGATCTCGCTACAGAACTTTAAATTCAAATACTTCAACAGACTATTGAAATCTAACAGTTAATCAAATTCCCAAGTTTTCTCATAAATCTGTCCTATTTCCAGAAATTTTTCATGATACGGAAAAAGTGAGAATGGAGTTTTTCCGTTAACACAAGAAATGTATTGCAGGAAGGTTTCTGATAATTCAGACTTTTTCTGGTGTACGAAAAATCTGTGAAATTCAGAGTTTTTTCTATCATTTCACGGAAAAAGTTGTATCAGAAATATGCTTTGTTAATTCACGAAAGAAATCTTGGAAAGTGGTTCGTGGATTTCAGAAAATTGTTTGCAATGTATATATTCATTCTATATTCGTAAGGAGGTTCCACCACCACTATATTAATTCCGCTGGAATTTTTTGTTTCTTTTCTGTTTTTTTTTTTTTTTTTTTTTTTGCTTTTCTTTCGTCTGTTGGGGTATCCAGGAAAGAACCTTGTTGGGTTCTCTATGTTATCGACTGAACAAGAAATTGCCCGTGATATGGATTTGAAGACACTTGGTAATTTTGCTGCGAACAATAAAGCATGCAAAACAAAATTTTAATTTCACTTTAATTTACATTTCACCAGTAAGTAAATAGACCTAGTTTCCATTAGTTTATTTCTATTTAGTTTACATTGTATAATACATTACGTTTGTGCATCTTGAAATTCTTGAATAAATGCAATATGTTTAGCCACACAAATGAATAACAAATTTTTTGAAGTGCAAATGGTTTGCCTAGGGTGCTAATTAAGCACCCTAGCACCGGCCCCCTGGAACCAGTTGATGGTGGCTACAGCAGAAATTAAGTTGGTGCAGGTAACAAACAATGGTGGATTGGGAAGATCCTACCTAAGCTGCCAATTGTCATGTACTGGCACAGGGGTTAGTTGTCACAGCTTCAACCAGTGTCACTGTTACTTTGTTTTCAACTGCACGTGAATTTCAGAAAATATCTGTCTTGCTGCTGCCGCCACATTTTTTCCAATGGTGTAGAAGCACCCAAACTGCACGTTTATCGACATCCATTCTCTGCTCATCTGATAATTCAATGTGGCTCAGTGCTAAATGCATGCCATCACTGTACCCAGTCAGATGCGACTTTAGATCTTTTGGGGCCCTAGGCGCTAAAAGATTCACCCCCCCCCTTTTTTTATCACCTCAGAAATTTTCATCCGTTAGATTAACACAAAAAAGTAAAATGAAGAAAAAGGTTTATACACTTTTTAAAATGCCATTCCATCTTCCTATCATTGGAATGTTTTGAAAGAAACAGTGCTAATGTAATCACTGTTTGCCCATGCACATGGAACTTTTTGCTTTTAGGGATATTTTAGAAATTATTTTTGATGATCAAAGGATATTAAGTTTGGCACATTGAATATCCCATATACTTCATGAATTTGCCTCCAAGGACTGTCAAAGTCAAAAATTCAAGAACATAATGTTCTATTGTGTAGAAATTTTTCAACTTAGAGGGAAAAATTATTTTTGTGCGTCTAACATTAGGTTTAACTGTTCCTTCTCAAATATTTAAATTTTCCGATTAGTTCGTTAATTTCCTGCTAGAGGTGCTAAGTCCAAAGAATTTTTTTTTTTTTTTTTTTTTGATGGGAGGTTTAACGACCACCGTGAGCAACTCAAACTCAATAGGCTATAAGCAGTCGCCCATCCCTAATTTAGGGCCACTGGTTTCAGGGAAGGGAGAGAGCCAGTGCCGTAAGACAAACACAACATCCATGCCTCACCGGGATTCGAACCCGGACCCCTTTCGGACGAATGATCAGAGGCCATCGCTTAGGCCACTGCGCCACCAGGGCGGCAGACTTGGTTTTCACAGATTTTTTTAAAAATTATTTTTACAAATGATAGCATTGAAACATTCATTAAATTTTGATCCTTTTAATTTTCGCTACAACTTCATAAATTTTCTGCTAGTAGTTCTCAAAGGGGAAATTTAGTAAATATTAGCATTAGGTACAAAGAGACCATTTCAGTTACAGCAAAAGTTCTTTTTGAGTTTGATACGTTAGGCAAAACTGATTATTTTAGCACCTTTTCAGTTGCAAGTTACTTGGCAAATTTGACGTTAAAAGCGCTGGAAATGGAATTTCTCTAAATTTTTCAGTATATTGCATGTAAATTGTCATAAAATTGGAATGCGTTTAAATTTAAAAACGTTTTCTTTCCATTACTTCAGCTTTGGAAAATCATCTTGTTTTTACGTTATGAGAAATTTGGCAGGCTACCAGCATAGCATTGGGTTACTGCGAATGAAATGTCCGGCAAAGGACCAGCACACATGGACAGCAAGAACGGAAGAGTAGGACAAATTACCTAGGCAAAATAATCCCCCTCGCATTGACACATAGTTGCCATCTGTCCGGCAAGGCCATGATCCCGGAACGGAAAAAGTCTTGTGGCTGGGACCCGAAGAAGACATCAACTGCACGTTGAACCTCGTTGTCTGTCGTGAACTGTTTCTCGAACAAGAAGTGATCCAGGCGACGAAACAGATGATAGTCTGTCAGAGACAAGTCCAGGTAATAGGCAGGATGAGGTAATACTTCATAGCTCAAGGCACTTAGTGTCAGCATTGTTCGTTGTGCGACATGAGGGAGGTCGTTGTCCTGGAGCAGAAGAATACCATGTCTGTTGACTAAAACCGGTTGTTTCTGATGTAATTCAGCACAATAACGTTTTGCAGTGATAGTTTGGCCTCTTGCCAAGAAACTCCGATCAATTATCCCAGCTGTGGACCATTAGACAAAAAGCATCTTCTTCTTGGTGTGTAGGTAGCTCAGGATGCCATCCAGCAGGCTGTGCCTTGCTTAACCATTGTGCAGATCGTTTCCGATTATCATAAAAAACCCACTTCTCGTCGCAGGTGACGATTCGATACAGTACACGTTCCTGTTTATTCCTGGCAAGCAGCGACGTACAGACTTCTGAACGCCTAGTCTTTTTGGCAGTTGTCAGCTCATGCGGCATCCACGTGTCCAGCTTTTTTACCTTATCCAGCGCAGCCAGACACCGAACAACTGTCGCGTGGTGGACACTTTCCTCTGCCGCTACCTCACGACATGTTTTATGGGGATCCACTTCAACCACACGTAACAGAACATCGTCAGAAACAGCAATAGGTCAGTGACTACGTGCTTCGTTTTGCAGGTCCGTATCTCCACTTCAAAACTTCATAAACCATCGCCGAATGATTCGTTCGTTGACTGTATTCTCCCCAAACGCTTTATTAACGTTTCGAGCGGCGATTCCTGCAGAATGGCTTAGTTTAAATTCATACAAGAAAATGACTCTCAAATCCGACGGCTGTATGTTTCTTTTGAAAGCCACGTTACGTCCAAGCATACCACACCTGAACCTTGTTCTTCACACACTTGCTAGCTATTTATAGTAATTCTGTTCGTAATGCCCGAAACACCTATGGGTGGTTTCATTCCGCTGTGGTGGGGGTCCGTCTCCATTGCTCCTTCGCGCCGGACATTCATTTGCACCAACCCAATATGAAGCAAAAATGAAATACTTGAAAACACAGGCAACCAAAAAAGTCATCCTCTTTAAAGAATTCGAGTAAAATTCAATTTGTACACAGTACTTCACTTGAAAGGGGTGGATGATTTTTCGTGAAGTTTTTCTGTGGCGAAAAATTCCCTAAATCTAAGAGATTAAGCCGTCCATGGCATAGATAAATGCATGGACCAAAAAAGTTGGACAGTAAGAATTTCATCAGTCAGTGCAGAAAAGCAAGAATGTGTTTCTTGAAAGCATTTTTTCTTATTATTTCCATCGGAAAATTGAGAAGGTTTGCATTTTTAGCACGTCTTTTGTAAAAAAAAATCGTGCTTCTGTTATCGGTTTGTCTGTCCGTCTGTACCCACGATATCTCTGCAACTATTAGCTCGATTTGAAAAATTCTTTTTGCATTCGGAAGCTTGAAATATGCAAATGATCCTTCATTTCGGTTTTTTTTTTTTTTTTTTTTTTATGATGTACAATTTTGCCGGTAGAGGGTGTAAATGCAGATGATGTCGAATTCAAAAATACGTTTTATTCCACATACTTGCTTCTACACATCCGATTGAAAAAAATGTTTCCGCTTTCGATTCCATTAAAGTCTAAGAGTATTTTAGATATAGTTACTTTTTCAAATTACGCACAGATTTTCCGCTAGGGGGCGTAAAAGTAAATTACATTTTTCCCGATAACTCTTCTAAAACTCCAATTTGAACATTTTTTTCTTCAGCGGATACATCTCCTGATGGAAAATCTTTTGCATAAAATTTCAAATTTTTGGTAAAGAATACTTTGGCCACCAGGGGGCATAAGTGTTATTTTTTGCTTCTGATGTGTTTGCCATAAAATCGGCGCTTCTAAAATAACCATTGAAAAAACGATTTCGAAGACTGATGCCACTCACGTCGATAAACCTTTTCAGGATATTTTCTTTTTAAAATATTGCACAGTTTCTCCGTCAGGGGGCGTAGATGTACATCTTATTTTTGTCAATATCTCTACTTCTAGGAGTCCGATTTGAAAAATTCCTTCTTTGTTTGTTGGATAGTGTTTTCTGTGTGACATGTTTTTCATAAAAAAAATTTCAAAATTTTCAATTAATTCATAGACTTTCCGCTAGGGGCGTAGCGGTAAATTGCGTTTCCCCCTATATCTCTGCTTCTAAATCTCCGATTTGAAAAACTCTTTCTGCACCGGATACAGCTTCTTATGGGAAATTGTTTGCCTATAATTTCTAATTTTTGTAAAAAAAAAATAGTTTGGCCACCAGGGGGCGTAAATCTTAATTTCCGCTTCTGTTGTAATTGCAGCAAAATATGAGCTTCTAAATTCTCGATTGAAAAAAACGTCGTTTGTTGACCGATACTAGTGATGTCGACAAACCTTTTAGAAACATTTTCTTCTTAAAATAGCGCATGGTTTCTACGCCAAAGGGCGTAGATGTATATCTTATTTTTGTCAATATATCTACTTGTAGGAGTCCGATTTGAAAAATTCCTTCTTTGTTGGATAGTGTTTTCTGTGTGACATGTTTTTCATAAAATTTCAAAATTTTCAATTAATTCATAGACTTTCCGCTAGGGGGCGTAGCGGTAAATTGCGTTTCCCCCTATATCTCTGCTTCTAAATCTCCGATTTGAAAAACTCTTTCTGCACCGGATACAGCTTCTTATGGGAAATTGTTTGCCTATAATTTCTAATTTTTGTAAAAAAAATAGTTTGGCCACCAGGGGGCGTAAATCTTAATTTCCGCTTCTGTTGTAATTGCAGCAAAATATGAGCTTCTAAATTCTCGATTGAAAAAAACGTCGTTTGTTGACCGATACTAGTGATGTCGACAAACCTTTTAGAAACATTTTCTTCTTAAAATAGCGCATGGTTTCTACGCCAAAGGGCGTAGATGTATATCTTATTTTTGTCAATATATCTACTTGTAGGAGTCCGATTTGAAAAATTCCTTCTTTGTTGGATAGTGTTTTCTGTGCGACATGTTTTTCATAAAATTTCAAAATTTTCAAGTAATTCATAGACTTTCCGTAGGGGGCGTAAATGTTAATTGCGTTTCCCCCTATACCTCTGCTTCTAAATCTCCAATTTGAAAAATTCTTTCTGCACCGCATACAGCTCCTGATGGGAAATCCTTTGCACATATTTCTAATTTTTGTAAGAAATGGTTTGGCCACCAGGTGGCGTAAGTCTTAATTTCCGCTTCTGTTGTATTTGCAGCAAAATATGAGTTTCTAAAATCTCGATTGAAAAAAAGTCGTCTGTTGACCGATACTACTCATGTCGACAAACCTTTTAGGAAAATTTTATTCTTGAAAAAATGCATGGTTTCTATGCCAGGGGGCGTAGATGTATATCTTATTTTTGTCAATATCTCTACTTCTAAGAGTACAATTTGAAAAATTCCTTCTTTGTTGGATAGTGTTTCCGATGCAAAATGTTTTTTCCTATAAATTCAAAATTTTCAAGTAAATCATAGACTTTCCGCTAGGGGGCACAAAGGTAAATTGCATTTTCTGCATTATTTCTGCTCCTGAAGCTCCGATTTGAAAAATTCTTCCTGTATCGCATACAAGACCCGATGGAAAATATTTTTCACATAATTTCTAATGTTTGGTAAAAAATGGTTTAGCCACCAGGGGTCATAAGTGTTAATTTCTGCTTCTGAAGTATTTGTTGCAAAATCTGGGCTCCTGAAAACTAGACTTATTTTTTTCCTGGACCGATACCGCCTATATGGATAAACCTTTTGAGAATACTTTCTTCCTAAAATAATGCATGGTTTTCCCACCAGGGAACATAAAGTCACATCTTATTTTTGTCGATATCTCTGTTTCTAAGAGTTCGTAAGCTTACGATTCAGTTTACAGCAATATCTGAGAGATTAAAAACCCGATTGAAATCTTCTTTCGTCAGATCTATTGTTTTGCATACTGGTTCCATTGACTTTGAATAGCTTTGATAAATTTAATTTGCGTCGGAACGGATTCAAAAGACGTGCTTATTACATACGAAAATTCGGTGTCATCTTTCTTGTTTTTTTATTCCATCAAAAAAATGCACAATATTTTTTTTATATCTGCAGTGCAGTTATCAGAAACAGAAGCATAAAAACTAAATGCCAAAGATCCAATTTTAAAATGCAAAAGTTAAGAACCACATCTTTTTAAGTAAGAGTATCTTTGAAACTTTTAGCCTCCACGAGCTGCGATTACAGTTGCGACCCTCCGGGGCATACTTTCAACCAGGCGTTGTACGACGGCTAGCGGTATTTTTTTCCACTCGGCTTGGAGAAGACAGGTCAGTTCCTTCACCGATTTCGGATGGTGGGGGCACCCCTTAAGTCAACGCTCCAACTCGTCCCAGAGGTGTTCGATAGGGTTAAGGTCCGGGCTCTGTGTAGGCCAGTCCATTCGATTAACCCCATTGTCACCATACCAAGCCATGATGGACCCTCGCAGCATGACAGGTGGCATTGCCACCCTGAAAATAACATGGGTCCACCCCGTAAAACTGCCACAACGTAGGAAGCGCATGGTCATCCAAAATGGTGCAGTAGGTCTCGGCGTTGAGTCTACCAGAAATTGTGACCAAGGGTCCCGTGCCATACCAGGTGAAACACCTCCATAGCATAACTCCACCACCGCCAAACTTCACAGTTGGCACAATACATTCCGGCAGGAGGCGTTCTTCAGGCAGACGCAAAACCCAGACCCTGCCATTCGAACGGTAGAGGGTGAACCTTGATTCGTCGCTCCAGAGAACCTGTTTCCACTGTTTAACGGTCCACTTTCGACGTTCTTTGCACCACGTTAGCCGAGCAGCGCTATTGGACTTTGTGATCAAATGCTTCTGGGTGGCAGCACGTCTATGATAACCGAGCAGATGGGCTTCCTTAGGGATGGTATTCATCGAAAGAACACTCCCGAATGCCTGTTGAAACTCCTCGCGGATGTGGCCCATCGATTTGGTGCGGTTCTCCCGAATTTCCCTGGCCAGCACCCGTCGATCTCTAACTCCCAGTTTTGTGGGTCTGCCGGGTCGGGGCACATTCCGACAGTCACCTCTCGTCTTCCACTTGCCAATCACGTAGGCCACTGTCGATTTTGGGTACTTCAACTCGCTGGATATGTCACGTATGGTTCGGCCATTTCTGTGATACCCGACGATTACACCTTTCTCGAAATCAGAGAGCTCCGAACTGCGTGGCATCTTGCATGCGACTGGTTGCGTTGTTGTTTCCCACACGATATTTAACGGCGGCGGCCGTGACGTGTATCAAGACCGCAGATATCGTCGATTGCAGGGGTGTCCAATTACTTGTTGGTAGATAGTGCATATACAGTGGACAAAAAAGTATATGCACACATACATCTTTTCCTCGCCCCCACCCCCATCCTGTCCAGCCAGCCATACCGGAAGAAGTCACTGAAACTTTTGAAGGTCGTCATCATCATGCAATGCTGCTACATGCTGCTGTAGCTTGTTAAGCCACCTCTTCTTGAGCCACCCTCACCACACTTGAAAAGTTGCCTTCTGGGATCAGGGGCTATTTGAGTTAGGGAAGGGCGCATCGCTTGAAAATTAAAAGACCGTAGTTAACCCTCTAAAACAGAAGAATTTGGAGTGGTGCATTGCAACACACAAATTTTCTGGTGTGGTGCTGACACACCACTCGCAATACGATAGTCGCCGTCACCACCCCTGCAGTAAAGCACTCGTCTTTAACAATGAAAAGTGTGGGAAGCGTGAATTCTTCCTTCATCTACCACTAAAATGAAAGCTAAATTATTTTAACTTTTCTTTTCAAAACAAGAACATCGATAAAAGCTCGAAAATTTGGAGTATCAACAAAGCAAGAAAATATATATGTTACTCATATGAGAAAGTAAAATATCTAATTGAAAATACAAATAAAGTGGTCGCTTTAAGGATTTATTTGTTTCAGTCCGTGAAATCAAAAACAAAACTGGCAATCCAATTATAGGTTTTCGGGGCCCCTCAAGCTCTGGGGGCCTTAGGCGCGCGGCTAATGCGCCTAGTCGGAAATCCGCCAATGTACCCAGTCAATACTGGCACGCATTTTCATAGCTCAAAACGTGATGAACTTTTGACTCACTTGGTAGAACATGACTTTAGAAAAGGTATTGCAAGTTAAAACTTATGCATTAAGGCTGACAGAAACTAAGAAGTAATGATCTTTTTTTCTTTTCCTTTTTCCCCTTCTTTGATGCCTGTTATGTGATATGTGTTCTATCCCCTTCCATTCTTTAACAAGAAAGAAGACACCAAATTATGATGAGCACATTTTTTTTAATTCTTTTCGACAGAATTTTTTTTTTCAAATTTGATATTTAAGAAAATACACTGCCGGAAAGTGAAAAAAGAACACCAAGAAGAAATTGGCGGACGATCATGAAATTTACATATGTTAATGAGGTTGAGTGTACATAGGTGTGATGTTAATTTCGGGACCAACCGGTGAGCGCTTACGCCACCGCACGGCATAATATGCAAATTATCAGCGGTGGTATTTAAGGAGTACGGCGAAGTGAATGTAATCAGTCCTCGGTGTACGGACACGTGCGAAGACCCTGAAGAAGGTGCAATGCCTGGACATGGAAGACGTGTATGATTTCAGAAGTTATCAGACTTTGAGCGAGGTCGTCTAGTCTGACTCCGCGAGGCCGGGTTGTCGTATCGTCGTATTGCGGAGCGAATTGGACGAGAAGTATCGGTGGTGGTACAGTGGTGGCGTAGATGGTTCGAGGAACATTCCCACACGAGAAGACGTGGAACCGGGAGTCAGATGGACTGATGAGCGGACCGATCAACGCATAAGAAGAGCAGCGTTGTCAAGCAGAACATCCACCTGCGACGCAAATCTGAGCTGCCGTTGCACCTGAGGTGACTGTGCGAACAATCCACAACAGTCTACTGGATGTAGGCACGTGTACCACTGACTCCAGCCCACCGTCAGGAACGGCTGCAGTGGTGCCGCCAACGTCTGCATTGGAGAACGCAATGGCAATCTGTCGTGTTCAGCGATGAAAGTAGATTCTGCTTTGGAGCCTCCGATGGCCATATGCGTGTTTGCAGACGCACAGGGAGTGCCTCCACCCTTCTTGCATCCGCCAGCGACACACATGGCCTACACCTGGTCTCCTGGTGTGGGGAGCGATCAGTTATCACTCCCGTACACAACTAGTGTTTGTACCGGGTACGTTAAACAGCACCTCCTACATCAACATCATCATTCAGGCTGTTGTTGTGCCATTTGTAAGGTCAGTCCATCGTGGTGTTTTCCAGCAAGATAACACACACCCACACACGGCACGTGCAACGCAACATGCACTTCAGGGTGCGAGACAACTTCCATGGCCTGCACGTTCACCGGATTTGTCCCCCATTGAGCATGTGTGGGATATTATGGGACAACGACTTATCCGGTCTCCACTACCATCCCCGATTTACGCGTCCAGGTTGAGGATGCTTGGAACTCAATACCCCAAACTTACATCCAACATCTGTACGACAGACTCCATGCCAGAATTGCACAGTGTGACGCAGTTCATGGTGGTTCAACCTCGTACTAACCATGTTACATGAAAATGTTATTTTTCCGTTTACCAGCAAATACAGCTGTATTTTGCCATAATGTTTTGATCACGTTATCCTCTGTATTCCGTTATTATGCTGTATAAATTTCGTTGGTATCAGAAGTCTCCTCCTTGGTGTTCATTTTTCACTTTCCGCCAGTGTAGTTGTCAGAGAAAAAGAGAATACATTTACATACATGAAACCAATGAAGGAAAAAAAGCTGAACTTTTTAACTGGGCAAAAAATCAGAACATGCTGCAAAACTGTGAATATAAGGCAGCATGAGCAAGACAGAATTGTTCTCTGAAATTTATTTTTGTAAATATTACACTGGAGCACATCACAGTATTCAAAATATAAAGTTACTGACATTTAACAAGGATAGAGGGAACATTGAAGAGAAAAAAAATTACGATTACAGGCGAAATCTTCGCTCCATCTAACACTTCTGTTTTTGGATATTTTCCCTCCATTTTCAAGCTGAAATACAAATATTTATAGAATGAAATATTTAACAACAATATTGGTCAAAAGAAATGTTGGGAGAAAAAAATGACGATTACAGGAAAAATCTTCACTTTGTCTAATTTTCGTTTTCAGAAGTAAGAATTCCTTACATTTCGGAAAATGACACCTTCAACCCACCCCACCCAAAATTCTATTCCGTTATGTACTGATCTTGAGAACTACCCAAATGATGGAAAAGCCGAATTCTAATCTTGGGCCTGAAGATTACAGAGAAATCTTGGTGCCATCTAACTTCCGTTTTCTAAAACTTTTCCTCCATTTTGAAGTCGAAATGCAAATATTTCTGGAACAAAATTATATTTAACAACAATACTCTGCAGAGAAGGAAATCGCGAGAAAAAGGATCTTGATAAAAAAATTTCACTGTGTTTAACTTCTGTTTTTGAGAGTTTTAAAAGACGAAATACTGTCTCTAGAGGACCCCCCCCCCAGCTAATCTTCCCAAAATTTCTCTCCAGTTTTTACATGGATCTCGAGCATGCTCCACATGAAAAAAAAAAAAAAAAAAAAAACAGGGGGTGGGGGATTCCATGGGAGAATCTCGTATATGTATTTATAATATGCAATGTCCGCAGTTTTCTTTATAGCAAAATGTACCAAATGAAATAATTTTTTTTCAATCTCATATTCAAAAGCAACAATATGGAATAAGATAAATTTTGAATTCAATAAAGCATCATATTTACACTCCCTAGTGGCGAAGCTAAGCATTGAAAAAAGACAAGCAAGAGGATTAACATTTTCACAGTTCTGGCTTCGAAATTGGTGCAGAGCTATGGCGACCACAGATGGATGGTCAGAGTGGTAACATAAATAGATCTCTTTTTGTTTTAATCGGTATACTAAAAATATCAATTTGTTTTTCTTAAAGAAATTTACATCTTCGACTTACATAGATATTTAAATCAATGAAAGAAGAAATATTGCTCATAATACATGGGAAATCCATAGAATATTCAAAACAAACAGAATATACAATTTCCGTATGAGTATGCTCGAAGGAATGGAAATTGTATGGAAATTGTGACTCGAATGAAAATCGGGAGATGCGGGTTCAATTCCCACTCCAGGGAGATGAAATTTTCTTTTCTGAGAAAGTTACATGGATGACCAGTAATGTGGAACAAGAAAATTCAGAATTTATATTGTTTGGAATTACATTTAATACTTTAGTGAGTACTGAGTTTATGTATTTGATCCCCACAATACTAAAAATAATAGAGAATAAAACATTTTTAGGACAACAATTTTAATATCTTCACCATATTGCAAATAAGTCATAGTCTTAGTCATTGATATCTACAAAATAAATGCATTTACCTGGATGTAAAAGTATTATAGTAGTAAAATATAACAAATAGAACCAAAAAGAAAAAAAAAGATTCTTAGTATACATTTGTTTTTAGGATTTGCAAATACATCAGCTGCTTGCTTACACTATTTTTAATTCAATGGGCCAAACAATAATCATAACAAGAAATGATGATACAAAAATGTCAAAAAAGAAGCAAAAATGCCGTCCAATGCAAAAGCTAAGAATCTGAATTCTTAAATAAAACTCAAGTTTTAACAATTTATTTTCTACAATACACAAAGAGGTATATCAGTATAACAAACACTGAAGTGCAATGTACACACACATTTCCAAAATCACCATTGGAAATGAAATAAACAAAAATGTACAATACAAATTAAAGCTGTGTCAAGAGTACTTTTGGTAAAAATGTTAATATTTTTACATTTCCTTGGAATAGCCACATAAACAATATATTATTCTGGCTAGGTGTGCACAGCAAATAGTAGACTGTTCATATTCATCTATTCAGGAACAAGGGCAACAGCACTGTTCTGTTGCAATATCATCTTACTAAACTAAAGATAATAGTAAGATGATGAAACACTCTGGGCCTAAATATTCATATTACAAATCAGGCTGCTCTACACATATAAAACATTTTATTTGGAGTATTAAAAATGAAATAAGTTCCAGCTATAGATTATTATCAATGATATGCTGGTAAAAGCTCTGCTCTAATTTACATATAATTTACCTGGATAGAAAAACATTTTCTTTGGATGTATCTTCTTAAAAAAGTTGGGATGTAATTAATATATTTACTTGTCACATTTACAAGTGATGCTATCAAGTGCTCCTAGTGGGATGGATTTCGCTCGAATCAAAATTGGGGCAATGTGAAAACTAGTTCACCGAGATGGAAGTTATAGCTCTTTGTTTCTTAAATTTTCCCACAACTTGCTTCAAAATTCAGCTAAACATTATGGACATTAAAAATGGGCGAACACGGGCGTAAGACTTGATTCACTCAAATCGGCAGTGGAACAATGTTAGTTTTAGAAAATTCACATGATTCGATTCTCAAGATACATATAAAGCCTTGACTCAAGCTAGCAAGATTTTTATAATAATGGTTACATTCAATTACTTAACTAAAAGCTAAGATTTTTATGGAATGCTGGTGTCTGAGATTATTTTGCTAATTCAGCAAGACATTTTGTGATCTGCAGTTCAAAAGGTACATATCAGACAATCTGCCTATCCATTTTTGAACATGTAAGTATTGTTCTCAAATGTACCTTATTTAAAATAAAAATTACTCATATGGAAATGGAGCAGTTTTAAAATCTGGCTATCCGATTTTAATTTTTTTTTTTTTGGTTAAACAAATAATAAGGTCCATCTGTGAGTATTAAACATGCATGAGTGCTACCCTCAGAAATTTTAATGGTGAATTTTTGTACAAGCTGCTCAAATGCTAAGCTCAGGCATTCTATTTTCATGGAAATTTTCTGGATTTTCCAGATTGAGTTCATTTGCATAAACTGAAGCTCCTATTCCACATAAGGTAAAAAGTTCATTTTTTAGTTTTGCAAAAGATCTATAATATGGGAGGAGGAGTTGTAACATACAATTCACTAAAAAGGGAAAAAAATGTTTTATGGTGAACTGTTGTATCATAATGCAAAACCTAGTCACACTATTATTAGCAGCCTACAGATTATATAGCATGCTATGAAACCTATTCAAAAGATTATGCATCCATGACTTATAAGTACTGATTATGAATGTTATCACAAGAAACATAATAATTTGATAGGTGGAACAAGATTCTCTTCTAAGGGATAAACAGTTTTCAAATATATTTCTATATTCCAGAGTAGAGTGTCCCCCATTCCCCAGTGGTATACACGGAACTATCATATGAAATGCATTCTTGTGGGAAGGATGTTTATTATGTTTGCAATGCAGTTTGAGTATGGCTTATGTCGAATAAAACTGCTATCTTTACCAATGCTTTCCAAGTCAAATTGGGGGTTCTAACCTATTTATCTCCATGCATTACTGAGGACTCTAGAGATGGGCTGGAAATCATGTCGCAGTTATGATCACTGTTAGCTAAGTCATAATCAGGGCAATGCTTGGGGACAATGAGGTCCAAAATGAAATCACTCTTACCATGTCACAGTTTCGTCCTTTTTTTTTTTTTTTTTTTTTTTTTTGTGACTTCACATTCTAAGATTAACATCCTGCCTGCTGGGGAGTTTTACCTTTATGGCCCTTGACCACTGAAGATGAGCTGAGTGAGATCATTATCACCCTAATCCTGTTGGAGTAAATGGTAGGGAGCAGAAGGTGCTAGTCTAGTTTGCCAAATAGGGCAGCAATACCTTTTTTTATTTCTTTTCTTCCATTTAGTGCTCAGCTTCTGTCCCTGTTTTGTACCATATCCATCACAAACAGTGATTTTGTCACTGTTACAAGCAAAATGGTGACTTGCTGTTCTGCCCTCTTTACAGATTCATTGTGCCTGTCATAAATAGCAATTTTGTCACAGTTTAGAGTCATTGTTACTTTGGTCACTGCGACCGGAAAATCACTGTCAAGTCCACTTCTTGAGGACCCCATACAAAGAAAAATGTATCATAAATCTGTTACAAATTTCTTTCATAGTTTTGTTTCTTAATGAAAATGGAGGTAACAGTTACCTCCATTTGTCACTGTGACCGGAAAATCACAATACACCATACATCTGCCTAATTAAAGACCCCCCCCCAAGCCTTAAAATGCCTTCTCAAAATAGCTATATCCCTTCATGGAATATTAGGTTTGCAACATCAATGTACAACATGAAAAGTTTGGATATAAGCATGTAACTATAAATCAACAAGTATTAAAACTGCAAAATAACAGGCTTACATTACATAAAAATGTTTATTAAGGGAGCTTTGAAATGGCAACTTTAGTTGTTGTTTTTTTCAATCTTAGAAAGAACAAATAATAAGTACTTGCCAGGTATGCAATGTTGTAGTCATTATTTTTCTTTTAAAATTTATTTCCACATTAATGGAATACAAAATGGAGAATCAAAATTGCAGTTTTTGAGTGAGAGAAAAATTTCATAACTTTTCTCATAACATAATGAAAATCAACCGACGAACAGGGTATTCATTTGGTGTCATTCCATAGAGGTTCAGTTGGTGAAACATTCAAGATTGGAAGCCCTTACTGCAGCATAAAGAGCTATTTCATGGAGCACAAAAATGATATCCATAAAGATAATTATGATAGTTCACTGGGGCCACCTTAACTTTGGAGAGCACTTCTGTCAAAGTCAAACCATAGTGGTTTGACATCAAACTAATCACTCCATTCATCGATGATCTTTTACCTCATTATTGGGAAAGTTTAAAAGTTTTTTTCCACACCAAAAAACTGTGATTATGATTCTTCACTCAGTATTCCATAAATATGGAAATCAATTTTAAAAGAAAAATAATTAATATGATATTACAGATCTGACAATCACTTGCCATCATCCATTATTCTAAGGTTGAAAATGACTGAAGAAGTGTTCAGTTGAAAGCTTAAATGACTTTTTTTATGCTACTTAAGCATGCTTTTAAAGCTTTAATAGTTATCTCAATAGACACTGCAATATTAACTTCTTACATCAAACAAACTTTTAAGCAAATCCAGATTTTCATACAGAATACAAACTGCATTTTTAAAACTCCTATACACAAAAAAGCATATGCACAAATCATAAGGAAGCCCCAATGAACAGCTTGATTTTTCATTTCTAAAACATACTGCAGAACACAGTGAATATCAGTAACATTTTTTTCCTGTGTGTGCCAGAGTAAATTTACACATTAAAAACATTTAGAACCACCCACACCCAAGATACTATTACTGTTTGCATTTGTAACATCCCCAAAAATACAGTAAAACTCCTGCACTACTTTCAAAATAATTCAAATTGACGAAATTAAATTTAATACCCATTCTAGCAAGAAATGCCCATAAACTCTGAGTTTCCCTATCAAGTACAGAAAAGAAGACTTGCACACATTTTTTGCCAAATAATCTGATAATTTTTTTGAACACCAGTTTGAGAATACTCATAATCAAAGTCTGGAGGCAGTTGTTGGTACCAAAGAAAACTTCACACATAGATACAACCAAATTAGACTAATGTTTTGTTGCACAGTAAATTGTTTAATTTTAATGGCCTGATGATTTATAAAATATCCATACACAGTATTTCTAAACAGCACATGCAAGAATCTAGAAAATAATTCACACCCATAAAAACCTTACAAAAAGGAGAATATTTTTTTTAATGGAGAGTCACTCATTATGGCACATAACCAAATTAAGGTCAGCATATTTTGTTCTTTAGCAAGGCAAACATTTGTGTAGAGTGACTGAATGCTACCAAGCATAATCTTTCACAAGGTCTTATTTTAACAATCAAAATATGCTTCATTTGTCAGACACACCGAACTGAAAATCTCATCGATAAGCATCAAGAATACAAAACAGCAAAGAGTAACTGTGATGTTGCTCTATGCTTTATTTTCCTCTCTCACCATATGCTATTATTACCTTTTGGTGTAGTTTGTCATTTGCTGTAGTCTGCATGGTAAGAAATTATGGATTACTGAGATATATGATAAATAGATGGATTTCTTAAAAGTTTATTTTGTCCCTTCCTACTTCTTCAGCTACAGAAAAATGCTTTTTTTTTTTTTTTTTTTTTTTTTTTTTAATCACAAAATTACATCTTAAAAACTGAAATAATACAGCTCAGTTCAACCATTTTTCATTCCTCAACATGCTGTTTTCTAGAATTTGATTTAATTTAGAACAATCCACTATGTAACTAATAACTACACAGCTGTGGCATCTACTTGGTTTATTCCATAATGAATTTTCTCTCATCACTCTACAGTTTTGGTTTGGTAGAGAAAGTATAAATCAAGGCATTCTTTACAAGTTTGATTCTCACTCACCATAATGCAAACCATGCAATTAATCCAAATTCCTCCTCTTTTGTCACCAGGCTTTGCACATAAGAGAAACTAGCATCAAACTAACTGTTGCATCTGTTAATGAGAGCAAAATTATGACCTTCAGATGTAATTATTTTACAGAACAGAGGTTTTGAAACTATGGAAAGTTACTGTGTAACACTACAAGTTTAAAGTGATAACCTCCACAACTTGACATCTACTGTGAAGATAGACAGCAAGAAAAATCCTATCTTTTGCAGTTTTTTTCACAGACTGCAAAGTAAATCAATTCACCCATGACAATCTTTAACTTTCATATTCCTATGGAAATTCGGTATTTACATCACACAATGTGAAAAAATCTATGTCCAAACTTAACAGTGACAAAATTGCCATAATCAAAACTTAACGATGGCATAAAAAAATTCTGCCATTTATAATAAATGTGACAAATAAAAAATTATGGGAAGGGGAGTTTAAAGAATATTAGGTTCTATATGGATTTAAAATGCATCCAAGTTTTGCTACTTTATTATACACTTTTTATGCATCAAAATGACCACTGATGGGAGAAAAAATACTAGCATGATAATAATCTGATAATAGATCTTACTCAACTGATAAATTGAAAGTTCAGTTGGCAAGTGTACCTGGAAATATGAATTTCCATGGAATAACGATTAAAAACACAATCAACAGAGAGCAGCATTTAAATAACATATTTTTAAAGGCTTTGTGATGTTTCTGAAAGAAACAAAAATCTGTACATTAAAAAAAATAGCAGAAACTTGAAAAACAAAAATGCTAAAAGCTGAATGACAGCTACATACCAGTGCAAAAGGACATGATTATTGTACAATGTTTCATGGAAAAGCTAGCTGGAAACTTTTTTTCCTTTTTTTTTTTTTTTTTGAAAATTCACGTTTTAACAAAAAAGAGGGATACTTAGATTAAAACAATGATGGAAATGAAATATGATTCATAGTTCATTAAATATTTTATGTATATTTTGTATTTCAATGACTAGAAGATTATTAATGGATAGGTTTACATATTTTGTGATATATGCAGTATAACTGAATGCAGACTGATGGTAAATCTGCAACCAATGAAAAATAAGATGTAGCAAAGTCAAATATCTAAGACTGTTGCTAAAATTGCTCTCCTCCTCCACCAGATAAAAACACAATGGAAATCAAGAGAATGTTGATCAGGTGAGCACACTAAATTTAAAATAGTTCTATGAACTTCTTGTTTACCATTTAGCACTTGTTTTGATGTTACAAGAATCAGGTAGCCAAAATTTGTTATTAACATGCTGAGAATATTCTACTGAAAAGCACTCCAACTACATAGAAGTGCACATTTGTTTAAAAACTCTGTCCAGATTGCATGCAGGTTTTACTTTCACAGATAAAATTTTTGTGATAAAGATAGAATTTACCTGCCTTTTAATAAAATGATGAATACGGTGTTTTGCTTATGTTTATTATCATGTTGCTATTGCTGCATTCTTATGTACCCTTTGTTGAATTAAATGAACAAATGGATGGTAAGTGGAGTTAGTTTGGGCAATTCCAGATAATTTCTTCTTCCTCTTTTAGTTTCTTTTCTGTGCTGTTTCAATGATTCTCTAATATTATCTATGGCTTTGCCTACTTTTTTCAGTTTCTGCACAAATAAAAATAATTATATGCAAACACCAAACTTTGACTTTTTAAAAGTATCACTACATAAAATTCCAAACAAAATCTGGGAAACACTGCCTAAATAAACAGAATTATATGCAAATAACAAAAGTTTGGTATTTAGAAGTACAACTACAAACAGTCCAAACAAAATCTGAAAACCACGAAGACATAAAAATTCAGCATATATATATTTCTTTATCTGTACATGCCACAATTGAAACTAAGCTTTATTAAGGAATTGGATTAATAAAATAAAGGGCACTGACCTCCAATCACATAAAATGCTTAATTACACTGCCGGACAATTGCTAAGGACGGATGACAATAGCAACGATAGCAACCATAAAATGGAATGCACGAAAATGTGGAAATTAGCATAAGTGCGGGATACAGTAAGACGTGTTGTGCGTATGCAAATTTTGGATTGCCGAACTTGTTCGTGACATCATAGCGCTGATAAGATATATAAAGGATTTGATGCGTATTTACCATTGTTGTTTAAACGCAAAGTTGAAAGGGAAAGAATCAATTGACGAACTTACAATTTTCAGTATGTCTTCCCGACATCACCTAGATGATTTTACGCGTGGCCGTATTATTGGCAAGATTGAAGATGGGCAAAAAAAAAACAGATGTTGCCAGGGAGTTCGACGTCAGCCACAGTGTTGTTTCAAGGCTTTAGAAATCATTTCAAACAAATGGAGAGTGTAGCAAACATCACAAGGGAGGTCGTGTTCGCAGTACGACGCCTGCAGAAGATCGGTACATAGTGCTATCAACAAAAAGACACCGGCGCAGCACAACTAGTGAGGTAGCAAATCAGTTTATGGCTGCTACTGGCAAGCGGATCTCCCGAAAAACTGTCGCCAGACGTTTGCATGAAGGAGGACTATACGCCCGCCGTCCTGTTGTGTGCATCCCATTGTCCAGACGTCACCGTACCGCCCGTTTGCAATGATGCCATCAACATCGCAATTGGACTGATAACGACTGGTCTGCTGTCCTCTTCTCAGATGAGAGTAGATACAGTCTATCGTCTGATTGTCGACGACAACTGATGTGGCGTGATAGTGGTACTGCATATTGTCCAGCAAACATACAGGAAAGGGACCAATATCCGACATGTAGTGTCATGGTATGGGCTGGCATCATGATCAATGGCCGTACGTCCCTCTATGTGCTTCCAACTGGGACTATGACTAGCCAACGATACATTAATGATGTTCTGCTACCTCATGTTCGCATGTTCCGTGGTGCTGTCGGTGATAAATTCATTTTCATGGACGACAACGCAACATGTCATGGAACAGTCGCTGTCCAGGAGTGTCTTGAGAGCGAGGATATTCAATGCCTCGTATGGCCAGCACGTTCTCCAGATCTGAATCCCATTGAAAATGTGTGGGATGCTTTGGGGAGGAGTCTTGCTGGTCGCCAATGCCCTCCAATAAAAAAGGACACCCTCATCCGTCCACTGACAGAGGAATGGGATAAATTACCCCAACAGCTGCTTGATAATGTTGTGCAAAGCATGACACGACGTGTGGAATCTTGCATCGCCCTCCATGGTGGCCATATCCCGTATTGACATCTTACGCCGGAACGCCTGCGGACGGTAATTGCATTTTTCACTTTTACGTATTCTGCACAAAATGGCCTGTTTGTCCCTTGAACACATTCCAAAGCCTTCTGGATTTGAGAGCACAATAAATTGTCTTTCTTGTAATATCCTGGCATTCTGACATTATTTTATTTCACTTGGCATCCAACCACACTTACTTTTTTATGCGCTATATAGCCGTTTATGATCTGTCCTTAGCAATTGTCCAGCAGTGTATTAATAAACACAATAATAACATAAATTCCTTTAACTGATCCTAAAAGTCTGGCATATCCCAAAGATTTGCCATTATAAAGGGATTTAGTCATATTTTTTGAAGTTGCTTTATACACAATTCAATCATGACAGAGCCAAATCACCAGTAGTGACAGTCTGGGTTCTTTAGTTTCTGCAGTGTATGCTGAGGACCAGAAATGGAAATGAGTCACAGGTCAATGGGATGACAATTCCTTGTGGGTCAAACGGGTCGGGTCAAGGTGTTCCTGACTCAATTTCGACATGGTTTTACTTCCGTTTTCTTTTTTAAAAGAAGAAAAATGCGTACTGTGAAATTTTTGTGCCTGATACTAATGCCAGCGGAGTGAAAAATGATTTGTCATACAAAAATATTGCTGCCTCTTTCTTAAAGAAATGAAGATTTTCATTGACAGACGATACAGTGTAGACACTAGACTCGTCGATACCATATCATAAAATTATACTTCCTTTGCACTTCTTTTCAGTGTGATTGTCCGGAGCAAGATACAGGCAAATGCCTGTCACCTGCTTCTCTGGTGGTTCATTCTCTTGCATCCCGTGTGTCAGATTGTAAAACTGAGAATTACTTTTCACACTACATCTTTTGCATTGAGCATTCAGAGGTTTTCGTTTGATGTGCTAGCATCCCATTCCATTGCATGTCATGTTAGAATTAATGCCATATTTGTTAATATGGATGAATTTAATATAAAAGGTGTCAAGTCAAGGCCAACAAATACATGCTTGTTGAAAACAAAAAGGGGAAGAGTGAATGTTGGAAGTTGTTTCATCTCATTAAGAAACCAGAATATGTTTCACAGCAACACAAGCTTTTGATGAGTTAAAAGTTTCCAAAATATGAATTATAAATATTTAACGGGAATTATTGAGGATAAATTTATTAAGGTACATTACCTCTCAAACTTTTGATCTTTTCATTAGATCTTCGTCAGGAGTTCTTGTGTCTTAGTACTTCCACAGGTCTGGTGACCAAGCCTGATGGATTTTCCATCCAGCATGGTCATTGATGTTGCCACCTTGTGTCTTGTAAATTTCCAGGGATTCCTCTTTCTGACGAAGATCTAGTGTATAGATCGAAAATTTGAGAGGTAATGTACCTTAATAAATTTATCCTCGATAATTCCCGTTAAATATTTATAATAATGAAAGTAATAAGAGGAAGCCATGAAGTCATTAATTATTAGAAAATATGAATGTTGATTTCATGAGTGTTCCTTCCTTCTGAGGGGCAATGATGAAATCAACATCCACATTTGGAAACTTTCAACTCATCAGAAGCTGGTGAAAATTGGTGTTGCTGTGAAAAAGATTCTGAAGCTTGATATGTTATCAAGAAAACAGCAAAAACTGAAATTAAGCATATAAATTACTTAAATAAAATTTTTTGACTATAACACCATCAAAGTTAAGTGGAATAGCCTTAACATTACTGCAGAGGGACCTTTTCACTCTTGCAGATGTGTTTCAAAACATGTAAAACACTTAGGTTATGTGAAGGATGACAGTTTCAAAAACTTTCTGTGAGTAAATAACATGTTCCCATAATAAATATGTATGATTTCTATATAACCTACGATACCCACTGTGGAGAGACTTTTTGAATGTCGTGTGTGTGTGATTATAAATTGAGTTTCAAATTCATAGTTCAAAGCAGATTTTTCTGGGTCAAGTCTGGGTCCAAATTTTTTTATCCATTTCCAACTCTGCTCAGGACTTTTCTCCTTTCCTCCCACCTAACAGGTAAACACCTTTCAAACCAGGCTGAAAGTGAAGTTGATCTGGTTTCTATTCTTACTGCAGATACATGACTCTGTGGCAATGCTGTGTTTCATTCTTACTTTGGAACCAAATATAAAATGTAATGTTTCCTCATTCTTGACTTCAATTTTTTTATGATTTTTTTTTTATTTTTTTATTTTTTTAATGCAGAAGTCAAAGGTTGCATTTGTGAGCATCATATACGCAACTTCTCTTTAACCAGTATCTAGGGAAACTGTTTCATCCAGGTAACATCAGATAATGATTTTCCTTCCAACATTTTTGGGTTGACAGTTAATAAAAACTACTTTCAAAAGGTAAAAAAAGTAAATTATGCATTAAATTTAATCACTCCAGAAAATATAAAGTTAGTTTCTTTTCTGAGCCCTTTTACGAATTTTACATAATAAAATCTCTTCAGATCCCCAACTGATAACTCTTAAGTTATGAATATTTTTTCTCTTGTTTCCCATAACAAGCCAATTCTGAAAGAAGGTAATGCATTAATCACTGACATTTTTCTTTTCTGACTTGGCATCTAATAGAAATTCTGAAAACAGGGTATGAAATCCACTTTCCATCATAATTTTATTACTAAGTTTTACATAATTAAAATGATTATTCTACGCAATACTAAATCCATATGCAGGGAAATGTTCTGAATGCAGCATGTATATTATACAGCCTATAAGGAAAAAAGTCTCCAGAAACCCCCTTCTGCAACAAAAATGGAACATTCCAATAGATCACATGTGCCAGATTTCCTTTAAAACTGTGGGTGAGCTCTTCGGATGTTTTTTGTTTACTTGTGAGACATGGCTACGCATGTTGAGTTTACTTACTTGCAACGAGGTGTTATTATAGGGTACCATATCTGCAACCTGTCGGTGCGTGCGATTACAGAACAGTTGCAACACCCACGGTCAACTGTTCAAGATGTCATTAGTAAAAGGAAATGTGAGGAACTAATGACTGCCAAGTAGCATTCAGGAAAGCCAATTAAATTGATGGAAAGGGACAAGAGAATTCTGAAATCTACTTTCCATGGATATTGTCACTCCTCTGCACAAATCATCACCAAAGAATGTTAGGATTCAACAGGTGTGAGTATCTGCACTAAGACAGTTTGTAAGGAAATGCACAAGTTAAATTTATATGGCCGAGCTGATGCATACAAACTGTTAATAAGAATGCGAGTAAGTGACTTGCTTGGAGGAAAGCACGAGTGACGAATCACACTACACCACTTTGAAATCCAATGGTCATTGCTGGGTGTGGCGTTTCACAGGTGAACAGTATTTGCCAGAATGTGTCATCCCAACTGTTAAATTTAGTGGTGTTACAGTCTGGGGATGTTTCTCATGATATGGACTTGGACTGTTGGTAGTTGTGGATGGAAACATGAATGGCACGAAGTGCAGGGACATTCTACACAATGCCGCACTGCCTACACTTTACCAGGTTTATGGAGACAAGCCATTCTTCTTTTAGCAAGACAATGCGCTGTGCCATAAAGCACGCTGCATTTTGACATGGTTTGAGGATATGGGTGTACAGAATTTGGAGTGGCCAGCTCAAAGCCCTGACCTCAATCTTATAGAGGCCCTTTAGGATGAACTTGAACGTCAGATTTGGGCTAGAACAAGACATCCAACTTCTGTGTCTGAACTGACCACTGCTTTGCAGGAGGAATAGAATAATATACCTGCGACTACTTACAAGAATCTCGTTGAAAGTGTGCCATAGAGAGTGCACAATGTAATTGTGGCCGAACGTGAGCCAACTCCTTATTGATTTTGACATAAATGCAATATTGTATAACACCACTGGTGTCTGGAGACTTTTTTCCACATAGTGTTTATGTACTGCTACTTTTGGCATGAAATGTTAAGTTTTCTTCATTCACCATCACACTTTCAAAAACTTGTGCATTGCAATCTAAAATAAGCATTATATACATACTGTTATGCACCATAGCAAGTTTTAACCTAAAACTTGTGCACATGCTTTATAACACAAAACCAATTATTGCTACAAAGTAAACAGAAAAAGGTTTCACACACTGTGCAACAGGTATTCAACATATCTCTGTATGATACTGGTGGCCAACATGTTAGTAGCGTTACCATCACAAATTCATATCACTAATTTTTGACTTTAGAAAACCACACACTAATTGATTGTCTTAAGCACACATTTTCTGTTCATCACAGCTTAAATTGACTTCTAAAGGAATCAGTTATTAAACTAAATTTAAGCACAATACATATAAGAATCAACAAATAAGAATTGCCTACAACCTCAAAAATTCCAGTCTCAAGTTCACATTTCTGTTAAGTTTGTAATGCATTATTTTACAGATATATTAAATTGGCAAATTGTTAAACTAGTCCATTTTACTTTCAAAATTTACAATTAAAAAAATATGAAAGACCCTTACAAAAATAATCTTTCTCTTAAATTATAATAAATGACAACAAATCTTACCTAATTAAAATTTTTCATACAATTTTGTCCAGGATCAATCTATTTTAATGTGTCATGACTAATAATAGGTGGCAACACTGACTAAATGCATGAAAAAGATCATTTTATACCATAAAACCTCATTTGCATGGGAAACAATACAATTTCTATTACAAAAATTGTGCTTACACAG
Organism: Macrothele yani; assembly: GCA_039090855.1. Lineage (NCBI taxonomy): Eukaryota > Metazoa > Arthropoda > Arachnida > Araneae > Macrothelidae > Macrothele > Macrothele yani. The sequence continues at coordinate 18,367,420 of CM076990.1, read as the reverse complement.
AGAAAGAAAGAGAGGAGAGAGAGAGAGACTAACATTTTGAAATTCAAGACTTATTTTTATTAAGATCACATATTAAAATTTTCAAATATGAAGCACATATGTCACACTTTTTAAGAATCTGACTCATAAAAGATCTGTAATTAATGAATGCAAGGCTGTTTCCAATTTTCTAATTTATTAGCAATTCAAAAGTTTTTATCCCTTACTAGAGAAACTGGTTAAGATACTTTGATAAAATCTTCAGACAAGTCCTACCTGTTCTTGAGATCACAGATGCCTCATATATTGATCATAACAGGTTTCAACATATAGGGCAAAATTTTGATCATAGTAAATTACCATAAAACAAATTTTGAAATAATATTTTTATATTACCATGAAAAATTCACCTTATCAATTCTTTGTGCGGTAAGTGCAATACATGGATTATTTCGCATCTATGAACTACTAATTTTTGATATGCAGTGTTTTGCACAGCAATCCTACCCTAATCTTCTGTTTGGCTTTCTTGCATCAAGAATTGCCCCTCTCAACTGCAAAAACTCTAATGCCAAATTATCTCCATTATTGCTACAAAATGCATTTATTTTGCACTAAACGGCATAAACAACACTGCTGATAGCATGGCAGTCTGTACTTTCAACTTTTCTATGAAAGTGCATTAACTTTACAAAAATGGCATAAACAGTGTTGGCGATATCATGACAGCCTGCACTTTCAACTTTTACAAGTGCTTATATGTTTGTTGCTGCACGGCAGTTAAATATTAGTCTTTGTGAAGTGTGATAGATAATGTAGCAGTTAAATATTAGTCTTTGTGAAGTGTGATAGATAATGTAGCAGTTAAATCACGTAAAATTAGTTTTACAATTCTGGCATAAAAAAAAATGCAATGATGAATCAAATAAATCTATATGCACAGTCCAGCCATTCTGTTAAACTGAAATACACAAAATTGGGTAGCATTAACCATGCCATCATATAAAATGTTTTAGTACTGATTTACACACACAGGTTAACACATTTTCTCATTTTTCAAGGCCCAAAACGAAGAATCAGCTCATACTCTACCTTCAGTAAAATTAATTTTGTTTCTCAATAAATCTCAGTTTATTTTTGCAGGCATAAACCTCTTTAATAGGTCACAGGTTGAGCACACCTGTTTCATACCACTTTATACATGATGCCAGTTTTGTTTTAGATTCTGCATTTTACCTTTTTTGAGTAAAATAAATGCACATTTCAATTTTGAATTAGGAGCAAAGCTTTTTTTTTTTTTCAGAGTACTAACTGAATAAATATGTTTATCTTCAGTTCCTGAAAGAGACTGCCTTGTCAAGTGTCAGTGTAAGATGCAGTGATACTTTATAAAAGTAGCTTGCTACAACTACATTTTCTGAAAAGTAGTTACTTTTGCTACTTTTTAGTGACACTTTTGCATTAAGGTTTAATTTCAGAATGCAAATTCTGAGGACAATTTTTATATATGCATTCTTACATATAGCATTGAGAGCTAATACCAAGGAGAATTGCACACACAATTTATATTTACCTCAGCTTTGATCATCATATGCAAAACATTTTAAAATCTTCAGTGGCCTATATTCCAGGCCAGCTAAACTAGTTGCAAAGCTCAAGTAATTCACTCACTTTCTTTCACTAAGAGAACTGAATCTCCTATTTTACAGTCCTCAACAAAACCTCCAGCATGATCATTTCATACACACTCTCTTTACAAGCTGACCAGATTTTCTAGTTAACTATTTGGCTAGCTTTCACAATCTAAGTCAACTCAGGTATGTGACAGGGCATACTCAGACGTACTATATCAGCCAATTACCATTTGGGGAATCTGAAAATATCACATGATATGATTAATATTTATCTTCACTTTTTTTAAAAAGTAGTGTGATTTCTAGAGCAATTTTTTGCTACATGCTACTTTCTTTCATTACATACTACTGCTCAACTACATTTTCCTATTTGTAGCGATGCTACATGCATATTACAGTAGCAATGCTACTTCCAATCATTAGTAAGGGGAGTTATTCTGAAGTCTAAGAATACTCTTGGTTTGCTCGGTAAAGATTTTCATAAAGTTTTCAAAATTTCAATTCTGCAAGTCACGCTGTTGATATATGTACTTTACTGAAAGACATTTGTAAGGTTCATTGAGAAACAAATGTAAGCCAACAGTAATTCACAAGTGACTGAACTGAAACCAGTGCAACAGTGGGTTAACAGTTATAACACCAGGGTACAAAGAATTTCATGCACCTAGCACAGATAAGGCAACTTTTAAAATGTTCATCACACTGTAAAGAAAAAAGAGAGAGAGAGAGAGAGAGAGAGAGGAAAATTCATCTTTACCCAAATGGATGAGCTTAGAAAATATCAATAAAACAAAGGCTCATAAGATAATCTATGATATATACAGACCTGCCAACTTTCTAGAACTGAAATTCGCATGAAATTTTAAGTGAACATTTCCTTGATATGTTAAATTGACTGATGTATCGAACGTAATTAATTAAATACATTGAGCTTCTTGATTAAAGCCCATTTATTATGCAAATGATTTGTCAATTTTAATCAATTTCATATAAAATATTTGGTACTTCTTCATGCTTACAGCAATTAAAATGCAATCAATACATAAATATCATATTAGTACGCCATCATTACATATGGCTGCAAAAACAGATAAAAATTTCATTTGTAACTGCCGAATTATTGCGATATATATTGCAGTAACTTTTTACCTTAAGTTGTGACCTTAAATTTTTGTGCCAACATGTCAGAATACCTTCAAAAAACATAATTCTAAGTCTTATCTGAGGTTGACATTTTTCATTTCTCTGTCTCTCTCTTTTAGCAGTGTTTACCAATTCCAATCCTACAGCATTTTTCCTGAGTCTTTCCCACTAGAATACCTTTAAAAAACATGATTTTAAGTCTTATGTGAGACTGACATTTTCATTTCTGTGTCCCTCTCTTTTAGCAGTTATTGCCAATCCTAATCCTACAGCTCTTTTATCAAGACTTTCCCCAGCTAGAATACCTTTAAAAAAAATTTGATTTGAAATCTTATGCAAGGCTGATATTTTTAACTTCTCTGTCCATCTCTTATAGCAGTTATTGCCAATCCCAATCCCACAGCATTTTTTACTGAGTCTTTCCTATTAGGCTGCAAGGAGAGAGGGTTGGGAGTAAACATGATCACAGGTAATACAGAATATACAGGTGAGGTGGTCCTTGAGGACACTTTATTCTACCCTTGAAATGTACTAACCTGGTTAAAGAAAAAAGGAATCTATAAAATATGTTGTTCATAAAGTAATCATAAAACAAGTTGAATTTCCACATGTTTTACAGGTAAACTGTAAAGCTTGGTAAGCATGTATATATCCACATTGGCCTCCTATCTCACTTCAAAATAAATAAATAAAAAACTCTGCCACAATTCCCACATTCGTATACACTGGAATCCATTAAATTTCTTCCATAACATTTTACTTCTATCAATCATTATTAATGGAAATATTTCTGGTTACACAAAGGTGGGAAATAATTACATTTGGTTAAACAAAAATTAAACTGCTACAAAGGAATCTCCTATGAATCTGAATCTTATTAATACATCTCATACCAGTGGAAAAATGACAAAAAATAATGAAGGTATTCTTACATTACTTTAAAGCTTACGAAATTCTACAGCAAAAGGTTTGAAATGACTGAGCACCATTAATATTTAATGTACATTAAAATTCCTAAATCAGTTAGCAATAAAAATGTGTATGTTTTATGAATATTAAAAAAAATGTTTAAGTAACAAAAATGTGAATCTATAACTGCATATAATTGCATGAGCAGAAGCCAAGTTAAGCTGTTTTAATTTTTTTTTCTCAGACACATACAGTACATCAAACTCCACAACTCACATTTATAGCCAGTATTCTGCTTAGATATCAGTAAATGCTCTGGCACAGATAGCTAAAAAACACAGGCACCTGGTTCCCAATCTTTGATCATTGCTCACAATAGTGAAATAACTACACATTAATCATTCAAAAGCTCAGTAATGAGCCATAGTTGGAGAATTTGAATACAGCTAGGAAAACTTTCCAAATACACAACTACATAATCAATGACAGTTGAAAGACCAAGGTAACTGTAGCCTGCTTTTACCAGTAAGTTCAGGTTTTTAATCACAGCAAACAGCATTTTAGCTTATTATTTAACTTACCTTATTTCAGCTGAACATGAATTAACAACATTACAGCTCCATACAGCTGCAAATGCCTGAAAAATTGCAAGTTTTGAAGCTCTAGGTAAAAACATCTTCATAGTTCACTGCCACAGAAGTGGCAAACACACACATAACCAACTGCACTCCACACAATAAAGGAATAAACAAACAATGAACCCAAAGCTATCAACTTAGATAAGGCAATTTAGGTTTCATAAAATCTGGAGAAAAAAAAATGATAAGCACCACAAACAAATGCTATGAAATGATAATAAACAAACACCATCAACTGTACAAATGCAGGTACAAAATTTTTACATGAAAGGGACCAATCGGAAGAAATAGTTCTGCATATAAATAAATTCTGGTTCATAAGGTATAAAGCCCAAGCACAAGGCCCCATAATACTGGTTGGTGAAAGGGGGATGGCAGGTGGGGGTGAGAGAAGAAAAAAGACAGAGTGAGAGACAAATTTGCTGTTCTGGATCTTAAGAGCATGATTTCCCTTGAACAAGAAGTATGCCATCTACAAGTATTAATTTATTAGCTTAAATGCAGGCTGACTAAAAATCATTTTGAGAGTAATGCTACTTAATACTACATAACAACTGAGCTCAGAGACTGGGGTGTTATTTCTGGCTTATTTGCTTAGAATGTAATGAACATTTTACTGTTTAATTCAGTATTTAATATGACCACCTATCTTTCCCTTAAATTTCTTTTTTCCTCATTCAATCCAGTTTAAGAATCAATCTCAAGGCTTGCCATGTAAGTAAAATGGCACTGGAAAAGCTTGTTTTATGAAACATATTAACTGATTGCATCCATGTTTGGGCACTTTAGGGGAACTGTCAATAAGAGAGAATCTGATGATATGCCCCATTGCATGTAGCATAATTGGCAATTAAATAAATGCCATAAACTAACTGTATGTAACATGTTAAATGATAGTACTGTGCCTCAAAATCATCCTTATAAAAGTTCCAACTGTTCTTCCTTAATTTGTAACTAATTTCCTTTCCCTTTTGTAACTTCCATTATTTCTTCCCCATTAAGTTAACACAAAACTCCTAATTAATAAATTTTGTCTTGATAACTACAATAGTTTGAGTTATGGTGGCAACAAACCACACATACAGACAGACTGATACACAGACAAATGATGTTTGGGGGGACCAAAAATGTATATTTCTGTTGAAATCTCAACGTCTATTTTTTTTTTTATTTATTTTTTTTTTTTTTGCAATAAATATGAGAAAGTAAAAATGAGAAGAGTGTATGTGGCAAAAAAAAACCCCGTTATTTTTCCAAAATGGCAGCAAAGGGAGGGGGTGGGGAGAGAGCAAAACCAATGCTGTTCACAATGCCTCGGCAACTCTTAAGTCCATCACTTAAAATTACACTGCAAAACAATCGGCTGTCATTCATATGAGAATGATTTGATGGGTAGAGAGCAGGAGTCCACAACACACCAGCTTTGGTCAACCTTCAGTTAGATGAGAAGGAATGTAAAGATATGGCTTTCCAAATATAATAATTAACAGCTAAACAAAAAGACAGCAAGAGAGTGCACAGCAATCTGTTGCCTATAATTTCAGTTTAGTAATAATTAAAAAAGGAAGGTTCAAAACCAGAAAAGATATATTTACAGAAGCAGGTTGTTTCTTTCTTCTGCAATGTTGTTGTATAAAAAAGACAACATTTTAAAGGGAATATCGCTCTACCAGATGTGTAAGCATATATGTTTACAACATTTTCATAACCCTGCAGTTGGTTTGACATGTATAAAAGCTATACATACAGTAGTGATAAACAGCATATCTGTGCATAAATAAAATCAGTTGCTGGATTGTTGAAAAGGTTGCAACACCTATGTGAGTTTGTTTACAGGACCACCTGAGTTGAGAGACTACCACTGATAAAACATGTATTCACTGAAACATGAATCTATCAAGCAGACATCAGTTTTTAAGATTGTTGTCCTTGTTCTACATAACACTAATTACAGAAGAAAAAAAAATCAGTTGCTCTGATGTTCTAATAGCTTCAATGTAAATGAAAAATCTACAAATGGAACTTAGGTCTGTTTGGGAATTTTTTTAATTGCAGAATTATTTTGGGGAAATAGACTATCCCTCAACTGGAATTCATTAAGATGGATAATGATGAAGGTCTATGTAGTAACTTCCAAATTATCCATAAATCTAACTAAAAATTCAATTACAGGAAGAAGCACTCTTCTCCAAGTTTGTAAATTATAAAAATTATATTCTATTAATAACAAAAAAAAAAAAGAACACTTGACTTCAAATGTCAGATTTTTTACACTCATTTTACTATGAAGTTTTGGCTCCTGATCATTTCCTCGCATAAGATATTGAATATATTCTTTTTGGTCAAACCTCTTTTTTAGAAACCAATATTCTCTTTAATTTTTTTCTCATCTAGTTTCTAAAAATATCTAAAAACGAGTTGACTAAAGAGAATATATTCAATATCTTATGCAACAGAATGAGCAGGAGCCAAAAATGTGCAACTTGCAAAATGTGTGAAGAAGAACTGCAAGATTTTTAGGTGAGCTCTTTTTTGGTATATTACCCAGGCTGTCAGAAAAAGAATGAGACTGCAGCTGTAACGCACTACAGAGCTGGTCAGTATCAAGGTGACTGTGGTCCTTTTCGAAATATGCACAGTTAGCAGAAATGCCCTTGTCCCATCTTCTCTGCCACTCTTGAAACACACGAGAGAAACCATCTTTTGACAGTTCTTTCAAAATTGCCTGCGTCTTTTTGGTAACAGCCTTTTCTGATGGACAGCACCGACACCGTAATGATTTTTTCAATTATGGAAAAAAAAAGTCACAAGAGGCCAAGTCTGGCTGTAGGGCAGATGTGGAGGCAGGAGACATTTTTGGCTAACAAGTGATGTGTGTGGGTTCGAACGCGCCAATGGATATGAAATGTGGCACACATGTACATGTATGAGTACGGACCACAGTAGTGCGAGTCATTCCAGTGTAAAATGTGTTAAATGCTGGCAGCACTACCTGTCCTGTAAAATACACTCGTCATAAGTCACATAGTTTACGTGGAGTGAACAGCGTCCAGGTGAACAATTCGTGTGTATTGCACTGCACATTGTGTGAGGTGCTGTCGTAATTATTCTAACATGCTGAAAATTGTCACCATTAGCTCCCTGAATGTTGAACTGCTGAAAGCCAAAATAAGGTGACAATTTACCAATCAAATGCTAATTGAGGTGGAAGACGAGTCATTTGCGACAGTTTCAACCAACATAATGATCAGCAAGTACGAAAATGAATTGGAAATGATGCGTGCAATGACACTTGACAGAAATAGTATAGACAACAGCATTGGTCAGGATGACAACTCTTGACAGGTGTGTATTTCTGGTCCCACTACGGAAACGTGATATTGGATTTTTCAGTGACGCTGCCGGCGTTAAACACATTTTACGCAGGAATGACTTGCCCTACGGTGGTCCGTACTCATACCTACACACATCACATTTTATGTTGATTGGCATGTTCAAACCCAAACACATCCCTTTTAAGTATTACATTACAACATTGGCCACATGGGGTCTGGCAGTATCTCTGTGAAGTGTCCACCTTCGTGCATGCAGAGTAAGCTTCTTTTTTTTTTTTCAGATAAACTCCCACAAATATCACAGAACAGTGGCATAATAAGCACCTGTAACAGTTGTACAAGGTGGTATGATATGTTGATAAATCATCCCGAGACCATCAAAGAATGTGATAATCAAATCATTGTCTTGCCAGCAAAAGGCACAATCTTATCCAATTTAGGTGTGGTGGAAGGCGACTTCAAACTTTGTTTTCCATGTTCGGCAGACAACAATGCACACCTGCATCTGCTCGGGTGTTCGTAACAAGGAACCCACCTTGCACACACGCGTGTCATATGCAAATTGTCACACAATATCATGTCAACACTGTCGTGAGACATTTCCAGTAGTTCTCCCGATAGCCTCACTGTCACTCAACAATCTTCTTGCACAATAACAGCAGCAGTGTCGATTGCTTCACCAGTAACAACCGTTGCCAGATGGTCTGGCCCGCCTTCCTTGCTTGTTGAGCTTCTTTAAACCACCTAAATGCTGTTGCCAGAACATTTTCCTCATGTCTCCTTCAACATTTCATATGCTTCGGTGGCTGTTTTGTTCAGGCGACAACAAAATTTCAATGCAGCATATTGCTCTTCCCATATTGCAGCCATTATGCATGCAGTCTGAAATAGATATGACTCCCCCCCCCCATCTGCTGAATGGCCAATCGTCAATGCCTTCCACCACGCCAAATCAGCAGGGTTTTTTTTTAGCAGCAGTCTCATTCTTTTTCTGATATCCCTCATATGAATAGAATAGAATCCCCCCCCCAAAAAAAAAAAAAAACTCAGAAACAATTTTAAGTGAGATGATTTGGTTGAATTTCTTAAATTTTAACATTTTCTCATAATAACTACTATAAGTTATTTCTAAATTTACGATGTATGCTACTGGAACCAGGAATGAGTTACAAAACAAATAAGTTGCTGGTGCCAACATAATATAGAAACTGTTTTGATGACCAGCTCAGGGGAGGAGAGGTTAATGATTGTATAATGAATTTCAGAGTCAATCCAGTGAAGCCAGTAATAAATTGAAAGGAGAGACAAAATATATTTTCAGTGTTCAACTATCATATTCAATATTAAATGTCATTATTTAGTATTTGCCATCCATCATATCTAATTCCTTAAACAGATTTATATCATTTATGTTTCATTTCTGCTAAATGAAGTATCTTAACGACTATTATGGAACACTCGCTCACTCTTTGGAGATATACTGTATAAACAGCATGCAAGTCTTACTTTTCATTAACAATACCATTCCTATTTCATTTGATATTTAGCACTGAAAGCATTTTGCCCATGACCTTACTATGGTTTCTATAGAACGCTATAGTGACTTTCTTTTTCCTTTGTTTGAGGGTTTAACGACTACTATCAGCAACTCAATGGGTTATAAGCAGTTGGGGCCACTGGTTCTAGGTAAGGGAAAGAGTCAGTGCCATAAAACAAGCATACCATCCATTACTTACCCAAGATTCGAACCCAGACCCATCTTGAATGAATGATTAGAAGCCAACACTTTGTACCACTTGGCCACCAGAGCAGCGCTATGATGTTTAGGAGTCCTGCGATACCACAATGTTTAAAATTTGGTAGTTTAGTGCACAGCCTGAAAATTACATTTCTTATTAAATAATTTTGCCTAACTAAACCAATATTTTTAATTAATGGCTGACTAATGGCTAATGTCACTGAATACATAGGAACAATCAAGCTACTGTTTAGCTTCCTACAGGCTTTCATACATTTGGCACCCAAGTTGACAAAGTAATGGTTCACAGACAAACAAAAGGGAAACATCTTTGGAAGGGTTTACCCTCTTTTAAAAGCACTGCATGATGTTGACTGTGGAACTTGGTTTTTCAAACCTGTGTTGAGTATTTGCCCAGTTGTATAGTTATTGACAATAAAAATTGGCAGCTCCTGGATATGTACTTTTAATTTGATAGCTCACATCCTTCCATGGAATGTTCATTTTAAAATACATACACATAAAACAATCTTCACAGTGCCTGTTAGTAACGCCTTTTTTTTCAACAAAAAAAACAAACTGAAAATTAGAAATGCCTCACTGTTTAATTAAAACAGAACACACACATACCCTCAATATAATTAACAAACAGCATAACATTGCAAAACCGGCCATGTGATTAAAAAATTCTGATAAAATACTAGTTACCAAAACTTATTTCAATAACAAACAAGACATGCGAAATAAAAAAAAAATATGTAAGTTGATGCCCTATTTTGTATTATTACTGCATTAATCTCAATACTGACTAATAAAGCTTTATGAAGAAAGATCAAATGCTAAAAGTTATTGTCACACACAATACTGAGTGATCTTTTTTTTTTCCTTAGTTTAAACAACCTATGAATGGTTAATATGTGCTGTGCACCTCTGATTCAAAAAAAAAAAAAAAAAAAACGTTGCCATAGGAAGAAGCAGCAGCATAATAGACATGTCTTACTGGAATTTAAATCCAGACCCAATAAATTTGAAGCCTGTATCCTAATAAAACATTCAACACTGTGTGATGTAATTTACATTATGTGCTATGTTAATTTTTATAGTTTGCACTATCAAAATAGAAACTACAGGAAGATGTTAGATCAGATTGACATTCTTTAAAAAGACATTCCATAGGAACAATCTTTTTACAGGTATAATGCAAAGGATGTTGATAATTCACACACGTTCGTATGAAGATATTTCTACAGTTTATTTTTCTTATTTATTTACAGTACACTAATATATTTATGGTCCCTTAAGTTTGGGACCTTGTGTATTTGTACCACAGGAAAATACATTATTGGTTGGATATTTTATTTTGTGACCAAAGCAACCCACACACACTGTAGTTAGGGGAAGTAGCAGTGCCATAAATCAGAACGTCCACAACAAAGTAAAAAACAAAACAAAAAAAACAGTGGATCCTTTTATTTTATCCAAGAACCAGTGTGTACGTGTCATGGGGGGAGGGGGGGGGATAAATTTTGTTTGCAAAGGAGTTTGCCCTTTCCAGAAATTACTTTCCATGAAGTACTTGGAACAACATTTCACCTGAGACTTAACTCATACTTGAAATCTCAATCTCTAACTTAAACACCAGAAACATTCATGTGGGATAACATAAAGGTTTGGAAATTATTCCTTCAGTGAAGTTCTAGTACAAATAATCATCCAGAAAATGTAAAAAAAAAAAAATTATAACTTTCCATTTATTTGCAAAACTAAATTCCACTCAACTTTTTAATGGAAAATTTATAGTATCTACATGTCTCAACACTGAAATTGCTCCATTAGGAGAAATGGACAGAAAGAAATGCATACCAGGATACGAGACATGCAGAAACCATAATAGTTAAGTCACACACTCCAGATAAATTCTAACAAGATGTAAAAGTGTGCCAAAATATAAACTATCAGCTGCTGGACACAGTTAATTAAGCTCAGACAGTGAACTTTATGCAACACAGATAATTTACCCTCCTTATTGTGGCATACAGGACTGTGATGCAGGAATGTTAGACAGTGGTTACACAACAGTACTCACAATCATAGAGAGGCAGCTTCTGTCAAACAAACGGTTGAATCATCATCAAGTGGCAACTGCAACGATATGATGATGCTACTATAGTTATCCCCATTACAAACCTGATTGTATGCAAAAGACTAACAGAGTCAGGGTGGCAGCACTGAGTTCTGTTGCATTGCCAGCTGTTTCTGCTCTCAATTTACTGCTTTCTATACCAATGTAAGAGTAGAGTTGTATGGTAAGAGCAATGGTAATACCTTGTGTTCAGCAGTAAGTCCCAGCTCTGCCTAGATGCTAACGATAATTACACCTGCATCTGGAGAAGGTCATATGAACAGGGTAAATCTAGTGTTTGTCTGTGAGTACCATATTACTTACCCACAGGGTCATATGAACAGGGTAAATCTAGGTCATATGAACAGGGTAGATCTAGTGTTTGTCTGTGAGTACCATATTATTTACCCACAGGGTCATATGAACAGGGTAAATCTAGGTCATATGAACAGGGTAAATCTAGTGTTTGTCTATGAGTACCATATTACTTACCCACAGGGTCATATGAACAGGGTAAATCTAGGTCATATGAACAGGGTAGATCTAGTGTTTGTCTGTGAGTACCATATTATTTACCCACAGGGTCATATGAACAGGGTAAATCTAGGTCATATGAACAGGATAAATCTAGTGTTTGTCTGTGAGTACCATATTATTTACCCACAGGGTCATATGAACAGGGTAAATCTAGGTCATATGAACAGGGTAGATCTAGTGTTTGTCTGTGAGTACCATATTATTTACCCACAGGGTCATATGAACAGGGTAAATCTAGGTCATATGAACAGGGTAAATCTAGTGTTTGTCTGTGAGTACCATATTATTTACCCACAGGGTCATATGAACAGAGTAAATCTAGGTCATATGAACAGGGTAAATCTAGTGTTTGTCTATGAGTACCATATTACTTACCCACAGGGTCATATGAACAGGGTAAATCTAGGTCATATGAACAGGGTAGATCTAGTGTTTGTCTGTGAGTACCATATTATTTACCCACAGGGTCATATGAACAGGGTAAATCTAGGTCATATGAACAGGGTAAATCTAGTGTTTGTCTGTGAGTACCATATTACTTACCCACAGGGTCATATGAACAGGGTAAATCTAGTGTTTGTCTGTGAGTACCATATTACTTACCCACAGGGTCATATGAACAGGGTAAATCTAGGTCATATGAACAGGGTAGATCTAGTGTTTGTCTGTGAGTACCATATTATTTACCCACAGGGTCATATGAACAGGGTAAATCTAGGTCATATGAACAGGGTAGATCTAGTGTTTGTCTGTGAGTACCATATTATTTACCCACAGGGTCATATGAACAGGGTAAATCTGAGTACCATATTATTTACCCACAGGGTCATATGAACAGGGTAAATCTAGTGTTTGTCTGTGAGTACCATATTACTTACCCACAGGGTCATATGAACAGGGTAAATCTAGGTCATATGAACAGGGTAGATCTAGTGTTTGTCTGTGAGTACCATATTATTTACCCACAGGGTCATATGAACAGGGTAAATCTAGGTCATATGAACAGGGTAAATCTAGTGTTTGTCTGTGAGTACCATATTACTTACCCACAGGGTCATATGAACAGGGTAGATCTAGTGTTTGTCTGTGAGTACCATATTATTTACCCACAGGGTCATATGAACAGGGTAAATCTAGGTCATATGAACAGGGTAAATCTAGTGTTTGTCTGTGAGTACCATATTACTTACCCACAGGGTCATATGAACAGGGTAAATCTAGGTCATATGAACAGGGTAGATCTAGTGTTTGTCTGTGAGTACCATATTATTTACCCACAGGGTCATATGAACAGGGTAAATCTAGGTCATATGAACAGGGTAAATCTAGGTCATATGAACAGGGTAAATCTAGTGTTTGTCTGTGAGTACCATATTACTTACCCACAGGGTCATATGAACAGGGTAAATCTAGGTCATATGAACAGGGTAGATCTAGTGTTTGTCTGTGAGTACCATATTATTTACCCACAGGGTCATATGAACAGGGTAAATCTAGGTCATATGAACAGGGTAAATCTAGTGTTTGTCTGTGAGTACCATATTACTTACCCACAGGGTCATATGAACAGGGTAAATCTAGGTCATATGAACAGGGTAGATCTAGTGTTTGTCTGTGAGTACCATATTATTTACCCACAGGGTCATATGAACAGGGTAAATCTAGGTCATATGAACAGGGTAAATCTAGTGTTTGTCTGTGAGTACCATATTACTTACCCACAGGGTCATATGAACAGGGTAAATCTAGGTCATATGAACAGGGTAGATCTAGTGTTTGTCTGTGAGTACTATATTATTTACCCACAGGGTCATATGAACAGGGTAAATCTAGGTCATATGAACAGGGTAAATCTAGGTCATATGAACAGGGTAAATCTAGTGTTTGTCTGTGAGTACCATATTACTTACCCACAGGGTCATATGAACAGGGTAAATCTAGGTCATATGAACAGGGTAAATCTAGTGTTTGTCTGTGAGTACCATATTATTTACCCACAGGGTCATATGAACAGGGTAAATCTAGGTCATATGAACAGGGTAAATCTAGTGTTTGTGAGTACCATATTACTTACCCACAGGGTCATATGAACAGGGTAAATCTAGTGTTTGTCTGTGAGTACCATATTATTTACCCACAGGGTCATATGAACAGGGTAAATCTAGGTCATATGAACAGGGTAAATCTAGTGTTTGTCTGTGAGTACCATATTACTTACCCACAGGGTCATATGAACAGGGTAAGTCTAGGTCATATGAACAGGGTAAATCTAGTGTTTGTGAGTACCATATTTCTTACCCACAGGGCTCATCTAAGGTACCACTAGCTATGATAGCCCAAAAGTATGTAAACAATTCCCTATGGCCAGTTGCACTACCATTTTTGGTGGGTGTCCCAAATGATGTCATCTTCCAGGAAGATGGTACTGCCAAATAATCTACTGCCATCACCACAGTTTGTCTGTAATCATCCAAATGCTTTTATAATCTGGGATGGCAAGCTTCTATTCATGCAGCCTGGTGTTAAGGCACCTAAGATACCATTAGGCATCTGTCTGTATATTTGCACAAGCACTATCTGTATCACAAAACACAGTGGTTACATAATGCACCGATTGATGTTATGTTTTCTTATATCAGTTCAGTTATGGCGTTGCCTTGAGATGAAAAGGAAACCATGTCTTATCCATCTGATCATCTGTACTGATTTTCAGCTGATGAGATTTTCTTCTTGCAGATGAGGGCAATTTCAGTGTTGTGCAGTGCATGTTTTCAATAAATGCAAAATTTCCAATATTTTAAGTACTTCACATGCAGCTACTGTCATTCTGTTCAATTTACAGCAAAATGTTATCTCCTTTAGCTTGACCCAGAAATATGGTCAAA